>JAUPFV010000001.1:220976148-222240364 GCA_036936605.1 Limnanthes douglasii subsp. nivea
GTTCTTCATGTGCCATAATTCCAATTATATGACTACATGCCTTGGTAATGGTGAATAACTTGCTACTATATTTATTAAGTTTTCAACTTCTCTTTTAATAATTTGCTTTCTAGTTTGATATTTCGATTAGACTAGACCCATCGTAAGCGTCCTAACAGATTTGAGCATCATGAGTGAGGTTCCAAGCTGACTAAGGTGAAGGAACCCATAAAAGAGGGTATCATGCCTGACATTACTATAGACCTACCTATTCATTAGGTGAAAAATCTATTGAATTAAGTTGGGATTAAAAACCCCTGAAAAAAGACGTCATCGAAGCAGCACCATGACCGAGTGAGAACGAAGCCGCTTGAACCGAGCCCTTACCCAAAATTCCGGGGTTAAGTATCGTCATGCTCAAGCGCCTGAAGAAACACCTCAATACCAACCTCTTGAGGTAGCTTAATAACATCCTGTACAAACATGAAAACATCATACTCACCATATGCAGTAACTCATTCCTAAGTATGGGCCGCAACCTATAATAAAGCCTATACAACCACCCAATATGGTGGTGAATCCAGCTTGGGGGCAATACATTTCCAGCCGCACCCCTATGGTCTGCCTGCTTACTAACATAATCCTTATCCTCTGCACCCATATGGTCAACTTAAGAATCACCAAGGCTCCAATCAACATCTAGGGTGGAATAACCTTGCTGAGGGGTATTCTTATTTTCAGAGGCATAACATGTCAAGGTCCTCTTTGACACTTCAAATTGTAGCAAAAGACTTACCCTACAAACTCAATCATTATAAAATGTATAAGTATGATGGATCCAGAGAATCCGAGCACCATATTCAATAGTTAATAAATATAATGCTTAGTTTTGACGAGGATGGTCGACTACTTTGCAGGTTTTTCTCCATGACTTTTAAAGAGAATACCTTAACCTGGTTCAACCACTTCCCCCCACCCCCAAATTAGTTCGTTTTTTCAAAGCAATAGTCTATGTTTAGAGATCATATTATTAGAAGAAAGGTAATAAAAGATGACGTGAACTATATCATGCATCACAAGTAATAGTGAAATAAAAGTATAATGGATTATACTCGACGATAAATAAAAAATAGCATTGAAGATTGTCAAGAGGCCATGGTATGTGATTTATTTAGGAAATATATTTCTAGTCAAGCTTGTTGCCAAATGATATAATAATTAATAAGTCTAGGGCCTTTGGGTCATTGTTAGCTCAGATCGAGTCACATATAATAGTTGTTATGAATGAGTCGAATAGTGCCTTGACAATGTACTGTGTCCGGCAGTACAGTTTTGTGTTGTGATAGTGATATTGTCCAATTACTTGAGTTAGTCTTGTGGTATGAGCCCATTAGGCCCATAGTCTAGTAAGTCTATTAATTCCCTATAAATAGATTACTAGGGCGACACAAAACACAATCTGAAATCTGTAACCTTTTCTATTATAGTGAAACTCTTTTCTCTGGCGGCGCCCGTGGACGTAGACAATTGTCGAACCACGTTAAATCCTGTGTTTTATTTAAATCTTTCATTCACATATATTCTGTGCTTGAGCCATTTTGTGATAATTGCATAGTATTTTATAACAAAATTGGTATCAGAGCTCCAGGCCCAGACAATACGCGATGTGGTGGGTGATGTGGGTGAAATTCTCATTAGTCGAACATGATGAATTAGTAGCCATGCTCAAGATCCTCGTTTGGAGTGCCCGTTGCTCATCAAGCAGTGTGGCTTGATTGGAGTGTATCAAGACAGTAGTACTTGTTTGGAGTGGCGCTAAGGAACAAGGCAGGATGGTCGAGATCAGATAGATCCGCTATAAAGGCTCTAGAGATCAGGCAGCCCCAACCTGATTAGAGTGAGCGGATGGATGTCAATTGAGAGGAGGCTAAAGTGGTACTTTGTTCGAGAGAAGGATTTGTTAGGGTAGCGACCAAAGTTCCACATCCCACATCGGTAAAACATAGGAATGATCAATGATATATAAGTGAGAACATATCTCAACTAGTATGAGGCTTTTTGGTAAAGGACTAAATGCAAAGCCGTGAGGGCCTTCGGGTGCCAAAGCGGACAATATCATACTAGTGTTGAGATCGGTTGTGTTCTTACTTATATATGGAGGCGGAATATGCGGACCGGACCCCCATATTCCCAACACGTGGTATCAGAGCAACCGATCTCACCACTAGTATGATATTGTCCGCTTTAGCACCCAAAGGCCCTCACGGCTTTGCATTTGGTCCACTACCAAAAGGCCTCATACTAGTTGAGGTATGTTCTTCCCCTTGAGGCGAATATCCTTTCTTCACTATCAACAAAGAATCTTCTCTTCTTCTGACTCACCAAATGCCCTTAAGGCATTCACTCTATACTGCGAACACCGATCCAGTTTAGGCATTCCCTAAACTTTCGAACTAATACTGCCTTGGTCATTATATCTGCTGGATTATCGTGTGTAGACACTTTCTTCAGATCAAAAATTCCCTTTGATATTATATCACGAATAAAATGATACCTGACATCTATGTGCTTTGTACGCTCATGGTACATCTGGTTCCCTGTAAGGTGTATGGCGCTTTGACTGTCACAAAACACTTTTGTAGTAGTCCTATCCAAGCCCAAATCTGCCACCAAACCTTGCAACCATATTGCCTCTTTAACTGCTTCTGTTACCGCCATGTACTCTGCCTCTGTTGTAGACAAAGCTACAGTAGCTTGCAATTGTGCTTTCCAACTGATCGCACTCCCAACTAGAGTAAATACATATCCTGTCAGAGATCTTCTTTTATCCATATCTCCTGCAAAATCAGAATCAACAAAACCAACCAATGATCCTGCAACATCATTCAGCGATTCACCAATATCGGTTTTGTTAAAAGTTAAGCCAACGTTCACAGTATTCTTCAGATACCGAAGTATCCATTTCACTGCCTGCCAGTGTTCTTTCCCAGGACATCCCATGTACCTGCTAACTACACTAACCGCATGTGAAATATCAGGACGTGTGCATACCATAGCATACATGATACTACCAACTGCACTTGCATATGGAACCTTCGACATTTGTTCCAACTCAGCATCGTCCTTGGCCGCTTCTACTGCAGACAACTTCAAATGAGTAGCAAAAGGAATGTTAACTGCTTTAGCATCAAACATGTTGAATCGTTTTAACACTTTCTCAATATAGCTTCGTTGAGACAAGTGTAATGTTCCTAAATTTCTGTTCCTCATAATCTCCATACCAAGAATTTTCTTTGCTCTACCCAGATCCTTCATCTCAAACTCTGCACTAAGCTGCTTCTTTAACTGCACAATGTGTGACATACTACAAGAAGCAATAAGCATATCATCCACATACAACAAGTAAACATAAGAATCATCTGACATCTTTTGATGATACACACAACTATCATATGGACTCCTCGTGAACCCTTTTGACACCATGAATGTATCAAAACGTTTGTACCATTGCCTAGGTGACTGTTTCAAACCATACAGTGACTTTTTCAGCAGACAAACTTTGTCCTCCATATTAGGTTCGATAAATCCCTCTGGTTGTCTCATGTAGATTTTCTCCTCCAATTCACCATGTAGAAATGCAGTCTTCACATCCAACTGCTCAAGATCTAAATCTTGCAAAACTACTATGGCTAACAAAACTCGAATCTAACTATGCTTCACCACTGGAGAAAACACTTCATTGAAGTCGATTCTTTCCCTTTGAGTAAAACCCTTAGCGACCAGTCTTGCTTTGAATCGAGATGCCTCAACCCCTGGATTACCTTCCTTTTTCTTGAACACCCATTTACTGCCTACTATCTTCTGTCCTTTAGGCAAGTCAACAAGCTTCCATGTTTGATTCTTATGAAGAGATTCAATCTCTTCTCCCATAGCACCAATCCATCGATCTGCCTCTGAACTTGCTATAGCTTCTTTGTAGCTACTAGGTTCCTGTATCTCAACTTCTTCTGCAACTGACATAGCATATGCAACTAGATTCACATACCTTTTTGGAAGTCTAATATCTCTTCTTTCTCTGCCGAATGCTATGCTATAAGGTTGTTGCTCTGGTTCGGGCACATCATCGTCACTATCATCCGATGCTGACGCTTCACCTCCTGATTCTGGATCCACCTCAAAACCACTTGAATTATTGGACTTGCTAGGAACTGATTCTACTTCAAGCTCCACCTGTTTACTCACAAACGATCCTGATTCGACCATTTCTCCTACTTCCTTCTGACTGTCTATCGAAGCAAACTCATTAAAAATAACGTCCCTACTGATGAGAAAACCTGGAGACTTTGGAGAGGTACACCATAACCTATATCCCTTCATTCCAGTAGCATATCCTAGAAATATGCATCTCTTTGCCCTCGGCTCAAGCTTACCATCTCTCACATGAGCATACGCAGGACAACCGAACACCCTCAAATGTTCATAATCAGCCGACGATCCAGACCAAATATCAAAAGGAGTTTTACAATCAATAGCCGTTGATGGAGACCGGTTCACCAAGTAACACGCTGTATTGATAGCTACAGCCCAAAAATCCTTTCCCACACCGGAATGTGAGAGCATGCTTCGTGCCTTGTCACAAAGCGTTCTGTTCATTCTTTCTGTGACTCTATTCTGTTGTGGTGTTCTAGAACAAGTGCGATGGCGCACTATTCCCTCAGCTTCGCAGAACTTGTTGAACTCACGACTGCAATATTCTAACCCATTATCTGTCCTAAGACGTTTGATTTTTCTTGCTGTTTGCTTCTCAATCATCGTCTTCCATTTGACAAAGGTTGAATATGCCTCATCTTTCGTTTTCAGAAAGTAAACCCACACCATCCTTGAATAATCATCAATCAAACTCATGTAGTATCTGGCTCCGCTCTTGGATGGAATTCTATTTGGACCCCAAAGATCTGAGTGAATGTAGTCCACTGTGCCTTTAGTCTTTCTTACAGCCGATTTGCTGAATTTGACTCTAGTTTGTTTACCAAACACACAGTGCTCACAAAATACCAATGATTCTGCTTTATACCCTTTCAACAAATCTCTCTTTCCCAAAACAGCTAATCCTCTGTCACTCATGTGACCAAGACGCCAATGCCACAACTTATTTTGATCCTTCCTACTTTGGCTATTACTCCCTGATGATGCTACTGCAGCATCGCCCATAACAACACTCCCCTGGAGAATGTAAAGACCCTTCTGCAAACTACCTTTCATGCATACCATTGAGTCTTTTGTCACTTTGATTACACCATTTTATGCATGGTACTTGTAACCCCGAGAGTCTAGAGTCCCGTGAGAAATCAGGTTTCTTTTTAACCCAGGAACATGCCAGCACGTCAAGATTCTAACAACCCCGTCAAACATTCTGATTCTGACGTTACCAATACCACCAACAGTCAACGAATGATTGTTCCCTAAATAGATAGTTCCCTGCATTGGCTTGTACGTATCAAACCACTGCTTGAACTGACACATGTGATATGTAGCACCAGTATCAAGTACCCAAGAGTTTTGCCCAAAGTCTGAACTCACGGACAATACATCTCCTTTACCACTGTTTTCACTATCGTCGGAATCGTTCACACCTTCAACAATGTTTGTTGCATTTTCCTTTTGATTTCCCTTCTTACCATTCAGTTTCAGACAATCTCTCCTATAATGACCCTGCTCACCGCATTCATAACAGTTTGAGTGCTTCACCCTTGACTTGGACCTCAAGTTCTTCCTTCTTAAAGAACTCGCTTTGCTTTTAGATCTTCCCCTAGTCATAAGACCTTCCCCTTCAGCTTGATTGTATGGCTGCAACTGTCTCATCTCTTTTGATTTCAGTGCCCCTTTGACATCTGCTAGCGATAACTTATCATTACCATACATAATGGTATCTACGAATTTTTCATAGGGATCTGGTAACGATCTCAATACAAACAAAGCTTGATCCTCATCCTCAATATTGATATCTATGTTCTCCAAGTCCATTATAATTGATTTAAAATTATCTAGGTGCTCTGTTATGGACATACCTTCTTTCAATCTGAAATCATACAAACGTTTCTTCAAATATAATCGGTTTACTACTGATTTCTCTGAGTAAAGATCTCCTAGCTTTCTCCATGCGCAGGCAGCAGTCTTCTCACCACTAATCTCGCGAAGCACATTGTCTTTCACACTCATTAAAATCCAGCACAAAGCCCTTTCTTGAAGATCTTGTTTCTCCTATTCTTTCATCTCTTCTGGTAACTTATTCTCCACAGCCCTTGCAGTACCAATGAAGATTTCAGTTTAATCTTCCACAACGCAAAACTGGATCCCCCATCAAATTTTTCAATCATGTATTTTGTTGCTGTAGACGCCATTGTGAAACCCTAATTGCAAAAGCCCTAATTTCACCACGTGGCTCTGATACCACATGTTGGGAATATGGCCGGTCCGCATATTCCTCCTCCGTATATAAGTAAGAACAAAACCGATCTCAACACTAGTATGATATTGTCCGCTTTGGCACCCGAAGGCCCTCACGGCTTTTCATTTGGTCCACTACCAAAAAGCCTCATACTAGTTGAGATATGTTCTCACTTATATACCATTGATCATTCCCATGTTTTACCGATATGGGATGTGGAACTTTGGTCGCTACCCTAACAATAGTAGAAGATACATTGTGCTTGAGGGTAGATTGCATCGCCAACCTTTTACTCAACAAAACCCAACCTCAACATCTGAAATCGTATCCTACCATCCACCTTCTACCATTGTCCATAAGTCGTACCACTCAAATAAGTTCGTCCACCGTTCTCACCAGAGCTAGGTATTTGGGCCCCAAGTGAGGCAATACTTCTGCAAGAGTTCGTACTAACAACATAGAAAAATATGGAAGATGAGGTAGCTATATCGAGAACATGAGGAATAACGATATTGAGAAAAAATGGACGAATTCAAAGAATCTCACGGAGAGCATAACCATTATCTATGATAAACCTAACAACTTTGTGCACTCATGAAAGCGTCTATCAATGATTACTTAAATAGAACATAGAAATCCCAATAGATTTTGCAAGTACCATGATGATGTTGGCTGCTTTACAAGAGCAATTACATTTTATGAGTATTTTTACGTTTTCAGTTGAAAATTAATTTGTTAAAAATATTTCAAACCTAATTCTTGCATATTTTTGTAGGATTTCTTCCCATATGAAGCTTGCTAGAGAAAGTAACACATCCGTTGTAATGTCGTGCGATTCCCGACCAATATTCTTACATGATTAGACTTCTCACAGTGTGCACAAGAATAAACGAGACTATCAATGGAAATGTACCCGTTCTCCTGTCCGGAGCCTTATAAAATTGGTAGGAGGGTCGAGTAGTGCTGGACCGGCTAATTCTTTAGAGGTGGACCTATTGAAGGTGTTTTGCAACTTTATTAAATCCAAATATTTGAAAAAAGCTATTATTTTTTTCATTGATATATTTTGATATGCTTTATGATTTTTTATCCTCCAGAATCGAGTCAGATTAGAGTCAAATTAAAAGTTACGAGGATGTCATTCGGTTCACTTATCGACTACATACTACGTTGGTATACAAATATCCCCATCGTTGAGGCATTCATTGAGAATTGGCACTCACAAACCTCATCATTCTATTTTTATCTTGGTGAGATTACAGTTACACTGGAAAACGTCCATACACTTACAAGTTTTCCCGTTACAGGTCAATAATTTGATGTTAACGAGTACTAAAGAAATATTGAGAGAATCAAAGTTATATCCCAATTTCTTGGTGTTGGCATGAAAAATCTTGTTGATAAGCTCGATAGGAAGGGAAGTATAAGAAGTAGGTATGTTTATCTAACATGGTTGAATGAGACCTTTGTGGGAGTTGCTTATGAAAATAGTGAGGCCACACCTGCAGGTCTCACCCATGCCATCCGATCTTATTTTTTATATATATTTGGCGGTTGCACATTTGCCAATAATACTGGTAACATTGTTTCCCTTGATTATATGATTCATGAAATATTATAACATTATGGAGATGTATAATTGGGGTAAGTTGATATTAGACCAGTTATACCATGCCCTTATGTAGAGTTTGCTTCATCTCAGGATGTGGATATTCAATCATTTTGACAGGTTATCGAGTCTCCTATATAAAAATAGTATGCTATCACTATACTGTATTTATATAGATATGCAATGCTACGTCTTCACACGCAACCACATACTCAATGATATTATCGACACACCATATATTATTCAAGAGAAAGCTCAGATTTATATTTAAAAGATATTATATTTTGGTAGAAATTCAAATATCCTTACATTTTGTTTCAGATTTATTGGTAGGTTAACTTCAAACCGTACGCGAAACTATGAACGGTTCGACCATTTTGTGACATCGCTTGCATATATACTATATCGAGGTCCGTCGATATTGTTGTAGCTTATTATCCACTTTATGTTCCTCTCCATTTAGCTCATTTACAAATGATACCATACAAATACTACACGTGTTGCCTAAGGCTGATAGACGTTTCAGAGCAAGATTGTTTTGTGATAAATCAGTGTAGACTAACTGAGATTCTTATACTATTGACATAGACATGAGATATGAGGATAGACCCGATAACACTAACATTCAATATCCTATTTGGCACAAGACTAACTTATGGTATGTATTGGAGAACCCACAATCGCTCCACCCCGATATATATGTTGAGGAGAACCCTCAAACGAGCACGTATACGAGCGACATAAATCAAGGATGGTATGAGATTATTAAGACAGAGCCACATTATGAGACTATGAATATGGATAAGATCCACACTTATTTAGCATAGTGCTTCCGCCTTGCACACCAACATTTTGTTCAATTTGTTTGTTCTAGATACTTGTTATGACTTTGTTTTAGGCTCTTCAAACCCACTATTTCTCTAGGACGAGAACCAGTTAACAATATCATACATATTGATTGATCTTCGTCGGTTTGAGTCTCCCGACTTGTGAATGACCTTCGGAATGTGTAGTTGGTGCATGACCCGTCTATAATAGTCAATCTTCAACCACTTGAAAGCTCTTAACAAGAATAGAAAATTACATTTTTCTTATTAATAATTTTTTTTCACGCTATCCGTAATATTCTTTGGTTTAAAAACGCGGTACCTCTTGCATGTCTAATATAATTTAGGATTTTTTCGACACTTACCATTTCTCGCCTTCCTAATTATTACCATTTATCGCCTTCCTAATATAATTTAGGAGTTCTCCATGCTTACATTTTTTTTTACAATATAATAATGATCATGAATCTTATTATACAACCTTCACTTATAATACGGGCTGTCTAACCAAATTTAATTTAAAACTTAAATAATTATATATATATATATATATATATATATATATATATATATATATATATATATATATATATATATATATATAATCGGCCAACCAATAGTCTCGAAAAACAAAAACACAACACTATAGCAAACTAAATGATGAACTTAAAAAAAATAAAAAATACTTTTGCATTTCCCTCGTACCTTTTCTATTTATAATTGTGCGACAAAGACGCGTGATGTAATATTTTAGAATGTCGCATCCAAAGTAAGATGAACATTTGCACGGTAACAAAACCACAACTACTTTCTAAATTTATAAAAGAAGTTGTCCAAAATTATCAATGATTTGTTTTTTTTGTTTTTTATCTACGACTTTTACATTTATACACGTATATTTGAATTATTAGTCATCTAAAGAATTAATATAAAAGAGACTCGTTTTTCTCCACCATTTTCAATAACTAAGAAGCATCGCTGTTGATTGTCCAGCTCAATGGGAATGTAATCTTCAACCTAAAAACAGATCCTAAGATCAAAATTATAAGATTAAAAAAATTCATTTTCATAGACGTCCTGAAATCATGCTTGTGCACTAAACAAACACAACCACTAGCCTTATTGTATAAATCATTTACAACACTCGACTACGATTATTAAGTCGTTTATAATAATAATAAAGATCTCCATCAAAGTCGTTGGTGTTGCATATAAGAATAGGTTATGGGACTAATCTGAAGACACTAAGACATTTATTTAAAGTGGGTTTGTTTCTATTCTCTTGTCTTGTCTGTCTCATAATTAAGTATAGTCCAACTCCAAGGAATATGGAACAAACTCAAGAAGCCACCAAAACTAAATTTGAATTTGAAAACGTTGAAACTGAACAACTAGATGAGGTGGGCTCGTTACAAAGAAAACCAAAGTTGTCTAGTGAAACCACCAGTAATATTTCGACTCTTACAAGTGATAACAGCAGTAGCAGCAGCAGCAGCAGCACAGTGGACGAGAAGTTTGACAAGGAGGAAGATGTTGATGCAGCCGGTGGAGGAGATGTGCTTCATGAGCACAGCAGCATCTACTTTGATCAACCACAAGGTAAAAAAACCTATTTATTTATTTTCAATATATGACATTTTTGAATTTAACGTTATTGATGTTCTCTTTTAGAATTGTTTGACCTGATTACGGTAGTTGGTGTATTACGCTCACATTAAATTTAAGACAAAGAAATAGCTAGATTTATACATGTATATGCGGGTATTCAATCATTTCAGGTTAGCTCTGTCACAGCATTAATGTCTAGGCTTGTGAATATCTCCTTATGTAGCTTGTAATGTTTGTTAATGAAGGATTATGGAAATGTCGACATTGCAGTTGGACATACCAACCAGGATCCATGTTAGTTTTTGAATCTAAAGGTCAGTAGATGTCCCAGGTTGTAGTTGATTTCTTAAATGTTTTGGGTCAAGTTAAAACATATTGAATTCCCACCATGGGCTTAGAATGATGCAAAAACTTATTCATGCAATCCACTTATTTATATGATCAAGTCATGGAATACTATATCAATATTTGATGTCGCGACAAAATTTGTGATATAGTTTTGGTTGATTTCAGAGGCTGAATCAGGTGATATCATTGAGAATTTGAATACTGAGGTTTTTAAATTTGCTGCTGAGAGTGATGTGATAAGTGCAGTCAACCATTTCACTGAAGAGTCTCCTGCATCTACACTATTTTCTGGTACTGTATCATCACAAATATACGAAGAAGCTGAAGAGGCAAGTTACGATGTTGAGACAGTACTGGCTAAGCAAGAGACACATGATCTGCATTGTCCGAATTGTAAGTCTTGTATCACTAAAAGGGTCATCCTAACTAGAAAGCGGAAGCCTCAGCGTTCGTTGGATCGGGCAAGGCACGTGAAACCCATGTACGAAGCCCCTCGTGATGTGGACGATTCTCCAAATGTAGGTGGCAATCATGATGATGATGTGTTCAGATGCTTATCGTGTTTTAGCATCTTCACTGCTGCAGGTGCGATGCCAATATATATCATAACATCTGTAAATAGTGCCGCAATAATTTATATATGGTGATGATATCCCTAATCTCTTAAAACATTGTTTTTGTAGCGAGTTAGGTTCAATATGGATTAATATGTATCAGAGCCGTGTTCGTATATCATGCTCAGGGTCTTATCGACTTTTGTATGGAATTTTTACAGGAAATTGCTTCAGATCTAAACCAAGTGATGTTACTGAACCATTGCTGGATTCTCGACAAGTACCTCTAACCTACAGTAGTCGGTTTTGGTCTTTTATTGGACTGACAACTCCAAAGCAAGGTAATGTTTTATCTACATTTGCAGGTTTGTCACCACCGACCACATGTTTTGCCATGTTTGTTGTATATATAAGTCTATTCGGCCACTCTAACTTTATAGTGACCGTTTCATAGTAAAACCTTGACAATATGAGAGACAGTAGTAAACCCCATACGTCAATATATAGGATTTAGACGTTGATGTATACGACCATAGGTCAATTAAACATTTCTACTTCTTGGTCACATAAACTATATTACATAATACCAGACAGATAATAGTGAAGTCACCTTATCCTAACGTCTTCTGCTTTGATAGATCATTTCATTAGTCATTCTGCTTCTACATTTTATGTAAACTATGCTATTTACATTCATTGCTACGCATAAAGTTGCAGTTCAAGACGCGTCCTTATGTGAGTCTTCGTATGGTGTGGCCCCAGTAGTTCCTGCAACAAAGGGAAACCTCAAAATAGGAAAGGATACTACAATTTCTTCAAGCGAAACACATTCAAATAAAGTAACTGTTGAATCTCATGGAAATTATCAGAAAACGACCACGGTGAACACACATACTAGGGAGCAAGGTAGTGTAGTGTCTTATAAATTTTCTTAATTATTAATTATTCACATGTAACTATGCTTCCTTTACTCAATCTGCTTCTGCATGTGTGTAATAGCTATTGTATTGCGATTTCTTCTTGTGTGCATATTTGCAGCCACGACTGAAGGCACCTCTACGTTTTCTTCTTCTAGCGCGGTTCAAGTAAATTCTGCAACGAAGGAAACTATTAGCTCGGCAAAGGATGTCGCTATTTCTTCTAGTGAAATACAACATGTAAAGGAAGGGACTGCTGCATCCCATGTTGATTCCCAGAAGACGACAACTAGCAAGACAAGTTGGTTCTTCTCTGTTTTTCCATCAAAGAAGAAACAAACAACTATAGAGCAAGGTAGTTTCTGCTGTTGGAACATTAAAAATGTATATTGACAGTGCTATTTAGGTTCGCTTTAGAAATTTATGATCTTGCAATACATATATTGCAATGTTTACATCAAAACAATTGTTTACTGTATTTTTGCTTTATTTGTTTTGTTTCTGATACAGGAGTACCAGCGCTAAATACTCCTTTATTACACAAACTTGACGGTTCAAGCGAGCCAGTTGCTAACACAACTCCGCTAAAAAATGGAGTATCAAGAGAATCTACCAATGTCAAGTCAAGTAAAGAAGCATTCTCACCTATAAACAATGCATCCACCGAGCCTCTCGAAAGGGAAAATGATGTTTCAAGTTTGTCAATCAAAGGCAGTTCTTCAGTTCAGCCATCTTATGACACGAAACTTGTACATGAAGTTACTACCGCATCCCTTGAAGTTAGAGTTGAGTCTGTGCCTATTATAAATCCAGGACCTCTACTGCCCGAAACTGGACATGAAGTAAAAAGTTTTGTCCAACTGGATGATATTGTGAATTGCGAGATCAAAGGTAAGTGTATTTTTGGATGTTGTTTGATTTTTTACATTGAGGATTTACAATCATTTTGAATTCATTGAAGAAATAGAATTCGACCTCTCCTATCAACAAAGCGTACCTATCCTATGTCCAGTTTCTTGATAGTTTACCGGTACAAGTAGAATGATGAAATGTAGTATTACATAATGTAATATTGGGTTGTTATATCTTATACATCCATTTTAGGTCAATGTATCTCACACAATGTGTATGACAAAAGTATAACTCTATAAAAGAATTACCTACGTTGATTCACTGAAGTAAAGCGTGTTGGTTGGCCTAGCATGTTAATGGGAATCTAAATAATGCTTGGCTATTTGTTTTTGTTATGCTGCAGAAGATAAAGTAACTATTGTTGTTGATTCGGGGACCGCTGAAGCATCAGATTCTCGAAGGGATCAAAATCTTGTGCCAATACAATCTGACACTTTACTGCAAGGTGGCCGCGAATATGAAGCTAATAAGGGCTGGCAACTGGAAATTCTTAAAAGCATAGTATATGGCGGTCTTATAGAATGCATAACAAGTTTCGGAGTTGTGTCTTCTGCTGCTGGCTCTGGTGCTTCCACATGTAAGAGTTACATTATTCCTTTTTTATTACAACAGAATTCAAATTTTTGGTCTCCAGTGGAAAGGGTAACGAATTTTATACTTTATGATCATCTTACCGATATGTAAGTCTTTGCTTCCTGTTATAATTTGGTTCTTGCAGTGAACATTTTAGTTTTGGGGATGGCCAATTTGGTTGGTGGACTATTTATTATTGCTCACAATGTAAGTGATGTTTCAGTATGTACATTTTTTTTTTCTATTATTGTAGATTTTCAGTAGCTCAAAATGATAACTTATGCACTTAAAATTGGAATGCCAAGAGAATCTAGCAGTTTCTATATAAAATGTTGGGAAGAAGAATTAAAAAAGGTTATTTCTTGACATATCTCTTTTGTATGGTATAATTCACTTAGATGTTTTTCGTTTGCTTAAAGCCTGTTTTTCTACTAAACCTGATCGTGCTCTTTTACAGCTAAGAGAAATGAAGATCGCTAGTAACAAAACCATAACCAATCAGTCATACGAGCAAGAAAGCCGATACCAAGAACTCCTCGGAAAGCCAGAGAACTTTCGACTACACGCCTTCATAGCTATATTATCCTTCATTGTCTTTGGCTTAGTCCCGCCAGTCGTGTATGGTTTCTCATTCTACAAAAGTAACGACCGCTATTGCAAACTGGCAACGGCCTTAGCTGCTTCTATCGTATGTATCATGTTACTGGCTATTGGAAAAAGTCATGTCCGTAAACCACCCAAGTCTTACATCAAAACCTTGTTGTATTATACGAGCATTGGACTTGCAGCACCGGGAATTTCTTACGTGGTAGGTGACTTTGTCAGTCATTTCATCGAGAAACTTGGTTGGTTCAACTCTGGTTCAGCTGCTACGCACTTGTTTGTAGCGAAATCGTTAGATGCAGGATTTGCAGCATACTAACTCCGCTGAAACTGAAACTGGCCCCGAGACTTTTTCAAGGAAATAAGATTTTTTTACCACAAGTGAAGCAAGGATGATGTAGTTTGGGCACTTTTATCTTTGTTGTCGAACATTGTCATGTTTGTTGTCGAAAATTGTCGACGACGAGAATAATTAGGAGAAGCTTAGAATATAATCTTTAATTTGTGTTTCTTTCGGCATCTCCATTTTGTTCAGCAGTATAGTCCATTATTAGCCTATTGATTTAATGGTCTATTAGTCTATATAATGCACAATTCCAATTAATAAAAGCTTTACTTGATTTTTTTTTCTTTTCACTTTTTATATTTTACTTTTTACATAATATTAGAATAGCTATCACAAGCGTTTTTAGCCATGAAAATAAAAAAGAAGGATAAGTTAGTAGATATACAATGAAGGCTCCAAGAATGAAGATAAACAAAATAAAGAAGAAGGATAAGTTAGTAGATATACAATGAAGGCTCCAAGAATGAAGATAAACAAGAGCTTTTGATTCCTTTGATCCTTATTTCTCTGCTATTCAGAACCAGCTCTTCGATTCGTTTCATTCCAATGGAGATACATAATAACTCACTGTTTCGG
Source organism: Limnanthes douglasii subsp. nivea (assembly GCA_036936605.1). Taxonomy (NCBI): domain Eukaryota; kingdom Viridiplantae; phylum Streptophyta; class Magnoliopsida; order Brassicales; family Limnanthaceae; genus Limnanthes; species Limnanthes douglasii. The sequence goes on from JAUPFV010000001.1 coordinate 220,991,449, forward strand.
GAAGAAGAATTTTCAGTTCTTTAATTTGAATACGGTGTAAAAAATTGTCCAAACAACCATTTCAAAAAATCGGCTTTGAACAGTAACTCGTCCCTCGACTATCGAATTTAGTGACAGATAGTCCATGAACTTTCAAAAGTTCGTTCGTAGTCTCTGGACTATCCAATTTGGATAACGTTAATCCCCTTGCATGTGTTGACTATCAATTTTTGTGACAGATAGTCCCTCAATTATTCATTTTCGATAAATTTACACCTTTGACTTTCTATTTTTGATAAAGTTAGTCCCCTTATTAAACATGCGCATGAGACTAACTTTATCCAAACTGGATAGTCCAGGGACTACCAACGGACTTTTGAAAGTCCAAGGACTATATGTCACCAAAATGGATAGTCCTAGGACTACCAACGGACTTTTGAAAGTCCAGGGACTATCTGCCACCAAAGTCGATAGTCGAGGGACGAGTTACTGTTCAAAGCCCAAAAAATCATATACCGACTTTGTCAAACCTCCTTCTGCGCCTAAAACACATGTTGTTCTTTACTCAGAGAGTTTATCAGAAAAGTCCAATCATATTTCTTTTCAGTATTCAAAAGAAATCAAAGAAATATTGATGAAGAACACCATAATTACCTGGTTGGAAAATTTTCGAACGACTTACCAAATAACTCTGGTTTACCTCACTTTTTTGAATTCTTTTAAATTCAAAAGGGCTCACAGCATGGTCATTTAGAATTTTCGACATATTTTTCTTGAGTTTGATCTCAAGTAAGATGTCTGCAAGATATGACCGAAAAGTATATGGAATATAGAAGGCTCTATAATGCGTATCCTTAGATGAAATCCATATTTTAATGTTAAGAGAGAAAGCTCATTAACTTTAGTTTGGATAAGAATATAGAAAATCCCTGAATATATAACTTTTCAATATTGTATGACATTGTTACTTCTATAGGAAATCCATACAAAATTATAGTTCCTGATAATAATAGAGCCTACAAGAGTGCAACATTCGCTCTTGTTGAATTAGACGTTTAAAAATTTACAAAATAGCATCTGGATAGGCTTTGGATCTAATGATGGATTCTGGTTGTCTGTTAGTTACAAGAATCTGCCTGCTTACTGTAACCATTCCTATCATATGGGGCACAACTTCTCAATGTGCAAGAAGAGTCAAAACATTAATATTGAAGGAAATGAATATAAAGATTTCGTCCAGGAAACAAAAAACAAAGAAAAAGAAAGTGACAAAGTCACCATAGCTACTAAAGAACAAATTACCAGAAAGATTTATAGACCCAAAGTCAATTCCAAAGTCGTCCAGATCATTCATAACAAATAAAAAAAATCTACCAATGGGAGATGATCTTAATAGCAACATGAAATTGAACAATCAAGATCTTCTTGATTATAATCTGTTAGAGAATCAAAACAAAGAGATGACCACCCCTGAGGATATAGAAATAGTTGAAGCTATACAGATGCTCAACTAGGCTACTGATCAGAATGTCAATCACGATTTAGATATAATGGACTCTGGAAGACATTCTCCTGCTCAAGAAAACATTGGAAGTAATCCAGTCACGCCTACAATCAAAGCTCAATCTCCAGATCATAACTTCAACATCATTTTGAACAAGAAACTCAAGGCTGCAAGGAAGATTAAAAAGACAAACAATCTTGTTATAAAGTCTTTGAAATACTCAGGGACCAACAATCATTATAAATCATTATCTGATAATGATAAGGATTCTTAATTGAAATGTTCGCGGCATAAAAAACAAAACTACTGTTGGTAGACTGAAAGCGTTAATCTACAAAAAGTTAACATTTTAGCAATTCAAGAGCCTATGGTGAATGCTAAAAAGATGGGTGAAACAACTTTGAAATTGGGTTTTTCAAATTATATTTCTAACATCACCAATAAGATTTGGATGTTATGGAATAGTGATTCATGTATTAAAACTCTCATTAATCACGAACAACGTCTGCACATTGAGGTTGATTATCAGGGCTTTGATAATACCTTTTACTTGACTGTGGTCTATGCTAAATGTCAAATAATCCAAAGGCTAAGCTTATGGGATCAGTTCAGAAAGGTTGTTACAACTGGAAAAAGTTGGATCACTTTGGGAGATTACAATGTTATTGCTTCTAACGATGAACAAATTGGTTGCTCTGCTATTTGTCAGAACAATATAGATGATTTTGTGGAGATGATAATGGATTGTCACCTGGAATACGCTGGTCAGAAATTCACCTGGAATAGGAGCTAGAAATGGAAAAGGTTAGACAGGGTGATGCTCAATAGCACTTGGGTTGACTCTTTCATCAACACTCATGTTCTTCACATGGTCAGAACAAGTTTTGACCATGCTCCCCTTTTAATCTCTTCTTTTCCTAACATAACTATCAGTTTTTACAACAGAAAAAGAGCTTCAAATTCATGAATATGTGGACTAATGATGATTATATTTTAAGTATGGTGAAGCAGAATTGGAACCTCAAAGCAATAATCTCCCAAATGAAATCTTCTGGTTTAAGATTAAGAGGCTTAAAAAATGCTTAAAGGATTGAAACGTCAATCAATTTGGAGACATTTTCAGCAAAACAAAAGAAACTGAAAAGATGGTGGAAACAATGGAAGGTCTTTATATCATGAACAACAGTGCTGCGTCTAAGTGTAATCTTAACAAAGCTACCAGTTTGCATCTTCAAGCGTTAAAGAACGAAGAGGATTTCTGGAAGTAGAAATGTTACAATGCTTGGTTAAGGAATGGAGACAGCAACACCAAAGCTTACTATTCTTATGTTTCCAAGAAAAGAAGGAAAAATATTATTAAGAGCATCAAAGAGGACAATACTTGGATCTATGATACTGAAGAGATTGGTAGAGCAAGCTATGATACATGATGAAATTTTTGACATTCCCAAGCTTCTGACTAGAGAAAAGAATAACTATCTTATGAAGAATACTAATGACTATAAAATCTGGGAAACCATCAATACCATGAGCCCAGATAGTGTTGCGGGTATTGATGGCTACAATATCATTTTTTACAAAGTCTGTTGGAGTATTATAAAATCTGACTTATGCTTAGCTATCAATTCCTATATTAATGGTTGTAGTATTCCTAAAGGAATATTTCTAATGGCCTTTGCTTAATCTCTAAAGTAATCAATCATTTTTCTTGGAACAATTACAGGCATATCAGCCTTTGCTCCATGTTAAACAAAATTCTCTCTAGACTCCTCAATAATAGGCTCTATAGTATTTTGCCTAGAATCATATCTAACACCAAAATTGCCTATGTCAAGAACAGATCCATTCATGAGAATGTTCTAATTTCTAAAGAATTGATCTATGATATCAATAGGAAGCCTAAGTCAGGAAATATCTTGATCCTGCTTGACATGTCAAAAGCCTTTGACAGAATATCTTTTCCCTTTGTAATCAAGGTTCTTTCTTCTTTTGGATTCTCCAGTAGTTTTATCAATTTGATTCACAACCTTATTAATATTATAAACATCTCGGTGTTAATTAATGGCAATATTCTGGGCTATTTCAAAACCAAAAGAGGCTTAAGACAAGGTGATCCCTTGTCCCCAAACCTCTTCATTATTGGGAGGAAGTACTTTTAAGAAGGTTTAACAACTTATTTTGCTCTAACAACAAGATGATATATGCTTTCAGAACTGACATTATTGTTTATTGTATTACTTTTGCTGATGATGTGCTTATATTCACTAATAATTTAAAATTTTCTATTAACAAATTGACCTGTTTCCTAGATAAATATCAGGTGATATCAGGGAAATCTATTAACAAGCAAAAAACTAAGATCATTCTGTACAACAAAGCTCATCAAAGCAGAGTAAGTTATCTAGAAAATCAAACGGGCTTTGCTGTAGAGAATCTGCCTTTCATCTATATGGGGATTACCTTGAATAAAAACAACAAGTCAAGAAATTTCAACACCATGGTGGACAAGATCAATGCTAAAATCGATGACTGGTACAGTAAATACTTATCTTACGATAGAACACTGTCCCTTATATCTTCTGTTCTTATGTCCATTCCTTGTTACTGGATGCATAATACTTTAATTCCTCACTCTGTTATAAAAAGACTTTTTTTTTCCAACAAATTCTTTGGAGAACTAACTATAAAGACGCTAATATTCACTGGTCCTCCTGGAATAAGTTGTGCAAGACTTTTGAGGAAGGTAGGATGAATGTCAGGAAGCTCTCGGATATTCAAGGCCACTTTCTCTCAAAAGCTCTCATACACTTACATATAGAATAATATAATGCACAATATTTATAATAAAAACATGCATCCTCTTTACATTAACCTCAAAAGATCTGGCTCTATGGTTTGGAAGCGTCTTGTAGGTATTAAAGATCAGGCTGAAAATAGTATAAGGTGGATTCTTAGAAAGGGTTATATGGACTTCTAGAGGGATAATTGGCATAATTTTCACCCTATAATGGACAACAATTATACTAGCAATAACAATTCGTTCCTGGAGGCTAAATTCAGCACTTTTTGGAAGAACAACAGTTGGGTTTGGACAATATGAATGATCTATTAAATGAAGTTAGAATTAACCAAATAAAGCTATATAAAATAGACAAAGAGAAGTATGATAAAATGATCTTGAAGCTTTCTCCTGATCATAACTTCAATACGAAGTTAACTTGGAACAACATCAGACAATAAAGTAACAAATCTAGCCTTTACAAGAAAACCTCGAATGCAATTACTCCCAGGAAGTTCTCTTTTCTTTAATGGTAAGTCTTACAAAGTTCTATTCTTATTGATTCTGTTATGCAAAAAAATGTCTTTTTCTTATTTCTAAATGCCATTTCTGTGCTAATTATGATGATATTAATCATCTGTTTGTGAACTGCTCTCACGCTTGGAATATTTGGCATCACTTTAGTGTAATTTTCAACATCAAGATAGAAATATACATGGTATTTACTCATATTATAAGAACCTGGTTTTGGTGTTCGAATAAAACAACCCATATCACTCATGTCATTCCTGTTATTATTTGTTGGAATATGCGGGTCCGGTCCGCATATTCCACCTCCGTATATAAGTAAGAACACAACCGATCTCAACAGTAGTATGATATTGTCCGCTTTGGCACCCGAAGGCCCTCACGGCTTTGCATTTGGTCCACTACCAAAAGGCCTCATACTAGTTGAGGTATGTTCTTACTTATATACCAATGATCTTTCCCATGTTTAACCGATGTGGGATGTGGGACTTTTGGTCGCCACCCTAACAAATCCTCCTCTCGAACAAAGTACCACTTAGCCTCATCTCAATTGACTTTTATCCGCCCACTCTAATCAGGTTGGAGACTACCTGACCATAGAGGCACTCCTCTTAGACCACACTATCTTGTTCCTTAGCGCCACTCCAATCAAGCCACACTGCTTGATGAGCCACGAGCACTCCGAACTAGGATCTCTAGAGCAGATCACCTTGATCATATGGCTACTGGTTCATCATGTTCGACCTACGAGAATTTCACCACCATCGCGTTCTGTCTGGGCCTGACGCTCTGATACCACGTGTTGGGAATATGGGTGTTGTGAATATGGGGTTCCGCATATTCCGCCTTCCGTATATAAGTAAGAACACAACCGATCTCGGCACTAGTATGATATTGTCCACTTTGGCACCCGAAGGCCCTCACGACTTTGCATTTGATCCACTACCAAAAGGCCTCATACTAGTTGAGGTATGTTCTTACTTATATACCACTGATCCTTCCCATGTTTAACCGATGTGGGATGTGGGACTTTTGGTCGCCACCCTAACAAATAGTTATAAATTCAAAAACATCAATCCTTCATCTTCATCAGCTATCAAGTTAATAATAAAATTATATTAGGATTGGATGCTCTTAATTTGTTTTCAAGAAGGCACTAGCATAAAGTAAATAATATTGGCTCTACTCTGGGCTGTATTCCTATTATGAACAGAAGGAAAAAAGAAATTTACCTTAAGTGGCTTGTTCCAGCTAGAGGTAGGTTGAAGCTTAACATTAGGCATGGGCATTCGGTTCTTCGGTTCTCGGTTCTTTCGGTTCTTCAAAACTAATACCCATTTAGGAACCGAATAAATTTCGGTTCGGTTCGGTTTGGTTCTTCTTAATTCGGTTCAGTATGGGTATTTAACTCGGTTCCAATCGGGTAGTTTTGGATACTTTAAATGTTTTGCATTATCAATATATATAAAACTCTTTTTACACTTTAAAACAATAAAACTATGTTAGATTGTAAGAAAAAAAAACTAAATATAAAAAATATTCAAAATTAATATATTAAAGAATAATGTTAGTAATATAAAAAAATAGAGATGTGATATCAAGTTTATTAAATTATAAAAAATGGTATTTTGTTATTTTGTTTATACACATAATAGTTTGTAAATATGTCACTACTTTGAATAAAATATGTTGTCATTTATTAAAGAGAACATAATTAGAGATAAATGATAAAAGACAAATTTAGAAGAATCTAACTTTGAAAAAAAAATCAAAACAATTCAAAATTAAGGGTTAATACATAGGTTCGGTTCCTAATGGGTACCCACGGTTCTTCGGTTCGGTTCCAAGAACCGTGGGTAATTGAAAACTAGAACCATTCGGGTATTATGAAAAAACAAAATCTACTTCGGTTCGGTTCTTTCGGTTCCGGGTAAAATGCCCATCCCTACTTAACATCGATGCTGCTTTTCTCTGAAATGGTGAAGCCAGTAGAGGAATTATCTTCAAGAGCAACAATGGTGATATAGTGGAAGGTCTTGGCAAAACTTTTGGCAAGCTCCCATTTTAGCGGCTGAAGCTAGAACTCTGACTGTCAATCTTTTGACAATATGCTTGGTGCAGGTAAGTATCCTTGGTTTCTCTATCTTGTCTTATCAATTTGTAGGATGCTTATTACTTCCAATATGACCATCAAGTTTGTTTCTCGCATTCAAAACCAAGCTGCCGACTGGACAACAAAATGGACTTTGAAGGAGAAAGGAATTTAGTATTTTACGCATATAAATGCTCCTAATAGACTGCTACTATCGTGATTCTCGAAAGTTTGGGTTTGGATTACGTTAATTCTATCCAAGACTAACCTTTTTCTCAAGATTTCTTTTGGTGCTGTGTTTAGTTTTTAGTTGCAGGAAACGCTGAGGAACAGATTTGATGTGGAGTGGAGCTTGACAGAATCATGAAGGTTGAGATGGTTTGTGGTATCCAGCGTAGGAGCTTATCTTATTATGAAGAGGAGGTGGTATCGTTTCAATATTTCATTGAAGCATGATGTATTGCTGAGTTGATTGAAGCTAATGCCCTGTTCGTGAAGCAGAAAAGTCTTGTTTGGAGGGAAACATTCCTTTTGACGCCACCTCCTTTTGTAAAATTTTTCCTATTAGCCTTCAAGTTTTGAAATAATTTCTCTTAGATCCTCAATTTTGTAAACTTTCATTTCGTTAATATAAAGTTTTTGCTTAAAAAAAGAAAAGAATAAGTTAGTAGATGAAATTTCAATTTGGATTTGGATTTGGTTTTTATTAAAATTGAATACGGTTTAGATTTGATTCGCGTTTGGATTACATTTTGGATTTGATTTGATTTTGATTTTTGATTTGCGTTTGGATTTGGATTTGATTTCGATTTTCTATTTTTGATCTGCGTTTAGATTTGATTTGAGTTTTTGTTTGGATTTCGTTTGGCGTTTGGGGATTTGGATTTAAATTTGGATTTGGACTTTCATTTGATTCTAATTTGGATTTGGATTTAGTTTTTAATTTTGATTTTGGTTTTGGGTTGGGAGTTCGATTTGGTTTTGCCTGGATTTTGATTTTGATTGATATTTGGATTTTGACTTTAATTTATTATTTCGATTTGGTTTTGCATTTTTTAGATTAATATTGGGATTTCGTGGTTATTGCTTTGGGAATGTGTTATTGACTTTAGTTTTGTGGTTTTGGCTTTGAATTTGAGTTTGAGTTTGGATTTGGATTTGAATTTGGATTTGGATTTGGATTGAAGGTTAGCATCTCGTTTTTATTTTATGTGTAACAAATTCACAATTTTTATTTATTAAATTGCGAGTTTGATGGAGAATGTTAGCATTATACTCCCTTATTTTATTTAGGCTCCTTAACCTATTAGGTTATTTGTTTATATAATGTGAATGAAACACTTGATAAGAAATACAATTCTAATTAATAAAAACTTTAGCCATCTTTTTGTTTCTTTTATTCTTCAATCTCCATTTTGTACTCATTTGTTTTCTTAAAACTAGTGATGTGTTTGAATTTAGCCATAAATTGATCGATATATTTTCTTAAGAGATTTAACTATAATCTATAAAAATTTTGTTACTCTTACTATCATATTGTATTTTTCAATAAATATCATTCTCAACAAAAAAAACTTAAAATTCAAACAATTGTTTTTTATCTAAATAATAAACAAAGTTGTTAAGCATAAGGTAAAAACTATTAAAATTTAGAGAGAAATTAAAGAAAAAAATATCAATTCGAAAAAATGTTACCTTCCATTAAAAAAAAACAGACTTCGAATTTCCTATTATTCTTAATTTAATATGGTAATACACACACACACATATATATATATATATATATATATATATATATATATATATATATATATATATATATATATATATATATATATATAGTTGAGTTTATAAATTATTCGAACGTCTAGTTATTATCTATCAAATATGTTAATAAAATCTACTACTTTTGTTGAGTTTGAAGGTTGATTAACGTGACTTTTGTTAAAGATATAAGGCCCAAGTCCGTTAGCTCGCTTTTCTCTCTTTTGTTCTTTACAAAGGGTAGTTCGTCCTATTATGTATCTTTCATCGATCATTCTACTCGATATACTTGGTTTATCTTATAAAACGTAGATCTGATTTCTTTGGAATTTGAGATAATTTCAGGCACTTGTTATGACTCAAAATTCTGTTCTAATAAAATGGTTCAGGTGTGACTTAGGGGGTGAATATACATTCAATGATTTTACTCATTTACTTGCATCTGATGGTACCATACATCAGTCTTCTTGCACTGACACCCCTCAACAGAATCGTGTTGCAGAAATAAAATTTTGTCACCTTGTTGAGACTGCTCGTTCTTTGCTTTTATCTACTCAGGTTCATACTATTTTTTGGGAAGAAGAAATTCATACTTCTGTACATGTGATTAATTGAATTTCCACTGCAAATAATTCAGGGGTGTTTCCCTTTCAAAGTTTATATGGACATCCCCAGATTCTTCTTCTTTATGAGTGTTTGGATGTACATGTTTTGTCATTCCTCCTCGTGTAGAACACAACAAATTGGTTACTAAAACCGTAATGTGGGTTTTCATGGGTCATGGTGTTAGACTGAAAGGTTATCATTGTTTTGATCCCACTAGTCATAAAATTTATGTCTCTCGGTATGTTATATTTTGTGAGAATATCCCGTTTTATTTGATTCTGGAAAAATTACATGATATAACAAGTACCAAATTTCGGACTATTGATCCTTTCAGAAATAATAGCGACACACCCATTGACATTGATGTACCTGGTACTACTTCTATGACAGATGATACTAGTTCTACTCTATTAATGCATGAATTATCTCATTCTTTTGGTGAACCAACAGTTGCGCCCCTTAGAAGATCCACTCGTTCAAGTAAGTCTACTAAACTACCAGATTTTACGCATTCTTCTTACTCAGCTCATTTAGCCTCTTTCATAGAAAATACACATGATTTATATGAACCTCAGTTGTTTAAAGAAGCTTAGTTGGTAAAATAGAATAGCCGAAGAGCTTACTACTCTTTACCAGACTCATACATGTGATATAGTTAAGTCTCAATCCGGTAAGCATATAATCGGCTTTCTATGGGTTTTTAAAATTAAAACAAAATCTGGTAGGTCTATTGAAAAATATAAGGCTCGTCTTATAGCAAAAGGGTATCCACAGAAGTGTGGTATGGATTATGATGAGATATTTTACCTAGTGGAAAATATGACAACTGTTCGTACTCTTATTGTGGTTGCATCTGTTCGTCAGTGGATGATTTTCCAACTAGATGTCGAAAATGCATTTTTTACTAGTGATCTTCTTGAGGAGGTTTACATGACTCCTCCTCGAGGTGTTGCTCACTAACCAAGTGAAGTTTCACAACTTAGGAAAGCTTTATATGGTCTCAAACAAGCTCATCGTGCATAGTTTGAAAAATTTTCTACGGTTATTATTTCACTTGGTTTCCTTGCTAGTAATCATGATTCGACCTTGTTTATCAGATGTATGAGTGAATGATAAATTATTTTATCCATATATGTAGATCATATAATCATTACAAGTGATGATATTGATGGCATTGAGACACTAAAACGTGATTTGGCTCAACGTTTTGCGATGAAATACTTGAGAGTATTATGTTATTTTTTAGGTATTGAGGTGACTCACTCTCCAAAAGGTTATATTATATCTCAATATATATATATATATATATATATCTGATTTATTCGAGCGAGTACAACTTCTTTATAACAAGACGGTAGATACTCCTCTTAAAACCAATACTCAGTATTCTCCGACTTATACTGTTCCTTTGTCAGACCCAACTCTATATCAAACTCTTGGAGGAAGATTGGTCTATCTTACCGTTACTTGGCTAGATATAACTTATGTTGTTCATGCGGTTAGTCAGTTTGTTAATGCTCCTACATCCGTCCATCGGGGAGCTGTTATTCAAATATTAAGATATCTTCGTGACACTCAGTTCGAGAGCATTTTATTTCCCTTGACCTTTTCACTTAAACTGCGTGCCTACAACGATGTTGATTGGGATAGTGATCCTCATGACTGAAAATATACTACTTGTTTATGTATTTTCCTTGGAGATTCATAAATATATAGAAAAGCAAGAAACAAGATGTTGTCTCTAGATCGTCTACTGAAGCTGATTAGCGTGCTATGGCTGTCACCACATGCAAGATTATTTAGTTACGATAGCTTCTTGAAGATATGGGGGTTAATGTTACTAAATCCACTTCCCTAAATTTTGATAACAAAAGCGCCATGCAGATAACAGAGAATTATGTTTTTTCATGAGAGGACGAAGTACATTGAAATAGTTTTCCACTTCACTCGATATCATCTTCAGATTGGCACCATCTCAGTTCTATATGTTCGATCAACTTTGTAGGTTGGTGATATTTTCACGAAGGCTCAGTCAACAACGTGGTTTCGTTTTCTTTGTGATAAACTCTCAATGCTTATTAATGTTGTATTGTTAGTTTGATGGAGGGTGTTAAAGATATAAGGCCCAAGCCCGTTAGCTCTTTAATACATCGATACATAAGAGCATATGTTGTACGTAATTGATATACTTTCTAAATAAAAAAAATCATAGTCGCTTCTTAGCGGCTTCTTCTTCTCTCTTTTATTCTTTATTTAGTAAATTTATAGCTACAAAGGGTCTCGTCGTTCAGGTATTTGGTTGTTTTTAAATTTATGTTCCTTTGCAGTTTATCATTTGTTATAGTTTTTTACCAAGTCTGGTCAAATCAATAGAGAAGAAAAAGAGAACAACTAGTATTGAGGTTTTCATTGATGTTTTAGACCTTCAAGAGACTAAGCTACATGAACCTAGAATTAATGTTCTAACGAAAACACAAAAGCACTCCAAAACAACCCTAAAATAGAAACATAATACTAATGGTTCAAATGATGTTTTAATTTTTAAAGTGGTAAACAATAAGAGCGATAAGAAAAAAAATAAAGATTTCCACAATGATAGTTCAAGATTTACCCTAATGGTGAAGAAGCTACCATTGTTCGGGTCTCTTACTCAAAGCAACCCTAAAATATAAAATATTGGGTGGAGATTTATGTAACTAGCTGTTGAAGAACTTGCAAACAATATGGAAGAAAGGCCAAAATGAGCTGTTGTTTGCTATACTTTCTCTGAATCTATCCAATATGAATAGGATGAAGATGAGTACACACCTCTCTTAAGCCATAAAAATAACTACATAAATTTGCTTAAAATATAACTTTCGATGCAAATTTTGCTAATATTTCCAATGTGATTGATGTTCTTCGGCAATATTCTTCCCCTAAAATCTTTAAAAAACTTGGGGGAATATAAAACATCCTTCATGGATGTTGTTGAGATTAAATCTAAAAACGGAGGTATATAAAGGGTTCGATAAAAATCCTAACCCATGGAAAAACTCACAGCCACTAAATTTTAACAACTTTTTTCCAGAGAGCCATAAGCCGCTAACCTTTATCAAGATTGGGTATAAGGAAGGAAGACAATGAATAATTTATTTTTGACATTGATGATGTGAGAAAAATTTCAGATATTTTAAGCTTTCCCTTTATTGGCTATGTTATCGACAAATCAACTGTGAAGCAAGCTATTTACATGTGTTGCCAAGCATGAAATATAGTACTGAATCAACTTTCTTCATATTGTTTGAATTATCTTCAACTTATTTGATGAGGATACTAAAGATTCAACTCTAGAAGGGAGAGATTAGCTACTACGTCTTTGGCTGAACGCTTGAGCTAAAAGTATTTTTAGAGTCATTTAAGTTTATAGATGTGGCTATAAACTAAGTCCCGATTTGGGTTCAACTCCCGAATTTTCCTTTGAAATTATGGAATGATAATGCTTTGAGAAATCTTGGTATACAGATTGATACTGCATTGTATTCATACAAATTAACTTACACTATGAAGTATATTTAGTAGATCTTGATGAAAGTATATGTTTCAAAGACACTAGCCAATGGGTTTGTCTGCAAGATACTGAATGTTAAAAATGTTTTCAAAGAGTTGTGTATAAGTTTATTGATGCAGGAGACGGTTACAATACCTAATCTATTCAAGCTTGCAAGTTATTTTTAGATATTTCTTTTTTTTAGTGTTTTCCTTTTCTAGTTAAGATTCTAGTAATTTTCCTTATTTCGATTCTAGTAATTTTTCTTATTTCTAGGAACTTCCTATTTTATGCTTTAGGGTTTCTCTATATGCTTCAGGGTTTCTCTATATAAAGAACCTTAGGTGCTATGTTTTAAAGAACTTTTCATCATCGTTATTAATCAAAGTCTTCGAGTTTTAGAGATTTGTTTTCTGGTGGATTCCAGAGTTTTTTTCTTCAAGTTTGACACCCGCGAACTTGAACCTTCAATTCTAAGGCCAAAGTTTGTTGTCTTAGTGCATCCGACTGCGTCAAGTGGTATCAGAGCAGGCAATCTCCTACTATTTTCAAAGCTTGAACAAATATGGGTGATCAACCAGTAACCAGGGCCGACATGGAGGGTTTCACAGCGAGTTTGAACGAATCAACCACGAACCTGGAAAATCTGGTGGCAGCGTTAACTAATCAGATTGCAGGATTACCCAATCAGATTGCTAACGCAGGACAAGGAGAAGGAGAAGGAATGGGACGAAATCAGAATCGACAAGGCAGACACATACCAGTTGTTGAGGAGCCACCCCGAGTCCGACATGGTGGAAACAACCGACTGCCTATTAGAAACAATCAACAACAAGGCATGCATAACCGTGTCGCTGTTGATGATTCTAGCTCGGAGGAGGAATTGGAAGAGGAAGAGGCAGAATAAGGGAATCAAAATAATCAGGATTACAGAGTGAAAGCTGATATTCCATTGTTCTATGGTACTATGAGTGTCGAGGACTTTCTCGATTGGCAAGTTGATGTTGATCGGTTCTTTGATGTTATGGAAGTCCCAGAGAGTAAACAGGTTAATATGGTGGCTATCCGGTTAAAGAAGACTGCAGCTATTTGGTGGGACAAATTGGCTATTCAAAAGCAAAGACAAAGGAAGGGTCCAGTTAGAACATGGCGCCGAATGAAGCAGCTAATGACTGAGCGGTTCTTACCGGAGGACTACGAGCAGATTCTTTACAAGATGTACATTAATTGTGTACAAGGAAGCAGGACCGTGACTGATTATACAACAGAGTTCTTTCGTTTCTCTGAACGTAGTGAGTTAAACGAAACAGAGAATCAGAAGGTGGCTAGATACATCAGTGGTTTAAAGGGCTCTCTTCAAGGGAAAATAGGGTTACAGACTGTGTAGACAGTTCAAGAAGCATCCAGTCTAACCTTGAAAGCGAAATTGATGGAGAAATCATCTCGGGGTTTCACAAATTTCAGGAGACCCTCGATCTAGAACAACGTCGAACCAACCGGAGAAACGGACAAAGGCGTGGTTAACAGAGATTCCAACTCTAACAACAAAGGAGCAAGTAGCTCCATTAGTGGCATTCAGAAGGACAAAGCACCCACTCCGAAACAGAACAATCCTTATGCTAGACCAACCGCCGACAAGTGTTTTCGTTGCCAAGGAACAGTTCACAGGTCGCATGTTTGTCCCAGTAGGAAGACGGTTGCATTGCTAGAAGAAGAGGAAGACGACTTTATGGAGAATGAGGAGTATGCGGGAGTTGAATTTGTGGAAGAGGAATCTGAGGACATAATCAGCATTGTTTTACAGCGACTGTTGCTATCATCCAAAGAAGAGGGACAACGCAAGAATCTGTTTAGAACGCATTGCTCTATTCAAAACAAGGTGTGCAATGTGATTGTAGACAATGGGAGCTCCGAGAATTTAGTTTCTCAAAAGTTGGTGGCATATTTGAAACTACCCACGACTTGTCATGAGAAACCGTATGGTCTCGGATGGGTGAAGAAAAGATCTACAGTAGGGGTTAGTGAAACTTGCAAAATTCCTCTATCAATTGGTAAGCATTACAAAAAGGAGATAATTTGTGACGTTTTGGATATGGATGTTTGCCATATTCTTCTTGGGCGACCATGGCAGTACGATAACGACATTACGTACCGAGGACGAGACAATGTGGTCATGTTTACATAGGGGAATCATAAGATTGCAATGGCTCCTGTCAAGGATTTTGGTAGCATTGCAACAGAGAAGAAGTCAAGCTTCCTCGTCATGTCGCATGATGATAAAGAACTTGACAAGGCTGTTAAGGAATCACAACGTTTTTATCCGGTGGTGGTAAAGGGGTTGATGAGTGCCGTGACGGAGGAGACAACAACTCCACGTGAGGTGTTAGAAATTTTGGAAGATTACAAGGAGTTAGTTGATGAGGAACTACCTGACAACCTGCCTCCTATGCGTGATATACAGCATCACATTGACTTGATCCCGGGTTCTAGTCTACCTAATCTTCCCCACTATCAAATGAGCCCTAAAGAGAATGAAATTATACGAGAACAGATCGAAGATTTGCTGAAGAAAGGGTTAATCCGTGAGAGTATGAGCCCTTGTGCTGTACCAGTTCTTCTCGTTCCAAAGAAAGGTAATCAGTGGAAAATGTGTGTTGATTCTAGAGCCATCAACAAGATCATAATCAAATACCGGTTTCCTATCCCTCGGTTGGAAGACATGCTTGATGAGTTGAATGGATCAAAGGTGTTTTCCAAAATAGATCTTCGAAGTGGCTACCATCAGATTCGAATCAGGCCTGGAGATGAATGGAAGACTGCTTTTAAGAGTAAAGACGGATTGTACGAGTGGTTAGTGATGCCTTTCGGCTTGTCAAACGCACCTAGTACTTTCATGAGATTGATGAATCAGGTTCTTCGTCCTTTCTTTGGGTCCTTTGTAGTAGTTTAGTTCGATGATATTTTGATCTATAGCAAAGCCAAGGACGACCATTTAGAGCATGTACGACAGGTGTTACAAGTCCTCCAAGAAAATCAGCTGTACGTGAATTTAAAGAAATGCACATTCTGCACAAGCCAGCTGCTGTTTTTGGGGTTTGTCATTGGTGAAGATGGGATTCAAGTAGATGAAGCCAAAGTGCGTGCAATAAAAGACTGGCCCATTCCCAAAACCGTAACTGAGGTACGCAATTTTCATGGTTTGGCTACTTTCTACCGGAGATTTGTAAGAGACTTCAGTACTCTTACTGCACCTATTACCGAATGCTTGAAGAAAATGAAGTTTTATTGGGGACCAGAACAAGACGAGAGTTTTGCATTGATTAAGGAGAAGCTTTGTAGTGCTCCTGTGTTAGCATTGCCGAATTTTGATAAGATATTTCAAGTGGAATGCGATGCTAGCGATGCTAGTGGTGTAGGATAATACCAATAGCTTTCTTTAGTGAAAAGCTAAGCGAAGCACGACATAAATGAAGTACTTAGGATCAAGAGTTCTATGCGGTATATCGAGCTCTTCGACAATGGGAGCATTATCTGATTCAGCGAGAGTTTATTCTGTTCACTGACCACCAAACTCTGAAGTTTCTTCACAGCCAGAAGGTGATAAATAAGATGCATGCTCGTTGGGTAAATTTTCTGCAAAATTTCCTTTCATTATTCAGCATAAGTCCGGAGCTCTTAACAAGGTAGCTGATGCTTTAAGTAGAAAGGCTTCCTTGCTAACTACCTTAGCACATGAGATTGTGGGTTATGAATTTTTGAAAGAGTTATATGAAAGTGATGCTGAATTCAAGGAATTATGGGACAAGTGTAACGGTAAGCATCCTTCTGCAGACTTCCATATTCGCGATGGCTATCTTTTGAAAGGAGACAGATTGTGCATTCCTTGCTCGTCGTTACAAGAGAAGCTGATCCGAGAATTGCACAGTGGTAGTCTTAGTGGTCATTTGGGACGGGATAAGACAATTGCAAGCTTGGAGGAAAGGTACTATTGGTCGCACCTTAGGAAAGACGCTGGAGCTATTGTTCGGAGGTGTTTTGTTTGTCAGGTTTCTAAGGGACAATCTCAGAACACAGGTCTTTACATGCCGTTATCTGTTCCTGAAGATATCTGGCAGGACCAATCTATGGATTTTGTGTTGGGGTTGCCGAGGACGCAACGAGGTGTGGATTCTGTGTTTGTTGTTGTCGACAGGTTTTCCAAAATGACACACTTCATTGCTTGCAGAAAGACCGCAGATGCAACCAACATAGCCAAATTGTTTTTTCGGGAAGTTGTGCGCCTCCATGGGGTTCCGAAGTCAATAGTTTCCGACAGGGATACTAAGTTTCTCAGTCACTTCTGGATTACATTATGGAGAATGTTTGGAACAAGTTTAAAACGAAGATCTACAGCTCATCCCCAGAGTGATGGGCAAACCGAAGTCACAAACAGGACGCTGGGTAACATGATTAGAAGTATTTGTGGTGATAAACCGAAACAGTGGGATTTAGCTCTACCGCAGGTCGAGTTCGCTTACAATAGTGTCGTACATTCTGCAACAGGGAAATCAGCATTTACGTTGGTATATACCTCTGTCCCGAAGCATGTGGTTGATTTAGTTCCACTACCGAAAGCTCCTGGAGTTAGTGAATCAGCTGAAGCTATGGCTAAAGACATTTTGGACACTAAAGAAGCAGTCTGAGCTAGATTGGAAGCAACTGGGCAAAAAACAAAAGGGCAGCAGATAAAAAACGGAGGCTCAAGGTTTTCAACGAAGGTGATGAAGTAATGGTGTTTCTCAAGAAAGAAAGGTTTCCAGTCGGTACTTATCGTAAGCTTCAGCCTCGCAAGTATGGTCCATTCAAGATTTTACAAAAGCTTAATGACAATGCTTATGTGGTGGATCTACCAGACGACATGAGCATCTCTCATACGTTCAGTGTAGCGGACATCTATGAGTATCATGCCGATGGTGTTCTTTATCCAGATAAGAACTCGGGGTCGAGTTCTTTGGAGGTGGAGGAGACTGATGCAGGAGACGGTTACAATACCTAATCTATTTAAGCTTGCAAGTTATTTTTAGATATTTTTTTTTTAGTGTTTTCCTTTTCTAGTTAAGATTCTAGTAATTTTCCTTATTTCGATTCGAGTAATTTTCCTTATTTCTAGGAACTTCCTATTTTATGCTTTAGGGTTTCTCTATATGCTTTAGGGGTTCTCTATATAAAGAATCTTAGGTGCTATATTTTAAAGAAATTTTCATCATTGTTATTAATCAAAGTCTTTGAGTTTTCGAGATTTGTTTTCTGGTAGATTCCAGAGTTTTTTTCTTCAAGTTTGACACCCGCGAACTTGAACCTTCAATTCTAAGACCAACATTTGTTGTCTTAGCGCATCCGACTGCGTCATTTATTCTTAAATTTATTATGATTACAAGGCTATTAGTCACTTAAGGGAACATTCCAACTTGGGGATAAAATAGAACATTGAATAAGCATTAAAGTATTAGATAGCTCAAAACAATTAATGGTAACCGATATGGTATTTTGAATTTAGATTTCAATTTGGGTTTTCGATTAGTATTTTGTTTTGGATTTGAATTTGAATTTGAAGTCGGAATTGGAATTGGAATTGGATTTTGATTTTGATTTTGATATGAATTTAGATTTGATATTGGTTATGGTTTTAATTTTGGTTTTGATTTTGATTTGGGTTTGGTTTTGGATTTTAGATTTAAGAGAGTGAGTTTTGGATTTTGGCAATTACAAAAGGTGGTGAGTGAATATTTTTCTAGCTAATCAACCACGAGATTAAATTTCCATTTTACTGATCGATGAATTTTGTTTAAACACTTGGCGAAGGTTCAATTTGAATATTATGGATATAGCCTTATATCAAATCACTATTAGAAGGGGATGACTATAAAGGGTTCGACTAGAGATGGTTTGGCTAAATAAGTTAGATTAGGCATAATTTCGGAAAGTCTTGATCATCTGAAATGGTCCCCGCTCACTAACCTCCTATCAATAGTCAAGATCCGCTAGTATTTTGACTTGTGTGAATAAATTGTTAGTGAGTGCACGGTCCTCACAGAGTAGCAAGATATTGTCCGCTTTAGCCTTAGGTCCGCACGAGTTTTCTCTTTGGGATAACACTCCCAAAAGTCCTCTTGCTAGTTGAGGTTGAGCTACAATTATATACACTCACTTATTTTGGATCTTACCACTGTGGGATTGAAGGTCCTCTATGAGATGAAGTTTATACTTCAACACTTCCCTTTAAATTTTATCCCATCAATCATAGTGAATTCGGAGTTTAAGCCTACACTAGAGGCTCCAAATTTTTGCTGAGGCTTCAGCATTTACGCCATTTGTGGCTCCGATTTTTTTTTGACGGTTAAGCCATTATTTGGATCTGATACTAGTTGTTGGTGAGTGCACTTTGTTAGTGTAGAAGATAGATATTTAATGGTGAGAATAATTGAAGATAGAGAAGCCGATGAATTACTAGAAAATCAAAAGACTTATATTCATTCATTTAGTAGAAAGAGATTTAAATACAAGATAAAAGTCACTAACATAAAATAAACTATTGACATAAGTTAAATAAAAACCACAAGTAAGCTAAAGCGTGTTTTAGAGGACTTTGACTGTGACTTTTCCTAAGAAGTTCCCACAAAATACCCACAAATACCCATAAACCGGACCAACATATACTAACAACTTCATCTTTGTTTAGTTTGATGTCAATATCGAGGAAGTACGATATCAGACCAAGGTATGTGATAAACTCCTCCTAGAATCGGCACTCTGAAATGGGATAGGGATAACTTTGCAACCAGGAACCCAAAAGGATTCAAGGATCAAAGGATGTGGATCGATAGGTCACACAAAGGTTGTGGAAAGGCCTTTGATATTCCAACTGATCTTCCTTTGGATATGACGCACCAAATGAAGAACAGGTTTTCTTGTGGATATTACACACCAACAAGAGAAGAGTAAAACTTAAGAAATTTTTTCAGAATCAAAGATAGTCTAACCATTAGAATTCTGAGTACATAGTTTTTATAGGAGAAAGAACTAGCCTTGAACACAATTAAGGCTGTTCCTGGAAACATAATGCATGCCTCTAAAACAATCAAGGCTTTTCTTGGAAACAAAATGCTTTAATATTGAAAATACAAAGTATTAATGATATAAGCTAGAAATCAGACCCTTCCCTCCTCCAAGGACGTGGCTTTTGGTGTAGATGGGCCTTGGGCTTTTATTTCAACAAATGGGAAATGGTGAAGTGAAACAATTTCCTAATTAAAAACCTTGTCAAGAAAACCCATTGGGACAAAACTTGAACAAGGGAAAAAGAGTACAATCGAGACACTTTCTCATTTGTTAAAATCAATTAGCTTGAATCAAGACCAAAGTGGTTTGACAAGATTTTCCACCATACTTGCTGTTTTGATCACGTAGATTCTCTAGTTGATTAAGCAATCCTCCAACAACTTTGTTAAATTGTTTTGCTCTTGATCGATTTGTTGGACCAGCCGGTAAAATAAGAATATCTTCAACTTCAAGCTCATCTTCTTTTTCAAGTTGTTCATCTGGTTCTTGCACATTTCCATGTTCTAAGCTCCTTGTGTCATCTAGGATCACAATAGTATGTCATTTCAAAGACCTTTTCCATTTCCAGTTTGAACTGATTAATTTGGTCAAGATTGTTTCCTGTAATTAACAAATCATCTACATAAAGAGAAATGGCTGAGGTATTTGTACCTTCATTCTTGACATACAATGTGAGTTCAGGTTGAATTTTACGAAAGCCAAGACCCTCCAAATGATCATCAATCTTGCTGTACCATGCTCGCGGAACCTGTTTTAGGCCGTATAATGCCTTTTTTAACAAATAGACTTTATCTTTATTCGCTCTTCTTTCAAAACCTTCAGGTTGTTCAACAAACATTTCTTCTTGCAAATCTCCATTTAAGAATGAAGATTTAATATCAAGTAGGAAAACTTTCCAACTATTTTGAGCAGCAAGAGTAAGCTTTAATCTTATCGTGTCAAGCCTAGCAACAAGTGAAATTGTTTCCGAATAGTCCACTCCAAACACTTGTGCATATCCCTTTCCAACAAGTATTGCTTTGAATTAGTTAACCGAACCATCATGATTTAGCTTTGTTCTGAAAACCCATTTTACACCAATTATTTTTCTGTTTAAAGGTCGATCAACCAACTTCTAAGTTTTATTTTTTACGATCATCGACCGCTCCTCTTGCATTGCAGCCATCCAATGCTGACTGTCTTTTGCATCACAGAACCCTGTAGGTTCACAACAGCTACATTACACCTTTGATAAATATTAGACAGA
This sequence comes from Limnanthes douglasii subsp. nivea, assembly GCA_036936605.1. NCBI lineage: Eukaryota > Viridiplantae > Streptophyta > Magnoliopsida > Brassicales > Limnanthaceae > Limnanthes > Limnanthes douglasii. The sequence continues at coordinate 221,012,574 of JAUPFV010000001.1, forward strand.
GATCTAGTACCTCTTACCGAAGCATCATCAACTGAAGCATCTTGCCCCTCATCTCTAGGTTTTTCTTCTTCTATCATGCTACCATTGATTGAACTGTTTGGTGAATTAAAAATCTGGTTCACCTTGGTTGAGTCTTTCCAATTCCATTGCTCATTTTCAATAAAATGAACATCTCGGCTCACTATAACTCGAACAGTAAGTGGCTGGAAAACTATATAAGGCATGTTATCATCAATGAACATCGAGGCTCTCCAACCTTGTTTAGGAAATGGTTGTCTGTGATGCTTCCAAAATTACAAGCCCGAAAATGAGGCATGTTATCATCAATGTCTATGAGTCATTCAACCAACTTTTTTGACTACTTATGAATCAGTCCTCGATGATGAAAATGACCAAGCCTTTTGTGCCAAATCTCAGTGGTACAAACTTTGGATTTAAAGGCCCTCTGCTTATTTTCCATAGGATTTAGAGTAAAACTTTTTGCTTTCATTTTGACATTGAACAAGTCTTTGACGGTAGCATCTTTGATAAAGAACTGTTTATTCTCAAAAAAAACTTTTTAGCCTTTATCAAGAAATTGACCAACACTTAAAAGATTTTGATCAATTTTAGGTACATATAAAAATCAGGAATAAACTTTGTACCTACATAGCTTGTTATAGCTATTGTACCTTTTCCTTTGACTTCTAAGTGTTCACCGTTTCCGATCTTCACTCTCCTGACTTCGGTGTCTATTAACTCCTCAAAGAGCTCTTTATCATATGTCATATGATTCGTGCACCCGCTGTCAATCAACCAGCTTTCACTCGATTCTCTACTTGAAAAACAAGAGACCACAAACAACTGATCTTCTTTTTCTTCTTGATCAACTACACGTGCATCTGCTTCTTGCATCTGCATCTGATCCTTGACTTTGCAAATAGTAGCTTCATGTCCGAGTTGATTACATTTGAATAATTTAGCATCAGGTCTCCTCCAACATCTGTATGGTGGATGACCTATAACTTTATAATGTCGGCAAGGCGGGTAGGATTTTTTGACACATACTTCTTTCCTTTTTTGAAAATTGCTAGATGAATCTCCACTCGTCCATTGATTTTTGAAGTTTGTTTTTTATACCTATTGCTATCTTGATGCTTTGCACGTAATGCACCTTCAATCACCCCTTATTTCCTCATAGACCTTCTATTTTCTTGTGCTTTTAAGGAATTTAAGAGTTCTGTAAGAGAGATATTTGACAGATCTTTGGTGTTGTCCAGAGTAGTAATGGTTGCTTCAAACTTCTCTGGAATAGTCACCAATATATTTTCAACAATCCTGGAGTCTTTTAATTCAGACCCAAGCAATCTCACCTTGTTGGCAATGTTGAGAAGTCTGTCAGAGTACTCCTTCACGCACTCAGACTCCTTCATCTTCTGCAAGTCAAAATCCCTGATTAAATTTAGGAATTTCATTCCACGAATCCTTTCATCTCCTTCATACTCATCCTTGAGGTAATCCCAAATTTATTTGGTTGTTTTGAGAGCTATTATTTGTGTGAATATCATCTGAGATACAGCTGCAAATACACAAGCTTTTGACTTTAATTTTCTCGTCTTCTTTTCCTTATATTCTTTGATCCGTGCCACAGTAGGATTTCCTGGAAGTTGAGAGATTTCTTAATCCTCTTCTACTGCTTCCCAAAGATCCAAATCTTCCAAGTAAATCTCCAAACTGCCCACATTTGATAATTGTCTCCATCGAAGACTGGTTGTGCATCGATTGAAAATTTTCGTTCTATTTTAACTTCATAAATCCCTTAAGAAGAGGGCTATGATACCACTTGTTAGTGAGTGCACGCTCCTCACGTGCTAGTAAGATATTGTTCGCTTTGGGCTTCAGGCCCGCATGAGTTTGCTTTTTGGGATGACCCTCCCAAAAGGCCTCATGCTAGTTGAGGTTGAGCCAAAATTATATACAGTCACTTATTTTGGATCTTATCAATGTAGGATTGTGGGTCCTCTATAGCAAGAAATTTATACTTCAACATCAACAATTGATCTTTTATTTTCCGAAATTTGGTATGGTCTGCATAGCATAATCATAAGTATGATGGACTTATGAATTTGTAAATACGTCACCTCAATCATGAGTATTAAGTTGTAGTTACATTCAATAATTTCGGCAGATCTCTATGTATACACAAACATAAGCTACTTTGCTCATCGGCCTGAGCCTCATTGGCCAGAGCCTTGGCGGTCAAGATCCTCCTCAGCCAAGCCTCATCAGACCATGCTTTTGTGGCTACAGTCTCCACGACCAAGGTTCCCTAAAGGAAAGCGTCTTCATGGACAAAATCTTCATTGACAATATTAAATGAAGAGTAGCTAATGTTTGTAGGTCGGGTCAGATTGATCCGCGAACACGAATGGGTTGGGTTCGGGTTCGAAAATATTAAATCCACGTCTCATAAAAATACACCATCAGGGCACCAGGACGGGAAGAAAGTACATCAGGTTGATTACACTGTAATTTTATACAATTTTAAATGTTAAATTTTACAAAGATGTTCCAATACATTTTCAACCGTATCTATTCATCTACAGCCCCCGTGTTGTCCTTTAAAAACAACTTTTAAATGGCCTGTAGCAATAAGATACTAACTTTCTAACATGTTTTTATTTCGATCCATGAAAAAATATTTCTCAGTACTAACTCCTAAATTTAAACTTTGAGTAAAATATGATCTTCATCAATCCTCTATATTGCTCAGCTTGTAGTTGTACTTGATTTCTACGCTCTTTTATTAAATCAACAACAATTTATCACTCCTCTTCATTTAACTCTAAAGAATAAAACTAAACTTTATAATTACGAATCATTATGTTTGTACCACTGCTTTCATACCATAAACCAAGATATGAAGCTGGTCTATTAGCTGGTTCAAACTGATAGTAAGCATGTTCTTTAATAGACCATTGACCTACGTATTAATATCATTATATAATTTAGACTTAATTTATTACGAGACCCATTATATTTACCAATAAAAAAATTCACTTTTATATTTGAGGACGACATATATTGTTTGACATGTATTTGGGACGGAAAGAGTACCTATTTATTTGTTTAACCAACCTACTACCGAATATATTTTTTTAATTGTTTTTAAAATGAGAAGTTTAGATATTTGATTCTATACTATTGGATAATAAAATATAATTAAAAGAAATTATTGAATATAAAGTATTTATATCGCTTTTGAATATATATATATAACACAAATATTTAGTAATATTAAATCACATAATTTGTTCACTATTTATTTATTTGATAATCTTTAAAAATTATTTACTACCATCCTTTTTTTTAAGGAGGGAACCCGCAGCCGCTACTCAGAGTGCAATGAGTGCGCACATGGTAAACCCTCAGTCTGACGCGATAGCTTGGAAACCAACGCCAGAAGGTAAACCACACAAGGTGACATGCTCAGCCGAGAAAGCGTATGTAGAGGGACTCGAACTCATGACCTTTGGTCACAAGCATACCATACTCAACCAACTCGGCTACCCCTTGGGGGCGAAAATCAACCAACTCGGCTACCATCCTCTTTATCATGTTAGTTGATATTTTTTATTACACGTAATTATTTTTATTTTATTTTAAATTTTATATTAATAAAAAAAATAATTAAGGTTATTATACTATTTTGATACTGACCATTAGATTGATTTTCAACTATAATCAAATAGTATGTTTAAACAATTGCGTAGTGGTTGCCTATAGCGTGTCTCATGTGCTACAGATTAACTTGTATGGCTATGAATATATCTATAAACACTTTGAGAATGGTAACAAATTTATTATTATACTCATTAGCTTTGCAACTTCTTTCTTTATAGTCCTTTTTTTAGTTTGATATTCAGACTAGGTTGGACCCATCTTAAGTCTTATAACTGATCTGAGCATCATCTGTGGTGTTTTTTTCAAAACCATTTATAAAAGTTACAAGTTACTACATGTCCTACCCAAACTATGGTAGAACATAATGTGATTGAGGCCCTACGACGGTTGAGATATATTAAGCATCGAGAAGTCATCTCGAACAAATATCTTTTCAGGTACAACTCAAAGCCGTAAGTCTCGCCCACGCAGTTCAGGTAGCCAGTCTTCGAAGTCTAATAAACACTATACGTCTAAAGCTAAGGTATGATGTCACACATGTTACAATTAATCAGGTGTCTATGAAGGTCGAATATGGAGTCTCTGAATTTAGAGGTTCCACGTTGACCCAACTGAAGAAACCTATACAAAAGGGCATCATGCCCGACATCAATGTGGATCTAATTTTTCATCATGAGAATGACTCATTGACTTAGGTTGGGATTTATTACCAGTTCTCAAGCTTTAAGAACCATGGTCGAGCTATAGACCCGTCTGAATTGAACCCTACTCAAGGTTTTGGGTTGAGCAACACCAGATCCAAGTGCCTGAAGAACCATCTTAAGTCAGGATTTCTAAGGTAGCTAAAAATATTCCTCAACAACTATAATAACCATCAAGTGCCTGAAGAAACATCTTTCTCATTCTGGGCTGCAACCTATACTCCAACATATGCAACTACCCTATATGTTTCCAAATTCAGTTTGGGAAGAAACCTTGAGGATATGGCACCTCCAACTAAACCCATACGGTCAACATACTTACTATCAGTAATATTTATACTTTGCACCCTTATGGTAAGCCTAAGAATCATCAAATCTCTATTCAACATCCAAGGTGGAATGATCATGTTGAGGTTTTTGTTTTGAAGAAATTACATAATCAAGGTCACCTTTAACACATAATATTTTTGGCATAAGACTTACCTTAAAAATTTGATAAGTATAAGATGAATAAGTATGACTGATCCATATACCTCGAGAACCATATTCAATAGTTCATAAATATAATGTCTAGTTTTGGCGGGATTACTGGCTAATTTGCATTTCTTTCTCCATGGATTTTTGAGGGAATGCATTAATCTGGTTCAATCAATTGTCTTATATTTTTCATATGTTTTGAAGTACTATTATCTATGTTTAAAAATTAGTTTTATTAAAAGCAAGTTTATAAAATGAGACATATACTACATCATGTATCATAAAAAATAATGTAATGAGAATGTGAGAGATTATACTCGGCGTTTTGTAAAAATAAAGAATAGCCTTGGAGATTGTCATGAGTTCATGGTATGCGCTTTGTTCAGACAAGTTATTTTGCTAGACTATTGGCATATGATATATTGAATAAGAAGGCTATGAACTTTTGGGAAATGATAGCTCGGGTCGAGTCACATATTAAAGTTGAATAGACAATATGGATAATGGTTAAGTCCAACCGCCAACCACTCACTCATCAGAACCCACCCTCAAGCCATAAATAGTACTATACCTTCCACCTTCAACCCATGTTAAGTAGTCATACAACCCAAATATTTCCAATCATGATTCTGACCATGCCTAGGCATTTGGGCCCTGAGTGATGTAATACTTCAGCAAAGGTCTAGACTAGCCGTGGAGACAAATGTGTCAGTGATGGTAGCTACATCAAGAACACGAGGGATAAATATACTGAGAATATAAGGTGAATTAAACCAAGATCACTAAGAGAATAACCATTATCTATGATAATACTAAAAGTTTTGTGCACTTCTAAAAGCGTCTCTTATGTTCGTGTATTTAACAAATAATTTTTATTTTATAAATTTTTTTACGTTTAAAATTGAAAACTAATTCGTTAAAAACATTTCAAGCCTAAATATTTATTATTTTTGAAAAAATGAATCCCCGTAGGAATCTTGTTAGAGGAGGTAACACGTCTCATAATATATCGCACGATTCCTAACTAGTAGTTGCACGTGATCAAAATTCTCATAGTATACGCGATAATAAGTAAGGTAGCCGCTTTATAGTTCATTTTTTGAATGATGAAGATTGTACTCCTTCTCTAGCTTGCAGTCGTTTCAAAGTGGAAAGAAGGTCGAGCAATGTTCCATCTAGCGGTTCTTTAAAGGCGGGTTCGTCAGAAGTGTTCCGTAACATTAAATAATACGTTTATACTTTATACCCAAACTATGTTCAATATAAGAAATATGACACATTAAACGAGTATGTAAGTTTATCAAAACCATATATTTGAACAAAAAATATTATTTTTGTTATTCATATATTTTTATATGTTTTATATTTTTAGCCTCTAGATTCCTTACAGTTTGTTTTCTTTGTATGTTACTCTTTTCAAATAATATATTTATAGTTAGACTCGGGTCAACGTGGAGGTTATGAGGATGTTTTTTGATCCATTGTTCGACTCTGTGCTAAGATGGTCTACAAATCCCCTTTTTGTCGAGGCATTCACCGAGTGCTAGCATTCAAAAACCTCGTCTTTCAATTTTTATTTTGGTGAGATAACGGTTATACTGGAAAATGTCCACGTGATTAGGAGTATTCATGTTACAAATAAATGGCTTGATCTTAATGAGTACCGTAATTGATGTGAATTAAAGTTGTCACGAGTGAATTCAGAACAGAGAGTTTACAGTGGAAAATTCAAGTAGTGAAAAGTACCTCTGAATATTTCATAGGTCAAAATAACTCTCTCAGCCTCTTTAAATAGGCCAGGTGAGTTAGTTAGAGAAAACGGTTACATATTGTTAAATTTACAACTTAACCCCTAGGTTCCTCCTAAAGTCTAATTTAATCCTATAATTACAGCATTTATCACTTTAGTCCCTAAAGAATACTTTTCCTTATCAGTAGCCCCCCTAGTTCTTATATATCTATGTATAAGAACTATTTGCTCTTCGAACTCTTCTTCGGATCAGCATTATTTTATATCTTTATTATGATTAAATCCAATAAACCAGGAGTCTCTTCGAACTGGCGAGTAAGTGCAAATGAATTTCTCAACTGCCTCGAATTCAACTCCTCATCGAATTTAACTTCTTGTGGTACTGCGTTGCCTTTGATTTTTACACCTGATTACTTCACACATAGTTTAACAACACTTCGAAATTTCTAAACTCTGCTCGATGGACTGATTAGACTGCTAGTAGTAGACCTGTGACATCATTAGTTTCCTTTTCGTTTCATATTCCAGCGAATGAGAAGAGATTACTTGTTCCTTGCTTTCACATTCTCGATGTTACTCTTTACTCTATAAATACTCAGCTATTCATTCAGTAAGAGCTTTTTAGAGAATCCACCTTTGAAACATCTCCAGATTGTTCTTCATCTTCAACCTACTCATCTTCAACCTGTTCATCTTCAACCTGCTCATCTTCAACCTGTTCATCTTCTCTTGTTCATCTTCTCTTGTCTTACCAAGTAACCTTTCATACCAAAAACCATTGTATGAGAAGATACCCTAGATACAATAGATTCAAACCCAGAAGACCAGTAAGATCAAAGAAAAATCTTTTCCCTGGTTCCAGTAACCAAGTATTTGGGGCCTACGATTATCTTTGTATTTCTCGAAGAGCCAAAGAATACAAAGCTGCTGGGTTGATCTATAACGGTCCTCACTCTTCCTGCACCACTTTTAAATATGGCAACTTTAATCCAAACCTTGCTACTTCGTCTTCGCCTCTAACTTCTAACCCAGAAAGTAGCTCAACGACCTCTTCTCTCCAAAATCCAACCAAACTTTCACTACTAAGACCTCATCGGAAACCTAAAGTAGTTACTTTAGACAAACCACCCACTTATAACAAATCACCACTTAAATCACCTGTCCTTCAATTCGAAGAGACAAAAAACCCTCAAACCAAAACACTTCCTCCTCAATTCGAGGCTATTAGAGCTAAACGTTCCAAAAAATCATCTTTCTTAGTAATGGGTGAAGAAACAAAAACCTCTTCCACTCCTCAACACTCTCCTCCTCCCCCACAAGAAATGGATGATACTACACCAGAGTGTAGTCAGCCAATTCCTGTGACTCAACAAGAAACACAAACTCGAAGTCACTCCGAGGAAGGTCATAAAAAGGATGATTCAGAAGCTACTGAATCTGATGCCGAGGAGGAATCCGAGGCTGAAGGCGTAGCTCCTCCAAAGAAACCTCGAGGGAAAAAAGCTCTTATTACTCTTCCTGATAATGTTGCTTCCTTAGTTCAAGAAAATCTCAAGCCTCTTTCTGCCTGGTACATTCTTGCTTTGAAGAATGTATCTTACAGTTACTACCTCGAATCAGAGAAGGAGCAACTCAGAAAACTATGGGGGTTAACTGACAACATGATTCTTCGATTACCAGTTGAAGGAGAAACACCCTTAAACTGTCAAAAAGATGAGCTAGTAGTGTACCCTGAGCTCTTCAACTGGGGACTTCGGTTTCCCCTTGATCCGATGATAGTAAAGTTCTTCGAAATCCATCAACTGTGCCCAACACAGGTCACTCCGAACTTACTCTTCACCTTATTTTCAGCAATAATGGTATCAAGGCTTGGTGGAATTCCCCTCGAAATCGAGGACTTCATCTCAGTAACCAAAGTCTCAAACGGCCCAGTTTTGCCTTTTTATTACTTAACCCTTGAAGATGACTTAAAAATTATCGACGACCTCCTCGAAGCCGATAAGTTCTGGAAACAAAGGTTTGTCTTTCTGTCAGGTGCCTGGGAAAATGGCAAAGAGATTTCCGATGCCAATCCTTCCAAACTCACCCTTACCTGGAGAGACAGTAGTAAGTGATACCTTTCCTTGTTTATTTAGTTGTTTTTGATTCAAACTACTTAGCTAACTATTTTTCTCTTTTTAGAAATTCCGAGGCGGTTTAAAAGTCGTCGAAAAGAAGCCAAACTTATCTTCCAAAAGATGGCTGAATGGGCTGAAAAATCTTGGGGCAATGGTTTTCATTCAGCATTCGAGCCCATTAACTTCGTTAACAGCCATCTCTGGCGCATATCCTTAGGGGCAGACTTCCCTCAGGATCCGATGACGCCACCAGATCCCCTTCTAGCAGTTGAGAGGATTCTTGCACCAGATGGGAAATGCTATCTTCCTCTTCGGAACCGGAGTGACAGCCATCTTCCTTTGAAAAAGAAAGGAAAGAAGAAACCCACCACCAGCAAAACTAAACCTCCCACTACTTCGAAGAGTGTAAGGAAGAGAAAAACGTCTGCACCTTCGCTTCCCACCATATCCGAGGAAGACCAGCCCATTCTGAAAAAGACAAAGAAAAAACAAACTTCTCCAAAAAAGAAAGATAGAAGTAAGCCAAACAAGCCCAATGAGAAGAATGAGGCTGATATCTTAGAGGCTGTGCTAGCTTCCGAGGCACGAGGTAAAACTTTTGTCGAGGTGAATCCTGAAGGAGGTATAAACCTTGGAGATAAACAAATTGATGACTATCTAAACTTCGAGGACTTCAACTCAAGTGGAGATTTTGTATTTCCTGGTTCTCAACCTGCCAACGTTGCTCCTCCAAATTCTACTGAGGCTGCTACAGCTTCAACATCTAACCCTTTTGCTCCTGTTCACCAACCATTGGTCTTTCCTCATTCAGAAAAATCCGATGAGGTAATTTCAATTCTTCAACCCTTCCCCAATCTAATTTCTGCAGTCACCAAATTATACGAAGAGGTGAGCAAATCCCAAACCCAACTGGAGCGTCTTGCCCAAGAGCTAGCTAGGAGTAGAAAAGAAACAGAGTCTGAAAAGACTTCGAAAAATGAAGCACTCCAAAAATTCGAAGCTGAGAAAGAAGAGCTTCTTAAAAAACACAAGGAGGAAATCGAAGCTCTTAAAACTACTCATCTAGGAGCTCTTGAAAGTCTGAAAGCTGAACATTCTACTGCCATCTCCGCTGCTACTGCACTTGTTAAGGAAACAAAAGATAAACTGGAAAAAAGCCAAAATGAGATTACTACACTTCGAACAGGATTCGAAGAAGAAAAGAAGGCTGCAGTCAAACAGGCTGAAACTAAGGTTAGTTCTGTGATGCTCGAAGGCATGAAGAAAACTCAAATTGATACATCTATTCAGATCCTTCGAGAAGTTCATGCTGCTTGTCCAAGGTTGGACTTATCAAACCTTTGGAGACGAGTTCCAGAAGAGCAACGCCCAAAGGAAGCTTTCGAAGCGCCACCAAGCTCTTCCTCAGAAGATGGAAATAACTCCGAAGAGGCGTCATCAGAAGATGAAGAAGAAGAGAATGATGCTTAATAGACCAAACAGTTCGCTTTTGTTTTTTGTGTATGTGATTAAATGCTGTCCTCCTTTTTTGTAAACTTCGTATTTTATTCCACGATGAAATCACTTGTCCCCTTTTTTTTTATATCTTGAATTTCTGACATACTTGTTTAAACTGGTTATTCTTAAACATAAATACTTAAGTTATTACACCTCGTAAAATAGATGCACTCATAAGACGTGGCACCTCGAAAAATAGATGCACTCATAAGACGTGGCACCTCGAAAAATAGATGCACTCATAAGACGTGGCACCTCGAAAAATAGATGCACTCATAAGACGTGGCACCTCGAAAAATAGATGCACTCATAAGACGTGGCACCTCGAAAAATTTGGTTGTTTCTTCAAAGCTATCGCTTCGGAAAATTATTCTTGGTCAATTTCCAAAGATGATCAATCTTTGCCAAATTACCAAAATAATAAATCACACATCATTAACAAACAACCAATGGCCAAAAGAAATTTTATTAAAAAATTCAATATCAATCAGACACCTCGTTAAAACCTTTCTGGGCCAACAGATAAGGAAAGAGTGTGTCTGTTTTACAAAAATTCGAAGTTCAATTTTACTCACAGTACAATTTCAAGTGCTCTATGTTCCAAGGGTGCTTGAGCATCCTCCCTTCTCGATCTGATAACCTGTAAGAACCTGGTTTGACCCTCATTGTAACTTCGTAAGGACCTTCCCAATTCGGGGCCAATTTTCCGAGGTGTTTTTCCTTGGTGTGTAGAAACACTTTTCGCAACACTAGATCACCAATTTTGAATTCTCTTCTCTTAACTTTAGCATCGTACCTGCTTCTCATTAATGTTTGATAATGGATGACATTCAAATGTGCCTTGACCCTTTTTTCTTCCAACAAATCCAGCTCCACCCTTCTAGCCTCGTCGTTATCTGCCTCGGAATATTGTAGTAGTCTATAAGAGGGCAATGTAGATTCAGCAGGGCACACAGCGTCCATCCCATATACTAAAGAAAAAGGGGTCTCTTTTGTAGCCTCTCTAGGAGTTGTTCTATATGCCCATAATACTTCTTGGAGATAATTTGGCCATTTCCCTGCTGCTCCTGCCAAATTTTTCTTCAAGCCATCCAAAATAGATCTATTCGTAACTTCTACCTGTCCATTTGCCTGAGGATGAAAAGGAGTGGAAAAACACTGCTGTATCCCTTTCGAAGAGCAAAATGAGTCCATTTCCTTGTTATTAAATTGAGGACCATTATCAGTTGTTATTTTCCGAGGTACTCCAAAACGGTAGCAAATGTTGCTTTGAATAAACTTGATTACATCCTTAGCTTTTGTCCCAGCTAAGGGTTCTGCTTCTGCCCACTTCGAAAAATAATCAACCGCAACAATAATCATTTGTCTTCCTCCAGAAGCCATAGGTAATGGTCCCACCAAATCAATTCCCCACCTATCAAAAGGAATTGCCTCTGAAATTGTCATTAGGGGTACTGCTGGTTTGTGTATTAAATTTGCATACCTTTGGCAAGTGTCACAACTTCGAACTAATGACTTGGCATCTTGCAAAATGGTAGGCCAATAATATCCTGCCAACAATACTCTACGCGTTAAAGCTCTAAACCCACAATGAGCTGACCCATCTCCATCATGCAGTTCGGACAAAACATTCTGAGACTCATCCTTGCCTAAACATCGTAGTAAAGGTTTTGAAGCAGACCTTTTGTACAGCACCCCATCCAGTACCACATAGCCAAGGGATTTGTACTTTATTTTCTTGAGCAAGTGTTTATCCATAGGTAATATTCCATTTAAAATAAAGTTTAACAAGTCAAACCTCCAATCTCCTCGAGCGCACGTCGGATTATTTACCACCTCATCAACAACTTCACATTGCTCAGAATTCGATCTGATCGAAGGCGATGGTTGAGTTACAATCCATGGATATTCTTCTGAATAAGCCATCGTTGCCAAAGAATCAGCCATAGTATTGTTTCCTCTTCGAATATGCTCCACTTCGACATTTTCAAACTGCGCCATCATCCCCCGAAGTTCTTGTAGGTACAAAACCAAACGCTCCTTTTTAGCTTCTGATACCCCTTTGACATGGTTAACTACCAACTGTGAATCTGTTTCCAAGCGCACAAACATTGCTCCACAAATCTTCGCTAACCGCAACCCTGCTAGCACAGCCTCATATTCAGCTTCGTTATTTGAAGCATGAAAGCCAAATTTTATAGCTTGAAACATAAATTCCCCTGTTGGTGCCACCAATTCCACTCCTGCACTTGACCCTTTACTACTGGATCCCCCATCAGTTCGAATTGTCCACGTCGGATTCTCATTCACCTTTTCAGCATCTTTCTCCTCGGATCTGCTCGAGTGAAACTCCACCAAAAAATCTGCTAAAGCTTGAGCTTTGATAGCTGTCCGAGGAGAAAATAGCACATCGAAATCTCCCAATTCCACAGACCACTTTGTCATCCTTCCTGAAATGTCTGGTTTTTGTAAAACATTCTTTAATGGATATGAAGTTCGAACTACAATCGTATGTGCCTGGAAGTAAGGGCGCATCTTTCTTGCTGCCACTACTATACACAGTGCCAATTTTTCGAGCTTCAAATAACGTTTCTCAGCATCAACCAAACTTTTGCTGACATAGTAAACAGGCTTCGAAATTTTTGTATCCTCGCTGATCAAAACTGCACTTACTGCATAATCCGATACTGCTATATACAAAAACAACTGTTCACCCTTTCGAGGCTTCGATAATATTTCAGGAGAGGATAAAAGATTTTTGATCTTCAGAAAGGCTTCTTCACAATCCGAAGTCCACTCGAAATTATTGGGTTTACGCAACACCTGGAAAAAAGGCAAGCACTTATCTGAAAAACGAGAAATGAATCTGTTCAGAGCTGCCAACCTGCCTGTTAACATTTGTACTTCTTTGATATTCCGAGGTGACGACATCGATATCAGGGCCTTCAACTGTTCTGGATCCACCTCGATTCCTCTCTCACTAATCATATACCCCAAAAACTTGCCAGATCGGACTCCAAATGTGCATTTTTCTGGATTCAACTTCAATTGAATGGCTCTAAGATTCAAAAACGTTTCTTCTAAATCATCAATATGTTCATCATCACCTTTGCTTTTAACAAGCATGTCATCGATGTACACCTCAATATTTCTCCCAATCTGCGAAGCAAACGCCTTATTCATCAGCCTCTGATACGTTGATCCAGCATTCTTCAATCCAAATGGCATTACTTTATAGCAATGCAAACCTCTATCAGTAATAAAAGTTGTGCTTTCTTCATCATCCGGATTCATTCGAATTTGATTATACCCCGAAAACGCATCCATGAAAGTCAAAATTTTATTTCCCGAAGTGGAATCCACTAACTGATCTATTCGAGGCACTGGAAAAGGATCTTTTGGACAGGCTCTATTCAAATCTGTGAAGTCCACACACATTCGCCATTTTCCATTTTTCTTTTTTACTACCACCGGATTAGCCGTCCACCTCGGATAATTGGCCTCCCTAATATGCCCCATCTTGTATAACCGATCCACTTCGGCAACTATGGCCTCAGATTTCTCCAATGAAAAAGCCCTTCTTTTTTGGATAATTGGTTTGACCTTCGGATCAACCGCTAGGCTATGACATATGATATTGCTTGGGACCCCTACTACATCTTCAGATCTCCAGGCAAACACATCCAAATTTTCAGACAAAAAATTCAACAACTTTTCCCGCATCGACAAAGATAACAGAGTGCCAATTCGAAGTACCCTGCCATTATTAAAAGTAAATTCCTCTATTTCTTCATTGACCACTACAGAACTCGGGGTTGACCTCGGATCATCAATTCCCTCGTCCGTTTCACTACAAGACAACCCCCCAAACTGCTAACTCTCCATGAGATCATCAGAACTTTTACCATGTAACCTAAATGCAGCAGCATAACATTCTCTTGCCACCTTTTGGTCACTTCGGACTACGCCAACTCTGTCCTCGACCACATACTTCAGACACTGATGAACTGTAGAAACTACAGCGTACATTTTGGCCAACCATGACCTCCCAAGAATAGCGTTGTAACTTGATGGACAATCCACCACCACAAAAAGTACCTGTACTTTCTTCTTGAAAGGCCCTTTTCCCAAGGAAATTTCACTTTCGAATTCACCTATTACAATTGCTGATGCGCCGGTAAACCCAATGATAGTCCTCTCTGATTTTTCTATTCGAGGTGGTGCAGTCAACCTATCATACGTTGACTTAAAAAGCACATTAGCAGAACTTCCTGTGTCGATCAGCACGCGTCGAATCTCCACCCCACATACTTCTGCTCCAATGACCACCGCATCCTCATGTGGCCCAGTAATGCCCCTCAAATCATCTCCATCGAATATTATAAAGGGCACATCCTTTCTGCTGCTTAGATGTGCCGATGCACCTCCTTCAATTTGTCGTGTTAAATTTACTATATGCCTCTTCCTCGAATTATTGGTGTTGTTGGTCATCGAATCCCCTCCAAATATGGTTAATGATTCAAAAAAGGCACACAGATCTCGAACACGTCCCTGACGCATCGGCTCATCTATCGACATTAACAAAAGTCGGCTGGGGTCTGGTTCGACATATTCCGAGGCTACATCGAAACCATCTGCCTCACCTGCAACATCTAAAATCATTAACGCAGTTTCCTGCTTGGAACTGGGATTACCTCCTTTAGGAACTGTTGTTTTGGCATTCTTCCTGACATACTCTAGCAGCTTTCCATTTTCGATCAGAACTTGCATCTCCTTCTTCAGAGCAATGCAATCATTTGTATCATGGCCGACATCCTCATGATACCTACAAAATTTATTATTGCGCTCCTCCCTTGGCTTGTTGATAGCTGGTGGCTTTCTAAAATTGACTGTTCCTCTTGTTTTTTCATATATTGAAGCCACACTCTCAGTTAAATCTGCATAGTAATCCGGCCTCACCCACACATTCGACCTGGATCTATACTGCTGCTGGTTGTTAGAATTATGTTGATTATATCCCCCTTGATACGAGTTCGAGGCTCCTCGGTTAGAAACATTTTGATTGTTCTTTGGACGCGAGGTATTGTTGTTTGAGACGTTAGATTGTCCACTCCCTTTTTGAACAGTACTAGCACCTCCTCGAACCCTCATCGATTCTTCGACCTTAATCTGGTCCTCAACCTGAGCCATAAGAGCTCCAAAAGTTAGCGCCCTGCGCCTCGTTGTCTCATCGGCTAAATCCCCAGGCAACAGCCCCTGCCTGAACGCTGCCATAGCCACACTTTCCTCACAGTCATCTAGCTCAGCCTTTGTTGACACAAACCTCTTGGTATAATCCTTCAACTTCTCTCCCACAGCCTGCTTGCACTGTATTATCGTGTCCCCATTGGCTCTCATCTCCTTGCTTCCCACAAATTGTCTGCGAAAAGCGGTGTAGAAACTTCTAAAATTTGCAATTGATTCCTTAGGAATCTTATTAAACCATTTTAGCGCAGTTCCCTTAAACGTTTGAGAAAAAGCTCTACACACCAATCTATCATCATCTTCAAAATTAGTCATGTAGTTTTTAAATTGTTCTATGTGATCATCGGGATCTTGAGTCCCATCGAACTTTTCAACTTTAGAAATATCAAACCGCCTCGGTAATGGCACAGATCTGATCTCCCTTACCAATGGTGAGTCCCTCCAGTCAACCCCCTGGACATACTGGTCCTCATTTCTCATTCCCACAGTTGCATATAAACTGGTCTCGCCCTCATATTTCCGAGGTGAACACCTCCGAGGCGAGTATTTTCGAGGTGAGTATACTCGCCTTTCTTTCTTTTTTCTTCCTTCCCTGTACATCTTAGCTGGTCGGAGCTCACGCTCTGCTCTTCCTGAATGGCCTCGAGAGCGTTCGTACCTCGGCGTCTCATCGGACTCGGAATCTTCGAAGTCCTCTTCATCACTAGAGTTTTCATACAATCGCCTTTGTAATTTTTCTTTCCTCTTTATCCCGCTATATTCTTTTTTCTGCTCAAAACGTGCTTTGCGCTGCTCATAATGATCATCGCCATCGTCCATCGACTGATCCGACTGATCATTCCGATCACCCCCAGCAATCTTAGATCTAAGCCTAGCACCATCATTATTATCTCCCTTCTTTTTTACCAATTCGTCAAGCTCAGCCACCTTCCTAATCATTTCATTCATTTTTCCCTCAAAATCAAATTGAACAGGTTGAATTGGAACAAAATTACCTGCCTCTTGCAGATCAGATTTCAGCGTTTCCATCGCCTTGCGAACAGATGGATTGTCACCTTCCTCCGGATTCATCTTCAAATAGCGAAAAATCAAACGAAATATGAAAATTCGAACGAAAAACCTTTAAAAACAAGAACTCGAACGTCGATTTTTAATCTGTTGATCAAGGTATCCTCGTCCCCCTCTTTCTAGCGCCAATTTGATGTGAATTAAAGTTGTCACGAGTGAATTCAGAACAGAGAGTTTACAGTGGAAAATTCAAGTAGTGAAAAGTACCTCTGAATATTTCATAGGTCAAAATAACTCTCTCAGCCTCTTTAAATAGGCCAGGTGAGTTAGTTAGAGAAAACGGTTACATATTGTTAAATTTACAACTTAACCCCTAGGTTCCTCCTAAAGTCTAATTTAATCCTATAATTACAGCATTTATCACTTTAGTCCCTAAAGAATACTTTTCCTTATCAGTAATGATATTGAGAAGATCAAGGTTATATACTGATTGTGTGGTGGTTGTATAAAAGTTTTGATAACAAGCTCGATAGAAAGATAAGTAGGAATGGTATGTATGTTTGTCTGCCATAACTGCGTGAGAAATTTACGGGAGCTACTTATCAGAATAATGAGGCCACGCATACATGTGTTACCCATACCACATGTGATTATATCCATTATGTCTTTGGTTGTTGCGTATTTTTCAACAAAAGTGTAACGTTGTTTCCATTGATTATATAGAATTTATGGAGAATTATAATATTACAGAGAGGTATAACCGGGGTCAGTTCATAGTGGACCAACTATATCATGCGCTTAGGGATAGTTCGTTCTATGAGATAAAGGGGTTTTTTAGGTTTCTTCGGAATTTTAGAGGCTTGGATATTCGATCATTTTCACAGTTTAGCGGATTTTTTGTAAAAACGTATATTATCACCACTAATTATTACCGACACACCTTATATATGTTTGAAGAGACCAATGTAAGTTCAAATTTACATTTAAATTTTTTTACTTTGTTTTGTTACCTTGTTTCAATTTATTGGCATGCTAAGTTCGTGTCATACATGTATCTATGAACGGTTCGGCCGTCTTGTGATGCTGCTTGGATATATAATATAGTGAGGTCATTCGACATCATTGTATCATATTATACACTTCAAATTTTACGCCAGTTGGGCCATTTATAGATGATACCAGGAAGAGTATGAGATATTTTTCCATGGACTGATAGACGTATTGAAGCAAAGTTTCCTTGGAGATAGACGGGTGTGAACTAACTAGGATTTTCATACTATTACCATAAACAAGAAAGGTTCTAGAGACAAAGGTAGGCCAGATAATAACAATATTCTATTTGGCTCAGAGCTAACTTGTGACATGTATTGGAGAATCCATAGTCGTGCCGTCCAAATACATATATTCGGGAGAACCCTCATATGAGCACCTATGCGGCCAACATAAAGCATATTTGGTATGAAATTCTAGAGATGGATCCACGTTATGAGACCATAGATATGAACAAGATTCATACTTCGGCTTTGAACAGTACATCGTCCCTCGACTATCGCGTTTGGTGGCAGATAGTCCCTTGACTTTCAAATGTCCGTTGACAGTCCCTGGACTATCGTGTTTGGATAAAGTTAGTCCACCAGATCCTCTGATCCATGAGAGGTTGCCACGTGTCACCATAGTCCCCAAATTTTTATATCACCACTAGTCCTTTGAGTTTAGTTATCCGTAATATTCTACATTTTTGGTTTGACCTAAACTCAAGGGACTAGTGGTGATACAAAAATCTGGGGACTATGGTGACAGGTGGCTGCCTCTCATGGATCAGAGGATCTGGTGGACTAACTTTATCCAAACGCGATAGTCCAGGGACTGTCAACGGACATTTGAAAGTCAAGGGACTATCTGTCACAAAACGCGATAGTCGAGGGACGATTTACTGTTCAATGCCTTCATACTTCTTTAGAATAGTGTTTTCTTTTTACGCACCAGTATTTTTCCCCATGAGTTTTTTTCTATATATTTGTTATAATTTTGTGTTAGGCTTTTCAAATTCATATTTATTCCTCTATGAAGAGAACTATGTAACGTGAACTTACAGATTAATTTATCTTCATCCAATTTGAGTCTCGCGACTTGTGAATGATTGTAAAAGTTCGTGGTTGTATTTCCCATCTACAATGGTCAATCACCAAGTAGTCCATTAACTAGAAAAGCTCTCAACTAGAATGAACAGTTGTATATTTTTATATGAGAATATTATTTTTTTCACACCATCCGCACTTACTTTTGGTTTAAAAATATTGCACCTCTCGCACTTTTAATATATTACAGGAGTTTTTCAAGATTTACCATCATTATAGAGGATAATAGTGACGAAGAACCTATATTTCTACCTTCGTCCAACTCATGCATCTAAACAAATTTGAGTGTAAAATTCATACGTGGTAAATACATGTGTAGAATCAGCCATCAACCATGTTGGTTCCTCTGGTTCCTTGGATTTAAAATCTTTATCCTAAATTAGAACACAACATTATAACAAAGATAATAAATCTAAAAAAATTCTAGTACGCACGATTATTTTACTTATAATATCCCGAAAATGCGTGATGAAACTTTAAAATGTCGCACCCATTGTGCGATGATACCATACAATTTCGCACCTAGGTAATGATGAGCATTTACAAAAATCATAAAATCAAAGTGACTTTCTCAAACTAATTTATAAGTTTGGTGAAAAAATGTAATATAATCACTCATGTGTGGGACGATATGAATGTTCATCGCGCTCATCGTGCAAATCTTAATTTACATAAATTGAGGTGAAAAACTCATCACCGTTGTTGTTTTGTGGTTTTATGAAAATTATAGTACGTCACCGCTAAAATTCATGTATCTGAATTCGAAGAGAATATAATTGTTTTACGCAAATAATTTAAACGAAATAGATTAATTTTTATATTTAGGCTTTTGGATTTTTTTTGGTTATTTTAAACTAAGTGAAATATAGTGATTAATTAGATTATTTTGAGATATTTTGATTTTTTTTGAAAAATAATAATAAATTGAGAGATTCATAAAAAAAAGCTACCCTGTAATATTATGTCGCTATAAATCTAATACTTTTAAAGGTAGAGCCCATACACATGTTAGAAAAGTGCTCTTGGAATATAGTTTAGGGAATAGTTTTTTAAAAAGCCGTTTTTATTCCGTGAAGTCGTTATTTACAAAAATGCCACTAGGCAAAAAACCTAAAAAAACCTTTAAACCCCCAATAAATGACAACCAATGCCATTGAGGACTCCAAACTACTCTATGTAGTGCAAATACATCTCAACCATCAAACCATAATTCATCTTCTCCAGACTAGCAAAAACCTTAAAACACTAAACCCATAAACTCATTCATTTCAAAACCTACATAACATGACCGAATTGAGGCGGAATCAGTTCCTATGCAGACTAGCATGGACACCGAGGAGATACATTTTTTTACACCATAGTTTTTTTTGCAAAATAAAGATTTAAAAAAAAACCCCGTTGTTTTTGTTCTTCGTCATACGTTGGTGTCGAGGTAGTGTTCTTCGCCAACTGTAGTGGGACATAAAGCACTCTATACGCCATCTTATGGCATAACTATTACTAATATAATTAATGATAATAATAATTATTATAATATTGACACTTTGTGCGAATTGTAAGAATTAAGAGAAAACATACCCCGATTGATCAATAATTTTCGAAATAATACATGTGAGACATCATATAAATAAAAAAAAACATCACAACAAGGTGAGATTAACAACAACAGTATATAGTGCAATATAATGTAGAAGTCGAAATCGTATTTTATGTTGTCATGAACAAGTTTGTACCATATCTCCACTAATGAAATCTGTCACGAACATGTTTCACACTTTAACTGCTTCTGGCTGAATTTGGTAAGACATGTTGAACAAACGCCATAGTGGTTCAGATTTCACACGATTGTACATGTTTTTGACTTCATCACGATTGCGCGGAATTGAATTTGGAGTCCCAAATCGGCCATGATCATAAAACATCCTATGAAGCACTCGATCGAAAAAAATATCAGTCGTATCATCAGACATTATTAACTTAACAAACTTCACGGCCTGAAGCAACTGATAGTTTTTGTTTATATTAAAGTCCATACCTAAGTCCATAACGCGAAATATAAACATACGAAATATGAAGGCGTACTTGAAAATACTACATGTCAATTGGAAAATTGTTTTTTTTAACAAAAAATATACAAACATATATAATCCAAACCAACGAAGAAGATTAAACCGGTCCCGGAATAATCCGGTGACCGGAACAACCCACATCGTACGTATGGTATGGAAACATAGGAAAACGTCAAATTCATGACGTATTCTATGCTCTCACGCTATAGATGTGATGTGGTGCTGGGTGAGAAAGATCTCCCCTGCATTGTCTCGCAAGCTAAAAAAACGAAGAATCAAGATAGAAAAGAAAAGAGGAACTGAGAAGAGACCAAATGGAGCTGAACTGATGCAGTGGCTGGTTTTGTGAAAGAAGAGACAAGTCAATTATTGTTACTGAAACTTTGCTACTAATAATCAAAAGTACAGTTTTACTTAAAACAAAAGTTGAACTTGGTAATCAAAATATTTTGGTAGAATAGTTATTAGGTAATGGAGGGAGTAGAAAGAGAAAAATCAAGAAATCTCCAAGAAATTCTTTTCTCTAAAAGGATTTCGTGAGTGATCTTCATCATTCCTTTGCGAATTTCCTTCTGCTTTGAGCATCATCCTGTAGTATTTAATCATTTCCTTGGCTTCTCGTCGTTCTGATCATCACTTGTGATTGGTTCCTCGCTGTTTTGGGACTGTTGTCTGTGCTTTCTTGACCATCTTGATCAATCTGGTCCTCTAGTTATGCTTCTGCTATGGAGGTTCTCCCTGCTCAACAAAATGGTAACCAATCAGGAATGAAGAAGTATTATGATCTTTTCAAGGATAACTATATGAATGTTAGTAAAGTTGAGCTAGACTCTATAGACTACAAGGAAGATCACATCTTCTTTCAATTCCAAAAAGAAATCAAAGACAACCTTCTAAAGTCAACCAAATTTACTCTTGTTGGAAAGTTTTCAGAAGGAATTCCAAAAAAGCATTTGTTCGACAAGTTCATTACTGAGAGAAACTTCCGTGGAAATGTCAGTCTCTCAACTAGAGACCCCCATCATATCCTCCTTGAATTCGATTTAAAGGAATATTGTGGCAACTTGTGGAGCAAGACATCTTGGACTATCATAAGTACTATCATAAGGGTTCTAAAGTGGTCCCCGCACTTTAACCCTAAAATCGAGAGTCGAGGCACCCCTGTGTGGACTAGAATTTCTAAGGTTCCAGAGTATCTCTGCAACCAACCTATGGCTGAAGCTCTGTTCAACTCTATAGGAGACACTATAAAGACTTGGATACCAAATCAAAACAGATCTTTATTCAATGCAATCTATGGCTGGGTAGAGCTGGATGTTACTAGCAAGTTGAGGAACCAAATGTAGATAGGCTTTGGCCAAAACGATGTATATTGGTGGAAATAGCATACAAGAGTCTACCTGAGTATTGTAACTTTTGCAATCACATTGGTCATAGTGTGGAAAAAATGCAAAAAGAAAGCTTTGAAGAAGCCTCAAGAAAACTTATCTGTCCATGAAGATACCGGCAGGGAAGATCGCCTCAAGATTGAAAGTCAGTCTAATCCCAAATCATCTAGAATACTGCTAAAAACACATTTGCTCTTACTGTTAGTAGCAGAAACAAAAAATTAGATCAGTTATAAGTTTGACTCAAGGAAATAAGACTCACATTGTCGATGATACTATTGAAGATATGATCGATGCTATCAAGGAACTTGATGGTGTTACCACTCAAGTCTCCCTTGCCTATTCAAGATCAAGAACTGGTTACAACACACCATATCCTAAAAATATAGGAATTTTACCGGAAACGCCGGTGTTAAAAGCTAGAGAAACAAGTCACATTTTTCAAAAGATTCTTAATCAAAAGTTGAAAGAAGCAAGAACCAGGAAAAAGAAGACCTCAAAAGCCACTAAGTCTTTACTGTTTGGGAAGACCACAAACACTACTAGCAAGGGTTCTAATGATTAACATCTTATCTTGGAATATAAGAGGCATAGGCAACAAATCTTCTCAAAGAAGACTGAAGTCAATTGTCTCAAGCCATAGTATCAAAATTCTTTTAATTCAAGATCCATTCATTCTCCCTATCAAAATTAATGATATAGCCTCCTATTTAAATTTCAATAACTGCTATGCTAGTGTTTCTAACAAAATCTAGATTTTTTGGCAGGATGATTCTAAAGTCTCTATCATTCTGGACCACAGTCAACTTGTACACATGAAAGTTCTAATAACTAATGCTGATAAGATTATCTATGTTACCTCTGTTTACGCTAAGTGCCAGAGGAACAAAAGACTAGACCTTTGGCAAACTTTGAAGTACATCTCTAACACGGTTAAGGAATGGATTGTCCTGGGAGATTTCAATACGTCTCGTTCTATATCTGACCAGGTAAACTATACTAGCTATTTTCAGCAAAGTATAGACGACTTTAACGACATGATTGTCGACTACAAGCTTGAAGACACTAAATTTAAGGGGACTAAGTATACCTGGATGAAGAACCTCAAAGGTAGAAGACTTGACTGGGTCTTAATCAATCAAGACTGGTCCAATACCTTTAGCTTAACAGATGTGAGGCACTTAGCTCGTACTTGCTCTGGCCACTGCCCCTTTCAAATTCTGCGTCAACAACAATAACAACAGAGTTAAAGGCAGCTTTAGGTTCCTAAATATGGGGACCAAGGACCCTACTTTTATTAAGGTTGTTGAACAGTTGGAAGAGAAGCATGCAAGGTAGCCCTATCAATATCTTGTGTAATAAATTCCAAAGACTTAAAAGCGACTTAAAGATCTAGAATAGAGATACCTTTGGTAATATCTTCGACAAATTCAAATATACTGAAGCCAAGGTCAGTCTTCTGGAGACTAACTTCCTGGCCAGTAAAAACATTAAAGACAAGGTTGGCCTCTCTAAAGCTAAAACTGACAATCTTCTTCCCCTTTCCATGGAGGAAAGCTTATGGCAGCAAAAAACATACGCTGCTTGGATTAGTAACGGAATTTATCAGAACTTTGTGAAGAGGAAAAGAAGAAGAAACAGGATAGCCACTATCAAAATTAATAATGTTTGGACTTCAGATGAAGATGAATGCATCCGTGGAATAATACTATAAAGATATGTTTTCTTCTACTTCTAATTTCAGTAATAATCTTAACTTAACTATCCTTGAAAATATTCCCAAATTGGTTTCTGAATCAGATAACAATTTCTTACTTGCTAGTCCTACCGAGGAAGAAATTATTCTTGCCATTAAGTGTTTGAAGCCATCTAGTGCAGCCGGTATTGATGGCTTCAATACTTGTTTCCTAATAACTAGCTGGACTATTATCAAACTAGATATCTGTAAGGCTATGGTTGATTTTATTAAAGGAGAGCCTATTCCTAAAGGGATCAAAGCCACTGGCATATGCCTTACAAAAACAGAAAACCCTAGCTTCTGGACCCAATTTAGACCTATCTCATTATGCACAATTCTAAACAGACTTATGTCTAAATTGATAAATAACAGATTAGCTAAGATTTTACCTGATTTCATTTCAGATGTTCAAGGAGCCTTCGTCGAAAGAAGATCAATCCACGAGAACATCCTGATTGCTAAAGAGCTTCTTCATGACCTGAAAAAAAACTAAAAGCAGTAGTGTTATTATTAAAGTTGATATGTCGAAAGCTTTCAACAATCTTTCCCATGATTTTATATTTCAAATACTTGCTAGTTTTGGTTTCAATAACCAGTTTATTAAAATCATCAGCAATATCATTACCTCAGTGTATATTACCATTTTGCTGAATGGCAATTCAATGGGTTTCTTTAAAACCAGCAAGGGCATCAGACAAGGAGATCCATTATCTCCTAGTCTATTTATCCATGTTGAGGAATCATTAATTAGGGGTCTGATTAATCTTTAAAAAACTGACAAAACTGTTAAGTTCAAGGGGAGAAGTAAAATGGAGATTCTGTGTCTGGAATTTGCTGACGATTTATTATTATTTACTAATGATCTAACCAGCTCTATGAATACTATTGGTAAGTTTTTGCAGGAGTATCATACTATATCTGGTCAAGTTATAAACAGGGAGAAAACTCAGTTAATCACTGCCAATAACATTGACCATAATAAGCTTAAAAGTCTGCAAATCCTTACCAGTTTTAGCATTGGGAATCTTCCTACAACTTACCTGGAAGTCTCCTTGAAATCTAATAATAGAGTCAGCAAATTCTTGCCATTGATAGACAAGATCAGTAGCAGAATCCACGCCTGAGAAGGTAAGAGTCTGTCTTTTGCAGGAAGACTAACTCTTATTAAAAGCGTTATCCTCCCCATCCCCCTCTACTGGTGCCAGAGTTGCAAGCTGCCCAATTCTGTGATCTGCAAAATTGCAAAAATCTTCAATCGTTTTTTATGGGGATCTACTTGTGATAACAAGAATATTCACTGGTGCACTTGGAAGTCTATTAGTAGAATCTACAAGGAAAGAGGTCTCAATATTCATAGTCTTCATGAATATCAGAAAGTCTACTCTTTTAAGCTATGGTTTTCTTTTAGATGTAACATTTCTCTCTGGTCTAAGCTTATCCACAATATTTATTCTAAAGGTCCGCATCCTTCTCAAATCGGTAACAAGAAAGGCTCTTTGAGTTGGAACAAGTTACTTGAAATCAGAAATGATGCTGAAAAGCATATTTCCTGGGTCATAGGTAAAGGTGAAGTGGATATTTGGATGGACAGATGGTTTGGTACTACTCCCATCATCACATTTGACTCGTACGCTGACAATAGATGGTTCAAAGGGGACACTGTTAACTCTCTTTGGAGAAACAATAACAAGGACTTAAGCTCGATAAGTCCTCTTATCCCTACTTCTAGCATCAGTCTTATTAAAAATCTAAAAATTGATCATAATATGGATGACAAAATTATAACGAGTCTTTCCAATTCTGGTTTATTCAACATCAAAGATACTTTAAACTACATTTCTAAAAGTTACCATATTTCCTCAATTTTTGATAGGACATGAAATTCTGTCACTCCTCCTAAGTGTTCTTTTCTTCATTGGAGGCTTCTAAATAACTACATTTCTACTGAAGTCACTTTGCAATATAAACATTTAGTTCTAGCCTCAAAATGTCTAGCTTGCAGTAATATTAAGAGTACTAATCACATATTTATTAATTGTGAGCATGCATAACAGACTTGGTCATTTTTTTGCTAACCTTTTATATGTTAAGGTATTCAGATATATGACTCCTATTCACATGGAAAGGTGCTGGTCGTGGTCGTCCCCTTCTAAACTACACATGAAAACTATCTTGCCTCCAATTATAAATTAGGTCATATGGCAAGCGAGGAATAGTGTAAAGTTCAAAGGACTCCCTATTTATGCTAATTCCTCTATTAAGAAAATTAAGAATATTATTCACTCTCTTGATTATTCTAACCTAATCAAAGCTAAATATTGGAAGAATAATGACAGTCCAGCTCATGAATTAGGTTGTTATGTGCACACAGATATTAAAAGAAACATCAATTACTTGTACTGGACTCCTCCTGCAGCCGGTAGATTGAAACTAAATTCTGACGCTTGTTGCACGCAGTCTGGTGAAACTAGTGGTGCAACAATTGTCAGAGACTATCTGGGAAATCTCGTTTTGGGCTATGGAAACTCTTTCGGCAAGCAGACCCCAATCCAAGCAGAGACTAGAGCTCCGTTGGTTGGTTTGATGATCTGCAAAATTAAAGGATTTGTTAAAATCAACATTGAGAGCGACTCTGAAATTCTAATTCACTTACTCAAAACGGCAAACTCAATTGTCCCTATTGAGAATATGATTAATAGAATCAGAGGTTTAATCACCTCTGAAATGTCTCTCAATCATGTTTACAGAGAGCAAAACTTTGCAGCCGACTGGCTTGCAAGGTGGACTCTCAAGTGTAAGATGAAGTTACACTATGATAACTTCATCCCCCCTATTCCTTTGCTATCAATCATTGTCATTGACAACCTAGGAATGGGGCAAATTAGAGTAAAAAGTTAAAATTGAATTGACTATTTTACCTTAATCTTGCAGAATGTCGATCTTTCCAGTAGTAGCTAGCGGGAGTGAGGCTCCAGGAGGCTCAGGTGTCTTGCACTCTTCAGCTCAGAAGGCTTTTGAAGCAGAGATCGCTGTTTTCTGGCTATCCTTGTTTTGAAACTCGTCTCTGGAGAGCTGAAGTTGCGTTTCCCTTAGGGTTCTTGAATCGTTGGGGATTCTCCTTTGCTGGCTCAACGATTGAGGCTCGTCTTCTTCACTGATTGGCACCTCTGGTTCTGCATGTAGTAGTGCAATGGCAATCTCGATCCTACCATCTCTTCCTCAGCGCTTGTTGCAATTCGTGATAGGGAGTCACCGCTCTTTTCAGAGGCATGTAAATTTCTTGGAGAAAGTCTCTCCTTGACTTTCAGAAAGCCAAATTCCTCCAAGAAATTTACATACCTCTGATCTCTCACTCCTGGCTTCAGTAGCTCCATCTCTAGATTTGCTCGATCTGAGTCTCATTTTGGGGTTGAAGTTTTAGGCTATCTGTGGTTTTGTTTTAGCTGGAACAGAGCTACTATCGTGGTGATCATTGCGTCAAGTCGGATTCCCCAGTAGATTCCCTTGCATGTCGACCTTTTCGATCGATCGGGTTCCATTTTGGTCGAAGACTCCTCTCTGGAGAGACTGGTTCTTGGAGCTGGGTAAATTTGAAGTATCGAGCCAGGATTTTGTGCTTAAGAGGGAATAAATGGATTGACTCAGGCATGGTTTTGCAGTCGATCTGATTTCTAGTAGGGTTTCGATTTTTCGGGACTGAGTTTTTCTGATCTTCTCTGGGCAGTTTGGTGATCTTTCCGGTCGAATTAGGGTTTGGTCGAAGAAAATCTCTCTCGTCTTAGCTCTTTCTAAGGGCTCTCTGTTACAGTAATGGAGTCTATCGACTCGTTAGTCGATTGTCTCTTTCAGTTGCCCTAAGTCCCTCTCTCATTTTAATTTTAGCCTTTAGCTTTTTTGTAATTTTCAATTTAGTCCTAAAAACATTGTGTATTCTGTCAGTTGAGTAACTTAAAAAAAAAAACAAAAAAAAACAAAAGTTGAACTTTTAACCAGAACCGTGGCCAATTCAATACAAGACGACCAATTGAATTCAATTCAAGACTAACCCATTTTATTCACATAGTCCCTACGAACACAAAGATAATATTCTTTGTCGACACAATTTTCATTCTTATTGCAACAAATAACAAATCTATAAAAATTTCATAAAAAACAATGTAATGTATATTAAAGCAAATTTTGTGCATGTATAAATTACTAAAAGTAAAATTACAGAAATAATCTTTTCAAAATGTCTTGCCTTCGTTCTCTCCTGTATCTCAACTATTAGGAAGCATCACTGTTGATTGTCTAACTGTTTTGGAATAAAATTTAACCCAAAAAAAACTTCATAGACAAAGATTAAAATTATAACCTTAAAAAATTAATTTTCATAGACTTCCTGAAATCATGCTGGTGCACTACTCAACCACGACCACAGCCATTAGCCTTATTATATAAATCATTTACCAAATGCCACTACGAATTATTAAATTGTTTCTAACCTGTTGCATATAAGACTAATCTGTGCTATTAATTCCTAAGACACACAGAGTATTAATTCCTAAGACACAAAGTTTCTTATTACGACATTCCTAAGACACAAAGTTTTTTATTAAGACATTTATTCAGGATTGGTTTGTTTCTCCTCTCTTGTCTTGTATTTGTCTTTGTCTTACGAGTGATTATAGTCCAAGGAAGATGGAACAAACTCAAGAAACCACCAAAAATATACTTGAATTCGATAACGTTGAAACTGAACAACTAGAAGAGGAGGGATCGTTAGAAAGAAAAGCAAAGTTGTCTAATGAAACCACGAGTAATGTTTCGACTCTTACAAGTAATAGCAGCAGTACCAGCAGCAGCAGCGGTAGTAGCAGCAGTAGCAGCAGCAGCAGCGGCAGCAGTAGTAGGAGCAGCGGCGGCAGTAGTAGCAGCAGCACAGCGGACGAGAAACCTGATAAGGAGGAAGAGGATGATGCAGCAAGTGGTGGAGATGTGGTTCATGAGCAGAGCAGCATTCACTTTGATCAACCACAAGGTAAAAAATACCTATTTATTTATTTTATATAAATGTTTAGTGTTTGTAATTGTAGATGAATAAGAGTTTCTAAATTAACGTTAATGTTCATCTCGTTAAGAACTGTTTGACCTGATTAGAGTAGCTGAAATGAAGATAGATGGTGTATTACGTTTATGTTAAATTTAAGGCAAAGAATGCGCTAGATTTATGCAGTTAGCGCTCATAAGGTGCGACATATCTGGTGGCGAATTAATTATACGCGGGTATTCAATCACATCAGGCTAGCTGGGTCACAGCATTAATGTCTAGGCTTGTGAATATCTCGCTATGTAGTTTGTTTTGTTTCTTAATTTAAGGATTATGGAAATGTCGACATTGCAGTTGGACATACCAACCAGGATCTATGTTAGTTTTTGAATTTAAAGGTCAGTAGATGTCCCAGGTTGTAGTTGATTTCTTAAATGTTTTCGGTCAAGTTAAAACATATTGAATTCGTACTATGTGCTTAGAATCTGTGATGCAAAAGCTTATTCATACAATACGCTTATTCGTATGATCGAATCATGGTAAACTATATCAATACTTGATGTCGCGACAAATTTGTGATATAGTTTTGGTTGATTCAGATGCTGTTGAATCAGGAGCTATCGTTGAGAAGCTGACTGCTGAGTTTTCTAAATTTGCTGCTGAGAGTGATGTGCCAAGCGCAGTCAGCCATTTGATTGAAGAGTCTCCCGAATCTACATTTTTTTCCGGCACAGTATCATCACAAATGTACGAAGAAGCTGAAGAGGCAAGCTACGATGTTGAGGCAGTACTGGCTAACCAAGAGACACATGATCTGCATTGTCCGAATTGTAAGTCTTGTATCACTAAAGGGGTAATCCTAACTAGAAAGCGAAAGCCTCAACACTCGTTGGATCAGGCAAGGCACGTGAAACCCATGCACGAAGCTCCTCGTGATGTAGACGATACTCCAAATGTAGATGGCAATCATGATGATGATGTGTTCAGATGCTTATCATGTTTTAGCATCTTCACTGCTGCAGGTGTGTTATGTTAATATATCTCATAACAACTGTAGTGGCACGATAATCTATATATGGTGATAATATCCCTAATCCCTTAAAACCATGTTATTGTAACTGAGTTAGGTCTAATATTTGATTAATATGGTATTAGAGCAGGGTTTGTACATCATGCCTAGGGTCTTATCGCCTTTTTTTTATGAACGTTTTACAGGAAATTGCTTCAGATCTAAACCAAGCGATGTTACTGAACCATTGCTGGATTCTCGGCAGGTAACTCAAACCTACACTACTCGGTTCTGGTCTTTTATTGGACTGACAACTCCGAAGCAAGGTAATGTTTTATCTACAGTTACGTTAAGTCAGCAGACCACATGTTTTGGCATGTTAGTTGCATATATAAGCCTATTCGGCCATTCTAATTTTATAGTGACCGTTTCATAGGTAAATCTTTGACATTATGAGGCACTGGGTGGCCTACTTTCTCCCTGGTATGGAAAGAGTGTGGTTGACGTTAGGGCACTGTCTACTCATTTTGCTTCTGTATGCGTGATAGCTTTGGTATTGAGATTTCTTCTTGTGTGTTACTACTACTACTACTCAATAAGAAAGTGAAAAGGCTGCTGCATCTTCTTCTGCTTCGACCTCATCTCTCTTCAGAGTTCTACTTCTTTCAGAAAAAGAAGTAGAAAAGGAATCCCAATGATTTCCTTTAGTCTACTAGTTTACTACTAATACTAACAGGCCTTTTTTTCCAAATCTCTGATTCTTTATAGCATTTTAACTTTTTAAACAGTTTAGAGGTGTTTTAGCCGTACTATTTGATAAGTAAAAGATATGCTACTCTCTAATAAATTTAAAGTAGTATACATTGTCTAAATATTTAGAGATAAATAAATCAAAATTGATCTTGTCCATGTTAATTAATAAACTATTTTGTAGAAAACCTTTGCAATATGAACCACACGGCATAGAAGATAATATGATGCTAACTTCGATTTCGCTTGAAAGATAATATGGTGCTACTTATATTGTAATTTGAACTTCGATTTCGCTTGGGTTTGCGGTTTACTTGAACTTTCAACAATATTAGTTGTATACACCAGAAACTATAAGGACTAAACTCTAACTAAATCTAAAAAGTAAGTAAAAATATATTTTATGCTTAACCAACAAAAATTCGAATAGCCACATAATTGATTCCGAACAACCATAACAGTATGAGATAGAAGCTTCGTCTAAACTTCAAAAAATTTGAGGCCTGGTTTTTAAATTTGACTAACAAAACTATTACTCTCTTCAATTAGTACGAGAAGAAATCGCAAATCTATAAAAAAAAACAAACATGGTTGATCTATAACCATTTGGTGACACGAAACAAGTGAAAATAAGGAAACTTAATGAGTTCTGTTTCTTCTTCAAAATCATCTATGCTTATCACATGCAATTTCTCATCGTCACTTCTGTTGACATCCAATTTAATTTTTTTCAAGCTTTTCCACAACAGATTCATCAGCAAGGATAGTCGTTGGAGCCGAACACAGAACCAAATGAATGATGTTCCATTCTTTGGCAAATCTTGCAAACTCATGATCTTGGTTGTAATGAAATTATATAACTATAAATGTGTATATTTAGTTGGAAAAAGAATATGTTTTTTTGGGCTTCAGGTTTACCCTCTCGTGTTTTTTAATTTTATTTTAATTTGGTTAGGTCCGCTATAGGTTTAATATTTTTGAATTCGAGTTTGATCCGTTCGTATTTGTAGATTAGTCCAACCAAACCCGTAAATAATATTTTTATTATTCGGATTGTCTGATCCGAATCCAACTCAAATTTTATTTTATTTTTTAATTTAAATAAAATTAAGATATAATTTTTTAAAGCAAAACAAACATAACTAAATAATAAATGAAACAAACATATATCTTTAGTATAACAACCCATCTAAAACCTGTCTTACATAGCGTGAAATAAAACATTAAACAGCTTGAACGTCGGCATCACATAAACCGAAATGTATAACCGTAAGTATAGTCTCCAAATGAGATCAAATATGATTACAAGAAACGTTAGCCATTTCGAAAAGATCCCAAACCCACGAACCATTCTATATACGATCTTGTAGCTCAACATCATCAATAAAAAATACTCTATCCTCAAAGGAATCTATGACTCATCAACTTCATTACCCTCTCTACCAACATTCCTTAATTCTCAAGATTTGGGATGGGATTTTGCAGCATTAATTACAAGTTGAGAATCCCCTCGATAAAATAAAAAACTAAAGATAAAGAGTAAACAATTTGTAATTCCAAAAGTAAAGTACAACATTCAACCCATAAAAACAACAACCGTGTCCCCAGACGCATCACGTATAGTTTATATATTACGAGAAACCTTATCAATATGAGTCATTTATAATAACTAAATTATTCATATATATATATATATATATATATTTATTGTATTATATACATATATATAATTTATATTTTGGTTCGGGTCAGGTTTACCAAATTAAAAATCTATACACAGCCCGACCCGCATACGTGTCATAATTT
Organism: Limnanthes douglasii subsp. nivea; assembly: GCA_036936605.1. Lineage (NCBI taxonomy): Eukaryota > Viridiplantae > Streptophyta > Magnoliopsida > Brassicales > Limnanthaceae > Limnanthes > Limnanthes douglasii. Next base: position 221,044,958 of record JAUPFV010000001.1, read on the forward strand.
TTATATGCTTATTTGGTATCTTATATGTCTATTCCAGACAAAAATCAACATGGTAAGTCTAGCAATTTTCGAATGTCTCGGCGAGTAAGGTGAAACGAGTAATCATATCGAATGTCTCGGCGAGTCTAGCAATTTTCGAAAATGTGAAGTTTGAGCACTAAATTCTTTTGTTTAGGGTCTGAAATTATGTTTTAGTGTGTTTTAGAGTTTGTTTTATTAGTATAAGTATTTTATTTAAAATAGCAAATCAAATCTGGTTACTTTGAGATTTGATATGATTTGATTTTATTATGTTTGCTTTATTTCCTTATATTTGTATTTGGGTTTTGAGCAATTCTATTCAAGGTATTCTAAACCCTAGCTTGGCTGTGAATTTTCTGTTTTCCATTGTTTTCTCATTGATATCTATCATACAAGTCTTCTCGGTGGTTTCGAACTACGTAAGTTATTGCCCGCTCTAGCTTATCGTTATCTTCCCTTGGCTCGCTTCCTGTCTTGGTTTAATTTTTATTTTTGTCATTTGCAATCCACTAGGTTTTATAGGTTATTTTATCTCCCATGTCGTGTATTCGACGGGAGAAGATGTCGCGATACTTGGTTCGTGGGATATACATGCATTCTGTTATGGAAGATGGTTGTGCAACAAGGTATGATGCTTGATTAGAGTAATGATACGGTATTGCAACTCAATTACCAGGGGGAGGGCAGGGAAACCAGGAGGTGGACCATGTGCTTTGGTAATTCCGTTATATTCTTATATATCTGGAAAAACATCATAAAAATGAGACCATGGCTGCCATTTTAACCACAACTCTCTTTGTTAATAATATATCTTTTGGTTTCTTAAAGAATGGCTACTAATACCATATTTTTCCTAATTTTACATGGAGTCCATATACTCACATCTACCCCTTGATTAAGAAGAAAACGACTTATTATTATCCCATAAGATAACTTTACCCCACAAACTTTCAAATCCATATGGCCAATGATCAAACTAGTCAAATTAATTATATATGGCATCCTTACTATAGTAGCAGTTATAAATGTTTGAATATACAATAATTATGAATCATTTCTATTAATATGAATAAAACAACTTCACGTTTACCATTAATCATTGGTTTCTCATTACCACCACTTAATGTTCCATTGCCTCATCGAGGGTTAAATGCCAATCATTACCCCAGCTAACATGAGGGTACGCGAGGGCCGGTAAATGATTACCACCATATAATGAGTGAGTTTGCTAGAGAAATTCTTCTACTAAGTTACTTTTAAAAAAACTAAAATCAAAATGATTAATTATACAACTCATTCCTAAACCTGGAGAATAATAAAAATTATACATCCATGTACATAAAATTGTTAACAAATTCAATATACCAATCACAATTGAGTCTAGGAAGAACTAACCAACTTTTCCCTCTCTCATTATCAAGCTGATTTTAAATTTTTTTGCTTACCATGCACTTGGGTAAGTTCTTCGTAGTCCAAATACATACTCGAGAATATATGGACTCCCCCTTGTGGTGCTAGATAGTTTTGAACGAGAACCTCTCCTTCGTCCTTATGATTATATGTTGGGTCATATGGAAATCCAGGAATAAAACCAGGTTTAATGAGCTCAGTATATCAGCCAGTTCTACTGTCACATACATTAAGCACATTATAACTAGTATTGATCATGCTAACATTTCAAAGAAAGTGCATGTGTCCAAAGTTGAAAAAACTGCGATTGAATTGGGTTGTTATAATGATTTAAGGGATAAAAATAAGCTTATTCACCTCACTTGGTCTCCTCCTCTTCTTGAAAGATTCAAGTTACACATAGACATATCATGTTTACCTAATTGTGAGGCTACTGGTGGGGGTATCGTCAGAGACAACAAAGGTGAAATTATACATGGGGTTTGGTAACTTATACAGAAAAAATAGCTCCTATTATAGCTGAGGCTAGGGCCCTCTTTGATGGTCTCCAAATTTATAAAAAGAAGATTTTAAAAAAGTCGATATTGAAAATGACTCTCAAATATTAGTCAAGCTTCTCTCATTAGGTAAAATCTCTTGGACTCTTGAACCTCTTCTTAACTTCTATACGCATCTAATTAGTGCATAAATGGTATTATCCCAGATATATAAAGACCAAAACAAAGCTGCTGATTGGCTATCTAAGGGGAGATTTAAATGTAAAGTGAATCTTGAATTCAATACATGTAAAACTCTTAATCAATTGAGTGCTATCACTCTGCTCTAAAGCATTGGGTTGTGTTACATTAGAATGAAAATCTGAGTTTAATAACTCTAAACCAATGATGTTATCTAATCCTTATTTATGTTCTAATAACAATTCGTTGTAAATACTGAAAAGCATATGCAAGTTTTATCTTTTCAAAAGCTTTTAGAGGTAACAAACAAGATAATGAGTAAAGCGTAACGAAGAAGAAGATTTTTCAAATACTTACATGATTCAACCGAGAAGAACCACAACAAGGCCGCTGAGCTGGAGTGGATAGCGTCAGAGCATAAAATTTTCAAAGCTTAAATGATGATTCTCTTGATAAGAAGACTTAACTCTACATAGAAGATGAAGCGAGAGCTATAGAAATCCAGAAAATCAATTCAAAAACAGCTTGGAGCTAATGTATGAGTACATGATGAGCGAGTTTAAATCTGAAATTAATTGTCTTACATTATGAAAAGGACGAAATGCTTTACTCGGAAAGTGCCTTAGTGTAATTAAACACTCTACTTTAAATAAAAGGTTTTAGTCTATTAAAAGAATATAAAATATTTTTTTTTATTTAACTTAGCTTATCAATTTCAATATTAAAATATCAATGAAATAATACTTTTTACAACAAAAAAGATTTTTATTTATTTAGCATAGATAGATAGGAATGATTTTTAGAGCAATCTCATTTCTAAATAAGAATATTATTTCCTAATTTTTAAATTAATATTGAATTCTATAAATTGTAGACTTGATAATTAAAATTGCCTTAGTTATTTTATTACAAATACTAATAGTGTGGCTAAATAGAAGTCCGACTTACATTTTTATTACCAATTTTGTCTTCTCATTTTAAAACCATAGTCCACTGATCGGTCAAATCATCTGAACTCTTTTATATATATACCAAAAAATCTTCATTTTTTTCCTATGTTTGTCTATTGAAAAATTATTGACAAGATTTGTAAAAATAATAAAAGAAATTTCATGGCCGATCCCATTAATAAAAGTAGAGGTTTATCCAAAATACAGTCGCTACTATACAATTTATACGTATATATTTTGTTCGGAGTGTTTGTGACAGCCATTTTGCGATCTCTGTCACAAAAAATATTGTATACATCAACATCATTGCTGTCGGCAGGTAATATTTTATAATTCTAAATTTATTTTACAATATATTTTTAATTTGAAATATAATAATAATAATAATTGTTTGTTGAATTTTGTAGTGGGATACGGATTTAAAATCAGTCTGGAATGAAATGAAGGTAACAATAATCTCTCAATATTGACTGAGATTCAAACAAGAAGATGACCCATTGTTGTTACCCATTCATGCAGATCATGTGAATGTTGAACTCCTTAGTTCAACCACCAAATTTTACTTAATTGAATTGAATGGAAATTACTTATATCTTATTTTTTAAATTTCTAATATAATACCAAAAATTCATATATATATATATATATATATATATATATATATATATATATATATATATATATATATATTATAGGTAAAAAGTGAAGCGGGTGCGAATTCGGATGTATATAGTGCCATTGCTACTCCTCAAGAAAGCCAGAAGACCGCTTATTCTGCTTCTACGTCGTCTTTTAAAAATTCTAATTCTCTCCAAAAAATAATGTAGAAATTAATCCCAATGAGATCTCTTCCCTTTTAGCTTATTAGTTTGCTATAATATCAATTGTATTATTGTTATTATTTTTTAAAAGTTGAGTCTTTTTATTTTATTTTTTATGGTTTCATGTTTATCATTATGCTATATATTATCTAAATTGTATTTTCTATAAGATCATATTGGTTCTAGGTTTTTAATATAAAAATAAGTTATCAGAATTAGTTCAACACCAAAATAATAAAATGTATTTGAAAAATAATACAAATATATATAAAAGTTTTCATAAAAATAGCGAAAAAAGCTTACATGATAAGTAAATTTCTAGTCGTATTCTATTTCTTACATGATAATATATATATTTATTGTTGTTAGGGTGACGATCAAAGTCCCACATCCCACATCGATTAAACATGGGAAGGATCAGTGATATATAAGTAAGAACATATCTCAACTAGTATGAGGTCTTTTGGAAGTGGACCAAATGCAAAGCCGTGAGGGCCTTCGGGTGCCAAAGCGGATAATATCATACTAGTGTTGAGATCGGTTGTGTTCTTAATTATATACGGAGGTGGAATATGTGGAACGAACATGTATATTCCCAACATGTGGTATCAGAACGAGACCCAAAACAGAACGCGATGGTGGTAATATTCTCGGAGGTCGAACATGACCAATGAGTAGCCATGCTCAACGTGATCTGCTCTAGAGATCCTAGTTCGGAGTGTTTGTGGCTCATCAAGCAGTGTGGCTTGGTTGGAGTGGCGCTAAGGAACAAGACAGAGTAGTTTAATAGGAGGTGGGCAGTAACATTCGTAGTGCCTCTATGGTCAGGTAGTCTTCCAACCTGATTAGAGTTGGTGGATGAAAGTCAATTGAGAGGAGGCTAAGGTGGTACTTTGTTCGAGAGGAAGATTTGTTAGGGGGAGGTGACCAAAGTCCCAAGGTGGTACTTTGTTCGAGAGGAGTATTTGTTAGGGAGGTGACCAAAGTCCCACATCCCACATCGGTTAGACATGAGAATGATTAGTGGTATATAAGTAAGAACATATCCGAACTAGTATGAGACCTTTTAGAAGTGGACCAAAAGCAAACCCGTGCGGGCCTTCGGGTGCCAAAGCAGACACTATTATACTAGTGTGGAGATCGATTGTTCCGTACTTATATACGGAGGCGGAATATAAGGTACCCATATTCCAACAAATACGCCGATTCTCGTTTGGCATTCTAGTGGATTCATCATGCGATTCTTGAAACGCGTATCAGATTATCGAGTTTTATCAACAGATCTGTGGTCTATTCTAGAAAGTCCAAGGTGGATATGGGTACTTGGTTCACTCCAAACAAAATTTGGGGAGAAGAAGAAGTCTTTCACCTCAAATATTACATGACTTAAATTTTGAGGATTCTTGTGGAAGTCTTTCGTAATATAATGAATACACTTCGAATTCCATTGTAGTCAGCGTTGATACATTTATAGTTACAAAATTTCATTACAACGAAGCTCCCGAGTTTGCAAGATTTTTCCAAGAATGGATCACCACTCATTTGGTTCCATCTTCAACTCCTAGGACTATTCCTGCTGATGAATCTGCTGTGGAGAAGCTCGAAAAAGTTAAATTTGATGTTAACAGAAGTGACAATGAGAAGTCGTGTGTGATATCATGGATGATTTTGAGGAAGGAACGGGTAGTATACAGACTACGCCTACCTTCAAGGATAACATTATTGAAGAAAATTCTGAATTTCAAGAGGTTCTGAATAAGAAATTAAAAGAAGTAAGGAAAAGAAATAAAAGCAGAAGTGTTGTTACTAAGTCTCTCAGATTCATTGGGACAAAAAATCAAACCTAATCTTCTTCAAGATGATTAGAATTCTTAACTAGAACCTTCATGTGATCACTAATAAGCTAACTATCAGAAGATTGAAGGCTATCATTACTAAATATCAAAGTTTTGTTGCTCTTCAAAAGCCTATGTCTAACGAGAGTAACATTCAACAAATCTCTTCAAAAATTGGTCTCAATAACTTTACTTACAATTTCTCTAACAAATTTTGGGTTTTATGGAATAATGATAATTCGCTTAAAGTGACTACTAATCATTTTCAGTGTCTTCATCTTGAAGTCACTGATATTATATCTAACTTTAATTTTAGTTTGACCATTGTTTATGATAAATGTCAGTTACAAAACATGAGAGACTTATGGAATTGTTACAGATTATTTACAGTGGACAACAACAAAGCTTGGATCTCGATGGGAGACTTTAACGCTATCCTATCCCATGATGAATAAATTGGTTGTACAACTTTCTCTCATGAGAGATGTGAAGAGTTCAAAGACATGCTGAATGACACTAGTCGTATTGATGCTGGATACCAAGGTTCTAAGTACACTTGGAACAAAAATTCCAAATGGAAAAGACCAGATAGAGTCTTAATCAACTCAATATGGTCTGACCATTTTGATAACACTTACGTGATGCATATCGTCAGGACATGCTCTGATCACAGCCCTATATGCATCACTGTTAGTGACAATAAAAAAATTTATCACAAAAGCTTTAAATTCTTAGATATGTGAACTTGAGACAGTGAGTTCATTCATTTTGTAAAGGATAACTGGAGCACTTACACTAAAGGCTATACTTTATATAAATTCTGTAACAAAATGCAAAGGCTTAAGAAGGGTTTAAGGGAGTGGAAGAACTAGAGGCCAATCAGCTTATGTAGTATGCTTAATCGTATTATGTCAAATATTGTCAATAACAGAATGTCCATTCTTCTTCCCAAAGTTATCTCCAATGTGCATGGAGCCTATGTTGCTAATTCTGCTATACATGACAATATTCTTATTGCCAAGGAATTAATCTTCGACCTGAACAGAAATAAAAAGAATACGAATCTCTCCTAGTATTCTTCCTACTAAGTACCTTGGTATCACATTAAAAAAAATAACAGTCCTAAAAACTATGATAGTCAGATTAACAAAATCTCCTTAAAAATAAGAGATTGGGAGGACAAGAAGTTGTCCTTTGGTGGCAAAAAAAACTTTAATAAACTGCGTGCTTATGCCTATTCTTAATTACTAGATTCATGCTTGTTATATTCCTAAAACTGTTTGTGATAGATTGGATAAAATTTTCAACAAATTTCTCTATAATTCTACAACTAGTGACAAAACAATTCATTGGACTTCATGGAACAACATTTGTAAGCCGTTCAACGAAGGTTGATTAAACATCAAAAGGATTCATGATCTTCAAAAGACTTATGACTTTAAGCTTTGGTATAATTTTTGAAAGAACAAATTTTTGTGGGCTAACCTTTTGAATGATATCTACTGCAAGACTCTTCATCCACTGCAAGTTTTTTACACTAAAGCTGGTTCAAATGTCTGGAAAAGGCTATCTAGAATCAAGCCTCTTGCTGAACCATTCATTCTGTGGCATCTGGGAAATAAGAATGTTGGATTCTGGTTGGAAAACTGGTATGGCTCTCCTCTTTTAATCAAATTTAATGACTGTTGTAATAAAACAGGTTATAAATCTCAACATGTCAAAGATTATTAGAAAGAAAATCAGTGGAACATAAGCAAGTTAAAGATCTTCCTGAAGCAGCCTATCATTGACCTCATAACTAAAGAAACTATAAAGAATGAAAATGACATAATCCAGTGGAAGCTTTCAAAAGACTATAACTTCAACAACAATCTTACATGTAATCAGGTCAGGACTAAGCATAACAAAAACAACTTATATGCCAAACTATGAAACTCTATAACTCCTATGAATTTCTCCTTTTTAACTTGGAAAATTCTTCATAATTTCATTTTTGTTAATTCTGTTCTCAAAAGAAAACACTTTTATATAGTCTCAAAATGTCCATTTTGTTCTAGTGAATAATCTCATAATCATCTGTTCGTTATTTTCCCTTTTGCATGGAATATATGGAATCATTATGCTCTCCTTTTTGGTATTAGTATTAGTAAGTATATAAATATTCCCCATGTTATTCGTACTTGGTTATGGTATGTGTCCAAGTCTGTTCATATTAGAACAATCCTTCCTAACATCATCCTGTGGACTATCTGGGAAGCTATGAATAATAAGAAGTTTAATAATAGAGATACTGACCAGGGCTCTGTTATTCATTACATTAATAACATTATTGGAAGCTTGGATTTTTCTACTTCTCTAAATCTGAAGCACTGGTATAATGACAATAAAATCGCTAAGGATTTGGGATGTATTCACTGCTATAAAGACAAGAAGAAACCTATTTACCTTAAATGAAGTCTCCCTAACAAAACGTTTCTTAAACTCAATACTAATGCCTCTTGCAATTGGAATGATAATGCTAGTGGAAGCAATATTATCAGAGATCACAAATGTATTCACGTTGTTTCTTACCTTGATGGAAAAATGACCCATATCATTGTTGAATCCAGAGCTCTACTGGATGGGCTGCTTCCTTGCAAAAGGTTTGCCTATGCCAAAATTAAAATTGAAACTGATTCCCAAAGTTTAGTAAACATGATTGCTTATGGTACAGATCCTTGGCCTTTAACTCAAATCATCCTCTGTTGTAGAAAACGTTTTATCTCTTCTATGACTATTGCTCACATTTACAGGGTCCAAAATCAGGCTACTGTCTGGTTGGCAAAGTGGACCCTGAAATGAAAATTAAAAAATAAATTTTCTGATCATAACGCTCATGCTCCTTTAAAAGCTATTACACACCTTGAAAGCCTCAATTTAGGCTATTTAAATATGGGTAATTTGTGATAATTGAATGTTCTATAATCTTGTGGTTGCAAGCTGAGCTTGACATTCAAGCCATTATTCGTTGGATTTTTGTAGGTTTATGCAGAAGGATAGTAAGAACAAAGTTCGACTTAAGAGAAGGAAGAGAATCCTATAGATGGTTTTCACAAGTTGCTTCTGCTATGGGGAAGAAGCGTCGATTTGTCTTTGATGAAGATGTTGTTACTGATGAAGATTTAAGAAGATTGTGAATAAGTTTTTTTTTATGATTCTCCGTGCAATGGGTTTAGTTAAGTCCGGAATAAAGAGTAGGGAAGCTGAGGAGATTTTTTTCATAATCGAAAGCCTCTTTGATATAATTAGTCTGTAATTTGAGTGGAGGGAGTTTGAAAATTTTAAGTCTTCTTTCTTATTTAAGAGGGAAATTTAAATTGTTAGCTCCCTCTTATGCCAATTTTAAGCCTCTTTTATGACATGTTTGTTAGTGGGTCCTATTGTATTACTCTCGAGTCTATTTATTGGCTGATTATAATAAAGCATCTGTTACTTTTTTAAAAAATAAAATAGGGACATATTTTAGTCTCAATAGATAAGTCTCCGATTATATAAGTATCTGTCCCCCTATTACCATGTGACCTGGTCAAATTTTATTGTTACTCAAAATATCTTAACGTATCTTTATGAAGATATGTATTTGAAAATATCTTAACAAACTCAAAAACAAATAATAGGTTTTAATCCATATTCTTTAAGAAATTCAAATATACTAGCAGACTAGAAAGAGATTTAATATATATTATGTAACAAACTTATCTTTAAAAGCTAATAACTAGTATTTTGTTTTATTTTTAAAAATAAACTAGAACAAAAACAAAGCCATTAACAAATTAAAATATAAATCTATCGTACGGTACTTTCTCTAAATCAGATTTCAAATTTGGTAGAAAAAATTGATATAATTTTCTCACAACGTAACCTTTTTTTCCACTTTTTGAAAAAATGTATTCTAAATTCAAAATCCTAAGTCTATCTTCATGGTTTACTTCTAAGTCGGTTAAATTTAAAATATGTTGTTTAACAAATACAAAATAAAAAAATACACTGATTCTCGTTTAGCATTCCAGTGGACTCAGCATGCGGTTCTTGAAACACATATTAGATTACTGAGTTTTATCAACATGTCTGTGGTCTATTCCAGAAAGTCCAAGGTGGATATGGGTACTTGGTTCACTCCAAACAAACTCCCATGAGAAGAAGAAGTCTTTCACGTCAAGAATTACATGACTCAAATTTTGAGGATTCCCGTGGAAGCCTATCTTAATATGATGAATACACTTCGGGGAGCAACGAATTTCATTGTTGTCACCGTTGATACATTTATAGTTACAGAATTCCATTACAACGAAGTTCGTGAGTTTGTAAGATTTTCCCAAGAATGGATCACCACTCATTTGGTTCTGTCTTCGGCTCCTAAGACTATCCATGCTGATGAATCTGCTGTGGAGAAGCTTGAAAAGTTAAATTCAATGTTAAAAGAAGTGACGATGATAAGTCATGTGTGATATGCATGGATGATTGAGGAATGAACGGAACTTATTAAGATGCCGTGTTTTCACTTGTTTCGTGTTGATTATGTCACCAAGTGGTTGGAGATCAATCATGTATGTCCTTTGTGTATTCTCGTTCTGATTAAAGAGAATAATAGTTTTATTTTAGATTTGGGATGTGCAATTTTGTTTTGGTATAGAGATATGTAAAATGACAGGAGAGGTCGCAAGAAAGTGTTTGGGATACACATGATTTCAGTTGAATACCAGTTACCTTTTGTCATGTAGCTGCAACCAGAAAAATTTAGATCTAATTGAAAACTTTAGAATAGATGTAGATAGAATGAACAAAGAAATTGTTTCCAAACATCTAATTAGACAATTCAAAATATATTTGAAGTTAATTCAACTGAGGCTTGCAGTTATTCTGATATGAACTTATATCGTTTTGTCTTGGTTAAGGTTGGTGGATGAAACAAGTCGTATTGTAAAATGTTATTTGTCTATTCTTTTGTCTTTTTATGTATTTGTAAGGAATGAAAATAACATGAATACTTTTGTCAGGAGTAAAAATAATCAGATATTTACCTTTGTATAGTTCAAAATCAACCCCTTACTTGTACCTTAAATATGTAAGAATAAGATATCATCTCCCAAAGAAAGAGGAAAATCGTGTTTGTCAATATAACATTGTAATAAAGCTGAAAACAGCCTGCGCAACAAGTTACTTAAATAGTCAAAATAAAATCTATTAGTTATACAAAAGAATAATAATATTTCAATTGAGTAAGTAAAGCTATAAGGTGACTAATAACCTTCAATAACCCCAATGTCTGAAACCCATTATCATAGGAACTGCGATAAAAATAACCAATCTGAACCACGAACTTTGCATTCATTGATGGATTCAATATCATATTACCTGACAGTCTGGCCTCCCTCGCAATTTCCATATCAGTGCCAGAGGAAGTTCAGAAGACAATAACGTCAACAAAATGTTTTGGATGTCTATAAGACCAAAATATTTGCAAGGTTATTGGTAATGAGAAAATTTCTATTAGAATCTGAATCTTATACTTAAATGGCTCAGTCACTAAGTACAAGTAAGAACCAAGTTAAAGTCACTATCAGGAAGCTCATTCACATAGTGCAATTATGATTAAAAAAAACTCATACGAAGTGTGATATAAAGCTTGAAAAAATATATGGCCTTTTAGTAGTGAGAAAAAAACTTATAGAATATGAATCTTATACTTAAGGGCTTCGTCACCGAGTACAAGACGAACTAAGTCAACTTCACTCATAGGAAGCTCATTGACATGGTACAATTATAATTGAAGGAAATTCACAGAAAGTGCAATCGTAATTAAAGACACAAAAGTTTATGATAGTTTGGTAAACAAAAAAAAATATGTTGTTTATTGGTAAGAAGTTAAGTACCCACATTAAATTTGTGTGACATCGAAAGGTGATTAACTTTTAGATCAATCGGAGCTAAATCTTCTTACATATAGTCCACGATCAGTCAGCAAGAAGATAAAGCCATTGGAAACATTAAATTACCAGGTATGCTCTTCCATACAAAAAAGCATACATCATAAGTAGTGTAAGCTGCATCAAAGAGAACTACTTAGTAGATAATACCATAGAGTAGCAGAGAAAACATCCTCGACAAAGGCATACAATTATGGATTATGCAAACATAGTATCCAACTATTGTGAAAAAAAAAAAACATCGTAAAGAAATAAAAAGATTGTCTAAGCCTCTACACATCCTTACTCAAAACTTGCTCCTCCTCCTCCTCTCATTGTGTTGTGCCGATATAGGTGAAGAGGAGAAAGAACACAATACCTAACCATGTCCATAAGAGAATCGCCCTAACTCAACTCACAAATGGTATAATTATCGACTTAGCAACATGAAAATGGGAAGAAAGAGAATTCAAAATTAATATTGACCTAGATAAAAGAATCGAACACGAAGGCGAGTACAAAACTAAAAAAATAAGATATTGATAGCAATGGAGAAATAGGAGAAAGAGATCTCAAAATTTCTTTTGACTTTAAAAAAGAATTGTGTTTAAATTTTTAGTTTCGAATAATTTAAGGGTAGTTTGGACTTAAAATTTTAATATTGGAGCAATAGTTTAATAAAATTTTATTTACGTAGATATAAGTAAATAAGATCTAACGCAAAAATAATAGGTTAATATTTAGTGTATACATTGGTGTAAAACTCTTTTATTATTTATATTTCTCGTTGGTTTTGGATTCATATTCAGTATGTATGTTAAATAAAAAGACATCTTAACTAGATCTTCTAGTTTGGTTAGACATGGTAAAAACATATATATCATTTGGATATTTTTGTGTCATACAAGTATGGAAGGTTTAGAATTAATTTATTTTTTTATGAATTAAGATATGCAATTTATTATACTTTGGCATGTAAATTGTTAGGAATGAAAATGCTAAGCTTATACAGTTTTCGAGTCATAAAGTTTGTATCTTTCGTATTTCTGTTAAATTTATGGTATAATTCAGACATTTTATTGTTAAAGAACAAATAATAAGTTTTACTATCTTCCACTAAAGTAAAATTATGAACAAAAGATATTCGGTTGATAATACATAATATTGTTGATCCATAATGTTATAAAAAACAAATAAATTCTAAAAATAAAATTATATAAATCATAATTGTTTAGATAAGTTCACATTTCCAAATCAAAACCTTTAAAATTATTATTGAAAATAAATTTTATTTTTTATAAATAATTTCTAATAAATATATTTATTATCGTGTAAGAAATAGAATACGATTGGAAATTTACTTATCGTGTAAGCTATTTTAAACTATTTTTATGAAAAGTTATGTATATATATTTGTATTATTTTTTTAAATATATTTTATTATTTTGATGTTGAACTAGATCCGATAATTTATTTTTATATTAAAAGCCTAAAACAAATATGATTTTATAGAAGATAATATTTAGATAATGTATATGATAATGATGAAAATGAAATCATAAAAAAGAAAAAAAGACTCTAACTGTTTAAAAAAACTATAACAATAATACAATTGATAGCAAACTAATAGGCTAAATAAGTGGAAGATCTTATTGGGATTCAATTTCTATATTTTTTTGGAGAAAATTAGAATTTTAAAGAGATGAGGTAGAAGAAGAAGAAGAAACAGTCTTTTGGATTTCTTTAGTAGTAGTACTACTAACACTAAGAGCATATACATTCAAACTTCTGGGAACTTATTACTATTGAAAATCGTCCAAGTGAAGCTTTTGATCCTGTACCTAACTCGTCATCCGAAGAAATTTCATATGAACAAGGGGAATCCTCTGAAGAAAACTTCGAGGAAAAATAACTTCACTCTCTTCTTTACTTTATGTTTGTACTTGTCATCCAACTATTATATGCTGACTTGATTTTGTGTACCATCGAATTATTATTAATGCAAAAGTATTTTGTCTCTCTCATCATTATTTGTAGTTTATAATCTTATAAAACAAAGCATGTTTACCTCGAAATGTTATAGTGCATTTAAAGAATATAACACTTCAAATAATATAGTGTGTTTAAAAAATCGTAGCACTTCGAATAATATAGTGCGTTTAAAAAACGTACCACTTCGAATAATATAGTGCGTTTAAAGAACATATGAGTTCAAATATGGTTGTTTCTTCGGAAAAATGTTTGATAAATATACGACATTTCAGAATAATTACTCTTGGTCAACTTCAAATATGATCGGTCTTTGACTAGTTACCAAAATAATTTAAATAATTATAATTAAAAAACCATGCCAAAAAATACTTTTATTTAGAACATCGAATATTTACATAGCATCTCATTAAAACCTCATTGGGTAACACGGTAGGAAAGTGTGTGCCAATTATTCAAAAATTCAAAAGAAATAGTTACTCCAATACAATTTTAGATGTTGTACGTTACAAGGATGTTGAAGTATCCTCATGTGCCAGTCACAAAGGCGATAAAAGCCCGACTTTATTCTTTTTACAACTCATAGGGACCCTCCCAATTCCGGGCCATCCTGCTGAGACTCTTTTACTTAGTATAGAGGAATACATTTCTTAGAACTTTATCACCAACTTTGAAATCCATCATTTTGACCTTCAAATTATATATAATCCTCATAAGAGTCTGATAATGAATCATATTCAGATGAGCTCTAGCTCTTTTTTCCTCAATCAAGTCTAAATCTTCTCTTTTCGCTTCGCCATTCAGGTTATCGGAATACTGAACTACTCTATAAGGAGGTAAAGTATATTTTGGAGGACTAACAACATCCATTCCATACGCCAAGGTAAGATAGACCTGTTTGTCACCTCAACATATCCATTTTCTTGGGGATAAAAATGTGTAGAAAACATTATGTTATTCCCCTCGAAGCACAAAAAGAAGCCATTTTTCTGTTGTTAAATTGAGGACCGTTATCCGTGGTAATTTTTTGAGGTACTCCAACGTGACAATAAATACTGTTCACAATGAACTTAATAACATCCTAGAAATGGTTCAGCCTCTGCCTACTTCGTAAAATAGTCCACTGTCATAATAATCATCTAGGTCCTCCAGAAGCCATGGGCAATGGTCCCACTAGATCTATTCCCCATCTATAAAAAAGGATGGTTTCGGTAATGGACATGAGTGGAACTGTAGGTTTGTGAATAGAATTGGTGAATCGTTGACAAGTATTACAACCTCGAACTAAACTCTTAGCATCATTCATAATTAAAGGCCAATAATACCCTGCCAACAAAACCCGACGTGTCAATGCCTTGAACCGACAATGTGTTGAACCTTCCCCATCATGTAATTCTGACAAAATTTTATGTGACTCTTGTTTATTCAAGCAACATAATAATGGTTTACTCAATGATTTTTTTTATAAAACCCTATCTAACACAATACAGCCACGTGCTTTACCCTTCAACCTTTTAGCCAATTGCACATCTTGATTCAACATTCCTTATTACAAAACGTTTCGGATATCAGTCCTCCAATCACCTCGAACTACATCTGGTGTGAAAAAACTTCTTCTGCATATTTACACTGCTTTGATCGGGTTATGATCAAAGGAATCTTCTGTAATAAAATCCAAGGATATTATTATTTGTAAGCCATAGTTGGTAAAGAACTAGAAACTGTTATGTCTCCTCGGCTAGTATGCTCTACAGTAACGTGGTCAATCATAATAGTCAAATTTTGAAGCTCTTGAAGGTACAAAATTAAGTGATCATTTTTAGCTTCGGAAACACCGGCTATCTGATTCGCTACTAATTGGGAATCTGTTTCTAAACGAACTGAAGTTGCCCCAAACATTCTTGCAAGCTTTAAACTAGAAAATGTATCTTCATATACAGCTTCATTATTCAATGCATGAAAACCAAATTTCATCGCTTGAAACATTGTCTCCCCAGATGGAGAAATCAGTTGAACTCCTGCACTGCATTCTAAAATGTTAGAACCTCCATCGGTTCGAACTACCCACATCGAACTGTTTGGTAAGACCTCCTTGTTTATCTCTTCATGTGATCTACTTGAATGTAACTCAACAAGAAAATCAGTTAAAGCTTGGGCCTTGATAACCATCCGAGGAGAAAAAATGATATCAAAGTCCCCCAACGACACTTACCATTTGGTCATCCTCCCAAAAATATCGGGGGGGGGGGGGGGGGGGGTAAAACATATTTCAGCAGGAACGAAGTTCGAACCTCTATAGTATGAGCTTGAAAATAGGGAGCATTTTCCTGACAGCCACCACTTAAGCCAAAGCTAATTTTTTGAGCTTCAAATTCCTTTTCTTTGCTGCCATTAAACTCTTGCTAACATATTACACTGGCTTTAGAATTCCAAAATTTTCCCTTATCAAAATAACACTTATTGCGAAATCGGATAATGTAATATACAAGAAGAGTTGTTCTCCCATTCGAGGCTTGGATAATATTTCTGGTGATGACAATAATTATTTAATACTTGAAAATACTGCTTCACATTCCAATACCCACTCAAATTCCTTTAGTCTTCGTAACACTTGGAAAAAAGAGAAACATTTTTCAGAAAATCTAAAACTAAATCTGTTAAGAGCAACTAACCAGTCTGTTAAAATTTGCACTTCTTTGATAGTTTGAGGCGGTGTCATTGATACCAAAAGCTTTAGCTGTTTGGATCAGCTTATCCCATTTTCACTAATGATATATCCGAAGAACTTTCCTGATCAAAATCGAAAAGTACACTTCTCGGGATTTAGCTTAAATCTGATAGCTATTAAATTCAAAAGAGTCTCCTCTAAATCCTCCAAATGCGCTTCATCTGATATACTCTTGACCAATATGTCATCAATATACACCTCTATGTTTCTTTCGATCTGAGAAGCGAAAGCCTTATGCATTAACTTCTTATATGTTGCTCCATCATTTTTTTAATCTATAGGCATAACGCTATAACAATGACAGAAAAAAGGAATTTGATTATACCCTACAAAAGCATCCATAAATGACAAAAATTTATTTACCTTACATGTCCAATCCTTGACAAATGATCCACCTCAGCAACAATAGCCTCTGCTTTTTCAAAAGAGAAAGCATGTCTTTTTTGTATAACAGGTTTAACTTTCGGATTAATTGTCAGGGTATGACTGATCACCTCGATTGGAACTCCTACTACATCTTCTGTTTTCCAAGAAAAACATCCAAATTGTGAAACAAAAATTACAACAACTGCTGACGTAAAGCTGGGGTTAGTAAGGTCCCCATTCGAAGTATTTTTCCATTAGGAAAAGCATAATATTCTATATTTTCACTTAGTGTTAATGAACCCAGGATTTCCCTCGTTTTATGGGAATAAAAAATGCTACCACAGTATAGTCTTTAGAATTTTAGCCAAGAAAGAGATAAGCCGAAAAAGATCCATTGATTAACAGATAGGTCCTCCTATTTATAATGTACAAATTAGTGGGCAGTTACATATGTTTGCGCTTTAAGCGCCACTATCCCACTTACATCACTATCCCTATAATTGTAGAACAAATAACTAACACGATTTGACTCAAGGGTCAAAACATGTGTTTATATAACAAGTAAGAAAATACTAAGTCTAATATATACTTTAAGCTGAGCTGGGCTACACTTGAAATACAATCAGGCCTGCTCTGGTTTGCAAAGCTCGAGCTCACTGGACACATGCTCAACTTATCCTCTTTAGGTCCTCATTCAATCTTGATCATCTGTTCATCCCATTCCCAATCCAATCGATCAACTATTTCCCTGATGTCTTCAAGCTCAACCTGCTCTTGAGTTCATCAACGTTATATTTGTCTTCGAGCTCGATCTTTTGATGAGCTTGATCTACCTTTGAGCTCGTCAATGCTGTAGAGCTCGTTCTTCTCTTCATTGCTTGTCATAATCCAAGTTTGCGGTGCTTCTGCTCGTGCTCATACTTATTTGGGGAAATCCCCCCTTATTAGGGCACCCCTAGTTTATAGGTTTATTAAAATATTAATTAAATTCCTTACTTATTCGCGTGGTGACTCAAACCGTATCGCGTCTGCTTCTTTATGACACATGTCGTTTATGTAAGTGACGGTTTCTAACATCGCCGTTTCTTGGAAATACCATTTGGCGATTTATTTTTCTGGCACAGATCTCAAACAATTGATGACATCACAATTCACACGCCTATGTGAAAAGCGTATAGTCACTTTAAACACTTACTGTATTATTTTTTAGAAAAATCACAAATTTTAAATTTTTTTGCTTCAACGTTGCTGGAAAATTCTCTCAATCTTCAACCAAGACACTTGCTATCATCTTCTTCAACACTACTCAGGTAACGTACTTCTTATCAAGTAACCATTTCTTGTTGAATGCTTAAGAGAAACCTAGATTTAAGGTTTCTAACTTCTATAAGTAGGCGTTTCCTAAAATCGAATCTCTTTCCCTCACCATCATAATCATTCTGATTCATATCATTACCTAATTGAAGTTTGTAGAAAAAACATGGCACCAAAAAGGGCAACAAAGAGTAAAGCCGACAAAATTACGGAGCCCTTATACGATGACATCGACGATTTAGAAAACTATTTCTCTCAGATAGCCCCTAAGTACACTAATTTAGACGACGATGGAATTGGCATCCTCAGGGGAAATATATAGCATCCCTGAGGATGTAACTATTAGGGCTCCTAGTATAGGAAAACATCCCTATCATACACAACAAAACAGAGACCTGCCTTTTTACTACTTTATTTGACTGGGGGCAGAGGTTACCACTGTCCGAGCTCATTCATGATTATTTCAGTGTGCTCAGTATCTGCCATACTCAAATGTCTGCGAATGGTTGGAGGCTATTTCTTAGCGTAGTCCTCAGCTCACGTTTGCTGAGTAATGAAATATGCTTAGCAGACCTACTATATGGTACTGATGTAAAGAAATTGGCCAATACCCCTTTCTTTTACACCCACTTTAAAGGGATTAAGAAAATTGTTGAACTCCCTTCCTCTGATAGGAACTGGAAGAACTCCTTCGTCTTTGTGTCGAGGAATTGGGAACATAGCACCCCCACCTTAAACCTTCAACTAAAAAGAAAATTGACAAAAATTTGTAAGTATTCTCCGTGAGAAGAACAACGCTGGCATCTGGCTGGTAGTGCCTCAAGTAACCCGAAAAGCTGGTGAAACTGGGGATTCATCCTCTGCTCCTGCTCTCTCTTGCGAGCAAGGGAATGATGCCGCAAAAAACATAGGAAAATTTGTCGAACAAACTGAAAAAGAAGCAACGAAGGTGCCTAAAGCTGCTTAGTCCAATAAAGTCTGAGTAGAAAGAGAAGATGAGGACGAGGAGACCCTCTCTGGTGCTCTTGATACGCGGAGGAACAAAAAGCAAAAGGTGATTGTCGATGTTGTTCCCTTAAGCACAAGGATATTACAACTCAGAGTTGAGGAGGAGGATGGTGTCGAAGCTACTTCCGAGGAAAGAGCACATCCTCCCAATCCAGCAACAACATAAGTTGGCGAAGAACAAAATCCACAGGCTGCTGAGGAGATAATCGATCTAGTAGAGGTTGGAGCATAAAATGATAATGGTGCTCAGAAAAAGCAAACGGAGCCCCCAGTTCGCACAGAGAAACAAAACAGCTGGTGCTGAGCTCATCTTTGGAAAATCTAGCACCGTCAGTAGAAGCCACTGAAATGAACAAAAATGGCGACAAATGAGCTGAGTCCAGCCAGTAAAGGGTGCCTATAGAAGAGCATCCAAAAGTGAAAATTCCATGCCCTTTTTCCTACATGTTCGAGCAGCTTTGTAGGATCGCTGACTTGTCCTACTACGATAAAATGTCTAATGCAGAGTTCTTGCAAAGGCAAACTGAGTTGTCGAACGAGTAAGGATCACTAAGTTACCTTTAACTTTCTTGTTTATATACAGCTGCACCATAATTCCTTTGTGATGGGTTATCAAAATATGTCCCCTGCTGACAAAACTGCCATGAAGAAATGGAAAGCAGAAGCCGTGTTTTTTGGCTCATCTAAGCACAGTACTGCTGAGGTCATCCGCTTGAGGCACGCTTATACCTCGGCCAAGAACTTCAAGCATGAGACCTTGGAAGCAAAAGCCAAGCTGGAGAAGGTAATTGCCTCTTTGCAGGAGACTGTGAAATGCAACGATCAGAGGCTAGTGACAGAATTCGAGAGCCACAAATTAGTGCTGAACCAGAACGAATTTTTTTTAAAGAGGAATGACGAGCTGCACGTGCAAAACACAAACTTGCTGGATCAGACCAACAATCAGGCGAAAAGGGTAGAGGAACAAGCGGACCGAATTGCAGCTTTGACTTCTGAGGTGAGCAAGTTGAGCAAAAAGGTGGAGGAGGAGCGTGCACAGCTCGAACGAGACCGGCAATAGTGGCAGGCAAAGGTAGAAGCAGCTGCTGAAGAAAGGGAAATGCAAGTGTTTACAGTTTCTACAGAGATGATTACCAAGGGAAAAAAAGAATGTTATTGCAGAGCTAATAGCCTTGAATCATGGCATGAACCTGGGATCCTTTGCCCATCTAGCAGATTCTGCTGCACCGAGCTCGAACGTAGTCCCCCAAGCGAACACAGAAAATAATACTTCTGTTGATCCTTCCAAACGACTGCCACCCAGTAGTGCTAAGTAATAAATATTTGCTTGTGTTGTTCTGTTGGACTAATTTCCTTGTTTTTGTTATTTAAAGTTAAAACACGTCTTACTGCTCGCAACACTTGGTTTTATTTATTTAAAATATGTTTGAAATGATGCATTATTTACCTTAGTTATTTCTATAAACGTTCGCTGTCAATTGTGGAATATGTGTTTGTTGAGCTTTCTGGAGATCCTTATAACCCCAAGCTCAGTAGGGCTCATTGCGTAGCTTAGAAAACTTGTGTCATAATAGCATTTTTACGGCGAGGTCTCACAAACCCTATTGCGTAGTTTGTTTCGACTTAGTCTTTGACCAGTTCGCTAATATACCTAGTACAAAGTATATGCACAGTATGGCCATTACATAGCCAGTAGGCGTGTTTATAGACACTTAGTCTGGACTCAGTATGGTTCATTGCGTAGCCAAAAATGGCGTGTTCATTGACCCATTCGCTGGTTAAAACGAAAAACGTGCACAAACACACATTGGCGAAAGCATAACTTATATTGGAAAAAATAAAGAGCTGTTCTTAGATGCCTCATTAAAAAACCTCCCCGCACCATTAGAGAGGAAAAAGAGTGCATAATTACTGGTGAGGTTTATATTAAGCTGAGGGTAATTTTTCCAAGTGTTTTGGAAAGTTTTGAGAGTATTAAATGTTGGGTGTTTAGTAGAGAGAGATTTGAGCTGTCTGGTTGTATTAAATGTTCATTACCCTCATTAATGAAAGTAGTTGGGGTATGTTTACCCTTAATTATGGACCCATGGGCTTTCGGGTCAAATTATGGAACCAGGTCAAGTTTAAGGATCCATTTACTTAATAAGCTGATTAACACCTAGCTTAGTCAAAAGGTGTTTAGTTATTTTATACTTTTGTCGTGTCCGGATAGTTCAGTGGGCAGTTTATGTCCGAATTGCCCTTGTCTAGAAATCTCTGTAAGCAGTGGTGAAGTTATCCGGACTTATCAATTACATCTTTAAATATTATGGCGATACAACTTTAGATAATTAACATTCCAAGGATTCTTGAGTGCTCGACCATCTTGATCTCTTAATCTGTACGCGCCATGGTGCCCTGCTGAAATAACTAAGTATGGTCCTTCCCAATTCGGTCCTAATTTTCCATTTGTTCCGCTACCAGAGCCCTGAAACACCTTCTTTAAGACTAAATCTCCATCTTTGAAAGAGCGTGGCTTCAGACGAGCATTAAAGCACCCCATGATAAGACTTCGATAGTGCTCTGCTCGGACTCTCGCTTGATATTGTTGCTCATCTAATAGATCCAGGGATGTTGATCTTGCTACAAGATTTCCCTCCTCTTCGTAGTGCTCAATTCTATGTCTTGGTACTATGACTTCTGCTGGAATAACCGGCTCTGCACCGTATACCAAAGTAAATAGCCTGTTGTGAAGCGATGGGTTGTTCTGTACGTCCATAAGACCTCTGCCAATTTATCTGGCCATTTACCTTTAGCCCCCTCCATTTTTTTAAGCTTTCTAGTAGTGTCTAGTTAGTTACTTCGACCTACCTATTTTCTTGAGGATAGTAGGGGGTGGAAAAATATTAGAGAATCTCATATCGCTTGCAAAACTTGGTAAGGGTTTAATTTTGGAATTGTGGGCCATTATCTATTATTATAATCCGTGGAATTCCATATCGGGTTAGAATTTATTTATGGATGAAATCACATACCTCCTGAGCACGTGTTCTGAACAAGGCTTTAGCCTCAACCCATTTCGAAAAGTAATCCACTACGACAATAAGGAACTGTCATTTGCCTGTGGCCATTACAAAAGGCCCCACAAGATCAATTCCCCATTTATCAAACGGACATGGGACGGGGATGTTCAGCATGGGCTCGCTAGGTCTATACTGCCTATTCTAATACTCTTGACACTTGTGGCACTGCAATATCAATTTCTCACCATCACTTGTTAGCTCAGACCAATAGTACAAGGCGAGGAGAAAACGACGAATCAGTGTTCGGTGTCCACAATGAGCCCCTGCTTCTCCTGAGTATAAATCAACCAATACCGAACTGGCTTCAGTGCGGTCAAGGCAACAGAGCAAAGGTCGGGTTGAAATTTTCCTGTACAAGGTATCGTCGAGGACACAATATTTGGCTGCTCTGATCTGCAATGCGCGAGCTTCAGTTTTACTAATGCGAAATGTTCCTTGGTTCAAGTACTGAAAGTATGGAGTCCTTCAGTCGTCTTCATTAGTATTGAATTGACTGTTGCAGCTGCTGATATGAGCTCTGTCGTGGGGAGTTGCTGGAGTAAAATTGTGGGATGCTCTCCTAAAGCTGCAGCCTTAGCTAAAGTCTTAGCTGCCGAATTATCCCTTCGTGGGATCTGCTCATAAAGCACGCTAGCGAACTTGGACTCGTACTCTTTGAGTATCACAAGATACTCCTTATCCCGCCTTGCCTAACATCATAAATACCTCGTGCCTGATTAACCACCAACTAAGAGTCAGATCTTATTTTGATGCTTCGAGCTCAAAATATCAAAGCCCGCTTCATACCACAAAGGGCGGCCTCATATTCTGCAGCGTTATTTGTTACCGGGAAATTAAAGCGTACAACTTATTTGACCTCCTCCCCGCTTGGAGTTCGTAGTACAATGCATGCACCCCCTCTGGATGTAGAAGATGCACCATCGACCTCAATGACCCATTGATCAAGCTCAATCGCTTGTCTGTCATTTATCTTAATTTGTTCTTCTCTGGATGAACTGAACTCTACTAAGCAACTGCTTGTCCCTTTATGGCTACACGCGGCTCGAAACAGAGATCATACTCGCCGAGCTCGATGCTCCATTTGGTTAATCTACCTGAAACATCGGGCTTCTGCAATACTGTTCGTAAAGGAAATGTTGTTCGCACCATAATCAGATGTCCTTGGAAATACGGCCTCATTCGCCGAGCTGCAACAACCAAACTCAAAGAGAGTTTTTCAAGGTTTAAATATATCGTCTCCGCATCTGCTAGTGTTTTGCTCGTGTAATATATCGGGTGTTGTTTCCCTTTTTGGTCGCACACGAGAACCGAACTAACAGCAAAGGACGATACTGCAAAATAAATAATTAGGGGCTCTTGAGGATCAGGAGCAGACAAAATCTCAGGGGATGTCACGTACTGCTTGAACTCGACGAAAGTTCTATCACACTCTTCTGTCCAGGCGAACTTCTTAGCACCTCGTAACACTTCAAAAAAGTGATGACTCTTATCTGATGCGCGGGATATAAACCTTGAAAGGCCTGCTAACCTTCCTGTAAGACATTGCACTTCTCTAACAATTTTTGGTGGTTCCATCTGTAGAATCGCGTTTAGTTGGACGAGATCTGCCTCAATACCTTGTTGACTTACCACATAGACAAAAACTTGCCTTTAGCAACACCAAACGAACACGTATCCGGGTTAAGCTTAAGATTAAATTTGTGTAATAAATTGAATACTACCTGTAACATGTTGAGGTGCTGCGCTTCCTCATGGGTTTTAATGATCATATCATCAATATATGCCTCCAAATGTTATCCCAAATGATCTTGGAAGATGTGATTTATTAGTCGTTGATATGTCGATCCTGCATTTTTCAACCCAAAAGGCATAACTGTATAACAATAGAGACCCCGCTCGGTTTGAAAGGCTGTGTGTTCCTGATCGGATAGGTGCACGAGGATCTGATTATACCCCGAGTACGCATCCATAAAGGATTAAAATTCGCAACTCGAGGCCGAATCGACCATCTGATCTATCCTTAGTAACGGGAAAAAATCCTTGGGGCATGCTTGGTTTGGATCGGTAAAATCCACGTAGATTCTCCACTGTCCGTTCTTCTTCTTGACCAAAAACGGGTTGGGTATCGAGACTCGGTACCTTGCTTTTCGGATATGCCCCAGCCGGCTTATCTTGTTTACCACTGCCAGTATAGCTGCCTGTTTCTTAGCTGAAAATGCCCTGCATTTCTGTTGCACGGGTTTGGCACAAGAGTTGATAGCCAGTTAATGGCTTATAATAAAAGGGATTACTCCCAAAACTTCAGTTTCCTCCCAAGAAAACACATCTAGATTTTTCGCTAATAAAGCTATGAAACGTACCTTTGCATATTGAGACATCTATTTTCCAAATCGAAGCATTCTACTGTCAGCTATGATTGTATCCACTATTATAGTACCTGTAGTAGGTGAATCCTTATTTTCACGTGCATCCACTGGATCTAGCGAGGTGAGATCGAAAAATGATGGTGTAACGTCTCCCTCGCCATTTAATATCTATTGGATAGGTTTGGATGGGTCCGACGAGATAGCATAGCAAGTTCGCGCAGTCCTTTGGCTGCCCCGTATTGTTCCTACTAAACTGCCCACCGGATACTTAATGCATTATCGAAATGTACACGGCGTCGGTTCCATCCTATTCAGCCATGGTCGTCCGATAATTGCATGGTAAGGGCTCGGTGTGTTGGAAATTAAGAACAAAGTTTTTAGTTCCTTCTGCGTAGCTCCGTGACCAACCTTTACTAACAACTCCACCTCCCCAACACATTAAGAGGATTTTCCTTCGTAGCCGACCAATGTCCGCTGAGTAGGTCGACATGGTAGCACGTTCTGTATACGATCAAAGCTGCTTTTGAAAATAATATTTGTCGAGCTTCCTCCATCAACCAGTACTCGGGTTACCATTACCCCTCCAATGTCTAAGTGAATAGTCAAAGCGTTTTTATGTGGTAAACTGACACCTCTGAGGTCGTCATCATTGAATGTGAGATTGGCTACTGGGTCCCTGTAGTTTCTATAGAAATTTCCATCTATCTCATACACGTCGAACTCATTTTTAGCTCGTTTGTTTTGAGTAGACCCTTGACTTGCAACCGAATTCCCCCCTCATATGGTCAGTAAACATTGTTTCTTGTTTACATTTGGCTCTTCTCCCATGACCGGTTTGTCAATGTTTGGAGAACAAACTTCCTCGTGTCAATCCTGTTGAGATCGTTTTATATACTGGATCAGCTCGCCATTGTCTATCAAGCGCTGAATCTATTCTCTTAATTGCTAGCACTCATCCGTTGAATGTACATGATCATGATGATATGCGCAGTAATAATGATTAGATTGTTTAAACCCTGGCGCACTCATTGTGCACGGAGCTTGGTACCTCGTACGCCCTTTTGTTCGATCATAAATTACCGTGATGGCCTCAGTCAACGAGGTAAAACGCCTATTCGGTTGATCAAGCCATTGAAGTCTTCGGTTGATCAAGCTATTGAAGTCTTCGGTTATAATCCCTCCTTGGTTGCTCCTCAACCCTTTTTCGTTCTGTTCCGCCTTCTTTGGAATCCGACTCATGCCGTTCAGGTGACCCTCCTCTTCTGGTGTCATCGACCCTAATAAAGGTATCTTCTCTAGCGAGCAGGTCCCCCATGTTCTCAGCTGGGAACTTGAGGAGATCTGCATACAACTCCCCTTTTTGGTCGAACCTTCGTTTTAAGGAGGCCACCGCCATGTTTTTGGCCAAATCTGGCAAAGCAATCATTGCATGAACAAATCGTCTAACAAAATTTTTAAGAGACTCCCCTCGGCGCTGATAAAGGTCCATGATTGAGTCCCGCTCGCACTTTAATTCCTTGTTGCCAACAAAACCTTTCCCTGAATGCTTTCCAGAGTCCTGGAAAGTCATAGATGGATCCTTTTGTTAAGTTGTTAAACCAGTCAATGACGTTACCTTTGAGAGTCATAGATAGTGCTTGGTATAACATCGCATCATCAGGGTTGAAAACCATCATCATCTTTCTGAACTTCTCCAAATGCCTCTCTAGATCCCCCATTCCATCATATGCTTCCATCATGAATGGGTCAAACTTCCTGGGGAGCTGAGCTTCCAGAATTTTCTCAGAAAATGGTGACTCCTTCAGTATGTAAGCCGACAACTTCGAGCGGATCTGATTGTATCGGAGGTCCTCATTCTTCCGAGCTCGCTTGGTTGACGTCTGCTTCACCTCGTCCCGCAGTTCTCTACTACGATTCTTACCCCCGCTCTCGCCTTCACCTTCCTTCTTGTCATCTCACTTGGACGAGCGATCTGTTCTCTTAACTTTGCTTGCCTCTGGTCCAGACGGTTGAAGGGTTTTGCTCGTCCCCTTGATCTTAGCGGTCAGAGCATGGATAGCGTCGTTCATTCCCGCCATTGTGGCATACATGACCTGTTCCCTTGTGTCTCGCTCAAACGCTATTTTCAACTGCTCCTCTTGGAGATTCTGGATTCTTTGTTCTAGTTGGAGGACCACTGAGTCACCTGTCGGCATGACTTCCGCAATTTACGAGCCCCTGACGCATCCACCAGCTGATGGAGATGCATCTCTTCCCTGGAAACGACCGCAGACCGAATTGGTGGTCCCTCTGTCACCACTGCCACTAGGGGTGCTGTGGAATTTCCCTCTTGAGGAGCTATGAGACCGGGGTGTACGACGCCTCTCCCTGCTGGTTGACTTACAGTTTTTCTCCGGTGTGTACTTATTTCGCTAGTTTTCTGGTTACCTCTCTCGATTCCTGACCTTGTGACTACTATGGTGATTGGTTAAGAAATTCCCACAGATGGCGCCAAATTTTCTACGGGAATAACAAATGCTACCACACTGTAGTCTTTAGAATTTTAGCCATGAAAGCGATAAGCCAAAAAGATCCATTTATTAACAGATAGGTCCTCCTTATTTATAATATACAAATTAGTGGGCAGTTACATATGTTTGCGCTTTAAGCGCCACTATTCCACTAACATCACTATCCCTATAAACATGGAACAAATCACTAACACGACTTGACTCTAGGGTCAAAACGTGTGTTTATATAACAAGTAAGAAAACGCTAAGTCTAATCTATACTTTAAGCCGAGCTGGGCTACACCTGAAATGCAATCAGGTCTGCTCTCTTTGCAGAGCTCGAGCTTACTGGACACATGCTCAACTTATCCTCTTTAGGTCCTCACTCAATCTTGATCATCTGTTCATCGCATTCCCCATCCAGTCGACCAACTCTTTCCCTGATGTCTTCGAGCTCAACCTTCTCTTGAGTTCATCAACACTGTATTTGTCTTCAAGCTCGGTCTTCAGATGAGCTCGATCTGCCTTTGAGCTCGTCAACGTCGTAGAGCTTGTCCTTCTCTTCATTGCATGTCATAATCCAAGTTCGTGGTGCTCCTACTCGTGCTCATACTTATTTGGGAGAATCCCCCCTTATCACCTCGGATCATCAACTCCTTCTTTGACATCCGAGGTCAACCCTCTGATTCTTATTCAATTATTTTATTACCACTTCTTAACCCCCAAATTCAAAGAGTTGTAGCATAACATTCTCTAGCAACCTCCGGATCACTTCGGGCAACCCTCACGCGATCTTCGATGACATACGTCAAGCACTAGTGGACTATGGATACAACTGCATATATCCTCGAAAGCCAAGATCTCCCGAAAATAGAATTATAACTAGTTGCACAATCCACCACCATTAATAAAACATGTAACTTCTTTTTAAAAAGTCTATTTCCCAAACACACCTCTACCTCAGTTTCCCAAATTACTTGAATTGTCACGCATTCTATCATATGGTGATTTGAAAAGAATATTTGCAGAGCTCCCTGTATCTATTAGGACACGTCGAATTTTGACTCGAGCTACTTCTTCTCCAATAACTACCGCATCTTCATGAGGACTTGTAGTGCCTCTCAAATCATCTTTATCGAAAAGAATAAAAGAACATCTATATTACCATACAAGTAAGTAGGCATTCCCCCTTCTATTTGAGTAGATAAGCTCACTTAATGCCTTTTTTGGAAGTATCAGTATTGCCAGTCATAGTGTCTCCTCTAAAGATTGTCAAGTACTCAAAGTACTCACATAAACTTTGAAGTCGATCTTGTTTTACTGACTCATCTACTGCCATCAGAATCAATCGATCCGGATCAATATCTAAATATTCTGATACAACATTGAAATTGATGAGTCCGAATTGTACATGCTCCCCGGACACGGACAGATCAGTCCAAGGCCTCAGGACTGGACAGATCGCATGGACCGGACATATCACTTTGAACACTATGACCATAGGACTGTTCGAACTATGACAAAAGTTCTAAAAAACCTAAACACTTCTTGACTAAGCTACTTGCTCTCCTACTTAGAGCTCATGGGTCTTTGAACATGACCCGGGTCCATTAAACATGACCCGAAAGCCCATAAGGGCCCAAACATCAGGGTATAAATACCCAACCACCTGCATTAACTATAGGTAATGAGAATTAACTGCTACCAAGCTGCTTAATTATCTCTCTACTCTCTACTCTAAACACTTAAACACCCACACACCACCATAAAACACCAACTGAAATTATCAGCCTACCCTCAGGTAATTATTATCCTCACCAAATTGGCGACCACAGTGGGAGGAGAGGGTGCCTGAATCAAGCATTCGAAACCAGCTAAGAAAGTATGTCCGAATGAATCCAGACAATCCAGAACTACCACCAACTCTTCTCGAAGTGGTGGGAGAGAACGATGAATACACTGTCGAAGAGCGTGATAGGCTAAAGCGTGAAATAGAAGTTCTGAGGGCAGAAAAGGCCAAGATGGGCGTGAAAGAAAAATCCAAACCATCGGTTGCTCATCACACCGATAACCACAGAGAGCATGGGTCTTAAAAAACTCATGTGAGCACTAAAAAGACTCATGCCAGTTCCAAAAAGTCTCATCGGTCTAAGCCAGTGGAGAGTTCTGACTCAAGCTCAGAGTCTTCTGATAGCTCTTTGGAAAGTGAGGGAATTGAAAAATCCTTATCCTCTAGCAGCGATGAGGGTCGAACCAGGAAGAAGCAAAAGCAAATTAAAAAATATTCAAGAAAAAGGGATAGACAAGGCAAGATGAAGAGGCATATTGGTAAGGGGTCATCTCATAACCGGAGGCATGTGGACAAGATGCTGATGGATCCCTTTGCTTTCCACGATGAACCAGGTATCTTTGCAACTCCCAATGAGGATATTGTGTTCAGTCGTGGAAGGAATTGGAGGCAATCTCCATTGTCTTCTAAAAAACTGTCCGGAAACCTCCCCAAGAGGTTTGACAGCAACAAAATAGAGAAGTACGATGGCAGTACTGATCCGGACAACCATCTGGAGCAATTTAAAAACTTCATGATGAACTTTGATGATGATGATAAACTACTTTGTAGGGCATTCTCCCAGTCATTCACGGGGAGTGCTCTGAAATGTTACAACAGCCTGCCTCAGGGTTGTATTAAAGATTTCGATACATTTTGGGTGGCCTTTCGAAGGCAGTTCGTAGGGAGTAAAGAACTGAAGGGCAATGGAGACACAATAATCCATTGTGCCCAGGAACCAAATGAGTCCTTGAAAGAATATATATAAGTCGTTTTGTGAACACCAAGAATGGGGTGGTTGATTGCTTCGAACAAGTGGCAATAGCATCCCTAAGGCAAGGTTTGAACCCATGCAATCTAGCTGATTCAGTGACCAGAAAGAAGGCCATGATATGGGGAGGGTTGCTGAACCAGGTTGGCAAACAAATAAATGTTGATGAAACAAAGAAAACCAGGGTGCACAAGCAGGTGAGGTCCACCCCAGTGGCACCAAATCCCAATCAGAATCAGTCCGGGAACAAAGCAAGAGAGACCAGACAGGGGCATGGTAGGGCAAAAGCTCAGTCTCAGCCAACTGCTCCTGCTCAGAGTCAGCAATCCAGAAATAAAAGAGGGCCATGGGTCCAACCGGAGTGGTTCGCAGAGCTAAAAGAAAGTGTGGCCACCATTTTTGATAAAACAAAGGATAAGGTGCATTACCGTAGACCGGCAACGCTGCAGTCTCCCAGAGAGCATCGCAACAACTCTTTTTTCCAATATCACAATGATATTGGCCATACCACTGATGACTGTATAGCATTGAAACAAGAAGTTTAGAACTTGATTGAGATTGGAAAGCTGGGAGCTTATGTTAAAAGAAGAGGAGGCAACAGGCCTGACAACACTCACCGGGTTGGTCCAAGTAATGCTGCTCCGGAGGGGGCCATGGTTATAGTTGAAAGGTTTGACGTGGAATCTGAATACTTGGATCATGATCCAACTCGAAACAGAGTGGGTGCTATAGAGGAATGTTCTAGATTGGTCTCCGGGCTCATTAAGTTTTTCGAGTCGCTTACAATTTTCGGAGGGGACACTATGACAGCTCCTACTGCTTCTTCCAGAAAGAGGCATGTTCATACTTTAGCCTCCCAGCTAGAAGGAGGCATGACATCCTATCAGTCACCGAACTCATTCCCCTTCATTATGTTTGATGAAGATGATTTAAGAAACATTGCTGGCCCTCATGAGGATGCTGTTGTCATATGAGCATCTATAGGGGGCAATGACATAAGACAAATCCTGGTGGATACTGGAAGCTCAGCCAATATCCTTTTCCTAACCACTTACAAGAAAATGAAAAATCCAGCTGTAATTCAGAATTCGGACAGGTCAATCGTGGGCTTCACATGCAGCTCAGCAGATGTGATCGGAGAGTTCGGAGAAGAGGTGTTATTGGGAAAGGGCCCTTTCAAGAAAATGGTCAGAATACTCTTTATTGTGGTGGATTGTCCCACTTGCTATAATGCTATTCTGGGGAGGTCTTGGCTCTCTAGGATGCATGCAGTGGCTTCAACAGTCCACCAGTGCTTGAAATATACTGTTCAGGGACATGTTGGAGTCGTCCGGAGCAGCCAAAAGATTGCAAGAGAATGTTATGCCACTGCCCTGGCTCCTCGAACGCTGGGGGCAGTCCGTATCAATGAACAATAGCAGTTTGAGGGCCTTTCTGGGGGTGAAGGTGAAATTGATGACCCCAGAGAGACCCCCGGAGTGTTGATACCAGTTGAAGAGGTAGAAACACAATGTTTAGAAGATGGGAAAAGTGTCAAGATAGGGTCTAAAATGCCACATATGTTGAAGAACGAAATGTTAAAGTTTTTGAAGAACCATCAGCACGTTTTTGCTTGGTGCAATGCTGATGTTACTGGGGTCCCATCAGAAGTGATATCACATCACCTATCCGTCCGGAGAGACGTAGCTCCAGTAGTTCAAAAAAGAAGAGCTTTTTCCAAAGAAAAGGCTGATGTTATTGTACAAGAGGTTGACAGGCTCACAAAGATGGGGCACATCAAGGAGTCTCAATACCCTTTGTGGACAGCCAATCCTGTCTTAGTGAAAAAGAAGAATGGCAAGTGGCGCATGTGCATTGACTTCACATATCTCAATAGAGCTTGCCCAAAAGATTTGTATCCAGTCCCCCGGATTGATCAGTTAGTAGACTCTACCTCTGGGAACAAGCTGCTTTCCTTTATGGATGCTTTCTCCGGATACAATCAGATTCAAGTGGATCCGAAGGATCAAGAGCATACCACATTTGTCACTGACAGAGGTCTTCATTGCTACAAAGTGATGCCATTTGGTTTGAAAAATACTGAGGCTACTTATCAGAGGTTAGTCAACAAGGCATTTGCTGATCAAATTGGAAGAAATATGGAAGTTTACATTGATAACATGATGGTGAAGAGTGTGGATGAGCAGTTGCACTTGTCCGATCTCCAAGAAACTTTTGCCAACTTGGTAAAAGTGAATTTAAAGTTAAACCCTGAAAAGTGTGTGTTCGGAGTGCAGTCCGGGATGTTTCTAGGCTATATTATAAGTGAGCACGGAATACAACCCGATCCGGACCAGCTCAATGCTCTATTCCAAATGGAGCCTCCTCGAAACATCAAAGAAGTACAGCGGTTAACGGGGAGATTAGCTGCCTTAAACAGATTTATCTCAAGGTCTTCGGACGGGTGTGCTCCTTTCTTTCAAACTTTGAAGGGTGCAAAGGGCTTTGATTGGACCCCGCCGTGTGATGGAGCTTTCAATGAGATCAAGAAACACCTGTCCTCCCCCAAAACTTTGTTCAAGACAGTCGATGGGGAGACTCTCTTTGTATATTTGGCAGTTTCAAGTTGTGTCATCAGTGTTGTGCTGGTAAGAGAGGTCGATAGTCATCCCCATCCAGTGTACTACATCAACAAAAGCTTGATAGATGCAGAGAAACGTTACTTGAAACTTGAAAAATTGGCATTAGCCCTGGTGATAGTTGCAAGGAAGATGAGGCCTTATTTCCAGGCTCATCCTATCATCGTCCGGACCTCTTTTCCCCTAAAGAATGTCCTTCAAAAAGCAGACATTTTGAGCAGAATGACTAAGTGGTCAGTAGAGTTGGGGGACTTCGACATAGACTTTGCTCCCCGAACAGCAGTCAAAGCCCAAGCTGTGGCTGATTTTCTGGTTGAATTCCACTCCGACAGGGATTCGGAGCAAACTACTGACATAAAAGATAAAAATATATGGGTTGTCCGAACAGATGGTGGATCTAGCACTACGGGATGTGGTGCAGGAGTATGTTTAACTTCCCCATATGGAGATAAGATGTACCAGGCTATTTGTTTTGATTTTAGGGCATCTAATAACGAGTCCGAATACGAAGCGGCTATAGCTGGGTTAAAGTTAGCCCACATTTGTGGGGCTAAGAGGGTCAAGCTGTTAAGTGACTCCCAACTACTTATCCACCATGCCCAAGGCCAATCTGAGGCTAAGAAGGAGCAACTTGTGAAGTATTTACTCCTCCTCAAAAATGAAGCGCTTAAGTTTAAAGGTGTTGTCTATGAGCACATTCCCCGGACAGAAAATGAGCTAGCAGACTCATTGGAAACCATATCATATACGGAGTCATATCCATGGATCCATGTGCTCGAAAGCCCCTCTATTCAACTTAGTAAGGGTAAAGAAGAGGAAATTTTTGAAATACAAATGAAACAACCTCAAGACTGGAGGTTTCCTCTCCTTCAATATCTCTCTGATGGTGTCATGCCTCCAGATAATTCACTAGCCAGAACATTGAAGCACAAGGGCTCGTGGTTTCGTCATATTGAGAGAAGTGTTGTATAAGAAGTCCTACAGTAAACCTCTCCTGCGTTGTTTGGGGGATGAAGAGTCACAAGTGGTCCTCTCTGAATTGCATGATGGTGAGGGATCAGCCCATTGTGGGTTTAGAGCTTTAACTAGAAGAGTTTTACTCTCCGGTTACTATTAGCCATCAATTATGAAAGATGCTAAGGAATTGGTGAGAAGGTGTGACCCATGCCAGAGGTACAGCAATGAAATTCATGTACCAGCCATTCCTTTAGAGTCAATTTCTGAGCCCATTCCTTTTGCTCGATGGGGATTGGATTTAGTAGGCCCTCTCCATGTGGCGTCCGGAGGGCGCAAAACTATAATTGTGGCCATAGACTACTTCTCGAAGTGGATAGAAGCAGCCCCTCTAGCAGGGACAACATCAAAAGCTGTTATAAAATTCATTCTATCCAACATATGTTGCAGATTTGGTGTCCCACAGAAAATAACAACAGACAATGGGCCATAGTTCGACAATAGAGAAATGGAGAGCTTCTGTGCCTCAAGGGGTATACAACATTGTTTTTCTTCACCTTTCCACCCACAAGAAAATGGGAAAGTTGAAGTGGCTCATAGAACTATATTGTCCGGTTTAAAGAAGAATCTAGAAGGGGCTGCTGGGAAGTGGCCTAGTTATCTACAAGAAGTCTTGTGGGCCTACCGGACAACGCCTAGGGCTGCAACACAAGAGTCACCCTTTGCCCTGGTCTATGGGATGGATGCAGTAGCCCCCATAGAGAAGACCCTCCCCTCCTTTCGTGTTCACAAATTCTCCGAACACGCTAACGAGGTGGCAATCAGAGGTCAACTTGATTTGATAGAAGAAAGACGGGTTAAAGCTCACCTTAGAGTTGCACACTATTAGGACTTGATGAGAAGCAGGTTTGCTTCCAAAGTTAAAAGAAGAGATTTACAACCAGGGGACAAAGTATTAAGGAAGGTCTTCTTACACACTAAAGAAAAGCTCTTCGGAAAGCTGGCCCCAACTTGGGAGGGTCCGTATATGGTTGTTGAAAGAATTAAGCCTGGAACTTATTGGTTGGAAGATAAAGATGGCAGAGTTCTAACTCATCCTTGGAATATTGAACATCTCCGGATGTACTTGGAATAGCACTTGTGTAAATATTTACTTGTTTAAACATCCATTTAAATATTTGGGGGCATACTCTTTCCTCCCTGGTGGCACGAGGAGGTTTTAATGAGGTGTCCGGGCGGTTGAATAAAATTCGATGCCTTCTTAAAAAATTTCTAAGTATTTTTAAAGTTTTGTCCCTTGTCATACTATCCGGACTGAAATATCTAAGGGCTATTTAAACTCTGGCCGGAGAATTTAAACACTCTTACAATGCGACAACTAAAGGCTACTTAAACTCTGGCTATCAAAATTAAAACGAACAATGAAAGAAGATGATGGTTGTACAGAACAAAGATATTCATTGGAATAAATAACTTAAAATTTCCTTGGCCTTCCAAGGACTTTTAAATAGTCAAGATACAACACAAAAAACCTGTCCGAACAAATACCGGACACCATTACAAAAAGAGTGCATTGGCCTTCCAAGTACTTTAGTCTGAATAAATAAACAAAGTAGATCGTAAGTTAAGGTTGAGCCTTTGAAGATGGCGCACCTTCATCTACCTTCTTGCCTTTAAAATCGCTTTCACCTCCATCTACCTTCTTCTTTCCCTTGGGATCGTCTTCCTCCTTGTCTGGGCTCTCTCCGGTCCTCTCTTCATCATCGGATGAGGACGCACTGGAGACTCCATACTGATCGCCTTCGGCCATTGTATGATGTGGAAGGTCATCATCGTCTACATAAAGCCACAAGTCCCCTAGGTTCCTCTTCGGAAATTTTTCATGAAAGAGCAGAACCATGTCAGACCTCACCTTCTCAAGCAATAGCTCCTCGCTTTTAATCATCTGGTTGGCATGGGCATTGATCTTGGCTTGGATCGTAGCCTCTTGATCCCTTAACAAAGTGGTTCTCTCCTCGGCAGCCTTCGATGCTGCATTCTCAAGAGAAATCTTGTCGGTAGTTAGGTTGGTGATAATCTTGTCCTTTGCCTTGGTCTCTTCTTTTGAGGC
This sequence comes from Limnanthes douglasii subsp. nivea, assembly GCA_036936605.1. Classification (NCBI taxonomy): domain Eukaryota; kingdom Viridiplantae; phylum Streptophyta; class Magnoliopsida; order Brassicales; family Limnanthaceae; genus Limnanthes; species Limnanthes douglasii. The sequence continues at coordinate 221,080,440 of JAUPFV010000001.1, forward strand.
AGTAAGGTCTTTCTCCACACCGGACAGCTTCTCCCGGAGGTTTCTAATGGTTTCCTCTAGAGTGGCAACTTTTGTGGTGTTTTCCTCCTGATTCCTCTTCAACTCCTCGTTTGCTTCCTTTAGCATGTTAGCATTAGAGGTGGCAGTGCGAAGGTCTTCGGACAGCTTCTCCTTCTCAGACTTAAGGTCTTTGATGATGTCTACTTGACCCCGAACTTGTCTCTCCAACATGAGTACCGAATGCATATTGCTTAGCAAGGAGTGGGCTATGGTATCCTTTTCACTAGAGACAATAAAAGTCTTACCATTGAAGTTGACCGTGTTGGAGCTGCTCGGAGGAATGTAAGGCCCTGTGAAGTCGTCTCTAGGGAGGTTGAGGCAGTATTCACCAAGCTCACCGAGACCGGTGATGTCTACTCCATCAATGTTAAGGTCTTCTCCCTCAACCTCATCAATATGAAAGTCCCTTGGGATCTCTTCAGCATGCGTTGGGTCAGAAGGGTCAGTCTGGAAAGAAGGCTCCGGATCCCGGAGAGCAAGCTCATCTCCTTTAGCAGTTTTTTTCTTCTTGGCTACCCGGTCTGCCCCTTCACTCCCCTGTTTGCGATTCCTATTAGAAGCCCTTGGAGGTTTTGGGAGGTCTGCTTCCTATCTTTCGGTCTCTTGCTCCACCACTTGCAAGAGAGCAACATCGATTTGGCTTTGGGCTGGCCCCTCCGGGTCTGTTGGAGCATCCTTTTCAGCATCAGCAGGATTAGCATCGCTCACCACCTTCTTGCCTTTCTTCTTGCCCTTCATTTTGCTTGGGGCTTTGGCCCGGCCTGGCAGGAAGAGCGTCCCATCTGCTTCATGGGTCCTCTTAAGCACGGTGTCCGGAGAAGGCTGGGTGGTGATCTCCTCCCAAGTCAAGTCTCTCCGACCTGTGGTGTTCCACAGGTGAGACCTTGCCAAGTTTCCACTGGTGAAGGCGGCGTGGAATCGGTTCCCCCATTCCTCAGCAGCCCAGGCATTAATCCTGCCACAAGTAACCTGCCCGGCCTTCAAGTAGTCACCGAACTCCTTAGGCATTTCTGTTAAGACAAAAGAAAGACCAATTAATTTAAACCAACTTTAAGAAGGAAAAAGTAAACAAAAATTTAAAGTGAGAGACTTACGGTCAGTCCTCCATATGCTTCTGAGGAGGCTTGGGTTCACTCCGGACTTGATCTTCTGTCCGTTTTCCCAAGCGCCACTGACGAACAAAAACTGGCTCCTCCATTTACTCTCAGACTCCAACAGATCATCAACAGCTTTGAAACTGTCCCCCATATTGAAATGGTAGAAGGGGAATTGGTGATGTTTGCAAAGATTGGCCACTGCAGCAAACTCTTTCATAGGAAGAGGAATCCCGGACAACCTTGATGCCATGATGCATGACATAAGGGTATACCAAGCGTTGGGGCTCAGCTGGCTCGGACAGAGTTTGATCAGATGAAAATATCTGAAAATCTCTGGATCCAATGGGAATCTGAGTCCCCAATAAAATGCTCCGTGAAGATGACTATTTCATTCAGCTTGCAATCCATAGGAGTTTCAGGATCTATGGGAATCCTTATCTTCACATTTTCTGGGATCCCCCATTTCGTGCGCATTCGACTCACTTCAGCCGTATGGGTGAATGTATACTTGGTCTTCTGTAAGGCCAAGAGGTATTTAAGTTCAACCTTGTGAAAACAAGGCCCCACCTTCCCTTCAAGACACTCCGGCAGCTCCGGATGCCGCAAGCACAGTTTTTCTTTGCCCTTATCTTTTTTGGCAGCAGCAGTGTTACTAGTCTGACCGGAGGGCTCAGACTCAAAAAGGACTTCTTCAGCAGAGTCCTCCATTCTTTCCTCCATGATCGTTGGAGGAATATCAGTGGCAGTGGCCCGGGGAGAATTCAAACTTGGCTCAGCCTGGCTTCCGGACTGCTGGTTTTCAGTGTTTTCTTGACTTCTAGTCTCAGGCTGGGGCTCTGAGGCAGAAGTCTCTCTTTGAAGTGCTGGGCTGCTAGCCTCCGGACCAGGTAGTCTTTCCCGGGGAGCTCTGATAGGCACTCCAGACCCAGAGCTGCTATTTTTTGCCCCCGATTTTGAGGGAGTGTTCTTAGAGGCTTGCCCCTTAACCACCCGACTCTTTCTTCGATCGACTAACTTCTCCGGGGAGTGCTCTATATCTGATCCCATCGCTATGAAGGGTGAGGTTTTTTGAAGCTGGTGGCAGTTACTCCTGGTTCGACGATGGATTCTGATTCCTGAACCGAGGAACCAGAGATGATGGGGGAAAGGCTAGGTTGGAATAACTTTCTAGGCTTAGTGCCTTTGGAGGAAGAAGATCCTCGATCTGACTCTGCAGCAGAGGCGATTGGTCTGTCAACAGGCGAAGTAGGTAACCCTGCTGCGATTCGTCTTTCCTTCTCGACTTTTTGTGCCTTCTCCAACTCAGAGAGGTTGAGCCACCCGCCTTTGATCAAAGCAGTCCTTGCTGTAAACATAAACTATCAAGTAAATCTTTGCTTTAGAGAGAGAAAGCTCTAAGAAAATATGCAGAGTAAATATGAAAGAGATAGTAAAACAGTAGAAAGTGAGTTTGAATTTATAGTAAATCTGAAAAAGCAGTTGATTCCTAGGAGAATTCGAAAAGTTTGGCAATGATTAAAAGACGGCGCTGATGTCACCATTTCTAATTAAAGAGGTTGTTTTTCGAAGAAGGTGGGTTCGAAATTCAAGGTGAAAAAACGGCTAAAGCAACCAATCAGAGTGTGACACGTGTCCCACGAACTCTGGCAAAAACCGTTTTGAATTCGTGAAGCTTTATCTGTCCGGGTAAACCCATAGACATGTCCGGATTGAAAACTACTTCTAACGTCGGACTGTTTTTCAGGTCTCTGACAAGAATACTTGCTCAAACACCTAAAAAAGGGGCTCCTGATGAGTCCGAATTGTACATGCTCCCCGGACACGGACAGATCAGTCCAAGGCCTCCGGACCGGACAGATCACATGGACCAGACAGATCACTTTGAACACTATGACCATAGGACTGTTCGAACTATGACAAAAGTACTAAAAAACCTAAACACTTCTTGACTAAGCTACTTGCTCTCCTACTTAGAGCTCATGGGTCTTTGAACATGACCCGGGTCCATTAAACATGACCCGAAAGCCCATAAGGGCCCAAACATCAGGGTATAAATACCCAACCACCTACATTAACTATAGGTAATGAGAATTAACTGCTACCAAGCTGCTTAATTATCTCTCTACTCTCTACTCTAAACACTTAAACACCCACACACCACCATAAAACACCAACTGAAATTACCAGCCTACCCTCAGGCAATTATTATCCTCACCAGAAATAATCAATCTTATAATCCATAATCATTAGATTTTCAGCCTGTAAATTTGGATTCTTCACCTGCGAAGTCGATGCAACAAGAGCCTTTGATACATTGCTCTGCCCTTTAACGAAGACTACCAACTTACCGTTTTCAATCAGAGCTTGCACCTTTTTTTTCAAAGCAATACAGTCTACTGTATCATGTCCGATGTCGTTGTGATATTTACAAAATATTTTATTACGCTCTTCCCTTAACCTATTTATCGGAGTGGGCTTTTTTAAAACTCACATATCCCTTTGACTTTTCATCGATTGCAGCAACATTTTCAGTTAAATCAACATAGTACTTCAGTTTTATCGACTAATTGGGTTGTTTCTTGAGTTGAACACCCTCTAGTTCGAGGGGGAAAACGATTATTTTTCCTCGGACACGTTGGTTGAGCTGTGTTCAAAGACTGCCCTTGATTGTTTGACACCTTACAGGAACTCTTTTGACTAGTCTCAACTAATCTTCGAACTCTAGTCAATTCTTTTACCTTACTTGATCCTCCACTTGAGCCATTCGTGCTCGAAAGGTCAACGCTCTTTGTTTCGTTGTTTCATTTACTAGATCTCTAGTAACAATTCTCTTCAAAATGATGGCATTTCTATCAACTCTTCACAATTATCCAAACCAGCTTTGGTTAACACAAATCGCTTAGTGTAGTCCTTCAGTTTATCTCTTACTGTTTGTTTAGATCGTAATATTGTATCTATATTTTTTTATATCTCTTTACTTCCCACAAATGTTATTCAGAAAGCTGTATAAAATTCTATGAAATTGGAAATGGACCCCTTCATAATCCTGTTGTACCACTTCAAAGCTATTCCTTTGAACGTTTGAGAGAAAACTCTGCATACCAAACTATCATCGTCCTCGGAATTCATCATGTAATTTTTAAACTGTTCAATGTAGTCATCAGGATCTTGCATACCATTAAAATTTTCAACCTTTGAGATATCAAACCGCTCCGGAAGAGGGATGGACCATATCTCAGCTATTAAAGGATAATTTCTCCAGTCGACTCCTTGCACATACTGATTATCATTTCCAGTCCGCATTACAACATAATTTTTTTTATCATTCATTCATGTATATTGATTATGTGTTCCCTTCACACCACTATGCCTCCCTAAAACAGCATGGTACATTCTCATTTCTTGTCTTGTATTCTCTTCATGATTTTCGATGCTGGCCTTTTTCCTATTTTGAAATTCCTTAACACCTATTATACTCAGATCCTGAACTATTTAACTCATCGTCACTTAACCTAACATACCTTTGCTTATCCTATTTCTCTTTTCGTGAAGTGTAACGGTTTGTTTTAGATTCAAATTGTGTTTTATTCTGTTCACTTCAAACCTAACGAGCCATGCAAGAACGATCAGACTGGCTGTTAATATCATTTTTATCATCCATATATATCACCTCAGATTTCAACCTAGCCGATTGAATATGCTACTCCCTTTTATCATATTTTTCATTCAGAGTTGTGACTTTATATAACAGTTGGTTCATTTGCATTTCAATATCTGACTGCGTCTATTGAGTTGAAACTGATTCATCTTTCTCACATTCCCATCATTGCAAATCAAGCTCTAGTGTTTCAACAGCCTTTCGAACCAGAAGATTCGTTTCATTCTTTGGTTCCATTTTCGATTAAAATAGCTTCCAATAATTGAACAAGAACAATCAAAACGTGATAAGAAAATAAATCCCTTACGCTTTAATAAAATCACCAATTAAAAACTTTGATCGTGATTGGTGGAAATAGAGAATATATAACTGACGACCACTCTAGATCTTATTACGGAGCCAGTCGGCTGCGGATTACACAGAATCTTCAGGTAGACCTCGTAGTATTTGATTTTTAACTTTCAATCCTTTTATGTTTAATATCGTTCCATATAAGTATTCGTCCACTTATTAATTTTATAAAAACTCTCAAATCCATGTGATCGGGTCATATTTTATTGTTACTCAAAATATCTTAACGTATTTTTAACAGATATGATAAATTCAAAAACTAAATAATACTTTTTTAATACATACTATTTAAGAAATAAAATATACTAACAGGTTACAAAGAAATCTAATATATATTATATAACAAACTTATCTTTAAAATCTAATAATTGATGTTTTGGATGATTTTTAAAAAGAAACTAGAACAAAAGCAATGCCATTAACAAATTATAATATAAATCTATCATATGGTACCTTCTCAAAATCAGATTTCAAATCTTTTAGAAAAATAGTGATATAATATTTTCACAACGTAAAATTTTCTCTATTTTTTGAAAAATATATATTATATATCAAAAGGCTAAGTCTCTCGTTATTGTTTACTTCTAATTCGGATAATTTTAAAAACAATTCGTTTAAGGAATACAAAATAAAAATACACCGATTCTCTTTTAGCATTCTAGTGGATTCATCATGCGGCTCGTGAAACTCGTATCAGATTACCAAGTTTTATCACCATGACTGTGGTCTATTCCAGAAAGTCCAAGGAGAATATGAGTACTTGGTTCACTCCAAACAAACTCTGGGAGAAGAAGTCTTTCGCCTCAACAATTACATTACTCAAATTTTGAGGATTCTCGTAGAAGCCTTTAATGATATGATGAATACACTTCGACGAACAACAAATTCCATTGTTATTAACCTTGATATATTTATAGTTACAAAATTGTATTTTTCAAGATTTTCCTAAAAATGGATTACCACTCATTTGGTTTCGTCCTCGACTCATAGGACTATCCCTGCTGATGAATGTGCTGTTGAGAAGATCGAAAAATTTAAATTCGATGTTAACAAAAGTGACGATGAGAAGTCGTGTGTGATATGCATGGATGATTTTGAGGGATGAAGGGAATTCATTGAGATGCCGTGTTTTCATTTGTTTCACGTCGATTGTGTGACCAAGTGGTTGGAGATCAACCATGTTTGTCCTTCCAGACTCTCCGGAAGCGCATCTGGATGAGTCAAACCTATTTTAGTCTCGCCTTTTTCGATCTGTAGCTGTGTCATCCGTTTGTCTGGACACCTCAAAAGGAGCGTCATCTAAACTATCCTCCATATTTTCTTCCATTACAATGGAAGACTGTTCGGATGACTGTTCGGATGGTTGTTCGAATGGCTTGGCTTCTACCAGGGGCTGCTGTCCGGATAATTTGATTTCTGGCAAAGGTTTTACTGTCTCCGAACTGGTGGCTTTTGAAGAGGTAGAAGTCGATTTAGATTTGGATTGACGAGTTATTCGATGAGGGTTATCCTTCTCAGGGGATTTTTCTGCGTCTGAACCCATATCGATAAATGGTGAAGGTTTTCTAACGCTGGAAACAGATTTCTCTTCAGGGAGAGGGTTTTGAGACTTTTGGACAGAGGCCCCTGATTGTAGAGGAAAAAATCTTGAAACAAAGAGTAGTTTTCTAATATTGGGTACTTTTAAGGACGATGAACCCTGGTCTGTGTTTGCTTGTGATTGTTTGATTCCTTCACTAGGAGAAACATGAAGGCCATCAGCAATTCGTTCATCTCTTGCAACTTTTCTCGCTCTCTCCAATTCAGAAAAGTTTAACCAACCTTCTTTTACTAGTGAACTTCTAGCTGTGAACATAAATGACTCGAACACGAGTTGAAAAGTCTAATGAGCTTTCTCTCACTAGAAATTCTTGTGTTTTTATTTGAAGACAATGAAAGAGTGGAATGAATTTGTATAACAGTAAAAAGTGGGAGTTACCTAGGAGAAGGTGGAACGATGGAAAACAATGATTAAGGGCTACAAAGTATGAGAGTTAAAACCAAGGTAACTTTCTAGCATAGTAGGTACGAGAATCTAGGAGAAAAACGAGTGAAAAGACAAACAAGAGTCTGGCACGTGTCCCACGTTGGAAAAAGACTCTTGAAATTCTGAACAATAAAATTAGTCCCACCAAATTTTGAACAGAGTAACTCTTGCAATTCTTAACAGAAAAAGATAAAGTCTGCAGTTCGGATACGGAAACTGATTGGAAATAGTTGACATTGATTTTTAAAAGTTAACTCTTCCAAAGATTCTTTGGAAAAGCTAAAGGGGCTAGCTATTGATAAGGTCAGATATTTTAGTTATTATGCCTTTTTTTTATCCGAAGGGCAGTTCGGATCAAACCACAATCAAGTGAAACCAGACAGGACTAACATAGTGGAATATGATTAAGCTAGGAGTTGGTCACTTCATACCAAATTACTAATGGGTCCTTAAACTCGACCCGACTTCACAATCCGACCCAATAGGCCCATGAGTCTAATTAAGTATAATTACTCCACCAATTTTCATTAATGAGGGTAATTAGAATTTATTGCTAGCACACAACTTAATTATCTCACTACTTTATATCTTAAACATTAAATTCCCAAAACAATTTATAAAATTACCCTCAAACGAAAATTAACCACACAAAAACTTGTATCCTTATTAAATATTAAATTTTTACAACTTGTCCATGTATATTTAGGTTAACAGCATCCTTAAAAATCAATAATATATATACTTTACCTATAAAATAAAATAATATATATCTATATGTATGATTTTTTCTTTAATTACTAAGTAGATTTTCAACTAAATGTGTTTTTGAATAATATATTTACTAAATAGATTCTCTTACTAAACTTAATTTTTAATAATACATGATTTAAAAAAATATAAACTTACCGATTAGTCCTTATTATTCAACCTAACATCATGTGATTTTTTATGCTCGTCACCAAAAGCTATTACAAATTTGGAATCTACATTTAAAAAAAATTGTGATGATTAATTACAATGAAGACAAAGATGAAATCAATTTGATAAGTGGTGAAGATTATGCTATTGGAGAGTAAAAAAAACTTTAGAAAATGTTTTATGTTTGTTTTAATGTTTTATGTCACATTATTAAATACATGTTTTAGATGGTTTGTTATACTAAAGATTTATGTTTGTTTATTTTATTATTTAGTTATGTTTGTTTTGGTATGACAAATTATATATTAATTTTTATTTAAATAAAAAAAATGAGTTGGATTTGGATCGAACAATCCGAATAATAAATATATTGTTTACAGGTTTGGTCGGACTAATCACAAATACAAACGGATCAAACTCGAATTCGAAATTGTTAAACCTATAGCGGATCACAAATACAAACGGATCAAACTCGAATTCGAAATTGTTAAACCTATAGCGGATCAGACCAAGTTATAATAAAATAAAAAAGGGAGAAGGTAAACCTGGAGCCCGACAAAAACATGTTTTTTTTCCAACTAAATATACACAGTTAGAGAAAAATAATAAATAATTTTATTAAATTTTAAATTTTCAGATTGTTATTATATATTTATTTTTAACTTTTAGTTGGTACAAATTTGTATTTAAATGTATTAAATAAATAAAATATAAACTTACTCGCTTGTGGGTAAAAGTTGTAATTATTTTATTTTAAGTTACAAGAATAGTAAAAGTAACTATAGACATTTTGATATTGGGGATTCTACTTATTCGGTTACAAAACATAAACAATTTACCATTTCAAATACATTTTATTTATATCTACCAAAATATGATTTTATTTATCACTTAGTCGAAATTTAAACTTTTAATATAATTTTATCCAAAATTAATTTTGACGAGATGATTTCAAAATTAGGCCGAATATTTGGTTTTGGAGATAGTTTCGTATCTTACTAAATGAGTTGCTCTATCCGTAAATTGGATCTCTATTTGTATGAATATGTAAATAAATTGGATCTCTATTTGTATGAAAATGTAAATACGAAATCTGGTATCCAAATATTCCGTTTGATATTTTATAAATGAAATAAAAAATAAAGATTAATATAAAAAACAAACAATATTTGTTAACCGTCTAAGTGAATGTAATGTTTAATTCCATATGATTTATTCATTTATTTTAAATCTACCAATTGAATTAACTTGATTAAAGCCTGAGACATTACAATTTGTTAGGCCCATATATTTCACTATTCGATGAGTTTACAACTTCTTCCTTCCCTTCGCCTTTGATGTTAAGTGTTTGGCATTGGAGGAAGACCTGGTTAAAGTAGAAGAAAGAATCGGATTGTTAGGAGGAGATTCTACTAACTAATATTTTGGTTTAGTTATCGGTTGCAATATAATAAAGAAAATATTATCAAATGAATAATGTTATCAAAAACAAAAATAATAAAGACAATACTATAAATGTTATGAAGAATAATATTAATTGGAACAAAATATTAAAAGGAACAATGTAATTAGGAATAAAAATAATAGGAACAATATTAATAAGAAAAATATTATTAGAAATAAAAATAACCTGAATAATATTATAAAAAATAACAAAATATGATATTCTCAGAACTAAAATAATAATTTTCTAGGACTAAAAATAACAAGAGTAATAAGATAAAGTTTTTATGATCCAATAATTTTTTTTCCCAAATCAGGTGGATTGATCTGAACCCAAAGACCCCCATCATGATGATGATCTAAACATGAAACGCCTCCAATATAGAAGCATCGTTATCAAAATAAATCAATAGATTAAAAAATGAATAAACCTGCAAACTAAACCCAAAAATAAAGATACACTGAAATGGGCCAATAGCTACTAAAAGCTAAATCAAATTCACATATACAAGTTCTAACATACAAAGAACTAAGGATGGATTAGGTAACCAGGCAATGTAGATTCGATCCCTCACCCAAGATATCTGTTCTTCATAGGATTCATAAAATGCAAACACATTTCACCAATCAAACTAACAATTAACCTATTAAATATCATATCTCTTGATTCTATTTTGCTTTGGGATTGAAAATTAAAAAAAAAAAAAAAAAAACAAGAAACCTTCAAAACTATTTGTTCTTCGCTCCAACTGTCAATTCGTAAAACAAGAAAGATGAATGAGAAGAAAACGTGTTCGGATAGGATCGAGAAGCAGAGGAGAGTCACGATGGGTGAATCTGAAAAGTGTCGTGGAAACAGAGGTAAATGTAATATGATGCATGGGCATATGTGTAACTTTTTATATTTTCGGTAAACACTCTACCTAACTAATTGTATGAATACCTAACTAATTGTATGAATACGTAAGTTGGGACATATTTTGGCCTCAAAAGATAAAAGGATAAGTCTCTTATTATATTATATTTGACCGGATCAAATTTTATTGTTACCCAAAATATCTTTAACTTATCTTTGTCAAGATATGCTTAACAAACTCAAAAACAAATAATACGTCTTAACCCATATTATTTAAGAAATTCAAATATACTAACGGATTACAAAGAGATTTAATATATATTGGGTAACAAACTTTATCTTCAAAATCTAATAACTAGTGTTTTGGATGATTTTTTGAAAAATATAGAACAAAAACAAAGGCATTAACAAATATATATATATATATATATATATATATATATATATATATTGGTATTTTTTCTAAATCGGATTTCAAATCTTTTAAAAAAAGCAATATAATTTTCTCACAACATAACCCTTTTTTCACTTTTAAAAAAAGTGTTCGTCTTTCTTCATTGTTTACTTCTAAGTCGGTTAACTTGAAAAGATGTCGTTTAACAAATACAAAATAAAAAAATACGCCGATTCTCGTTTAGCATTCCAGTGGACTCATCATGCGGTTCTTGAAACGCGTATCAGATTACCGAGTTTTATCAACAGATTTGTGGTCTATTCCAAAAAATCCAAGGCAGATATGGGTACTTGGTTCACTCCAAACAAACTCTCGGAAGAAGAAGTCGTCTTTCACCTCAAATATTACATGACTCAAATTTTGAGGATTCCCGTGCAAACCTTTCTTAACGTGATGAATACACTTCCAGGAACAACGGATTCCATTGTGGTGAGTGTTGATACATTTATAGTTACAGAATTTCATTACAGCCAAGCTCCTGAGTTTGCAAGATTTTCCCAAGAATGGATTACCACTCATTTGGTTCCGTCTTCGGCTCTAATAACTATCCCTGCTAAAGAATCAGGTGTGGAGAAACTCGAAAAAATTAAATTCGATGTTAACAGAAGTGACAATGAGAAGTCGTGTGTGATATGCACGGATGATTTTGAGGAAGGAACAGAACTCATTAAAATGCCGTGTTTTCACTTGTTTCACGTCGATTGTGTCACCAAATGGTTGGAGATCAACCGTGTCTGTCCATTGTGTCGATTTACGATTTCTTCTCGTTCTGATTAAAAAGAATAATACTTTTGTTTTGTTTTAGATTTGAGATGTGCAGTTTTGTTTTGGTATAGAGATAGGTAAACGAAACTGTACAGTTAATTTTTTATATTTTGTTCTAGTTTATTTTTTAAAATCATCCAAAATACTAGTTATTAGATTTTGAAGATAAGTTCGTTAGAGAATGCATATTAAATCCATTTTACAATATGTTAGTATATATGATTTTTTTAAATAATATGGATTATAAGGTATTATTTGTTATTGAATTTGTTAAAATATTTTCAAATACATGTCTTGAGTTACGTTAAGATATTTTGAGTAACAATAAAATTTGACCCGTCACGTGATAATAGGAGGTCCAATACTTATATAATGGAAGGCTTATCTATTGAGACCAATATGTTCCAATTTACGTATTCATACAATTAGTTAGGTATAATATTTGCCTATGCATCCACCTCGAAAATATAAAACTACACATATGCCCATGTATCCTATTACATTTACCTCTCTTTCCACGAGACTTTTCAGATTCACCCTCTTCCTCCTCCGATCATGACTCTCCTCTGCTTTTCGATCCTATCCCAACACATTTTCTTCTCGTTCATCTTTCTTGTTTTACGAATTGACAGTTGGAGCGAAGAACAAATAGTTTTGAAGGTTTCTTGTTTTTTTTTTCAATCCGAAAACAAAATAGAATCAAGAGATGATATTTAATTGCTTAATTGTTAGTTTGGTTGGTGAGATGTGTTTGCATTTTATGAATCTTACGAAGAACAGATATCTTGGGTGCGGTGAGGGATATAAACTATAGGTTATTCGTGAAATTACTGCACTTGAAGCTTGTAACTGCATCGCATCAGCTTTCACCGGAGGATCCTTTATCATCCTTATAAGTTAGAAACAAGTCTAACAAGCTCAACAATCTCCTCTCATAGTATTGGAATACTATTATTCATATTCATATTCTTATAACCTTAAGCTTTGAAAGGTTTATGAATTTGTTATCACCATGAATAGTTTCTCTAGAATCGCAAAGTTATTTCCACTTTCGATGAGAATCAGCAATTTATAGTACAATTATTTCATACCCATTGTCCATCGTTTTGATTATTATACTTGGGAGGTAGGATAAATAAGATATGTTTGTGTATTATATGTTTAAATTTTCTTAACGCTGAATTCTAATTTTGCATGTCTTGCACTGTCTATCAATGTTGTATAACCTATATTGGAGAACCCATGCTTAGATCATGATGGGTGTTTACAGCTGATTTGGAAAAAATAACCTCTTACTGGATCATAAAAACTCATGTTATTACTCTTTTTATTTTTAGTAATAGAATATTATTTTTTAAAAATATTATATTTTGTTATTTTTATTTTTGACAATATTATTCATGTTATTTTTATTCCTAATAATAATAGTTTCACTCTTAATATTGTTCCTCATAATACGAATGCGGTACACTATTCATAATAGTATTATTTTTTTAGTATTGTTATTTTTGTCTTTATAATATTGTCCCTGTTACTTTTGTTTTTGATAATATTATTCATTTATTATAATTTCTGATAATATTTTATTTACAATCATTCATACTAATATTATATTGTCATTAAAAAGTTTCATATTTTTATTCCAGTTATTTTTATTCCTCATAATATTATGCCCTCTAATATTATTCCCGTTAATAAGCTTATAAAAACAAGAGTGTAAATGTGTAATTGTATAAACAAATACGAAAAATGTGTAATTGTGTAAACAAATACGATGCGGTACATTATTCATGGTTCAAGAGTAAAACCTTGTGACAAAAATTAGAATGAAGAATACGATGCTCAAAATGTTAGTAACCGATAATCATGTGCATACTTAGATCTGCTTCTCCATTGAACTACCATTTTTTATAAAGGCATTTTCGGTTAACAAATCTGATAATATCATTACAATATTTTTACATAACATAGTAACATAGTCCCACTCGAAACCTTACATCATAAGCTATTATGGATAAATATAAATTCTTAGCCAACAAGAAAACAATAAAAAAAATAGGATATTGCAAGAAGCCAAAAATGTCAAAATCAACTAAGAGCCCCGATAAGAATAAAATCAACAAACAGAGCTACAAAGAGGGGCACAAATCGTATCTCGAACAATGGTTCATCGTTAATAATAAGAGATAAAATTAGCGATTATCATTAAACAACAATAAAACTCGTAGAAAACAATACAATCATTCAAACACAGATTAAGCTTAATATCATTGGGAATAGTTAAATCATATACATGTACTAGGAATTAACTAAAATATCAAACTAAAAACCCAAAACAAAACCCAAAACAAAACCCAAAAAAAGAGTCGACACTTTAGATTCCACATATATCCATATGAATTATTCAATACAAAAAAGTAAAAGAATTCACTTACAAAATATATATATATTCAAAATAGGATCGGATGAGGAATGAAAACAATGGTGGAGGATACGACCAGAAGAAGAATAAACGAGCGAAGTGATGGGTGGGTATTTTGTCTGATAGAGGACAGAGCCTCTGCGTCCTCATTTTGGAGATTTGATTATCTTTAAATTAATTTTTTGATAAGTTTTAAGTCAAAGGTATTTTTGTATTAAAAAATTTAGGTTGGACTTAAGGTTAATAACATCTTATTTTGTGTATTTATTGGTATAAAACCCAACATTAAAGGATTCAAAGTTCAAAATCAAATACTACCTGAAGATTCCGTGTAATCCGTAGCTGACGAGCTCCGTGATAAGATCCAGAGTGGGATCGTCAGTTATATATTATCTATTTCCAGTAATCAAGATCAAGATTGAAGTTTCTATTTTATAGATCTCGTCCTAATAATTTGTTTTTTCTTCTACTCTAATTAGGTCTTCCTCCAATGAAAAGAACAAGAAACGCTTAACATCAACATCAAAGGAAATGAAGAATCTATAAACTTGTCAAATTGTTTTCACTAGATGGTATATGGATCTAACAATTTTTTTAAGGTAACTGTGGATTTGTGTATATATGATGTACAAGGTTACAATTGTCAAGAGAGTTCAAAGATCTCTCTGCAGAGTACAATGAAAATGTAAGACCATGTCCAAAAGGGCCTTTTGATGGTCTAGAGCACTTGCCTCCTTAAAAAACCTTAACCAGGAAAAACCATGTGGGTAAAAACCCGTTCTAAGGAAAAAGAATACAAGTCTCTAGAACCGGCCATAATGGACTATTACAAAGAAAATCAGAGAGAACCGAGTACATCAATGAAACAAAAGACTCTAACATGTGAGTTGATAGCGCGGATATAGACGGAACAAAATCTTCAGCGTCGTGAGAGTGATTCGAATGACGATCGTGTCTTGATTGACGGTCTCTTCATCAAACACTAGTCGGTTGCGGGCGCGTCAAATCTCGAATACAGTCGCTTGGAAGGAAAGGTTTACTGCGCGAGATCGGAAGGATGTGCCCCGGTGCTCCTTTCGAATCCATTTGTGCGCACTATCAAACATGGTCATTGCGCGGGTAATCCCCAGCCATGCTCGGATACGACTCCAGATTTCTCCAGTGAACCTACATGCAAAGAAAAGATGGCTACTCGATTCATCAGAGTGCCTACAAAAAGGGCAACTGATGTTAGGCAAATCCATGTAATGTAACGTGTCTTTCGTGGCCAAACAACAGTTGAAAGCCAGCCAGACGGTGAAAGTGTATTTTGATGGGATGAATATCTTTCATATCTTTGATAACGTCGGACACGCCTCACCCTTTAGTTCTCATGGCTTTGTAAACACGGCTCGTGATCAACTTTCTGCCCAAAGTACAACTTTCAAGGCCCCGAATGACACTGTCTCGGTCCCTAAAAAATTGGATCCAAGAGTCTCTGATAAGGTGGTTGTCTCTATCCCGTCTTTGGTAGTCCCATATAGTTTGTCCTCGAAGATAATACTCGTGCACCCATTTCACCCATAACGATTCGGATCCCGAATGAAATAACCAGATTGAACGGGTAAGAAGGGCACGGGTAAGATTGGACCTAACAAATTGTAATGTCTCACTTGGGTTTTAATCAAGTTAGTTCAATCCAATTGTTAGATTTAAAGTAAATAAATTATATGGAACTCAACTTTATATCCGCTTAGGCGGTTAATAAATATTTTCTGTTTTTTATATTAACACTTATTTTTTATTTCATTTAAAATAGAACATTAAAGTTTAAAATTCGGATAAAAATATCAAAATGTCCATAGTGACTTCTAGTAATTCTTATAACGTTTTTTTAATTGATGGGCCTAACCCATCACACTTTTATTAAAAATCAAGAGTTTACTCACACTAAAAGAATATAATGGAGGCCTAAGACCTTAATCTCAACCCTATATGTAACTCTATCTTCTCACACTCTTCTTCCACTCTGAAACCTCAGCCACCCACAATCATCCATCCTCCATAGCCAAAACTCCATAAACCAGTCAAACCAGCATGATCGAGATTACCAACAACTCGGACCCAGAGCCACAATAATCCTTTTCGTTCAAAGCCATCCTCAAATCAGCTTCATACCAACACTGAAATTCTTCGATCCAACAAGCACAATAAAGACGAACCCGAAATCGATATGCAAGATAAAGATCGAGATTACCAGCACTCGAACCTAGACCACAACCTTCCCTTTCGAACAAAGCCATCCCTAAATCAAATTCTTACGAATACTGAAGTTCTTCGATCCACCAAGCATAGTAAACCGACATGCAAGAGGAAGAATCAACATGCAAGAGTTAGAATCGACAGAAAATCCAAGGTAATATCCAGAAACTCTATGACTTTTTCATTAAGTAGCCTTCAATTAAAAGGAATAGATCTGATGTGCCCCAACCCTAAGCCCTCGAGAAAGACTATAGCTCGAAGCTTAGCATGGGCATCATCCTTGTATAAAAACTTTTCCCCATTAGATTCAGAGACAGAATGAGCTAGCCAGTTCGCAGCCTCATTCTGTTCTCTGAAAATATGAGTAATCTCCATGGTAGGATTAATAATCATGTAACAATAGTTGATAGAAGCCTTTAAGAACCAGGGACACTTGTTCGAAAGAATCATCTCGCATAGTAGCTTAAAATCCGTCTCAATATCAATTCTAGTGAGCCCCTTAGACCGACACATCTGAATGCCATCCATAAGAGTTCTAGTTTCAGCCATAATCGAACTCCATTTACCATACCATTTACTGAAGCCAAACACCATTTCACCCATACTATTTCGAAGGATACCTCCACAGTACATTCCTCACTGCTCGAACAAGCTCCATCGGTGTTGAGTTTATAACGGCCCAATTTAGGACAGACCCAACTAAGAGCCACCGGTATATGTTTTCTTTCGAGATGGTTCACACAGTTTAAGGATGGACCAACAATACTATCATAACCCTAGTGGTGATTCTTAAGAATTTTAGCCCTATCCAAATCCGATAGAATTTGAATAACCTTATCAATCATGTCCACTGCCCTCAAATTTTTGTTCTCCATTTTTAGCTTGTTCCTGGACATCTAAATAACCCAGACAATTATAGGAGGTAAAGTATTTCTGACCTGAACCTCCAGATAGATGTCAGAAAACCAGTCTAAGAAATAATGGGTAGTTTGAACTGATGGTGGATCAAGTACTATGGGCTGTGGGGTTGGAATTTGTTTAACTTCTCCTTATGGTGACAATATGTATCATGCCATATGTTTTGGATTCAGAGCTTCTAACAATGAATCTGAATATGAAGCAACAATATCTGATCTTAAGTTGGCTCTCATATGTGGGGTAAAGAGAGTCCGGTTAATGAGTAATTCTTAATTGTTAATTCACCATGTACAAGAGTAATATGAAGCAAAGTAAGAACAGTTGATCAAATACTTGCTCATCTTGAAAGAAGTTGTGCAAATTTTGAGAATATCTGCTATGAACACATCCCTGGATTGGAGAATACTGTGGCAGACTCTTTGGCAACTATAACTTATTTTGAATCCGTACATAAAGGCCAAGAAAAAAAGAGCTAAGAAAATATGAGTACACTTGTTATTCAACCTAAAATTTGTTGGTATGATCTTCACAATTTATCTCTGATGGGATATTGCCTCCAGATAAAGCCATGGCTAAGAAAATCAAGTATAAGGCTCCTGGTTTCTTGATATTAAGGGAAGTTATTTACAAGAAATATTTCAGCAAAACTCTCTTGCGTCGCTTAGGATTTGAAGAATCCCAAGTTATATTATCTAAACTACACGATGGAGAAGGTTCTGCACATTGTGGCTATACGACCCTAACCAGGAGAGTTTTATTAGCAGGGTACTCTTGGCCAACCATAATGGCAGGTGCTAAAGAGATGGTAAAAACGTGTGATCCCTGCCAAAGATATGGAAATGAAATTCATGTGCCAGCAGTTCCAATGGAATCCATATCTGAACCGATACTCTTTGATAAATGGGGGATTGGTCTAGTTGGGCCTCTTCCCATAGCATCCGGTGGATGTAGAACAATCATAGTTGTTATTGACCGTTTCTCTAAGTGGATATAGGAAGCTCCTTTGGCTGGAACCACTTCGAAGGAAGTCATTAAATTTATTCTATCTAACATATGATGCAGATTTGGTGTTCCCCGAAAGATTACTATTGATAATGGGCCACAATTTGATAATAAAGTCATGGAAATTTTCTGCACCTCCAGAGGAATTCAATATTATTTTTCTTCTCATTTACACCATAAAGCAAATGGGCAAGTTGAAGTTACAAATCGTACAATCTTGTCCGGACTAAAGAAAAATTTGGACGGAGTTGTAGGAAAGTCATCAAGTTATTTACAAGAAGTATTGTGGGCCTACCGAACTACACATCGGGATGCTACACAAGAATTTCCTTTTGCTCCGGTGTATGTGATGGATGCGATTACTCCCATAGAAGCTACTTTATCATCTCACAGATTCCAAAATTATTACGCACATGCTAATGATATAGCAGTCATGAATCAGTTAGATTTGATTGAAGAAAGAAGAGTTAAAGTACATTTGAGAACAGAGCATTACCGAGGTTTGATGAGGAGCAAATTTGCCTCCAAAGTTAAAAGAAGATATTTTCAGTTAGGGGAC
Organism: Limnanthes douglasii subsp. nivea; assembly: GCA_036936605.1. Taxonomy (NCBI): domain Eukaryota; kingdom Viridiplantae; phylum Streptophyta; class Magnoliopsida; order Brassicales; family Limnanthaceae; genus Limnanthes; species Limnanthes douglasii. Next base: position 221,099,210 of record JAUPFV010000001.1, read on the forward strand.
AAAGTCTTAAGAAAAGTCTTTTTGCACACCAAGGAAAAGCAGTTCGGTAAGCTGGCTCCGAATGGGAAGGCCCTTATGTGATGTGTGGGAATGTTAAATCAAGAACATACAAGCTCCAAGACAAAGAAGGAAGAGCACTAAAACACCCATGGATTGTTGAACATCTCTGTTTATAATTAGAATATAACTCTTTTATAAATATTTACTTTTTAAATATCAATGTAAATATTATGGGGCATACTTTTTCCTACCCTGGTGGCACGGGGAGGTTTCAATGAGGTGTCTGGATTTTTCAACAATATTTTATTCCTTCTTCAAAAGTCTGATACAATTATGTTTTAGATTGAGCCACAGTATAAGGTGGTCGAATATTAAATGCTTATTAAACACCTCGAATCTCAAATGTCTTTGATTTGATCAGATATATTAAACACTTGGTCACATTCATTAGAAACATGTGATGGAGAATGTTTAATATCCTTTTTAACACTTTTAAAATATTGCAGGCTATCTAAACATTGGCCATAAAGAGTTAAACAAAATTTAAACAAAGAGGAATATGATATTAGAATCCGATCGGATTAAAACTGATCTATGATTCACAAAATGCCTTCACTATTGAAGGACTTTAAGTTTTACAGCACAAAGATTAAAAAAAACAATGCAATAAAACGGCTTGGCCATCCAAAGACTTTAGTTTTTCAAGAAAAAGTACACAATGCAACCTTAGGGCTTGTTCCCTTCGGTTTTTTATTCACCGTCATCGTTTTTTGGACTATTGAGTTCAACACTTGAACTCTCACCAACTTCTTTATCTTCTTTGGAGTCTATCCCACCGGAATAGTTGTGCTTGTCACCATCAGCCATCATATGGAAAGGGAGGTCATTATAGTGCACAAATTTCCACAAAAGACTAAGAGTTCTCTTACGAAATTTCTCATGGAACAGTAAGACCATATCAGATTTAATTTCATCATCCTTTTTCTCTAGGGAATCTACAATTCCACTAGCATACTTCTCTATTCCTGTAGCTATTTCTTAAGCTTGTTTGCATACTAAGGAAGCATACTCTTCGGTGTTCTCTTGGACAGTTTTCTCCAACTTGAATTTGTCATCGGATAAAGTCTGGATAGTTTTGTCCTTAGCTTTTAGTTGCTCCTTCAAAGTTGTGATCTCTTTAGAGGAAGAAGTCTCCAGGTCGGAGTACTTAGTTTGAAGTTTTTTTTTGCCTCTTCTGACTTGAGTGGAAGCTAAATCTTGTTTCTTTTTCTTCAATGACCTTATGCTTTGCTGAGCGGTAGAAAGATCGTTTGTCAAGCTCTGTTTCTCTGTATTCAGGGAGTTTATGGTAATTTTTTTATCCCTTACTTTTCTCTCCAGATGAACTACTAGACGGATGTAACCTAGAAGGGAATGACTTAGAATATCTCATTTACTTGATATCATATAAGTCTCCCTATTGTAGGTAACAACATTGGATGAGTTGGAAGGACGATAAGGCTCCACGAAATCTTCCTTGTCCAAGTCATTGAAATACATGTTAATAATTTGAAAGGAATCAAGGTTTACCTCTCTATCAGCAACGGTCTATTCGGAATGGAGGTTGCGTGGAATTTCTTCTTGTAAAGTGCGATTGGCAGGAACTAGAGGAGGGATTTCAGAAGGACGTAGAATTATCTCTGATACGAGAGTGACTTTTTTCTTCCTGGCATCTTTTTCATCATTGCTTACTCTGTATTTCTTATCATTCTTTGAAATCTTTGGTGGGTTGTCTGACCCACCAGCGTCCTTAACAGTAAATTCTACTACTTCCAGCAGAGCAGCATTAATTCCTCATTGGTTCTCTGAATCGGTCCCTTCAGTGGTTGTTTGAAGTGGGTCTGTTGTGGTTTTCTTTTTTCTCTTATTCTTACTAAGGGCTTTGGCCCTGGAAAGCAGGTAAAGCTTAGCATTTTTAGCCTTAGTTTTCCTCATGATAATATTTGTAGGAGGAGGGATGGTCAGTTCTTCCCAAGAGAGATCTCTTCTCCCTGTGGTGTTCCACAAATGAGACCTCACAAAGTTCCCCGAAGTGAAATAGTTGTGGAAAGCGTTGTCCCATTTCTCCAAAGTCCAAGCGTTTAGTTTGGCACAAGTGTCTTGACCTGCCTCTACATAGTCCGAGAACTCCTTCGGAAAAATTGAAAAGAGATACATATTAGTTCGGAGTAACTACCTAGTATTTGAAAGAGTAAAGAAGACATGAATAAAACTTATGAATGCTCTTCCAACGATTGGTCAGCTGGCTTGGGTTAGAGGCAACCTTAATATTCTTCCCATTCTCCCAGACCCCGCTGATGAACAAGAACTGTGTCTTTTATGACTTTTCTTACTCCAATAAATCATTTACTACCTTGTAGTCATTCCCCATATTGTAATAATAGAAGGGGATGTGATAATTTTTGTACAAATTCGCCACACCAGCGAATTGTTCCACTGGCAATGGAATCTTAGATAGTCTGGAAGCCATGATACCAGCCATCAGGATGTACCAGACACTTGGGCTCAGCTGACTTGGACATAGCTTGGTCAGGTGGAAGTACCTGACTATCTCGGGATCAAAAGGAAACCGGAGTCCCCAGTTCAGCACCTCTGTGTAGACCACCAGCTCGTTGGGATTCTCACCTTGAGAGACTCACCAAATTTTCTTTCATTACAATGGAAGGCTGTTCGAATGGCTGTTCGAATGGCTTGGCTTCTGCCACGGGCCGATGTCCTGATAATTTGATTTCTGGCAAAGGTTTTACTCCATCCGAACTGGTGGGTTTTGAAGAGGTAGGAGTGGATTCAGATTTGGATTGATGAGTTATTCGACGAGGGGTATGCTTTCCAGGGGATTTTTCTGCGTCTGAACCCATATCGATAAAGGGTGAAGGTTTTCTAACGCTAGAAACGAGTTTCTCTTTAGGGAGAGGGTTTTGAGACTCTTGAACACAGGACCCTGATTGTAGAGGAGAAAGCCTTGAAACAAAGGGTATTTTTCCAATCTTGGGTGCTTTTGAGGACGATGAATCCTGGTCTGTGTTTGCTTGTGATTGATTGATTCCTTCACTAGGAGAAACAGGAAGGCCAGCATCAATTCGTTCGTCTCTTGCAACTTTTCTCGCTCTCTCCAATTCAGACAAGTTTAACCAACCTTCTTTTACTAGTGCGCTTCTAGCTGTGAACATAAATGACTCGAACACGAGTTGAAGAGTGTACTGAGCTTTCTCTCACTATAAATGCTTGTGTTTTTCTTTGAAGACAATGAAATAGTGGAATGAATTTATATAACCGTAAATGTGGGAGTTACCTTGGAGAAGGTAAAACGATAAAAAACAATGATTAAGGGCTACAAAGTATGGGACTTAAAACCTAGGTAACTTTCTAGCATAGTAGGTACGAAAATCTAGGAGAAAAACGATTGAAAGGACGAACCAGAGTCTAACACGTGTCCCATGTTGGAAAAATTCTCTTGAAATTCTTAACACTAAAATTAGTCTCACCAAATTTCGAACAGGGTAACTCTTGAAATTCTTAACAGAAAAAGATAAAGTTCGCAGTTCGGATACAGAAATAGATCGGAAATAGTTGACATTGATTTTTAAGAGTTAGCTCTTCCAAAGATTCTTGGAAAAGCTAAAGGGACTACTGATAAGGTCGGATATTTTAGCTACCATGTCTTGTTGTTATCCGAAGGGCAGTTCGGACCAAACCACTATGAAGTGGAACCGAACATGACTAACATAGTGGAATATGACTAAGCTAGGTGCTCGCCATTTCATACCAAATTACTAATGGGGCCTTAAACACGACCTGACTTCACAATCTGACCCAATAGGCCCATGGGTCACTAATTAAGTATAAATAGCACAACCACTTTCATTAATGAGGGTAATTAGAATTTATTGCTAGCACACAACTTAATTATCTCACTACTCTATATCTTAAACATTAAATTCCCAAAACACTTTACATAATTACCCTCAAACAAAAATTAACCACACCAACTCTTATATCCTTATTAAATATTAAATTTGTTCAACTTGTCCATATATATTTAGGTTAACAGCATCCTTAAAAAAGTCAATAATATATAAAACTTTACCGATAAAATAAAATAATATATATAATTTTTCCTCTAATTACTAACTAGATTTTCAACTAAATATGTTTTTAATAATATATTTACTAAATAGATTCTCTTACTAAACTTAATTTTTAATAATACATGATTTAAAAAAATATAAACTTATTATTAGTCCATATTATTCAATCTAACATCATGTGATTTTGTATGCTCGTCACCAAAAGTTATTACAAATTTGGAATCTACATTTTAAAAAAATTGTGATGATTAATGACAATGAAGACAAAGATGAAATCATTGTGATAAGTGGTGGAGATTATGATATTGGAGAGTAAAAAAAACTTTAACAAATGTTTTATATTTGCTTTAGTGTTTCATGTCACACTATTTAATACATGTTTTAGATGGTTTATTATACTAAAAATTTATGTTTGTTTCTTTTATCATTTAGTTATGTTTGTTTTGGTTTAACAAATTATATCTTAATTTTTATTTAAATTAAAAAAATAAAATAAAATTTGAGTTGGATTCGGATCGGATAATCCGAATAATAAAAATATTGTTTACGGATTTGGTCGGATTAATCACAAATACAAACGGATCAAACTCGAATTTGAAAATGTTAAACCTATAGCGGACCAGACAAAAATAAAATTAAATACGAGAGAGGGTAAACCTGGAGCCCGACAAAAACATGTTCTTTTTCCAACTAAATATACACTCTTAGAGAAAGATAATAAATAATGTTATTAAATTTTAAATTTTCAAATTGTTATTATATTGTTTGTTGGCCTACTAGTTTAGGCTTTGACTTACTTGTGTGTTGTATTTTACAACTGAAATCATTATCAGATATGATAGATTTCAAATAATTATACAAAAATACGTTGATGCAATGAGATTGGTTGGAAATCCATGCTCGTAAAAGAGAGAGCTTGAAATTCTCCATAACCTACACGTGAAGAAATTATATAAAAAAAATTGTAACTGTGTTATAAGGTTTGTTGACCGAAAATGCCTTTATAAAAAAGGGTTGTTCAATTGAGAAGTTGTTCATGACAGTGGCGTAGCCAGGATCGGAACATCGTGGTGTCCTGGACTTTATTATCGAAGAAGTATATATATATATATATATATCAAAATAAATTATAATAACAAATGGTTTATATTCAAATTTCAAATATTGAATTGTCGGTGTCATGACATAATATATGTTACATAAATAACTAAAATGTGATTAGGCAAAACTAAAATAAAAACATAAATCTAAGTTAATTCTACTTCTACTTTCCTTTTACTCATAGTTTGAAAATGTTGAAGGATAGTTGTGTTACTAATCGTGGTAAATACCTCTTTTCCACAAATGTTACCAGACAATCATTAAGCCATGGATCACTCATTCTATTTCTCAACTCATTCTTCACATAATTCATTCCTGAGAAAACTCGCTCAACACTCGTCGTTGCTACGGGTAAAAGCAAAGCCAACTTCAAAAGCTCATAAACCCAATTGAAGATTCTATGCTTTTTTGTATTCACAATAATCCTAGAAAGTTCTGCAAGTCCTTTTAAATTGGAAAATCTAGCATCTTTCCTGACACTCCTAATATAACACTCAAATTGGTTTGTCAAAACTTCATCATCAACATCAGAAAACTTAATAGGGTACGTTCTCGCCCTTCTCAATAATAATTTACTATCAAAAGCTTCAAATGAAGAGCAAGGACTCAAGCATGCAACGTATTTTAACAACTCAGTGTTTTCCATATTAAATCTCTCATTCAACTCTTTTAATTGCATATCTAAAATATTCATGAAGCAATCGAACTTGTAGTGATGCAAGTTAGAAACACCATGAGCTAAACGCCTAGATTTCATACCTTTCACATATTGTGCCTCCATGTCAGGAATGTCAACACTCAAGTTGTTACAAGATGACACAACTTTATCCAAAAACATTTCCCAACCGTTATTTCTCATGTCCTGTAATCGATCTTTACTTACTGAAACAAGGTTCAAAACGTTCAAAATATCTTGATCAGCCCTTTGCAACGTCAAAGACAATTCATTTGTCACACCTAATACATCATTCATCAAATACAACATGAAAATAAAATCAAATGTTTGCATCACAGTTAACAAGGTCTTCGCTTCTCCGTTTTTATCACTTAATCCATCAACTTCCAACTCTTCAAGAACTTCAATCACTGGAGAAAACAATTTCATCAAACTAATAAGTGTCCTATAGAGAGAACCCCACCTTGTGTCACCAGCTCTTACAAGAGACGTCTCTTGATTCAATCTATGGCCAGTTTCAACAAAGCCCCCTTCTATCAAATTTGTAACTTGATTTGCTTGATATTCTCAAAGTAAATCCTGAGGTTTGTTAGATGACCTAATGACATTAACAACACGTGTAACAACTCCAAAAAACCATTTCACACCAACGTGTTCTCTTACAATTGCAATAAGTGCCAATTGCAATTGGTGAGCAAAGCAATGCACATAATAATCAAACAGGTATAAAAATGAAATAATATAGGAAGAATAAGTGTGGGTATAAAAAAATATATAGGATAAGAATAAATATAGGGTATAAAAAATATATTAATAATATAATAAAAAGAATAAACCGCTATAAAAATGAGAAAATATAGGATAAGATCTTTAAAAACAAAATATATTAATAATATAATAAAAAGAAAATATATAGGGTAAGAATAAATGGGTATAAAAATGAAAAAATATAAGATAAGATCTTTAAAAAGAAAATATATTAATAATATATAGGATAAGAATAAAAAAGAAAGAAAATTAGAAAATATAGGGTATAAAAAGAAAATATATAGGATAAGAATAAAAAACAAAAAATGTAAAAAATATAGGATGTAAAAAAATATATAGGATAAGAATAAAAAACAAAAAATTGTGAAAATATAGGGTATAAAAAAAATATATAGGATAAGAATAAAAAACTGTTCTCTACCTAGGTAGAGAACATGGGACCTGAGTGGGTTCCTAATTTGATTTTACCACAGGGATAGACGGTTCTCTACCCATGGTTCATGATATACACATAATTATCTATCATATTCATAGTATATTTATAAAAAAGGGTTGTTCAATTGAGAAGTTGTTCATAGTATACACATAATGTACTGCATTCGTATTTGTTGATACAATTACACATTGACACTCACACTCACGTTTCTATGAGTTTATTAGCAGAAATAATATTATGGGAAATAATATTGTCTAGAATGAGAACATGAAACATTTTAATGATAATATAATATCAATATAAATAATTGTAAAAGAAAATATTATCAAATGAATAATATTATCAAAAACAAAAATAATAAAGACAATACTATAAAGGTTATGAGGAATAATATTGATAGGGGACCATGTTATTAGGAATAAAAATAATAGGAACAATATAAATAGGAAAAATATTATTAGGAATAAATATAACTCGAATAATATTACCAAAAATAAAAAGTAACAATATTCTCAAAACTAAAATAATAATTTTCTAGGGACTAAAAATAACAAGAGTAATAAGATAAAGTTTTTATGATCCAGTAAGATTTTTTTTTCCAAATAAGCTGGATTGCATCTTTCAGATATGAACCCAAAGACACCCACCATGATGATAATCTAAACATGAGGCACCTCGAATGTAGGTTATACAGCATTGATAGACACCGCAAGACATGGAAAATTAGAATTTGAATTAAGAAAATTTAAACATGGTAATGCATAAACCCAAGTATAATAATCAAAACGAGGGACAATGGGTTTGCGATTCTAGAGAAACTATTCATGGGGATAACAAATTGATAAACCTTTCAAAGCTTAAGGTTATAAGAATATGGATAAGAATAATAGTATTCCAATACTCTGAGAGGAGATTGTTGAGCTTGTTAGACTTGTTTCAAACTTGTAAGGATCCTACAGTGAAAGCTGATACGATGCAGTTACGAGCTTCAAGTGCAGTAGTTCCACGAATAACCTATTTAGCAATTCCATAGACAGAACACATAAATAGTGTTTATAACAATTTAAGATTATTTGCAAGTGATAGTCACCAAAGAAGCCGCTAGATTTATAACATCAACAGGTTGTGCGGAACGAGCTGAGTTGCCGAGAGAAGCTCTTGAACATAAGATGGATCACCAAAAAACAAAAAATCATTGCCAGCAATCTGAAAAATTCATATACTTATTTATCAGTGACAGGACCAAATAATATTAGTTCAGTATTATTAGGGTTCTGGCCTCCCTTACAGAAAGCCAAAAATAGTAAGATTTTATTAGTGACATGAGAAACAAGTGAGATTGTAATTTTCCCTTTGCTAGCTGTGTTAATTCACCTAGTGGAAGTCAAGCTAAAGAGGTAATGAACTAACCATCCACCAGAGTTGCACTCTGTAAACAGTCCACTGCTGAATCTATCAGACCATCTCAATGGGAAACTAAACCACATAGCAAGGCAACCTGAAACCAAATATGTTTTAGCAGAGAGTACAGTTCATATTATATTTTGCATGATTACACCAATGAAGGAGAATATCACCTCATCTGTTTCGAGATAAAGGTCCTGTTGCCTAGGTTGAGCAGAAATATATGGTATTGTAACTCCCTGGATGCAATACAAGATTTGATGAAACCTAGCATCCATAAACCATAAACGATAAACAGAAACAGAAGCATCGTTATCAAAATAGATCAATAGATTAAAAAATGAATATATACTAAGAACTAAGGATGGATTACATTAATAAGTAGTTTCACAGAGATTAAGTAACAACTCCATAACCTTCAAAAATTTCAAATTTATAGGAAATTATATACTACCTTAGTAGCAGGAACAAAGTAATTAGGTAACCAGGCAATGTGAGTCGAGTCCCTTTTACAATCATCTATATCCCTCACCCAATATATCTGTTCTTCATAAGATTCATAACATGCAAACACATTTCACCAATCAAACTAACAATTAACCAAATAAATATCATATCTCTTCACTCTATTTTGTTTTCGGATTATAAAATTAACAAAAAAACAAGAAACCTTCAAAACTATTTGTTCTTCGCTCCAACTGTCAATTCGTAAAACAAGAAAGATGAATGAGAAGAAAACGTGTTCGGATAGGATCGAGAAGCAGAGGAGGGTCACGATCGGAGGAAGAAGAGGGTGAATCTGAAAAATCTCGTAGAAACAGAGGTAAATGTAATATGATGCATGGGCATATGTGTAATTTTTTATATTTTCGGTAAAACATTATACCTAACTAATCGGGACATATTTTGGTCCAAAAAGATAAGTCTCTTATTATATAAGTATTCGTCCCCTATTACCATTTGACCGGGTCAAATTTTATTGTTACACAAAATATCTTAACTTATCCTTGTCGAGATATGTATTTGATAATATCTTAACAAACTCAAAAACAAATAATACGTCTTAATCCATATTATTTAAAAAATTCAAATATACTAACGGATTAGAAAGAGATTTAATATATATTGGGTAACAAACTTATCTTTAACATCTAATAACTAGGGTTTTGGATGATTTTTAAAAATATAGAACAAAAACAAAGTCATTAACAAATTAATATATATCTATCAATCCTAGGACACTTTCTCACAACATAACCTTTTTTTCACTTTTTAAAAAAAGTATTCGTCTCTCCTCATTGTTTACTTCTAAGTCGGTTAACTTGAAAAAGATGTCGTTTAACAAATACAAAATAGAAAAATACGCCGATTCTAGTTTAGCATTCCAGTGGACTCATCATGCGGTTCTTGAAACGCGTATCAGATTACCGAGTTTTATTAACAGATCTGTGGTCTATTCCAGAAAATCCAAGGCGGATATGGGTACTTGGTTCACTCCAAACAAACTCTGGGGAGAAGAAGAAGTCTTTTACCTCAAATATTACATGACTCAAATTTTAAGGATTCCCGTACAAACCTTTCTTAATGTGATGAATACACTTCCAGGAACAACGAATTCCATTGTGGTCAGCGTTGATACATTTATAGTTACAGAATTTCATTACAGCCAAGCTCCTGAGTTTGCAAGATTTGCCCAAGAATGGATCACCACTCATTTGATTCCGTCTTCGGCTCCTAGGACTATCCCTGCCGAAGAATCAGGTGTGGAGAAACTCGAAAAAATTAAATTCGATGTTAACAGAAGTGACAATGAGAAGTCGTGTGTGATATGCATGGATGATTTTGAGGAAGGAACAGAACTCATTAAGATGCCGTGTTTTCACTTGTTTCACGTCGATTATGTCACCAAATGGTTGGAGATCAACCGTGTCTGTCCATTGTGTCGATTTGCGATTTCTTCTCGTTCTGATTAAAGATAATAATACTTTTGTTTTAGATTTGGGATGTGCAGTTTTGTTTTGGTATAGAGATAGGTAAACGAAACTGTACAGTTAATGTTTTTTATTTTGTTCTAGTTTATTTTTAAAAATCATCCAAAATACTAGTTATTAGATTTTGAAGATAGGTTCGTTACACAATATATATTAAATCCCTTTTATAATATGTTAGTATATTTGAATTTTTTAAATAATATAGATTATAAGGTATTATTTGTTTTTGAATTTGTTAAGATATTTTCAAATATATGTCTTGAGTTACGTTAAGATATTTTGAGTAATGATAAAATTTGACCCGTCACGTGATAATAGGAGGTCCAATACTTATATAATGGAAGGCTTATCTATTGAGACCAAAATATGTCCCAATTTACGTATTCATACAATTAGTTATGTATAATATTTACCTATGCATCCAGCTCGTAAATATAAAATTACACATATGCCCATGTATCCTATTACATTTACCTCTCTTTCCACGAGACTTTTCAGACTCACCCTCTTCCTCCTCCGATCGTGAATCTCTTCTGCTTTTCGATCCTATCCGAACACGTTGTCTTCTCACTCATCTTTCTTGTATTACGAATTGACAGTTGGAGCGAAGAACAAATAGTTTAGAAGGTTTCTCGTTTTTTTTTTAATTTTCAATCCGAAAACAAAATAGAATGAAGAGATATGATATTTAATAGGTTAATTGTTAGTTTGATATGTGAAATGTCTTTGCATTTTATTAATTTTATGAAGAACAGATATCTTGGGTGCGGTGAGGGATATAAACTATAGATTATTCGTGGAATTACTGCACTTCAAGCTTGTAACTACTTTCGCTGTAGGATCCTTTATCATCCTTATAAGTTGGAAACAAGTCTAACAAGCTCAACAATCTCCTCTCACAGCATTGGAATACTATTATTCATATTCATATTCTTATAAAAGCTTTGGAAGGTTTATGAATTTGTTATCACCATGAATAGTTTCTCTAGAATCGCAAAGTTATTTCCACTTTCGATGAGAATCAGCAACTTATAGTTCAATTATTTCAAACCCATTGTACCTCGTTTTGATTATTATAATTGGGATGTAGGATAAGTAAGATATGTTTGTGTATTATATGTTTAAATTTTCTTAACGCTGAATTCTAGTTTTGCATGTCTTGCATTGTTTATCAATGTTGTATAACCTATATTGGAGAGCCCCATGTTTAGATCATGATGGGTGTTTACAGCTGATTTGGAAAAAATAACCTCTTACTGGATCATAAAAACTTCATGTTATTACTCTTTTTATTTTTAGTAATAGAATATTAGTTTTTAAAAATATTATATTTTGTTATTTTTATTTTTGACAATATTATTCATGTTATTTTTATTCCTAATAATAATGTTGTCACTCTTAATATTGTTCCTCATAATACGAATGCGGTACACTATTCATAATAATATTATTTTTTTAGTATTGTTATTTTTGTCTTTATAATAGTGTCCCTATTACTTTTGTTTTTGATAATATTATTCATTTATTATAATTTCTGATAATATTTTATTTACAATCATTCATACTAATATTATATTGTCATTAAAAAGTTTCATATTTTTATTCCAGTTATTTTTATTCCTCATAATATTATGCCCTCTAATATTATTCCCGTTAATAAGCTTATAAAAACAAGAGTGTAAATGTGTAATTGTATAAACAAATACGAAAAATGTGTAATTGTGTAAACAAATACGAATGCGGTACATTATTCATGGTTCAAGAGTAAAACCTTGTGACAAAAATTAGAATGAAGAATACGATGCTCAAAATGTTAGTAACCGATAATCATGTGCATACTTAGATCTGCTTCTCCATTGAACTACCATTTTTTATAAAGGCATTTTCGGTTAACAAATCTGATAATATCATTACAATATTTTTACATAATTCCTTCACCTGAAATTTATGGAGAATTTTAAGCTCCCGCTTTTGCAAGCATGGGTTGCAGTGCATTAACATATTTTCACATAATTATTTAAAATCTATCATATCTGACAATGCCTTCAGTTGTAAAATACAACACACAAGTAAGTCAAAATCTAAATTAGTAGGCCAACAAGCACTGTAGATCTAAAAGAACATATTTAAGAAGAATTCACCAAAGATTAAAAAAAAACAAATCGCATATCACCTAATGATAACACAAAAACCTCAATTAGCCTATCAATACACGAACGACTAATATACGTTTCTTGGCAGCCAAGCGGAATCAACGATTATAAAAGTTTAACCTAGGCAAAGAATCAACACGACAAATCCTTTCTCAATTTCCAAGCATCCAAAAACAATCCACACTAGTTGAAGCCAAACCAACATGAAATTGAACATCAATTGAACTACAATATAAACTAGTTCAAAATTTCATCATCACACTCACAAGCCTTGGCATCTATATACCATAATTAATGCAAAAAAATAGTAGCCTAATTTCAGGGACTAAACCCAGCTTAAATTCTAAAACATTAGTTATTCCTAGAAAGCAAAATTCACAATTGTATTGGCGTGTCGTATCTTGTATGAGAGCTAAAAGAATTACTAATTAAACTCTTATTACTCAAAAGATGAAGACACAAAAGATAGGTTAAAGGTTAAAGATAATTTAAAATGACTAATAGTTTTTTTCAAAAGAAATTGAATACAACAATTTTTGAGGAAAAACAACTAAGAGTTGAGGATCATATAGCCATAAACTTAATAACCCTATCTGACTAAGAAAACAGAAACTAGTTGATAATCTTCAAAGTATAACTAAAAACAAAGTTGCATACCCTGGTATCATTATCATTAAAAATCAACTACGAAGTCAGTAACATAGTCCCACTCAAAACCTTAGATCATAAGCTATTATGGATAAATATAAATTCTTAGCCAACAAGAAAACAATAAAAAAAATAGGATATTGCAAGAATCCAAAAATGTCAAAATCAACTAAGAGCCCCAATAAGAATAAAATCAACAAACAGAGCTACAAAGAGGGGCACAAATCGTATTTCGAACAATGGTTCATAGTTAATAATAAGAGATAAAGTTAGCGGTTATCATTAAACAACAATAAAGCTCGTAGATAACAATACAATCATTCAAATACAGATTAAGCTTAATATCATTGGGAATAGTTAAATCATATACATTTACTAGGAATTAACTAAAATATCAAACTAAAAACCCAAAACCAAACCCAAAAAAGAGTCGAAACTTTAGATTCCACATATATCCATATGAATTATTCAATACAAAAAAGTAAAAGAATTCACTTACAAAATAAATATATATATATATATTCAAACTAGGATCAGATGAGGTATGGAAACAATGATGGAGGATACGACCAGAAGAAGAATAAACGAGCGAAGTGATAGGTGGGTATTTTGTCCGATAGAGGATAGAGCCTCTACGTCCTCATTTTGGAGATTTGATTATCTTTAAATTAATTTTTTGATAAGTTTTAAGTCAAAGGTATTTTTGTATTAAAAAATTTAGGTTGAACTTAAGGTTAATAGCATCTTATTTTTTTTATTTATTGGTATAAAACCCAACATTAAAGGATTCAAAGTTCAAAATCAAATACTACCTGAAGATTCCGTGTAATCCGTAGCTGACGAGCTCCGTGATAAGATCCAGAGTGGTATCGTCAGTTATATATTATCTATTTCCAATAATCAAGATCAAGATTGAAGTTTCTATTTTATAGATCTCGTTCTAATAATTTGTTTTTTCTTCTAGTCTAATTAGGTCTTCCTCCAATGAAAAGAACAAGAAACACTTAACATCAACATCAAAGGCAATGAAGAATCTATAAACTTGTCAAATTGTTTTCACTAGATGGTATATGGATCTAACAATTTTTTTTAAGGTAAATGTGGATTTGTGTATATATGATGTAAAAGGTTACAATCCTCAAGAGAGTTCAAAGATCTCTCTGTAGAGTACAATGAAAATGTAAGACCATGTCCGAAACGGCCTTTTGATGGTCTAGAGCACTTGCCTCCTTAAAAAACCTTAACCAGGAAAAACCCTGTGGGTAAAAACCCGGTCTAAGGAAAAAGAGTACAAGTCTTAACAACTTGATTCCGTCTTCGGCTCCTAGGACTATCCCTGCCGAAGAATCAGGTGTGGAGAAACTCGAAAAAATTAAATTCGATGTTAACAGAAGTGACGATGAGAAGTCGTGTGTGATATGCATGGATGATTTTGACGAAGGAACAGAACTCATTAAGATGCCGTGTTTTCATTTGTTTCACGTCGATTGTGTCACCAAATGGTTGGAGATCAACCGTGTCTGTCCGTTGTGTAGATTTGCGATTTCTTCTCGTTCGGATTAAATAGAATAATACTTTTGTTTTAGATTTGGGACGTACAGTTTTGTTTCTGTATAGAGATATGCAAACGAAACTGTACAACTTCCTTTTTTAATTTAAAATTCTAAATCCGCATAACTGATGAAATACAATACAGTTAATTTTTTTTTATTTTGTTCTAGTTTATTTTTAAAAATCATCCAAAATACTAATTATTAGATTTTGAAGATAAGTTTGTTATCGATATATATTAAATCCCTTTCTAATATGTTAGTATATTTGAAATTTTTAAATAATATAGATTATAACGTATTATTGGTATACATGTCTTGAGATACGTTAAGATATTTTGAGTAACAATAAAATTTGACCCGGTCACGTGAGAATAGGGGTCCAATACTTATATAATGGAAGGCTTATCTATTGAGACCAAAATATGTTTCAATTTACGTATTCATACAATTAGTTAGGTATAATATTTGCCTATGCATCCAGCTCGAAAATATAAAATTACATATGTGCTCATGTATCCTATTATATTTACGGACTTTTCAGATTCACCCTCTTCCTCATCTGCTTATTGAAGGTTTCTTGTTTTTTTTTTTTAAATTTTCAATCCGAAAACAATATAGAATCAAGAGATGATATTTAATTGCTTAATTGTTAGTTTGGTTGGTGAAATGTGTTTTCATTTTATGAATCTTATGAAGAACAGATATCTTGGAATTACTGCACTTGAAGCTTGTAACTGCATCGCATCAGCTGTCACCGTAAGATCCTTTATCATCCTTATAAGTTTGAAACAAGTCTAACAAGCTCAACAATCTCCTCTCCCTTCCTGCTTTAGATCAGCATTGGAATACTATTATTCTTATTCATATTCTTATAATGTTAAGCTTTGAAAGGTTTATGAATTTTGCATAACCTATATTGGATAGCCCCATGTTTAGATCATGATGGGTGTTCTGAAAGATGTAATACAGCTGATTTGGAAAAAAAAACTTTTACTCGATCATAAAAACTCATGTTATTACTCTTTTTATTTTTAGTCATAGAAAAATATAAGTTAGGGTCCGGAGTGGCGTAGGCCCCCCTTACTTAAAATATAAGTTTTATAATTTTTTTTAAGGTAATAATTATTTAAATAATATTAAAATAAAAAAAATTACGCCCCTTTAACTAAAATATATATATTTTGTAATTTTGTTAAGGTAATAATTATTTAAATAATATTAAAGTAACAATTCTACGGTCCTTTAACTAAAATATATATTTTATAACCTTTTTAAAGTAATAATTATTTAAATAATATTAAAATAAAAATTTAAGATAATAATTTTTTTTAGGAATGTTTTAAATTTAATATTTGAAATAATGGTAGAAATTTACTAATTTAAAAATTAGTATGTTGACTATTTTAATGAATTTTTTTAGATTAAAAGTCTCAAATAAGAGTGGAAATTTTAATCTACAAAATCTTGGATTATTGCTATTTTTAAAGAATAATTTAAGTTAGAAATCTTGAATATGTTAAAAGGAAATTTTAAGTTTATATTTATAATTGGTTGGATGTAGTCTCGAGCATTTTAATCTCGATGAATACTATAACTCCAACTCCATTGATTTTGTAAATATTCTCAATTTGTTTTTGCCATAATTTATTTTGATTTAATATTCCTTTAATCTTTCTAATTAATTATGTTTTATCTCTTACTTTTATTTAGAAAAAGATATTGAGTTGGTGAAAAGGAAGAACACGATCCAAAGGAGTTTCACCAATTTATCTTTTCAAGGTATTTTCTTTTGAAATTTTATTATTATTTTGATCTTTCCGATCTGATTTGTGTTCATTTAGGAAAGTGAAAAGACATTTACTTAGTTAAAAACAATATATATATAGAAATATTTGCTAGTTTTTTTAAATAAATTTATATATTGATTTTAATTTTATATAATATTTACATAAAATTTTGATTTTATCTATATTTATTTAAAAAATATTTTTTATATAAAAAAATTGAATTTATTTTCATATATTTCTAAAAATATATTTTATACATTTATCTTTTATATATTAAATGATTTTGTTATATTTTATTTTTTAAATATCTTTTAAAAATAATATAGTAATATTTTTATCTATGTGTTAAAAATATGTTTTATATAACAAATTGTATTTATTTTCATCTATTTTTCAAAAATATATTTTTTATAACAAAATTTATTTACTTTTATGTCAATTTTAAAATATCTTTTTAAGATATTAAATTTGGTTTAGTTACATTCTATTTTATTTTATATATCTTTTAAAAATAATATATTAAGATACATTAAGATTATAAAACCAAGGAATAGTGTTGGTTATTAAGTAGCTGGAGTAATAATAATATGATTCATCCTAATCTCATTGCTTCTATATCAAAACCTAATGATGATAGTGTAGAATTTCATTTGAATGAATATATAGTGAGTGTTCCGGGACTACACCAACTTATTGAAAAGTCACATAGTAATGTTAGAAATAAAATTCGAGAATTCGACGAGAATTTTGGCCCCCCCTTACTTCAATTCCTAGATCCGCCACTGATCACTCTTACTATTGTTTTTATTAATATTATTTCTCATAATACGAATGAGGTACATTATTCCTATAGTATAGGAACCATATTAAGAGAGACAATATTATTGTCCCTAATAATATTGTCTCTCTTGATATTGTTTCTATTAATATTATTTCTCATAATACGAATGTTGTACATTATTCATAATAACATTGTCTCTTTTAAAATTGTTATTTTTATCCTTATAATATTTTCCATATTACTTTTGTTTTGTATAATATTATTCATTTATTTTTATTTCTGATAATATTTTCTTTTACAATCATTCATACTAATATTATATTGTCATTAAAAAGTTTCATGTTTTTATTCCAGTTATTTTTATTCCTGATAATATTATGCCCTCTAATATTATTCCCGCCAATAAACTCATAAAAACAAGAGTGTAAATGTGTAATTGTGTAAACAAATACGAAAAATGTGTAATTGTGTAAACAAATATTAGAATGAAGAATACGATGCTCACAATGTTAGTAACCGATAATCATGTGCATACTTAGATCTCCTTCTTCATTGAAATACCATTTTTTATAAAGGCATTTTCGGTTAACAAATCTGATAATATCGTTACAATATTTTTACATAATTCCTTCACCTGCAATTTATTGAGAATTTTAAGCTCTCGCTTTTGCAAGCATGGATTGTCAACCAATCTCATTGCATCAACGTAGTTTCACATAATTATTTAAAATCTATCATATCTGATAATGCCTTCAGTTGTAAAATACAACACACAAGTAAGTCAAAACCTAAATTAGTAGGCTAACAAGCAGTGTAGATCTAAAAGAACATATTTAAGAAGAATTCACCAAAGATTAAAAAACACAAATCGCATATCACCTAAAGATAACACAAAAACCTCAATTAGCCTATCAATACACGAACGACTGATATACTTTTCTTGGCATCCAAGCAGAATCAACGATTATAAAAGTTTAACATAGGCAAAGAATCAACACGACAACTGCTTTCTCAATTTCCAAGCATCCAAAAACAATCCACACTGGTTGAAGCCAAACCAACATAAAATTGAACATCAATTGAACTACAATAGAAACTAGTTCAAAATTTCATCATCAAACTCAAAAGCCTTGGCATCTATATACCATAATTAATGCAAGAAAATAGTAGCCTAATTTCAGGGACTAAACCCAACGTAAATTCTAAAACATTAGTTATTCCTAAAAAACAAAATTCACAATTGTATTGGCGTGTTGTATCTTGTATCAGAGCTAAAAGAATAACTAATTAAACTCTTATTACTCAAAATAGGAAGACACAAAAGATAGGTTAAAGTTAAAGAGAACTTAAAATGACTAATAGTTTTTTTCAAAAGCAACTGAATACAACAATTCTTGAGGAAAAACAACTAAGAGTTGAGGATCATATAGCCATAAACTTAATAACCCTATCTGACCAAGAAAACAGAAACTAGTTGATAATCTTCAAAGTATAACTAAAAACAAAGTTGTATACCCTAGTATCATTATCATAAAAAAACCAACTACGAAGTCAGTAACATAGTTCCACTCGAAACCTTAGATTATAAGCTATTATGAATAAATATAAATTTTTAGCCAACAAAAAAAATGAAAAACGGGATATTGCAAGAAGCCAAAAATGTCAAAATCAACTAAGAGCCCGGATAAGAATAAAATCAACAAAGATACGGGCACAAATCGTATTTCGAACAATGGTTCATAGTTAATAATAAGAGATAAAGTTAACGATTATCATTAAACAACAATAAAACTCGTAGAAAAAAATACAATCATTCAAACACAGATTAAACTTAATATCATTGGGAATAGTTAAATCATATACACGTACTAGGAATCAACTAAAATATCAAACTAAAAACCCAAAACAAAACCCAAAAAAGAGTCGAAACCTTAGATTCCACATATATCCATATGAATCATTCAATACAAAAAAATAAAAGAATTCACTTACAATAAATAAATAAATATATATATATATATATATATATATATATATATATATATATATATATATATATATATTCAAACTAAGATCGAATGAGGTATGAAAACAATGGTGGAGGATACGGTCAGAAGAAGAATAGACGAGCGAAGTGATGGGTGGGTATTTTGTCCGATAGAGGAGAGAGCCTCTGCGTCCTCGTTTTGGAGATTTGATTATCTTTAAATTAATTTTTTTGATAAGTTTTAAGGCAAAGGTATTTTTGTATTAAAAAATTTAGGTTGGACTTATAGGTTAATAGCAAAATCAAATACCACCTGAAGATTCCGTGTAATCCGCAGCTGATGAGTTCCGTGATAAGATCCAGAGTGGGATCGTCAGTTATATGTTATCTATTTCCACTAATCAAGATCAAGATCAAAGTTTCCATTTTATAAATCTCCTCCTAATAATTTGTTCTTTCTTCTACTCTAATTAGGTCTTCCTCCAATGAAAAGAACAAGAAACGCTTAACATCAACATCAAAGGCAATGAAGAAGCTATAAACTCGTCAAATTATTTTCACTAGAAGGTATATGGACCTAACAAATTGTAATGTCTCACTTGGGTTTTAATCAAGTTAGTTCAATCCAATTGTTAGATTTAAAGTAAATAAATTATATGGAACTCAACTAGGCGGTTAATAAATATTTTCTGATTTTTATATTAATACTTATTGTTTATTTCATTTAAAATAGAAGATTCCAGTTTAAAATTCGGATAAACATATTAAAATGTCTATAGTGACTTCTAGTATTTCTTATAACTTTTTTTTAATTGATGGGCCTAACCCATCACACTTTTATTAAAAATCAAGAGTTTACACACATTAAAAGAATACAATGGAGGTCCAAGACCTTAATCTCAACCCTAGACGAACGTCTCTCTTCTCACACTCTTCTTCCACTCTGAAACCTCAGCCACCCACAATCATCCATTCTCTATAGCCAGAACTTCATAAACCAGTCAAACCAGCATGATCGAGATTACCAACAACTCGGACCCAGAGCCATAACAATCCTTTTCGATCGAATCCATCCTCAAATCAGCTTCATACCAACACTTAAATTCTTCGATCCAACAAGCACAGTAAAGACGAACCCGAAATCGACATGCAAGATGAATATCGAGATTACCAGCACTCAGACCCAGACCACAACCTTTCTTTTCGAACAAAACCATCCCCAAATCAACTTCTTACCAACACTGAAGTTCTTCGATCCAGCAAGCATAGTAAACCGACATGCAAGAGGAAGAATCGACATGCAAGAGTAAGAATCGACAGAAAATCCAAGGTAATATCCAGAAACTCTCTGACTTTTTCATTAAGCAGCCCTCAATCAAAAGGAATAATCTGATGTGCCCTAACCCTAAGCCCTCGAGAAAGACTATGGCTCGAAGCTTAGCATGGGCATCATCCTTGTTAAAAAACTTTTCCCCATTAGATTCAGAGACAGAGTGAGCTATCCAGTCTGCAGCCTCATAGTGTTCTCTAAAAATATGAGTAATCTTCAAGGTAGGAGTAAGAATCCTGTAACAATAGTTGATAGAAGCCTTTAAGAATCAGGGACACTTGTTCGAAAGAATCATCTCACATAGTATCTTACAATCCGTCTCAATATCAATGCTAGTGAGCCCCTTAGACCGACACGTCTGAATGCCATCCATAAAAGCTCTAGTTTCAGCCATAATCGAACTCCATTTACCATACCATTTACTGAAGCCAAACACCATTCCACCCATACTATTTCGAAGGATACCTCTACCAGTACATTCCCCACTGTTCGAACAAGCTCCATCGGTGTTGAGTTTATAACGGCCCAATTTACGACATACCCAACTAAGAGCCACTGGTATATGCTTTCTTTCGAGATGGTTAACACAGTTTAAGGATGGACCAACAATACTATCATAACCCTAGTGCTGATTCTTAAGAATTTTAGCTCTATCCAAATCCGATAGAATTTGAATAACCTTATCAATCATGTCCACTGCCCTCAAATTTCTGTTCTCCATTTTTAGCTTGTTCCTGGCCATCCAAATAACCCGGACAATTATAAGAGGTAAAATATTTCTGACCTGAACCTACTTATTAGAAGACCAGAACCAAGTTCTCACTACGTGAGAGATAGACATATTTCTAGTGATGTAGACCTTGAAATGCTCAGCAAAATAAGCCCACACCTGCCAAGCCTTCTCACAATCCATAAAAACATGATTCGCACTTTCGATATTCTCACAATTCTGACACTTAAATACTAACTTGATATTTCTGTTTTACAGGATGGTGTCCACTGGCAACCAGTTCTTCAACATTCTCCACAAGAGAAAGGAATATGTACGAGGAGTTACATTGTTCCAGATCTTGGCGTAAAGGTAAGATCCATGCCCTGTCTCACAAATTTCTGCCCATGTAGTTTTAGAGTTAAAACAACCATCATTATTTAAAGTCCATGAACTTGTATCTTTCGTAGAATCATCCAGGGTAACTTTGAGGATGTTCTGAATTTGAGATGGGTTCAGATCATTCTCAAGGTTGTTAATCATTCATCCATTTGACCAGTAGTCCTTAATCAACGAGGGAACATGTGATAGTCTGTCCTCACCACTAGCAAAGGTCTTAAAGGCCTCACTAGAACACCACCTGTCAAGATTTAAATCCAAATTCCCTTCTTTGACATGCCAGAAAACATATTTTTTAGCCTTGTCCCTTATAGACCAGATTCTCTTCCATACATGGGAGCTACTTAATTGCATAGGAACTGTTAGAGGATGATGATGCTTGAAATAGATGTCCTTCATGACCTTAGATCGGAGTGTGTTCTGACTTCTCAAGTTGTACCATAGCTTATAAGAGAATTGGTTTATATTTAATTTATAACTTAAAATAGTAAAATAATTGCAACTTTTACTGGCGAGTTGGTTTATATTTTATTTATTTAATACATTAAAACACAAATCTGTATTAACTAAAAGTTAAAAATAAATATATGATAACAATCTAAAAATTTAAAAGTTAATAAAATTATTTGTTATTTTTCTCAAAATGTGTATATTTAGTTGGAAAAAGAACATGCTTTTGTAGGGTTTCAGCAGCGTGGTTGTAATGAAATTCTCTAGCAATAAAAATATCAAAACAAAGCATAATGGAATCCGTTGATCCTGATATCACTATAGCCTTCCACAAGAATCCTGAAAATTTGAGCCATGTATTTTTTAGCCGAGAGACATCTTTTTTTTCCCAAATTTTGTTTGGACTGAACCAAATACCTATATACATGTTGGAATTTCTGGAATAGATCACAGACCTATTGATAAAACTGGATAATCTGATACGGGTTTCAACAACCTCATAACGAGTCCACTGAAATGCTAAATGAGAATAGATGTATTTTTTTATTTTTTATTAGTTAAATGACATCTTATGTGAACCAACTCAGGAGGTAAACACTACAGAAAATTTTAGGTAAATATTTATATAGGGCTCTCTTTTTCTTAATATAGAATACTTTTTCAAAGTAAGAAAATCTTTGTAATTATCTTTTAAATCTTTATATCTGGTTTCAGGGGGCTAATATAGAGAAAATGTTATCTAGATTTTTATATGAAACTTGAGTAACCAATCTTCACTCTCTTACACACGACTAGAAAATGGTTTAGGAAACAAGGATGTATTTAGTGAGTTTTTTTCATGGTGAATCAAACAGGATGATGATGTCGAAAATAGAAAGAAAATACGATTTAAAAAGAAGGAAAAAATAGAGAAAAAGTTATGCTCCGAATTTTTTTTATCACTTTTTTAAAAAAAGTTTAAAATTTGATATAGAGTATGAACGATATTAGATTTATATACTAATTTGTTGATCTCTAGTTTATATTTGAAAAATCATCCAAATATTTTTTATTGATATAATAATAATTATTAGATTTTAAAGATAAGTTTGTTATACAATATTTGGATTTTTGTAGTTAATATGTCATGATAATTTTCAAAACTAATATTGGGAAAATGGGTACCACATATTCCATCTCCATATATAAGTAAGAACAAATCGATCTCCATATTTTTGTGTTAAATATTTGATTTACGTGATCAAATCCGTTCTTTGTTTGAAGAAAAGGAAATGATTGCTTTAAAATAGAATGATAATATAGAAATTCTAGAGAGAGAATATAAATGGTATATTTACCTTAATCAATAAAAATCTATCCTTTTATTAAATGTCTCGTGACCTATTTATACGTGCGCAAGTTACATCAAATGGATAAATTACGTTATAGTCCTTTATATTTATAAAAAACATCAATTTATTCTTCCAAGTTTCCTATTTTATTCGAACAAGCTTAAAGTTATTAAGTTAGGACCTTGATAACTTATATCCTTATAAGTTTCCCCCTAGTCTTATGAAGAATGATGAGTAAGAACTAGAGTTCATCGAAGCCGTTCACAAATGAAAACCATATATCGCCTCGAATGCAAACCACCCACTATTGCCATAAAGCTTCTTAGTTATATATTTATCATCTTCGAACGAAAATATATTTAGGTTTGCTTCGAATCTAGACCAATTTGTATTATGCGTAACATCTCCTAGAATCCTCACGCAACCTTATGCTCTCAATATTCATGCTCATAAATTTTCAATCACATTTTTACAACGGCTAGAAACGTTTGCAGTACTCTAGTACGCATGTTAAGAGCCACCAAGTCTAACAGAGTACATGTGTCACCCTACTCAGTAGCAAGTAACTGTTTGGCGGTTTGTTTTCACCCAATAGTTGTCATCACCTATTCACCTTCCCTTACTACTTTCTCTTTCATTATGCTTGTATAAATACTCCCTTATTAATTACTTTATCTCGCATACAATTTCTAGTGAGAGAAAAAGAATCATCGGAAAATCTTACTACTTTGCTACCGGCACCGGAAAACTCAACTTTCCCGATCTACCTTCAATCTTTTATAGAGTAATTTGAAGATTCTTGTTTATCTTAATTTATGAAAAAATCACTAAACACTAAAAAATCCATCTTTGGCCTCTACAACTACTTGTGTATTAACGAAAGGGTTGTTGAATATCGTGCAGCATGGGTGATAGATAATTCTCCAAAAAATTATACTCAAACCACTGTATACGGAAACTTCAACCCATGCCAGAATTCTTCTGGGCTTCAAAGTTCATCCAACCCAGTTCTTAATAGTAGTTTACCAAAATGTCCTCAATAGTCATTGTCATTGTCATTGCTTCGAAATTTCTCGCTCACACTTTCTAGTAATACATAAATTCCTCCTTAGACAAATCGTAAGGTGATATAAATAAAATCCTCTAAAAAAGAATCAGAGACTTCTTTAATAATCAATATTGATCCACCTCGAAGTTCCCGCAAAAAGACACTTCGAATTCAATCCAATCCTCACTCTCTCCAAAACCATCCTCATAGAAAAAATCCATTTGTAGCCATGGGAGAATTCGATATAGAAGTGTTACACTTCAACTCCCCACAGAGAAGATTGTTGTGATTGACAAAGAGTCACAACTAGCTCTTTCGAAAACTTTTGAACCCAACATAAAAATAGCCTTGAATCGTCAAAGCACTACCAAAGGCAAAGCCCCACTTTAACTGCGAGACGAAACATCCAAAGAGGAAACTGAATCATATTCAAAGACTGAGACAGACTTTAACCATGATATTATAGAAAGTGGTATTACTTCAGAATCTGAAGACAATGCTTCATAACAAACGGCTCTGAAGAAGAAGGAAAAGAAAAAAAAAAGGCTTATAAAACTACCCGAGGACATTACTGTCACTTTAAGTGTCAATCTGAAGTCAGTTTCTCCCCGAATATATTATTATGTTGATAAAAACATACCATACAAAGATTATAGTCAATCTCTTGCGGGATGGTTAAGCAAACAATAGGGGCTGCCAGATAATGTCGTGCTTCGGTTACCTCAAAACGGAGAGAATCCACTTTTTTGTGGAGCTAATGAGCTTGTGGTCTATCTGGAGATGATCAAATAGGGACTTTGATTCCTATTCGATCCAATGATAGTGGAGTACTTCGAACTTCTAGACATGTGCTAACATAAGCAAGCCTGAATTTGTGGTTCAGTCTTTTATCTATTATCATGGCTTCCAGATTCAGCCAAATTTCTATTTTCATCAAATACTTTATTGCAATGACTGGTCTTTCAAAAAATCTAGTATTACCCTTCTACTACCTCACCCTTGGAGATAATTTAAAATAATTGATGATATTCTCAAAGCTTATAAGTTCTGGAAACAAAGATTCTTCTTTATTTCTACAATGATATGGATCCTGAAGTTTAACGAATCCAAAAAAAAACTTAAACAACTTGCTCATCATGCTACCGCACCTATTCTGCATGAAATCATGAATTCAAATCCTACACCAAGTTCACCCTCATCTGTTATTAGGCCTTATAGAGATCCTTTCACTCTTCCTACTACTTTTACTATACATGTGGATGATCATTCTAAAGAGGTATCAAATATTTTTCAACCATTCTTGAAACTTGACCAAGTAGCAAAAATCTTGGGCACACAAATGATGTCTTCTCAAAATAAACTCAAAAGAATGGCTAAAGACATGATCCTATATAAAAAAATATGTTACAGGAGAGGAAAATATGAGGGAAAGTTTTGGTCGACGTATCCTTGATCAATTTCAAGTTTTCTAAGTTGATAGGTCAAAGTTTATAATAGAAGCCATCCACCTCCAATGTCATTTAAGACTTGCTCATGATCAAGAAAAAATGGAATCGAATTTCAAACATCAACATTAATTAGACGAACTCAAAATCCAGCATGAGAATGAAATAAGCAAGGAACATAAAAAGTACTATTCTCTACAAGATTCACTCAAGAAAAGTGAAGAATAAAAGAAAAACGAAATTGACAAATTGGCGTCACTTAAGACGTCATTCGAAGAGCAGAAAAAGATTGTTGTAGAAGCCATGGAAATTGAATGTGAGTTAGACACCCTTGCTACTATCAAGAACATCGGAGATCATAAAATAATTACTTTGCTTTGCGAATTTCATGCAGCTTTTCCAAAAGAAAATCTGTCAGGACTTTGGAAATTAATCCCCATTGGACAATCTTCCAAGTGAAGCTTTGAATCTTATACCAACTGACTAATCCGAAGAGACCGACACAGAGGAAGATGAGGACGTTTCCGATTAATAATGAAATTATTCTCAATAAAGCTCAGACCATTCGTCTACTGAAGATAAATAATTTATAAATTCTTAACCACTTAGCATTTGAACTCATATTTGGTAAGGCTAATAGATGCCCTTCAATTTGTTCAACGAACAAATGCCTTCTTTATTTCTCAACTACTTGTCAACTTTATATTCTATCTTGATTAATATTTTTCATATTTTGAACAATGTATTAACACTTTGAATCATAGTATCACTTGAAAGTAATGTTTACCTCTTCGAACCATGCTTCAAATGAACGTATAGTACATCAAATAAAAATAATGCATTTAAAGAATATTAGCACCTCAAATACGATTATCTCATCAATCAATGTTGTAAATTAATGTGTAGTACCTCGAATAAATATAGTCTGTTTAAAAAACGTTAGGACATCAAATACGATTACCTTGTTAATCAATGATCTAAATGAATGTGAGTTACCTCGAATAAAATAGTGTGTTTAAAGAATTTTAACACTTCGAATATGGTTGTTTTCTTGAACAGTGCTTCTAGTAAACGTATAGCACTTCGAATAAAAATAATTATTCTTGGTTAACAACTTCAAATGATCAGTCTTTGATTAGTTACCAAAATAATGTAAGTAAACTTCCTGGGCCAACAGGGAGGAAATAGTATGTCACTTATCCAAAACTCATTAAATTCATATAAAATATATAAAAATAAAAAAATCACTCCCGATATAGTTTCAAGTGTTCTATATTCTAAGTATGTTGAAGTAATCTGCCTTGTTCATCGTGAAGGCGATATGTAACCGACTTTACTTTTTCTACTACCACATAAGGACCTTCCCGATTCGGGGCCATCTTTCCAAGTCGATTGTCCTTTGTAGGGAGAAATACATTCCTTAACACTTCATCATCCACCTTAAAATCCTTCATTTGTACCTTCGAATTATAACGACTACTCATCAAAGTTTGATACTGAGTCGAATTCAAATGCGCTCTAACTCTCTTCTCTTCGATCAAGTCAAGGTCGGTCTTTATCCCCTCTTCATTTGACTCCTCTGAATATTGGAGTATTGCCTCTATCCCTTTTTCACTAATGATATATCCTATAAACTTTCCTGACCTTACGCCAAAAGTATATTTTTCAGGATTTAGCTTCAATCGAATAGCCCTTAAATTCAGAAAAATCTACTCTAATTATTTCAAGTGTTCATCATATGTTATACTTTTAACAAGCATATCGTCAATGTAAACTTCTATGTTTCTTTCAATCTGAGAAGCAAAAGCCTTCTTACCAATTTTTAATATGTCGCCCCTGCATTATTTAGACCAAATGGTATAACTCTGTAACAATATAACCCTCGTTCGGTTATAAATGTAGTACTCTCCTGATCTTTTGGATTCATATTCATCTGGTTATACCCTGCAAATGAATCCATAAAAGAAATAATTTTGTTCCTTTAAGTGGAATCAATCAATTAATATATCCGATGAACAGGAAATGGGTCTTTACGACATACACGATTCAAAATCTGTAAAATCAATACACATTCTCTACTTCCCATTCTTATTCTTAACAAATATTGGGTTAGCAGTCCAAAGTGGGTATTTCACCTTCCAAATATGTATGACCTTAGTTAATCGATTAACTTCTGCCACAATAGCTTCGGATTTCTCAATAGAGAAAGCTCGTCTCTTCTGAATAATAGGTCCGATCTTCAGATTTAAAGATAAGTTATGGCATATTATTTTTGGTGGAACTCCTATGTTATACTCTGTTTTTCAAGTAAAAATATCCCAATTATCAAACAGAAACTGCAACAGTTAAAACGCAAATTACGTGAAAAAAGTCCATATTCGCAGAGTTTTCCCATTTGTAAATGTATATTTTTCGATATCCTCACTTGCTGCCAAAGGATCCTGGGTTTCCCTCGGATCACATACGCCATCCTCATCCGAGTTGAACCCTCTGATTTTTATTCTTCCATTTGGTCATTAGAATTAGACGCTCGAGAATGAAGAGTTGTTGCATAACACTATATGGCCACATGCTGATCATTTTGAACCATCCCAATATGATCCCCAATAACATACTTCATGCATTGATGAACGGTAGAAACTATTGCGTACATTTTTTACAGCCTAGATCTCCCAAAGATAGTATTGTAACTCGTCATACATTCAATTACCATAAAAAAAACTTGGACCTTCTTTTTGAAAGGGACTTTTCCCAAATATACCTTTCCCTCGAATTCTCCAATTACTCGGGTTGTTACTCTAGTGAACTTAATTATAATATGATCAGATCGAATAATCTTAGGTGGATTACGCATCCTATCATACGTAGATTTCAACTAAACATTCGCTCAACTACCAGTGTTATCAAAATACTTTGAATTTTGACCCCAACAATGCTTGCTCATATACCATCGCATCTTCATGAGGTCCTGGTATCCCTCAAAGATCTTTATAATCGAATAAAATAAACAGTTTATTTATCTTTCGATATAAATGAGTAGACATCATGTCTTCTACTTGAGTAGCAAAACTTACAACTGATGAGGGAGTATAAAAGACATGGAGAAAATTGTAAAGAAGAAGTATGATAGGAGAAAATTGTAAAGAAGAAATTGTGTTAGGGGAAAATTGTATAGACTACTAAAGAAGTAGCCATTATGAGAAGATGAAAAGATATAGGGACAAAAAATGTAATAAACGGGAGTTAAAGCGTGTGGGACCCGCAATTGTACTATAAAAGGACCACACACGCTTCACAGATCCTGAGATGAATATTATATTACTTTCTCTCTCTAGTTAATCTAGACTCTCACTTTCTCTCTCTAAAAAGACTCCTAAACAAAGTACTTTCGACTATTTTGACACAAAGAGATTCTCGTATCACAAAATCACCCCAGAGCTTTCTTAAGACTCTTCAGTGGCGCCGTCTGTGGGAAACGAAGATTGTTCTGACGACAATCGCTTCCTGGAAATAGTTCCTATTCTGAGGGAAATTATGGAAGAGCAAGGGGACGATTTTGTTAACGATTGCGATGAGAATCTGGTGGGTGATGATTATCGGAACGACATGGAATACGAGGTGCGTGGGGGCCAGCGAGTCGGAGACACTTTTGATGACTCAGACCTGTTGGCTCGAAGGAATGAACTGCTGCTGGAGATCGAAAGGTTGAAGGCAGAAAAGGAAACCGTTCAGGCAAATCTTCACTCCGAGATAAGAAGGGAGCCAGTTAGTGGAAAAGAGGAGCGCGAGACCGATTTTCGTCCTAAAGCCAGGGACGGTAAATACAAGGGATACGAACGACGATCGTCGAGGAGGAGAGAAAAGCGACATTTGGATTCATCCGACTCGAGCGATTATTCTCGATACAGTTCGTCGGAGTCATCTCATGGGAAAAATCACCAAAAGAAAAGACATGGTCGAGGACACGCTGATTACCAAAGAGGAAGAAGCTCGGAGAGGAAATTTTTGAGGGAGAAGAGTTACCGTACTCAATTTAATGAGCGGGGTTATAGCTAAACGAACTTTCCTGCTGGAAAAGAAGACGTAGGCCCGCGAAATTCGGAGTGGCAGCATCAATATACTCTACTATCCGAGGAGGGATTGTATTTTCCGAGCAATGAAAACTTGAGATCCAATGTTTATCGGACGGGTTACAATTGGAGAGCTTCTCCTTTGTCCCGGACATTTTGGTGGGCAACCTCCCAAAGCATTTCGATATCTCAAAGTTAGAAAAGTTCGATTGGACACAAGACCCTGATAATCACATCGAACAATTCAAAAACTTCATGATTAATTTCGGCGACGATGATAAATTGTTGTGTAGAGCGTTTTCTCAGACCTTCAAGGGGGTAGCTTCCAAATGGTATAATAGGCTTTCGCAGGGCTCGATAAATAATTTCGACATGTTCTGGAATATCTTCAGACAGCACTTTGTGGGGAGCAAAAAGTTCAGAGCTAACGGAGACACGATAATGTATTGTAGACAAAAGGTTGGGGAGAGCTTGAAGAATTACACCAATCGATTTGTCAAAACGAAAACAGACATGAAGTATTGTAAAGACTCAGTGGCACTTGCAGCTTTCAGGATGGGCCTACTCCACGGATTATTAAATGATTCGGTGGCGGAGAGTCAAGCCATGACCTTTGGAGCATTGTTGGATCAGGTTGAGAAGAGAATTCTGGTGAAGGAGACTCGGGCATCTGAGAAAGGATCCGGTGATCAATTGGATCAGAACCAGTTTCAGAGATCTGAGCCTAGTAACCAAGGGCCTCGCGCCAATGTTCAAGCCAAAAGTACGGGTCAATATCCGCCGAGGCAGAAAATAAACCCGCAGTATTATGGCAACCAACAAAATTACAATCAAGGGGCCAGACCAATGTCGAATAAGTGGGTTCGACCGGACTATTTTGCGGAGTTAACGGAAAATATTGCTGCTATATTTGATAAGGCGAGATCCACAGTACCATTCAGGAAACCTTTTCCTATTCAGACTCCGAGGGAAAGTAGAAGCGTTAACAAGTATTGTAAGTATCACGAAGATATCGGGCACGACACCAAGGACTGCATAGCCTTGAAAAAAGAAGTGCAAGCTTTGATCGAAAATGAATTGTTGTTAGAGTTTGTCAAAAAGCACTTTCAGAAAAATGTTGTGGTAAAGACTGTTCCAAAGAACACTGATACAGCCATGGTGATTTTTGAGGAGGTTGATGTTTTTTATATTGAACAAGAGTATTTGGATCCCAAGGAGGGTAGGAACAATGTGAATATGGTGGAAGAGGTTATTCCGAGGGGGAGAGTGAACAACCTCTGTGCTTTCTTTGAGTCGCTGGCAATCTTTGGAGGGGATACCATCGTAGGGAATTCTGATAGCTCGCGGAAGAGGCACATGGTCAACTTGACTACCCAGATTGAAGCATGGGTGTCAGCACAAATGCACCGATTGCTTTGATGACGACGATATGCGAAATGTCGCAGGCCCACACGAGGATGCGGTGGTGATTGTCGCGGGTATTGTTGGAGATCAAGTTCAAAAGATACTTGTTGATACAGGAAGCTCCGCGAATATCTTGTTTATGAGCACTTACAAGAGGATTTCTGACCCACCAGTTATACGACGTTCCGACAAAACCATAGTGGGCTTTACCGGCGCCACAACAGTGGTGGTTGGAGAATTTCATTGTGTGGTCGAGTTAGGCCATGGGCCATTCAAGAAGGAGGTGGAAGTATTGTTTATTGTTGTCGACGCACCAACCTCGTATAAAGCTATTTTGGGTCGCTCTTGGTTGTCCCGAATGCATGGTTTAATCTCGACGGTGCATCAGTGTCTAAAATATATGGTAGGGAACAACATCGGGATAATCAGAAGCAGCCAGAAAATGGCCCGCGAATGTTACCAGATAGCTTTATCCTTGAAGGGAGTTCGGGGAGAAATATCGGATAAAGCATAGCAATTAAAGGGGCCTTCCTCGGAAATCATCCCATGTGATGATCCGAGGGAGACCCCCGGATTTCTGGTCCCAGAAGAGGATTCCGAGGCACATGAATTTGAAAACGGTAAATCTCTGAAGATTGGAGTAAAACTTTCTTTTGAGTTCAGAGAAAGGTTAATTGCGTTTTTGTCTAACAAACTTGATATGTTTGCTTGGTGTGCACAGGATTTCACGGGAGTACCATCGGAGATAATATGTCATAAACTTGCGGTACGACTTAATGTTCGACCCATTGTCCAGAAGAGGAGACCAGTTTCTCCGGAGAAGGCTACAACTATTCTCTTGGAAGTGGAGAGGCTGTTAAGCATAGACCACATTCGCGAGTCGCATTATCCAGTATGGGCCTCGAATCCAGTCTTGGTCAGGAAAAAGAATGGGAAGTGGAGAATATGCGTTGACTTTACAGACTTAAACAAAGCTTGTCCCAAGGATCCATTTATGGTGCCCCGCATTGATCAGTTAGTGGATTCGATCTCGGGAAATCGATTGTTGTCTTTCATGGATGCGTATTCTGGGTATAATCAAATCCGGTTGGATACTCACGATGAAGATAGCACTTCATTTATTACCGGGAGATGGTTATATTGCTACAAGGTTATGCCATTTGGCTTAAAAATACGGGGGAAACTTATAAGCGTCTGGTCAACAAAACCTTTGAGGGACAGATTGGTCAGAATGTCGAAGCATATATCAATGATATGTTAGTCAATAGTTTGCAGGACAAAGATCATTTTGCTGACCTGGAGGAGACTTTTAATAATTTGAGTAAGGTCAATTTGAAACTGAACCCGAAAAAGTGTGTTTTTGGGGTACGATCGGGCAAGTTCCTTGGATATATGATTAGTGAGAAAGGCATCGAGGCTGACCCAGACCAAATAAAAGCTTTAATCACCATGACTCCACCTCGAAATATCAAGGAAGTCCAGATCTTGACAGGGAGATTGGGTGCGTTGAATTGGTTCATTTCTCGATCCTCGGACAAATGTGCACCTTTCTTTAAGGTATTACGAAACGCCAAACAATTTAATTGGACTGATGAGTGTTCAGCAGCTTTTCGCCAAATTCAGGAATATTTGACATCCCCTGATATACTATCTAAACCATTGCTGGGGGAAAGATTAATTATCTTTGTAGCAGTGTCAGATTGTGCAGTCAGTGCTGTTTTACTCCGCGAAGAGGACTCTCTTTTGAAACCTATCTATTATGTCAGTAAGAGTTTGCTGGATGCGGAGAAGCGATATCTCAAGTTGGAGAAGGTAGCGTTGGCTTTGGTGGCAGCTGCCCGAAAGATGAGACCTTACTTCCAAGCACATCCTATAGTTGTTCGGACGACTTGCCCCCTAAAATGTTTATTACAAAGGCCCGATATCTCTGGGAGGATGCCTAAATGGTCAGTAGAATTGGGAGATTTTGACATAGAATTTGAGCCTCGAACGGCGATAAAAGCCCAAGTTTTGGCTGATTTTTTGGTTGAATTTCACTCAGACAGAGAAGACAAGGAGGTCGTTGACCATTTTGATGAAATGGAATGGTTGGTACGAACGGATGGATGGTCGAACAACTCTAGAAGTAGTGCGGGTATCCAGTTGATTTCTCCAGAAGGGATAGCTATATTCCAAGCTATTCGATTTGGTTTTAAGGCAACTAACAATGAAGCGGAGTATGAGGTAGCATTGGCGATTTTGCGTTTAGCTCAGATATGTGGGGCCAAAAAGATTAAACTGATCAGTGACTCACAATTGGTGATAAACCAAGCTTTGGGAGAGTCTAAGGCCAGAAAAGATAAGCTGATAGTATCATTAAGGCATTAAAAGATTTGGCGTCTGAGTTCGAGGAGGTCAAATATGAACATGTTCGAAGGGAAGCAAATGTTGTCCCAGATTCCTTGGCCGCAGCCTCGCGAACGGAGAGATACCCATGGGTCTTGATTCAGGAACATCCTGCGGTCATGATCGATGCGGAGCATACAATGAATGTTAACGAGGTGAGAAATGTGATCAAAGATGATTAGAGCTCAGCCGTTATTGACTTCTTGGAAAATGATACTTTACCTGTTGGAAAGTACGAGGCTAGGAAAATCAGGTTCAAGTCTCATGGGTATATCATGTTGAGAGGCGTTCTGTATAAGAAATCTTTGAGCCGACCGTTACTAGGGTGTCTGAACAAGGATGAGTCGTAATTTGTCCTGTCCGAATTACACGATGGGGAAGGTTCATCCCACTGTGGGTATAAGGCGTTAATTCAACGGGTGTTTTTGGCTGGTTATTATTGGCCAACTATCGCTTCAAATGCAAAAGATTTGGTAAAACGATGTGACACGTGTCAGCGCTAGCCAATGTAATCCATAAGCCTGGGGTATTATTGGAGAGTATTTCGGAGGCAGTCCCATTCGACAAGTGGGGCATTGATTTAGTTGGGCCCCTACCAATGGCATTTGGCGGCAGACAAACTATAATAGTAGCAGTGGATTATTT
The DNA here is from genome assembly GCA_036936605.1 of Limnanthes douglasii subsp. nivea. Taxonomy (NCBI): domain Eukaryota; kingdom Viridiplantae; phylum Streptophyta; class Magnoliopsida; order Brassicales; family Limnanthaceae; genus Limnanthes; species Limnanthes douglasii. The sequence goes on from JAUPFV010000001.1 coordinate 221,133,838, forward strand.
CTCTAAGTGGGTGGAAGCGGAACCTTTAGCAGGGTCATCAACTCTTTTAAGGATAACCGATCAAGGGGATCCAACCTCCAAAGTCTGCTCAGAGCCATATTGTTGTCCCTGAAACAAAAGCGAAATCTATTTTCCCATTTCTCTTTGGCCCACTCACTGATCTTGGTAAAAATGGCAGTGGCACTCTCTACATGATCAGCAAATGGTTTGGAGACGCCAGTCATAACTGCAAATATATCAAGTTAGAATCCTATTATTCGAAGGGTTACCATAAGAAAATTCGTTCGAGGACTTACATTTGTTGGTCCACAGGAGAGATAATTTGTGAGGGTTCGAAGGGGTTGATTCTGAACCTGTTTCCCAATGACCTGAGAAGAAGATGAATTGTTGTCTCTATTTCTTGTCAGCCTTTAAAAAATCTTTGAACACTTTTTGCCTTCGGTTAAAGGTTAATGAGTAGAATGGGAAGAATGGGTTCCTAGCTAACCCAGATAATCCGATGAACTGCTCCAAGGAAAATTCTTGGCCTGAAATTCTCGATGCCATGATGCATACCATCAATGTGAACCACATGTTGGGTCCAGCTTGAGAAGGGCAAAGGTCGATTTTAGCAAAATATTCAATGAAAAAGGGGTCTAAAGGAAATCTTAGTCCCCAATTCATGATTTCGGTATAAACTATAAGCTCATGATCCTTCACTGATAATGGGGTCTCTCCCTCGGAGGGGAACCTAATGTTGATGTACGAAGGGATGCACCAACGAGTACGAAGTAACATTTCCTCCGACGGAGAAAAATACTTGTATGATATGTTGTGAAGAGCAACCGCATGTTTGTTCTCAATCCCTCGAATAGTGTTGCCCATGATGGCGTCAAGTTCTAAGGGAAGCGTTACGTCTCCCTTTCACTTGGGGGAAATATGGTTCGCCTGCTCTTCGGATATTGTTGGAGGAGGAATAGGCATTTTGCTCGATGATTCTGCTGGGATTTCGATGATTTTGTTTTGACTCGTGGCCTGAATTGCTTGAGTATGTGGCTCAGGATTGTTCGGGGCGATGGGTTGTTCACTAGATGATTCTGCAGGAATCTCGATGACTTTGTTCCGATCAGCAACCTGAATAGCTTGAATAGACGACTCAAGATTGTCCGAGGCGATAGCTTTCCCTTTAGCAGCTAGGGCTTTATTGCGCAACTCTCGAATTTCTGCCTCGGTAATTACAGTCTGTCCTGGAGAAAATCGGGGAGTTCCAGTCCCTGTTATAGATGGAGTGGCTGGAAGGCTTGACACAGGATCCCCGGTCTTCGGAAGAGAAGTATCCACTACCATAGTTCGAGGAGCTTCAGGGGTAGTTGGTGGTGCTTCTTTAGAACGTTTGCGCTCCTGCGAATGCTTATCTTTGTGGTGTCTCTTTCTCTTTCCCGAGGAGTGTTTGTGGTGCTTTTCTTTCCCCATTACTCCAAGGGTGGTCTGGTTGGTGATTTGGTTTTGTTGTGATATTTCGAGGGGAATGATGGCCGTCAAATTTGCAGGATGGGGCCACGAACCGTAGAAGGTAGTCACAACAGGTGGAGGTTGAGGCTCAGTTTATTCACCAGCAGCGACTCTCTCTTCGAACTTTTTGCTAATAAGGAGCCACTCTGGAATCCGACGAGGTTTGTAAGCCAGCTTTCTCTCTCTAGAAATTTTGGGTGGAAAGTTTGAGCTATTAATGAAAGAGGTAAGTATTTATAGAAGACAATGGGCTTTTAGAGAAATTCGGGTCTGGTGACATTTTCTATTGTTTGCCTAGGGGCATTATGGGTACCCTAGGTGAAGAATTGTTGACAGAAAAGCGCGGGAGAAGATGTAGAGGCATGATCCAATCTCAGGAATGTGAAGCGATCTCTCCAAAGATACGTTGACAAGAAAGTACGACTGTTGACGTCTTACCTTTTTCAGTCAATCTTTGCAATGTCTTATCATCGTATTATGGTGGTTGTGATATGCTCACACAGCGAATTCCGACGGGCAACATTTTCAAGTAATAGGCTTGTCCTTGCTAAGACATTGCAAGGATTGGGGGGCTACACTGGTTAATATGAGATAAAAGAAGTCTATAGTCTAAGGGATGTACTTGTTAAGAAGACGATTTTTCGAGGAGATGTTTTTTCGAAGAGATATGTAGCATTTGAAGTATTGGTCAAAAGCATTTTCGAGGAGGAAATTCTGCAGTTGAAGAAGAGTTCTCCGAGGAAAAGATGTTTGAGGGAGCAATGGAGACTTCTTTACAGTCCCAGTAAAATTATTTTTACTAGGATTGGGGGGCTACTGATGAGGGAGAATAAAAGACATGGAGAAAATTGTAAAGAAGAAGTATGATATGAGAAAATTGTAAAGAAGAAGTATGATAGGAGAAAATTGTAAAGAAGAAATTGTGTTAGGGGAAAATTGTATAGACTACTAAAGAAGTAGCCATTATGAGAAGATGAAAATATATAGGGACCAAAATTGTAATAAACAGGAGTTAAAGTGTGTGGGACCCGCATTTGTACTATAAAAGGACCACACACGCTTCACAGATCCCGAGATGAATATTATATTACTTTCTCTCTCTACACAATCTAGACTCTCACTTTCTCTATCTAAAAAGACTCCTAAACAAAGTACTTTAGACTGTTTTGACACAAAGAGATTTTCGTATCACAAAATCACCCTAGAGCTTTCTTAAGACTCTTCAACAACATGTTTTTTTTTTAGTTTTTAATGTTTCCAGTCATAGTATACCCACCAAAAATTGCTCAAGATCTAAAAAATATACACAAACTTCAAACCCGTCCTAGAATCAGTGGTTCATCCACAGCTAACAAAATTAATTGATTTGGGTCTGCGTCTAAATACTTTGTCGCTGCATCAAACTTGTCATATTTAGAGTCCAAAATCATCGACGAATTTCCTGCTTCGAATTTGGATTAGCAATTGGTTGTGTTGTCATGCTCAGATTTTTTAACCCACTGCTTGACCCTTGACAAAAGCTGTTAACTTGTCATTTTCTATCAAAACGTGTATTTCTTTTTTCAATGCTATGCAATCCGCAATATCATGTCCAATTTCATAATGATACTTGTAATATTTATTGTTGCGTTCTTCTCTAGGATTATTTATGGGAGATGGCTTTCTAAAATATACTTGACCTATATATTTTTTATAGATAGCTGCCACATTCTTAGTTAGATCCTTGAAATATTATGGCCTTATCCATTAATTTGGTCTAGGCCGGTACATTGATGATTATACCCATGAGTTGGAGTCCCTCCTTCTTGCGGATGTAGATCAATATAAACCCTCGGATGCGGTGGTTCCTGAAAGTTTAAAGTATGCCCTTGGTTACCCTGACCAATAAATGCATGTCCTGAAGTTCTTTGAGTAGAACTTCAACTACCTCGAACCCTAAGAGCTCCAAATGTCAAAGACCTCATTTTAGTCGTCTTATTTTATAAATCCCATGGAAGTAAACCTTATCTAAAATCTGACATAGCGACAAGTTCTTCACAATCCTCTAGCTTTGTTTTTGTTAACACAAACCGCCTCGTATAATATTTTAACGTTTCCTCCACATCTTGTTTGCATTGTATAATCGTGTCACCATTAGCTCGCATTTTCTAATTTCCTACAAAATGTCCTGTTATACCATTTCAAAGCAGCACCCTTAAAAGTCTGAGAAAAAACTCTACTAACCAGCCTATAATCATCCTCGAATTTCATCATATAATTCTTGAATTTCTTAATGTAATCATCAAGATCTTGCGTTTCATCAAACTTTTCTACCTTTGAAATGTCAAAACGCCTCGGAAGCGGTACAGACATGATGTCCTCATACAAAGAAGAATTCCTCCAATCCACTCCTTGCATATATTGATCATCTTCATTGGTTCCTATTATTTCATATAAATTTTGATATGATGTATTAACATACCGATTAGTCGTATTTTCTTTATAAAGCAAATCATCATTCACATATCGAGGTTTACTTTCTTTCTTTGACTTGTATTCCTTACATAACTTCCGAAGACAACTCTCTTCGCCCTTCCAATAATTTTGATGTCTTTCTTATCTAAACAAACGATCATTAGAGTCTGAACTAGAAAATTACCTATCACTAAACGAAATATATCGTTGTTTATCATTTCAATCTATCCGCGAAGAACGGTATTCTTTGTCTGATTGAAAATGTGTTTTCTTATGATATCTTCGACTCCGATGACCTACATAGGATACCCCTGATAGATTTTCCACCTCATCTTTTTCCTCAACTGGACGCACCTCAGATTTCAAACTATCATATCTGATTTGTTGTTCTCTTTGTGCATATTCGTCATTTAAAACAATAATTTTTTTCTAGCAACTGATTCGTTCGACTCGCAATATCAGATTAATTACATTGCTCGAGAATTCGAGAAATTCATTGACCTTCTTCCCTGGCACTCACCTCTTTGTGTAAATCTGACCGAATAACTTCGATTGCTTCACGAACCATTGGATCAACTCTTGCCTCCTCTGGTTCCATTATAAGCAAGACCGTTAACTATGAATTTTATCTCTTCGAATTTTAGATGTGTTATCTAGGTACCAAAATCCTCTCAATGTGGTCGCCAATTTGTTGTGTTAAAATATTTGATTTACATGATCGAATTCGTTCTTTGTTTGAAGAAAAAAATGATTATTTTGAACTAGAATGACAATATAGAAATTCTATAGAGATAACAAAAGTGGTATATTTGCTTTACTAAATCAGAATTCATCCCTTTATTAAATTTTTTTGGCCTATTTATAAGTGCGCAAGGATACTTCAACAAAAACAATTACATCAAATGGGTAAATTGCGCTATAGTCTTTTATATTTATAAACATCATTAATTTTTTAACCTAATTTTTTTTATTTTTTTCGAACAACCTTAATACTATTAATTTAGGTCCCTCATAATTTATATCATTATGACACACTAGTATGATATTGTCCATTTTGGGTCAAAAAACCCTCAAGGGGTTAGCTTTCGGTCCACTTTCAAAAGATCTCAAACTAGTTGAGATATGTTCTTACTTATATACTACTGATCATTCCCATGTTTAACCGATGTGGGATGTGGGACTTTGGTCGCCACCCCAATAAATCATCCTCTCGAAAAAAGTATCACTTCAACCTCCTCTCAAGCTGCTCGCCTCCTATTAGGCCACACTATCTTGTTCATTAGCATCACAATCCAATCAAGTACCACTTGATTGATGAGCCACGGGCACTCTTAACTAGAATCTCTAGAATAGATCATTCACGTTGAGCACGACATTTGGAATCTGGTTCATCGTGTTCGATCTCCGAGAATGTAATCCATCATCGCGTTCCGTCTGGGCCTGGAGCTTTGATACCATTTGTTGGGAATATGGGTACCGTATATTCCGTCTCCGTATATAAGTAAGAACAACCGATCTCCACACTAGTATCATATTGTCCGCTTTGGACTCGATGGTTCGCACGGGTTTGATTTTGGTCCACTCCAAAAAGACCTCATATCATGTTCAGTATATGCCGATAATTTCACCCATATTGTGTTTAGTCTGGGCCCGGAGCACTAATACCATTTTTTGGGAATATGGGTACCGCATATTCTGTCTTCGTATATAAGTAAGAACAAATCGATCTCCACATTAGTATGATATTGTCCACTTTGAGCCAGATGACCCTCACAGGTTTTCTTTTGGTCCACTTCCAAAAGGCATCAACACAAACAAATTGCAAGGATTATGTTGTAAACACATGTTCTGTGTAAGTATTAATATTTTTAGCATAATATGTTATAGTATATTTTTAATGGATATAGTTAGAGTATTTTGTGCTATTTAGGATAAAACTCTGTATCTTAATTAATTAATTATAGTCTAATTGCACATTTTCATAAAAACCACGAAATATGGGAAAGTATTTATAAGAGCTTGCAAGATGTGTTGCTAACAAATTTGAATGCTCCTATATTTCATGAACATTTTATTTGTAAATTTTATCTTATTTTGGTTATGTTCTAATTATACTATGTTTGTGTTATGTTGTTGGTATTGTTTAAATATTACACTGAGATGGATGTTGTCGGATGTTGCTACTCACCTCCTATTAGACCACACTTGTCTTGTTCCTTAGAGCCACTACTCCAATCAGTTAACACTCATTGATGAGGCACATTTATTCCGAACTAGGATCTCTAGAGCATAGATCATTCACCTTGAGCATCGCCGATGGTTCAACATGTTTGACCTACGAAAATCTCACCACCATCACGTTTCGTCTGGGCCTAGATCTGTGATACCATTTACATAAAGTATAAAGTTCTTATCTATAGACAAACTATATGGCTAATGGGCGTAGACCTTATATCTCTAACAATTTTGTCATTAAATATGATGTTCATTGTGTATTCACTCTTAGTGGTGAGTTATAAAAAGTTGTTATGTTAGAATATTCAATGTATTAAGTTTCCTTGTATAGGCCTCTAAGTTCTCTATATATTGAGAGCCTTACTATTGAGTTAATATCTCTAATGCAACAGGTTTGGATAGGGAGAGAATAATAATGTGCTTTAGGTTTGGTAAGAATGTTGTGGTCAGTCAAATTCCTGATGAATTAACAATGTAGATTGTTGTCATTCTGAGAAATGGTCTTGGAACACAACAACAAACAACTAACCCCGAGAATTTATCCCTATGGATTAAACCTTGTGGTGACAACTATGCCCTATGGGCAAAACTGATGAAGAAAGCAATTGGGGGAAGGGGGAGAGGTTCTCACATTACAGGAGAGCTGAAACCTCCATCCAAAACTGACAACACATATACAAGGTGGGAACAAGATGATCAATGTGTTTTCACATGGATTATCCAGAATCTTGAATCCAGCTTGGTGAATAATGTCTCGCAATATCCCACTACAAAAGCCCTCTGGGATGGGTTAGCCACCACATACGATTCTGGTACAGATTCGTTAAAGGTGTTTGACCTTCATAAGAGGTCTAATTCATTAAGGCAAGGGTCTGATACACTAGAAGACTTGTGGAACAAATTGCAGAACATCTGGATGTCTATAGATATGCGAGATCTGAACCCTATGAAAGACCCAAAAGACATTCAGATCTACAATAAGAAGACTCAAGAAAAAAGACTCTATCAATTGCTAATGGCGATTAATGACAAGCTGGAACCAGTCAAGAGAGATATCCTGAAAAAGGATCCTCTTCCTTCCGTGGAAACAGCATATGCTACAATACGAAGGGAAGTGGCCAGGCTTAATATACTAAAATCAAGTTCTTCTGATAGTGACTCGATTGAAATTGGAATGGGTTTGGCTGCTAAAGATTCTGCACAGAGGTTTAAATTCCAATCCAAAGAGAAAGAAGATAAATCCAAGTTGTATTGCACTCATTGTGGAATGAAGAAACACACTAAAGAGACATGTGGCGGTGGGAGGACGGTCATAAGGATAAAATAACCAGTGTTTCAAATCTAATGTCAAACGGGCTTCGTCTACAAGTGGCGGTGAAGATCTGACTAAAAATGAGCAAGGAAGTGGCACTGGTTTTGAAGGAATGACGGCGAAATCCTATGAAAAACTTGGAGGTAAAGGGATTGAGAAATCAATGAATTGGATCTTTGATTGCGGGGCTACGGACATCATGTCTTGTGATCCTAAAGACTTTGCTGACATGTCTGATAAGGGAATAATTCGCCAGAATTAATAATAAGGAGTTAATTATGAATAGAAGGAAATTAATATGACTATAATAGCATTTGTCGCTTATTAGAGGATAGCTTCACTTCTCCACCTAGACATGGCAAAAGAATTAAAATTTGAAGACGAATTAATGTTGATTTGTAAAACTAGGCTTATTTCTAAACCAAACTTAAGGAGGTTGGAGAGTGAAGGAAGCAGGCTCCAAGAACCTCGTCTCTGATCTGGTCGTCGGATTCTTTTCCGGCCTCCGGCCTCTGATTTTCCCTTTGAATCTCTTTCTTTACTCTGTTCTTCAGAGTTCTGGATTGGGGTTTCTTCAAGATTTTGTTCGGTGCTTTTGTGTTCCTGGTCTCTGTTTTCTTTCCTTTGAAACAGAGTATCATTCGTCGTCGGTTTTCGTCTCTGGTTAACTATGTCGTTCATGTACTCAATGATGAAGAGTTCCCTGCTCTTCATCAAGATGCCAGTAGGATCAAGCTAAGGTCACAAAATCTTACGCAGAAATATTGAACCCTGTTCTTGTGCGCCCTGTTGCTAAACCAGAGTTCATAAAAATTACCAAAGATCACAATGTCATTCAGTTTGACAAAGATACACAAGATATCCTATTAAAGCAATCAAAATCTACGTTGATAGCCAAGTTTAGCCAATGGATCCCGAAGAGAGCTGTTTTCCAATATTTCTTGGAATCCTTTAAGTTCAAAGGGTCTTACTCATATGTAACATCTGATTCTCGACAAATTCTTGTAGAGTTTAATTTACTAGAAGATGTTACTAAGTTTTGGTTGAAACCAATATGGAAGGTCGACGGGAAGCTAATGAGAATTTTAAAATGGTCTCCTGAAATGCACAAGAATAAAGAAAATCCTATAGTTCTGTTATGGGTTCGCTTTGAAAATATGCCTGAGTATCTGTACAATGAATGGATTGTTGGTGATATGGCTGCTTCTCTAGGCAAAGTTCATCGAACATTCGTGCCTAAGTACAATCGTGCCAAAGCCAATGCTTCTTACGCTCAAGTGGAAATAGACGTATCGACTGTGCTTAAACGGAGATTGTGGATAGGGTTTGGTGAAAATACTGGCTGTTGGGTAGGTGTGAGTTATAGAAATGCTCCAGATTACTGTTATAATTGCTTTCATTTGGGGCACAAATGTGCTGATTGCAAAAAGAATGACTTGAAAACAGAAGAAAGATCTAAAGAAGTAAGTCAAGAACTTGATATTACTTCAAAGGGTGTTACACAATCTGTTTCTATACATGATGAAAAGATGAATACGTCTAAATCTATAGATGGTCAACCCTTTATTAAAGTTTATAGGAGAAGACTTAAATCTATTATAACTGCTAAAGATAAGTCTTCTGCTTTATTGAACCCAAGTAGTCCTCCTAAAGCTGACGATGCTTCCAACAAAGATCTTGAAATCATTGGCGCTCTTCAAGATTTGGAGCAGGACGTTAACTCTCAAAGTCAGAAAACCATGCAGGAGTCTCCTCTTGGGGATAATGTTGGCAGTTACAATCCTTCACCAAAAGCCAGTTCTTCTGATCAGGATTTTAACACCATCATTAATAAGAAAATCAGATCTGCAAAGAAAAACAGAAATGTTAAGAAGTTGTCTATTAACTCTCTGCGTAAAAGAGAGAAATCATACTACAATTTCTTATTTGAATGATCAAGATAGTCAGTTGGAATGCTCGTAGAGTTCATAACAATCCTACTTTTTCTAGGCTTAACTACATTATCAATAAAGACAAAGTTAAAGTGATTGCTCTCCAAGAGCCTATGGTCAGGTATGACAAAATTGATCTTATTGGTAGAAGGCTTGGCTTTTCTAATTATACTACTAACATATCTAACAAAATCTGGATTTTCTGGTCTGATGATGTAAACATTTCTGTTATCTTTAATCATGATCAATTTCTCCACTTGGAGATAAATTACACTACCTTTTCTTGTTTATTTACCTCTGTTTATGCAAAGAACCAAAAAGTGCAGCGTAGACAGCTTTGGAGTCAGTTATGTCAGCTCTCTGGTGATGACAAACCCTGGTCAGTTGCTGGAGATTTTAACACCATCACTTGTCCTGAAGATCAGCTCTGTTGTGCTTCTTATGATGACTGCATTGTAGATGAGTTTAATGATTGTATCAGATATTGCAATCTGGATGACCCTGGCTATAGTGGATCAAGATTCACCTGGAGCAACAACAAAATCTGGAAAAGGTTAGATAGGGTGTTGGTGAACCAGAAAATGTTATCTAATTGGCATGTCCAGGTTTGTCACATGGTCAGAACTTGTTCTGACCATGCCCCTCTCCTTATCACTATCTCTAATACTCAAAATCGATTTTTTAATCACAATAAGGGCAGCTTTAGGTTTATTAACGCCTGGACTAATCATCCCGATTTTTTAAGTTGTGTTAAGAAAAATTGGGACAAGCATTGCAATGGTGGCCCTAATGTTATTTTCTGGTACAAGCTTAAGCGGTTAAGAAAATGTCTTAAAGATTGGAACTATTCTACTTTTGGTAACATTTTCACTAAAGTCACTGAAGCTGCTAAGGAGGTGGATATTTTTGAAGTCAATCACCAGCAGACTAAAAGCAGCACTACTAAGGCCAACCTTTCAAAAGCTAATAGTTTGCTTATTCTTGCTTTAAAAAATGAAGAGTGTTATTGGCGCCAAAAGTGTTACAATACTTGGCTCAATAATAGTGATGGTAACACTAAGTTATATCACAACTACGTGGCTAAGAAGATACTAAAGAACACTATCAATGGCATTAAAGATGAGGGCATTTGGCTCACTGATCATGATGATATTTCTAAGTCAGCTGAGTCCTACTTTAGTCAGATTTTATCTAACAACTCTTACAGTAACAATGAATTCTCAGGATTGAATTCTCAACAATATCCCTAAGCTAATAATGGACAAAGACAATGAAGGTATTCTTAAGTTTGCCAGCAAAGAAGAGGTGTGGTCTGTTATCAAGGGCATGAGGAATGATAGTGCCCCTGCATTGATGGGTTTAATTGCTTCTTTCTCAAATCTTGTTGGGACATTATTTGTAGGGATGTTTGCAGTGCTCTCAATTCTTATCTTCAGGGTCATAGTATTCCTAGTGGTGTTTTTGCCACTGGGATCTGCTTAATCCCTAAAGGCCCTAATCCCATATCTTGGAATAATTACAGGCCTATTAGTCTATGCACAATATTTAACAGACTTATTTCTGGCCTTATTAATCAGAGAATTGCCTACCTTCTTCCTAATATCATCTCTAGAGGTTAAAGCGCTTTTGTTAAAGATAGGATTATCCATGATAATATCCTGATTATTAAGGAAATGCTTCATAATATTAAGAGAATGCCTTCTAAAGGCAACATTATTCTTCAATTACATATGACAAAGGCATTTGACAGAATGTCTCATGCCTTTTTCATTAACACTCTTAAGTGTTTTGGCTTTTCTAATGATATTCTGGTTCTTATTAATATGCTGATATCTAACGTAATGGTTTCTGTTTTGATTAATGGGGACAGCATTGGTTACTTCCCTCAGAAGAATGGCTTAAGACAGGGTGACCCTCTGTCCCCTTGCCTTTTCATTCTCGCTGAGGAGGCTTGGCTTAGAGGACTCTCTAACCTTTACCAAAATAATAATAGTTTGAGATACTACTTAAAATCTGGTTTTATCTTACCTTGTTTGGCTTTCGCAGATGATATTATCATCTTCTCCAACAGCTCTCCCTCCTCCATTGATTGCCTTAGTGACCTGTTGAACAAATACCAAAGTGAATCAGGCCAGTTGATTAATAAGGATAAGACAAAGCTCATTACCTCATTTAATTGTTCTCATGCCAATTCTGCTATGATCAAATCCTCCACTAGATTCAATATTGAGCATGCTCCTTTTACATACTTGGGTATCACGATATCTGCAAACAATAAAGGGAAGAATTATTTACCTCTTCTTACTAAAATCTATAACAAAATTTATGACTGGGATATGAAGAATCTTTCTTTTGGGGGCAGGTTGTCCCTTATAAAAAATGTCTTATATCCCATTATTTACTTTTGGATGCAGAATAGTCTGATCCCTAATGGCATTATCAATAAACTAGAGCATTGTTTCAATAAGTTTCTTTGGAGACCTAATTATACTGATAATGCTATTCACTGGGCTGCCTGGAATAGTCTGTGTAAGCCCTTTGATGAGGGTGGGTTAAATGTCAAGATTTTGTCTGATATTCAACTCACATTCTCTTTTAAGCTTTGCTTTCTTTTCAGAAAAAGAAATTCCCTTTGGGCTGACCTTATTCATACAACCTATTGTAACTACACTCATCCTCTAAATGTTGAGTGTAAAGTTACTGACTCTATTACTTGGAAGAGACTTAGTTTTGTTAAGAATCGGGCTGATCATAGTGTTTCATGGAGACTAGGCAAGGGGGACATTGACTTTTGGAGAGACTCTTGGCATGATATGCCTCCTATTGCTAATGATTATGGTTCTAATAGATGTTTTCTTCCTGTTAAAGTTAACTCTTATTGGAAAGATGGTCAGGGGGATACTCCTACTCTAACCTCCTTTCTTTCTCACGACTATATTAAGTCATATTTCTAAAGTTAATATCAATCTAGATCAAGATGATATAATTGAATGGAAGCTTTCTAAAGATAAATGTTTTAATACAAAGGTTACCTGGGATAATATCAGATCTGTTCACTCTAAACAAACTATTTTTAAGAAAATCTGGCATCATTTTATCCCTACTAAATTTTCTTTCCTAAGTTGGAAACTTTTAAAAAACTTTGCTCCCATTGATAGCATTCTCTCTAAAAGACACTTTGTGGTGGTTTCTAAGTGTCAATTCTACTGCAACTGTGAAGACAAGAACCATCTCTTCATCAGTTGCAGCTTCGCCTGGTCCTTATGGAACTATTTTGGTATTCTATTCAGAATTCCTGTGAGGAGATTCATGTCTCTAAGTCATATAATACGCAGTTGGTTCTGGTCCTCTAATTGTAAATTTCATATCACTCACTTTATCCCTCAAATCATCCTCTGGTGATCTGGGTGAATAGAAATAATGCCAAATTTCATAACTCCTATGACAGTTTCGCTACAGCTGTTAATCGAGTTAAAAAAGTAATCCTAGGCATTGATTCTAATAATATGCTAAAGGCTAAACATTGGACTGGTGTTACTGACGCAGGTGCCGCTCTTGGTTGTCTAACTATAGGAAAGGCTAAAGCATTGTACCTGAAATGGTTTCCTCCGATTGCTGGGAGACTCAAAGTCAACATTGATGGCGCGTGTAGTTTCGCTGGAGAAGCCTCTGGTGGTATGATCGTGAGAAACCATCTGGGTCATATCGTTACCGGAGCTGGTTTCGTTTTTGGAAAATTGAATCCCCTTCATGCTGAGAGCAAAGCCTTGCTAGAAGCCCTCCTTCTGTGCAGGATTCATGGTTGGCAAGATGTGGACATCGAGTCAAATTGTCTCACTCTTGTCAACAACATGGCTTCTGGTATCGAATTGAACAACCCTTTGGCTTCTGTGTGTCAGAGTCTCTTTCACTCATCCATGAAGCTTCGCCACATCTCTCGAACCCAAAATGCAGCAGCAGATTGGATCGTGAAATGGGTTTTGCTGGAAAAATCAGCCCGTCAATTCACTATTGTTGATACTCCTACCCCTTTGCTAGCGATTATCACGTTGGAAATTTTGGGTGTGGGTTACATAGACCCTGGCTAGGTGTAATCAGAAGAGAGTGGGTTCACTGGGTGAGCGTCGACCACGAAGAAAGAAGATGATGTCTTCAGTTCTTTGGTGCACTGCACCCAGTTCCTTTCTCCCCTTCAAATCGGAAGAGAAAGTACTGTGAGTGAGCGTCGACCATGAAGAATGAAGACGATTGTCTTCAGTTCTCTGGTGCACTGCACCCTGTTCCTTTCTCCTCTTCAAATCGGAAGAGAAAGTTCTGTGAGTGAGCGTCGACCAAGAAGATTGAAGGATCTTCTATTCTCCGGTGCACTGCACCCGATTTCGTCCTCCCCTCTATTCTGATGGTATAGGGTTCTTTGGTGGTTTGAAGTTGCAGTGGTGAGCTGAAGAATGAAGAAGGGCCTGTAGATGGGAGATCTGTTCGAATTAGGGTTCGCAGTTGATTTGGGATTTTCTTTTCCAATGTCAAATTGCATTTAGGCCTATATTTTAGAGTTGTCTTCAAATTGATCCTCATATTTTGTAAAACTTTCTATTTAGTAATATATCGAGTTTTGCTATAAAAAAAAGAAGATAAATAAAACAAACCCACCAAAGACATTAATGGGTCCACCCTTCCCTACTATAAAAGGAGACCCATTATTCTTGGTAGGTGGGACATTCTGCAATATAATATTCTCTTTCCACTTTCTCTCTCTAGATTCTCACTCTAGTCACATCAGGTCCAAGATCCAATATTCTTCTTAGTCATTTATTCTATCATCATTGGCGCCGTCTGTGGGAATCCGTGATACCAAAATGGAATCTTTTTCTCTGAAAATCGCGATCTGATCTTAAAGGATGAATGACGAAGTTGTCGGGGAGAGGGTCGGGACAGAAGTGGCCCGAGCCGTTTCGTTACCTGAAGGCGAAGAAGCCCCGGGTCGGGAGTATTACGCCCAAGGTCGGGACAAGCGTTCGACCCTTATCATACCCAGGAGACAGCTCCTGGAAGATATTGCAAGATTAAACACTGAGAGAGAACGGGTGTTAGACGAGAAAAGGGTTCGGGAAGGAAAAGGTAAAGAACCACTTGCAGATAACCGCGGTGAAGGCAACCCGACCGCGGGACATCGCATCGAGGCCCGACCTGTTAGATATTATCGGGAGCCTCGTCCGGAGGACAGGCAGAATGCCAAAGAGGAGCGGTACCCGGATGATAACCGCGGTGTCTCCGCCGATTACACTTCTGATGATTCGTCGGGAAGGGAGTACCGACGTCAGGAAAGGTTAAACAAACGCGCGCAGAAAAACCGTTCCCGAAGCGACAGGGCACCCCGGTCAGACTCTCCTAAGTACAAGAAAGGTAGCACCGAAAAAATAACACCGGCGTCGTTTGAGAAAGAAGAAATACCAGCAGGCAGCAGAGAAGAGCGGGTAGCACTGCCTCAGGTCCAGTGGCAACCTTCGAATAGCCAGAACCAGGGGTACCGAACTAGTAGCCAATTTATCAACCTCGGGGATGAAGGTCTCTACGGGATTCAGACAGAAGGGCTCGGAGGCGGAGAGTCTAGATTCGCGATGAATTGGAGAGCTTCGCCGTTGTCCGACGAGATATTATCGGGGCATCTCCCGAAGAGGTTTGATATTTCCAAGTTAGAAAAGTATGACGGAAAAAGGGACCCGGATAACCATTTGAAGGCTTTCAAAAACTTTATGTTGAGTTTCGACAATGACGATAAACTTCTATGTCGGGCGTTTTCGATGACCTTCCGGGATCGGGCGTCCAAGTGGTACAACCGGTTACCACAAGATTGTATCAAAAACTTCGGGATGTTCTGGACAATGTTTCGACAGCACTTCATCGGAAGCAAGAATTTCCGAGCTAATGGAGACACCATCATGAATTGTAAGCAGAGGTTGGGAGAGAGCCTCAGGGAATATACCATGCGTTTTATTGACGCTAAGACCGACCTGGACCATTGCGAGGAAAATGTGGCGCTAACCGCGTATCGCTTGGGCTTGCTCCCGGGACCGATGAAGCAAGCGGTAACTAAAAAGAAAACATTTACTTTTTCCGCCCTTCTGGCTCAAATAGAAAAACAGATATTGATCGAAGAAACCGAGGCATCCGAGCTGGCAGCGCAAATTCAGCAGAGCGCGCAAGCATCGGTCGTGATAAAACAAAGGGCTCAATTTAGCTACGCTCAGCAAGCCCACTCGGTCAGCATGATACCTCCGACCGAATCCTTGCCAGCCAAGCCTTCGGCTCCCCCGAGCCAAAAAGCAAAACAAACAAATCAAGTGGTTTCGCGACCCATGTCTAACAAATGGATCTGATCCGCTTACTTCGCTAACTTGACGGAATGTGTGTCTTTGATCTACGAAAAGACTAAGAAGAGCGGGATGTATCGGAGGCCTTTCCCTATACCAACGCCTCGAGAGCAGAGGAACAACCGGTATTGTCGCTACCATGAAGACGTAGGGCACGATACTAAGGATTGCATTGCCCTCAAAAAAGAAAATACAGATGTTGATAGAGCACGGGAACCTCCTAGAATACGTAAAAAAGAAAGCTCAGCAGAATACCACTTCGAGAGAGGCCGTCACGATACCGAAGTCTGAAACCACCATGACCATTTCTGAAGTCACCGACCCGTTTGATGTTTCAATCGAATATCTCGACCCAGAAGCGAATCGCAACATCATCGAGATCATTGAAGAACGAGCTGCTGAAAGTATTGGGAATGTGAGAAACCTTTGTAAAATTTTCGAATCATTGACTATTTTTGGTGAAGATTCTATGGCAGGTACCACGCATTCCTCTAGGAAACGGCATATCGTGAATCTGGCTACACAGTTGAAAGCCCGGACCTATCCCTACTCAAAAGGTATCCCTTCACCGATCCTATATTTTGAAGACGACGATATGAGGGATATAGCCGGCCCTCATGAAGACGCCATCGTTATCGGGGCGGCCATTGCGGGGGAAGAGGTCCGGCGTATTCTGGTAGATACCGGTAGTTCAGCCAATATAATCTTCGCATCCACCTTCCCGAAGTTCAGAACACCTCCGGTCATTATGCGATCAGACCGAACTATCGTGGGGTTTACGGGTTCGGCAGCAGACGTAGTTGGGGAGTTCGAGGGTATCGTTCAGCTAGGCCGCGCACCGTTCAAGAAAGAGGTCACAGTCTTATTCGTGGTCGCGGACGCCCCGACTTCTCACAATGCTATTTTTGGCAGATCATGGTTATCACGAATGCATGTGGTACCATCCACAGTTCATCAATGTTTGAAATACGTGGTCGGAAACAACATGGGCATAGTCTAGAGCAGCAAAAAACCGGCGCGGGAGTGTTACCGAGCGGTTTTGGCACCCAAAAAGGATCTGGTGTGGTTAATTTTTGTCTGAGGGTAAATTTGTAATTTGTTTAGATTTTGTGGAGGTATGTAGGTGTTTAATGTTCGAGTAGAGAGTAGAGGGAGAATTAAGCAGCTTGGTTGTATTTAATTTTCATTACCCATATTTAATGCGGGTGGTTGGGTATTTATACCCTTGTATTTGGGCTTTATGGGCTTTCGGGTCATGTTTAATAGACCCGGGTCATGTTTAATGACCCGTGAGCTCTTAGTAGGAGAGCAAGCAACTTAGTCAAGAAGTGTTTAGGTTTTTAAGTACTTTAGTCCTTGTTCGAACAGTTCAATGGATGAGGTGTTCGAACTGCCCTGTCCGGTTTGGTGATCTTAGTCCGAACTGCCCCTGTCCGGAGAGGTAGCAACATTCGGACTCATTAGGAGCCCCTTTTTTAGGTGTTTGTTCAAATACCTTTACCAAAAACCTGAAAAACAGTCCGACGTCAGGGGCAGTTCTACCCGGACAGGTCGAATTGTGTTATGGCTTTATCCGGACTGTAAAAGCTCTGTGAATCCAAACGGTTTTTTGCCAGAGTTCATAGGACACGTGTCACTCTTTGGTTGGTTGCTTCAGCTGTTTTTTTTCACCTTGAATTTCGCACCCACCTTCTTCGAAAAGCAACATCTTCATTAATGAGGGTGACATCAGCGCCGTCTTTTAATCATTACTAATCTTTTCGAATTCTCCTAGGAATCAAGACTCCTTTATGAGATTTACTATAAATTGAAATATTTTCTACTGTTTCACTATCACTTTCGTTTTCACTCTGCAAATCTTCAAAGCTTTCTCTCTCAAAAACAAATTTTCACTTAGGTTGTTTATGTTCACGGCTAGGAACACGCTGATCAAAGGCGGGTGGCTCAACCTCTCTGAATTAGAAAAAGTGCAAAAGGTTGAAAGGGAAAGACGCATTACAGCACGCTTACCCACTTCCCCCATCGACAAACCAGCAACTTCACCGACAGAGTCAGACCAGGGTTCTTCCTCCACAAAGGGTGTCAAACCGAAAAGGTTGTTTCAAACCAGTCTTTCCCCTATCATCTCAGGTTCTTCGGTTCAAGAGTCGGAACCCGTCACTGAACCAGGTTTAACAGTCACCAGCCTTAAAAAACCCTCCCCATTTTTAGCCATGGGGTTTGATGTTGAAACATTTCCTCACAAGTTAGTTGATCGGAGAAAAGGCCGGCTAGTCAAAGGGCATGCATCTAAGGGCACCCCTGTATCAGGTGCAAAGGACAGTAGTACTGGGTCAGAAGTACCCATTAGGGCACCCAGGGACAGGCTTCCCGGTCCGGAGGGCACTGGCTTAAGTCCCCGAAGAGAAACGTCCACAACAGAGCCCCAACCGAAGGCTAGAAACCAGGAGAGTACTGGAGCTCATCAGGCCGGAAGTCAGGCTGAACCAACCCCAAACCTCCCTCTCACCACAACAAATAAAAATCCTTCCTGAATCATGGAGAAAATAATGGAGGACTCTATCGAAGAGGCTCCATTTGAGTATGAACCCTCCGGACAGACTAGTGGTGTTGTTGCTGCTCAAAAGGATAAAGGCAAGGAAAAATTATGCTTGAGGCATCCGGATCTGCCGGAGTGTCTTGAAGGAAGGGTGGGACCTTGTTTCCACAAGGTCAATGTTAAGTATCTCCTTGCCCTGCAAAAGATTAATTACGCTTTCATCCATACAGCTGAGTTGGGCCAGATGCGTACGAAGTGGGGTATTCCGGAGAACGTGAAAATAAGAATCCCCATAAACCCCGAAACCCCCATGGACTGCAAGCTGGGCGAGATAGTTATTTTCACGGAGCTGTTTAACTGGGGGCTCAGTTTCCCCTTGGACCCAGAGATTGTCAGATACTTTGATCTGATAAAGCTCTGTCCAAGCCAGCTGAGTCCCAATGCTTGGTACACCCTCATGGCCTGCATTATGGCCTCTAGGCTCTCCGGGATTCCTCTACCAATGGAGGAGTTTGCTGCTGTAGCCAGTCTCTGTAGAAACCACCACATTCCCATCTACTACTTCAACATGGGGGATAACTCTAAAGCTGTGGATGACCTGCTAGAGTCGGAGAGGAATTGAAGGACTCAATTCCTTTTTGTAAGTGGTGCTTAGGAGAACGGGAAGAAAATCAAGGCCGGAGTCAACCCAAGTCTCCTTACCAGCAGATGGAGGAGTGATCGTAAGGCTCCTACTTTATATTCTTATCTCTCTTTTTTTATCAAATTTGTTTAAACTGATTGGCCTTATCTTTTTCTTAGCAGAACTACCCAAGGACTTCAATGACCACTTAAAATCCGGGCAGACCACTTGCACCAAGATCAACACTTAGGCTGCTGAAAAGAGGGGGAACCGGTTTTACGATGCCTTCACAGGGGGCAACTTAGCAAGGTCTCACCTTTGGAACACTACTGGCCGGAGGGACTTAACCTGGGAAGAGCTCACCACTCAACCCCCTCCGGATGTAGTGCTCAAGAGGACACACGAACTGGACGGGACACTTTACTTGCCAGGCCGGGCCAAGGCCCCGAGTAAGATGAAAGGAAAAAAGAAGAAGGGCAAGAAAGTGGTAAGTGGAGCTAACCCTGCTGAGGTGGAGGAGGATGTTTCAACACATCCGGAGAGGCCAGCCCCTAGCCAAATTGATGTTGCTCTCTTAGAAGTGGAAGAGCAGGAGAGTGTTAGGCAAGAGTTTCAATCCCCTAAACCCCCAAGGGCTCCCAAAAGAGACCGAAAGCGGGGGGCTGAAGACAAGGACAGGGAGGCTAAGAAGAAAAAGACCTCTAAGGGTGATGAACTTTCTCTCCGGCCTCCGGAGCCTCTTCCCCATGTTGATCCCACTGATCCAACACAAGCAGAGGAGATCCCTGGTGACTTTCAAACCGACGAGGTCGAAGGAGGAGGCCTTAGCATTGATGGGGTTGACATCACTGGTCTTGGTGGGCTTGGTGACTACTTTGTCAACCTCCCTAGAGACGATTTTGCTGGGCCTTACCTCCCTCCGAGTACTTCAAACACCGTCACTTTTAATGGTAAGACTTTTATTGTTTCAAGTGAAAGGGACATTATAGCTCACTCTATTTTAAGTAGTGTTCAGCCTGTGCTTGTGCTGGAGAAGCAAGTACGAAGTCAGGCAGATATTATCAAAGACCTCAAGTCTGATAAGGAGAGGCTATCTGATGACCTTCTTACTGCCACTCAACATGTTGACATTCTAAAGGGGGGAAACGAAGAGCTGAAGAAGAGCCAAGAAGGATGGACCACAAAAGTTTCCACTCTAGAGGACACTATCAAAGAGCTCCGGGAGAAGTTATCCGGATTGGAGAAAGATCTCAACTCTTCAAAAGAGGAGACCAAGGCCAAAGATCAAGTTATCCACAACTTGACCAGTAACAAGATTGCACTTGAGAACACAGTGTCCAAGGCTGCCGAGGAGAAAGCTGATCTGCTAAGGGAGCAGGAGGCCAAAATCCAAGCCAAGATCGACGCTTATGCCAACAACGTGATCGACACTCAAGAGAAAATGTATGCCAAGGTGATATCGGACATGGTCCTGCTCTTCCACGAGAAGTTCCCGAAGAGGAACCTGGGAGATTTGTGGCTTCATGTAGAGTACCATGATCTTCCCTTCCACACCATGGCTGATGGGGACTTACATGATTATTCCAGTGCTTCCTCCTCCGACGACGAAGAAGAAGAAAAAACCGGGGAGGGCCCTCTCGAAGAGAAAGACGATCACAAGGGGAAGAAGAAGATGGATGAGGCTGAGCCATCTTCAAAGGCTCAGTCTTGAATTATGAATTATTTTTTCAATTTTCATGTTATCTAAACTAAAGTCCTTGGAAGGCCAAGGCACTCTTTTTGTTATTGTGTCTGGTATCTGACCGGATAGATCCTTTACTTTATTTGACAATTTAAAAGTCCTTGGAAGGCCAAGGCACTTAAGTTATTTCAATGAATATCCTTGTTTTGCACAATTTTTGCATCCTTTCATAGTTTGCTTCAATTTTGGTGGCTAGTGTTTAAATAGCCCTTAGTTATTTCATAAATAGTCTAAAGTGAGAGTGTTTAAGATCTCCGATGACAAATGTTTAAGTGGTCATCATTCTTTTACTTCAATCCGGATGGTTTGACAAAAAACAAAGTAAGAACACTTCGGAAAAGTTTTTAAGAAGGCATCAAATTTCATTAAAAAGCTCGGACACCTCATTAAAACCTCCCCACGCCACCAGGGTAGGAAAGAGTATGCCCCCAAATATTTACATGGATGTTTAAACAAGTAAATATTTACACAGACGCTACTCTAAGTACATCCTGAGATGTTCAATATTCCAAGGGTGGGTCAAAATTCTTCCATCCTTGTCTTCTAGCCAATATATTCCAGGTTTAAGCCATCAACAACCATATAAGGTCCTTCCCAAGTTGGGGCCAGTTTGCTGAGAAGCTTCTCTTTAGTGTGTAAGAAGACTTTCCTCAATACCTTGTCTCCTGGCTGGAAATCTCTTCTTTTAACTCTAGAAGCAAATCTGCTTCTCATCAAACCCTGATAGTGTGCAGCTCTAAGGTGAGCTTTAACTCGTCTTTCCTCTACCAGGTCAAGCTGACCTCTGATTGCCACTTCGTTAGTGCATTGTGAACCCGAAATGATGGGAGAGTTGCTTCTATGGGAGCTATTGCATCCATCCCATAGACCAAAGCAAAGGGTGACTCCTGCGTTGGAGCCCCAGGTGTTGTCCGGTAGGCCCACAAGACCTCTTGTAAATAGCTAGGCCACTTCCCAGCAGCCCCTTCCAGATTCTTCTTTAAACCGGGCAGTATAGTTCTGTTAGCCACTTCAACCTGACCATTCGCTTGTGGGTGGAAAGGTGAAGAGAAACAATGTTGTATACCCCTTGAGGCACATAAACTCTCCATTTCCCTATTGTCGAACTGTGGCCCATTGTCTGTCGTTATCTTTTGTGGAACACCAAATCTGCAACAGATGTTGGATAAAATGAATTTTATGACAGCTTTTGATGTTGTTCCTGCCAGAGAGGTTGCTTCAATCCACTTCGAAAAGTAATCTATAGCAACAATTATAGTTCTGCGCCCTCCGGATGCCATAGGGAGAGGGCCCACTAAATCCAACCCCCATCGAGCAAAAGGTATAGGCTCATAAATTGACTCTAAAGGGATGGCTAGGACATGAATTTCATTGTTATATCTCTGGCATGGATCACACCTTCTTACGAGCTCTTTAGCATCCTGCATGATAGATGGCCAATAGTAGCCGGCCAGTAAAACTCTCCTTGTTAGAGCCCTGAATCCACAATGAGCTGATCCCTCACCATCATGCAATTCGGAGAGGACTACTTGAGACTCATCATCTCCCAAACACCGCAGAAGAGGTTTACTGTAAGACTTTTTATACAAAATGTCTCTTAGTATGATAAAACTACGACCCTTGTGTTTCATTTTTCTCGCTAACAATTTATCCGGAGGCAAGATGCCATCAAAGAGGTATTGCAGGAGAGGAAATCTCCAATCTGAGGTTGCTTCACTTGTATTTCAAAAATTTCTTCCTCTTTACCCCCATTAAGTTGAATGGAGGGGCTCTCCAGTACATGGATCCATGGATATGACTCTTTGTAAGCTATGGTTGCCAATGAATATGCTAACTCATTCTCTGTCCGGGGTATATGCTCATAAACAATGCTTTTAAACTTGAGTGCTTCATTTTTAAGAAGAAGTAAATACCTCACTAGCTGCTTCTTTTTAGCCTCAGATTGACCTTGAGCGTGGTGGATAAGAAGCTGGGAGTCACTCATTAGCTTGAACCTTTTAGCCCCACAAATATAAGCTAACTTTAAACCAGCTATAGCTGCTTCGTATTCGGACTCATTATTGGAAGCCCTGAAAGCAAAACATATAGCCTGATACATTTTGTCACCATACAGAGAAGTTAAGCACACCCCTGCACCACATCCCATAGTGCTGGATCCACCATCCGTCCGGACGACCCAAACCTTCTTGTCTTTCATCTCAGCAGTCTGCTCCGAATCTCTGTCAGAGTGGAATTCAACTAAAAAATCAGCCTCAACTTGGGCCTTAACTGCTGTTCGAGGAGCAAAATCTATATCAAAATCCCCCAATTCTACCGACCACTTAGTCATTCTACTTGAAATGTCTGCCTTTTGGAGAACATTCTTCAAGGGAAAAGATGTCCAGACGATTATAGGATGATCCTGGAAGTAAGGCATCATCTTCCTTGCAGCTAATACCAGGGCTAACGCTAATTTTTCGAGTTTCAAATAACGCTTTTCTGCATCTATCAAGCTCTTGCTGATGTAGTATACTAGATGGGGGTAGTTATCCACCTCTCTTAACAACACAGCACTAATGGCACAACTTGAAACTGCCAAATATACGAAGAGTGTCTCTCCATCAACTGGTTTAAATAAGGTTTTGGGGGAGGACAGATGTTTCTTGATTTCATTGAAGGCCTCATCACACTGTGAGGTCCAGCCAAATCCCTTTGCACCCTTCAAAGTTTGAAAAAACGAGGCGCATCTGTCCGAAGACCTTGAGATAAATCGGTTTAAAGCAGCTAACCTCCCCGCTAATCGTTGTACTTCTTTAATATTCTGAGGAGGCTCCATTTGGAATAGAGCATTAAGCTGGTACGGATCAGGCTGTATCCCTTGCTCACTTATTATATACCCTAGGAACTTCTCGGATTGTACTCTGAACACACATTTTTCTAGATTTAGCTTCAAATTTACTTTTACCAAGTTGGCAAAAGTTTCTTGGAGGTTAGCTAAGTGCAGTTGCTCATCCATACTTTTCACCATCATGTCATTACTGTATAATTCCATATTCCTTCCAATTTGATCAGCAAAGACTTTGTTCACCAATCTCTGATAAGTAGCCCCAGTATTTTTCAACCCAAATGGCATTACATTGTAGCAATGAAGACCCCTGTCAGTGACAAATGTGGTATGCTCCTGATACTTCGGATCTACTTGGATCTGATTGTATCCGGAGAAAGCATCCATAAAGGATAGGAGCTTATTCCTAGAGGTGGAGTCTACTAGCTGGTCAATCCGGGGAACTGGATACAAGTCTTTTAGGCAAGCCCTATTGAGATCTGTGAAGTCAATGCACATACACCACTTGCCATTTTTCTTTTTCACCAAGACCGGATTGGCTGTCCACAAAGGATATTGAGACTCCTTGATATGCCCCATCTTTGTGAGCCTGTCAATCTCTTGCACAATAACATCAGCCTTTTCCTTGGAAAAATCCCTTCTCTTTTGAACCACTGGTGGTATGTCTCTCCGGACAGATAGGTGATGTGATATAACATCTGCTGGAACCCCAGTAACATCAGCATTGCACCAAGCAAAAACATGCTCATGGCTTTTCAAAAACTTTAACATCTCATTGTTCAGGTCGGGTGGCATTTTAGACCCTATCTTGACACTTTTCCCTTCTTCTAAAGAATGTGTTTCAACCTCTTCAACTGGTATCAATACTCCAGGGGTCTCTCTGGGGTCATCAATTTCACCCTCACCCCCAGAAAGCCCCTCAAACTGCTATTGCTCGTTGATACGAACTGCCCCCAACGTCCGGGGAGCCAGGGCTGTAGCATAACATTCTCTTGCAACCTTTTGACTGCTTCGGACAACTCCCACTTGTCCTTGAACAGCATATTTCAAACATTGGTGGACTGTCGAAGCCACCGCATGCATCCTAGAGAGCCAAGATTTCCCTAAAATAGCATTATAGCAAGTAGGACAATCTACCACAATAAAAAGTATCCTGACCATCTTCTTGAAAGGGCCCTTGCCCAACAAAACTTCCTCTTCGAACTCCCCGATCACATCTGCTGAGCTGCCAGTAAAGCCCACAATTGATCTGTCCGAACATTGAATTACGGCTGGATTCTTCATTTTCTTGTAAGTGGTTAAGAAGAGGATATTGGCTGAGCTTCCGGTATCCACCAAGATTCGTCTTATATCATTGCCCTCAATGGATGCTCCTATGACAACAGCATCTTCATGAGGGCCAGCTATATCTCTTAAGTCATCTTCATCGAAAACAATGAAGGGGAAAAGAATTTGTGATTGATAAGAGGTCATGCCTCCTTCTAGCTAGGTAGCTAAAGTATGAACGTGCCTCTTCCTCGAAGAAGCAGTAGGAGCTGTCATAGTATCTCCTCCGAAAATTGTAAGTGACTCAAAAAATTTAATGAGCCCGGAGACAGTTCTAGAACATTCCTAAATGGCACCCACTCTATTTCGAGTTGGATCAGGATCCAAGTATTCTGATTCTACATCAAATCTTTCGATTATAACCATGGCTCCCTCTGGAGCGACATTTCTTGGACCAACCCGGTGAGTATTGTCAGGTCTATTACCTCCTCTTCTTTTGACATATGCCCCCAGCTTTCCCCTTTCAATCAAGTTCTGAACTTCTTGTTTCAAGGCTATACAATCATCGGTGGTATGGCCAGTATCATTATGGTACTGGCAGAAGGAGTTATTACGATGTTCCCTAGGAGATTGCAGTGCAGCCGGTCTTCTATAGTGTACTCTTCCTTTGTTTTATCATAAATGGTGGCCACACTTTCTTTTAATTCTGCAAACCACTCTGGTTGGACCCAGGGTCCTCTCTTATTTCTGGATTGTTGACTCTGAGCAGGTGCAGCTGGCTGTGATTGATCTTTAGCCCTGCTATGCCCCTGTCCGGTCTCCTTTGCCTTGTTCCCGGACTGATTCTGGTTGGGGTTTGGTGCAACCGGGGCAGACCTCACCTGCCTGTGCACCCTAGTTTTCTTTGTTTCATCAACGTTGATCTGCTTTCCAACCTGATTCAGCAAACCTCCCCAGGTCATGGCTTTCTTTCTGGTCACCGAATCAGCCGAATTCCCAGGGTTTAAGCCCTGTCTCAAGGATGCTATTGCTACTTGCTCGAAGCAATCAGTCAACCCATTCTTGGTGTTTACAAAACGACTTATGTATTCTTTCAATGATTCGTTCTGTTCTTGGGCACAATGGATTATTGTGTCCCCGTTGCCCTTCAACTCTTTACTCCCAACAAACTGCCTTCGAAAAGCAACCCAAAAGGTATCAAAATTCCTGATGCAGCCTTGTGGTAGGCTGTTATACCATTTTAGAGCACTCCCCGTAAAGGATTGGGAGAATGCTCTACAAAGTAGCTTGTCGTCATCATCAAAGTTCATCATGAAGTTTTTAAATTGCTCCAAATGGTTGTCTGAATCAGTACTACCATCGTACTTTTCCATTTTAGTGCTATCAAACCTCTTAGGGAGATTTCCGCACAGAATTTTGGAAGACAAAGGAGATTGTCTCCAATTTCGGCCACGACTGAACACAGTATCCTCGTTGGGAGTTGCAAATATACCTGGTTCATCATGGAAGGCAAAAGGATCCATCAGCATCCGGTCTACATGCCTTCGGCTGTGAGATGGCCCTTTGCCAATATTCTTCTTCAATTTCCCGTGTCTATCCCTTTTTCTTGAATATTTTTTGATCAACTTTTTCTTCTTTTTAGTTCGGCCCTCATCGCTGCTAGAGGACAAGGATTCTTCAACTCCTTTCTCATCCGAGGAGCTATCAGAAGACTCTGAGTCTGAGTCTGAACTCTCCACTGGCTTAGACCGGTGAGACTTCTTGGAGCTGGCATGAGTCTTTTTGGTACTCACATGAGTCTTTGAAGGCTCATGCTCTCTAGGGTTATCGGTATGATGAGCAACTGATGCTTTTGATTTTTTTTTCATGCCCATCTTAGCCTTTTCTGCCCTCAGAGCTTCTATCTCGCCCTTTAATCTATCACGCTCTTCGATGGTGTATTCATCGTTTTCACCCACCACTTCGAGCAAAGCTGGTGGTACTTCCGGGGCGTCCGGATTCATTCAAACTGACTTTTCTCGTTGGTTTCGAATGCTTGATTCAGGCTCCTTCTTCTCCCACTGTGGTCGCCAATTTGGTGTGGTTAATTTTCGTCTGAGGGTAAATTTGTAATTTGTTTAGAGTTTGTGGAGGTATGTAGGTGTTTAATGTTCGAGTAGAGAGTAGAGGGAGAATTAAGCAGCCTGGTTGTATTTAATTTTCATTACCCATATTTAATATGGGTGGTTGGGTATTTATACCCTTGTATTTGGGCTTTATGGGCTTTCGGGTCATGTTTAATGGACCCGGGTCATGTTTAAAGACCCATGAGCTCTTAGTAGGAGAGCAAGCAGCTTAGTCAAGAAGTGTTTAGTTTTTTAAGCACTTTAGTCCTTGTTCGAGCAGTTCAATGGATGAGGTGTTCGAACTGCCATGTCCGGTTTGGTGATCTTAGTCCGAACTGCCCCTGTCTGGAGAGGTAGCAACATTCGGACTCATCAGGATCAAGAGATGGCACAAGCGCGGGACTAGCAATTAAAGGGGCTTCCCTCAGGGTCGTTACCCGTTGATGATCCTAGGGAAGCTCCTGGTTTCTTAAACCACCGATGAAGAATGTGAAAAACACACATTTACCGAAGGGAAGGTCCTGCAGATCGGAATCTGGCTGTCGCCGACCTTCAGGGAACAGTTGTTATCTTTACTACAGGAGAATTTAGATTTATTCGCATGGTGTTCAAAGGACGTGACGGGAGTTCCAGAGAACTACGTGATTCACAAGCTAACTATCAACAAGAACGTCAGACCCATTTCGCAAAAGCGTCGGGCCTTTTCCCCAGAAAAGTCAGAAATCATTCTGCGAGAAGTCGAAAGGATGATCAGCGTCGGACAAATTAAGGAGTCGAGTTACCCTGTCCTGGTAAAAACAAAAAACGGGAAGTGGAGGGTGTGTGTGGACTTTACCGACCTCAATCGGGCATGCCCGAAGGATCCCTTCCCTACGCCGAGGATCGACCAATTGGTGGACTCAACGTCGGGAAACAGACTGCTGTCATTCATGGACGCGTACGCAGGCTACAAGCAGATCAAGTTGCACCCAGTGGACCAGGAAAGCACGACGTTTATAACAGGCCGAGGCTTATATTGCTACAAATTCATGTCGTTCGGCCTAAAAACGCTGGAGCGACTTATCAGAGGTTGGTTAACAAAACCTTTGATTGTCAGATAGGGCGGAATATGGAAGTCTACATCGATGGCATGTTAGTAAATAGCGGCACGGACGAGGAGCATCTCGCCGATTTGAAGGAAACTTTTGACAACCTCAGGGGAATAAATCTCAAGCTCAATCCGGAAAAATGTTCCTTCGGGGTAAGGTCGGGCAAAGTTCATGGGTTTCTTTGTTAGCGAGAAAAGGGAATTGAGGCCGACCCGACTCAACTCCAAGCTCTTACCGACATGACTCCGCCTAAGAATATCAAGGAAGTCCAGATATTAACCGGGTGTCTAGCGGCTTTAAATCGGTTTATCTCTCGTTCTTCTGACAAGTGTGCTCCATTTTTTCAGGTCCTGAGAAATGCCAAGAATTTTGTTTGTACAGCGGATTGTAATGCGGCCTTTTTGGGAATCAAGACTTATCTATCATCTCTAAACCTTCTCACAAAGCCTCTGACAAGCGAGACTCTTTTCCTTTACATAGCAATTTCAGATTCTGCGGTGAGTGCGGCATTGATTAGCGAGTCGGGAGCGGCCCCTAAAGCGGTATATTTCGTGAGCAAAACTTTACCGGACGCATAAACACGGTATCTTAGGCTGGAGAAGATAGCCTTGGCGTTAGTAACCGCGGCGCAAAATATGCGGCAATACTTTCTAGAGCACCCCATTGTCGTCCGCACCTCGTTTCCACTCAAGTACGTTCTTCAGCGCCCGGACATGTTAGGGAGAATGTCTAAATGGTCGGTCGAGTTGGGCGATTTTGACATCAATTTTGAGCCACAGACGGCCATTAAAGGCCAAGTTCTGGCTGATTTCATAGTCGAATTTCATTCCGACCGCCCAGACCAAGACGCATCCTCGGGAGCAGCCGAACCAAAAGAGTGGACCATCCGCACTGATGGGGGATCGAACGTAAATGGCTGCGGAGCGGGCGTACAGATAGTCACCCCAACGGGCATAAGTATGCATCAGGCAATCCGATTTGGCTTTCCCACTTCTAACAACGAAGCCGAGTATGAGGCCGCCCTGGCCGGTCTACGGCTAGCACATGTATGTGGAGCTAGGCATGTACGTCTCGTTAGTGATTCTCAACTTTTGATAAATCAAGCCTCGGGAGCCTCGGAAGCCAGAAAAGAACATCTGGTTCAGTACTTAGCCGCATTAAGGGTGTTAGTTGCGTCATTCACTAAGGTAACATATGAACATGTCCCAAGAGCCGAGAATGTGGTAGCCGACTCTCTAGCATCGGCCTCTTGCTCAAACAATTACCCCTGGATAACCGAACAAGAAAACCCGTCAATCATAAAGAGGAAAGAGCTGGATAATCGGCCCGAAATCGATTGTCAGGTGTCTTCGGTAACTATGTCGGATTGGCGACGGGATATTATTGCTTTCCTAGCCGAAGGTTTATTGCCGGACGATGGCGCATCGGCCCGAAAGGTGCGCAACAAAGCCTGAGGCTACGTTTTATTGGGTGATGTATTATACAAAAAATCGTTCAGTCGGCCCTTACTGAGGTGCTTGGGGGTAAATGAGTCGCAGATCATTGTGTCTGAGTTGCACGACGGGGAGGGCGCGGCCCACTGTGGTTACAAGGCCTTGATAAGAAGAATTTTTCTCGCCGGATTTTATTGGCCAACGATAACGACAGATGCTCAGCAGATAGTAAAAACTTGCGACACTTGTCAAAGATTTGCGAACGCAATAAACATGCCCGCGGCCCCTTTAGAATCTATATCTGAAGGATTACCCTTTGACCGATGGGGAATCGATCTTGTAAAGCCGCTACCAATGGCATCTGGTGGGAGACAAATGATCATGGTGGCCGTAGACTACTTTTCTAAATGGGTTGAAGCCGAACCATTATCCGCCACAAAGAATAAGGACATCGTCAAATTTATCTGGTCCAATATCTGTTGTCGGTTCGGGGTACCCCAGAAGCACACCATGGATAACGGACCCCAATTCGATAGCGGAGAGATGAAATCTTTTTGCACAACTCACAGGATTAGGCAATGTTTTTCTGCCCTATTCCACCCTCAAGCGAATGTGCAAGTCGAAGTCACCAACCGGACAGTTTTGGATGGCCTCAAAAAGAACCTCGAAGGAAAAGCCGGCAAATGGCCAGACTATTTGCAGGAAGTATTGTGGGCTTACCGAACTACGCCTCGAACGGCGACTAAAGAATCACCTTATGCTCTGGTCTATGGCATGGACGCGGTCACTCCGCCAGAATCTATATTTCCTTCCTTCAGGATCGGTACCTATGATGAAGACGCAAATGGAGGTAACAGACAGTTAGCCCTCGATCTCATAGAGGAAAAACGGAACCGTGCCCAGCTAAATTCTCTATATTATCAGACCTTAATGAGGAGTCGGTATGCGACTAAAGTACGACGGCTGGAATTTAAAGTCGGTGATAAGGTTCTGAGACGAGTTTTTCTGCATACCAAAGACAAAAGCCTCGGTAAGCTCGCCCTAAACTGGGAAGGACCATACAAAGTGATAGAGAAAGTCAAGAGCGGGGCATATCGTTTACAAGATAAGCTCGGGCGTTCATTAAGGCTACCATGGAACATCGAGCATCTGAAATTGTATTTGGAGTAATTTCATATTTTGTAAACTCTGAGACTTATTTGTGTAAATATTTTTTTGGGTCGGGGATGCGAGAAGGTTTTAATAAGGCATCGATAGCACCCGACCCCTTTAATCGAAAATTTTGCCTTTCCATCTTTGAAGTGTTACAGACGACTCTGTCAGCTGACGAGCTGATCAACGAATCTTTTTAACAATCTTGACTACTTTACAGAACCTTCATCGGTTTTTCAGTGTTCGAACTGATCTACATCTTAAATTCCCGACCCTACGGGAAAATTTTCAGTTTTACATTGATCAACAGAACCTTCATCGGTTTTTCAGTGTTCGAACTAATCTACATCTTAAATTCTCGACCCTACGGGAAAAGTTTCAATTTTACATTGATCAACAGAACCTTCATCGGTTTTTCAGTGTTCGAAATGATCTACATCTTGAATTCCCAACCCTACGGGAAAATTTTCAATTTTACATTGATCAACAGAACCTTCATCGGTTTTTCAGTGTTTGAACTGATCTACATCTTAAATTCCCGACCCTGCGGGAAAATTTTCAATTTTACATTGATCAACAGAACCTTTATCGGTTTTTCAGTGGTCAAACTCATCTACATCTTAAATTCCCGACCCTTATATTTTGAACAAGAGAACTTTCATGGGTTTTTTAGTGATCGAAATGATTACATCTCAAAATTCCGACCCTCACATGGATTTATAAAACCATTATAGAATGCAACATTCACAAAAAACAAAAGTACAAATAAAATATTGATTGTCTGGAAATTTTGTCTACAAAGAAGGTTTATAGGGGATTCTGCAGTCCCCACACTAACAGATCTTAAACAACAAAATACAAAAACACAAAAACCAAGGACGTCGGGAATCAAGCATCTTTTTCCTCCGACTCGGTGTCGTCCGATTCGTCGTCTTCACAAACAACACCAGAAGGGCGGTCGTCTTCCGGAACGTCCAGCCACATTGACCTAAGGGGAAGGTCAGGGAAGCGATGATGAAAAGACAGCACGTATGCGGGCTTGGCCTCGGCCGTCTCTTTCTCCATCCACTTCTTGCATTTTTCAGCAAAAAGAGTGTTAGCCGTCTTCAGTTCAGTGATCTCCCGCGCCAAACCCGCGGCACGATCCTCCCCGGCCTTCCTGGCCTGCTCCAAGGCTCCTTCGGTCTCCTTGAGTCGCTCCTCTACCAGTTCTTGAGCAGTTTTAGCCTTCCGCACCTCCTCTTCCAGACCGGCAACTTTCGCCTCTGCACCCGATAGCTTCTGGCTCAGTTCCCCTGCCCGACGCTCTTTCATGGCCAAGGGCACAAGCATGTTGTACAAGGAAAGGGCTAGTCCGTCAATTATCTGCAATGGAAAAGTGTGTGGACTCCCGGGCACAGACAGCACCGGAAGCTTCGTGCCACTCGACGACGCCACGGCGTGTTTAGAAGCCTTTGAGGGGCTAGCATCGCCGGGGATCACCACTACGGGGTCGGCCATCGAACCACCCTTAGCCCCCCCCCATACTGGTCGAACAGCTCCGGAACGGTAGCATTATCAACACCCGCGGCAGACCCGCTTTCTTTCCTTGACCGTTTAGGCTTCTTAGCCTGAGCCCCCTCTGCATCAGCCTTCCCTTTCCGCTTCTTCGCCAGCTCCTAGGTCTGATGGGCCTCGCCACCCTCAGCAGCAGCTTCATCATGGTGCCCCTCCGCACCCGTCTCTTCAGCCCCTATATTGTCCAGCTCGACATCATCATCTGATTTGGGGTGCTTGTTGGGCGCCTTGTTGCGCTTCGGGAGAAATGGGTAGGCATCAAGCGCATCCGTCTTTGCGATCAAGTCCTCCATACTGGGGGGTTGACGAGCTGCTCGATAGTGAGCGGTTCTGACGAGCAACGCCAGAGGCTACTCATGATCAGGTTGGTGTTTTTAAAAGCCCGATGCATTGCCCGACCCTAATGCTTCTTGGCATAGTCCTTCAACAGTTGGAAGGTGACCTTGCCCGGCTTGAAGTAATCCTTCTTCAACCCTTGGACGAATTCCTTCGAGACTACACAAAGGATCGGTTCGTAAAATATATATATATATATATATATATATATATATATATATATATATATATATATATATATATGTATACATACCATCAGGAACCCACGTCCGCAGCAGTCGCCTCAGATTCTCCTTACTGTAGGGGCGGTCATTCTCCCAGCAGCCGCTCAAGAAGACGAAGCGTTGCTTCCAACCTTTGTCGCCCTCGAGGAAGTCATTTACTATCTTCCATGTACTGGCTAACGAGGAGTAGAAGAATGGTGACTTGGGAGACTTTGACAGCCCGGACATGGCTATGTACTCCTCCATAGGCATGACCCGACCTGAGAGGCGCGAGGCCATTATGCAAGACATCAGCGTGTACCACGCATTGGGCGTTAGCTGAGAGGGACAGATGTTGAGAGTTCTGAAATAGAGAACAATCTTAGGATCCAGGGGGAACCTGAGGCCCCAATTGAACATCTTGGTAAAAATTATAATTTCCCGTGACTGAACATGTACGGGAGTCTCCCCAGGAACAGGAAACCAAACAGTAACGCACTCCGGAATTCCCCACCGGATCAGCAGCTCTTCTTGCTCGGCGGCAGGGAAGTAAAGATACTTGCCCTCAAAAAGAGAGATAACATTGCTCCCGGGCAACCAGCGATGATATGTGGTGGTTATGACCGCCTCTATCTCCTCGGGAAGCGGTTCTTCCGGAGGGGCAGCGGTATTGCCAGCAGCAGCAACACCGTCTTCGGCGGGCAGGGTATCCACCTCTGATTCTTCGGTATTCACTACCGGGATTTTGTCAGAACTAAGGGCGATGGTTACACCTGGGTCGGATGGTCGAACAAGAAGGTCCACAGGGTTAGAACTGCTGCCAGTTTGGGCCAGATGAGCCTCTTCTTGTTGTTGACGAGCGCGTTCGGGATCCAGTTCTGTAGGTGTCAGTGGCCGCTGATTAAGACCTAAAAAAGTCACAGCAGTGTTAGTACCGGTTCGGTATCCTCGTATGGAGGGAGTAAGCTGAACCATCTCAGGAGAATTACCTCCCGCGGGAGAAGTTGGAGAGCTGGTTTCTCCCGTAGAAAGAAATTTGGCTTTGCCTCGACGTCGGGGCGGAAAAGGGGGCGGAGCGGCGTAAGAATTGACTGATGAAGGCGTCGGACGGTTTAACTGAGCAGTTGGGGAGTGTGGAGAGATATTGCTAGAAGGAATGACAATGGGCTCTGGGGTCCGAGCACCAAATGGTTCGGGCAAGGTAAAGGACTCGGCGGGGATCGGATCGGCAAGAACGGGGTCGTGGGGCTGCGGTACAAGCGTGAATGGCTTGGTGTCAGAACTCCAAATTAATCCCGCACGTCAGTATTCTTCAGCACGGTCACCAATGCTAGCCGAATCTACAAATCCGAACACCGGTTCTTTCTTATTTTTGGGTTTTGGTTTCTGCTTCGGGTACCTATGTTTGATAAAACAAGCTCTCTCTCTCTCTAGAAAAATCTGGACAGCACTTTCTCTCTCTAGAACGCCTCTGAGAGTAATTTTTATTTGTGAGGTATTTATAGGTAACCCCACCTAGCCGTTGCATGTACGGGGAAGTCCAAACGACGAAAAGCAGCGGGAAGTCGAAAGGACTCATTAAGAGACAGTGCTGATAAGCACGCTTCAAGTTATCGGGCAACAGGTGTCGTTTTTCTTCTGACACGCATGCGTAGCCTATACTAGCCAGCTCAGACGAGGACACTAGATGGGCCACTTTAACCTGATTCACTTCTCAAAGCCGGATTACCGGCCTGGGCCCATGGAAAAACCGCCAAGAGGGATCGGAAGCAGACCCAAGGTGACTCATAAACAGCTTCGGGACTAAATTTAGTTAGAAGAAAGTGTCTGAGCCCGGTTTCCTAATAAGACTTAGAAGGTCGGACATCAATTGGAAGAAAGTCTACGCGCCCAATCGCTTAATAGAAACCTTGAGGTTCAGACACACTGGAAAGAAAGGGTCGGGTCCGGGTAGACCAGTCATCAGTCCAGAGGGTAAGGAACAGCGGCGTTCCGAGTTGATTCTTTTACAAGTCTTCGTTCCCGTTGCTCTCGAAGACTGAGGGGGGGGGGCTACTGATAAGGGAATAATTCGCCAGAATTAATAATAAGGAGTTAATTATGAATAGAAGGAAATTAATATGACTGTAATAGCATTTGTTGCTTATTAGAGGATAATTTGATACAAAGTATTTAATGAAGGACCAAGAGAAATAAAACAAGCCCACCAAAGACATTAATGGGTCCACCCTTCCCTACTATAAAAGGAGACCCATTATTCTTGGTAGGTGGGTCATTCTGCAATATAATATTCTCTTTCCACTTTCTCTCTCTACATTCTCACTCTAGTCACATCAGGTCCAAGATCCAATATTCTTCTTAGTCATTTATTCTATCATCAATGTCATCTCCAAAGAAGTCCCATATTGAGACTGCTAGTGGAGAAATTTGTGAAGTCAAAGGGGGAGGTTCAATGGAAATTAAAAACTGCCTCTACATTCCTTCACTATCCTTAAAGTTATTATCTGTTAGTCAAGTGACAAAACAACTCAACTGTGTGGTTCTTCTATATCCATTTTTTTGCATTTTACAAGACATTCGTACGAAGGAGATCATTGGGCGTGGTACTGAACAAGGAGGTCTCTATTATGTTGATGAGGTAGTTCATAAAGGGCATGCCATGCTTGCTCACGAAATAACCGAAAGGCAACTTTGGTTATGGCACCGGCGACTTGGTCATCTTTCTTTTAGCTATCTTAAAAGTTTATTTCCTAGTCTTTTTTGAATAATTCCATTCATGAGAAATGTGAAACCTGCATTCTTGCAAAAAATCATAGGGTCTCATTTAATTAGAGTAATACTAGAGTTGATTATGCTTTTTCACTAATCCATTCTGATGTTTGGGGTCCAGCACCAAATTCCACTAACAATCAAATCAGATACTTTGTTTTATTTGTGGATGATTTCTCAAGAATGACTTCGATATACTTCATGAAAAATAAATCGGAAGTACCATAAATATTTGTTTGTTTTTACAAAATGATTTTGACTCAATTTGAAAAAAAAATACAGATTCTCCGTTCTGATAATGGCACAGAGTTTGTCAACCAAAAAATGCATAATTTTTTCAAAACAAATGGTCTTCTCCATCAAACCACTTGTCCAAACACACCTCAACAAAATGGTACTTTAGAACGAAAAAATCGTACTTTACTTGAAAAAACTCGTGCTATTATGATTGAATCTAGAGTTCCTCATTCTCTTTGGCCATAAGCTCTTGCTACAGCTACGTATCTTGAAAATCGTCTACCAACCCGATGTCTAGGAAATAAAACTCCATTACAAGTGCTTGCCACCCAAGTTACAATTCCATCTGTTATGACCTTACCACTTCATGTCTTTGGTTGTTCAGTGTTTGTTCATATCCCTAAAACTAGTCGAAACAAACTTAATTCGTGTGCTGAAAAGTGTGTATTTGTTGGGTACGGTGTTCATCAAATGGGATATCGGTGTTACAATCCGGTTACTCGTCGAATCCATGTCACCATGGACTGTGACTTCTTAGAATCCGATTATTATTCTTACCACCAATCCCATGCTCAGGGGGAGAAAGTAAGTGAATCACTCGACTGGTTGCTATATGAAAGTTACTTTGAGGATGTGCCGACATAGTCGGTAGATGGCGCCACCGAACACGCCTCTTCCAACATAAAGGAGACTGACGAGGCAGTTCTTACCACCAATGATTCTCCCGAAGACAATGTCCAACAAAAAATAAATGTCATGGATACTA
Source organism: Limnanthes douglasii subsp. nivea (assembly GCA_036936605.1). Classification (NCBI taxonomy): domain Eukaryota; kingdom Viridiplantae; phylum Streptophyta; class Magnoliopsida; order Brassicales; family Limnanthaceae; genus Limnanthes; species Limnanthes douglasii. The sequence continues at coordinate 221,170,270 of JAUPFV010000001.1, forward strand.
CCAGCGAATCAGCCGAAAAAAATGTCCATCAAGAGGTAAACAATTTACAATGTCATAATTCAAAAAATCCTACTGACCATGAAATTTCAGGAAGTTCATTTGTTGAAACTCAAACTCTGGTTCTTCCCCTAAGAAAAAAAAGAGGAGTTCCTCCTGACCGGTATTCACCGGAACACGTTCCTCGTGCTTCTACATATCCGGTAAAACCGGACAGGAAATGAATGACAAAGATTACAAAGGCGTTTTCAGCTACTGTTCTCTCTGAACAAATCCATAAAACAGTTCAAGAAGCTAAGAAGATGACTGAATGGCATGAGGCAATGAATACCGAAATGGAAGCTCTAAAAAGGAATGGTACATGGGAGAATTGTGTGTTACCACAAGGGAAGAAAGCAGTCGGGTGTAGATGGTGTTTAATATAAAATATAAATCTGATGGCACCATTGAGCGACACAAGGCAAGATTGGTTGCCAAAGGATATACACAAACATATGGTATAGACTACTCTGAAATGTTCTCTCCGGTTGCAAAGATTGACACTATCAGAGTTTTACTTTCAATAGCCGCGAATAAAGATTGACCTCTTCATCAATTTGATGTAAAGAATGATTTCTTACATGGAGACTTGGAAAAAGAGGTATATATGGAACCCCCACCAGGGTTCTCTGATGGTTTTCAAGAAAATAAGGTATGTAAACTGAAAAAGGCATTATATGGGCTCAAACAGTCTCCTCGTGCTTGGTTTGGGAGATTTACAATGGCAATAAAGCAGTATAGCTACAAACAGAGTAATGGGGATCATACCTTGTTTTACAAAAAGAGAGGAGAATTAGTCACTTGTCTCATAATATATGTAGACGATATGATCATAACATGGAATGACAAAGAAGAAATTAGCTCTCTTAGGAAAAACCTCTTCAAGGACTTCGAAATGAAAGACCTTGGGGGATTGAAGTATTTCCTAGGAATCGAAGTTCTTAGGTCAAGAGGAGGTATTTATATCTCCCAACGGAAATATATATTGGATTTATTAGCTGAAGTTGGCATGGTGGATTGCAAACCAAATGACACTCCTATGGTTGTGAATCACAAACTAAAGATAATTGAAGGGGCCAGACCAGCGAGTAAAGAAAGGTACCAAAGGTTGGTGGAAAAATTGATTTACCTGGCTCACACTCGACCCGACATTGCATACGCGGTGGGAGTAGTTAGCCAGTTCATGCATCATCCTCAGGAACACCATATGGATGCAGTAATGAGGATTATTCGATATCTCAAAGGCACACCAGGAAGAGGCATAATTTTTAAGAAAAATGGACACCTTGATGTTGAAGTATTCACAGATGCTGATTGGGGAGGGAATCCTAACGACAAGCGATCAACCGCTGGCTACTTTACTCTTCTTGGAGGTAACTTGGTGACTTGGAGGAGTAAGAAACAGAAAGTAGTATCACTGTCAAGTGTTGAATCAGAATTTAGAGGAATCGTTAAGGGGATTACCGAGATACTTTGGTTAAAGAAGATAATGAAAGAAATCGGATCCCCTCTGAAGTGTCCAACTCAGTTAATATGCGATAATAAAGCTGCGATTAAGATTTCAGAGAACCCGGTACAGCATGATAGAACAAAGCACGTTGAAATAGATAGGCACTTCATAAAAGAAAAGATTGAAGATGGGACAGTCGAACTTCCGTTTGTTAGATCCGAAGACCAACTGGTAGACATCCTGACAAAAGCGGTTGATGCAAGAACATTCGAATCGGTTTTATCCAAGTTGGGTATTGGTGATCCCACTACACAACTTGAGGGGAAGTGTTAGAATATTCAATGTATTAAGTTTCCTTGTATAGGCCTCTAAGTTCTCTATATATTGAGAGCCTTACTATTGAGTTAATATCTCTAATGCAACAGGTTTGGACAGGGAGAGAATAATAATGTGCTTTAGGTTCGGTAAGAATGTTGTATATGGAAGATAAAAGAAACATTTTCTAATAAAACACAAAACCCTAGCCGCCTCCTGCAGCTACGTCTCTCTTTGTTTTTTAACATGTTATTGGCACATAACTTTGAGATACAGTTTCAAACTTGGGCGTTTGTTTTTTCAAAATAACATGAGATTGGAAGACAAACTTTTGAAATTATGTTTTTTTAAATAATAAGTAATTTTGAAATTGGTCATCAGTATTTATGTGTTTTTTTAAAATACCACCTTACTTTTAAGTCATTTTTAAAAAAAAATTAAGCAATACCTAATTGTTGAAAAAATCTTTCGAATTATAAGTTTTTTCATAAACACATATTTCCGAAAGTTTAGCTCTGAATTAGGTATTTTTCTTAAAAAATAACACGTAATTCTAAACTCATCCCTCGTAATTAGATGGTTTTAAAAACTAGGTTCTAATTCTCAACGGTGGACTCAGAATCTAATCTGTAATTTTGTCGATCTTTATAAAGTTTTTAAAAATTGGTTTTTTTAAATTTAATGAATCTAAAAATTAAACACAAAATCAAAAGACTTTGTTAGTGATTTGAGTAACATTTTTCCATATTGATTGTTCATTTTTTCTCCCATTAAATTGTTCGCACTTGATTTATGTTTTTTTAATTTTTTAGATATTTAGGGTTTAAACTTTTTAGTTTAAAAATATTTGTGTTGGATAAAAATAAATATTATGTTTGTAAAAGTAAAATTTTAGTTTAAAAAATAATAAGAAGATATAAACTTAAAACCAAACAAAAAAATTAAATAGTAAAAAAGTGTGTTTAAATTTATTTTTTCAATTTCTGACATGAACAAATTTGCATTAAAAACAATATCATTTCCTTTTACTTAATGCAACTTTTAAGAAAATTATATTCTCGTACCCTCTTTTACGTCGTAGGATAGAACACACAAAATAAAGCCATATTTGGTTTAATATATACACTAGAAATATTGTAGATATAAATTGTATTACCTTAGCCATTATTGATATAAGTAATATTTATTGAATACAAATGGTAATCAAAAAGTTATATTGGATAGTGTTATATATATAGTTCAAAATTTATGTTTGAAATTATAATTAAAAAAATTATAATTTTTTTATTAATATTGAAGTTCATTTTTCATAAACTTAAAAATATAATGTTAATAAAAACTTTTATTGTCTTAACATCAATAAATGATAACGTATTTTAAATGCCTTTTTCATATTTCAAAGTCTTACAATATATAAATTTATATTTAAAATGAATTGAAATTTTTTGATTTGAAATATTACGATATACAATATATAATTTGAATGAAATTATAAAAAAATATTATAATTTATTATATATGAGGTAATTTTCTAATAAATTTGGATCTAAACTATTTTTCAATAGCCACCGATAATTTGACAAAATATTGAGAACTTCCGGATTTTAGAACTTATTTATCGAGATATATTTATATTTTATGTTAATATAAATATATCCATGGACTAATTTTTTTTTAGTTGATTTTTTTTTTAAAATTTCATATCTTTCAAATCATAATTTAAAAAATCAAAAAATATTATTGATTTATTTTTTCTAAACGAATAAAACTAGATCTATTAAGTTTTTTTTTGTTTTTTTATTTTTACTGTATTTGGTTGTGAAAATAAGAATAATTGGGTTGCGAGATAAGTCTCGAAAAAAGTTTTTTAAAAATATCATATCTTTCAAATCATAGCTCCAGAAACAAATCCAAAAAGACCATAAGTTTTATTTTTTAAATACGAATAAAACTGAATCCATTGAAGTTTTTTTTTAACTTCTTTACTACATTTTGTTGCAAAAATAAGAATGATTTGGTTGCGAAATTAATCTTAAAAATTCAAATTTGCTCAAGTTGTATGATTAAGAGGAATTTGATTGCGTAAAAACAATTGTGTTTTAGTTGTGTAATTATGAGTATTTTGGTTGCGAGAAAGCGATTGGTTTTAGTCGTGGAATTAAATGTTACATCTTTCAAATCATAGCTAAAAAAGCAGAAAATACCATTGGTTTTGTTTTTCAAATACAAACAAAACTGAATCCATTGATTTTTTTTTCACTTTTTTTACTGTATTTGGTGGTGAAAATACGAGTGATCTAGTTGCGACATTAGTCTAATAATGCAAATGTGTTCCAATTGCGTAATTATGAGTAATTTGGTTGAGAAAAATAATTGTGTTCCACTTGCGTAATTGTGAGTAATTTGATTGTGAAAAAATAATTGTGTTAGTTTTTTAAAATGTTATATTTTTCAAACCACGGCTCTAAAATAAAAACCGAAAATTTCATTGGTTTTTTTTAAGACCAACAAAACTAGATCCGGTGTAGTTTTTTTGTTGTTTTTTTGTTGTTTTTTTGTTGTTTTTTTGTTGTTTTTTTGTTGTTTTTTTTATTGTATTTGGTTGCAAAAATATGAGGAATCCGAAATTAGTTTGAAAAAAGTTTTTTTATCTTTTTTAAATATCATATCTTTCAAATCATAGCTAAAAAAATCCGACAATATCATTGATTTTATTTTTTTAAAGACGAACAAAACTATATCTATGGAATAATTTTTATTATTTTTTACTACATTTGGTTGCAAAAATAGGATTAATCTCGCTGCGTAATTATGAGTAATTTGGTTGCGAAAAAAAAAATTGTGTTCGAGTTGCGTAATTTAAAATAATTAGTTACGAAAACAAATTTACCAAAAGTATCACTTATAGATTTCGTTTTTTTCTTTTCAAAAAATAAAATATTTTTTTTAGATTTATTTTTCATATTCAGGGATTGAATATTGTGATGTTTTGAAGATTAAAAACAATAATTGTTAAGAATGAAGATGTTCTGTGTGTTCAAGAATAGTGTTTGAATATTTATGTTGCAAATAGTTTTTGATATCTTCAAAATCTAGGATGTTATGAATATTTTTAATTTTTTTTAAAATGATTATTGGATAACTATAATTTATTTATTTTTATATTATTAAATCTTTTTATAAAAAAATATTATATTTTTAATTTTTAATTTTCTATACGTATTTTAAAAATACGATAAAGTCATGAGTGTAGAAAATTTTAAACCGCACAAAATGATACTTTTAGTCTTATATTATGATTAAAAGTATCGATATATAATAGATTTTTTAAAGAAAAAATAGTATGTTTTACAAATTTAGAGGTCACGTACATAATTTAAAAAGGAGAGAAGTACTAGTAAATACTCACTAAAGTATGTAATTACACGCTAGTACTCAAATTTTGGATAGTGTTACTTAGTACCTCCACTTAAATTTTGGACAAAATTACCCCCGACTATATATACCCATTTATCACTTAAAACCTACTTTTTTCCCCTTCTCAGCACCCTAAACCAACTCAAACGCATCTAATTTTTTAGAAACCACAAGAAAACCGTTCGACTTCCAGCCTCTCTCTCCAGCCACAAACCCTTACAGCCTCTATCCAAAATCAATCGTTCTTCCAACCTTCACCGGAATTGGACCGGTCACCGTCTTGTACTCCGTCAAGCGAGTAACCAGCTTCTGTTGGACAAGTTGCTGTCAAGTGGTCGTCGGCCGGTGAAGCAACAGTGTTTTATAGTAACCAGGTACAGCATTCTCATGGAAAATTTTCTTTTTTTTTTTGCGCTTTTGATGACTTCGAACCACTGGCTTTTGTTATTTGACGATCGACATTGCGTATTTTACCGAAATCAAGTATTTAGTGATGACATTTGGTCTGTTAGTTTTTGGGTTTATCGTCGAACCCAGGGGTTTGTTAGGTTGCATGTATGTTAATACTTTCCTAAGAGTTGTGATGTATGTTAGATGTGCATTAGGTAGTTGTTTGTTGATTTTGGTGTTCTTTCGATATTTCCCATATTCCTGAAACATGCATGTAAAAATAGAACAGTTCGCAACCTGTACATGTGCGTTGTAATACGGTTCGCATCTTCATCACGTAGGAATGCAAACAATTTGCAGCTTCATCGCTGTTTATAGTTACAAGCAATTCGCATCTTGATTGCACTGATATACCATACAGTTCGCAGCTTATATTTCCAAACAATTCGCAGGCCAGCTTGCGAGTTGTTTGCAAATACGAGCTGATAGATCCATAGATAATTCGCAGCTTGTCATGCGAGTTGTGTGAAACAACAAGCTGATAGAGTCCTTTTTGGGAACAATTCACATGCATATGATGATTTGTGTTTGTGCATGAAGTATGACACCAAAATCAAGCTATTACAGGCCAGGATTGGTGAGCCTTCTCAAACTGTTGAAAGAGTACCGTATTACTGCTGCCCACACCAAAGCTGTAAGAAACACAACCTTCTACACCCTTTTGAAAACGGCGTTTGACCTCTGGAATGTGGCAGAGCTGCCGAAGAAAAAATTTCATTCGAACATTTAGTGTGTTGTGGAGAGGTTCTCCGTCGATTAAGACGCCTTCCGACTTGGGTCAAAGTTTGTGAAGCTAACGCCGGATGATGTGAAGGTCATATTTGGGCTGAAGCACGGCACAAAGGAAATTCCATTAACGAAAGCCGGAGCATTCCACAGCGGATACGTAAACAACGAGGAGAACGAATCAAAGATGATGAAGAAATACTTCATGGGTGAAACGTCGAGGAAGATAGGGCCGACTAATATAAAACCATAACAAACATCATTTTAAAGGTATATGTAAATGGACTTCATCTTATAAGCAGGATGCTGTACTTTACTAATATAGTATGTTGTCGTGGGTTTTACAGGCAAGTATAGAAAGAGCCATAAGCGAAAGGGGGAGCATGAGTTGGAAGATGTTGCACGACTGTTGATACTATTTTTTGTGCTCAACCGTATTCTACTCGGTATCTGGAGATATCTTGGGTTAAAGTGTGCTTTATTTTGTTGAAGACCTCAGTAGAATAAATGATTACGACTCGTCTGGATCAATAGCGTTCAAGCTTCTCCACTCAGGAGTTCCTTAGCTATTAAAAAACCTAATAAAATCATCGGCTGCGTCGCCCTTCTAATTGTAAGATTGATTTATTCAATATAAATATTAGTTATATACAGAGCATCTTGATGATAATACTTGTCTCGATGCAGCCCTTCATCATGGAGCACTCAACAATCGGACTAGAGGTCGTAAAGCCGACCTTAATCCCAAGGTTTTTCAAATTGTGGGGATTAGAGTGCCTATCATTGACCATGTCGCTGCTTGTAAGAATACCCAATCTGAAATATGATGAGGTATGATCTATATAGGTATTGAATTGTGGGGATTAGAGTGCCTATCATCGACCATGTCGCTGCTTGTAAGAATACCTAATCTGAAATATGATGAGGTATGATCTATATAGGTATTGAATTGGAGTATCAAGCAATTCGCAGCATATCCTGAGTTTTGTTTGATATTCTATTAAATCAAGGTATCAAACAATTCACAACTTATAATTTGAAAACAATGCCTAGGAAAACCTGAGAGATATTAGCAACCAAATAAATGATAGAGTTGAGAACAACTCTCAGGATATCCTGAGAGTTGTTTGCAACTCCAAGCTGATAGAGTTCCAAACAACTATCAGGATATCATGCGAACGGTGCTCAAAACAGTCAGTTTATAACTTGATTGGATATCATGGGAACTGTGCCCAAAACAAATCGCGTGCATCTATTTACTTTCATGTTCCTCCCTTGGTATGTTTTGGAAGGTCCACTATGTCTTACTGAGGTTGAAAGCAAAGCATTTGGAGGAGCAGTAGGTAGTGGAGATGCAGGTGCTGAATCGATTTCACCAGAAGAAAGACCAAAGAAAAGGAAGAAAAGAGCAGCCCCAAAAACAAGGAAACTGGCATCACGGAAACAGAAAGAATCCAATCAAGTGATATCAGTTAGACCCCAACCACAAACAGTCCCCCGACCAGTGATTCCACCAACGCTGATCGTCACATCCCAGCAGGAGGCTGAGGACGAGGGCACCACTAGTATGAGTGACATGATCGGTAATTTTGTCCTCAAACAAAGAGCGACTACTCCAAAGAAGTCTGGAACTGTAGGTACATCGAAGCGTTTGAATACGTACACTGATAAGAACAAGTACCAACGGAAGATAGACAAACAGGAGAAAGAAGTAAGTATAAAATTGAGCCTTACATAAACGTAGATTTAATCCCTTTAATCAGCACAGAATATGTTATAATACGTCTGCTATTACTTTTTCATCTGGAAGAATTAAAATTGAAGATAGCGAAGCTTGAAGCACAACAACTCCTCAATACTCTCTCTCAGCCAATTTGCTAGATTGGAAGCCCTGCAATTGAGAAGGAACCTGGACTACCAGCATTGCTATCTGAAGCGGCGTCCACTGAATTTCAGGCATTTGTGCCATCTAAAATTACAGATAATGACCTCAATCAAGACGGGCAAATGCAGGATGCTGAAAAGCATGATGGAGTACTGCCGGAAGAGTTGTTGGTATCCACAGAGACAGACACCACGGAGAGACAGACAGACAAGTCTCCTCCTACACAGGATGCAGCAACATGTCTGAGTCCTCCAAAGGAGAAAGAAAGACACGAGTCTCTTGCGAATGACCGAAAGCTCGTACTTCACATGGTAGAGGAGGTAGGCTGCTAAGAAAACAGAGCTAAGGAGGTAGAAGCTCGTGAGAATGAAGTGGCAGCGGAAGAATCTGGACGTACGGACGCAGATAGCCGTGAAGATGTAAGTGGATCAAAAGTACACTAAGATTCAAATATCTTAATATATTTTTGTGATGAAATTGTCTCTCTACTAATGTTTATTGTTGTATACATATTCAAACAAAATCAGTGTATGTATTTAAAATGGCCAGGGGTTTTCTCGTTGTATACATATTCAAATAACTCGCATTAGGATAACTTTCAAACAAATCTCAGGACTGTTGTGTAGTCCAAACAATTCTCAGGATATCCTGAGACTTATTCTATATTCTATTAATTTGGGTATCATACAGATTGCATGGTATCATGCGAGTTGTTTGATATTCCGATCTTAAATAACTCTCAGGTTATCATGCGACTTGTTTGATATTCTGATCTCAAACAACCCTCAGGTTAGCATGCGACTGGTTTGCAACTCAGACTGCAGTATGCTTAACCCCTCCATCTTTTTATTTTGAATTGTGTATGAAATAGCAGGCCGACAGACAACACCCATAAGAAGAACAACAAAATCAAGGTGAGAAACAACAACAACAACAACAACAAGAACAACAAAAACACCCACAAGAAGAACAAGAACAACAGAATCAAGAAGAACAAAAGCAACAACACATATCTTTGGCAAAGAGAGAAAGGCTAACACAAGACGTAGCTCCGGAAGAGTCAAAATCTGTCAACCCCTGTGAGAAGCTGGAACTACTTAGCCAGGGAGAAGCGTCGTTAGAAGACCAAAACCGAGACAAAGATGCACCTTAAAACCAACAATGGCCTATGCAAAGTCAGAATTGCTAAGCCAAGGTGAAATTATAGTACTAGTACCGAATCAACTGCAAGCTCCAGAGTCGAACGATAACACAGTATGTTTACCTGATACATCTATTGATGGTATTTACACTAAAGTTTCACAGACATTTTTAAATAAAATTGATAATGTTTAGTTCGATGGTGTAATACAACGGTCTTTGGAGAATATGTCGGAGGATGACATAAATGATTTTTGCCGACACGATCCAGAGATTATGCTGAAGCAGTCAACGGCATTGGTTGTCGCTGACCGTGTAGTAAGGGCTATTTTAAATGGTTTCGCAGCATATCATGCGACTTGTGTGGATGTATATTACGAGTTATAAACAAATCTCAGGATACACTGCGAATTGTTCAACATTCTATTTTATTGGAAACTCAAACAATTCTCATGTTGTCCTGGTAGTTTTTTTGTATTATATTCAATTAGAACTCAAACAATTCACATGTTATCATGCGACTTGTTTGGGGAAGTTAATATTATGATGCCTGACACATTCTTTTTTAATTTTTGTTATTTTATAAGCTCAAGTCAAGTAAAGAGACAGATGAGCCTACTTTTAATCTACTGACACCAGCACAGCATTCAGAGCCAGAGGAAGAGGAAGAGATAATTATAACAGAACGTCCAGCGCCACAAATAACATTCACCGACTGGCCAAAGAGAACACAGACAACTGACCGTATTGATGTCGGTGAATACCATAAAATACGGATAATGAAAGCCAATGAAGACTCCATCGATCCAGTAGTATGGAATTTACCATCGTCCAAATTTTCCTACAGAATTAGTGTGCAAATGACTGATGTGATGGCGCTACCTTTTCAACTGGAGCTGGACGTAAAAGTATCCAATTGTCAACCAACTCTCTTGAATATTTCAAAAAAGTCTCGTATATTTAACGTAAATAAACAACTCGTTTCATAGGTTATGGACAATTGGATTCGAAAGATGCTCGATAAAGTAAATTGGAAAGTTCCATGCAAAACTGTTCCAGTAGTGAAATATGAATGCATACTGATTTCGGGGATGACTACGGTAAGTTTAGCTATAAACTACAAAAACCTCGCATGTTATCGTTGTAATGTACTCTTGCTTGAACGCAACATCAAATGGAAATGGGAGCCGAAATAAAAAAAAAATTAGTCGACGATGTTTTTACCAAAGTGGATCGAAACTACAACATCATCATCATTCCAATATGTAACAAGAAGCAGGACCAAGCCAACCATTGGACGTTGTTCGTCATTGATATAGACACCAGGACGACAACAAACTACAACCCACTGCTGCCTAAACTCAAAGCACAGGACTACACAGCAAAGACACCAACACAGCTGGTAAAACTCCTAACTGCTACAATTACTGTTAAACACGTTTTAAAAACAATGCTCAGGATATCATGCGAACTGTGCCCAAATCAGTTGTCTTTAAATGCAAACAAATCTAAGATTTTCCTGAGATTTGTTTGCAACGAAAAGTCCTGAGATTTGTTTGAAAATGAAATACGTTAGAATTCCATACAATTCGCAGCATATCCTGAGGATGGTGACACCAACTCGTACTGGTAGTAATTGTTTTCTATATGAAATTGTGATTTTTTTGTGTACATATATTCCTTGTAATGTTTTGGTGTATAAATAGTTTTTTTGTTTCACAAATGTGCAATGTATGAAATTTTCCAGCTGACATTAAAGAACAGTAGGTATGCGCACAATTCGCATCATTCCCTGATATATACAAAAAAAAATCTTACTCAACAGTTCGCATCTTATCCTGATATAGGCTGAGAAAACTACCACTAAAACAAATATAAGCTGAGAAAACTACCACTAAACACAGTTCGCATCTTATCCTGATATAAATTAAATAATTCGAAATCATAGTTGAAGAATACGAACAGGCTATGGCGTCTGCCTTGGTAAACGTTAAGTGCATTGAGCACGCAAAAAGCCATCTAATCACCACAGCCCATTAATTGTTGATTGGACAATGAGGCTATCTAATGATTAATAAAGCCACACCACCTCATAAGCTCAGACTCCCTCCATGCCTATAAATTACTCTAGTAACCAGAGGCTAATTTAAAAACAGACTCTATATTTTAAAACATTTTTTACATCTTCAATTTCTAATCATCATATCAACTTCCACCTCCTCTGGTTCTTTAGGTGACTCTTGGTCTTCCATAACCACCAACATAAGCTCATAATTAATCACTCCAACGGCACCACCAAACAACCCAGCCTCTGTTATGGACTTTGATATCGAGGATTACTTTTCTGTTAACTCTGAACCAGTTGAAGTGGTTCCCCTGGTTGCTGCACCTCGTCCAGCAGAGGTTCCAACTCAGAGTGTAGAGGTTCCAAACAGGAAAAGGAAGAGGGAGGACGATGATGGTCCATCGAAGACCAAATATATAAGCATAATGGACGTAGATAACGAGGAGGAAGATCAAAATGGAAAGGCTGATGATCAGCATGAAGAGGAGAAAGAAGGTGAAGAATCCTCTAGTGATGACTGATAGTGTCTGCTTGTATTTTTTTGTTTTTTTTTGGAATGCAACTAACAAACACTAAAGGTTGTAGTGATTGTTTGAAACTTGTTAGTGCATGAAGCCTGTAATCTTTTTTTTGTAATCTTTTTTTTATAAACTTTTAATCATATGTGAATGTGTGAATGTGTGAACGTGAAACAATGCAAACAATTCGCACCCTATTAGTAGTTGCAAACAACTCTCAGGAGACCATTCGCGTTATTTGCAAATATTAGCGAAGATGCAAACAACTCACATGAAAACCTAAGATGTTGTTTTCAATGTTATTCCTACAGATAGTGGAGATGCACACAGTTCGCATCATATTAGAAGTTGCAAACAATTCGCATGATAACCTGAGATGTTGTTTGGAAATATTATTCCTAGAGATAGTGGAGATGCACACAATTCGCATCCTATTAGAAGTTGCAAACAACTTGCATGATAACATGAGATGTTGTTTGGAAAAATTATTCATGCAGAAAGTGGATATGCACACAATTCGCATTCTGTTGGAGTTGCAAACAACTCGCATCAAAACCTGAGATGTTGTTTGGTAATATTATTCCTACAGATAGTGGAGATGCAAACAATTCGCATCTTATTGAGAGTTGCAAACAAATCTCAGGGATCTCTGAAAGATGTTTGCAATATGATATCCAGATATTGCACACAATTCTCAATAGTGAATGCGAATTGAATGCAACTCGTGGTATTTCATGCGAATTGCGTGAAAACTATGTTCCTTTAAATTACTTGGGAAAAATAGCTATATTAACCAAACACCTAGCATTTCATTACTGTAATACAAACAAAAAAATATGTGTAAATGAACAAACAACTGTAAAAATGTTTAGTTCATTGTCCACAACAATAACAATATTATAAATCAATGTGGCCAACGAGAATTGTGCACAACAAGAATTGTCTTTAAACTGGAACATCACAAGTCCTCTTGTTATGGTCTGATTTCAAACAACGGCCACACCTCAACTGCTTGGTTGAGGTTTCTCCTCTAGAGGGGATTCTCTTTTTCTTAGGCCTTCTGGAGCGTATTTTAACGTTCGGAGGCAGAATTTCAACAAACGAAGGATCGTTAGCGTTGGACCCTTCCTCGAAATCGGTTATAGCTGGTATGCTGAAAAAGTAAATTTCCCTGTAATTCTTAATCGTAAAGAAATGCTCTATTATAGTAAATGGATCTTGGTCGGTATAATATATTGCTGCTAAAGCGTGAGGATATGGAAAACACTCTTATTGCCATGATCCGCAAGAACATTTAAAATCCAACAGATTAACAACAGCTACAGGATTTGAAAATATTTCGAACATGGCGGTAGACGACTTACGTACTACCCAAGTTCGGCACATGTCAACATTCTGCTTTAGCTCATTCTCATACTCATGTACCAAATTAGTACTCCAGCTTAACCTCTCTTCGTATCTTCGTGAAACTTGAGTCATAAGCAAGACCCTAATCCAGTCAATAAACTCAACAATGGGTAGGCCGCAATATTTTTTTATCTGATTGTTAAAAGATTCTGCCGCAGTAGAAGCCATAGACCCGTATCGTTTCCCTTTAACGTAAGCATGCGCATACTTATCCGAGGTTAAATTAACAAGAAAATCACTCATTCTGTGACCACCTTCACATAGAAAATATGTTAGTATATCCTTAAAAATCTCTCGACTGGGAGCATAAGCAAGACGATGGAATAAATTCAACATCCTTTTTTATAGTCTTTGTTAGTGTGTTCCAATTTTGCTTTCAAATTCTGCATGAGATGGAATTAACAGTACGCATGATAGCAGTTTGAGTACAAGACAAAAACAACATTAACGATACCAGAATGACGGTATGAAATAAATGTGATTTGGCGCTCCAACAAATGAGGTTTCAAACACCTTAAACACTACATCCAATTGTCACAATCTTCAATGCTAACTATACCAAGAGCAATAGGGAATAGTCCTGGAAAAAAGAACCTCAAATGAACAATATAATAGAACTCATTTATGTCAAAAATATAAACCGTTCGCATGATTTCCTGAGAGTTGCTTTCAAATATCAGGATATCCTGAGAGTTGTGTGCATTTGCCACGTTCGCATCGTCCCCTGAGAGTTGTCTGCAAATCAAGTTACTGCCCAATTCGCATCCTTTCATGAGATTTGTTTTGAAATATCAGGATTCTCTGAGAGTTGTGTAGAACTATAGGATACGAATTATTTACAAATTTCCAACAAAACATCATAATCATTCAGATTAAATAGTTAAATGAAACTAACATTTGTTGTTGTCCTTTGCTACGGCAGTAAGCAAGGTACCCTTATACTTGCCATATAAGTGGGTTCCATTAAAAAATAACATTGGGCGGCATGAATAGAATACCTGAAGGGATGAACCGAATGCTACAAAACAACGCTTGAAGCGGTTTTGAGCTGATAACTCCGACCGACAGTCTGTAGTAATATCGCGGCTCGTCAATCGTTTGAAGTACCCGTTTAGTAAACTAAATCAACTTGAACTATCTCCAAAAACTCCCCTCATTGCCTTCTCTAAATCATTCTATGACAAACGGTAAGAGATTTCAAGACCGTAATTTTGTTTGAAATTAATGGTTTTGGCTGTCAACGAATGACATGTCCGGAGAGAATTCTGAATTTCCTCTGCAATCAAATCTGATGTTAAATGCATATGCTGCTTATGCTTCTGGGAGAAAACGGGACTGCAAGTATGGTGCGGAACATACTTCTTGATCGTCATCAAGCCGGTGTTGAAATCAATAGATGCATAAAGTCTCCATTTGCATCCGCTTATGAATTTATTTTCACAATAAGCAATGATCTTGTTTGTTGTGTTGTGTAGGTATTTGAAAGCAAAACCATGCTCTAAAGCAAACTTGCACAAAGATAACTTGAGACCTGCAGCACCTTCTTCAAAAGCTTGACTCACTCCTGTAATAGCATCAACCCAACCAGCAGTAGCAAGTTGTTTTTTTCTCTGATCAGATTTAACAAAACCGTTACTACTCTCCCTGCTAACTAGTTGATTAAGAGATGGTTCTCCCAAACTTATGTTACGCTCTTTACGATTTAAACCAGAACCCTTACCACCAGAACTCTTTTTATCAGAACACTTATCACCACAACATTTATCGAAGACGTGTTCTATGAGGAAACTAAAACGTTTTAAACGCTCCAAATCAAGATATAACACTAACCCAACAAAATCTTTCTGGTTAATTAAAGAAACAATTATTGTGATCCCCGCAGGACTAGGTAATTAGGTAGTCACCTGTGACAAGCTCCTCCCATGTGTTCTCGACATACTCTTGGATACTTTGAAAGCTTTCGAACTCCGTGAAAGGCACAATTGCGGTTTGGTGACCATGTTTAAAAATACAAAATCGTGATTTAGACATACCTTATCCTGCACTGAACAAGCTATTAGTTATTAATTCCAAAAAAACAGTAGAAGTTATTAGATACTGCACTGAGAAACTCGCATCTTCTCCTGCGAGTTGTGTATAACTATAAGCTTCGAATTGTTTACAGTTTTAGTCTACAATTGACCGATTCGCATCCTCCCCTGAGATTTGTTTGCAAGTTAAGTACTTGTACACTCACGCGTGGACAAAATGTAAACAATTCACAATTGTACCTGAGAGTTGTTCTCAACTCTTGAATTTCCTGTGAGTTGTTTGCAACTCTTGAATTTCTTGATAGTTGTTTGCAACTCTTATAATTGCAACTCACGGGATATCCTGAGAGATGCATGAAATTCTCATGAAACCATGCGAATTTGTAAGCCAATTCACATCTTCCTCATTAGATACATCACACAATTCACATCTTCTACGTTAAAAATCATAGAACAATTCGCATCTTTTGTCGGGAATGTCCGTACAACTAAAACTCATAGTCTACACATGTTTCACGTTGAAAAAACATCTAATACACTAAAAATGAGTATATAACTAGTTAAACAAGGATTAACGAAAAACATTAACAAAATTAGCACAGATCACTGGAACAAAAACAGAAAAACCATAGAAAAGCTCGAACAAGATTTACAAAGAACAGAAACAATATAATAACACCCATTCTAACTCAGAAATCCAACAAATAACTTCGAAATCGGTAGTTAATCACGATTACCTAAAAGCAACATGTAAACTCAAAAACAACAAAGATTCCAACAATGTCGAATAACGCGTGATCAGATCCTGTACGTTGAAAACACTGGTTAGATTTTATACACAACTTACAGAAATATACAGACCTTCTAATGCTCCGATCACCTGGAAATTGTGGTTTCTTGGTAGTTCACGGTGGTTTGTAGGGTTAGGTGGTTAGATCGGCTAACAAATTCAAATCTTTAAAAGCTAAAAAAAGAGAAAGAAGACAAAAAATTCTGCTTATATAGCGGGTTGAGGGTTGTCAGGTATTAAGTGACAATTAGATAGTTGACTTAGATATTAAGTGATAATAGATCAAGGGTAGTTAAAAAAATGATAATTGAATAGTTGAGTGGGTATAGGTGCAATTTCCTTTTAAAAAGACGTGAAGGGTTAAATAGTTGTTTTGCTTTGGAATAATGTTTCTAAATGATAATAAAAAACCTACAATAATTTGTTGGGTCTAGCGTGACCCTGTTAAGACCCAGACCCAGACCCATAGTAGAAATATATGGGCTTAATTATTAAACTCTTCCCCGTAGAGTTTAAGCCCCAAATGTGTTCATTCATTCTCTTACTGAAACTAGAAGCCCTCGCGAGTTCATTCCTTAGCTCCATCTCCATCTCCGGTGACTCGAGCAGGTTTCGATTCTTTAAGCTCTCTATTTTATATGCATTCTGAGTATTGTATTTATATTTGTTTCGATTTGATATTCCAAATGGTTAGATGATTTCTAAGGGTTTAGACATGGATGCTAATTCCTAGTAAAAAAGGAAAAACGATTACCCTAGAACGAGTCCTTCGTTTTTTCTAAATCCGATTGAATTCGACTTTGTATTTGAACTTTAATCAGCTTTGCGATTCATTGAACATAATACAAATTCTCTTGTAGTTAGTGTGGTCGAGTAGGGGCTGGTTTCTTTGTTATAAAACCTAAACAGATATCAGATACCAAATTATCAAACATTGAGGATGAATCAGCAAAGATACATACTATGTTATAAACTTATAACATAGTATGTATCTTTGCTGATTCATCTTCAATGTTTGATAATTTGGTATCTGATAATTTGGTATCGTATATCTGTTTAGGTCTCACTATAACTTAAAATGATGAATGGATATATCTATAGCTGTTCAGTAAACAAATGATTATCCAAAAGACTTTAGGGTGGACATTCAAAATTTGGCTTCTTCTTAGCTTCTTCTAAGAGTTTGTATTTTTTTGCTGTTAAGGTTACATGGAGGTTCTTGGCTATTCTGGTTAATTGCACCAGAAATGCTCCTGATAACTATACAAAACTCTACCATCTATATTGTTGTTTCACTTATCAATACGTGCTGAAAAAAAGAAAGGGATGTTATTAGACACCAAACAACAGCCAGCATATAGGTTCTTGAATTTGCTTTAATAATCTGTCTGGCCTGATTTTGATCTCAGGGGGTCATAAAGAACCTAGAGAATTGAATGGCAGGTAAAGCAGTTCAATCGGCAGCAAAGGCCGTAGTGGAGTATCAATACCCGTGGCGGGAGAAGTTAGTAAAATACAAGGATGAGCTGTCGAAAGGCGTATGGGGATACTGGGAGTTGGGTGCATGGAAACCTCTTGGAATAAGCGGACGTCATCGAGCAAGACTCCGCAAAGAAGTCCTTGTTGCTGGACAAGATTGGCCGTATGATCCGGCACGGAAAGAGATGAGGACCAAAAGGAAGGGTCACAAATGCGACAGAATATCTGCTGAGAAACGCGAAAAGACTGTTCAACTGATGGAGAAAATGCCACAAATGTTGCTCGATTATAAGAAGCGCAGGTGGGAGAAGAAGATGAAGGAAGAAGAGAAGCCTAAAGAAGACAAATGAAAACTTAAGATGGAGTTTTTAGTGTCGTTTTGATCCGTTTTAGTAATATTTGCTCATAAAAGACACTCGCCTTGTAAGTCTCAGCTATGATTAAAGCTTTAGATGCGAGAGCTTGACGATATGAAGGTAATTTGTATGATTATCATTTTATTTTATGGATTTTATGTTTCAGTTGCGTGTCAAATTGTTTAGAGGGTAATTTCTAATGAAGAAGATGCACTTTGGTAATCACTTCCCATTCACAATACTTCAAATCATTGCCGGCACCCGCTGCTTTGTCCCACTGTATGCATCTGCCGCTGCAAATCACATCAACAGAAGATATAAAACCCTCTGGATGTTCCCGGTTAGGTAGCCTAGGTTTCAATACTTCAACTTTCCATTGTGGGTCATCAGCTATAAGCTTATGCAGCACTACAAGTTCTATAACAAAGAAGATACAAAATAATTATCAGTACTTTTAAAAGCATGTAGTTTTTTGTCAAAAGAGTATGAAACACATGCCCTAAACATTCAAAGACAGATGACCTGACAACCATTCTTGACCAGTTGAATAAGCAAGCTCATATTTTCTAACACTTCCACTCCATAGTTTGTGGAGACAACCGCCAAAATAGTCTGCAATCCCAGACTACTCTAGTTATAGACTACATATGTTGTACTCCTCCATAAGTAACCAAGTCTAAGTCAGGTTCTTTGTTACTCAGCTATATACACAAGAAAAGGTATTAAAATCATCAAAAATATTGATTTATATTTTTTTTATTTAGTAGGTTAGCGGTCATAAATAGAATAAAAATTAATATTCTAACTGAACAGCTTACAGGTCTGGTCCAGGTTTGTATAGTGTTAAAGCATATGGAGCCAGTAAGGGACCATTTCAATCTGATCAATCATGGACAAAAAGATTTTAAAACGGACCAGGATACTCTGAATTGGTCCAATAAGTCCGAATCTTTTCACTCACCCCTAGTTTGGATAATGGAAAACTCGAAACAGAAAAAATAAAAACATCTCTTAATTACCGTGTTTAAGACAAACTAAACACAGCTAATGTATGAAATAATATGCTAAGATCAACAAGATATGTGCGTGGTCCTGGAACACACTGAAAGATTATCAAATTTCAAAATCTAATAAAAACCACGCTAGGTAACATACAAATCGACGAAAACAAGTACATGAAAGTCGATTCAAATTAGCTAAACACAACATGTACAGTTATACAAGGTAACTAAACTAGAAACTATATACTAGATGTATACATACATTTACCCATTTATATATCTTCTTAAATTTCATGATGCCCGTCCAACACGATTAGTGTTTCTACAAATTACTCCCTCTAGATTTTCTAGTTTATGAAATAGAAAGTAATTTATGACAAGAAAATTTCAAATCGCTTAAAACTAAAGATAAAAGTATTAAGCAATACTTGACATCTTGATGGGTGAAATCTTCCACAAATTATAGAAGAATACTGTGAGTACACAGTGCTTACGGTATAAACTTATAAAAGCTGAAACTTACAAGGCTTTGCCATTACTTACATACTTTTATATCAATTCTCCAGAATTAAAAAAAAAAGAACGAGTTGGCAACCATCGTACATCACAATCTGAATGACAAATATCCCGACAACAACAATTTGTAAAAGGTTTCCTTTGAAACTCACTTTAGCTACTGAGGTTTGGTATGCACACACCAGATTCTTGGTTCTGTTCTTTCCATATCCTCCCTGTAACTCTCAACTTCAGCTCTTTCTTGTCTCCGCCTGAGAAAAAAAGCGCCATGTTCCTTTGAATAATCAGACCGTCATGGCTATCCCTGACTTTTCGGTGGCTATCCCGAACACTACGTGGGGTTCCTTCCCATATCAGTTTCCTACCATTTGCCCCCACTTCTAGACTGTAGCTATAGTTTCGAGCCTCAGCCTCATCACCCATGAATCGGAGGAAGGCCATGTATACCGGAGCCATCCCGAGCTGAAAGGCTTCAAAGTGAAGACAGAAGTACTGACCAAAACAATTGAAAACCTGACAGAAACACAGAGAGCTCAGGTTCTTAGTAAAATAAAGAAATATGTTATCCATCTAAAAACCTCAAAATATCCTTCAAAGAATTCAAATAACGAATTTAAATCGTCAGTTTTATCTTTTTTTACAAATTTTCTTGCTTTTCTTAACAATTGATTTATCTTGTTTAATATTACATGTAAACTGCAACATGTTACATAAATGGTCCACTAACATTCAACAAAGAAAAAATGAATGATTTAAAACAAGGATTTCATTTTCCTGCCGTTTTCATCATCTCCTAGTTCTTTGTTTCCATTGACTTGCCTATATCCAATTAGATCCCTATTAATGAGACTTACCGTCAACATCCATGTGGCGTTCTCAACCTCGCGTGGATTAGACTTCACATACCGATGGTTGAATGTGCACCCAGTGTGCATGTCGACTTTGTGGTCATCCTTCAGATGAGCAACAAGGAAAGGAATATCCCCAACAACACAGCATTCTGAACCAGCATAAGGACAAGTGTATGGTCTAAAGTTACACACCCCTTCATGCTTCAGTTTGCTGTAGTAAGGAAATATTTCGGGGCATCCCAAGTTGTAAAACTTGCACGGCAGTTCTAGCGACTCAGCTACCTTCTCCAGTGCTAAGCACCTAATATCTCCAAGTTCTTGTCTACATGTGGGGCATCGATTGTGTACTCTTGTTTTACAGGTGGAGCATAGTGTATGTCCATTATGGCACTGCAAAAACATGTACCGTCAACAGCTTCACATACACAAAAATCTACATTCTAGATGATTCATGTCCATGCAAAGTAGAATGGCATACATTTCACAATATTGCAGAGAGATTGCAGAGAGATGACTTTACATTCACGACAAGTAAAACAACATAAAATATAGAATGGAGTACATAGGAGGCAATAGATTGCAACGTTGGTGATGTTAATTAATCAAGAAAATGGAGCACTATTTCAAGTGTATACCAATGGTCAACTATATTGGTTATGATTTGAACCTGGCCAATGCTGGGCGCTGAGCCAAGACTATTATTAAGTAATTCTTGGATCTCCGAGAATTTCAGAGGAAAAATAATAAATAGGAAGATGAATGAAATCATGTTTTTTGGGAAGGATAAACTTGGGAATGATACTGATGACTTATATTCCAAAAGATTTCCCCTTTGGAAACCAAAAAGTCGTTAGAGAGAGGCTATCGATAATTCATCTCCATCTATACAAGAAAGGATTTTCACTTTGCATCAATCTTTTTTGGACTCTTTCGTTTCATTTTGTCTTTGCTTCAGGTTCCCTAAGATCCAAAAAGTGTTTAAATTCACAGTATGAAGTTTTGGGAAAATAGAGCCCTCAAGTTAGGCAATCAAGACAAAAAAATGACAAGGCAAAAAAAGAGTAATTCTATTACAAACAATATCAGTGTTACATCAGCCCCATATCCCACCTCCAAGTAAAGCTGAGAATATGATTTACGTATCAGAAAAAGTTTACAACTTGTCTACACGAGAGGAGATCATGAGCGAAGAAATTTGCTTCTCAGCGGGTCAATAAGAAAGGCTATTTACCGAGCAAAGAAAAAACACTTATTTCGGATGCCGGCATGACCATGCCCATATCAAAGGGAATTTTAACACCCTTTGCTGATTATATGTTCTTTGATTAAGATATTCAAGCCCACCAAACTTCCAACTGGCACTTTTTTCGCCAACAGAGATGGCTAAACACAGGATCATATCTAGAAATGAAACAACGCACTACTAGAGCTGAAGATTCAGCTGGGTATATAAAAAAACACTTAGCATTCGAAAGGATAACGTCTCAAAATCAAAGCACAATTTTCTAGTCTCCCCAAATTTTAGTATCTCTCAATATAAATTAGAAGTATGCAAGGGATGTTTATCGATTCCAAAAGTCATGCATTCCAGTTTCAATATGATACTACATTATGCAAATCACCAGTGCTACTCTAAAACCAGCAGTCTACTCAAGCACGTGTAAAAAAAGTTCAACACTTGATTAGAGCTTCTTACCTTTTCAATCCTTTTTCCTATGCCTTTTCGATCACTATCCAAAAGACAAATAAAGTACTAGCTAAATATCAAATATCACATCCCACGAGCAACAAACATCAAACTAATTATGACAGGAGAAAAAATCCTCAAAATCTTGACTAATTCAGAACACAGAATCTAGAGTCGATCAGCAGAAATACACAATCATCAATATATGTGACATCCAATCAGGCTAAGCCAGGTCAATCGACTACACGAACGAAAACGCAGACAAGAAATGTAACGGAGACCGAATGAAACAGACCTGATGAATTGGCGGATACATAGAATTTGTGCAGACAGGGCATTCTAACAACTCATGGACGCTAGCTGCAGGACCGATCGCCGTCGGACTTACAATATTCGGGACTGGTCCATTAACGTTGCCATTTTGAGGCTTAGAAGAAGAGAATTGGTGGTGGTTTTGAGGATTCGGATGATTAACATTTTGGTGATGGATCTCATCATCATCAATGCTTCCGGTCGATGAAACGCACTCGATGTTATCCAAATCCATCAAAAATCCCCCAACAAATTACAACGAACGACGATGATCAAAATTTTGGCCTAATCAAAATTATACCTCTCTCTCTATCTCATTCACTCTGTTGAATCTTCTCGAGAAAATTCGAGAAGAATTAGAGAGATAGAGAAGAGAGAGAACAGTGGAGAGATAAATTTGGATTCCGAGAAACCAAACAGCGTTCTCTCTTTCTCTTTCTCTCTCTCTCTCAAGAAAGAGGTGCTTTTCTTCGTTGGCTCCTTTTCGCTTTTCTCTCTCTAAAGAAAACTCTCTTTTCTTTTCCGTTTCTCTCTCTTGTCTGTAAAATTATCAAGCCCAACGGTGACGGTCGAATTTCAGTTCATTTCATTGTAGGGGAGGGTTTGAATTTTACGACGGTTTTTTGTTAGAATCTTTTCTTCTTGTAAGTTGTAACTATCATCTCATTTTTAGTATTTTTCCTTTTCTAACATGTTTATATAAAATTTTATTTCTTATTCTTTGGGAATGGCTAAAAAGACAACTAAAATTATTATTTCTTGGGGTGACATAAACATAAATAAATGGAATATTAAAAAATTCAGTGGGTTTTTAATGAAAAGCAATTTTATATAAAACATATATAAGTCTAATAAATATAATTCTAGAAATTTTAAAAGTTTTTTTTAAGCAGCAGCAATCTAAAAATAATCTAAAAACACCATTATATTTATATTTAGTAGTTTTAACTGGTTTTCTTAAAAAAAATTAATATTTTTTTACAAACATTAAATCAAACGTCTTCCATTTATTGTGGAAAAATAAAAAAAACATGCAATTTGTTTAAAGTCCAAACAAAACTGGTGGACATATAATCAAAATATAAATTGTATTTTTAATATTTCTAATCTTTATCTAGCAAACTAAAACACAAATCACAAAATTATTATAATAGAAAAAGTTATAGTTTTGAAATCAAAATGATATTGAATTAAATCCTATTCAAAGCTATAAGATTTTGATTGTTTTCGTCGAAATCCGACATATGAGTTTGACCCCAAATCAAATGTGATGATGCACATCCCATAATTTAGGTTAAGTTATTTGGTTTGTTTAAGCTTTTTTTTATTTGATTTGGTAGTGTTTTGAGAGTTTTTCGAATGTAGTTGTTTTTAGATTGTTTTTGTTGCCGCATTTGTAAAAGATCAAACCAACAGCAGAGGAATCCACTAATTTAGAAGATCACTCGTACATATTCACGACTCATGCGCATTATATTAAACCAAATTTTGAAGAATTGCTAGAACGCACGGGTATAGATTTGTGATACATATTAGGTAAAAGTGTTTACGCCAAAAAACACGAATGAACTGTCGAAGATGATTGTTAGGGCCGACGATGGATGTCCGAGGGTAAAGTATAGGAACTTCTGAAGCTTTAAATAGTTTGATCAAATCTCAAACTTAAGACTTATAACCTAAGAGTAAGTTTGTCAAAGACACAAGTGTAATGATTCTACTAGAAACGAAAGTGCATGTTGATCCCATACTCGACAAAAGATGCAAAAACATGTTGCCATAGACCTTTAAGTATTCTTCAAAGTTTCTAAAAGTAGTTTGATCACTTGTATGGAAGATTATCATATAGATGACGATAATTTATTGTTTATTAAGAGGATTAATCTGGAGCGTACATTTTGAAGGAGATAAATAATATAATGGTACATATGTTAGGAAATTGTGCCACTATCCAAAAACTGTATGATGTATGAGTATGGCAACAACCATTTTCTTATTTGGTTAAAAAATAGAATATGTTTTTGGTGTTAATGTGAGTCTGATTCATTGCAATGCATATTTGATTCTATATAAAGTGAAAGAGAATATTGAAGTTGGCGCAACACGTTGAGTGAAAATCATAGAGAAAATTTCTAACAAGAGAAAGTTTTTTGTTTGTCCGCTTTTAGAAAGAAAAGTAAGGTAGAAGATAAACACTGAGATACACTCTCGGATTTATAGTTTCTTTTGTAAGTCAATGGTGTTTTGTAACAAAAAACAGTGGTTGCGCTGGTTGTGTTTGAGAGTATTTTCTTGTTATCTTCTTATATATAAAATCTACGTATGTTGCTCGCAGATGTTTGAATTCTTCACAATCCAAACTATGTTAAATTTATCTTATGTGGTTGAGTTTGATTGGTTTATGTTTTATGTCTCTCTGTTATATTTGATGAAGTATAAAATTAAGAGTCAGAGCTCTTAATTTCCTTGTTATTTAACGAACATGTGAATATTATTCTCTTAAGTATTAGTTTATAGTGGTCAAGCGTTGGTTAACTCTTCTTTATCTTTGGTCATATTTGAACTTATTCATATTGTGATTTCCACAACGAGTAGTATGGTGAGTTTGAAACATCTATAAAATTAATGTTTTATGGTAATATATACAATGAAAAAGACAAATATCATTTTAGATTTTGAGGTTAGAGATTTGGATCTCAGTATTAAACCAGAGAAAGTCAGCAAGATGAGTTTCATGAAGTTTGCTCTTGAAAAGATTCAGCGAAGAGAATAATTTTAACTATAAAAAATAAAAATATGAGTTATCCTAGTAAATAAAAGGTTTTCTACTATCATTGATGAGAATTTTAAACGTTTTCATGTCAAAGTGTTGTCTATAGTGCTCTGATCTTGAGCTTGGAGGTCGAGGTTCTTCGAGATGTAGCTAAAGAGTCGATGGCATTGAACCAAAGAAAGTCAGTAAGATGAGTTTTATGAAGTTAGATCTTAAAAAAACTCAACAAAGAGAATTTGTATGATTAAGATTAGCAAATAAGGGTTGTTGGATGATGATTTCAGAAGTTAAGATTCTGTGAAATTTGTATGCTAGGTAAAAACAAGAGGGTTAAGTTCCTTCTTTACAACCATACAACAAACGATGTGTTTGATTATATTCATTCATATCTTTGGGGACTACAAGGTAACCCACCATTGGTGGTGTAAGATACTTTATTTATCTGACTAATAAATACTCTAGAAAAGTACAGGTTGTACTTTTGAACACCTAGGATGAAGCGTTTGATGCTTTTAAGAACTAGAAGAGGCTGATGGATAATCATACTAGAAGTTGTTACATAAGCTAAAAACTAACAACGGATTCGAATATACGAATAATTCATTCACTAGCTATTGTTCTAAACTTAGAATTTCTACATAACGAACCGTGAGAGGAACTCCCCACAACAAAATAGGTTTGCTGAAAAAATGAATTGAACTTTGCTGAAAATAGTTAGGTGTATGTACTATCAGCAAGAATAGCCGAAGATTGTGGGAGGGGGGGGGAAGCTGTTTTAAAAATTATGTATATTATCAGCATAAATCCATTTACGACTCTGAAATTTGAATATCCACAAGAGAAATGGATTGGAAAGAAACATGTGCTAGAATATATGAGAGTATTCAGATGTGTTGTCTACACAAAAGTGAAGCAAGATAAGCCTCAACCAAAGCACTAAAGTGTTCGTTCGTAGACTATCTGAAAGGAGTAAATAAGTATATACTATGGTTCCTAGAACTTGTACGTCAAAAGGTTTTGATAAGTCGAAACATGGGTTTCAATGAAAATGAGTACTACCGAGAAGAGTTATGAAGTTAATGATGAGACTGAATAAGAAGTGAAGTTGAGAATTCTTCAACCGAATATGATTTCAGACTTGGTCCAACTTTAGATAATGTAGAGGAATTTCACCCATTATATGAGATTTAAGATGATCAAGAATTTAATGTTCCATAACCTTCAGATGATCAGACTGAAGAGCAGCATGATCTTGACGATTATCAGTTGGTGAGAGAAAGAGAAGGGGAACCTAGCAGACCTCCATAGAGGTATAGGTTTGATGATGTTATAAGTTAGGCTCTATTAATTTAAATGCATGGAGATGTTTTTATACCTGCAAGCTATCATGACGCTACGAAGAGCAATTACAAAAAATATAACTAAAGACTATGAGGGGAAAACTAAATCTTCTCAAGAATATGGACATTTGTATTCCTGTGAAACTATCAAAGAGTAAAACGTTTGTTGGAGTAAATTAATATATAAAAGGAATTAAGGTTTTTCTTGAGTTGAGTTATCCATATACATGTCTAGACTGGTGGCTAAGAGTTTTATACAAAATCAAAATGTTGATTTGAATGAAATTTTATTACCGATTGTGAAAAAGACCTTTTGTTGTCAATTGTTGTTAGATTTGATCTCGAGTTAGATCAAATAAATGTTACTACTTTCTTCCTACATGGATGATTGGAATATAAAATCTACACGTGTCAGCCAAAGGTTTTGAAGAAGGGAATGAAAGGTATGTGTTTTTATGGAAGAGTCCCATTTATAGGTTGAAGCAGACGTCGATGGAGTGGAATAAAAAATTTAATTTTTTCATGACGTTCATCAAGTATGTAAGAAGCTGTAATGAAAACCATATATATTGTAATGGGTAAACACACATGAAGAGATAATCCAATTGCTATTGTATGTTAATGATATCCTAATAGCTGGAAAAGACAGGGTGAGAATTGAAACGGTAAAGACTAAGCTAAAGAGGGAGAAGTGAGGTATAATATAAACTCTTAGATCCATAGTTTCTTTTGTAAGTTTTCGGTGCTTTCTAACATAATAATAGTTGTTGAGTTAAGAATTTTTTAAAGAGTTTTCTCGTAACCTCATTATATATAAATTCAATGTATGTTGCCCGTGAATGTAAGATTTCTTCATAATCAGAACCATATTAAATGTATCTTATGTGATTGAGTTTGATTAGTCTATATTTTTTCCTTCTATTATCTTTGCTTAAGTATAGAGTTAAGTTCCAAGGCTCTTAACTTACATGATATCTAGAGAGCATGCAATTGATATTTTTTCAAGTCTCGGTTGCTAATGTTTAAGATTATGCTAAAGCTTCATTAGCTTTGGCTATTGTTAAACTTGTCCATATTTTTATTTCCACAATAATCCCATTGGACTTGGATTATGATATTTATAAATTTTATGTAGAAAATATAATCATTCACCAAAAACTTCCTACAAGATTTCGGGGAGTAAGAAATTTAAAATAAACCAAAGAAAAAATAATCCTTAATAGGTTCCCTCTCTTTGAAAATTTTAGTCAGTTTATGAAATGTGAAACCTGATAATACATCCAATGTATATAATACTTATCAATTGCGAGGCGTAAAAATCGTACTTCGATATGTTTGGTCAATCACCCATACAACTTTTATTGAACATAATAAGGGAAAACCACTACGTCGAATGGCATATTATAATATTTTAGGGATATCAAGTTATCACATGTCTACTTTTCATATGCCTGACATCCATCGACATGTTAAGGGCATTCACAAATATTTTAATTATGGATAGTACTCACAAGACTATAATATATAAAATAATAGTATATATATTTATTAGGGTTACCTTAACTAGTACAACATCTTGCATTGCAATCGTATTTGGTGTGGTTTGTTTTTGTCTGGGGGTAAGTTTGTAATTTTTGTTTAGAGTTTTGTGGAAGTTTGTGAGTATTTAATGTTTGGGTAGAGTGTAGAGGGAGAATCGAGCAGCCTGGTTGTATTTATTTTTCATTACCCTCATTTAATGTTGGTGGTTGGGTATTTATACCCTTAAATTTGGGCCTTATGGGCTTTTAGGTCGTGTTTAATGGACCCGGGTCGATTTTAAGGATCCATTAGTTCTAAGTAGGAGAATAGGCAGCTTAGTCAAGAAGTGATTAGGTTTTAAGTACTTTAGTTCTGTTCGAACAGTCCAATGGATGATGGTGTCCAAACTGCCCCTGTCCGGTTAAGTAGACATTGTTCGAACTGACCCTGTCAGAAGTGCTGACAGAATTCGGACTCATCAGTAGCCCTTTTTTAGGTGGTGTTCAAAAACCTTTGGCAAGACTTAAAAAACAGTCTGTTGCTAGTGACAATTACATCCGGACAGGTCCTTCGAAGTGTGTCATAGCTTTATCCGGACTAAAAAAGGTTCCATGAATTTAAATGGTTTTTTGCCAGAGTTCGTGGGACACGTGTCTCTCTCTGGTTCGTTATTTCATCCGTTTTTCACCTTGAATTTCGCTCCCACCTTCTCTGAAAAGTAACCTCTTCATTAAATAAAGATGACATCAGCGTCGTTCCTTAATCATTGCAAATCCTTTCGAATTCTCCTAGGAATCAAAGCACCTTTTTGGGTGTAGACTATAAATTAATCACTTCTCCATTGTTTTACCATCATCTTCATATTCACTTTGCTAATTTTCAGAGCTTGCTCTCTCAAACAAAAATCCTTCTCTTTGGTTGTGAGTTTATGTTCACGGCTAGGAACGCTTTAATCAAAGGCGGGTGGCTTAATCTATCAGAGCTAGAAAAAGCACAAAAAGTTGAACGGGAGAGGCGCATTGCAGCAGGTCTACCTACTTCCCCTATCGACAAACCAGTAATCTCAAACACAGAGCCTGACCAGGGTTTCTCCTCAACCAGAAGTGTCAAACCGAGGAGATTGTTTCAATCCAACCGTTCTCCTATTGTTTCAGGCTCGTCGGTTCAAGAATCAGAACGCACTGTTGAACGAGGGCTAGCAGTTACCAGCTTCAAAAATCCTTCCTCATTTATTTCCATGGGGTCAGATGCAGATATCTCTCCCAACAAGTTAGTCGATCGGAGAAAAGGTCGTCTGGTAAAAGGGCAGGCTTCCAAAGGCACCCCTTCAAAATCAAGGGTCAAGGACAGCAATACAGGGTCAGAGGCACCCATAAAAGTACCTCAGGACAGGCTGTCCAGACCGGAGGCCACTAGCTCAAGCCTCCGAAG
Source organism: Limnanthes douglasii subsp. nivea (assembly GCA_036936605.1). Lineage (NCBI taxonomy): Eukaryota > Viridiplantae > Streptophyta > Magnoliopsida > Brassicales > Limnanthaceae > Limnanthes > Limnanthes douglasii. Next base: position 221,199,763 of record JAUPFV010000001.1, read on the forward strand.
AGAAACCACCACATCTGAGCCCCAGCCGGAGGCTCGAGTTCAGGAAAGTATTGAAGCTCAACAATCCGGAGGTCAGACTAAACCAACTTCCAATTCCCCCCCCCCCCCTCCCAAAGACAACTGAAAACCCCTCCTCGGTAATGGAGGAAGTAATGGAGGATTCCATCGAAGAGGCTCCATTCGAGTCCGAACCCTCCGGACAAACTTCTGATGCTGCTACTGCCAAGAAAGATAAAGGCAAAGATAAACTATGCCTTAGGCACCCAGAATTACCAGAAATCCTCGAAGGAAAAGTGGGACCTTGTTTCCACAAGGTAAACGTTAAATATCTTCTTGCCTTACAAAAAATCAACTATGCTTTCATCCATACAGCCGAATTGGGCCGGATGCGTACGAAGTGGAGGATTCCGGAGAACGTGAAAATAAGAATCCCCATAGACCCTGAAACCCCAATGGACTACAAGCTTAGTGAAATAGTCATCTTCAATGAGCTCTTTAAATGGGGGATAAGGTTTCCCTTAGATCCGGAGATAGTCAGGTACTTCCATCTTATCAAACTTTTCCCTAGTCAACTGAGCCCCAACGCCTGGTACACTCTTATGGCATGTATCATGGCTTCCAGGCTCTCCGGAATTCCTTTACCAACGGAGGAATTCGCAGCTATGGCCAGCCTCTGCGGAAACCACCACATTCCCTTCTATCACTTCAACATGGGTGATAATTATAAAGCAGTGGATGACCTGCTTGAGTCGGAGAGAAACTGGAGGACTCAATTCTTGTTTGTAAGCGGAGCTTGGGAGAATGGAAGGAAGATCAAAGCCGGAGTCAATCCGAGTCTCCTCACCAGCAGATGGAGAAGTGATCGTAAGGATCCTACCTTACATTCTTATTTTTACTTTTATCGAATTTGTTTAAACTGACTGGTCTTGTCTTTTTTCTTGACAGAGCTGCCCAAAGACTTCAATGACTATTTAAAGGCCGGGCAGACCACTTGTACCAAGATCAACACTTGGGCTGCTGAAAAGTGGGGGAACCGTTTTTATGACGCCTTTACCGGAAGTAATCTTGCCAGGTCTCATCTCTGGAACACTACTGGCCGGAGAGACTTGACCTAGGAAGAACTTACCACTCCACCCCCTCCGGATGTTGTCCTTAAAAGAACACACGTACCGGACGGGTCACTGTACTTGCCAGGTCGAGCCAAGGCCCCAAGTAAGATGAAAGGCAAAAAAGGGAAAGGTAAGAAGGCTGCAGGTGAGGCTAATCCTGCCGAGGTGGAGGAGACTGCTCCCACAAACCCATAGGGGCCAGGTCCAAGCTAGATCGATGCTGCTCTGCTAGAAGTGGTAAAGCATGAGAGTGCTAGGGAGGAAGCAGGATCTCCAAAACCCCCAAGGGTTCCTAAAAGAGACCGGAGACGAGGAGCAGAAAGCAAGGAGAGGGAGGCCAAGAAGAAAAAGACCTCCAGGGGTGATGAACTTTCTCTCCGGCCTCCAGAGCCTCTCCCTCCTGTTGACCCTATCGATCCAACAAGAGCAGAGGAGATCCCTGGCGATTTTCAAACTGAAAAGGTTGGAGGAGGAGACCTTAGTATTGATGGTGTCGACCTTACGGGGCTTGAGGGGCTTGGGGAGTACTTTGAAAACCTCCCCAAAGATGATTTTGCTGGGCCCTATCTCCCTTCAAGCACTTCGAACACTGTTACCTTTAATGGAAAAACTTTCACTGTTTCAAGTGAAAGAGAGGCTATAAGTCACTCCATATTGAGCACCGTTCAGCCAGTGTTGGTCCTAGAGAAGCAAGTACGAGGTCAGGCAGCAATCATTACCTCCCTTAACTCTGGCAATGAAAAACTGTCCAACAACCTCCTCACTGCCACCCAAAATGCTGATGTTTTGAAGGGAGAAAACGAGGAGTTAAAGAAGAGTCAGGAAGGGTTGACCACAAAGGTTGCTACCTTAGAAGATACTATCAAAGATCTCTGGGAAAAATTGTCCGGATTAGAGAAAGATCTCACCTCTTCAAAATAGGAGGCGAAGGCCAAGGACCAAGTCATCCATAACTTGACAAAAGACAAGATTGCGCTCGAGAATTCGGTGTCCAAGGCTGTAGAGGAGAAAGCCGATCTGCTAAGGGAGCAAGAGGCCAAAATTCAGGCCAAGATTGATGCTTATGCCAACAATGTGATAGACAGACAAGAGGAGATGTATGCCAAGGTGAAGTCGGACATGGTTTTGTTGTTTCACGAGAAGTTCCCGAAGAGGAATCTGGGAGACTTATGGAGTTTTGTAGAGTATACAGACCTTCCCTTTCATACAATGGCTGAGGGTGACAGGTTTGACTTCTCCAGTCCGTCCTCCTCCGACGAAGAAGAGAACACCGGGGAGATTCCAAGTGAGGGGAATGACGACCCCAAGAAAAAGAAAACAGGTGAGGCTGAGCCATCTTCAAAGGCTCAGTTTTAGAATACGTAATCAGCAACTATCTACTCTATACATGAAAATATGAGGACTAATTCCCATTTTGTACATATATTGATCAACCAAAGAAACTGAAAACATTCAAATTTTCAGTTTTTATACCATATATTGATCATATAGAGAAACATAACGCATTAAGCTATAGACTCTCTTTGTTCTATGTTTCCAAATCATGTAGTTTTGTTGACATTGAGTTCCATCCAACTTCGCATACTAAACTAATCTAAAAGTAAAATCACTTCACTTTAGTTTTTTTTCTTTTTTCTTTCTTCTCCTAAATGCTATCAGACCAAACACTGCAATAAAAACGACTCGTCAGTGGACTTTAACTACATACAAACTACACATTCCAATAACTTGCTTCATAATTATCATATATTTGCAGAACAATTTATCGAAAAAAACTTTCAGTAGTATGGATCTCGACTATAATAGTCTCTCTGATATGCTCTCCAAAACCGTATCTTCACTGGCCATTAGTGATGCCAAGAGCTTGGCACCACCAATCATTTCATGGCAACATCAAAATGTTAAAATAGTGTATATCTTTTCTTAGACTAACTGAATATCCACAATATGCCCAAATTAACAGATGAGCAATTGATCTTCAAAAAAGCTTAAGCTGATACGAAATAACCCCATTTGTTCATGCAAGGTGGATTGGTAGCTATGCAAAGAACTAAGTGTAAGATTATAATGTTATCCAAGTAATGACAAAAAAAATTCCGCACATAGTACCAAGTTTGGAGCTCGAGAAACTGGACCACTATAGTCTATATTACTATTAAACAAGTTTATAGCAGTTCTATATTACTGTTAAACTGATTGATAGCAAATCTGTATTACTGTTAAAATTATTTATTTCTTATTTCATTTACAAGATTTTTTCTAATTGCATATTCTATTTTTGATTCAAAAGATTCAAATAATTGGATGTGGTTCTTGACATTGCTAAGGCCACACTTGCTAGGGAAAAAGTTGACGTTCATTTCAAATCGTTTTATAGGTATTATTATATGATACCTTACAAGTAAACAATTCTTGCGCAAAATACCAAAACAACTAGTCTATGTTTCGATCCATCTTGGTTGAACAAGAAAACTACACTTGCTAGCTTAAACATAAGCGGAAAATCAAGCGGAAATGTAAATCGGAATCTCTTGGGGCATCTCTTCTTTGAGGTGCATGTTGCTATTGTTGATGTCTCTAGTTTGGCCTTGCTCCATACATACTTCCCCAGCATCCACACTAGCTCTTCTATCAAAACAAGTAATGTTCTAAAAAGTTAGAATCGTTGTTGATTTCATTAAGTTATTTAAGGGCTCGTTTGATACATGAGCCTCTAATCGAACTGCATTGGATTTAATCAGATGATTATTTGTCTGATCCTGTGTTTGGTTACGTCACGGACTCAAAATAATTAATCTAACCCTGTGATTATTGGCACGTAACTAATTAATCCTAATAGATCCCATGGAGAGATAAAAATTGGATATGACTAAATAATCATCTCAATCCAATCCCAAGAGACTCTTAGATGCGACCAAGGTCAATTTGACAGTGAGCACAAACTAGGCTATATACAGTTTTGATACATAATATCATATCCTTTGATTTATCCATAGCTTATGTCATGTGACGTCAGTCACAATATAAATCGCATCCAAGAATCATAACATCTATCCGACCCTATTTATTTTATCCAATTATTTCTACTCTTATCCTACGTTACTTTTTTTCTTACTTATCGATATTTCCAAGAGTTATATCCTTTTGAGTTCCTAAAAGATAAAAATATACTTATGTAGTATGAACCTTGTAGGTGAGGGGAATAAGAGCATTTGATGGAAGTCTAACAACTTGACCCATGAAAGGAGGTAGAACATCGATAACATAGATTCTATCTCCACGATTCATCTGGTCCTAAGCTTGCAAAGGGTTTGTTCCAGGCACAAGTGTGGGATACATAACATGATATTCCTGAAAACCAAAGTTTGGATGCACTTAAATTTGAGTCTGCAATCGAATTAATGGAAAAAAGAGTTAAAAACTCAAACTATCCGACATCTAAGTTAACTGTGATTATTTCTACTGTTAGCTAGATCATGACGCATGAACTATCCATATCACAATTAAACAAACAAAATGAAACTATTCGTACACTTTTCTTTTTCTCCTTTAATCGAAAGGCTGAACAATAATCGTCGACCTATTATGTTATCATTGTCAAGTTTACTACTGTGCCTGACTCTAAACCTAACGATTTAAAATCGAATCAAACAAAGAAACCAAAGCAATCATTTGAAACTACACAACATATATAAGCAAATATCTAGCAAGATGAAATAAAATCTTATTACATTGCTTCGTAAACTAAAATCAATATCAATCTACAAATACCAAGAGCCAATTAAGAAACTCAAAACTGAATAAAACCTATAAATTACAGAAGGTGACAACTGGATTGAGAGAATGAAGTAAATCAAACCTGCTGTTGAGATTGCTTGCCATCATCCTTGGGTTGTCCCGGAGAAGAATAGACAGTTTAGGGTTTGTCTGCCATTAAATTATATGGAGTCTCCTTATTTCTCTCTCTAAAGTGCCTTTTGTTATTCTTTAAAGTTTGTAGACAAAACAATATTAACAAAATTAAAGTTTAATTCAAAAGTTAATTTGTAAATATTAAAATTCATAAGGTTCGATTTTGTTGTAGTTAATTGCTAAGAAAAAATCTAGAGAGAGAAAATGCTTAAGAATTTTTAGAGAGAGAAAACATAAGTAGAAATAAGTTTCAAGTAAAAGTGTTCAACCCTTTTATTAGAATAGTCTAGCCCTTTATATAGAGGAGCCAAGACTTAGTCTTAAACTGAATCTGTTACAATAATGGACTAATTGCTATTTAGTCCTTATAAATTATACAAAGTTACAATTGTCTCCTAAAATTTACGCCATTCACACATTAAGGACTGGTGAGGATAATTATCGCATGAGAGTAGGCTCGTAATTTGTTGGATGTTTAATAGTAGTATGTGGGTGTTATGTATTTAGTGTAGAGAGTAGAGAGATAATTAAGCTGGGTGGTAGCAATTAATTCTCATTACCCATACTTAATGCAGGTGGTTGGGTATTTATACCCTCATGTTTGGGCCCTTATGGGCTTTCGGGTCATGTTCAAAGACCCATGAGCTCTAAGTAGGAGAGCAAGTAGCTTAGTCAAGAAGTGTTTAGGTTTTTTAGTACTTTTGTCATCTTTTGTCATAGTTCGAACAATCCTTTGGGCTAAGTGTTCGAAGTGATCTGTCCGGTCTGGAGGCTTTGGACCGATCTGTCCTTTTCCGGGGAGCATGCAGAATTCAGACTCATCAGGAGCCCCTTTTTTAGGTGTTTGTGCAAATACTCTTGTCAAAAACCTGAAAAACAGTCCGACATCAGGGGTAGTTTTAATCCGGACAGGTCTGTCAATTTGGGCTATGGGTTTATCCGGACTGATAAAGATTCACGAATTCAAAACGGTTTTTGCCAGAGTTCGTGGGACACGTGTCACTCTATGATTGGTTGCTTCAGCCGTTTTTTCACCTTGAATTTCGAACCCACATTTTTCGAAAAGCAACCTCTTAATTAAAGGTGATGACATCAGCGTCGTCTTTAATCATTACCAATTTTTTCAAATTCTCCTAGGAATCAACTTCTTTTTTCAGATTTACTATAAATACAAACTCACTTTCTACTGTTTTACCATCTCTTTCACATTTACTCTGCAAAATTTCCCAAAGCTCTCTCTCTCTAAAGCAAAAACTTTGTTCGATAGTTTATGTTTACAGCGAGGAACGCTTTGGTCAAAGGCGGGTGGCTCAACCTTTCTGAGTTAGAGAAGGCTCAAAAAGTCGAAAGAGAAAGACGAATTGCGGCAGGGTTACCCACTTCGCCTGTCAATAGACCAATCACCTCTGCCACAGAGGCAGATCAAGGCTCTTCTTCTTCTAAAGGCACTAAGCCTAGAAAACTATTTCAAACCAACCTTTCCCCCATCGTCTCTGGTTCCTCAGTTCAGGAATCGGAGCCTACTGTCGAGCCAGGAGCGACAGCTACTAGCCTCAAAAAACCCTCACCCTTCATAGCTATGGGTTCGGATACGGAGCACTCCCCTGAGAAGCTAGTCGATAGGAGGAAAGACCGGTTAGTTAGAGGTCAGGGGTCTAAAAACACTCCCTCAAAGTCGGGGGAAAAAGACAGCAGCACCGGGTCAGAGGTGCCCATTAGAGCCCCCAGGGATAGGTTGTCCGGTCCGGAGGGCACCAGTTCAAGTCTCCAAAGAGAAGCACCCGCTCCGGATACTCTACCGGAGGCCAGAAACCAACAGAACACAGAAGCCCAGCAGTCCAGAGACAAGGCTGAGTCGAACTTAAACCCTCCCCCCACTACAGCTGCTCAAATCCCTTCAACAATTATGGAGGAAATAATGGAGGACTCTGTTGAAGAGGCTCCGTTTGAGTCTGAGCCCTCCGGTCAGACCAGCAGTGCAATAGTTTCCAAGAAGGACAAAGGCAAAGAGAAAATGTATTTGAGGCATCCTGATCTGCCGGAGAGCCTCGAGGGAAGAGTGGGGCCTTGTTTTCACAAGGTCAGCGTTAATTATCTCCTCGCCCTGCAGAAAATCAACTACGCGTTCATCCACACAGCTGAGCTGGGCCAGATGCGCACAAAATGGGGAATACCGGAGAATGTGAAGATCAGGATCCCCATACACCCGGAGACTCCTATGGACTGCAAACTGAGCGAAGTTGTCATGTTCACGGAGCTATTCAACTGGGGACTCAGATTCCCTTTAGACCCAGAGATTGTCAGATACTTCCATCTGATAAAACTCTATCCGAGCCAGCTGAGCCCCAACGCATGGTATACCCTCATGGCCTGCATCATGGCCTTGAGGCTCTCTGGGATTCCTCTGCCAATGGAGGAGTTCGCTGCTGTGGCCAGCCTGTGCAGAAACCCCAACATCCCCTTCTACCATTTCAATATGAGGGATGAATTCAAGGCTGTTCATGATTTGCTGGAGGCGGAGAGGAATTGGAGGACCCAGTTCCTATTTGTTAGTGGTGCTTGGTAGAACGGACATAAGATCAAATCCGGAGTGAACCCAAGCCTCCTCAGAAGCAGGTGGAGGAGTGACCGTAAGTCTTCCACTTTATACTTTTGTTTCTTTCTTTCTTTTCTAACGTAGTTCGAACTAATGGGTCTCACTTTTGCCCTGGCAGTACTGCCCAAGGAGTTCAGTGACTATTAGAAAGCCGAGCAGGCTACTTGCTCCAAGATCAATGCTTGGACTGCTGAGAAATGGGGGAACCGATTCCATGCTGCTTTTACCAGTGGCAACTTGGCAAGGTCTCACTTGTGGAACACCACAGGTCGGAGAGACTTGACTTGGGAGGAGCTCACCACTCAGCCTCCTCCGGATGTTGTGCTTAAGAGGACCCATGAACCAGATGGGACACTCTTCCTGCCAGGCCGGGCCAAAGCCCCGAGCAAGATGAAAGGCAAGAAGAAGAAGGGCAAGAAGGTGGTGGGTGGTGCTAACCCTGCTGATGCGGAGAAGGATGCTCTAACAGACCCGGAGGGGCCAGCCCAGAGCCAAATTGATGCTGCTCTCTTGGAAGTGGTGGAGCAAGAGACTGAAAAACAAGAAACGAACCTCCCAAAACCTCCAAGGGCTTCCAAGAGAAATCGTAAATAGGGCAGCGAAGGCACAGACCGGGAGGACAAGAAGAAGAAAACTTCTAAGGGAGATGAGCTTTCTCTCCGGGCTCCGGAGCCTTCTTTCCAAGCTGATCCTGCTGACCCAACGCATGCCGAGGAGATTCCGGGTGACTTTCATACCGATGAGGTTGAGGGGGAGATATCAACATCGATGGAGTAGATATCACCGGTCTTGGTGAGCTTGGTGAATACTTCCTCAATCTTCCCAAAGATAACTTTGCCGGGCCTTACCTTCCTCCAAGCACCTCCAACACGGTCACTTTTAATGGTAAGACTTTTAGTGTTTCTAGTGAAAGGGATCCCATAGCCCACTCTTTGTTAAGCAACGTTCAGCATGTACTTGTGTTGGAGAAACAAGTCCGAAACCAGGCTGATATCATCAAAGATCTCAAGTCTGACAAAGAGAGGCTGTCCGACGACCTTCGCACTGCCACTTCCAATGCTGACATTTTAAAGGAGGAAACCGAGGAGTTGAAGAGAAAGCAAGAGGCAAGCACCGCAAAAGTCTCCACTTTAGAGGACACCATTAGAGAGCTCCGGGAGAAGCTGTCCGGTCTGGAGAAAGACCTTACCACCTCAAAGGGAGAATCCAAAGCTAAGGATCAAATCATCACCAACCTGACCAATGACAAAATCGCTCTTGAGAATACAGTGTCTAAGGCTGCCGAGGAGAAAGCGACTTTGTTAAAGGAGCAGGAGGCCAAGATTCAAGCCAATATCGATGCTTATGCCAATAATGTGATCGATACTCAGGAGAAGATGTATGCCAAGGTGAAGTCTGATATGGTCCTACTCTTCCATGAGAAGTTTCCGAAGAATAACTTGGGGGATTTATGGCTTCATGTTGAGCCTGAAGACCTCCCGTATCATACGATGGCTGAAGGCGGCAGGTATGGCTATTCTAGTGATTCCTCAGATGACGAAGAACACACCGGGGAGAAACCTGGCGAAGAGAAGAGTGATTTCAAAGGGAAGGAAAAGATAGATGAAGGTGAGCCATCTTCTAAGGCTCAGCCTTAATTCATGATTCAGTTTTTACTTAGTTATCCAAACTAAAGTCCTTGGAAGGCCAAGGCATTCTTTTTTGTAATCGTGTCCGGCAGCTGACCGGATAGGTTTTCTGTTCTGTTTTTTACAATTTGAAAAGTCCTTGGAAGGCCAAGGCACTTTAAGTTATTTTAATGAATATCTTTGTTTCATGCAATTCTCATCTTCTTTCATAGTCTGTTCCAATTTTGTTGGCTAGAGTTTAAATAGCCTTTAGTTATTTCATAGTGAGAGTGTTTAAGTTCTCCGGCTAGAGTTTAAATAGCCCTTAGTTATTTTAATCCGGATAGTGTGACAAAGGACAAAACTTAAAACACTTGGAATTTTTTTTAAGAAGGCATCAAATTTTATTCAAAAGCCCGGACACCTCATTAAAACCTCCCCGTGCCACCAGGGAGGAAAGAGTATGCCCCCAAATATTTACATGGATGTTTAAACAAGTAAATATTTTACAAATGCTACTCCAAGTACATCCGGAGATGCTCGATATTCCAAGGATGAGTCAAAACTCTTCCATCTTTGTCCTCCAACCAATATGTTCCAGGTTTAATTCTTTCAACAACCATATACAGACCTTCCCAAGTTGGGGCCAGCTTTCCGAACAGCTTTTCTTTAGTGTGTAAGAAGACTTTCCTTAATACTTTGTCCCCTGGTTGGAAATCTCTTTTTTTAACTTTGGAAGCAAACCTGCTTCTCATCAATCCCTGATAGTGTGCAACACTAAGGTGAGCTTTAACTCGTCTTTCTTCTATCAAATCAAGTTGACCTCTGATTGCCACCTCATTAGCGCGTTCGGAGAAGTTGTGAAAACGAAATGATGGGAGAGTTGCTTCTATGGGAGCTACTGCATCCATCCCATAGACCAAAGCAAAGGGTGACTCTTGTGTTGCAGCCCCAGATGTTGTCCGGTAGGCCCACAAGACTTCTTGTAAATAACTAGGCCACTTCCCAGCAGCCCCTTCCAAATTCTTCTTTAAACCGGACAGTATAGTTCTATTAGCCACTTCAACTTGCCCATTTGCTTGTGGGTGGAAAGGCGAAGAGAAACAATGTTGTATACCCCTTGAGGCACAAAAGCTCTCCATTTCCCTATTGTCGAACTGTGGCCCATTGTCTGTTGTTATTTTTCGTGGGATACCAAATCTGCAACAGATGTTGGATATAATGAATTTTATAACAGCTTTTGATGTTGTCCCTGCTAGAGGGGCTGCTTCAATCCACTTCGAGAAGTAGTCTATGGCCACAATTATAGTTTTGCGTCCTCCGGACGCCACAGGGAGAGGCCCTACTAAATCCAACCCCCATCTAGCAAAAGGAATAGGCTCAGAAATTGACTCTAAAGGAATGGCTGGGACATGAATTTCATTGCTGTACCTCTGGCATGGGTCACACCTTCTTACCAATTCCTTCGCATCTTTCATGATAGATGGCCAATAGTAACCGGACAGTAAAACTCTTCTTGTTAAAGCCCTGAATCCACAATGGGCTGACCCCTCACCATCATGCAATTCGGAGAGGACTATTTGAGACTCTTCATCCCCCAAACAGCGCAGGAGAGGTTTACTGTAAGATTTTTTTATACAGCATGTCTCTCAATATGATGAAACCTCGAGCCTTGTGTTTCAATGTTCTGGCTAGTGACTTATCCGGAGGCACGATACCATCGGAGAGGTATTGCAGGAGAGGAAACCTCCAGTCTTGAGGTTGTTTCACTTGTACTTCAAAAATTTCCTCTTCTTTACCCATACTAAGTTGAATGGAGGGGCTTTCCAGCACATAGATCCATGGATATGACTTCGTATATGCTATGGTTGCTAATGAGTCTGCTAGCTCATTTTCTGCACGGGGTATGTGCTCATACACAACACCTTTAAACTTGAGTGCTTCATTTTTAAGGAGGAGTAAATATTTCACAAGCTACTCCTTTTTAGCCTCAGACTAGCCTTGAGCATGGTGAATAAGAAGCTAGGAGTCACTTAGTAGCCCGACCCTCTTAGCCCCACAAATGTAGGCTAACTTTAAACCAGCTATAGCTGCTTCGTATTCGGACTCATTGTTAGATGCTCTGAAAGCAAAACAAATAGCCTGGTACATTTTGTCTCCATATGGGGAAATTAAACACACCCCTGCACCACACCCCATAGTGCTAGATCCACCATCTGTTCGGACGACCCATACCTTTTTATCTTTTATATCAGTAGTTTGCTCTGAATCCCTGTCGGAGTGGAATTCAACCAAGAAGTCAGGCACAGCTTGGGCCTTGACTGCTGTTCGAGGAGCAAAGTCTATGTCGAAGTCCCCCAACTATACTGACCACTTAGTCATCCTGCTTGAAATGTCTGCCTTTTGGAGGACATTCTTTAGGGGAAAATAAGTTCGGACGATGCTGGGATGAGACTGGAAATAAGGTCTCATCTTCCTAGCAGCTATCACCAGGGCTAATGCTAATTTTTCGAGTTTCAACTAACGCATTTCTGCATCTACTAAACTTTTGCTGATGTAGTACACTGGATGGGGATGACCATCGACCTCTCTTACCAATACAACACTGATGGCACAACTTGAAACTGCCAAATATACGAAGAGTGTCTCCCCATCAACTGGTTTAAATAAAGTTTTGGGGGAGGACAAGTGCTTCTTTATTTCATTGAAAGCTTTTCATCACACTGTGGGGTCCAATCGAATCCTTTTGCACCCTTCAAGGTTTGAAAGAAAGGGGCACACCCGTCCGAAGACCTCGAGATAAATCTGTTTAAGGCAGCTAATCTCCCCGTTAACCGATGTACTTCTTTAATATTTCTAGGTGGCTCCATCTGGAATAGAGCATTGAGCTGGTCCGGATCGGGCTGTATCCCATGCTCACTTATAATATAGCCTAGAAACTTTCCGGACTGTACTCCGAACACACATTTTTCTGGGTTTAACTTTAAATTCACTTTTACCAAGTTGGCAAAAGTTTCTTGGAGATCAGACAAGTGCAATTTCTCATCCACACTCTTCACCATCATGTCATCAATGTATACTTCCATATTTCTTCCAATCTGATCAGCAAAAGCCTTGTTTACTAACCTCTGATAAGTAGCCCCAACATTTTTCAACCCAAACGGCATTACCTTATAGCAATGAAGACCTCTGTCAGTGACAAATGTGGTATGCTCTTGATCCTTCGGATCCACTTGAATCTGATTGTATCCGGAGAAGGCGTCCATAAAGGACAGTAGCTTGTTCCGAGAGGTGGAGTCTACTAACTGATCAATCCGGGGGACCGGATACAAATATTTTGGGCAAGCTCTATTGAGATCTGTGAAGTCAATATGCGCCAGTTGCCATTTTTCTTCTTTACCAGAACCGGATTGGCAGTCCACAAAGGATATTGAGACTCATTGATGTGCCCCATCTTTGTGAGCCTGTCAACCTCTTGCACAATGACATCAGCCTTCTCCTTAGAAAAAGATCTTCTCTTTTGAACCACTGGTGCCACGTCTCTACGGACGGATAGGTGATGTGATATCACTTCTGCTGGAACCCCAGTAACATCAGCATTGCACCACGCAAAAACGTGCTGATGATTCTTCAAAAACTTTAACATTTCATTTTTCAGATCGGGTGGCATTTTGGAGCCTATCTTAACACTTCTTCCATCTTCCAAACAGTGTGTCTCTACCTCGTCGACCGGTATCAACACTCCAGAGGTCTCTCTGGGGTCATCAATTTCACTCTCACCCCTAGAAAGCCCCTCAAACTGCTATTGTTCGTTGATGCGAACTGCCCCCAGCGTCCGGGGGGCCAGAGCAGTAGCATAACATTCTCTTGCAATCTTTTTACTTCTCCGGAAGACTCCAACCTGCCCCTGAACAGCATATTTCAAGAGCTGGTGGACTGTCGAGGCAACTACATGCATCCTAGAGAGCCAAGACCTCCCTAGAATAGCATTATAGCAAGTGGGACAATTTACCACAATAAAGAGTATTCTTACCATTTTCTTGAAAGGGCCCTTGCCCAATAGAACTTCCTCTTCGAACTCTCCGATCACATCCGCTGAGCTGCCTGTAAAGCCCACAATTGATCTGTCTGAACTCTGAATTATAGCTGGATTCTTCATTTTCTTGTATGTGGTTAGGAAAATGATATTGGCTGAGCTTCCGGTATCCACCAGAATTCGTCTTATGTCGTTGCCCCCAATAGATGCTCCTATGACAACAGCATCCTCATAAGGGCCAGCAATATTTCTTAAATCATCTTCATCAAAAACAATGAAGGGGAATGAATTTTGTGACTGATAGGAAGTCATGCCTCCTTCTAGTTGTGAGGCTAAAGTATGAACGTGCCTCTTCCTCGAAGAAGCAGTAGGAGCTGTCATAGTGTCCCCTCCAAAAATTGTAAGTGACTCAAAAAACTCAATGAGTCCGGAGACCGACCTAGAACATTCCTCAATTGTACCCACTCTGTTTCGACTTGGATCAGGATCCAAGTACTCAGATTCCACATCAAACCTCTCAATTATAACCATGGCTCCCTCCGGAGCAGCATTACTTGGACCAACCTGGTGAGTGTTGTCTGGCCTGTTACCTCCTCTTCTTTTGACGTAAGCTCCCAGTTTTCCCCTCTCAATCAAGTTCTGAACTTCTTGTTTCAATGCTATGCAGTCATCAGTGGTATGACCAATATCATTGTGATATTGGCAAAAAGAGTTGTTGCGATGTTCCCTGGGAGACTGCAATGTGGCTGGTCTCCAATAATGCACCTCATCCTTTGTTTTATCAAAAATGGTGGCCACACTTCCGGTTGGACCCATGGCCCTCTCTTGTTTCTGGATTGCTGACTCTGAGCAGGAGCAGCTGGCTGAGACTGAGCTTTTGCCCTACCATGCCCCTGTCCGGTCTCTCTTGCTTTGTTCCCGGACTGATTCTGATTGGGATTTGGTGCCACCGGGGTAGACCTCACCTGCCTGTGCACCCTGGTTTTCTTTGTTTCATCAACATTTATTTGTTTTCCAACCTGATTCAACAATCCTCCCCATGTCATGGCCTTCTTTCTGGTCACTGAATCAGCTAGATTGCCTGGGTTCAAACCCTGTCTTAGGGATGCTATTGCTACCTGTTCGAAGCAATCAACCAACCCATTCTTGGTATTCACAAAACGGCTTATATATTCTTTCAATGACTCATTTGGTTATTGGGCACAATGGATTATTGTGTCTCCATTGCCCTTTAGCTCTTTACTCCCTACAAACTGCCTTCGAAAGGCTACCCAAAAAATATCGAAATCTTTGATACAACCCTGAGGCAGGCTGTTGTACTATTTTAGAGCACTCCCCGTAAATGATTGGGAGAATGCCCTACAAAGTAGTTTATCATCGTCGTCAAAGTTCATCATGAAGTTTTTAAATTGTTCCAAATGGTTGTCTGGATCAGTACTGTCATCGTACTTTTCTATTTTGGTGTTGTCAAACCTCTTAGGGAGGTTCCCGGACAGAATTTTAGAAGATAATGGAGATTGCCTCCAGTTTCTTCCACGACTGAACATAGTATCCTCATTGGGAGTTACAAAGATACCTGGTTCATCGTGAAAAGCGAAAGGATCCATCAGCATCCGGTCCACATGCCTCCGGCTATGAGATGATCATTTACCAATATGCTTCTTCATCTTTCTATTTCTATCCCTTTTTCTTGAATATTTTTTGATCTGCTTTTGCTTCTTTCTAGTTCGACCCTCATCACTGCTAGAGGATAAAGATTTTTCAACTCCTTCACTGTCCGAAGAGCTATCAGAGGATTCTGAGCTTGAGTCAGAACTCTCCACTGGCTTAGACCGGTGAGACTTTTTTGAGCTGGCATGAGTCTTTTTGGTGCTCACATGAGTCTTTGAAGACTCATGCTCTCTGGGGTTGTCGGTGTGATGAGCAATTGATGCTTTAGACTTTTCTTTCATGCCCATCCTAGCCTTTTCGGCCCTCAGAGCTTCTATTTCACCATTTAGCCTATCACGCTCTTCGATAGTGTACTCATCGTTCTCTCCCACCACTTCGAGTAGAGCTGGTGGTAATTCCGGATTGTCCGGATTCATTCGGACAGACTTTCTTAGCTGGTTTTGAATGCTTGATTCAGGCACCTTCTGCTCCCGCTGTGGTCACCAATTTGGTGAGGATAATTATCGCCTGAGAGTAGGCTCATAATTTGTTGGATGTTTAATAGTAGTATGTGGGTGTTATGTATTTAGTGTAGAGAGTAGAGAGATAATTAAGCTGGCTGGTAGCAGTTAATTCTCATTACCCATACTTAATGGAGGTGGTTGGGTATTTATACCCTCATGTTTGGGCCCTTATGGGCTTTCGGGTCATGTTAAATGGACCCGGGTCATGTTCAAAGACCCATGAGCTCTAAGTAGGAGAGCAAGTAGCTTAGTCAAGAAGTGTTTAGGTTTTTTAGTACTTTTGTCATCTTTTGTCATAGTTCGAACAATCCTTTGGGCTAAGTGTTCGAAGTGATCTATCCGGTCTGTCCGGTCCGGAGGCTTTGGACCGATCTGTCCTTGTCCGGGGAGCATGCAGAATTCAGACTCATCAAGGACAAAACTCACATTAATTACAATTAAGTCCCTGAATTTACATTATTTACAAATTAATCCTTAAAACTTATTTCCATATCAGAAGCCCCCCTAGTTCTCATGTCAGTAAATGAATGAGAAGTAAAAAGTCTTCAAATTCGTTTGTCTTCGAATCGTCAGCCTGCCACAAGTCAAAAAACAATCTATTCGAAGCCATTGTCTTCGAATTACCAACTTATCATGAATAAAAAATAACTATTCGAAGCCGTTAGCTTAATCTATAATTCGAAGCATATATACAATATATAAAAACCATAAGAGCTTAAAAACATATTCGAACCAATCTTAAAAACATATTCGAACTAATGAACAAATAATCTTCGAATAATAATCAAATATATCGATATAATCACTTCGAATAAAAATTGCCCTTAACGTATTATATAGATATAACATCCTCGAACGTAACGGTTACATGTGTAACGATTATATTCATCCTTGATGTAAACTTGACAGGTGTCAAACATCTGAACCACCTAGCGATTCGTATTCCAGCCTATCACTAAGTGGGTCTCTCCATCTTCACACATCTTCACCTATTTTAGTATAAATACCACATACCTCTCATTTCAACCCTCCTGACACAAATCCACTTTGGAGAGAAGTCAGAGCTTTTTTTGCTACCTTCAGTTGCTCCTCCCCTGTTCCCAGAATTGCCACCGCAAAACTCAAATTCTCCGATCAATATTCATCTTCTCCGATCAACCCATTCCTGGTTTATGAAAAAGAAACCAACAACCCAAAAGTCGAAGGCCATGTTTCCCAAAACACTAGAATCCTATGATACTAACAGCAACCTGTTGTTCGGATCTTACGACTATTTTTGAATAACGCAAAGAGCCGAAGAATATCGAAGAGCAGGGTTAATTCGAAGTGGTCCAATTGCAACTACAATTGAGACATTTTATTATGGTAATTTCGATCGTACCAAAGTTTCAAAGCTTTATTTTTCTCCCAAAATCGAAGAACAAACGTCATCTAGAATCTCAGGCCCTAAAACTCCTTGAACTTCCTCAACTCAAAGCAGAGTTTCTCCTCTGAAATTGAAACCGAATAACCCTTTCTCAGAAAAATATTCTTTAACCAAAACAAAAAATACCTTCATCGCCATGGGAGATGAATCAACAATCATCAGAACTCCCTGTCTTTCGAAAACCACTACGAACGATCCTCTTCAAAGAGAAATGACGGAAGAGGCAATTCAAACTGCTAACCCTCTTACAGAAGCAATTATTTCAACTTCTCAAGACCATCGAGAAGGAACTTCCAAAACCAACGAAGCTGACTCAGAGGCTACAAAATCCGATGCTGAAGCTGAAACTCAAGAAGAAGCTGATATCTGCTCCATTTCCGAGAAGGAAAGAGCAAAAATTGGGAAGAATCTAAGAAACCTCGAGAGCAAGTATATTATCACCTTGAAGAAGTTTTGATATATATACTACAGAGAAAGCCAAGCCTCTTCCCTTAAGAAGCAATGGGGAATGGGAGAAAACATTACCCTTCGACTGCCAAAAGAAGGAGAAACTCCCCTCGACTGCATGGATGATGAACTAGTGGTATACCCAGAAATCATCAACTAGGGTCTTTGATTTCCACTAGATCCGATGATCGTAGAGTACTTCGAAGTCCTCAGCTTGTGCCCTACCCATGTGACTCCAAATCAATGGTTCACCCTCACGTCAGTAATCATGGCATCTCCTCTATCCAAAATACCGATCAGCATCAAAGATTTCATTTCACTGACTCAGCTTTCAAAAGGTCTGAAGCTTCCATTCTATTACCTCACATTGATGGATGACCTTAAGATCATCGATGATCTTCTAGAGGCTGATAAATTCTGGAAACAGGGATTTGTTTTCATTTCTGGGGCTTGGGAGGATGGCAAGCCAATTTTCGAAGACAATCCTTCGAAGTTAACTATGGTTTGGAGAAGCAATCGTAAGTTCCTCAAAAAATTTACATTCTAATACATATTTATTTTCTTGTCTTTAATATTTTATCTTGTTGATTTATACTAGAAATTTTGAAGCGGTACTCCACTCGTCGAGAAGCTGCTAAGGAGATATTCCAAAAACTGGCTGCCTAGATTGAAAAGGAATGGAATAACGCATTTCATATTGCCTTTCATCCCATCAATTTCCTTTAATGCCACATGTTTCCGATCAAAGAAGGTGGGCTTCCTCCTAAACATTTATTTTCCGATCCAGATCCGAAGCTCGTATGTCAACGAATTCCTCAACCCGAGTGCAAAGTCTTTCTCTCTGCTCGCAACAGATCAGACAGCCATCTTCCGAAAAATAAAAAGGAAAAAATCACCAAAGAAAAGAAAGGAAAAAAACTAGTTAGCATATCTGGTGCTAACCTTTCCACGCCCTCGAAACCAAAGCGTCGAAAACGCAAAGTTGATGAACAACCTCTTTCACCCATCAAAGAGGGAAAGACTCAAGAAACCTCGTCGAAGAAAAATAAAATATCTTCTGATTCCTTCGGAAATAAAAAGAAACAGAGGAAAATTACTTCGTACAACTTGGTTGATGAACACGAAGATGATGCTGATGAAAACCAACAACAACACCCCCAAATCCATCGACCGAAGAGCATTCCAACCAAGACAATCGTATGATTATCAATGACGACTATTCGCCCACCGCTTATCATGCTCCTACAAGCTTCGATCCAAATATGTTTATCGATTGTAAAAACACAGAAGCGCTTGCTGGCAAAGAGGACCCAGTTATTCAAGTCATCCAAATCATATGCTTGATTTTGGGAGGCATACTCTACATAAAGAGCTTCCAGAAGTTACTCGCTCTTATGAACCTGTCACATCTCTCGATATGATTCAAAAAACTAACAAATCGGAATTTCACAGCCCTTCTCCAAATCCTGCAATTGTTATTTCTCTTCAACCACTTTCCAATCTTGATGCTGTTGCAAAAACTGTTGCCTCTCAAATTGAAGCCTCTCAAGACCATCTCAAACAGCTGGCCAAAGATATGGTTTACTATAAGGAATCTTATGAGGCTGAAAAGAAATTCATAGAGACTTTGCACAACAATGTAGCCGAACAATTTTATAGTTATGAGATAGCTAGATCCGAGCTGATAAAAGTCGCTCTCTGTATAAAATATCATCTTCGAATCAAGCATATGGTTGACACAAAGCTGCTGACAAAGTCTCATGAAGAAAAAATGAAGAAACTCATAGCCGAGCATGTTGCCGAATTGAATATTGAAAAATCCAACTCTACCACACTACAAAATTCTCTAACTATGTGTGAAGCAAAAAATAAAGAGCTGACCGATGAAATAGAGAAATTGAAGAAGAATTTTGAAGCAGAAAAAAGCTTCTGTTGTAACTCCTGTCGAAGCTGAGCTTTCAAAGAATATGGAAACATCTATTTAGGTCGAAAAAGAAGATGCAACCATTCTTCTCCTTCGAGAACTCCATGATGTCTATCCAAAAATCAACCTTCCAAATTTTTGGAACAATATTCCTGAAGAAAAACGTCCTAGCGAGGCATTCGACCCTGTTCCCAGTTTATCATCTTTGGAGGACGAGTCATCCGAAGAAGAAGAATCTTCTTACTAATTGGCTAGCTACCCTTTCAGTTTTTGTCTTTGTCTAATATGAATATTCCTTTTTGTATTGTAACAACTTAATCTGAATGACAAAGAGTTCTTTTTTTTTATTTTACCGTTTTCCTGCATATTATTCGATGCTAAATACCAAATAATTGCAAAATCTTAATAATATAAACTTACCACTTCAAATTCCTTAATAAAAATTGATAAGTATCATAACTCTTCGAAAAGATATGAATGTGTTGTTAAGCTTGATTAGCTCATCAAAATTCTCAGTGCGTTTTTAAACATTCACTTCGAAATACCGAATGTAAAGTTGTTATAAGACATGGTTATCTCTTCGAAAATTGTTATAAACACTTCAGAATATTCTACCATTAACTAATCTCAAAGGTGATCAATCTTTGATGATTTGTTAAGATAGTATCCAAATAAATGTAAACCAACACTTGGCCAAAGCACCTCTTGCAAATAAATTGGTCATTTTCCTGCTGCCCCCCATAGATTCTTCTTCAAACCGTATAAAATCGTTATATTTGTCACTTCCACTTCTCAATTAGCTTGAGGATGAAAGGGTGTCGAAAAACATTGTTGAATCCTTTTAGAAGTACAGAATGCAGCCATTTCCCTATTATTAAATTGAGGGCCATTAAATTTGATGACATCCTTTGCTTTTGTGCCTGATAGTGGTTTTGCTTGTGCCCACTTTATAAAATAATCCACCGCCACAATTATCATTTGCCTTCCCCTAGAGGCCATCGGTAAAGGTCTCACCAAATCAATTCCCCATTTATCAAACAGTATCGCCTCAGATATAGACATAAGCGATATTGCTGGTCTGTGCATAGCATTAGAAAATCTCTGACAAGTATCACAACCTCGATCTAAATTCTTAGCATCGTTCATGATTGTTGGCCAATAAAACCCTGCCAGTAAAACTCTACGCGATAAATCTTTAAGCCCACAATGAGCTGACCCTTCACCATCATGCAATTCTGACAATACTTCTTGTTATTCTTGATTGCCTAAACATCGTAACAATGGTCTGCTTAATGCCTTTTTATATAAAATGTCCATCCAGAACTACAAATCTGAAGGATTTACCCCTTAAGTTTTTAGCCAATTAAGAATCATTTGGCAATAATCCGGGTAAAAAACTTAAGAATATCCGATCGCCAAACGCGTCGGCTTTCGTCAGTGGCCAAAACTACTTCTATAACTTCATCAGATTGAGTAACAATTGAAGGATTTTCTTGTAGAAAAATCCAAGGATATTCTTCCTTATAAGCAATATTTGCTAAAGAATCAGCCACCATGTTACTTCTTCGCCCGATATATTCCATAGCCACATTGTCAAACAGAAGTATTAAATTTCGAAGCTCCCGAAGATATAAAATCAAACGATCCTTCCTTGCTTGAAAAATTCCAGATACTTGATTTGCCAATAACTCAGAATCTGTTTCCATGCGTACTGAAGTCGTCCCACAAAGTTTTTCCAATCTCAAACCTATCAAAGCAGCTTCGTACTCAGCCTCATTATTTGATGCATGAAAACCGAATTTAATTGATTGGACCATTGTTTCCCCCGTCAGAGCTATCAATTGAACCCCAGTACTGCACCCTATAATATTGGACCCTGCATCTGTTCGAACAATCCACCTCGAATCTATAGGAAATTTTTTGTACATTTTTCCTCATCCGATCGACTTGAGTGGAACTCAACAAAAAATCATCCAATGCTTGTGCCTTAATCGTTGTTCGAAGTGTAAATAAAATATCGTAGTCCCCTAACTCCACTGACCATTTGGTCACCCTCCTCAAAATATCAGGTCGTTGCAATACATTTTTTAAGGGGAATGAAGTTCGGACTTCTATAGTATGAGCTTGAAAATATGGACGCATCTTCCTAGCTGCAACCACTAATGCTAAAGCCAGCTTCTCCAACTTCATATATCTCTTTTCTGCTGCCACCAGACTTTTACTAACGTAATACACCGGCTTCAGAATTCCTGAATTTTCACTAATTAGCACTGCGCTGAGTGCAAAATCCGATACGGCGATGTACAAGAATAATTTTTTCCCATTTCGAGCCTTTGTTAATATTTCTGGTGATGACAACAAATTTTTAATGTTTGTGAACGCTGCTTCGCATTCCGACGTCCATTCGAACCTGTTAGGTCCTCGTAACACTTGAAAGAAAGGAAAGCATTTGTCAGAAAATCGTGAAATAAATCGATTAAGTGCTGCTAACCTTCATGTCAATATCTGCACTTCTTTGACTAATCGAGGTGAATTCATTGTTATCAAAGCCTTTAACTGTTCTGGGTCGGCTTCTATTCCTTTTTCACTAATAATAAAACCCAAAAACTTCCCCGATCGAACTCCGAAGGTACATTTTTCAGGATTCAACTTCAACCTGATTGCTCTTATATTCATAAACTCTTCTTCTAAATCATCAAGATGCACTTTGTCCCTTGAACGTTTCACTACCATATCGTCTATATACACCTCCATATTTCTTCTGATCTGCATAGCAAAAGCTTTATTCATTAATCTCTGATAAGTGGCTCCAAGATTCTTCAATCCGAAGGGCATCACTCTATAACAATGGAAGCCTCTATCAGTTATATAATTTGTGCACTCTTGATCCTTCGGATCCATTTGGATTTGATTATACCCTGCGAAAGCATCCATAAAAGTCAAAATTTTATTTCCTGAAGTAGAATCAATCAACTGGTCTATTCGAGGAACATGAAATGGATCTTTGGGGCAAACTCTATTTAAATCTGTAAAATCCACACACATCCTTCATTTTCCATTCTTTTTTTTACCCACCACTGGATTCGCCGTCCATAAAGGATACTGTGATTCCCTTATGTGTCCGACCTTAGACAAACGATCCACTTCTGCAACAATTGCTTCCACTTTTTCTGATGGAAATGCTCTTCTTTTTTGAATCACCGGTTTGACCTTCGAATTTATGGTCAAGTTGTGCCGGATTATTTCGATAGATACTCCTGTTACATATTCTGTCTTCCAAGCGAAGACATCCAAATTGTGAGATACAAAAATCAAGCAGTTATTAACGTAGATTAGGGTCAATAAAGTTCCAATCTGAAGCACTTTTCCTTTCGAAAAAGTAAACTTCTCTATTTCTTTACTCACTTTTAAAGACCTCGGGGTTTCCCTTGGATCGTCAACCCTTTCTTCCAAATCAGAGGGGACCCTTTCGGACTGCTATTCTTGCATCAAATCTCCACTGTTGGATCCTCGGACCCGAAGCGCAGTGGCATAGCATTCTCTGGCAACCTTTTGATCGCCTCGAACCACTCCAACTCTGTCTCCAACCACATACTTAAAGCATTGATGAACTGTTGAAACCACCCCATACATTCTTGAAAGCCATGATCTTCCAAAAATAGCATTATAACTTGTAGGACGGTCCACCACCACAAAAAGTACTTGGACCTTCTTCTTGAATGGCCCTTTCCCCAAACTAACTTCTCCCTCGAATTCTCCAACAACACGAGCTGTTACACCCGCGAATCCGATAATTATACGATTCGATTGAGTAATTCGAGGTGGGTTTATTATCCTATCATAGGTGGACTTAAAAAGAAAATTAGCAGAACTGCCAATGTCAATCAGCACACGTCGAATTTCAACGCCAGCCACCTCAACTCCAATTACCACAACATCTTCATGTGGTCCTGTAGACCCTCTCAAATCATCTTCATCAAACAAAAGAAATGGAATATCTTTCTTTCGATACAAATTTGTTGACATCCTCCCTTCAATTTGAGTTTTCAAATTGACAACATGACTTTTCCTCGACCTATCTGAGTTTCCAGTCATCAAATCGCCCCCAAATATTGCCAACGATTCAAAAAACTTGCATAATTCCCGAAGCTGCCCTTTTTTAACAGAAACAACCTCAACAGGTTCCTCGACTACCATCAGAAGCAACCTGTTCGAATCAATTTCAACATATTCATTAGAAGCATCGAATAACTTAATCTGTGAATCCATAATCATCAAATTCTCAGTTGGCGGTGCAGCCTTCGAAGTTGATGCACCATTATTCTTCGATGCACTTCCATGTGACTTCACATAAGTCAAGAGCTTTCCATTCGCAATTAAATATTGGATTTCTTTTTTCAATGAAATACAATCATTTGTATCATGCCCAATATCATCATGATACCTATAAAATTTATTATTCCTTTCTTCGCTTGATCTGCTGATAGGAGCCGGTTTCCTAAAGTTCACAGAATTCTTGGTTTTATCCCAAATGGCATAAACACTCTCTGTCAAATCAGCATAATACGTTATCCTGACCCATGTATTTGGCCTAGGCCTGTTGTAATTGTTGGATGGAATGTGGTTCGAATAGTCACCACTTCGAGGAGGCAAATTGCTGTTTTTCTGCCTCGACTGCTGATTATTCCCATTACCATTGTTATTTCCATTTGAGGACTTCTTCTGATTGTTGGCTGCCTGTCCCAAATTCTTCGGAGTATTAACTGGTCCACCTTGGACTCTGCTAGACTCCTCAACCTTAATTTGATCCTCGACTTGAGCCATCAACGCTCCAAAAGTCAAAGCCCTTCTCTTTGTCGTCTCATTAGCCAGATCCTCTGGCAATAAACCTTGGCGAAAAGCTGACATCGTCACATTTTCTTCACAGTTGTCCAAACTAGCCTTGGTCAACACAAATCTCTTGGTATAATCTTTCATTTTTTCTCCCGGTGCCTGCTTGCACTGAATATTTGAATCACCATTAGCTCTCATCTCTTTGCTCCCCAGGAACTGCCTTCGAAAAGCAGTATAAAAATCCTTGAAATTTGATATGGACCCCCTCGGAATCCTGTTGTACCATTTGAGAGCTGTTCCTTTAAAAGTTTGAGAAAAAGCATGACACACAAGCCGGTCGTCATCCTCAAAATTCATGATATAATTTTTGAATTGTTCGATGTGATCATCGAGATCTTGCATCCCATTGAACTTTTCAACCATCGAAATATCAAAACGCTTCAGAAGAATCATGGAACGAATTTCATCTGTTAATGGAGAGTTCCTCCAATCAACGCCTTGAATGAATTGGTCATTGGTCCCCATTTTGACATACAAATTCCTATCAGTTTCAGCACACTGATTCGAAGGATTTCTTTCATGCCAAATTGACCGAGGAGCATTCTTAGACTTGCTCTCCTTTTTATACCTCCTCGAATAATCTCTTTTTGATTTCTCTTTCGAAAAACCTCTATACCTTTTAAATCCCGAGGCTGAGCTTTCTACTTCCTCATCACTAGAAGTTATCAATTTTGTTTATCTTTTTTCTCCTTTCGAGACGAATATCGCTCTTTGAGAGACACAACCGTGCTTTTTTATGCTCGGACTTAGCACGTCTGTCATCAAAAGATCGATCTGACTGACCTTCCATATCGGTTTTTCCATTTCTTGTCTAACTTCAGATCTGATTCTAGCAGAAAGTATTTATTGCTCCTTTCGTTCATATTTTTCATTCAAAGCATTGATTTTTATCCATAAGTTGATTCATTCTTGTCTCAGCATCAGATCGAACTTGGACCAGAGACGATCCATCAGTTCTATTCCCATGAGTCCCATTTTTTTGCAAATCATCTCTCGCAGTTTCTATTGCCGATTGAAGCGTAAGATTATTATTTTCAGGATTCATCTTATGAATTTTAGTCAAAGAATACCACTGAATAGTGTTACTTTCGAACAGAATAAGCTACTGATTTTTCTTATTTAGTCGCCAATTTGATAAGGTTTGATTTTACTGTAGTTAATTGCTAAGGAAAAATTCTAGAGAGAGAAAAATGCTTAAGAATTTTTGGAGAGAGAAAACACAAGTAGAAATAAGTTTCAAGTAAAATTGTTCAACCCATTTATTAGAGTAGTCTGTCTTTTATATAGAGGAGCCAAGACTTAGTCTTAAACTGAATCTGTTACAAGAATGGACTAATTGCTATGTAGTCCTTATAAATTATACGAAGTTACAATTGTCTCCTAAAATTTAAGCCATTCACACATTAAGGACAAAACTCACATTAATTACAATTAAGTCCTTGAATTTACATTATTTACAAATTAATCCTTAAAAACCTATTTCCATATCAAAAATAAAATGAAATAATATTAAACTAAAAAAAGAAAATTCCTATGAGAAGAAAGTGAAAACTAAAAACTAAGGTTAGATAATGAAAAATGAAATTGGATTAGTAAATAAGTAACTAAGGATAAAGTAGGTATTTTTAAAATATTTTGTATTAAAATGACTTAATTTTTATTATTAGGCTATAAAAGGAAATAGGTTTTTATGGGTGGACCAAAGATGGATTATGGACTTATTTTATTTTCATATTGGAATGAGAATAACCCTAGTTAAAATAAAACTTATAATGAAATAGATAAATATGATAAATGTGAATTATATGGAGAAGAAAAATTGATAAAGAAAATATGTTATGATTTTTTGAAAGATACACAAAATTATTAGACTTAAGCAATAGTTTCTACGTCAATTAAATAGAGTTTTTACTTGCGGGGGTAAAATATTACTTATAACACTTATAGATGATACATATAGGTTTACTCATTTTTGCTTCTTTAAATATAAAGATGAAAATTGTAATTATCTTTCAGATATTCAAAACAAACGTTGAAAATAAATTAGACACTTAAAATATTAAGTAGTGATGAAGGTGGTTAATATATTTCATACAAGTTTTCTATTTTTAATAAAGAATATGGGATAACCATCAATATTTGATTTTTTATTAAAAATAAATGATTAAACTTAAAAATCAAATTTAAATTGAAACGTATAATGTTTCGTTAGTTACGTAAATGTGAACTAATGAGAAATCATCCATATATAAAAAAAATGATCAGAAATCACCAATATTTTATGGTGCCTCAACTTCTCTTCTCCTTGTATTATAGTGATATGTTAGGTAGTCTCAAAATTATGGTTACTTAGGTAAAAATATAATTAATGGGGTAATTTTTAGAAGATATTCAAATTATTAGGAAGTAAAATAATATATATTATTTTTTACTCATGAATTATAACGGAGTTGGATGGTTTATTGCCAATATTTTCAAATACTCACTATATATGGTGGATAAAAATCCATACACAATTGTTTATGGTGTCTTCTATTTTGGTACGCATCTTTAAAAATTAGAATGTGATAGTAATTTTAAAAATTTAAACTACTTTGACATTTATAAATTTTAGATCTACTACATATTTTAATATCACCAACATAATATTTTTTAAAACTATTATAACTTACCAACTGTAAGTTATACCTTCTAGATAATTCAATGAAGAAAGATAATTTGTTATTATCTCACGAGCTTATATGATATACTTATTAACTATAATGTCTTTCCAACAGAAATAAAATTTTAGCTTATAAAAACATATAATAATGTTATATGATATTATATTTGTTGAATTCAAATTATTATGAATCTCAAATTTAAGTTTAACAAAATTTATATTTTTCATTTTAATAAAGTTATGGGTAGGTTATGTTTCAACACGTTTTTGTTGGATCTTCATTTTCGTGCATTTTATTTTTAAAATTTAAAAACCTCAAAATACCTCCACTAACCTAACTAATTACATTATGACATTCAACCCAAAAAATTAATAACCTCTAAAATCCTAAATATGAAAACATAATATACGTGTCCTTAAACTACTTGTTATAGTATACTTTTATCCCCTTCGAGTTCTAGAAATAAATTTTAGTTGCAACATGTTGGACTTTTGAGAGAACCATAAAACAAAAATTGATGTAAATTTTCTAAATTCTATATATGTATATCATGTGTTCGCACAAAGAGAGCAATGAACTTGTGTGTGAAAGTGTGTATTTTGGGAAAATTCAAAATAATTTCATACTCGTCATAAGAATAATGTTAATAAAGTATTTTGGGGTTTGGGATCATGCAAATGATCATCAGAACTTGTGTGTGAAAGTGTGTATTATCGTTTCACCTTGGGTATGTTATTGGGATACATTATCGTTATTTCGAAGAATGGTTATAATTACAATAATCGGGCGTGAAGTACAAAACATACCCACACTTATCTTAGATGTATCATCTTACATGTTATAGTGTTGTGTTCTTATTTGCGATAGCAATTGGATGTCATGGAAACCAAATAGATCAAATATTTTATGTTATATTATGTTTATAATATTTTCTTAATTCTTAAATTATTTTTTATAGGTTCATATGGATTCAAATGACCGATGCTAAAATTATGTATTGTTTGGACGTTGCTTCATAGTGAATAAGAAGATGCATGGGAAATTCCTTACTATCTAAAACTCTACAAATATTTAAAATCAAGCCCCCGATCTTGTTTAAGAAGGATCCAAAAATAACCAATTTGACCAAAGATATTTGATTATATTATTTTTCCCTGAATGTAATTATGTAATATTTTATTATGTTATTTTTAAAAAATTCTGAACTTAAGTATGTAATGTTTTATTATGTCAATTTCCTTTTGAACTTAACTACGTAATGTTTACGCTTTGTGTTTATCGTGTTTTAATTTGTTTAGTTCGCTCAAACTATTAACGCATCTTATTATGGTGAGAGATCTAGTAGTATTGTATTATGGTGAGTCATCTAGTAATATTAATTTATACGCATCATATGTGAAGATAAATAAATAATTCGTAAATGGATTTAAAATGTGTGTCGACAATTTATTCATCCTCATTTATTATATTATATTTTATCCAAGAGGTGTCACTATTAGATTAGCCTTTGTAGATTACAATATCCATATATGATACGTGTCGAAATTTGATTATATTGTTGGATTGCGCTATCTTTCAAATATTTTATAAATATAAATTTTATTCGTTGTGAAAATCAACCCTACACACTAAAAAAATATAATTGCGGAGAGGTGCCGAAGATTCTTATTTGAAGAAAGTTGCCAAATAAGTAAAGAAAATAGTATTAGAATATTAAAAACAATATTGCGAGACATTGGTCTGTAAGTTGTACTACCTCGCGGGTATGCATCATTTTGTTCCACCAAAAGCCCCATGCATTTAGGAGGATGTCAAAAAATATGAAAATAATTTAATACATTAAAATATATAAGGTTTTTTAACTTGGATAAGAAAAAAACCAAGATGCATTTGAGTTATACAAGAGTTTTGTCACGAATACATTAACCAAAGAATATATGAGTAACATGGAAAACCACATCACAACTAATATAGGGAAAACTATTTACATCAAAACCATTAAGGAAATGGATAAAGAATAAAAAAAGAATGCATAGAAATAAAATTGGCTGGACATATAAGCAATATAGCTCGTCTATTTACCTTCTTTAAGTTTTCCTAAATTCTCTTTATTTTTAAGTTCAACTTTGCTATATTATCTATGTTTTTACATTATCGTTTGTTTCAAATTTAGATTTTAAATGTTATCGTTATAAACCGTTTGTTTTTAAAAAGAGTTATTTAAATAATTAAATAAGTGTGTAGTATTATAAATGCAAATGAAAAATAAGATATGATGACATTGAAATGGAATTCTTAAGTTTGTTATTAGTGTTATTTATACCCGAGGCCTATTTTTGAACTTATATGGCAACATTTAGATGTTTTTGAAAGACAAGGACGAATGCATGAAATTATATTTTACGTTCAAACAACATTTATATGGTTATTCCCACACTCAGCTTGCAACACATATGATATTTTTTCGTGACCTAAGCGTGAATAAAAGCTAATTTTTTTTTTATCAAAATACTAAACATGGAGATCTTCTTACACACAGCACATAACATAGCCAGAATTTATCGCCACCATAAACTGATTTTTTCTCTTATTAATTCATAAACTGATTTTTTGTAGATATGGTTAGAACAAAGTCGATGATGAGGTTTAATAATCGTTTATCATCATCAATATCACCACCATCATGAAAACTTATTAAGTTTGATCATATACGTTAATATACATGTAGATTCGTCCGCACCAGGAGTACTCATCAGACAGCAGGCAATAGTAATGTTGGACCGTCATCATTATAGTAGACCCTAAAAGAGGTGTCCGCATACACTAATCCCCATGTGCCAAGCATGTATCCCGTATACAAGAAGTACAAGGCTTAGAACAGCTTCCAAGATGACGTAAGTTTATTTAAAACTTTTGTATTTGACTAATATTCCATAAGTTTATGTTTAACTATTAATATTTCATATTATTTTCATTAATTTATTTTAATTCGTTTTGTAGCCTCGAGTAAACCTATATTGTTTCTTTATGTACTAGAGTGTTCGAAAATGGGACTTGAGCCATCATACTAGAGTACACGAGCAGGTTATACGTACTCCGACCGGGCCTCTTATCGACACTCTCTCCCATTGGTATATCAAAATTCACATGATCGAGGTCTTTTTTTTAGGGTTGGTATGGAGAGAAATTGTCCAGATATTTCTTTTTTGGTGATATGACTATGATATTTGACGATATCATATTGTTTACAATCTCAGTTTCCCAAGACAAGTAGGAAATTTGGCCCTAAGTTTTTATGAGATAAGAGGACTTAGGATATTTGGCATCATCATCATCTTATCACGGATAGAGGTGATACATACGAGGGTGGAACGGTCGGTATAGACCATTGTACCATATTTGGGTCATGGCTAACTTTTTGTACATAATGGGTCACCCGGACTCGAGTAGGGCATGATACATACGTGGGGCCAAACTCTCTCGCGGGCACTCATGGTGCCACGAACGATGCATTTGATCAGATATTGATGATTTGAGCATTAGTGATACGATGTTGCTGGAGAGGAAGGTGGATGCATTAGAGGAATGCTTTCGAATTTTCATAGATTACAGTCTGTGCTACTTATTACTTGTACTACATACTTTACCCTTTGTTTATGATCTGTGTTTATGACTTGTATGATTGTCATGTCTTTCTGATATTACTATTATTATGCTTTTTTATGACTATTATGATGTTTTGTTTATGACTTGTACGAATTCTGACATTTATGATCTTTATTTTTCATTTTTATGACTATCGAGATCATTGATAGATTGGTACGGACCCAATGAAAATATTGCACTAAAAGTAAAAAATATTATCATAAACTTGAAAAACATAGAACATACATAGAACATAAACAACAAATACAAAGAACATAAACTGAAAGATATATCATAAACTGAGAAACATCAAAAGAAAAAATAACAATTACATATAATATAAAATTAAAACATCAAAAATTTCCAAACATATATTGTTTAATGGAATCAGAAACACGGAAACCAAATATCATACTTATCGCTTCCCTAGCATCCTATACGAGGTCAGAAACTTGGATAGTTTGCACGAAATTCAAATAATTGTACATGGTAACAAATTTTTCACGACTACTTGAAGGCCGTGGGGAGCTCCGTGACGTATGTACTTATAGTACATTGTACAAAAAAAAATCATTAAAAAAACTCTACAATATTAAGTTCCAACCATTTTTTGTAACAGATTTGACAGCTTTCAGCAAGCAGTGGTTTTCTTGAATGCTTCATTCCAAATCTTGAGTATTTATGATATTGATTAGATGAACAAATACACTACCTTTGTGAAGCTGTTAATGGACAATGAAATGGTGCAAACCTTTATTGGACGGGAAATTGATGTTAGAAGAAGAAAGTTGTGGGCGAGAAATTTTATTTGATGCGATATTTATTGTTCAGATAAGATTTAATGAGGAAACAAAAAGAACAAAATCGCATAATCTATGTGATTCCAATCCAAAAATTGCATAGACTGTGCGATTTCATGCCTTTATTTCAAATATAGAGCCAATAATTTTACCTTAATTCGTATATAATGCGTGATCCAAGGCAAAATAAATTAGCCTTTGGAAGCTAAGCAGAACAGTATACTACGTAGATGACTTAATTTTTAGACTTTATGCCACACAAGCCATGCGATACAATGTTTTGTTTCTATTTTAAAGGCTAATTTTTTATCTTGCGTCGCGCATTATGTTTGACAAGTTGGCCATATATTACCAGATGGTGCATGATTTATAGTATCATATGGAATTTTAGACCAAAATACCATACATTAACCATAAATTAAGATAACATTAACCATAAATTGAGATTAACTTACGGAAATAACATTTAACATCAAAGTACAATAAATATTATAATTTATAAGTCTAAGTCATATATGAAATTAAATTTAAGAGGTGTGCAATTTTCTATCAGATCATCTTGTTTAGTAAGGTGCTCCTCCAAGTAAGTTATCATATCTCTTGTAATGAAATTAGTAATTTTCAACTGCCACACATTGAAAGCATTTTTCCGTACTTCATACGTCAAATCAAACACCTGAACCATCGGTTTAGATGTCAAATCATTGTACTTGATAGAGACTTCATCACGACTTCATGGAGACAGAGAGGGAGCTCCTACACTGTCGTGCATGTAGTATATTATACATAGAAGTTCATCAAAAAGTGCATCGTTGGTCTTATCCAACCTTTTTATTAACAATTTTGACGGCTTGAAGCAAGTGGTTGTCTTCGTGAATGATTTATTTTATGCCTAAGATAGTTCATATTTTTCTATGATATGATATATGGTAGATGAATAAATATAATGTTCTTGAGTAGTTGTATATAGAGAAGTATAATATGAGCGAGGTGTGAAATCTTACTTGCTGGGAAATCCTACTAAGCGAGAAATTATTTATGCCTAGTAATTGATAGAAAATTAATACAAATATAAGAAGTAATTATGTTCCAATATAACTTACAAAATCAAATATTATATAACTAAGTATGAGAGTTTACAAATATAATATAACGATTCCTAAAAAGTTTTAAAGGGAAAAATAACATAATCAAATATCATCCTAGGTCAGATCAGTCGGTATTTCCTTTTTGTTACGCTTCAACGCCTTGGTCGGCATGACACGGGTAAATTAGTTGAATTTGTTGTCGTACATAATTGACTTAACACTTGGTTCATTGGTATGGTAATGAATCCATACATAGTATAATATCGGAAAAATGGTTCATCCAAAGGAGTAGTAACCTACAAAATTAAATTAAGAGTTAGAGAAACAATTAAAAGAAACTTTAATTTATTTAAAATAAATAATGGCATTGATATACTTCATGTACAAAATGGATGACATATGTGAAGATAATCTAATTTCTATAAAATTTGTGGAACAAGATTGACAACCATGTAATGATGGATACGTTAAACAATCACATAGATGTATACTATATACAAGAGATTGATATCGAGTAGCTATCACTAATCTGATGTAAGGAAATATCATCCAACAACGTCTTTCCGAATTATTTTTGAACCAATCTAACATATGTAGTATATCATCTAAAACATTAGCTAAACCATAAACATCCAACCGTAGAGCTCGATTTCCATTGAATTCTGAAATCAAATCGCGTCT
Organism: Limnanthes douglasii subsp. nivea; assembly: GCA_036936605.1. Taxonomy (NCBI): domain Eukaryota; kingdom Viridiplantae; phylum Streptophyta; class Magnoliopsida; order Brassicales; family Limnanthaceae; genus Limnanthes; species Limnanthes douglasii. The sequence goes on from JAUPFV010000001.1 coordinate 221,232,764, forward strand.
AACTAAATCGAAATTATCCTTTTTACCATAAAGCTCTAGTAATAACCAATTTTCTAGGCTCTAGAATGTGACTGGTTTTGAGTTTTAGGATCTGCATAACCCTATGAATAATATGATCTTGATGTTCAGGCCCGTAACCACATATGGAACTATCTATGATGCATAATTTTTTTACTAGAGCATCTTCATGCGTAGTTGCATCTCTATGAACGATATCTAGTTTTCTCCAGAATATATCAAAATCGTCCCTAGGAATAGATCTAACTTCTGATTTTATCATAGTTATATCACAAGTGCAAGATAATCCGTTTGTTATTATAATAACACATCCGTATGCTACCTGATCTACGTCTATTTGTTTAGCACATTTAACAACAATCTCCATTTGTAAGCCTGCATGTGATTTATAATTACATAGTTACAAGTTCAATGTATTTCTATAACCCTGCATAATACGAAACTTACTTCGCTCAAAAGATTCGAGAATTTCAGAATATTGCGTATGTAGGAGCTTGTGAACTTTTTCCTAAAAAAAATCAAAATTGCATTGGTTAGTACCAATATAACGTTTTAGGACCGCGTGCGCACTCTTACACTTATAAAAACAATTATTTTTATAATATGGACTTTTAATAATAAAAAAGTAACATTGAAAATGAAATTCGTGCTTATCGATTGGTTATTCTATTACCATAATGTTTGATGCCATTGGTTCGATGATTAAGAAAATTATCGTCGTATTTTGTTATCCATGACATAACATAATCTATACATTTTGGATAAACGACAAATAATTCACACAATGATGTTATATTTTTTTCATACGCTTCTGATCATGTTTGTTTTGATAACAAAGTTATAAAATTCCATAAAATCCTTTGAAGCGACATCAGGCATCAACTTTTTAATCGCAAAAAATGTTCTTATTTATATGAAACTTGCATAGCAAGTTAGTTGCATTAAGAAATATATCTTCCATATGTAGCAAAAATGCCTACTCTCGATCGTTAAAATGACACTAGGAAAGACACGTATTATTCACCATCATATCTCCTAGATACTTTCCACGTGTGGTTGGATTGCTTCTCTACACTCATAAACACATAACCAAGAGTAAATGTAATTAACGTTGTAGTTACATTAAAAATCTCAAAGAATGATATTTTATACCTTCTCGTCTTCTAAGCACAATTCATAATAAATACATACGGGAATATAACTAACAAGTCAATACTTGTCGGATGCGCAAAAAATAAATCGGTGATCATATCTGTTGTATCGATTATCCGGTACCGCATGTAGTAATTATGTTCCTTCAATTTTGCCAGCAAATATTGTTGTTGAGATTTACCACATTTATCAACATCACGATTTTTTTATGACAGTTGTAGATCGTATTTTTCAGGTTATGCATATTCAAACAAACATATTTTTCTAGAACGCAAACCAAGGTAAGACAAACTACGGACTAGTTCATCTTCGTCCACCTTAAGTCTACAAGCTTGCGAATGACCGTCAAACCGACATAAAAAAATTGGTTGTGTTTTTCATTTACAACAATCAATCGCCAATGATGAGCTAGTGCATCAACCAGATACGTTTTTAATTCGAATGGACAATTGCATTTATTTGTTGTACATCTTTCTTTTTAAAGTTTTTGGTTTAGCTTTCAACTTATAAATATCGCATATCTCGCATTTGTAGTATGTCCTATGCATTTATCCTATTTCTCGGAGTCGTAAATATAAATAATATTGATGAATCCTATCATTTTCCTCTCGAAATAAACCCATGCATCCGATCCTATTTAATATATTACTTTTCAGTTGTAAAATATATGTATAATCAGTCATCGTAAAATTTGGTTTTCCAGGTTCTTACGACATATAATCATACATAAAATAAAGATAATAACACATAATTCACACAGTATTTTTGACAAAAACACTAATTCGCACCTAGCACGCCATACATCCATAATAAGTAGTAGGATTGCGACAATACCCCTTAAAATCACAAGCTTGATGTTAATTTGCCAGGTTTGCGACAATACTACCTAAAATTAGGTGGAATAATGTAATTAAACTACTTGCAATCGCACTGGGTGCGATCTTTAAACGGTTCACTGGACTTGTAATCGCACACTAGGTGCAATCTTTAAACAATTCATCGCACTTGTCGCACCATTTGCTGTCTTGCCGCTACAAATTTTTAAAAAATTGTGTTCATAACACTGCTTTATAAAAATCGAATAAAAATCCAGCTTAAATCTTTCTTGCCCGTCTGCTTTAGCTATTTGTAAGAATTTCAGATTTAAAGATTAGTTTTAAAGTTAATAAATTTTATTTTTTAGGACTAAACGACAGTATTGCAATTAATCCAAGTAAATAGGGTATCTTGAATTTTTCGAGTTTAAATTAAAAGAAATAGACATAAAATCTAACAAAAACAAGATTAGACATAGCCAAAGCAAAAAAAATACATAATTCAGTGGTTAAAAACCGACGTCAAGATGATGCCACGACGTGGCCCATCTGCTCCAATGATTACGCCCTTTTTTATTTGTCAAAAGAAGGCACTGAACTGTGTTGTCCCTAACATGCTTCCTAAAATTCTCAATTAACTATAGAAATCTGGTGATAACGAAGGTTGAGTAATGCTTTCTTATACTTTCTTTTTAAATATGAATCTAATAATTACCAAAATAAAGGGTGCCCAAAAACATGAATATACACTAATAAAAACACATTGGGAACGCACATAAGTGTTTATGAGATTGTCCCAAAGTAGGGAAATAGGGTTTGGACTTTTGGACCTGGATCTTTATTCTTCAGATTTTAGTTCCAAATTGATCCCTACAATTTCTAGAAAGGTTGATTTCTTGGTGGTAAACATAATAATCACATATAATTATGTACAAGTAGGAAAGTTTACATCCGAAGATTTGCACCAAATGATTAGATCCCAGCAACGACTGATGGAAGCTCGTTTTCGGTTTCGTTTTCTCCGTCAGACACTTCAATAGTTGTCTGAAAAAAAGAAAGCATCTGCCATTGTTAATGTCACAAGATTATCTCAGATTCTAGCTTTCAATTTTAATTTCATCAACGGATTTTTGTTACTTATTGTCTAGGTTCTAAAATGTTGTTGGTGATCATCAACTTATTAGGCTTTTAGACTTATAAAAGAAAAAGTACAATTCGAGTTTTTAGACTTGTATTTTGCAAGATAAAAGAAACCTTCAATATTTACCTATTTCTTTTTGTCATCCATTACGGCACACGTGTAGGTTTAACTTGTTTTAGAGTTTACCATTCATTTTATGCTGTTGTTTTTCGATTTGAGACCTTTTATTATTAGACACAGAGACAGTTTTATTACTTTTTGAAAAATGCTAGTTATTTTAAGCTGGCCTTTTGCCCTACAAGCTAAGGTACCAAACAACCCTATATTACTCATAAAGTAAAAACACAAACCTCTGCGTCTTTCGATTCGTGTTGCAAAAGATAACGGTCTAATGCACCTTTCCCGTGAAGAATCTTAGCACCAAGATCTCTTCGTCCCTCAGATTCAACAGCTTCTTCATCAACTATAACGGCGTCTATTATATTATTGCCGGTCCTAACATCTGGGATCTGCAAAAAGACCATACAAGTCACCGGACAAAACTCAGCTTGATTATCCAGAGATTGTCTGAAGCAGGTTTAGGGGAAAAAAGCTTTCCAGCAAGTTAATACTGCAGATACAAAAAGATGAAATTCTTAAAAGCTACATAGCTCGATAAATAGTTTATTAAAAACAAGAGCTTTACCCAGTAATTAATAAGATGAGGAAATTTCATTACCAGTCGATATCTATTATATCATCTACTCTCAAAGAAATTACGAACCTAGCAGTTAGTAGTAGTGACTTTTACTTTTCAACATAAGTGGGCAGCTAGCAGTAAAAGGTTCCAACAGTTTATAAAGTGAGATTATTAACCTCGTACATAGACTCCATTAGAATATTCTCTAAAATAGCTCGTAAGCCTCTGGCCCCTGTATTTTTTGTTATTGCTTTCTGGGCAATCGATCTTAACGCGCTTTCCGTAAAATGCAGCTTCACCTGAGAAAAAAAAACAGTTGGATCAATCGTGCACATTCCTTGAATATCAAAAGTATTAATTTAAGAAGAAAGTGAAAAAGAACTTACGTCGTTCAATTGGAACATTTTTTTATATTGCTTCCCTAGAGCATTTTTTGGCTCTGTTAGGACCTAACAAACACATGACGCAGTAAGCAGCGACACTAATAATCATCAGAAAATTTGGAAAAAGTAAAAATGAACATATTTCTAACATGATAGCCTACTGAAACGTATAATAAAGCTTAGATTTTTGAAAGAAGTTAAAATTGGTTAAATTAGATCAAACTCAGTAACAAATAAGAATTACAAATAGAAAAATGCCACAGAATAACACAAGCAATGATTTACAAAAATATCCAAGCAGAGAAATTAAAAACATAACGTGAGGCATAAAGAATCGATACCTGTACGAGTTGGTTTTCTGTTAAGGCAGACAAACTCACAAGCACTGGAAACCTTCCAACAAATTCAGGTATCAAGCCATATGCAATGAGGTCACTGCTTTCAACCTGCAAACAGGAGTTCATAAGCTAATTCTCTTAATCATTGTTCCTAATACAACCATCATTTGAACAGTCATTTTAGTGATTCGCTCTGATAACTTAACCTCCAACGGAACAGTTTTTCAGTGGAAAATATTGTTAAAGAACTGTCTTCTAACACAGCTCAATTATCAATTGTTGAATATGCATCTAGAAGTACTCGATAATCTATTATTATAAGTAAAATGACAAGTACTTACAGTCTCCATCAATGATGAAGTAACAAAAGCACTTGTAACACCACCAGCTCTCATGTTTGCACGGACAGAGGCACCAAACCCTATAGAAGAATCTTGGCGCCTAGCAAAGATTTAATAGATATCTAATCAGCAGAAAGAAAAATAAAATAATTCTACATTATTACTCCAAATTCTTATTATAACAACCTTTCTGATATTGTTTTCTCTATGTCAACAAAAGCACCACCACAGATAAAGAGAATGTCCTTTGTGTCTATCTGTATAAGACACAAAAATATATATAGAAGTCAAGATCATGGCCAAACCTATTAATTCAGTTTACAAAAAATAAAAATTGTCAGAATCACTCTTAGTAAAAAAAATCGGTTTTTCAGTTTCAGTTAGATTCTTTGATAGTCTTTGATTTGGGTATTAGACAGGATATAGGCTCATATATATATATAAGAAAAAAATATATAATTAGGTTATTTTGTGCAAAAATATTATAGGCCTATTAAACTCATTAGCACTCTTAAACTAGAAGTATAGATCCAGAGTTATACAAATTTCTAGTAAGTATAAAAAATATTCAATTTTTGGTTTCAGGTTTTAGTACTCAGGTTGGTTTAGTTCACTTTTGGTTTTTATTGGCTAAAACCAAAACTGAAGCGAACCAAATTAGTTTGGTTTTCATAAACAGAAACAGAACCAAATTAAATTTAGTTTGGTTTTTATAAACCGAAACAGCCTTTAGTAATAAGGACCATTTTCAGTTCCGCCAGCGGATTCAGTTTATACTCACCTCTACGTATAATGGCAGAATAAAAGTTCATATAGAGAATCAGGATAAAACACCACAAACCTGGATATTGTCACCCCTGGGATGCTTTCTAGCTCCCTTCTCAGGAACATTGACGACCTAGGTGATAAATTAAAAGAAAAGTGAACTTTTAAGTCTCATATTACACATTTAAAAAATATATAAAACACCAGGTAAACTCTACTAAATCATAACTAATAGTTTTTCGATTTATTCATGTATGAAGAAGAATAAATTTTCTTTTATATGGTTTACCATGACAGATAAATAGGATAGATATACCAAGATTGGTTTGTTTCATAACATTTATGACCGAAGAGTTGTTAGGCTATCTAAAATGGCTATACATTTTTCATAGTTACCTAGTTTTGATGGAAAGTTTTATTAAGTCGGTGACAAAAAAGCACACTAAACGGCAAGACGATAACTTTAAAGAGCTCAAAGGAAGTACATTTTACAAGGCATAACTAATATCAGATCTCTTGGACGCATGTTGATTAACCACTTACTGTTCCTTCTAACATTTTTAATAGTGCCTGTTGAACACCTTCTCCAGAGACATCTCTGCTAATATTAAGGCTCTCAGCCTGCGATTCGAAAGACAGAAGGCTCTTTGTAAATATATGTGAAATCCCAGGTTTATTAAGCATAGAAATTAAATAATTAGACAATAGTGTAAAACCTTCTTTGTAATTTTATCAACTTCATCAAGGTAAACGATTCCCTGCTGTGCAGCTGCAACATTGTAATCAGCAACCTGAAACATCACACAAAAATGGTATTATAAATAATTTTGCGCAGAAAAGAGCTTCTTTGAGTATATATGCAGGGCATCGATGATGGCTTCGCTAGATTTCATCTTTAAAGCAAAGGCTTTATCTCTAAGCTAAAACATTACACATAAAACAGAATATAGTCTGTATTTTTTTAATTATATACCATGAGGAGCTTGTATAGTATGGACTCAACATCTTCTCCCACATACCCTGCCTGTAAAAGAAAAGGGATGAAACTTGGTGAATCAAACTAATGAGCTTTTTTTAGTTTTTGGTCCTTTTGAATAAGAAAGCATATATGGACAATATGAGTAATATATATTATATGGTTTATGTTGGGCCACCCTGATGTTTTGAAACATGAGGGTCTCTTAGATCAATCCAACAGCTGATAATGTAATGACTGAAACAGAAACCATTAAATAGCCTTTTACATCATGTCTCTAGGTATCATGGTGGCTTCATTTGGTGATCTTTACACTCTTTTTGAGGTTGAATGTGAAAAAACAAAGTTTTATTGCCAGAAATAAAGATCAATAACTTGCCTGAGTTAATGTAGTTGCATCTGCAATTACAAAAGGAACATTCACAAACCGTGCTAGAGTTTTGGCAAGTAATGTCTTCCCTGTCCTTGAGACAACGAAATAGAACCAGTAAGACAACATGAAAACCTTTTCTTCTAGACTTTCACAAAAGAAATAAAAAGAGTTGAGAAAATGACTATTATTAGTGTTTCACTATCTGAACTAGTGGGAACTTAAAAGACCCTTGAGTCTTGTTTGAGTATTACAAAATAAATGAAATAGAAAGCAGTAGTTTAACAAATTTGACTATTAGCTTGATTTTGGCCGATATAATATAAAAATATGGCAAATCTCTATCTCAAAGTAAGAATTACTAATTGCTCATTTGAGTAATAAAGACATCTCCGAGTAAATCATATGCAAATGAAATAATTGCAATCAGAATGATGTAACATGTAATAACTGGCATCTTCAACTATTTCAGAGGGATATCTCAATGAAACAAGGTAAAAATCAACTTTTGTGATTAGTCTGCCGACAAAAAAAAGTTACCTGACCCAGTTGGCCCCATCAAGAGAATGTTACTTTTCTCAAGTTCAACTGTATCATCAGCCACGGTATTTGCTATAGTTCTAGCAGCTGATTCTCCTGTAGACCTAGCATCCCAAGTATGTCGAACTTGTTAGCAAGTGAATTTCTTGCAGAATAAGAAACACACAAAAAGCATAGACTATATTACAGTTACACAACCCTTTGCAAACCAACTCCTAATGTCATACACTACCATCCAGTCTAAATCTAGGCTAATGGTGAATGAAAAGTGAAAACTAACACAAATGCCCATTCAATTTTCAATGACTTAACATATAGCAGCAATAAGTGATAGAATACAATGAAAACAGTATGGTTAAGTTGAAAGTTACAAAAGCTAACCGTTTATGTAATGATTCATAATAAATCCTTTTATAGTGGTTGTAGACCGCCACAGAGAGTACCTGTATTCCATCCAAGAAAATCCCAAGAATATTATTAGTACTTCCATTCTCCCAGCTTACAGTACTTTTATAAGCATTCACATACAGGTCCATAGCTACATAGGGTATGAATAAAATCTATAGTTGACGCTCGAAATAAGTTGTATATAAATAAGTAATCAGCTTGACGTTTCAATCTAGTCTTCATGTTCATAGCTTCTATAAGCAAATAATCTATATGAGACACAATTTTAAAAAGTGAAATCGAACTCAATTTCACATTTTCACAAACAAATGCAGTTTGGAAAATGCTAATCCAATAAAAGAAAGAAACCATAGAAAGATCATATAAAGTTTTTACCTTTTTGGCTCTCTCCTGGCCAATCACAAACTTGTCAAGCCCTTTACATATCTCTTTTGGAGTTGGGAAACTATGCCCCAAATTCGACCCACCCCAGGACCCATCCTTAGAATCCGACCCAGACCCATCTCCCGACCCGGGAGCACCTCCACCGCCTCCTACACGGCCCGAATTCGCGTCCGACCCACTTAACCGAACCGCAACTCCATCACCCGGCGGCTGCCAAACCTCAGGCGGGTCACCATTCGAGCTCCTGAACACACTACTGCACCCACTGCCGTTCCATTTCTCGGTCCGATTGTGGGTCTCCCTCGGGTTATCCGTAAGACTCGAACCCACTTCGACTAGTTCACCACGGAGCGAAACGGGCTTGAACGAAGTGAAGTGATAAGGCGTGTTGGCGAAATGATCGTCCCATTTGTTGCGGTGCGTAGAGTGAGAGCTCGCCAACCGACCGGCCTGCGTTTGACTAAAGACGAAGTAACGGAAGTGAGAGAGAGCGAGAGAGACGGTTTCTCTGGTGGAATGGGATCGTAGAACTGCCGACGCCATGGGAGGAAAGAGAGGACTTTCCTTTGAAATTGAGGGGAATTCAGGGCGATTCAGAGATATTTTTTAGACGGATCCAAATCGATTTTGTTATTTCTTTGAGAAAGAAGGTCTGATGCTTTTTATGTGATTTTGTAATTCTGTGAGAAATTAGGGAATTTTGCAGATGGAGACTAACTTCTGGAAAAGGACTGAAGAAACCAGAGGTAATCTGGAACGAAGAAGTTGCGAACACGAAAGAGAAAATATCTGTTCACTAAACGGCAGCGTCTAGTCTTAAATGAACCCAATTAAAAGCAACGAGTATGGTCCAAATAACCGTTCAAGGTCGATAAATTGCGACAAACAATCTAGTAGTAAATTAGTGTTCATTTATAACCCTTTAGAGTATTAAAAATATCATTGACGTTTTTCTTCGGTTAGGCTAAAGCAAAACTTTTTTTTAACAGTGGAATTCAAAACCAAAAAGAAATTTATTGAATGTGAAATTATCAAATTATGTGAAGGTATAAAATTTTTAATTTCTCCATATAACTCGCTTCTATTTTTTTTTATTTTTTTTCAATTATTCATACCTCTAAAACTAACCAGAAATCCAAAAAATCAAAATATCATCTCCAAATTTAGTTCATATAATGGATTTAAATGACAATAACGATAATTTTAGCTGCAATATAGAAAAATTTTGCCCATACGAGAAAAAGTCGCTAATTTACCTTCGGGATAGAGTCGTTGAGATAAATTTTGTCAAATTCAGGCACAATTTCATGTTGAAATTTGCTAATCCATGCAACTATTTCATGCCGAATTTTGGCAATTCAAGGCACTATTTCAATGTTTGAATAAACGTATGAACTTGTTGCTAATTGAATGAGTTACTTAGTTGTTATTTTGTAAAAAACAACTTGTTAAGGGGAAATCCGGTCTTATAACTACCCGGTTATTGGAAATTGGTAGTGAGAAATTGAAAACACAACCACCAACCGTTTTTACACTTGGATGGTCATTCACGAGCCGTGAGGCTAAAAGCAGGGGAGGAGGAGGAGTATGTTCGTAAATTCACAACAATCAGTTCTCGGCCAAGAGATATATATTGTGGTTTGAAGTTAAGAGATCGGGAAAATATATCTAACATGCGTACCATCTACAACATGCGTCAAAAACATCATTTGGTCTATAAAGCAGGCAAAACTCAAATGCAATACTTGTTCAGTCAATTAAAACAACACGAGTACTATGTTTGAGAGCGAACAAACAAAACAACGGATGATATCCTTGAATTGTTTTTTGCCCATTTAACAAGCATCGATTTAATGCGCACTTTTTCTCAAGTTTTTATAATGGATAGTACGTATAAGACTACAAGGTACAAAATACCTTTGCTAAAAATAGTTGGTCAAACTTCGATGAAGAAGAGCTTTTGTATAGCTTTTGTTTTTTTAGCTCTGAGCAGCAAGAGAACTACAAGTGGGGATTGAGTATTCTAAGGAGAGTGATGATTAATAATATGTGCGCATTACCTAATATTACCATCACTGATAGGGAGTTGTCTTTAATAAACGTTATCAACGATTTATTTCCGGATGTAACTCATACGCTATGCACTTGGCATATCAATATGCTAAGGAAATTTTGCTCAAAGCGGACATGGCCAAAGATTTCCTTGAATTTTATGCCTCGGTTGACCATTCGGCAACGATCGAATATTATAACAAAAACCTTGTTGAGTTACACCAAGCCTACGCCTACTATCCTAAGGGTGTCGATTACGTCATGCAACATTGTATAGACCCTTACGGGAATTTTTTTTATTAATATCCACACAAACAAATTTAAATATTTGGGAAACCACACTAGAAATCAGTTATTTATATTATCATCTTTATACATTAGTTATTTATATTAAGTGTTAGACTTGTAAATAATTTAATTTTATGTTATAGGGCGGAGAGTGCTCACTCGAGCCTAAAACGGGTAATCGACACAAGTCTATTCACGTTTGAGCAATTTTGGGATAAAGTTCACTCGTTGCTTCACATTCAACACTCTAACATCTTTGAAACATTCAAACGAAGTAGGTTTCTTCCTAGACACACATCTAGAGGGATATCTATAGCAAAATCAAAGGTAAACTTTCATGTACGAATATAGAAATAATAGAGAAAAATATTTAAAAATACGGTGAATTATGGTTCACTCCCGCAATGTGCAGTTGTGTTATTAGGAGAACGCACAATTTACCGCGTGCATGTGAGTGTGTTATGATCGAGAAAGAAGGTAGGGTGATTCAAACAGATGAATTTGATGTTTATTGGAGTACTTTAAAAATTAAACTTGGGATAACATTGGTACCGAAGATGAGCTTGCAAGAAAACTCTTCTTAATATATAGTACCATTCATGCTTACGGTCCACAAGTGCAAGATCACATAATAAATAGGATGATGCAAATCCTAAATCCTGCAAGAACTCATGTTTTGGAACCTAAGGAACCGGTTATCACTAAAGGTCGGAAAACATTTGGCCCGGACAAATCAACTAAACGAAACCCATCAGAGTGAGAATACGATGGTAGTTTAGGCGCTAGCACTCCCGGTATGATAGGTAGCACGATCGCCTCGGTGCCTAAGGCATTTTTGATACCCAAAGCCAACCCAAATCGAAAGCCTAACCAAAAAAAAAGTGACTCGATCTAAAAAATTGAATAAGGGAAATTAATATAGTGCGTACACAAGTTATTTTCCAAAGTACTTACACGACCACATAACTAGTATCGAAGACGTAGCTCATTACCGTAATTGTGGATTCAGGGTCGTAACTTTATCGATATACGATAATGTAGATTCATGGGATCAACTTAGACAGGAGTTGATGCTCGAATTTTCGGGTCAACGTGATCTATGGGAGAGGGTTTTTGATTGTTCACAACGCGTTGGTAACCTATTACGAAGATTGGATTGTTTCAAAATTTACGAGAGCGGTAATAGGCACTGGATGACATTACCCGACTTTGGCTTGGTGATAGCCACTCGATATCAATGTATAGTATTACACGTATCTCTCCAACTTTCATACACGTATCTTCTTTTGCGTGGTGTGTCTCCCCGATCGTGTCCTACAGTAGAAGTTTGTATTGCTTTCGTGCATGGTCACCACTTTGTGAAAGTAAGTAAATTATTATACTTTCTTAATTCTTTGTTTTGATTTTGTTATTTTATTTTATTGAAATTTGTAGGTTATTTTAGATGGACCGTTGACAAATATATACTTTTGTTGGTTTGCATTCAGCACTAGCAATGCCGTTACAAATTGTGCAATTTCGCTAGATAAACGTCTCAACAAATATCGCAAAATCAAACCAGCAAAACCACCTACATTACAAAATGGGGATGATTAATTCTACGATTTGTTTGGAGATGTATAACTAGCTCGACTTTCTTTATATCTCTTGTGTTTGCTATTTTTAATAACTTTCGCTATTTATGACTTCATTTTTAATTTATTTTAAGACTTAATTTTTGGACTTATTTTCAACTTATAAATATGACCAAATCAAACTAGTGCAACTAGCTAAAACCTTTTTTTAAGTTTCCAGTACATTATCTCGCACACATTCGCGTGAAAATGTGCCAATTCACGCACGATCGTGCGCAAAGCCGTGTACACCGGCCCGCGTAGAAGTGTGTGGATGTGCACATATGCACGCGATTGTGTGCACTAAAGCGTTCTGGTTAAGTAAAGTCATTACACAAACTTCAGAGGAAAAAAACAAAAAAATTGAAAAATAATTTTGACTTTAAATAGGTGTTTACAAAGTAAGACACTTGGACGGAAACAACAACTTAGCAAAACATAAAAACTAAAAAAACATATAAGAGAATCAGAAACTCAAACAACAACTTATAGAAACATAAAAACTCATAACACAACCGAAGAAAACACAATGTTTAGTAGTCAAAGTCGTATCTCATGTTGTCTTCAACATCATCCTCCTCCTCTCTTTATGTAATTATATCCTCCAGAAATGCTACCATATCTCTGGTAATGTAGTCTACCACTGTCATGTTCCACACTAAAGTCGTTTCTTGCTTAATTTTAAAAGGCATGAACAATAGGTGTTGGAGCGGTTTCACAAAATTATACATGCGTTTGAATTTGTCATGATTGCATGTTATATGATTTGTTACTCCTAACCTACCGTAATCAAAATACATCCGACATAGCACCCGATCGAAAAACGTACCGCTCGTATCTTCTGACATCTCTCAGTGAACAACCTTCACCGCCTGAAGGAACTAGTAGTCATAAACTACATTGAACTCTATTTTTAAAATCCTTTGTGTTATTTTTTGTATGAGAATGTTTGGTGGATGAACAAGTAAACTAGGTTTCATGTTCTTTTTATAGGAGAACGCAATGTGAGGGAGATATTACTTTACGATGATAGTCATAATTTTGGTGGGAGTCAGTTATGACGGGAGTTGTTTTTTTACGGGAGTTGTTTTTTGGACGAAAGGAATTTAATGACGGGGTCTCATTATAAAAAAAATTGGGTCTTGTTATAATGATGTTTTGTTTAAATAAACAAATCTTAGATTTACACTGGAAAAATAAGATGCGCTCAAATATAAAAGTCTCAATTTGTTTTTAAAAAATCTACAACATAATAAAATTCTAGCATAGTACCATAACACATAATATAAAGATGTCATAATATACATTGACATTGATAAAACAGTAGTAAAATGGACTAAAAACAACGAAAAAAACATAACAATCAATCCATGTATACGCACACAAGACGATATCACTAGTCTAATGGTATGCGAAGCTTCTCCATAGTCATGCCAAGGTTTCTCTCCTTGAAGGCCTGCAACTCGTGCAGGTGACCCGTCAAATCGTACAATCTGTTGGTGTGGGTGGGTATGGATGGGTTCACCCTTAAATGTGCATCGTCGTGGTGCGAATCAGGATCAGTAAGTACAAACCATAGGGTTTTCGGCACCCATACAGAGTAGTTCAATGTGGCGCCATCCTCTTGACCTGCAACACACGCCCCACCTCGGAGACTAGGGTCAATAGTGTGGGAATTCCAGTTATCCTAAGTGAATGTGTCCCAATTTAAAAATAGTGTTCACACGGTGAACCCTACTAAAACTTGTAAGAATATGACGTGGTACACTAGGTACCTGTATTGAAACTATTAGTCCCTAACATTATACATAAAATAACAATATATTTAATCAAGTGGCACAAATTGTTACCTTTTGAATGTGGCCCATCTATCTAGTCCCTCGTAGTGGATAGTATGATTCGACAATGTCAAAAGACTTCAATTACGCATATATCCAAGATACGTCTGAATAACCCCGAATATCGCGTACGTACGAATACAGCATCAACGATACCTACAAAATATGAACAAAGGTTTTAAAGGTATTAACTCAGATTAAATTAAATTATTATGGAAATTAAAAACAAACATAATTATAACTTACATCGTGCTCACAAAAGGTAGCGAGGTAATCACGAACACTGTTTCGAGCCTGTTGGCTTTGTCGAAACGGTGGAGGCGTATACTTGCACATCATAGGCTGTGCGATACTGAATCTGGGGTTTTGCGCATGGGAAAATATGGGGAATGATCATAAATCCAAGCTTATAAAAGGCCAATGAATCCAAACATACCGGATGTGGTGTGTAGACAACCCTTGCCTAGCTAGTAATATAGTTGAGCTAGTATCATCTGTCTTCAATTGAAACTGCCTGAAGTACTATAATCATCGATGAACTGCAAGTAGTTGAGGTTTATGTTGTTGCCCGACTTGTTGGATAGTATACCAAACAAGTGCAACAAATAACCCTGAGTAGCTTGGCGAACATCACCATGAGTAATGTTATCATCAAAATATTATTGTAACTAAAATTTCCTCTTCAGCCATGCGAGGCAAACATACCTCTTTCCACCCTCTCTGTTTTCGTCTAATATGCCACCAACTCCTGAACAGTGCATCCAAGCAGGCGCGCGTATGCATTATTTGTTGCATCCACAGTAGGATACTCACACGTTTCACAATTCACCCTAAAAACCTGAAGACCCGTGATGATGTGCACATCGTCGAGTGTCACTATCAACTCCTCGAACGAGAAATAGAATATGTTGGTCTCAAGATGTCATCTCTTTAAAAACGCATCTTTCAAATGGACGGTGGTAGCCAAACGTGCGAGAGCGTCAACGATGGGTCCGGAACAAGTGCCCATCACCTCTTTACGATGCGGGTTTGCTGCTCCATAAGATCCCAACCATGGTGAGTATGGTACATAGCGTAACACCACATATGTACCCTCGTCTGCATAAAAATATACAATATAAACAAATATGGAATATAAACAAATATGCAATATAAACTAAAACCAATGCACTCAACATAAACCAATAACCAATAACTTTGATTATAACCTAAACGAATGCATACAAACCTAAACCAATAAGTTCAACCTAAACTAATAAATTCAATAACAAAAAAAAAATATACACCAATATCCAATATAAGATAAATCAATAGCCAATAATTTCAACAATGTATTCAACCTAAACCAATAACTATAACACAAACCACATTATAACACATAATTATAACCTTAACAACTAAAACACTAAAAAGACTTACGTCATTTTTAAGAGGCTATAAGCCTCCTGGTCTTTGTAAAAGTGAAATGTAAAGTAAAGGTCAATAATATTCCAATTAAACCTACGAAATCGTTGCTCCGTAGTTCGGCGACGAGGAACGGGGGCGACAACCAAGTCTCGTCGGCTACAGACTCGTTTACTTCTTGAAGACTCTCATATTAACATCTCATCGGTTGTTTTCACATCCAAGCTATCAGAAGAGTGGCGGCGAGGATGCATCCTACAATCACACACAAAATGTTAATCAAAATTTTCATAAAACAATCTAAAATTACGTAAACGGATTCTAAATAACTAAAAAAAATTCTAAATTCGACATTGGAAGAGAACAAATGCATCGTAACACGCAAAAATTAGAACGAAGGTCAATAAGGGGGTGAAAATTTAAAGCATGGGAATGCACGCATGCACATGCATGGATTGTACCAAATCTGGCACAAATTTTTGCATGAATTTGGCACAATCTAGGCATGTGCATCAGGCCGTTCTACACACATGGGATTGTGCCAAATCTGGCACGAAATCATGCGTAGATTTGGCAAAATCCTAGATTATGCATCAAGTATTTCCACGCATAATTTTGTTCCATGGAATACCAGATGCATGTGTGTTCACGCACGATTTCATGCTTGGAAATACCAGATGCACGCGTGTTCTTGTGTGCATCTGGTATTTCCAAGCACGAAATCGTGCGTGGAAATACATGTTCCAAAATACCCACCTAAACCTTACCTATATTATGCCAAATCGAGCAAAAGACATACCAAATCGAAGCCCACAACCTAAATAAACATATACATATAATCATAGATCCAAAAAACAACTAGAATGCAGGAAAATTTGATATTTTATATGAAAAAACTATAAATATCACTACAAATAACGATGAAAATTGAAAAAAAAAACCCCACTATAATGTAGAGAATGCATACCTTAACAAGTCTGTGTTGTTTGATTACAAAAATCTAACGTTTTCAAAATTTGAGTTAGAGAGATTTAGGGTTTTGAAAGAGAGAAATATGATGAATTTGGTACTTTTGGGTTTTTATATGAAGGGCAGTTTTTTAAACATACCGCGTCTTGTTATAGCCAAAACGAACCTCGTTCTAAGCGGTTCCGTTATAAAAAAACGAGTCTTGAATTAGCATAGACCATTTTTGTTTATATGTATCTAACAGTTTTTTCAATTAATTATAGGATTTATTATTATTATTTCGGATCCTGGATTTTGGATTTTGCTGAACTTTAGATTTTTTTATATGTTTAGTTTTTTACCTACATTTTTTGAAGTCATTTATCTAGACATGTTATTTTATACCTCTAATTTTGTTATTTTATTTATTTTTAATTATTGTGTTGTTGTTTCTTGATATAAATGGTTGTTTTAGTTATGTTGATTTTTTGTTTTCATGTATTCACGTTAACATTTTTGATAATTATGTTAATAGAGTAATTTTGTGAAAACAAGTTTGGAGATTTTTTGTAGTTTGCAGGTGTGATTCAGAAATTACGAGTTGTTGTGTTGCATAAATAATAAGTGTTCATTTGTTGCGATATTATGTTCACTTTGGTTGCAAAATTAGTTAGTGTTGTTTGGTTGCAGAATTACAATCACTTTGGTTACAGAATTATGTATAATTAGTTACGGAAATACTTATTTTTTATTTGTTGAGTTGGGGGGTAAAAATGGTCTCAACTTATATATATATATATATATATATATATATATATATAGGTTTCCAATTTTTTATTGGTTATTTTAAAACAAAATATTCAGGTTTTTATTCGTGTACTTAATACTTTTGAAAATTACGAAAGTATGATTGATTTTGTAATAAACAATTAGGATTGGTTGGTCATAGGTCGTTTTAGTTTTAATTATTCAATTTGGTAAATATAAGAACGGTTTGTTTTGTAGTTAAGGTGATTTTATATTATTGGTTGCACTTGCTGGCCGTAATAAATGTCAATATATAAGATTGTTGATATTGTTGAAATGAGACTTTTAGGTATGAATGATATTGATTTGGATAGAGTATCATTTTGGAATATTGATTCGATAGTTGAAGATAATATATCAACTAGAGAACCTAGTTTGGTTCTTAGTTTTGTTAACATCATAAAAATAGCTTGGTACTAGAAGTTAGGTTGAAGGTATTCGAGGTGTATGGTAGGTATTTAAATGTGTTGTTATTTATGTGCGTCTATTCTTTATCTCGATTGGTTCTCGAATATAAATTTAGTTATAAATGCATACACAATTTGAAATAAAAAATTAGTGTTCATTATTCTATGAAAGAGAAAACATTATATCCATGGAGGATTTATGATTCAATTGATAATTAGAATAGATATATGGTTATTAAAAAGTATGTGAGTGATCATAAATTTTATCATGGTTTCTCGACAGAAAATATTAAGCATTTGGTGTCCGGTTTGATATTAAACGAGTTATATAATAATATTAGATAAAAAATTATGTTACTTCAAAAAAAGTTCAATCAATTGTTAAATCCGACTATGGCTTAGATATTTCGTACCGCCCGTCATGGCTTACTTTAGAGTAAACTAGAAAATACGTTTATGGAGATAGTTCTACTCATTTTAGCATGTTAAAATGTTATTTTAAGGCATTATAATGTTTGGACATTATAAGTGATTATATGTTGGAGTATGATGGAGATCACTGTTTTTTAAACAATATGTTACAGATTATAAAGTTTGTCTAAAAGGTTTTCGCTCTTGTCATCCCATGCTCTTTATCAAAGACACATTTTTTATCGGACACATCGAGCGGTTTTACTTTATAAAATATTTAAAAATGGTAACAATGGTAAGATTTTAGCATTTAAAAAATTGATGTGTAAATATTTTTAATTTTATTTTAATTGGTGTTAAAACTATAGCTGCAAAAATAAATGTGAGTATGTTGCAAAAATATATGCAAAAGTATGTGATGAATTAGTCCTATGTTGTGAAAATATAGAATCCTATTTGGTTACAGAATCATGTGTTATCTTGTTACAGAATTACGTGTAAAGTGGTTGCAGATTTAGGTTTTTGTTGCGGAAATATAAATTTTTAATTCGTTGTTAATTTACTTTATTTAATATATACTTAGTACCCGTTAGATCCTATGTATATATTTTTCCAGTAGCATTTTTTGTTGTTTGGGCTGAAGATGGTGATAATTGGAAATGTTTTTGAAGACATTAAAGCTTCATTTATTTGGTCGCCAAATGACTTTTGCATATGATCGTCACATACGTGTAATTAATGATGTCTCAATTATTTTTCATGATTTCTACCATACATATTGTCTTTATCATCTTGTTCACAATTCGAAGCATGCATTAAGACGTACACCAAAGGATTTTAGGATAAAGATGGTTCAAATATTGTAATAGTGTGCTTATGTGTCTGGTGAGAGTTTATTCAATTTAAAATTATAAAATATTTAAAATAAAATGGTCATAGAGTAGTTACCTTCATGGAAACCTCCCTCATCAAAATTATGTCAGCGCGTACTTTAGAGGTAAACGATATAATGATGTGTCTTCTAGTGTAGTTAAGTCTTTTAATCATCAAATTAAAGAATTTCGACACATGTCTATTTTAGATTTATTAGACAAAATTAAGATTGCTCTTATGACGTAGATGTCAAATTATTATTTGTATTTCTTACATTTGAATAACGATTGGTGTCATGATATTAAGAAGAATATTAAATGCAACATTGAAGAATTTCGTACGTGAATTGTTCAGTCGTCTACTGAAGTATTGTTTAAAGTTCAATCAGAATCAGTATGGTTATTGATCTTTTAAAGTGCACATGTCCTTGTGGTATTTGACAATTTAAATATTTATATTACTCACATATTCTGGCTGTTATATTTAGTATTCATGAAAATCCTTCAACATATGTAGATTCATATTGTAGTTCAAGTTCTTATAAAAATATATTATTGGGGCATCCGAGCTTTAAATACTTTCGATGAAGCTTCTAGTTCAAATCAATCTCCTGTTATTCTTCCACTTAGCTTGAAAAAATAGTTGGAAGACAAAAAAAAAAGTATTATATCCAAAGGTGAAGACGTGGTTTATAAAGTAAAGAGTGAACCTTGTCGAAAACATGGCCATAATAGAAGATCATGTGAAGAAAACGTATCATATATGGTATTTTTACTTTTTTATGTATTTTTATTCATTTTATGTTATTTTCGTAAACAATTTGGAACTATAGAGCTAATGTCTATTTTTTAGTTATGAAAGTAACCATTGTCAGTTGTATGCGAAATTGTGTTCATTTTAGATGTGAAAAAATTTGTTATGAAAACTATAAGTATAATCATGTGCAAATTATGTTGTAATGGATTGCGGAATAACATTTTTGTTTCACAAAAAAATGGTGTTATGAAAAATATACGTGTAATTAGGTGTAAAATTATGCATAATTAACTGTGAAATTACGCTATAAATTTAAAATAATATTTTTGAGCTGTAGAAATATTACTCATTGCTAAATTAAGGACAAATTGGGTGCGATAATAAGGGTACAGTTGTGAAATAACAATATATAATAAATGATAAAAGAAATATAATACTCTAAAAAAATGTAGTTTAGATACATAAAACTTTTTAAAAAATAAAACATAGTTGTGACTTAAACGGACAAGAATCTACCAAGATCTAATTGAATACATGTGGTTAAGAAATAAACTAAATATTTTGGATCTTCTGGTTGAACCAATATCTCCTTCAAAAGTTTTGAAAACCTTTCAAGTTGTAATGAAGTTCCTCATATACTCGCACACAATAGTTCTACAATCATCCATACCACATTTTTATTTTGTAATGTTTAATGGGCTTTGAAATTTTATTGGTGGATTAATTATTTTCATGGTTTTCATATCAATAAAGTATTTGTACTAAAAAATCAAGTTGTCACAATTATTTGTATCTTATCTAAGAAATATATAAATATAAAATAAATAATGTTATGTTTTATAATCCTTACCAATAGTTTGACCGACCTCATTGTCGGGTCAATTTTAGTAGACCTCTTGGAGTTGAAGTTAGATAAAATGTCATTGTATAGATCAAATATACATAAAGTACAATGATTTGATCCATTTTTTGTTTTAGTTTTTTTACATATTAGAACCATGATATATTGTGTCTCGATGTCTCTCCTTGTAGATATCGTCAACCATTTCATTAACATCTGTTTTATTTTGGATTTATGTCTATAATATGATATATAAAATTAAATTAATAGTTAATAATACAAGATTTTAATATGTTATTTAACATAATAAATTAACTTACATATGTATTACTTGATAAGTATATTGTTTTCCAAGTTCTTCCAATACGACAAAAGGTTATGAACTATAGATATTATGATCTATCTCTTTCGATACGCAGAATATATATATATATATATATATATATATATATATATATATATATATATATTACCTTCAAGTGATAGTAGTTGTGGAAATAAGGAAAGATATTTATGATCAAATGAAAATATAAAAATGTGTAGAATTACATGTTAAATACTTGCATAATTATGGGTAAAAGGGTTGCGCAAATAGATTTTTCAGTTGTAAAAAATAAAAATAAATGGTTGCGGAATTATAAGTTATATGGTGCAGAATTACAAATAAATTAACTACGGAAATAACATGTTCGGTGTAGAATTACCTTGTAGTCCAACTCGTTCTCATATATAATCTCCAACATCTGTAAAAATTTAACAAAAAAACTTATTTATGGATATGACCATACAATTGGATTTTCAAACCCTTCTGTATTTTTCAAGTTGAATAAAATTTTGAAACATTCATCAACTAAAAGTTTCTTTGTTTTGTTGTTGATTGGTCAATCAAATTTCATGTATTTGATTTGCTTATCATATGTTGTTGGGTCATATGCTGGAAAATCATCTCCTTCTTATGTTGCAACTTTCTTAAGAGCTTGTACCTCATTTTTATTTTTTGGTAGAACTTGCTGAGGTTTTTCTTGTGGTGGAGGATCTTGTACAACTCTTTGTACCTCTTTTTTTTTGGTGGAATTGTTTTAGATTTTTATTATGGATGAGGAGCATGTACACTTGTGTGAACCTTCTTCTTTGACGTGTTAGAACTTTTTTAGTTATTTTTTTGATGAGCTTGTACACTTGTTTAAACCTAATTTTTCATTTCAAATGCATCATGAGAAGGTTCCACAATTCTTTAAACCTATTTTTCATTTTTTTCTCTATTGTTTTACATACATTCATTTTTATAAAGTCTCTAGAAATATATGTTTTGTTTTCTTTATGAACTTATCAGATCAACCAGTTTAAGTATCTGTTTCACTACTCAAGAAAGTTGTAACATATAGAGTACCATTGCTTTTAATAGATAATAGCTAGTCAATTCTACTTCTTGTGTTTTGAGAGCATATTCATTATCTCTAATTAGAAGATCTTGCTCAGTTATTATCTAAGTTAGAGAATGTTTTGAAGTGTTAATCTCTTTGATTTAATCATTTAAAGAAAGTATATTGTTACTCGCAGATTGATTTTTCTTTTACCATTTTTAACTTAATACTACCATTTTATTCTTGTATTTCTTAAATTTGTTTCAATCTATTTGGCGAGTTCGTTATTTTTTTTCTAGTTCTTCAATCTAATTGGCGTTTTTGTTATAAAATTACATGTAAACTTGTTGCGGAATTACGAGTAATTTGGTAACAAAAATAGATTTTTAATTGTTAAAATAAACAAAATAACAAATTTTATTACTATTATTTTTTTTCCAACTTAAAATCTGAAAAATAGGTTATGATATTTCTTGTTTTTTGTTCTTTATTGGAAGAAAGCTTAATTAATCTTTTGTTCATATTGATTTGGCTTTCTCATGACTTGACTCCCAAAATAAACATTACATTTGTTGTTGTTAGTGTAACAAGTTTTCCATCGAATATAAATACTTAATTTTTATGGTCAAAATATTTTATAATTTCATTTATGATCTCTTAGTTCTTCTTTAAAGCAAGACCAATATGCTTATGATTACATGCACCTTTAAAAAATGTAGTAGAAAATATCATTTTTCAAATTATATATGTGAGTTTCTCCTATAGTGTTGAATACATCAACAAAATTGTTGGTAGAAATCATGATAAATTAATATTGACCTTTTTTTTATCTACATTACAAAGTCAAAATAGATGTTGATAATGGTATGATTTATCCGACCTGTAAGTCGAACCGGTAAAATATTGGCCCGATATTTATTTTGTAATATAAACCCAACAAATGTGTAACATTGATGGTGTTTTATGTGGTAAGAAGTAAAAACACGTTACTTAGTAAGTTAATGGGGGCCATAAATAGACTAATTGTGTAGGCTCAGAAGCCCACCACCATCACTATATAAGGCAATGTACAGTTTCTTGGAAATGGTGAAAATTATTACTTCATTGCTACTTTTGGCAACTTCTCTCTCTATAATGCACGTCTCAAATATTTTTCTAAAACTTCTGTGTGACCTTTAAAAATATTTCTGACCCGTTTTCTCGTCAGATATTCTTAGGAGTCATTGGTGGCGATGATAGTGGGAGAATAAGAGATTATTGCAAGAGAGATAGATGTTCAAACGCAAGTAGATCATGCGATACTCATAGACAGAATGGTACTTGCGGAAGGTTCCAATCAGTTAATGGAAAATGGTTAAGTAAAACATCAACTCGAAGAGAAACAGAATCAATTGGATATGGAGGAACATCGAGTTCAATTGTTGAGCAAAATCGTTGCACTAAATTCTCGGAATGATAAAATGGTTACACGTTCGAAAATGATCCGATCAGAAGTCTGAAATAATGAAAGTAAATAGAACTCTTCTGAAGGTGATGATAATAAGTATGAATCTTTGTGATATCGAAAAAGATACGGAAATAAACAATTTCAATTGAACCACTTGAAAAAAGAGTGTAAAAACAGACAATGGTGTAATTACTTTGTGTCCGGTTCAGATAAAATTTCTCATTCCTCATAATGGGATCATCACCATAGGAGGAAGCGTTGTTTGAAAAAATATTTTAACCGTGTTAAAATATCTAAACAAAAAGCGAGATTCAAAGAAACAATATGAGTTAAAAATCGGTACCCGCCTATGAGATTAAGAATCGGATGATCACTGAGGGTGGTGTAGTACAAGAAGACACTATCACTCAGATTTAGAGAATCCTGAAGTGTTTCCAGTGACCATCAACACTATCAATTTTGGGGTTCCGGTAACCATAGTTTTTATTACCATGTTAGTAGCTTATTTCTGAGTATGGTCTTTATGCAATAATCAATGAAGGTCCGGGAGACATCAATATTTTCAATTCCATAGTTGGAAGCAATCTCCTCTATGAGTGGAAATTCAATCCGTACATCTACCAAAGCTTTTTAACATATCGAAAATGGAGAAGTTTGATAAAAACTAATATCTAGATAACCATATCGAATAGTTTTAAGAATTGTTTGATGAACTACGATGACGATGACAAGTTGATATGTGTTGTTTTGTCCCATACATTTAAGTACAATGGTTTGGAGTGGTGCAACAAACTTCTTTAGGCTTATACCAAGAACTTCAATATATTTTGGATAATTTTCAAGTGGGAGTTTGTAGGATGTAATGAAATCTAGGAAAACGGTGATATGATCATCCAATGAACATAATCAGTGAAATAAAGTTTGAAGGATTATACCACGCATTTTGTTTTGACAAAAAATTGTCTAAAGGATTTTCATGAGCCAGTTGTTTGTTTTGCATTTAGATAAATAATTCTCCACAGAGATTTGGCTGATAAAGTTATTCATAATAAATCATTAACCTTCAGTGCTCTACTAGCTCAGGTTGAAGAGCAAATTAAGGTAGAAAAGTCTAAGAGATTAAGAATTGTTCCATTTCCCCAACAAAGATTTATCACCTACTCAGATTCATAGCTTTTAGCCTCAAATTTCTAGTCATTTTTTGTCTTAAGGGGTTTAAATCAAATTTCGCCTCAGCTAAAAGTAAATCAACACCCTCAAGCTCTGCAACAATGATAAAAAACGAACTAGTGGGTTCAACTTGTCAGTTTTTCAGAATTAACAAATATTGTTGTTATTATTTTTAATAAGACTCAGAATTTTATCCAGTTTAAGAAACACCTTCCAATACAAAGACCTAGAGAATAAATGAGTAACAGGTTTCGCAAGTATAACAAGACACCGATCACGATACTAGGGCCTGTATAGCTCTCAAGTAGGAGCTCCAAACTTAAATTGATAAGGAAAAATAATCAAAAAATTTAAAGAGGCAAGCATGGAGCCAGCAACAGGCTTTGGTAGGCTACCAAGTGTTAACACAAAGAGGAGTAGTTGAGAATGCTCAGATGTAGGAAAATACGATGGTTATAATAAAAAATTCAACAATTTTGATTTGTCTTTAGAATATTTAGATCGAGATCCTAACCAAAGAATTATGATGATGATTGATGAACCTAAGTTCGAAGGCAAGGTCAAAACCTTGTGCAAGTTTTTAAATCGTCAACTATTTCCGGTGGGGATACTTTGTGAGGCAATACAACTTTCTCTCAAAAGAGAATTATTGTGAGCCTAACAACACAGCTAGCCGAAGGAACTTCGACCCATCTTTGCAGAAGTCCACTCTCCATTATGTTTTTCGAGGGTGATGATTTAAGAGGGGTACCTGGATCCCGTAAAGATGCAATGGTAATAAGCGCAACGATCGAATAAAGAAAAATACAGAAGATTCTAATAGTTTTAGTAATTCGACCAACACTTTATTTATGTTCATTTATAAACAAATGGAATATCCCTCTCCAATACTCTATTTAGATAAATAAAAATAATGGGGTTTACTGTGGCCTTATTTGTCAAGAGTGCATGTTATCACTTCTATCATACACCAATATTTGAAGTTTGTGATCGAAAATCAAGCAGGAGTTGTTCAATGTAACCATAAAGTAACAATGGAATATTATGTTGCCTTGTTAGCTCAAGAGCAGAAATATCAATTATAGGGGCCGACTTAAGAGTCAAACGCTGTTGACGATCCGAAGAAGACCCCCAACTCGGTAACAACTAATCCAAATGTTAAAACTTATGTATTTCATGAAGGTAAAAGTTTAAAGATTGGCACTCTACTATCTCTAGATATTTTGGAGGCTGCTATCCTTTTTGTCGGAGAATATACACATGTTTTCTTGGTGTTCAGAAGATGTCACGAGAGTACCTACATATATTATCTGCCATAAACGCGTGGTCCAGTCTAATGCACATATGATAATTCAAAAAATGAGAACGTTCTCTGTTATAAAATCTAAAGCTATTGTAGCTTAAGTAGATCAGTTATCGAAGGTACGTAATATCAAGAATCTAAGTATCTCTGATGAAAAACGATTCTGGTGCTAGTGAAAAAAAAATGAAAAATAAAAGATGTGTGTTGATGTATAGATTAAGATAGAGCTTTCCCAAAAGACTTCTTTTTTTCTTCCAATAATTCTACTTTGGGTAATAAGCTTTTACCCTTTATGGACGCATATTCCGAGTATAATCAGATACAAATGGATCCGAGGGACGAAGATAACACTACATTTATCATTGGTATATGGTTATATTGTTACAAATTAATTTTTTTGGTCTAAAAAATACAAGGGAAACTTATCAGAAACTAGTGAACAAAGCTTTTGCTAGCTAGATTGGAAGAAATTTCGAAGTTTATATCAACAACATGTTGGTAAGGAGTACTAGATACGATGATCATGTTTCCAATATGCAAGAAGTGTTTCTTAAATTAAAAGCAATAAACTTAAAGTTGCATCTAGAAAAATGTACATTCAGGGTGCAATTTGGAAAGTTCATGGGGTTTGTAGTGAGCAAAAAATGAATCAAAGTCGATTCAGTACAATTGAATACTCTAATTGTTATGGATCCTCTGAGATTTATCAAGGAAGTACAAATCTTAACTGAAAGGTTGGTTGTTTTAAATAGGTCCATATCAAGCTCTTCAAACAAGTTCACTCTATAAACTATGTAGTAAGTGGCTCAACGATTTTACCATGATAAAAGAGCACATATCTTCTCAGGAAATTTAACTAAAATAAAATATGAGAGGAAAAGTATTCATCAAAATTGTCGTATCGGACTATGTAGTAAGTGCAGACTTAGTCAGATAAGTTGAAACTTATCTTTATCAGATATATTATATAAGAAAGAGTTTGTTAGATACAAAAAATACTTACAAACAAAGAAGCTAGCATTGGTATTAGTTGTCACGTGCATAAAAACGAGGTCAGACTTTTATGCACATTTGATTGTGGTTCGAAATTCATTTCCTTTGAAAAATGTATTGAAAAAACCTGACCTTTCGGGTCATATGACTAAATGGTCAGTGGATCTTGGAGAATCTAATGTCGAGGTCAAACCTCGAACAACAATCAAAGCTTGTACAATTATTTAGTTAAATATCACTATGACCGACCAGACCTTGAACCATATATTTACACCTTTAAAGACTAGTAGGTTATTCAAACTGACGGGTGTTGAAGTATCTCAGGTTGTTGATCAAGGGTTCAATTGGTAGATACGACTAGAGAAGCAAAATACCAAGCGATAAGATATGGCTTTAACGCATATAATATCGAATCAGAGTACAAAACAACTTGGATAGGACTACAACTTCCAAATTTGAGGTGCAAAAATGTTTGCTTGATTAATGATTCACAACTCCTAATTAACCATGCATCAGGACTGGCCGAAGCAAAAAAAGAACCTTTGGTAAAATATCTAAAGCCTTTAAAAGAATTGAAAATCGATTTTTAGAGCATTCAGTATGAACAAGTATATGGGACTGAGAATTCAATTGATGATTATTTGGTAACCATAGCATACTCTAAAAGGTATCCCTAGAAAATCTAATAAGAACATCTTTCGATAACAACAGATCCTGAGCTAAACAAGGAAGAAGCTCTGCAAATTTTGACACTAAAAAACAATATTGAAGCCATGAACTTAGTGAATTTCTGCTTAAAGAGCCTTTGGTGGATGAAAAGATGTTGGATAAAAAATGAATATTTAAAGAACGTGGCTTTGCGTTCTACAGAGGTTTCTTCTATAAAACATATTTAAGCCTACCTTTGTTGCGGTACCTTGGAACATATTAATTGTGGATGGTACTATCCTAACTACACGGCAGAGAGGATTCAAATCATTATGGGTGTAAAACATTGACAGTGAGGGTTTTATTGACCAAATATTATCGACCCTCCTTCATGGTTGATTTTAAAAGGTTAATAAAAAAATGAGATACCTACTAATGATTTTCCAACATCATACATATGCCTGTAGTACCACTCGAGTCAAACTCCAAAGTATTATCATTCAATAGACGTGAGCTCAATTTCTTTGGGTTATTACGTATGGATTTTGGAGGGCGACAAAGTATCATAATGATTATTGATTATTTTTCTAAGTGGGTAGGGGCCGAACCTCTGGTTGGAACAAACGCAAAATATAATATCAAGTTTATTTTATCAAACATATTTTGTAGGATTTTAGTGCCACATCAATTATCATAGATAACGACCCTTAGTTTGACAAAAAAATGCAGGCTTTATGCTTTTCTAGAGGTATCCAACATTGCTTTTCGGCACATTTTCACCCACAAGCTAACATGTAAGTTAAGGAAATACCTAGAGGGGCTGTTGGGAAATGACCAAATTATCTTTAAGTAGTGTTATGAGCTACCGAACGACACCCCCCCAGGTAGCGACCCAAGAGCCACCTTTTGTTTTGGTGTACGAGATAGATGTTTTGACCCATCCCAAAGAGATCGTGTCGTCCTATAGGATAACAAATTATTGATAAGGTAGCAATGATGAAGGTATAAGGTCTGAACTTGACATGATCAAAGAAAAAATAATAAAAGCACATTTGTGAGCCCTTTCATATCAGACTTTGAAGGGAATTTAAAGTTAAGGATAAGTACCTAAGGAATGTGTTCTTGTAAACTAAATATAAGAGGTCTGGAAAGATATGGACAAATTGGAAAGGACTTTATTCATTTATTAAAAGGGTAAAGACAATAACTTATCAGCTGATTGACAAAGAAGGAATGACATTTCGATAATATTGGAACATCGAGAATTTGAAATTGTATTCAGAGTGATATGGAAAATTATAAACTTTAAATTGAATAGATAATGACTTATGGCATGTTATTTTTACCATGATGGTGTATGAAGGTTGTAAGGAGGTGCCTACATAGCTAGCTGGTAAATACAAGTCATTCACCTTTTACATTTTCCGACTTCATTTTTTACAGGTCCATGAATTTCCAACCTAAAATATTACGTAAAAA
The DNA here is from genome assembly GCA_036936605.1 of Limnanthes douglasii subsp. nivea. Taxonomy (NCBI): domain Eukaryota; kingdom Viridiplantae; phylum Streptophyta; class Magnoliopsida; order Brassicales; family Limnanthaceae; genus Limnanthes; species Limnanthes douglasii. The sequence goes on from JAUPFV010000001.1 coordinate 221,261,716, forward strand.
ATAAAGGTTCCAACACTAATTGGTCATATTTAAAACGTTCCAACACTAATTGATCATTTTAAAAGGTTAAAACACTAGTTGGTCAACACTAAAAACTCAACAATATGGAAACCATTAAAATCTCTAATCACGAGTTGGGGCCTGATCACCTTTGATTGAGTAGAAACCAAAGACATAACTTTATAAAAAATAATATACAATGAACAATGTGACGAACAACGATATTGGCATTTATAAAATCTGATAGAAGAACACAAAATGACAGGGTTGTACACGTACTTGCAATTAAAAAATGTACATATAAAAAAATAACATCGGAAACAAAAAAATTAAGTTATTTAACATCCTCTGGGTTTTCGTTAGATTGATTTTCTTGTTATCCCCGATTTGCAGAATTTCCGCTATGAGGACCCTCATCTGATTTTTTCCTCTCTTTAATGCATCTTCAGATGTTTTTGAATCATCATAAAGTGAAATATCATTGTGGCGTTTCTCCTTCGAGGCCATATCTCACTAAGTGCCCAAGTTCTACTCCAGAAACGTCTGATGAATTCCAAAGACCATAATGGATTTGACATCTGCGTTGTGCCGATTCAAGACCTTGAAAGTAGCCGGATCCACAACAACTTTTTGTTCATGTTTTCAACCCTTCAGATACCCCCTTTCAGTTCTTCGATTTCTTTCAATAAAAGGTCAATATGTAAAAAAGATTCCCCAGGTTTGTGTTATGTTCTGATCTCATCTTCAGCATGACAGTCATAAATTGATTCATGTCTAATGATGGAAAAATCTGGTTCAAGGGTAAAAGAGGGAAGATTCTTTAGTTGGTTGATATTAAGTATTTTTGTAGAGTGTAGTGAAAGAAATAATTTGTATAATTGTATTTAATGTTTATAGAAAAAGTCCAACCCATTTAATGTTGTTGGGTTTTGTAATTAAATTTTTTTATGACCCATGGGCCATGCAGGTCATATCTTATATTCGGGTCAATCACATGAGCCCCCAAGCTCAAGAATTAAGGTGTTAGGCAAACAAATGAGTCATAGGTCCACTTGAGTTTTGTTCATTCTGTCCGAAGTGCCCCTTCAGATAAAAACCTAATTACTTTAGTACACCTCCGTTAATATCTGATCTGATCATATATCCTCCATAGCTCTTTCCAAAGTTTTTAGGGAGAACTAACATCATAATTACAGTCACGACTTCAAACGGTTGGTTTTCTTATGACACGTGTCGTGCAATTACTTGGAGAAACTAAACGATTTCTTCTTTGGAAATGACATCTATTTTCCAAAAAATAAAACTACGGCTATTTTTCTTAGCCTCCTAATTATCACTATTAGCTTATTTTTCCTAGTAAATTACCTTAGTAGTTTTATTTATATATAAGACTAATCTTCATTATTTATGTCATTAAAGTAATAAAAAAGTAGAATCATCTACATAATCTTAGAGAGATAAAGCTCTTAACCTTTACCCAAATTCTCCTTTGATTTTTCTTGTTCGATTCTAAAGTTTTGTATGTTCACAGCTTATGCAATACTTATTAAAGAATGTTGGCTTAATTGTCAGAGTTAGAAGAAGACAAGAAAAAATCTAGAATTGCCGCTGGATTACCCGCTTCTCCGGTGACACAAATCCCAGAATCAGATTTGAACTCCTCATCTGGTAAATTTCCTTTCATTTCTAAATTTAGCCCTTCTGATCAATCTTCCTCAGCCGGTAATCAACCGACCCAACAAATTGAGGTTCCTACTAAACAAGTTATTAGCTACCGTAAAACTAAATCAACCTTTATTGCCATGAGGACAGATATTGGAGAAAAAAAACTCCTTGACGAACTCACCAAACTTATAAAAGCTAAAAACAACCCTCCTACACTGGAAAAAGAAAAAACTAAACCATCAGATCCCTCCACCGACATCAGTAAACTCCTCCAACAACAATCAATTGAAGAGGAAAAAACTGATTTGACTCATCCACCAACCTCTTCAATTGAGGTTCTTCTTCCTGAGAAAGATAACCCCGATAAACAGGTTGGTGATACCGTAACCCCCATTAATGGATAAAAAATAGAAGACAATGGTGAAGATACACCATTGGATACATCAGACTGTACTAGAGATGATAGAAAATAAAAATAAAAACAAATAAAGAGAGTCCCAATGGTAGAATCTGAACCCCTCCTAAAATTTCTGGTTGGAAATATCAGACCTAACTTTAACAAAGTTAGTGTCAAGTATATGCTAGCTATGCAGAGAATATCCAAAGTGTATACCCACACAACTAACCTAACTAAACTTCGGAGCAAATAGGGGTTCCCTAACTCAATTAAAGTCCAAATTCCAATCCCTGAAGAAACTCTGGTGAACTGCAAGGCTAGTGAGGTGGTGGTGTATCCCCAAGTGCTCAATTCGAGTCTCAAGTTCCCTCTGAACCCAAAAAATCGTTAGTTATTTTGACCTGGTTAAACTTTCCTGAGTCAACTCAGCCTCAACGCCTGGTTTACCCTTTTGGAAAACATTATAGCTTCGAGGCTATCAAAAATTCTGATGCTCGTGGAGCATATTGCTGGTGTGGCTGGTTTATGTCAAAACGGTATCATTCATTTCTATTATTTTAACATGGAGAATAACTAAAAAGTGGTCAATGACTTAGTAGAAGCTGATAAAACCTTGAGAGCCCAATTTCTTTTCATCAGTTAATCTTGGGAGAATGGAAAAAATATTACCTCTAAGGGTAATCCGAGCATGCTTACCAGATATTGAAAATTTTCATGTAAGTATTTTTTACCAGATGTTCTCTCAACATCTAGTAGATGAAAAAGTCACTTTTACTAAAATGCATCAGTGGCGACCGAACAATGATCGAATGGATTCCATAATTGTTTTACTACATAGAATATGGTGAGAGCTCACCTATGGACGACGAATCTAATTCGTGAGCTCTCATGAGAACAATTTTCTACCCCTCCCCTAGCTGTTGAAATTATGAAGATGACTGATGAGGCTGATGGTAAGCTTTTCCTACCCTTTAGAAATAGATCTCTTAGTTATCTTGATAAGATCAAGAAGCAGACAAAGAAAAAGATAAAAGAAGATGCCGAAGATGGGGCAGTACCTCAAGTAATCCCCAAAGTGGGAAACATGGAGCCCCCAAAAGAAATAAATGCATCTCTTTTGGAAGTTGTTGCAGCTACAATAGATTAGATTCAAGATCCTTTAAAATCTTTACCCGTTCAGAAGAACAAGGGCAAAAAAGAGAGTATTAAGGGTAGTAATAAGAAGACTGAAAGAAAGAAGAAGACTTCTGCTGGTTCGTAGACCATTCTCTGATCCGAAGCTCTTCCATCTCATGTTCCTACCAATAATGTTTCTCATTAAGAGGTACATATTAACCCTCATTCCCCTAAGTTTCCTATTGCCAACCAGCCCTCCGTTGAGGGAGATGTTAATTTGGATGACCTTGCCAACTTATACTTGAGTGAATTTGATAATGAGGATTTTGATAAAGCTTTTCCCAAGGCTTCCACCATTGCCAATATTTTGACACATGGTGGTGAGTCTTTTGAAGTATCTAGTGAACAATACACCTTGGAGTACAATCTTATGGGCTACATTAGGCCGATAGATGATATGTAGAGGCAGGTTAGATCTCAAGTCACAGAAATCACATCCTTCATGGAGAAAACCAATCCCTTCTCATTGAGAACCAATCTTTACAAGACACCGTTAGTTTAGAGAAAAATAAAGTAAAAAGTTTAACTAAGGAAGTGAAAACTTTTAAAGATAAGTTGGGTTAGTCTAAATCTGATCATCATCAGTTGAAACTCAATTTTTTTGATCTAAAAAAAGATATTTCCTCTTTGAAAGAGCAACAGAAGAAAGACAAAACTAACTTCCAAACTTTATTAGAGGAAAAGACAAATGTGGATGATCTTCTAAATAAAAATGAAGACGAAATCACCAATCTCAAGAGAAACACTACCAAGGAAATATCCAATGTTGTAAACACTTATGTTGAGGGTGTATTGAAATCTTTGGACCAGAGAGATGAGTCAATTAAGTTAGACATGGTACGACTGTTCCACAAAACCTTCCCCAAACGGTCTCTTGGGAAACTGTGGGAGTTCGTGTCATATGAAGAAATCCCCTTTCATACTATGCCGCTTGGTAATAAACTATGCGTCTCTTCGGACAATCCTGATGAGGCTACGAAGGAATCAGATAATGGTGAAAAAGAAGAACACGAGGAAAAGAAAGTTGAGAAAAAGATCAAAAGGACTAAGCACTGAAGTTAATTATTATTTTTTTTGTTTAGGAACCAAAGTCATTGAAATGTTTTAAGTAGGCATGGGCATATTAACCAGAACCAAAAGAACTGAACCGAAGTAGATTTGGTTCTTTCATAATACCCGAATGGTTCCAGTTTTCAATTACCCACGGTTCTCAGAACCGAATCGAACCAAACCGAAGAACCGTGGGTACCCGTTAAAAACCGAACCTATGTATTAACCCTTAATTTTGAATTGTTTTGAAAATATATTTTATTTTTCAAAGTTATATTTCCCTAAATTTGTCTTTTATCATTGATCTTTAATTATGTTCTTTTTAATAAATAATACCATACTTTATTCAAAATGACGACATATTTACAAACTATTATGCGTATAAACAAAATAATAAAATATCAACCTTTATACAATTTAATAAATTTGATATCATCTCTCCATTTTTTTATATTAATAATATTATTCTTTAATATATTAATTTTGAATATTTCTTATATTTAGTTTTTTTTCTTACAGCCTAACATAGTTTTATTGTTTTAAAGTGTAAAAAGAGTTATATATATTATATATATATATATATTGATATTGCAAAGCATTTAAAGTATCCAAAACTACCCGATTGGAACCGAGTTAAGTACCCATACCGAACCGAATTAAGAAGAAACGAACCGAACCAAAATTTATTCTGTTCCTAAATGGGTATTAGTTTTGAAGAACCGAAAGAACCGAGAACCGAAAGAACCAAAGCGAACCGAACCGAAGAACCGAATGCCCATGCCTAGTTTTAAGGCAATTTTGTTATATTCTAAGATCAGGTTTTCTAGTTTCCATGTTGGTATAAGCCATTGCCGTTCACAAGGTATTTTTGTAATATAGACCGAGTGTCTTTTATGACCCCTTTTTAATTATATGTCACCTTTGTTTTTATCTACTTAGTATTTTTCCATGTTTCTTTTTATAATTCCATTAATATCTAATCTTTCTCACAGAAAATGAAGCAATATATTAAACATGATTAGTAATTAAAAAATATAGCTATTTAATATGTCTTTAACTTATTGATATATGTCTTTAATCCATTCGAGACATCCAAATGTAGTTCATTTGAGGAAATAAGTGTTTAATAAGCCTTTAATTTATCCAATCCACTCAAAGGTGATCCATTTGAGAACAACAAGTGTTTAATAAGCCTTTAATTCATTTGATCCACTCAAAGGTGATCTATTTAAGGGAAACAAGTGTTTAATAAGCCTTTAATTCAATTGAACCACTCAAAGGTAATCCATTTGAGGGCAACAAATGTTTAATAAGCCTTTAAGTTATCTAATTCACTCAAAGGTAATCCATTTGAGGGAAACAAGTGTTTAATAAGCCTTTAATTCATCTGATTATTACAAAAACACTTTCTTACAAAAGCTAAAGGATAGTATATTAGTTGAGATCTGAACACCTCGTTAAAACCTCCCTACGCCACTAGGGTAGGAAAGAGTATGCCCCCAAATATTTATATTGGAATAAAATGAAGTTAATATTTACAAGATGAGTTCATTATAAGTATAACCTGAGATGCTCAACATTCCAAGGATACTTCAATAGATTGCCATCTTTGTCTAAAATCTTGTACGTTTCTTGTTTGACCATTTCACATACAATGTACGGTCCTTCCCAATTTAGAGCTAACTTTCTGAACTGTTTCTCCTTAGTATGCAGGAACATTTTTCTTAACATTTTATCTCCAACTTGAAAATCTCTTCTTTTTTTACTTTAGATAAAAACATGCTTCTCATCAAGCCTTGTAATGTGCAGTTCTTAAATGTACTTTCACTTTTTTTTCTTTAATTAAATCCAACTAAGTCCTCATAGCTATCTCAGTCTCTCTTTCAGAATAATTTTGAACTCTGAAGGAATGAAGTGTAACTTCTATAGGTGTAATCGCATCCATCCCGTAGACCAAAGCAAATTGAGACTCTTGTGTGGTTGTATGAGGAGTGGTTTGGTATGCCCATAGTATCTCTTGTAAGTAGTTTGACCATTTCCCAACTGGTCATTCTAAATTTATTCTAGGCCCGACAGAAGTTTCCGAATTTCCACTTCAATATGTCCATTGGCTTGAGGATGAAAAGGAGAAGAGAAGCATTGTTGAATTCATCTTGATGTACAAAATACATCCATATCTTCATTATCAAATTAAGGACCATTACATGTAGTGATACGCTTGGGGATCCCAAACAAGAGCATATATTGGAGAGAATAAACTTTATCATTTCCTTGTATATAGTTCTAGACAATGGTACCGCTTCTACCCATTTGAAGAAGTAATTTATTGCCACGATTATGGTACGACAACCCCCTGAAGCCATTGGAAGGGGTCCAACTAGGTTAAGTGCCCATCTATCAAAAGGTATTGGTTGGAACACTGACTCCATTGGATGGCGCGCACATGGATTACATTCCTATATCCTTGACAAGGATCAAATCTTTTCACTAGATCTTTAGCATTTGCCATAATATTAGGCTAATAATATCTCTCTAACAAAACTTCTTTAGTCAAAACTTTATAGCAACAATGTTGTATTTCTTCTCGATCATGCAACTCTGATAGAACACTCTGAAACTCATTGGATCCGAGGCAACATAGTAGAGGCCTTCTAAAATATTTTTTATAAAAAAACCCCCCTTAGAACTAGGAAACCACAAGCTTTATATTTCACTTTATTAGCAAAAGCATTGTCTGAAGGTAGAACTCCATTAGTAATAAATTCTTGGATTTCATTCCTTTAATCTTTAGAGAGCATATCTGATAACTACAGGTTTACTCCTACTTCACCCTCCTTCCCAGTGGTTGCATCTATAGATGTATATTCTTGCATAAAGATCCAAAGGTATGCTTCAGAATATGCTATAATGGCTAAATAATCTGCCATGACGTTCTCTGATCTGCGGATATGCTCATATATGATGTATTTAAAATCGATGGTGACTTTCTTTAGCACTTATAAATATTTTATTAAGTGATCTTTTATAGCTTTAGATTACCCATTAGCTTGATGAATAAGTAATTGCGAATCACTTACTAGTCGAACTCTTTTAGCCCCACATATCCGAGCTAACATTAAACCAACTACGATCGCTTCATATTTTGACTCATTGTTGGATGCTCTGAAGCCAAAACATATAGCCTGATATATGGTACCACCATAAGGATAATTTAAGCAAATTCCAGCTCCACACCCCATTGTATTAGATCCTCCATTAGTTCGGATTACCCATTCTTTTTAAAACCTACTGACTTGAGCTTCTTCACGACGTCTCTTAGAATGAAATTCCACTAAAAACCAGCCACAACTTGAGCTTTGATTGCAGTCTGAGGTGCAAAGCCAATATCATAGTCTCCAAGCGCAACTGACCATTTAGTCATCTTTCCCTATATATGGGCCGTTTGTAGCACATTTTTCAGGGGAAAAGAAGTTCAAACTTTGACAGAATGATCTTGAAAGTAAGGTTTCATTTTTATAGCTGTTATCGCCAATGTTAAGGCTATTTTTTTTTACAATTTTAAGTATTTTTTCTCAGCTTCCAACAACTCTTACTCATATAGTAAACCAGACGAGGATAATTATCACAGCATTTACCGCATATTCCGATATTGCCAAACACATATAAAGTTTTTCTCCTTGAATAGGTTTGAACAATGTCTTGGGTGAAGATAAAGGTTTCTTGATTTCAAGAAAAAGCTCGATCACAGTGAGGAGACCAGTTAAAGTCTTTAATATTCTTTTAAAAACTTAGAAAAATTGAGCACATTTGTCTGAAGATCTTGAAATAAATCGATTTAATTAAGCCAATGTTCCCGTTAATATCTGGAATTCTTTGGTATTTCGAGGTGGATTCATGGATAATAAAGCATTTAAATGATTTGGGTCAGCCTGAAACCCTTTCTTACTTATAATATATCCTAGAAGTTTACCAGATCGGACTCTGAATGTACATTTCTCTGAATTTAACTTCAAGTTGATGGCTTCTAAGTTAGAAAAAGTTTATTGGAGATTGGATATGTGTTCTTCCTCCTTAGGGATTTTCACTATCATGTCATCAATGTAAACTTCTGTATTCCTGCCGATCTGATTAGCAAATGCCTTATTCACCAATCGTTGATAAGTAGCTCCAACATTCTTTAATGAAAATGACATTACCTTATAAGAATGAACCCCTTGTCACTTATAAAGGTAGTGTGATCTTGATTATTTAGATTCATCTATATTTGATTATACCCAGAAAATGCATCCATAAAAAACAACAACTTGTTCCCTAATGTAGAGTTCATTAGCTTATTTATTCAGGGCATTGGGAAAGGATCTTTAAGGAAAGCTCTATTGAGATTTGTGAAGTCAGTGCACATATGCCATTTTCCATTCTTTTTCTTAACTAACATCGGGTTAGCTGTCCAAATAAGGTATTAAGATTCTTTGATATGCCTCATTTTGGTTAACCGATCCACTTCTTGAACAATCACTTCAGATGTTTTCCCTGGAAAAAGCTCTTCTATTTCGCACCACTGGCCCAACATCAGACCAGATAAATAATTTGTGACTAATCACACTAGATGTCACTTCATTCACATCCCCATTGAACCATGCAAACACATGTAGATTATTAGATAAAAATATAATATATTTTCTTTTAGCTTTGATTGTAGTTTAGATCTGACCCTGACATTTTTACCTTATGCCAAGCAATGAATTTCAATTTCTTCAGCTGGGATTGCCGCACTAGGAGCCTTCTTGGATCATCTATCTCATTTTGGCTGGTGGAAGGCTCCACTAACTGACATTTTTATCCGCATTTACTGCTTTCAATGATTTCAAAGCAAGAGCAAAGACATAACATTCACGAGCTACCTTTTGGCTACTTCAGAAGACGCCCACTTGTCATTCCACAACATATTTCAAACATTGGTGGATAGTGGAAGCTACCGCATACATCCTAGATAAATAAGACATACCAAATATAGCATTGTAAGATGTCAGAGACTCATCTACTACAAACATAACTCTTACTAACTTCTTGAATGACTATATTCCCAATAAGATCTCTTCTTCAAATTCTCCAATTATATCAGTTGTACTTCCAGTAAACCCTACTATGGTCCCATTTGAATGTTAGATGACTAAGGATTCTTTATTTTCTTGTAAGTTGATGAAACCAATATATTTGTTGAACTACCTGTATCAATTAAAATCTGTCGTATATCATTGCCTCCAATAGATGCCCCTGTCACCACAACATCTTTGTGTGGACCCGCAATGTCCCTTAAATCATCTTCATCAAAGACAATAAATGAAGTAACTATTTGATAGAAATGTGTAGACATTTTTCCCTATAATTAACTTATTAGGCTATTAACATATCTTTTTTTAGCAGCTTGAAGGTGTAGTATAATATCTCCCCCAAAAATGGGTAGAGATAAAAAAAAGTTACACATATTTGATTCTTTTGAAATATTTTCTACTATCATCCCAACTTGATTCTGATCCGGGTCAGGATCTAGATTTTCTGAATCCATACTTCTTGCCTAGATGCTTCTATAATTTACCCTAGAACAGTTGGTGATGCTTCTTGGGTCATATTTGCATTATATTGAGTATTGATTTGCCTATTCCCCCCTTGTTTTTAACAAAAGCTGGCAACTTCCCTTACTCAATTAAATTATGCACTTTTTGTTTTAGGGAGATGCAGTCTTGGGTATCATGACCCACATCATTGTGGTACTTACAAAAGCGAGTATTCAGATTCTCTTTAGGAGATTGAATTAGTGTTGGTCTTCTAAATTACACAACATTCTTAGTTTTATCATAAATGGTAACCACACTTTTACCCAGTTTGGCAAACCATTTAGGTTGAATCCAAAGGCCCCTCTTGGGTTTAAATTGTTGGGATCTTTAGGGCTGTAATTATATGTAGCCTGCAATTAAGTGCTGACTTGTGAGATTGGCGCTGAAGGAGTAGACCTATTATGGCGCGCTACTCTTGATTTCTTAGTTTCTTCCACCGTAATCTGTTTTCCAACCTGATTTAATAATCCATCCTATGTCATTTATTTTCTCCGAGTTACCAAATCAGCCAACTCACCGGATTTAAAATATTCCTTAGAGAGGCAATAATCACTTATTCAAAATAATCAGCCAACTCATTTTTCGTATTCATAAAATGGTGATGTATTCTTTCAAAGATTCATTCGGATCTTGGGAACAATGGATGATAGTGTCACCATTCCTTTTAGGATCCTTACTCCCTATAAATTGTCTCCGAGATGCCATCCAGAATACATTAAGGTTCTTTATAGATACTTGTGGTAAAACTACTATACCATTTTAAGGCACTCCATTTGAAAATTTGTGAGAAAGTCCGTCATAAAAATTTATCATCATCGTCGAAGTTCATCATAAAAAATTTGAACTGTTCGAGGTGGTTATCAGGGTCTTTACTTCCATCATATTTTTCCGTTTTGGAACTGTCAAACCGCCTGAGCAGATGCCCAAAGAGTATTTTTTACGACAAAGATAATTACCTTCAATTATGGTTACGACTAAATCGTGTATCTTCATCAGGAGTGGTAAATATACGTGGTTCAGACTGGGTATCAAATTGATCACTCAGTAGATGATCAATACCATGATATGCCAACCCTTTTATTTTTCCTTAATATTTATTACTTTTTATTTTCCCCTTCATGTTCCTTTTCCTTGAATGTTTCTTGGTTAAACTTATTTTTTAGGGCCTGACGGGGTTGCTCATTACTGGATGAAGAAAACCCATCAGAGTTAAAAGCAATGGTTGAACTATCAGAAGAATTCGATGTACTCATTACTTGTGTTTCCTGATGCACCTTTTTTAGAATTAATATGAGCCTTTGGGGACTGATCATTTTCACCTTGTTTGTTATTGTCCCCAGGCTCATCTGTATATATACATCCCGTATCATACTTTTTTTTCAATGATCTGTCCTCAACTGATCATGTTCATCTTGCATGAATGGTCTTTCCTCCGTGTTGACATTGATATGAGACATAATAGCATGCTCATTCTCATATCTTATTACTTTATTTTCATGAGGTAACCCTTCTTGCATATTGAGTTCCATATCCAAAAGATTTATGAACTTAGAATTACATGTAAAGTTTTGAATAGAGCTATTCATGTACCTTTAGCTCCCACTATAGTCTCTAATTTGATGATGGAAAAATCTGGTGAAAGAGGGAAGATCCTTTAGCTGGTTGATATTAAGTATTTTTGTAGAGAGTAGTGAGAGAAATGAGGTGTATTCTTGTCTTTAATGTTTGTAGAAAAATTCCAATCCGTTTAATGTTGTTGGTTGAGGTATTTATATTTTTTCAATGACCCATGAGCCGTGCAGGTCTGATCTTATATTTGGGTCAATCACATAGCCCCCGAGCCCAATAACTAAGGTTTTAGGCAAACAGCTGAGTCATAGGTCCATTTGAGTTTTGTTCATTTTGTCTGAACTACCCCTTCAAATAAAAACAAATTACTTTAGTACACCCCGTAGATATCAGATTTGATCAATGTCAATTTCAGACGCGATATTTTATGATGCGAGTTGTCTTTCGATAGAGTGTACCCAGTTTTTAGTCCTAAATACTTTTTATTTTTGATCTGACGCACTCTGCCACAATATTCTGAAACTTCTATGAAGATAATTAGCATTGTTTGTTATTTTCGTTAAGGTACTTTCAAGGTGCGACATTGACTCATTAATTGTATCTAACTCAACCTTTTGTTATTTCCTTTTATTTTCAAACTTTGTGAGGGGGACAACAAGAGCCTATAACACTTTGGAAATCACATCCTCTTCGACAAGCAGAAAATACCCATGGCTGGTAGAGTATGACCTTTGTTGGTTCTCTATTAGCAAAATTTGTGAGTATGTCTCGGGGACTGAATTTTTGAGCGGTCAACCCGAACAGTAAAACCCATATTGATAGCCTCGAAGTTCTTACCCTAAAATTAGCCTTCAGTCTCTGAGATAACCTTATTTACTACGCTCGAAGACAAGGCATTCTTCATTCTAGTATTCACACTCTTTCGAACCACAAACTCCTCTTTCTCTTTGCCTTTTTTGACACCATGTTCACCGTTCGAGGTATATTTTTACTTTTTATTTTTCAGGGGACAAACATCTTAATTTTTCCCGTTTTCTTCGGATCAACACTCTTTGTCTGTTTATAATCGATTGTTGGGGCGGGAAAACAACATTTGAATCTGCCAAGGTAGTTTGCTTCTTCAACTATTTGGTTATGGGATTCTGACCAACATCGGTCTTCTTTCTAACCCTTTTTTAGGATCATTCTTTCTGATTGGAATTTGTACATGAGCATCAGTGGAAACCAATCGGGCTATAATCTCTTCCGGGTTTGAGGTATTATCAACTGTTTCGACGAGATGGTAGTTTTTGGCATAATCGGAAGTGTACAATTGCGTCGTTAAGAAATAAAAATATTGATCCTCATGGACTATTTAATCTAATTAAATAATCTAAGCAAACAATGTTTAAAATTTAAGTCATGGTAAAAAACATCACGACAAATAAGTAAACCAATTGAATAAACTGATGAAAATCGATTGCGAAAAATATAGGATATTAGTCTTAATAGATATTTGGATTGTCGACAAACTAAATAATGTTATATAAATCTGGGCTTGCAATTCAAATATTAAAAGAAGTAAAAAAGGCCACCAGACCACAATTCAGCCTTATGCACTATGTGCCACAAATATCATGCAAACTTACCATACAAAGCAAACACCTAATGCACGCATTACACACCAATCCACAAAACGACTACTTAATATGCTCGCTTACCATCCGAATCTTGCTATTCACCAATCACATTCGTGGGAACCACGATTGTTTTATTTAACGAATAAGCTTAAGATCGCCTTCCCAAGTCTCGTATAAGTTTCAACAATAAATCTAACAATTCGTCAATTGGTAGAAGGTATTAAGAATAAATAAAACACGCGAGCATTTTGAGTTAATTTAACGGGAATTAACAAAGCATCGATTAAATTTGTAAATAACCCAAAATTTACAAGTTCCAACTAAAAATCCTAAAATATAGTTTAGTTATAACCCATAACTAAATAACAAGCCAGAGTATTCAAAAGTATTCATCAAGTGAAAGACAATAAAATAAAAATAACATTGGTAAAATATGTCATAATAACTCTAACTAACAAAATAACTCTAACCAAAACTACCCACCCGATTGTCTTATTTGTTAAAAATAACCCACCTTACGCCCCTTGTTTCTTCCATTCTTTAACGGTTTCACATCGCTCTCTATCTAGGGTTTCCTTTTCTTTCTTCATAATCAAACAATCAAACCTTTGGGGGCTAAAAATCATGATTAGTCACCAGAGTTGCTCACATGTTTCAAAATAGCCATTTATTTGATTTTTGTATCAAAACAGTCATTTTGTTTCACCAGTGGTCTCTAGTATTGGTCTTTTTTTTTGTATTTTTAGTCACCATTAGTGATCATAAATGTAAAGAAAACTAACAAAACTAACAATTTTGAGACAAATATAATTTGAGTGGTTGTTTTGAAACAAATACCTAACTCTGATGACTAACGAAAGTTCTTAGACACCTTTGGGCGAACCGAGCTCAATCATTATGCCCATGTGATTTGGCATGCTCAAAGTATTGCATCCCACTTCTACGCCGTCATGAGCTTGTCAAGGTATACAAAGCAGGGCATGCTATGCCCGACCCAAGTGTGGCATCAGACTCCAACTAAATCTCACGTATGCTCCCTTTTCTTTCACCTTTCTTTTGATTTGGATTTCAAGTTTGCTTGATTTGGAATTTGGTCTAACAGTTTTAACATGATCAATTAAATCCCTAAAATCTAAAATCACATAGAAAGCAACCTGTAAAAATCACCACAAATATGAGAGAAAATAGGTTGATAATAAATTAAAAATATTATAACTTGGGAAGTTATTACAACCCCAAACTTAGCTTGTTTCTAGTCCATAACGAACTTAATTAAACGCTAAAAATTCAAAGGACAAAAACTAAACACGACATAAAAGACTCAAAAGATATATTCATACGTAACCAACTCAATTAATAGTGAAATAAGCAATGAATCCAATTAAGTATCAATGTATCATTAAGTCTAAAAATCGCACTGTTGAGAATAAATTAGATAGCATTACCGCACGACAAGGAAATTCTTTCTTGTTGAAACTTTAGCTAACCAAGAGAAACTTGTCAAGGTATAATCTTCATAAGAATGAATGTATATCCTTTCACCGAGAGTTTACTAAAACACGAATTTCTACTATATTGTTCTCTAATCGACGGTATTAATGATTCTGAAGGATTTGGTGTAATCATGGGTGGGCATGTAGCACAAAAGAGACCATTACATAAAGGTTTAAATATGATACATGCACACAATTGACCTCACTCAGATATTTTCCTCACACACAGACCATCTGAAGGTTCCCATTTCTCGAAGCATTACTCTAAAAAGACTAAAATTAAAACAAAACAAAATAAAAGACTTGATTATATACAAGAAACCACAAAATCATAAAAAAATTACCTTAAGCTATTTCGATTTTTGACATGCTAAGTCCCATAAAGCGAGAACTTCACTTACAATCCATCGAATTTTCTTCATATAAGCTCATCAATTTTTCGTTTTCTGTAAATTTTCTCATTTGCAAAAAAATAACAGACTGAATAACACAACTCATCATCAACATTAGGCTCAACATCTCAAAAATAATCACCGACATAATATAAATATCTCAAATATATAAAGTGACTTAATCCTACCCAATATACAAGTATTCTGCCCTTTATATCCACCCCTTACTTATGAGTACCACAAGATAACAACACAGTAAACAAATTATGACCAAAACACCTTCTGAAGAGATCATATGCAATGTCAAACAAAGGGAAGAACCAGGGGTCATAATTTAACCGTTCACAATGGCTTATATTTAATGACTAGGTAACTTAAAATTCAGAGGACTCCATAGAGTTTGGACAAAAATAATAGGCTCCTAAAGTAAGTGGGGTAAACATTTAGGGTCAGCAAGATATTTGCTCCACCGAATATCTATAAGTGAGATGGTTGGATGACTACTCGGATTTCAAAGTTTTTATTTTTCAATATGGTTTTGGTAACTAAAAATTGCATCAAGTTTATTCCTTTATGATTGATGCTTAGAAAGTAAGTTGCAATTCGGTTACAAACCAATATTTTCAGGATCATCCAAAACATCATATGAAGATGATTCATAAAGGTTTATAATGATGACTATGATAGCAATAAGTAAATTTATGCATCAAGATCATAATAAAGAGATCTTATATTTGTACTTGGGTTGTGAATTAAGATTAGGCATTTTTTATAACAAAATAATCAACAACTAATATCATAGAAATTCTATTTTATATATAAAGCTCAGATTAAGAACCAACTGTTTGACCTATATTGCATGTTAGGTTAATTAAAATGTCTATTATGATATTATATATATATATATATAATTAAGAATTAATACAACATAAAATATCATATTCTAATTTATAGAGTGACCGTAAAAAATAAGAAATAACCAATAAATAATACAAATTCATGACTTGGTAGAACTGGATTTCTCATGCAATGGACAACATCGAGCCAAAGACTAAAATTACAAGGAAAATTAGGTTAAATAACTTTATAGTTAAGCCACCTCGGTATCAAGGCCGAATTCATTTAAAAAATGTGAGCATAAAGTTTATGTGAGGTTCGGTTCAACGAAATATTTTGGACTACAAATCTTCTCGACCGTTAAGCGACCTCGACATGAGAAATAGAGTCACGTATCTTGTTACTTTGGTACTAAAATCCATATACACATTACACAAATAAACTATAAATGACTTTGAATAGTCTTTGTCATAATACAACATGATCCCGATCAAGATAACTTTGTGGATTGCTTATAATGTGTAAATCAACCTCGTTCAAGACAAATATATTGGTTGTTGATATTTTACAAACCAACCTTATTTTTTCTAAAAGAAGGCTCCAATTAGGAAGCCATACCTCCAAGCATAAAGCTTGGTCTTTTTGGAGTCGTCTAAACATCATTATCTGCAAGGTTGGGTTGATTTAGATTTGACTATAACTCTCCTTATATAATGAAAAAACCAAAAACATTATAAATATAATTGGATATGAATAATAGCACAAGAAAAAACAAACACAAATGATAATTTCTCTTACATACTAAGTCTTAGTATTTAACTTTGAAATTTGTAAGCTTTAACATAGGTAAAAAATAGCCAAAAAGTATGGCCTAAAAAAATATCTCATCAAACTTGTACGAAAGAAAATCAAGTAATAAATTATTAGGTTTTTCTTTCGTTTTGTACAAAAGATGTTTATTTTGTTTAATATGAGAAGAGAGAAAATATCCCCAACATCTTAGTTTCGTTATCATGAATTCAGTTCGCAGAATGAATCTCTATTCTCGAAAGTACTCTTTAGTTTCAGTAAATATCGCACTTATTCCATCGTTTGCAATCGATTTAATTATATGACATAAATATCTAATATGAAATATTTTTTGAAAATTATGTTTACAATCATTTTTAACTATTTTGATAACCGCACCTTTTGAAAATGTATTATCAAAATAACTTAACATAATTTATAATTTTAAATAAATGCATACACTCTAAGATAATATCTCTAATTAAAGTAACACTGTGTTTGCCAATAGAAAGAAAATTTAAAATTATTCTTTAGAGTATCAAATCATGATCTATCCAATGTAAAGTAACTTACATAATATCAAATTCATAAAATGTTGTTATATCAATAGTCAAATAAAATTTCCAAAACAAAGTTAAAATTGTATCTCTGATTATTCATTTTTGGTTTATAAAATATTTCATAGCTTTTGATCTCAAACATATACGCGAGATGTGTTTGGCTATTAGGTTAACCATATTTTTTATTTAAGTCTCGTATCTCAAAGGATTGGAAAACCAAAATAATATGCACTACCAATGAAAAATATCATGGTTTCATCTCTATATGTAAGTTCATTCAAAACAAACGCATTACCAGTACTTTAATCTATGATTAGATTCATTTCTTCAAAAAAATTAGAAAAATCTTTAACTATATATTCCTTAGCTAAGTGTCTCACCATACCTTCCGTTTCACTATTTGTTTTCCCACCCTTATAGTAATATAATTTTTCACAATGTTTACAAACTGTATTCTTTTTAGGTTTCTCAATAAAGTGGTCAAATACCCAAGATGTTTTATTTATAAACTTTGAACCACTACTGACGATACCGCTAGTATGGGAAGAATCTGTTTCGAAGGTCAGATTTTCTAGACCATTATCTACAAGATCATACATAAATTGATTATTATAATCAAAATAACTTAAGTCTGGATTAACCATAGATTAATGTTGGACATTTTATTCTTTTATATTTGATGTCATTTAAATATTTTTTTTAAACAACTAGTAAATTAAACAAATCAAATAATAACACAAATAAAAAAATTACATAGCATACCAAGCACCTGAATCTCCAATGATCCTCCACCATCAAGAAAACTTGAGTAGATCAAATATAAAAATTGCTCGAAGATAATAGAAAGGATTATATTAGGATAACTTGGTTTAAGAGATAATAACACTTATGTTTGAGAAATTATAATAGTTATTTTGTGAGCTTTTAAAAATAAATATTGTTTGAGAGATGACTTGAGAGATATGAATTGAGACATGAATGAGAAATAAATGAATTTCTTCTTTGGTTATAGAGAAGAAACTCCAAAAAAATTTGCTTTCGTAAAAAAAAGACGTCTGTTTGGCCGCCACGAGCATTTGTGGTCGAAAACAACTAGTTTTTTTTAAACAATAATGATCAAAACAGATATTTGTTTATCCACTTTATTGTTAAAAAACTAGTTGTTTCCTAAATGAACATCTATTATATTAGATGGATGCCCGTTTGGTCTCGGCAAACGGAAATTCGTCCAACATAACGAACGTTTATTGGCTAGCCATTATGGGAAACATATATTCTTTTTCCCTGCACGAAGATCCATTATCCATAATGGATATTTTTTTATTTATATAAATATGATTCTTCTACTAATTTTCTCTTATCATCATTTTATTATTTATAATCTGAAAATTATCCTTCAAATCTTCCTTTTTTAAATCATAATTCTATTTGATTTATCTTGAATGGTTCATCCAAAGAAATATAAAGAAAATAACCGAACAAATACCTTCGAAGGATCCACAACGCGAACAAGAGCCAAGATGACGTCGACAGAAGATATGTCAACCGATGTATCCGAACATATTGAAGAAGAATAAAGTGAGGATCCCCAATCACATATTCGAGATGGATCCGATAGAGGCGTTCATATTCTGAGCATAATTACTATAAAATTGGATGTACTTTTAAACTCTAATGAGCTTAACAAGGTCGCATGTATCAAAGTGTTATTTAATCATCTTAGGGAGATGGGTTGATTTGAGTGTACCAAATTTTAGTTACAAATGATATATAAAAATAGTACACCAATTTTATACACTTACAAGTTTAATGGTGGAAAATACATCCAATTTTGAGAAGAGTTGCAAAATTAATGGTACACGGTATATATTTTATGAAAATGACCTAAACAACAATATGGTTTGTTATGACGTGTTTATAAGATTATTTCGGGTCCTTAAGTTATCTTCATAAGAACTGGAATGTTGATTGCTTATACCGTTGAATGAAACAGTCGCAATACTTAATAATGGTATACCTCAGCTAATGGTTCATGGTAAGACTAGACATAATAGTCGACATAATCTGAATGGATTTCAGAAATCAGCTCTGAAATTGGTTAATACTAGTAGATATAATCATTAGGCGTATGAGTAATTTACTAAGTTTACTAAGTTTCTATAGTGTCGGGACGCAAACTAAATTTACTAAGTTTGATCATTATGCGTATGAGTAATTTATATCGTAAAAAGTATCTACCTTATGGGATGATACTAAATCATTTACTTAAGAATAAGAGGGTAGTTGTTAGTGAGTGTATTGAACATCCAATTTGGAGGGGTTCCAGATTAGGAAAGTTATCTCTAAAAAGGCAAGAGATATATTCTTGGAATGGATAACTATAGTCGAAAGGAGAGGTCTTTCAAACTTTTAAGGATAGTTTGGAGTGAGTTTGAGAAGTCAATTAGTGTGGTCCACCTAATCCATCTCAAGGGTGGATGAGGTTAAGCGGGATTAATAAGATGTATTGACCGACCACTTCCAATGTTGGTAGTGATGAGTCCGGAAATTTTCACCACTCATTGTAAAAACCGGACAGGGGCAAATCGGATAAAAACCACCCACTGAACCATCCGAACTAGACAAAAGTATTAAAAGCTAATCACCTTTTGACAAAGCTAATTTCTAATCTGCTTAATAAACTAATGGGTTTTTGAACTCCACCCGATTTCATAAGTTTGACCCGAAAGCCCATGCGGCCCATAATTAAGGGTATAAATACCCAACCACTTTCATTAATGAGGGTGATGAACATTTAATACGACGAGGCAGCTCAAATCTCTCACTACAATACACCCAAACATTAAATACCTTTGAAACACCATAAAACACCTGACGAAATTACCCTCAGTCAACAATAATCCATACCAAATTGGCGACCATAGTGGGAGGAGAAGGTGCCTAAATTTAGCATTCGAAACCATCAAGAAAAGTCAGTTCGGATGAATCCGGACGAGTAGGCAGTGCCACCAACTTTGGCAGAAATGGTGGGAGAAAATGATGAATACACAATTGAAGAGCGAGATAGATTGAAAGCTGAAATAGCCTTGAGGGTTGCTAAAAACGTGGAGATGGGCTTAAAAGAAAAATCAAAAGTGTCAACCGTTCACCACACTGACAATCCTAGGGAGCATGACCCATCAGCAAAAACCCATGTAAGTACTAAAAAGACTCATGCTAGCTCAAAAAAGTCTCACCGGTCCAAACCGGTAGAGAGCTCAGATTCAGATTCAGAATCCTCTAGTAGCTCCTCGAACAAAGATGGAGTGGAAGAGTCCCTGTCATCCAACAGCGATGAAGGCCATTCTAAAAAGAAGCAGAAGTTGGTTAAAAGGTATTCAAGAAAGAGGGACAAACATGGAAGGTTGAAAAGGCATCTAGGAAAAGGGTCATCTCATGGTCACAACAATGGTCGGAGACATGTAGACCAATTATTGATGGATCCTTTCACCTTTCATGATGAACCAAGTATCTTTGCGACTCCCAATGAAGATACTGTGTTTAGTCGTGGCCGGAATTGGAGACAATCTCCATTGTCTTCCAAGCTACTGTCCGGAAACCTTCCTAAGAGGTTTGACAACACAAAGATGGAAAAATACGATGGGAGTAAAGATCCAGATAATCATCTGGAGCAATTCAAAAAATTTATGATGCATTTTGTTGATGATAAGTTTCTTTTTCGAGCGTTCTCCCAGTCTTTTACGGGGAGTGCTCTGAAGTGGTATAATAGTCTGCCACAGGGCTGCATTAGGAATTTTGATACTTTTTGGGTGGCCTTCCAAAGGCAGTTCGTTGGAAGTAAGGAAGTGAAGGGCAATGGAGACACTATTATCCATTGTGCCCAAGAGCCAAATGAATCATTGAAAGAATATATAAGTCGCTCTGTGAACACTAAGAATGGATTAGCTGATTGCTTTGAACAAGTACCAATAGCTTCTCTGAGGCAGGGTTTAAACCCTGGAAATTTGGTTGATTCGGTAACCAGAAAGAAGGCCATGACGTGGGCGGTTTACTGAATCAGGTTGGGAAATAAATCAATATAGATGAAACAAAGAAGACCCGGGTGCATAGGCAAGTGAGATCGGCCCCAGTTGCACCAAACCAGAACCAGAATCAGTCCGGGTATAAGGCTAAAGAAGCCGGACAGGGTCCCAACAGGGCCAAGGCTCAATCCCTCCCATCACCAGCTCAGAGTCAACAATCCAGAAATAAGCGAGGGCCTTGGGTTCAACCGGAGTGGTTTGCCGAGTTAAAAGAGAATGTGGCAGCCATCTATGACAAAACAAAAGACGAAGTGCACTTCAGGAAGCCAGCTGCGCTTCAATCTCCCAGGGAAATTCGTAATAATTGTTTCTGCCAATATCATAAAGATATTGGTCATAACACAGAAGACTGCATTGCTTTGAAGCAAGAGGTGCAAAATTTGATCGAAAGAGGAAAATTGGGTGCTTATGTTCAAAGAAGAAGTGGAAATAGGCCTGATAATGCTCATCGGACTGGCCTAAACAATGCAGGGACATTGGCTCCGGATGAGGCTATGGTGATAATTGAAAGATTTGATGTGGAGTCAGAGTATTTGGATCCTGATCCAACCCGAAATAAGGTGGGTGTTATCACAGAACACAACAAGACGGTGTTCGGACTTATTAGCTTTTTTGAGTCACTTACAATATTTGGGGGAGACACCATGACTACACCAACTACTTCTTCGAGAAAGAGGCATGTTCATACTCTAACTACTCAACTGGAAGGAGACATGACTTCCTATCAGTCGCAAATTCCTTTCCCTTTCATTGTTTTTGATGAAGATGATTTGAGGGACGTAGCTAGTCCCCATGAAGATGCTGTGGTGATAGGAGCATCCATTGGGGGAAATGACATCAGATGAATTTTGGTGGACACCGGTAGTTCAGCCAATATCCTCTTTTTGACTTCCTACAAACAAATGAAGAATCCAACAATGATTCAGCGTTCAAACAAGTCAATTGTGGGTTTCACTGGAAGCTCAGCATATGTGATCGGGGAGTTTGAGGAGGAGGTTTTGTTGGGCAAGGTCCCTTTTAAGAAGATGATTAGAGTACTTTTATAGTGGTGGATTGTCCCGCTTGTTATAATGCCATTTTGGGAAGGTCTTAGCTTTCCAGGATGCATGTTGTGGCTTCGACAGTCAACCAATTTTTAAAATATGTCGTGCAAGGACAAATGAGAGTAGTCTAAAGTAGTCAAAAGATAGCAAGAGAGTGTTATACAACAGCTCCGGCCCCTCGAACTTTGGGGGCAGTTCGGATCAGTGAAGATTAGCAGTTTGAGGGGCCCTTGGGGAGAGGGTGAAATTGATGACCCCAGAGAGACCCCTGGTGTTTTAATATCAATTGAAGAGGTTGAAACTCACTCTCTGGCTGAATGAAGAAATGTCAAGATCGGATCTAAAATGACATCAGAACTAAAGAGTAAAATGTTGTCTTTTTTAACAAACCATCAGCATGTTTTTGCTTGGTGCAATACTGATGTGACCGGAGTGCCTACAAGTATTATATCACACCAGCTATCCATCCGAAGAGATATAACACCTGTTGTACAAAAGAAGAGAGATTTTTTCTAAGGAGAAAGTTGATGTCATAGTTCAAGAGGTCGACCGGCTTACTAAGATGGGGCACATAAAGGAATCCCAGTACCCTTTATGGACAGCCAATCCGGTGTTAGTTAAAAAGAAAAATGGGAAGTGGCGAATGTGCATTGACTTTACAGACCTTAATAGGGCTTGATCAAAAGACCTATATCCGGTCCCTCAGACTGATCAGTTGGTGGACTCCACGTCTGGGAACAAGTTATTGTCCTTTATGGATGCCTTCTCCGGGTATAATCAGATTCAAGTAGATCCAAAGGATCAAGAACACACTACTTTTGTTACTGATAGGGGCCTTCATTGTTATAAGGTGATGCCTTTTGGGTTAAAAATTGCTGGGGCTACTTATCAGGGGTTGATGAACAAAGCCTTTGCTAATCAAATTGGAAGAAACATGGAAGTCTACATTGATGATATGATGGTAAAGAGTGTGGAAAAAGAACTACACTTGGCAGATCTGCAAGAAACTTTTGCGAACTTAATGAAAGTAAATTTAAAGTTGAATCCAGAAAAGTGTGTTTTCGGAGTGGAGTCCGGGAAGTTCTTGGGGTATGTGATAAGTGAGAAAGGGATACAGCCTGATCCAGACCAGCTTAGTGCTTTATTGCAGATGGAGCCTCCTCGGAATATTAAAGAAGTGCAAAGATTGACAGGGAGGTTAGCTTCTCTAAACTGTTTTATCTCAAGGTCTTCAGATAGGCGTGCCCCGTTTTTTCAAACATTAAAAGGTGCAAAAGAATTTAACTGGTCTCCACAATGTGACCAGGCTTTTGATGAAATTAAAAAATACTTATCCTCCCTTAAAACCTTATTTAAACATGTTGATGGAGAGACACTATACCTATATTTAGCAGTTTCTGATTGTGCCCTAAGTGCGGTGCTAGTTAGAGAAGTGGACAATTATCCTCGTCCGGTGTACTACATCAGCAAAAGCCTGATGGATGCTGAAAATATATATTTGAAGCTTGAAAATCTAGTACTAGCATTAGTAATTACTGCTAGAAAGATGAGGCATTACTTTCCGTCTCATTCTATTATTGTTCGGACATCTTTTCCCTTGAAAAATGTTCTTCAAAAGGCGGACATATCAAGCAGAATGACCAAATGGTCAGTGGAGTTGGGAGACTATGATATTGATTTTTCCCCTCGAACTGCAGTCAAGGCTCAGTCTGTTGCTGACTTCCTAGTTGAATTTTATTCGAACAGAGATACTAAGCAAGCATCAGGTGAAAATACTAAGAAAGCGTGGGTTGTCCGGGTAGATGGTGGATCAAGTACCATGGGATGTGGTGCTGGAATATGTTTAACCTCTCCGTATGGTGACAAAATGTACCAGGCTATATGTTTTGCTTTCAGGGCTTTTAATAATGAGTCCGAATATGAAGTTGCCATAGCCGGTTTAAAGTTAGCCTTAATTTGTGGAGCCAAAAGAGTCAAGTTAATGAGCGATTCTCAGCTACTTATCCATCATGCACAAGGTCAATCTGAGGCAAAAAAAGAGCAACTGATTAAATATTTGTTCATTCTTAAAGAAGTGGAACTTAACTTCAAATATATCACCTATGAGCACATACCCCGATCAGAAAATACTCTAGCAGACTCCTTGGCAACCATAGCATATTCTGAGTCATACCCATGGATTCACGTGCATGAATGTCCATCCATTCACCTCAATCCGGGCAATGAGGGGGAGGAAAGTTTAAACATACAAGTAAGTCAGCCTCAAGATTGGAGGTTTCCTCTCTTTCAATATATCTCAGATGGTGTCTTGCCTCCGGAGAAAGCAGTGGCAAGGAAAGTAAAGTATAAGGCTCGTGGATTTGTAATCCTAAGAGACGTTCTTTACAAGAAGTCTTTTAACAAACCTTTATTGCGATGTTTGGGGATTGAAGAGTCCCAAGTGGTGTTGTTCGAACTACATGATGGTGAGGGATCAACACACTGTGGTTATAGAGCTTTAACCAGAAGAGTCTTGTTGGCCGGATACTACTGGCCCTCTATAATGGAAGATGGGAATGAATTGGTAAAGAAATGTGATCCATGACAAAGATACAGTAATAAAATTCATATCCCAGTTGTCCCTTTAGAGTCATTTTCTGAGCCAATACCTTTTGCTCGTTGGGGGCTGGATCTGGTGGGACCTCTACCTATGGCGTCCGGGGGATGCAGAATTATCATAGTTGCCATCGATTATTTCTCAAAGTGGATAAAAGAAGCCCCATTGGAGTGTGGTCCGACGTACGGAGATACCCAAAGTGGACATTCGACATATGGAAAAGATAATCCCAATATGGGTTGGCAAGGACTCGGTCAATTTTAGAAAGAATTGGATGAGTAGGCTGTTTGTTAATCCAGGTGAACGGAAAACCAGTAGATCGAAGATCACTGAGTTCACATTGGTAACATCAATTATTAAAATCATCAATTGCAGAGGACCATGAGTCAGAGGATCCAATGCGCTCATCGGGATGGCGGATTGCATTGTAATCACCGAAGGAAACCCAAGGGATGTGATTTTCCTGCTTGGAGATATTAAAAAGGTCCTTCCAAAGAGGAATACAGTCTTTAGCTTCATTAAAAGCATAAATAGCAGTGAGCTTGAATGAGGCTCTGTAGTTATGACAACTAGCCATGCAGTGGATTAGCTGAAGGGTTTGAGAGATTCTAGTAATTGTGATTACACTAGGATTCCAGAGAATCCAAATTCTGCTTAGGGGATGAGACGAGTGGTTAGTAACTACATGCCAAAAGGGAACCATATGTCTAATTATTTTGTCAACTTTATGAATTTGGACTTTAGTTTCTACTAGAACAATCAAAGAGATATGATTACTAAAGATAAAATCCGTAACGTTTTTTTGCCTAACAGGGTCGTTAAGACCTCTCACATTCCAAGAAGCAATATTCATAAGTAAGTACTTACAGTGAATCAGTCGATGATCCTGTCGGAGGACATTACCAGTTTGCCCTTTCCTTTTGCTTCATCCGTACAAGCCCTTTTGGGGGGTGAGTCCACCTCCTCACTGATCTCCACCTCCTTATCCTCGCTAATAGATGGCAGTCGGGCTCCAGATGCTAACTCAGGCTCAATTTCTGAGGGGTCTTCCTCAGAAGATGAGATCTCTATGGGAAAGGGAGAATGCTTGATAGGACCTATTTTGCACTGGCGGGTAGGGTGCCCAAATACCTTACAATTTTCACACTGGGGAGGGAGTCCTTGATATTCAAAGGAAACCGTAATGGTTTTTCCTCTTATTTTGAAGGATAATCCAGATCGAATAGGTGGGCCAGCCTTGATCATTATACAAATGCGAGTAAAACGAAGCTTTTCCTTTCTTTCCGTCTGATGATCCACATAAAGAGGGGTTCCGATGACTGAGCCAATGTTGCTGAAACCCTCCGCAGTCCAAAGCTCAAGAGGTAGATTGAATACCTTGACCCAAATTGGAATTTCGTTATGAAGATCTTTAATTAGAGAGGTAAGAGGTTCCCATAATTTCAAGATCATTAGGTTGCCACCAAAATTCCAAGGAGCCTCTTCCAACACTTTTTTTGACATCACCTCAGATCCAAATTTGAAGAGAAAGTAACCCTTAGGAATGGGCTTGAATTCCATATGGCTGTACTTATTACATAGTGATTCAACGTTTTCTTTTAGATGGGAAAGGTTGGTTTGAAAAATTCCCCGAGAGACAAGCCTTCCAAGACTCCGGAGAACCCAAAGCTGAGTCGTTCATAATGAAATCGTTTCCCACTTTTTCCATATGAATTAAGTCAATCACTAATGAGGATCGATTATCACTGTGTCCCGCTATAATACTTGCATAAGATGGGAGAGAGGTAGATTTGGAAAGCGAGTTTGAGCTTGAGATACCTCTTGAAATTTCCCTAGAAGGATTAAGGGACGAAGGCTTAGCATGGGCCAACTTAAATTTCCTCCCTTTTGGGCCTTTACCCGCGTTTCCGAAGTTTTGGATGAGAGAAAAATGGGCATTTGAAGCACCTCCCCCAATAAGCCTTTACTTTTGTTTGGACCAGGTTTTTCAATTGAAAGGATCTGTGTGGGCCCAATGACCTTAGAAAATCGGCCCATAGAGAGAGGGACATCATTAACCCACTTCGAACCGTCACTGTTATGGCCCAACTCGACTACATCATAGCCCAACCCAACGTTAAACCCATTTCCAGTTCATGTCCTCTTCACACTATCGTTTCCAACATTCCACGACCCATCCCGATTAGATTGATTGGCTCCGATTTCAGATGATTGACCGGAAACAGAGAGAGACTTCACCAATGAGGGCCTCGAATCTACCATCCCAGATGAAAGCCCCCTATCATTCGAAGACGAGGACGCATAGGCTCGAATAGGAGAGGTTCTCTAGATTTCAGGTCCTCTGGTTCTCAGATCCACCAGAGAGGGCGAAGAAAACTGACGAGAGAACGGTGGAGCAGGCCTTAATAGACCCAAGGCTTCAGGTAGAGCAGCAGTGGCCGACAAGGGAGGGTGATGAAGGTCTTCGATCGCCACCACCAGATTGGCGTAAAACCCTATCTCAAACGAAGGGAGGCCAGAGATACGAGCGGAGGGAAGGTTGACTTGAGAAGGAGGACTTAAGCCAGAAGAAGCTTTCGAGAAAAGAACAGTGGGAGGGCCAGGGAAGGTGGATCCTAGAGGAGGTAAGTAGCATTGGGTTTCTCTCGATGAAGGTGACTGGAATATTACTTGTCCTTGGCCAGACTTCATGTGGTGTGTGGCCAGAGAAAGTGTATTCCTGACGAATAGCTCCTAGAGGCTGGGATTTTGTGGAAGGGGGCGAAAGAGCTGGGATCAGAGGGTCGACAAGGGCTGGATCAGGGCAACTGGGAAACGAGGCGAGGGAAGACGAGAAGGTTTGTGTACGGATAGGGGAGCATGTTCCAGGTAGAGACGAAGACCTACTAGGAGTCAAGGAGCCAAGGGAGTCCATCAGGAGGTAAGCAAACTTAAATTTAACAGATTTGTTAGTTTTTTGTTCGATAAGCTGGTTTGAACAGGTGATGAGAGGTTGAAGGGAATTATAAACTCCTAGGGGTTTTGAAAAGAGAGAAAGGGAAGGGCTAGATATAACAGTCAAAAGAGAGGCCATAGGATAGAGACTGGAGATGCTAGGCAATAGATGTCCTAAGGGTAGACTTGGGGAAACAGGGTATAGAATTAGGCTCAGAGATAAAGGGAAAGCAAGAATCACGCTTATCTTAAAGTAGGTTTTATTTTCTGATGAGAGTGGGCAGAGAAGGAAAGAGAAAGGAGATTTAGCCCAAAGAAGGAGAGAGTGAAGGGATTTGACTTGGAGACTAGAAAGGAAGACTGGGATTACGAAACTAGATGAGACTTGGTTCGATAAACTAAATGAGATTCTGAATAAGGAAGAGGCATAGTTTGAACTTTGGTTCGATAAACAAGATGAGACTTGGTTCGATAAGCTAACGAGCTTGAAACAAGCTCTAGAAAAAAAACAGGTTGAGGGAGTGGCTGGCTTTGTTGATCACTAAGCCTAAGGTGAGAGGACAACTTGGGGATGTAACAAAAAGAGATTTGACTATGATGGACCCAGAGCAAACTAGTAGGGTTGTTTGCGACCAAAGGGTAAGGAGAGTTGTTTTAGTGAAGGGGATGGTTGAGACATGTGATTCAGGTATACTTAGGAGATAGCCACCTTGAAAAATGGAGGGTAACTCCTTAAGACTTAAGGATTGACTCCTGAGGAAGATGAAACCGACCAGAGGGTTGATACTGTGGGCTGATATCATGCTGGATCCAGCAGATACCCAGGATTTTGGTGCAGAGAACAATGTAAAAGGAGAGCCAATGCTTGAAAGAAATGGGTTGATAGAAGACCTTGATACTACTGGGATAGAAGAGAACATGGTGGATATCATGCTGGATCCAGCAGATACCTAGGAGTTTGGTGCAGAGAGCAATGTATAAGGAGAGGCAATTCTTGAAAGAGATGGGTTGACGGAAGACCTTGATACTACTGGGATAGGAGAACATGGTGGACTGCTTGAAGAAACCATCAATCAATTGGAGCTTCATCCATTGATTCAGATTAGGTCAAGCAGCAAGGATGATCAATATGACCATTGGGTTGAGAGGAGAGAGGAGAGAGAAGAGAGCAGAGAGCGTTTGTTTAAAAAAATTATTCTTACTTTCTGTTCAATTCAAGACATTAGAATAATTTATGCAACATTAGTTTGAGTTTAACATGAATAAAATATTTTATATTTGATATTTTAATACAAGTTTTTTTTATTAATTTGAGTCTAACATAGATAAAATATATTTGATAGTATTATTTTTTTAATATTATCTTATATATTACTCGGTAGTATACGTGTGCCGCGTTTGGTTAAATTGAATTTAAATATTAATAGATTAGTATAGCGTTTTATAGTATTATATATATTTTTAATTTTATTAATTTGAATTTAACATGAATAAATTGATAATTAAATATGAAAGTTTACTTGGATTAATTTGAGTAAATAATTTTTGTATTGCTTAGTAATGTCATAAATAGTTTGGGCTCAACATAAATAAAATAAAATACATAGTATTTGGTGGTTATATTTTTTTTTAATAGTTTGTGTTTAACGGGTATAAATAACTTATCTAGTATTTGTTAGTATCATATAAATTTATTTTTAATTAATTTGAGTCCAACGCGAATATAATAGTTCATCTAATGTTTGATAATTTTTTTTATATATGTTTCTTGATTAACTTAAGTTTTTTTAAAATAAAATAAATTAGAGAAGGTTTCGTATTATATAGTTTTTTAGATGAATTTAAGTTTAAAATAAACAAATAATTTATGTGATGTTTCGTAGTGTCATATAAATATAATAACTTTTGCATTGTTTGGTACCGTCATAAAAACCTATCCTTGAGTTAATTTGAGTCTAACATGTTTATAATGGTTTATATATATATATGTGTCTTTTTCTGGTTAATTTGAGTTTGAATGAACAACATAACTATATAGTTTTGGTATATTACATAAATCTATTTTTCGGTAATATGAGTATAGTATGAATAAACTAACTTATGTAGCAGGGGATAGTGTTATATAGGTTTAGTTTGGGATAGTGTTATATAGGTTTAGTTTGGGTGAATTTATGTCTAACAAACATATGTCACATATGTATATTTTGTTTTGGTAATTTAAGTATAACATGGATAAAATAACTTTTGTGGTGTTTGATAATGTCATATATGATGAGTTCGGATCTTGCAGCCACAACATATCCACTAACCCGAATAGGGGTAATTCAGACCATCTCACACCACTATAAATCCGAACAATGACAAATGTAAACAACTTTTGATTAAGCTATTTACTAATCTACTTAAAAACTAATGGGTATTTGAACTCGATCCGGTTTCGCCACTTGACCTGGTAAGTTCATGAGTCATTAATTAAAGTATAAATATCTCAATCACTCTCATTAATGAGGGCGATCAACATTTAATACAGGCACACGGCTTAATTATCTCACTACTTCTCACACTAAACTCAAAACACCCCAAATTTACTAAAACACTTTACAAAACTACCCCCGATCCAAACTAAACCAAACCAATACATGCCGATTCTATTTTGGTTCATTTGAGTTTAAAAAGAACAAAATGGTTTATGTAGTGTTTGAATGCCATATAAGTTTTTTTGTTACACTTTAACATGAATAAAATGACTCATGTAGTATTTTATAGTGTTACGTATGTTTGTTTTGGGTTAATTCGAATCTAATATGAATAAAAAGTGTAAGTAGTATTTGTTGGGATATTTATGGATTGATATGCTATATATATATATATATATATTTGGTCATTGTCATAAAATAATCCAATAATAAAAGTAATCACACTAATTATATTATATATAATTAATTATGTATTGGTCCTATAGGTGAAAAGGCGTTGTGGACTTATAAGTGTGGTAACCAGGTTGAATTTAGGCACTTTGAAGGATTAAGCCCAATTCTAAACAGTTAGACATGAACTTATAATTCAGGGACTAAACTATTTCTATCAATTTAACAGTTGTGGTCCCGTTCACAAAGCGATATAAGTTAATGAGGTTTATAAAATTAGGGTTCTAGTTGTATTTGCCTATAAAAAGAATGACTGGATTTAAGACATTTCTCTAACCTAAACTCAAAAAGATGAGTCGCCGCTTTGTTGAGAGGAATACTAACAATTATTTTGCAGGAACGAAGTCTTGAATAACTTTAAGCACGATACAAGTATAAAACCTGAAGTAAGAATTCAAGCAGGAATATGGATACCATCATGTAATACCGTAAGTTTACACTTTATTCTATGTATGCAGTAGATAATCATATTGGGGGTTCAATATATTTATGCATATTTGATAGACTAATTTGATGTCATTCAATTAGTTCTATCAATTGGTATCAGAGCCTTAACCCTCAAAGGATATATATGATAAACGTATGTACATCTATAATTGAATCAAATAATATTTTTCTTTATTGTAAAGAATCCATGCCATTGAGAATTAATTGATTAATTGACTTGGTTAGTTTATGGATTTAAGATTTATATGAAGAGCATGTATACAATGATTTATTCATATAAAACATGTTTATATGTTTAATTTTTTGAATAAATTCATGGTATGTGTATGATTTGATATTTTTATTCTTTAAAATAAGGTTTGATGGATGGCTCAAACCTATCGGGACAACATCTCATCGATGGTTAACCCCTAATGTTATCATCGATCACAGGTTGTCCAGCGACATTTACAGTGACCAACGAACAATCGTCACTATGAATGAACTGATGAGGATACCATCACCAAGCCGATAGATCAGGAAACGTTCGACCAGATTAAAAACTATATCGAGGCCTAAACAAGGCCAAACCGAGGGATTTCTAGTACGATACCAAGGTAACCCACAACAGTACATCTACGCCACACACAATGACAAAGCCGAGCTAATGCAAGGGACGTTTGCATCATACTAAAACAACTCGCAGAGCATTGTCTACGCATTGAATCTAATAACCAAGGAGAGACCTCATAATAGGATGTCTACATCATCCAAATAGGAATGATCGAGCATAGCTAGATCGAAAACCGAGCAGAGACCCAGCTATAAAGAACCAACATTTCCCAATAAGGAATGACCTAGCACAATCGAGCAGAAGCCACAAGGAGAACCAAACGCTAATGGAGATGTATATCTAACGCAAAGTTTACTCAAGAAAGATCGTTTAAAAGGCCACACACTAAAAGTAAAAGGGAAAGCAAGGTCTGGTGTGGATAATTATTGCCTGATGGTAGGCTTGTAATTTGTTTGGTGTTTAATAGTAGTATGTGAGTGTTTTATATTTAGTGTAGAGAGTAGAGAGATAATTAAGCTGGCTGGTAGCAGTTAGTTCTCATTACCCACACTTAATGCAGGTGGTTGGGTATTTATACCCTTATGTTTGGGTCCTTATGGGCTTTCGGGTCATGTTTAATGGACCTGGGTCATGTTCAAAGACCCATGAGCTCTAAGTAGGAGAGCAAGTAGCTTAGTCAAGAAGTGTTTAGGTTTTCTAGTACTTTTGTCATAGTTCAAACAGTCCCATTGGCTAAGTGTTCGAAGTGCTCTGTCCGGTCCGGAGGGCTTGGACCGATCTGTCCCTGTCCGGGGAGCAGGCAGAATTCGAACTCATCAGGAGCCCCTTTTTTAGGTGTTTGTTCAAATACTCTTGTCAAAGACCTGAAAAACAGTCCGACATCAGGGGTAGTTTTAATCCGGACAGGTCTGTTAATTTGGGCTATGGGTTTATCCGGACTGATAAAGCTTCACGAATTCAAAACGGTTTTTGCGAGAGTTCGTGGGACACGTGTCGCTCTCTGATTGGTTGCTTCAGCCGTTTTTTCACCTTGAATTTTGAACCCACCTTCTTCGAAAAGAAACCCTTTAATTAAAGGTGGTGACATCAGCGCCGTCTTTTAATCATTACCAATCTTTTCGAATTCTCCTAGGAATCAACTTCTTTTTTCAGATTTACTATAAATTGAAACTCACTTTCCACTGTTTTACCATCTCTTTCACATTTACTCTGCAAAATTTCTCAAAGTTTTCTCTCTCTAAAGCAAAAACTGGCTCAGTAGTTTATGTTTACAGCGAGGAACGCTCTGATCAAAGGCGGGTGGCTCAACCTTTCTGAATTAGAGAAAGCACAAAAAGTTGAAAGGGAAAGACGAATTGCGGCAGGGCTACCCACTTCACCTGTTGATAGACCAATCACCTCTGCCACAGAGTCAGATCAAGGCTCTTCTTCTTCTTCTAAGGGCATCAAGCCGAGAAAGTTATTCCAAACTAACCTCTCCCCCATTATCTCTGGTTCTTCGGTTTAAGAATTAGAACCTGCTGTCGAGCCAGGAGTAACATCTACTAGCCTTAAAAAACCCTCACCCTTTATAGCAATGGGGTCAGATACGGAGCACTCCCCTCAGAAGCTAGTCGATAGGAGGAAAGGCCGGTTAGTTAAAGGCCAAGGGTCTAAAAGCACTCCTTCAAAGTCGGGTGCTAAAGATAGCAGCACTGGGTCTGAAGTGCCTATTAGAGCCCCCAGGGATAGACTGTCCGGTCCGGAGGGCACCAATCCAAGTCTTCAAAGAGAAGCACCTGCTCCAGAAACTCTACCAGAGGCCAAAAGCCAAAAAGACACCGAGGCCCAACAGTCCGGAGACAAAGCTAAGTCAAATTTGAACCCTCCCTCCACTACTGCTGCTGAAAACCCTTCAACAATTATGGAGGAAGTAATGAAGGACTCTGTTGAAGAGGCTCCATTTGAGTTTGAGCCCTCCGGTCAGACCAGTAGTGCAATAGTTTCCAAGAAGGACAAAGGCAAAGGGAAATTTTAGTTGAGGCATCCGGATCTGCCGGAGAGCCTTGAAGGAAGAGTGGGGCCTTGTTTTCACAAGGTCAGCGTTAATTACCTCCTCTCCTTGTAAAATATCAACTACGCATTCATCCACACAGCTAAGCTGGGCAGGATGCGTACGAAGTGGGGAATACCGGAAAATGTGAAGATCAGGATTCCCGTACACCCAGAGACTCCCATGGACTGCAAGTTGAGTGAAGTTGTTATGTTCACGGAGCTATTTAACTGGGGGATCAGATTCCCACTGGACCCAGAGATTGTCAGATACTTCCATCTGATAAAACTCTGTCCGAGCCAACCGAGCCCCAACGCCTGGTATACCCTCATGTCTTGCATCATGGCATCAAGGCTGTTCGGGATCCCTCTGCCAATGGAGGAGTTTGCTTCCGTGGCCAGTCTTTGTAGAAACCACCACATCCCCTTTTACCATTTCAATATAGGGGATGACTTCAAGGCTGTGGATGATTTGATGGAGGCGGAGAGGAATTGGAGGACCCAGTTCCTATTTGTTAGTGGTGCTTGGGAGAACGGACAGAAGATCAAATCCGTAGTGAACCCAAGCCTCCTCAGAAGCAGGTGGAGAAGTGACCGTAAGTCTCCTGCCTTATATTTTTGTCTCTTTCCCTTTTTTTTAGAGTTAGTTTATACTAATTGGTCTTACTTTTGCCTTAACAGAACTGCCCAAGGAATTTGGTGATTACCTGAAAGCCGGGCAGGCTACTTGCACCAAGATTAATGCTTGGGCTGCTGAGAGGTGGGGGAACCGGTTTCATGCCGCATTTACCGGAGGTAATTTGGCAAGGTCTCACTTGTGGAACACCACAGGTCGGAGAGACTTGACTTGGGAGGAGCTCACTACTCAGCCTCCTCCAGATGTTGTGCTTAAGAGGACCCATGAACTGGACGGGACACTCTTCTTGCCAGGCCGGGCCAAAGCCCCGAGCAAGATGAAAGGCAAGAAGAAGGGTAAGAAGAAGGTGGGTGGTGCTAATCCTGTTGATGCAGAGAAGGATGCTCCAATAGACCCAGAGGGGCCAGCCCAGAGCCAAATTGATGCTGCTCTCTTGGAAGTGGTGGATCAAGAGACTGAAAAGCAAGAAGCGAACCTCCCAAAACCCCCAAGGACTTCCAAGAGAAATCGTAAACAGGGAAGCGAAGGCACAAACCGGGAGGCCAAGAAGAAGAAGACTTCTAAGGGAGACGAGCTTTCTCTCCGGGCTCCGGAGCCTTCTTTCCAAGCTGAACCTACTGACCCAACGCATGCCGAGGAGATTCCGGGTGACTTTCATACCGATGAGGTTGAGGGGGGAGATATTAATATTGATGGAGTAGACATCAGCAATCTTGGTGAGCTTGGTGAATACTTCCTCAATATTCCTAGAGATGACTTTGTCGGGCCTTACCTTCCTCCGAGCACCTTCAACACGGTCACTTTTAATGGTAAGACCTTTATCGTTTCTAGTGAAAGGGATGCCATAGCCCACTCTTTGTTAAGCAACGTTCAGCCTGTACTATTGTTGGAAAAACAAGTTCGAAACCAGGCCGATATCATCAAAGATCTCAAGTCTGACAAAGAGAAGTTGTCCGATGACCTTCGCACTGCCACTTCCAATACTGCCATGTTGAAGGAAGAAACTGAGGAGTTGAAAAGAAACCAAGAGGCAAGCACCACAAAAGTCGCCACTTTAGAGGACACCATTAGAGATCTCCGGGAGAAGTTGTCCGGTCTGGAGAAAGATATTGCTACCTCAAATGGAGAATCCAAGGCCAAAGACCGAATCATCACCAACTTGACCAATGACAAGATTGCTCTCGAAAATACAGTGTCCAAGGCTGCCGAGGAGAAAACCACTTTGTTAGGGGAGCAGGAGGCCAAGATCCAAGCCAAGATCGATGCCTATGCCAACTATGTGATCGACTCCCAGGAGGATATGTATGCCAAGGTAAGGTCTGCCATGGTTCTACTCTTCCATGAGAAATTTCCGAAGAGGAACCTAGGGGACTTGTGGCTTTATGTAGACGATGCTGACCTTCCACATCATACAATGTCCGAAGGCGACCAGTATGGAGTCTCCAATGCATCCTCATCCGATGACGAAGAGAAAACCGGAGAGAACCCAGACAAAGAGGAAGATGATCCCAAGGGAAAAAAGAAGGTAGATGAAGGTGAGCCATCTTCAAAGGTCAACCTTAACTTATGATTTACTTTTTTTTTTTACTTTTTATCCAGACTAAAGTCCTTGGAAGGCCAAGGCATTCTTTTTGTAATTGTGTCCGGTATCTGACCGGATAGGTTTTTGTTTTGTTTTGACAATTCTAAAGTCCTTGGAAGGCCAAGGAATTTTAAGTTATTTCAATGAATATTTCTGTTTTGTACAAATCTCATCTTCTTTCATTGCTTGTTCCAATTTTGATGGCTAGAGTTTAAATAGCCTTTAGTTATTTCATAGTGAGAGTGTTTAAGTTCTCCGGCTAGAGTTTAAATAGCCCTTAGTTATTTCAATCCGGATAGTGTGACAAATGACAAAACTTAAAACACTTGGGAAAATTTTTAAGAAGGCATCAAATTTTATTCAAAATCCCGGACACCTCATTAAAACCTCCCCGTGCCACCGGGGAGGAAAGAGTATGCCCCCAAATATTTACATGGATGTTTAAACAAGTAAATATTTACACAAATGCTACTCTAAGTACATCCGGAGATGCTCGATATTCCAAGAATGAGTCAAAAATCTTCCATCTTTGTCTTCCAACCAATATGTTCCAGGTTTAATTCTTTCAACAACCATATACGGACCTTCCCAAGTTGGGGCCAGCTTTCCGAACAGTTTTTCTTTAGTGTGTAAGAAGACTTTCCTTAATACCTTGTCCCCCGGTTGAAAATCTCTTCTTTTAACTTTGGAAGCAAACCTGCTTCTCATCAAACCCTGATAGTGTGCAACTCTAAGGTGAGCTTTAACTCGTCTTTCTTCTACCAAATCAAGTTGACCTCTGATTGCAACCTCGTTAGCGTGTTCGGAGAAGTTGTGAACACGAAATGATGGGAGAGTTGCTTCAACGGGAGCTACTGCATCCATCCCATAGACCAAAGCAAAGGGTGACTCTTGTGTTGCAGCCCCAGGTGTTGTCCGGTAGGCCCACAAGACCTCTTGTAAATAACTAGGCCACTTCCCAACAGCCCCTTCCAAATTCTTCTTTAAACCGGACAGTATAGTTCTATTAGCCACTTCAACTTGCCCATTTGCTTGTGGGTGGAAAGGTGAAGAGAAACAATGTTGTATACCCCTTGAGGCACAGAAGCTCTCCATTTTCCTATTGTCGAACTGTGGCCCATTGTCTGTTGTTATCTTTTGTGGGACACCAAATCTGTAACAGATGTTGGATAGAATGAATTTTATAATAACTTTCGATGTTGTCCCTGCTAGAGGGGCTGCTTCAATCCACTTTGAAAAGTAGTCTATGGCAACAATTATAGTTTTGCGTCCTCCGGACGCCACAGGGAGAGGCCCTACTAAATCCAATCCCCATCGAGCAAAAGGAATAGGCTCAGAAATTGACTCTAAAGGAATGGCTGGGACATGAATTTCATTGCTGTACCTCTGGCATGGGTCACACCTTCTTACCAATTCCTTAGCATCTTTCATGATATATGGCCAATAGTAACCAGACAGTAAAACTCTTCTGGTTAAAGCTCTGAATCCACAATGGGATGATCCCTCACCATCATGCAATTCGGAGAGGACTACTTGAGACTCTTCATCCCCCAAACAGCACAGGAGAGGTTTACTGTAAGATTTTTTATACAACATGTCTCTCAATATGATGAAACCATGAGCCTTGTGTTTCAATGTTCTGGCTAGTGATTTGTCCGAAGACACAATACCATTGGAGAGATATTGCAGGAGAGGAAACCTCCAGTCTTGAGGTTGTTTCACTTGTACTTCAAAAATTTCCTCTTCTTTACCCATACTAAGTTGAATGGAGGGGCTTTCCAGCACATGGATCCATGGATATGACTCCGTATATGCTATGGTTACTAACGAGTCTGCTAGCTCATTTTCTGCCCGGGGTATGTGCTCATAAACAACACTTTTAAACTTGAGTGCTTCATTCTTAAGGAGGAGTAAATATTTCACAAGCTGCTCTTTTTTAGCCTCAGATTGGCCTTGGGCATGGTGGATCAGAAGCTGAGAATCACTTAGTAGCTTGACCCTCTTAGCCCCACAAATGTAGGCTAACTTTAAACCAGCTATAGATGCTTCGTATTCGGACTCATTATTAGATGCCCTGAAAGCAAAACAAATAGCTTGGTACATTTTGTCTCCATATGGAGAAGTTAAACACACCCCTGCACCACACCCCATAGTGCTAGATCCACCATCTGTTCGGACGACCCATACCTTTTTGTCTTTCATGTTAGTAGTCTGCTCCGAATCTCTGTCGGAGTGAAATTCAACCAAAAAGTCAGCCACAGCTTGGGCCTTGACTGCTGTTCGAGGGGCAAAGTCTATGTCGAAGTCTCCCAACTCTACTGACCACTTAGTCATCCTTCTTGAAATGTCTGCCTTTTGGAGGACATTCTTCAGGGGAAAAGAAGTCCGGACGATGATGGGATGAGCCTGGAAATAAGGCCTCATCTTCCTGGCAGCTATCACCAGGGCTAATGCTAATTTTTCGAGTTTCAAGTAACACCTTTCTGCATCTATCAAACTTTTGCTGATGTAGTACACTGGATGAGGATGACCATCGACCTCCCTTACCAATACAGCA
Source organism: Limnanthes douglasii subsp. nivea (assembly GCA_036936605.1). Classification (NCBI taxonomy): domain Eukaryota; kingdom Viridiplantae; phylum Streptophyta; class Magnoliopsida; order Brassicales; family Limnanthaceae; genus Limnanthes; species Limnanthes douglasii. Next base: position 221,300,267 of record JAUPFV010000001.1, read on the forward strand.
CTGATGGCACAACTTGAAACTGCCAAATATACGAAGAGTGTCTCTCCATCAACTGGTTTAAACAAAGTTTTGGGGGAGGACAGGTGCTTCTTGATCTCATTGAAAGCCTCATTACACTGTGGGGTCCAATCGAATCCCTTTGCACCCTTCAAGGTTTGAAAGAAAGGAGCACACCTGTCCGAAGACCTTAAGATAAATCTGTTTAAGGCAGCTAATCTCCCTATTAACCGTTGTACTTCTTTAATATTTCTAGGTGGCTCCATCTGGAATAAAGCATTGAGCTGGTCTGGATCGGGCTGTATCCCATGCTCACTTATAATATAGCCTAGAAACTTTCCGGACTGCACTCCGAACACATATTTTTCTGGGTTTAACTTTAAATTCACTTTTACCAAGTTGGCAAAAGTTTCTTGGAGATCACACAAGTGCAATTGCTCGTCCACACTCTTCACCATCATGTCATCAATGTATACTTCCATATTTCTTCCAATCTGATCAGCAAAAGCCTTGTTTACTAACCTCTGATAAGTAGCCCCAGCATTTTTCAACCCAAACGGCATTACCTTATAGCAATGGAGACCTCTGTCGGTGACAAATATGGTATGCTCTTGATCCTTCGGATCCACTTGAATCTGATTTTATCCGTAGAAGGCATCCATAAAGGAAAGTAGCTTGTTCCCAGAGGTGGAGTCTACTAACTGATCAATCCGGGGGACCGGATACAAATCTTTTGGGCAAGCTCTATTGAGATCTGTGAAGTCAATGCATATGCACCACTTGCCATTTTTCTTCTTTACCAGAACCGGATTGGTAGTCCACAAAGGATATTGAGACTCCTTGATGTGCCCCATCTTTATGAGCCTATCAACCTCTTGCACAATGACATCAGCCTTTTCCTTAGAAAAAGCTCTTCTCTTTTGAACCACTGGTGCTACGTCTCTCCGGACGGATAGGTGATGTGATATCACTTCTGCTGGAACCCCAGTAACATCAGCATTGCACCAAGCAAAAACGTGCTGATGATTCTTCAAAAACTTTAACATTTCATTTTTCAGATCGGGTGGCATTTTGGAGCCTATTTTAACACTTCTTCCTTCTTCCAAACAGTGTGTCTCTACCTCTTCGACTGGTATCAATACTCCAGGGATTTCTCTGGGGTCATCAATTTCACCCTCACCCCCAGAAAGCCCCTCAAACTGCTATTGCTCGTTGATGCGAACTGCCCCCAGCGTCCGGGGTGCCAGAGCAGTAGCATAACACTCTCTTGCAATCTTTTGACTACTCCAGACGACTCCAACCTATCCCTGAACAACATATTTCAAGCACTGATGGACTGTCGAAGCCACTGCATGCATCCTAGAGAGCCAAGACCTCCCTAGAATAGCATTATAGCAAGTGGGACAATCCACCACAATAAAGAGTATTCTGACCATTTTCTTGAAAGGGCCCTTGCCCAATAGAACTTCCTCTTCGAACTCTCCGATCACATCTGCTGAGCTGCCTGTAAAGCCCACAATTGATCTGTCCGAACTCTGAATTACAGCTAGATTTTTCATTCTTTTGTATGTGGTTAAGAAAAGGATATTGGCTGAGCTTCCAGTATCCACCAGAATTCGTTTTATGTCGTTGCCCCCAATAGATGCTCCTATGACAACAACATCCTCATGAGGGCCAGCAATATCTCTTAAATCATCTTCATCAAAAACAATGAAGGGGAATGAATTTTGTGACTGATAGGAAGTCATGCCTCCTTCTAGCTGGGAGGCTAAAGTATGAACGTGCCTCTTCCTCGAAGAAGCAGTAGGAGCTGTCATAGTGTCCCCTCCGAAAATTGTAAGTGACTCAAAAAACTTAATGAGTCCGGAGACCGACCTAGAACATTCCTCAATTGTACCCACTCTGTTTCGAGTTGGATCAGGATCCAAGTACTCAGATTCCACATCAAACCTCTCAATTATAACCATGGCTCCCTCCGGAGCAACATTACTTGGACCAACCCGGTGAGTGTTGTCAGGCCTGTTACCTCCTCTTCTTTTGACGTAAGCTCCCAGCTTTCCCCTCTCAATCAAGTTCTGAACTTCTTGTTTCAATGCTATGCAGTCATCAGTGGTATGACCAATATCATTGTGATATTGGCAAAAAGAGTTATTGCGATGCTCTCTGGGATACTGCAATGTGGCTGGTCTCCTATAATGCACCTCTTCCTTTGTTTTATCAAAAATGGTGGCCACATTTTCTTTTAATTCTGCGAACCACTCTGGTTGGACCCATGGACCTCTTTTTTTTTGGATTGCTGACTCTGAGCAAGAGCAGCTGGCTGAGACTGAGCTTTTGCCCTACCATGCCCCTGTCCGGTCTCTCTTGCTTTGTTCCCGGACTGATTCTGATTGGGATTTGGTGTCACCGGGGTAGACCTCACCTGCCTGTGTACCCTGGTTTTCTTTGTTTCATCAACGTTTATTTGTTTTCCGACCTGATTCAGCAACCCTCCCCATGTCATGGCCTTCTTTCTGGTCACTGAGCCAGCCAAGTTTCCGAATTTCCACTTCAATATGTCCATTGGCTTGAGGATGAAAAGGAGAAGAGAAGCATTGTTGAATTCATCTTGATGTACAAAATACATCCATATCTTCATTATCAAATTAAGGACCATTACATGTAGTGATACGCTTGGGGATCCCAAACAAGAGCATATATTGGAGAGAATAAACTTTATCATTTCCTTGTATATAGTTCTAGACAATGGTACCGCTTCTACCCATTTGAAGAAGTAATTTATTGCCACGATTATGGTACGACAACCCCCTGAAGCCATTGGAAGGGGTCCAACTAGGTTAAGTGCCCATCTATCAAAAGGTATTGGTTGGAACACTGACTCCATTGGATGGCGCGCACATGGATTACATTCCTATATCCTTGACAAGGATCAAATCTTTTCACTAGATCTTTAGCATTTGCCATAATATTAGGCTAATAATATCTCTCTAACAAAACTTCTTTAGTCAAAACTTTATAGCAACAATGTTGTATTTCTTCTCGATCATGCAACTCTGATAGAACACTCTGAAACTCATTGGATCCGAGGCAACATAGTAGAGGCCTTCTAAAATATTTTTTATAAAAAAACCCCCCTTAGAACTAGGAAACCACAAGCTTTATATTTCACTTTATTAGCAAAAGCATTGTCTGAAGGTAGAACTCCATTAGTAATAAATTCTTGGATTTCATTCCTTTAATCTTTAGAGAGCATATCTGATAACTACAGGTTTACTCCTACTTCACCCTCCTTCCCAGTGGTTGCATCTATAGATGTATATTCTTGCATAAAGATCCAAAGGTATGCTTCAGAATATGCTATAATGGCTAAATAATCTGCCATGACGTTCTCTGATCTGCGGATATGCTCATATATGATGTATTTAAAATCGATGGTGACTTTCTTTAGCACTTATAAATATTTTATTAAGTGATCTTTTATAGCTTTAGATTACCCATTAGCTTGATGAATAAGTAATTGCGAATCACTTACTAGTCGAACTCTTTTAGCCCCACATATCCGAGCTAACATTAAACCAACTACGATCGCTTCATATTTTGACTCATTGTTGGATGCTCTGAAGCCAAAACATATAGCCTGATATATGGTACCACCATAAGGATAATTTAAGCAAATTCCAGCTCCACACCCCATTGTATTAGATCCTCCATTAGTTCGGATTACCCATTCTTTTTAAAACCTACTGACTTGAGCTTCTTCACGACGTCTCTTAGAATGAAATTCCACTAAAAACCAGCCACAACTTGAGCTTTGATTGCAGTCTGAGGTGCAAAGCCAATATCATAGTCTCCAAGCGCAACTGACCATTTAGTCATCTTTCCCTATATATGGGCCGTTTGTAGCACATTTTTCAGGGGAAAAGAAGTTCAAACTTTGACAGAATGATCTTGAAAGTAAGGTTTCATTTTTATAGCTGTTATCGCCAATGTTAAGGCTATTTTTTTTTACAATTTTAAGTATTTTTTCTCAGCTTCCAACAACTCTTACTCATATAGTAAACCAGACGAGGATAATTATCACAGCATTTACCGCATATTCCGATATTGCCAAACACATATAAAGTTTTTCTCCTTGAATAGGTTTGAACAATGTCTTGGGTGAAGATAAAGGTTTCTTGATTTCAAGAAAAAGCTCGATCACAGTGAGGAGACCAGTTAAAGTCTTTAATATTCTTTTAAAAACTTAGAAAAATTGAGCACATTTGTCTGAAGATCTTGAAATAAATTGATTTAATTAAGCCAATGTTCCCGTTAATATCTGGAATTCTTTGGTATTTCGAGGTGGATTCATGGATAATAAAGCATTTAAATGATTTGGGTCAGCCTGAAACCCTTTCTTACTTATAATATATCCTAGAAGTTTACCAGATCGGACTCTGAATGTACATTTCTCTGAATTTAACTTCAAGTTGATGGCTTCTAAGTTAGAAAAAGTTTATTGGAGATTGGATATGTGTTCTTCCTCCTTAGGGATTTTCACTATCATGTCATCAATGTAAACTTCTGTATTCCTGCCGATCTGATTAGCAAATGCCTTATTCACCAATCGTTGATAAGTAGCTCCAACATTCTTTAATGAAAATGACATTACCTTATAAGAATGAACCCCTTGTCACTTATAAAGGTAGTGTGATCTTGATTATTTAGATTCATCTATATTTGATTATACCCAGAAAATGCATCCATAAAAAACAACAACTTGTTCCCTAATGTAGAGTTCATTAGCTTATTTATTCAGGGCATTGGGAAAGGATCTTTAAGGAAAGCTCTATTGAGATTTGTGAAGTCAGTGCACATATGCCATTTTCCATTCTTTTTCTTAACTAACATCGGGTTAGCTGTCCAAATAAGGTATTAAGATTCTTTGATATGCCTCATTTTGGTTAACCGATCCACTTCTTGAACAATCACTTCAGATGTTTTCCCTGGAAAAAGCTCTTCTATTTCGCACCACTGGCCCAACATCAGACCAGATAAATAATTTGTGACTAATCACACTAGATGTCACTTCATTCACATCCCCATTGAACCATGCAAACACATGTAGATTATTAGATAAAAATATAATATATTTTCTTTTAGCTTTGATTGTAGTTTAGATCTGACCCTGACATTTTTACCTTATGCCAAGCAATGAATTTCAATTTCTTCAGCTGGGATTGCCGCACTAGGAGCCTTCTTGGATCATCTATCTCATTTTGGCTGGTGGAAGGCTCCACTAACTGACATTTTTATCCGCATTTACTGCTTTCAATGATTTCAAAGCAAGAGCAAAGACATAACATTCACGAGCTACCTTTTGGCTACTTCAGAAGACGCCCACTTGTCATTCCACAACATATTTCAAACATTGGTGGATAGTGGAAGCTACCGCATACATCCTAGATAAATAAGACATACCAAATATAGCATTGTAAGATGTCAGAGACTCATCTACTACAAACATAACTCTTACTAACTTCTTGAATGACTATATTCCCAATAAGATCTCTTCTTCAAATTCTCCAATTATATCAGTTGTACTTCCAGTAAACCCTACTATGGTCCCATTTGAACGTTAGATGACTAAGGATTCTTTATTTTCTTGTAAGTTGATGAAACCAATATATTTGTTGAACTACCTGTATCAATTAAAATCTGTCGTATATCATTGCCTCCAATAGATGCCCCTGTCACCACAACATCTTTGTGTGGACCCGCAATGTCCCTTAAATCATCTTCATCAAAGACAATAAATGAAGTAACTATTTGATAGAAATGTGTAGACATTTTTCCCTATAATTAACTTATTAGGCTATTAACATATCTTTTTTTAGCAGCTTGAAGGTGTAGTATAATATCTCCCCCAAAAATGGGTAGAGATAAAAAAAAGTTACACATATTTGATTCTTTTGAAATATTTTCTACTATCATCCCAACTTGATTCTGATCCGGGTCAGGATCTAGATTTTCTGAATCCATACTTCTTGCCTAGATGCTTCTATAATTTACCCTAGAACAGTTGGTGATGCTTCTTGGGTCATATTTGCATTATATTGAGTATTGATTTGCCTATTCCCCCCTTGTTTTTAACAAAAGCTGGCAACTTCCCTTACTCAATTAAATTATGCACTTTTTGTTTTAGGGAGATGCAGTCTTGGGTATCATGACCCACATCATTGTGGTACTTACAAAAGCGAGTATTCAGATTCTCTTTAGGAGATTGAATTAGTGTTGGTCTTCTAAATTACACAACATTCTTAGTTTTATCATAAATGGTAACCACACTTTTACCCAGTTTGGCAAACCATTTAGGTTGAATCCAAAGGCCCCTCTTGGGTTTAAATTGTTGGGATCTTTAGGGCTGTAATTATATGTAGCCTGCAATTAAGTGCTGACTTGTGAGATTGGCGCTGAAGGAGTAGACCTATTATGGCGCGCTACTCTTGATTTCTTAGTTTCTTCCACCGTAATCTGTTTTCCAACCTGATTTAATAATCCATCCTATGTCATTTATTTTCTCCGAGTTACCAAATCAGCCAACTCACCGGATTTAAAATATTCCTTAGAGAGGCAATAATCACTTATTCAAAATAATCAGCCAACTCATTTTTCGTATTCATAAAATGGTGATGTATTCTTTCAAAGATTCATTCGGATCTTGGGAACAATGGATGATAGTGTCACCATTCCTTTTAGGATCCTTACTCCCTATAAATTGTCTCCGAGATGCCATCCAGAATACATTAAGGTTCTTTATAGATACTTGTGGTAAAACTACTATACCATTTTAAGGCACTCCATTTGAAAATTTGTGAGAAAGTCCGTCATAAAAATTTATCATCATCGTCGAAGTTCATCATAAAAAATTTGAACTGTTCGAGGTGGTTATCAGGGTCTTTACTTCCATCATATTTTTCCGTTTTGGAACTGTCAAACCGCCTGAGCAGATGCCCAAAGAGTATTTTTTACGACAAAGATAATTACCTTCAATTATGGTTACGACTAAATCGTGTATCTTCATCAGGAGTGGTAAATATACGTGGTTCAGACTGGGTATCAAATTGATCACTCAGTAGATGATCAATACCATGATATGCCAACCCTTTTATTTTTCCTTAATATTTATTACTTTTTATTTTCCCCTTCATGTTCCTTTTCCTTGAATGTTTCTTGGTTAAACTTATTTTTTAGGGCCTGACGGGGTTGCTCATTACTGGATGAAGAAAACCCATCAGAGTTAAAAGCAATGGTTGAACTATCAGAAGAATTCGATGTACTCATTACTTGTGTTTCCTGATGCACCTTTTTTAGAATTAATATGAGCCTTTGGGGACTGATCATTTTCACCTTGTTTGTTATTGTCCCCAGGCTCATCTGTATATATACATCCCGTATCATACTTTTTTTTCAATGATCTGTCCTCAACTGATCATGTTCATCTTGCATGAATGGTCTTTCCTCCGTGTTGACATTGATATGAGACATAATAGCATGCTCATTCTCATATCTTATTACTTTATTTTCATGAGGTAACCCTTCTTGCATATTGAGTTCCATATCCAAAAGATTTATGAACTTAGAATTACATGTAAAGTTTTGAATAGAGCTATTCATGTACCTTTAGCTCCCACTATAGTCTCTAATTTGATGATGGAAAAATCTGGTGAAAGAGGGAAGATCCTTTAGCTGGTTGATATTAAGTATTTTTGTAGAGAGTAGTGAGAGAAATGAGGTGTATTCTTGTCTTTAATGTTTGTAGAAAAATTCCAATCCGTTTAATGTTGTTGGTTGAGGTATTTATATTTTTTCAATGACCCATGAGCCGTGCAGGTCTGATCTTATATTTGGGTCAATCACATAGCCCCCGAGCCCAATAACTAAGGTTTTAGGCAAACAGCTGAGTCATAGGTCCATTTGAGTTTTGTTCATTTTGTCTGAACTACCCCTTCAAATAAAAACAAATTACTTTAGTACACCCCGTAGATATCAGATTTGATCAATGTCAATTTCAGACGCGATATTTTATGATGCGAGTTGTCTTTCGATAGAGTGTACCCAGTTTTTAGTCCTAAATACTTTTTATTTTTGATCTGACGCACTCTGCCACAATATTCTGAAACTTCTATGAAGATAATTAGCATTGTTTGTTATTTTCGTTAAGGTACTTTCAAGGTGCGACATTGACTCATTAATTGTATCTAACTCAACCTTTTGTTATTTCCTTTTATTTTCAAACTTTGTGAGGGGGACAACAAGAGCCTATAACACTTTGGAAATCACATCCTCTTCGACAAGCAGAAAATACCCATGGCTGGTAGAGTATGACCTTTGTTGGTTCTCTATTAGCAAAATTTGTGAGTATGTCTCGGGGACTGAATTTTTGAGCGGTCAACCCGAACAGTAAAACCCATATTGATAGCCTCGAAGTTCTTACCCTAAAATTAGCCTTCAGTCTCTGAGATAACCTTATTTACTACGCTCGAAGACAAGGCATTCTTCATTCTAGTATTCACACTCTTTCGAACCACAAACTCCTCTTTCTCTTTGCCTTTTTTGACACCATGTTCACCGTTCGAGGTATATTTTTACTTTTTATTTTTCAGGGGACAAACATCTTAATTTTTCCCGTTTTCTTCGGATCAACACTCTTTGTCTGTTTATAATCGATTGTTGGGGCGGGAAAACAACATTTGAATCTGCCAAGGTAGTTTGCTTCTTCAACTATTTGGTTATGGGATTCTGACCAACATCGGTCTTCTTTCTAACCCTTTTTTAGGATCATTCTTTCTGATTGGAATTTGTACATGAGCATCAGTGGAAACCAATCGGGCTATAATCTCTTCCGGGTTTGAGGTATTATCAACTGTTTCGACGAGATGGTAGTTTTTGGCATAATCGGAAGTGTACAATTGCGTCGTTAAGAAATAAAAATATTGATCCTCATGGACTATTTAATCTAATTAAATAATCTAAGCAAACAATGTTTAAAATTTAAGTCATGGTAAAAAACATCACGACAAATAAGTAAACCAATTGAATAAACTGATGAAAATCGATTGCGAAAAATATAGGATATTAGTCTTAATAGATATTTGGATTGTCGACAAACTAAATAATGTTATATAAATCTGGGCTTGCAATTCAAATATTAAAAGAAGTAAAAAAGGCCACCAGACCACAATTCAGCCTTATGCACTATGTGCCACAAATATCATGCAAACTTACCATACAAAGCAAACACCTAATGCACGCATTACACACCAATCCACAAAACGACTACTTAATATGCTCGCTTACCATCCGAATCTTGCTATTCACCAATCACATTCGTGGGAACCACGATTGTTTTATTTAACGAATAAGCTTAAGATCGCCTTCCCAAGTCTCGTATAAGTTTCAACAATAAATCTAACAATTCGTCAATTGGTAGAAGGTATTAAGAATAAATAAAACACGCGAGCATTTTGAGTTAATTTAACGGGAATTAACAAAGCATCGATTAAATTTGTAAATAACCCAAAATTTACAAGTTCCAACTAAAAATCCTAAAATATAGTTTAGTTATAACCCATAACTAAATAACAAGCCAGAGTATTCAAAAGTATTCATCAAGTGAAAGACAATAAAATAAAAATAACATTGGTAAAATATGTCACAATAACTCTAACTAACAAAATAACTCTAACCAAAACTACCCACCCGATTGTCTTATTTGTTAAAAATAACCCACCTTACGCCCCTTGTTTCTTCCATTCTTTAACGGTTTCACATCGCTCTCTATCTAGGGTTTCCTTTTCTTTCTTCATAATCAAACAATCAAACCTTTGGGGGCTAAAAATCATGATTAGTCACCAGAGTTGCTCACATGTTTCAAAATAGCCATTTATTTGATTTTTGTATCAAAACAGTCATTTTGTTTCACCAGTGGTCTCTAGTATTGGTCTTTTTTTTTTGTATTTTTAGTCACCATTAGTGATCATAAATGTAAAGAAAACTAACAAAACTAACAATTTTGAGACAAATATAATTTGAGTGGTTGTTTTGAAACAAATACCTAACTCTGATGACTAACGAAAGTTCTTAGACACCTTTGGGCGAACCGAGCTCAATCATTATGCCCATGTGATTTGGCATGCTCAAAGTATTGCATCCCACTTCTACGCCGTCATGAGCTTGTCAAGGTATACAAAGCAGGGCATGCTATGCCCGACCCAAGTGTGGCATCAGACTCCAACTAAATCTCACGTATGCTCCCTTTTCTTTCACCTTTCTTTTGATTTGGATTTCAAGTTTGCTTGATTTGGAATTTGGTCTAACAGTTTTAACATGATCAATTAAATCCCTAAAATCTAAAATCACATAGAAAGCAACCTGTAAAAATCACCACAAATATGAGAGAAAATAGGTTGATAATAAATTAAAAATATTATAACTTGGGAAGTTATTACAACCCCAAACTTAGCTTGTTTCTAGTCCATAACGAACTTAATTAAACGCTAAAAATTCAAAGGACAAAAACTAAACACGACATAAAAGACTCAAAAGATATATTCATACGTAACCAACTCAATTAATAGTGAAATAAGCAATGAATCCAATTAAGTATCAATGTATCATTAAGTCTAAAAATCGCACTGTTGAGAATAAATTAGATAGCATTACCGCACGACAAGGAAATTCTTTCTTGTTGAAACTTTAGCTAACCAAGAGAAACTTGTCAAGGTATAATCTTCATAAGAATGAATGTATATCCTTTCACCGAGAGTTTACTAAAACACGAATTTCTACTATATTGTTCTCTAATCGACGGTATTAATGATTCTGAAGGATTTGGTGTAATCATGGGTGGGCATGTAGCACAAAAGAGACCATTACATAAAGGTTTAAATATGATACATGCACACAATTGACCTCACTCAGATATTTTCCTCACACACAGACCATCTGAAGGTTCCCATTTCTCGAAGCATTACTCTAAAAAGACTAAAATTAAAACAAAACAAAATAAAAGACTTGATTATATACAAGAAACCACAAAATCATAAAAAAATTACCTTAAGCTATTTCGATTTTTGACATGCTAAGTCCCATAAAGCGAGAACTTCACTTACAATCCATCGAATTTTCTTCATATAAGCTCATCAATTTTTCGTTTTCTGTAAATTTTCTCATTTGCAAAAAAATAACAGACTGAATAACACAACTCATCATCAACATTAGGCTCAACATCTCAAAAATAATCACCGACATAATATAAATATCTCAAATATATAAAGTGACTTAATCCTACCCAATATACAAGTATTCTGCCCTTTATATCCACCCCTTACTTATGAGTACCACAAGATAACAACACAGTAAACAAATTATGACCAAAACACCTTCTGAAGAGATCATATGCAATGTCAAACAAAGGGAAGAACCAGGGGTCATAATTTAACCGTTCACAATGGCTTATATTTAATGACTAGGTAACTTAAAATTCAGAGGACTCCATAGAGTTTGGACAAAAATAATAGGCTCCTAAAGTAAGTGGGGTAAACATTTAGGGTCAGCAAGATATTTGCTCCACCGAATATCTATAAGTGAGATGGTTGGATGACTACTCGGATTTCAAAGTTTTTATTTTTCAATATGGTTTTGGTAACTAAAAATTGCATCAAGTTTATTCCTTTATGATTGATGCTTAGAAAGTAAGTTGCAATTCGGTTACAAACCAATATTTTCAGGATCATCCAAAACATCATATGAAGATGATTCATAAAGGTTTATAATGATGACTATGATAGCAATAAGTAAATTTATGCATCAAGATCATAATAAAGAGATCTTATATTTGTACTTGGGTTGTGAATTAAGATTAGGCATTTTTTATAACAAAATAATCAACAACTAATATCATAGAAATTCTATTTTATATATAAAGCTCAGATTAAGAACCAACTGTTTGACCTATATTGCATGTTAGGTTAATTAAAATGTCTATTATGATATTATATATATATATATAATTAAGAATTAATACAACATAAAATATCATATTCTAATTTATAGAGTGACCGTAAAAAATAAGAAATAACCAATAAATAATACAAATTCATGACTTGGTAGAACTGGATTTCTCATGCAATGGACAACATCGAGCCAAAGACTAAAATTACAAGGAAAATTAGGTTAAATAACTTTATAGTTAAGCCACCTCGGTATCAAGGCCGAATTCATTTAAAAAATGTGAGCATAAAGTTTATGTGAGGTTCGGTTCAACGAAATATTTTGGACTACAAATCTTCTCGACCGTTAAGCGACCTCGACATGAGAAATAGAGTCACGTATCTTGTTACTTTGGTACTAAAATCCATATACACATTACACAAATAAACTATAAATGACTTTGAATAGTCTTTGTCATAATACAACATGATCCCGATCAAGATAACTTTGTGGATTGCTTATAATGTGTAAATCAACCTCGTTCAAGACAAATATATTGGTTGTTGATATTTTACAAACCAACCTTATTTTTTCTAAAAGAAGGCTCCAATTAGGAAGCCATACCTCCAAGCATAAAGCTTGGTCTTTTTGGAGTCGTCTAAACATCATTATCTGCAAGGTTGGGTTGATTTAGATTTGACTATAACTCTCCTTATATAATGAAAAAACCAAAAACATTATAAATATAATTGGATATGAATAATAGCACAAGAAAAAACAAACACAAATGATAATTTCTCTTACATACTAAGTCTTAGTATTTAACTTTGAAATTTGTAAGCTTTAACATAGGTAAAAAATAGCCAAAAAGTATGGCCTAAAAAAATATCTCATCAAACTTGTACGAAAGAAAATCAAGTAATAAATTATTAGGTTTTTCTTTCGTTTTGTACAAAAGATGTTTATTTTGTTTAATATGAGAAGAGAGAAAATATCCCCAACATCTTAGTTTCGTTATCATGAATTCAGTTCGCAGAATGAATCTCTATTCTCGAAAGTACTCTTTAGTTTCAGTAAATATCGCACTTATTCCATCGTTTGCAATCGATTTAATTATATGACATAAATATCTAATATGAAATATTTTTTGAAAATTATGTTTACAATCATTTTTAACTATTTTGATAACCGCACCTTTTGAAAATGTATTATCAAAATAACTTAACATAATTTATAATTTTAAATAAATGCATACACTCTAAGATAATATCTCTAATTAAAGTAACACTGTGTTTGCCAATAGAAAGAAAATTTAAAATTATTCTTTAGAGTATCAAATCATGATCTATCCAATGTAAAGTAACTTACATAATATCAAATTCATAAAATGTTGTTATATCAATAGTCAAATAAAATTTCCAAAACAAAGTTAAAATTGTATCTCTGATTATTCATTTTTGGTTTATAAAATATTTCATAGCTTTTGATCTCAAACATATACGCGAGATGTGTTTGGCTATTAGGTTAACCATATTTTTTATTTAAGTCTCGTATCTCAAAGGATTGGAAAACCAAAATAATATGCACTACCAATGAAAAATATCATGGTTTCATCTCTATATGTAAGTTCATTCAAAACAAACGCATTACCAGTACTTTAATCTATGATTAGATTCATTTCTTCAAAAAAATTAGAAAAATCTTTAACTATATATTCCTTAGCTAAGTGTCTCACCATACCTTCCGTTTCACTATTTGTTTTCCCACCCTTATAGTAATATAATTTTTCACAATGTTTACAAACTGTATTCTTTTTAGGTTTCTCAATAAAGTGGTCAAATACCCAAGATATTTTATTTATAAACTTTGAACCACTACTGACGATACCGCTAGTATGGGAAGAATCTGTTTCGAAGGTCAGATTTTCTAGACCATTATCTACAAGATCATACATAAATTGATTATTATAATCAAAATAACTTAAGTCTGGATTAACCATAGATTAATGTTGGACATTTTATTCTTTTATATTTGATGTCATTTAAATATTTTTTTAAACAACTAGTAAATTAAACAAATCAAATAATAACACAAATAAAAAAATTACATAGCATACCAAGCACCTGAATCTCCAATGATCCTCCACCATCAAGAAAACTTGAGTAGATCAAATATAAAAATTGCTCGAAGATAATAGAAAGGATTATATTAGGATAACTTGGTTTAAGAGATAATAACACTTATGTTTGAGAAATTATAATAGTTATTTTGTGAGCTTTTAAAAATAAATATTGTTTGAGAGATGACTTGAGAGATATGAATTGAGACATGAATGAGAAATAAATGAATTTCTTCTTTGGTTATAGAGAAGAAACTCCAAAAAAATTTGCTTTCGTAAAAAAAAGACGTCTGTTTGGCCGCCACGAGCATTTGTGGTCGAAAACAACTAGTTTTTTTTAAACAATAATGATCAAAACAGATATTTGTTTATCCACTTTATTGTTAAAAAACTAGTTGTTTCCTAAATGAACATCTATTATATTAGATGGATGCCCGTTTGGTCTCGGCAAACGGAAATTCGTCCAACATAACGAACGTTTATTGGCTAGCCATTATGGGAAACATATATTCTTTTTCCCTGCACGAAGATCCATTATCCATAATGGATATTTTTTTATTTATATAAATATGATTCTTCTACTAATTTTCTCTTATCATCATTTTATTATTTATAATCTGAAAATTATCCTTCAAATCTTCCTTTTTTAAATCATAATTCTATTTGATTTATCTTGAATGGTTCATCCAAAGAAATATAAAGAAAATAACCGAACAAATACCTTCGAAGGATCCACAACGCGAACAAGAGCCAAGATGACGTCGACAGAAGATATGTCAACCGATGTATCCGAACATATTGAAGAAGAATAAAGTGAGGATCCCCAATCACATATTCGAGATGGATCCGATAGAGGCGTTCATATTCTGAGCATAATTACTATAAAATTGGATGTACTTTTAAACTCTAATGAGCTTAACAAGGTCGCATGTATCAAAGTGTTATTTAATCATCTTAGGGAGATGGGTTGATTTGAGTGTACCAAATTTTAGTTACAAATGATATATAAAAATAGTACACCAATTTTATACAGTTACAAGTTTAATGGTGGAAAATACATCCAATTTTGAGAAGAGTTGCAAAATTAATGGTACACGGTATATATTTTATGAAAATGACCTAAACAACAATATGGTTTGTTATGACGTGTTTATAAGATTATTTCGGGTCCTTAAGTTATCTTCATAAGAACTGGAATGTTGATTGCTTATACCGTTGAATGAAACAGTCGCAATACTTAATAATGGTATACCTCAGCTAATGGTTCATGGTAAGACTAGACATAATAGTCGACATAATCTGAATGGATTTCAGAAATCAGCTCTGAAATTGGTTAATACTAGTAGATATAATCATTAGGCGTATGAGTAATTTACTAAGTTTACTAAGTTTCTATAGTGTCGGGACGCAAACTAAATTTACTAAGTTTGATCATTATGCGTATGAGTAATTTATATCGTAAAAAGTATCTACCTTATGGGATGATACTAAATCATTTACTTAAGAATAAGAGGGTAGTTGTTAGTGAGTGTATTGAACATCCAATTTGGAGGGGTTCCAGATTAGGAAAGTTATCTCTAAAAAGGCAAGAGATATATTCTTGGAATGGATAACTATAGTCGAAAGGAGAGGTCTTTCAAACTTTTAAGGATAGTTTGGAGTGAGTTTGAGAAGTCAATTAGTGTGGTCCACCTAATCCATCTCAAGGGTGGATGAGGTTAAGCGGGATTAATAAGATGTATTGACCGACCACTTCCAATGTTGGTAGTGATGAGTCCGGAAATTTTCACCACTCATTGTAAAAACCGGACAGGGGCAAATCGGATAAAAACCACCCACTGAACCATCCGAACTAGACAAAAGTATTAAAAGCTAATCACCTTTTGACAAAGCTAATTTCTAATCTGCTTAATAAACTAATGGGTTTTTGAACTCCACCCGATTTCATAAGTTTGACCCGAAAGCCCATGCGGCCCATAATTAAGGGTATAAATACCCAACCACTTTCATTAATGAGGGTGATGAACATTTAATACGACGAGGCAGCTCAAATCTCTCACTACAATACACCCAAACATTAAATACCTTTGAAACACCATAAAACACCTGACGAAATTACCCTCAGTCAACAATAATCCATACCAAATTGGCGACCATAGTGGGAGGAGAAGGTGCCTAAATTTAGCATTCGAAACCATCAAGAAAAGTCAGTTCGGATGAATCCGGACGAGTAGGCAGTGCCACCAACTTTGGCAGAAATGGTGGGAGAAAATGATGAATACACAATTGAAGAGCGAGATAGATTGAAAGCTGAAATAGCCTTGAGGGTTGCTAAAAACGTGGAGATGGGCTTAAAAGAAAAATCAAAAGTGTCAACCGTTCACCACACTGACAATCCTAGGGAGCATGACCCATCAGCAAAAACCCATGTAAGTACTAAAAAGACTCATGCTAGCTCAAAAAAGTCTCACCGGTCCAAACCGGTAGAGAGCTCAGATTCAGATTCAGAATCCTCTAGTAGCTCCTCGAACAAAGATGGAGTGGAAGAGTCCCTGTCATCCAACAGCGATGAAGGCCATTCTAAAAAGAAGCAGAAGTTGGTTAAAAGGTATTCAAGAAAGAGGGACAAACATGGAAGGTTGAAAAGGCATCTAGGAAAAGGGTCATCTCATGGTCACAACAATGGTCGGAGACATGTAGACCAATTATTGATGGATCCTTTCACCTTTCATGATGAACCAAGTATCTTTGCGACTCCCAATGAAGATACTGTGTTTAGTCGTGGCCGGAATTGGAGACAATCTCCATTGTCTTCCAAGCTACTGTCCGGAAACCTTCCTAAGAGGTTTGACAACACAAAGATGGAAAAATACGATGGGAGTAAAGATCCAGATAATCATCTGGAGCAATTCAAAAAATTTATGATGCATTTTGTTGATGATAAGTTTCTTTTTCGAGCGTTCTCCCAGTCTTTTACGGGGAGTGCTCTGAAGTGGTATAATAGTCTGCCACAGGGCTGCATTAGGAATTTTGATACTTTTTGGGTGGCCTTCCAAAGGCAGTTCGTTGGAAGTAAGGAAGTGAAGGGCAATGGAGACACTATTATCCATTGTGCCCAAGAGCCAAATGAATCATTGAAAGAATATATAAGTCGCTCTGTGAACACTAAGAATGGATTAGCTGATTGCTTTGAACAAGTACCAATAGCTTCTCTGAGGCAGGGTTTAAACCCTGGAAATTTGGTTGATTCGGTAACCAGAAAGAAGGCCATGACGTGGGCGGTTTACTGAATCAGGTTGGGAAATAAATCAATATAGATGAAACAAAGAAGACCCGGGTGCATAGGCAAGTGAGATCGGCCCCAGTTGCACCAAACCAGAACCAGAATCAGTCCGGGTATAAGGCTAAAGAAGCCGGACAGGGTCCCAACAGGGCCAAGGCTCAATCCCTCCCATCACCAGCTCAGAGTCAACAATCCAGAAATAAGCGAGGGCCTTGGGTTCAACCGGAGTGGTTTGCCGAGTTAAAAGAGAATGTGGCAGCCATCTATGACAAAACAAAAGACGAAGTGCACTTCAGGAAGCCAGCTGCGCTTCAATCTCCCAGGGAAATTCGTAATAATTGTTTCTGCCAATATCATAAAGATATTGGTCATAACACAGAAGACTGCATTGCTTTGAAGCAAGAGGTGCAAAATTTGATCGAAAGAGGAAAATTGGGTGCTTATGTTCAAAGAAGAAGTGGAAATAGGCCTGATAATGCTCATCGGACTGGCCTAAACAATGCAGGGACATTGGCTCCGGATGAGGCTATGGTGATAATTGAAAGATTTGATGTGGAGTCAGAGTATTTGGATCCTGATCCAACCCGAAATAAGGTGGGTGTTATCACAGAACACAACAAGACGGTGTTCGGACTTATTAGCTTTTTTGAGTCACTTACAATATTTGGGGGAGACACCATGACTACACCAACTACTTCTTCGAGAAAGAGGCATGTTCATACTCTAACTACTCAACTGGAAGGAGACATGACTTCCTATCAGTCGCAAATTCCTTTCCCTTTCATTGTTTTTGATGAAGATGATTTGAGGGACGTAGCTAGTCCCCATGAAGATGCTGTGGTGATAGGAGCATCCATTGGGGGAAATGACATCAGATGAATTTTGGTGGACACCGGTAGTTCAGCCAATATCCTCTTTTTGACTTCCTACAAACAAATGAAGAATCCAACAATGATTCAGCGTTCAAACAAGTCAATTGTGGGTTTCACTGGAAGCTCAGCATATGTGATCGGGGAGTTTGAGGAGGAGGTTTTGTTGGGCAAGGTCCCTTTTAAGAAGATGATTAGAGTACTTTTATAGTGGTGGATTGTCCCGCTTGTTATAATGCCATTTTGGGAAGGTCTTAGCTTTCCAGGATGCATGTTGTGGCTTCGACAGTCAACCAATTTTTAAAATATGTCGTGCAAGGACAAATGAGAGTAGTCTAAAGTAGTCAAAAGATTGCAAGAGAGTGTTATACAACAGCTCCGGCCCCTCGAACTTTGGGGGCAGTTCGGATCAGTGAAGATTAGCAGTTTGAGGGGCCCTTGGGGAGAGGGTGAAATTGATGACCCCAGAGAGACCCCTGGTGTTTTAATATCAATTGAAGAGGTTGAAACTCACTCTCTGGCTGAATGAAGAAATGTCAAGATCGGATCTAAAATGACATCAGAACTAAAGAGTAAAATGTTGTCTTTTTTAACAAACCATCAGCATGTTTTTGCTTGGTGCAATACTGATGTGACCGGAGTGCCTACAAGTATTATATCACACCAGCTATCCATCCGAAGAGATATAACACCTGTTGTACAAAAGAAGAGAGATTTTTTCTAAGGAGAAAGTTGATGTCATAGTTCAAGAGGTCGACCGGCTTACTAAGATGGGGCACATAAAGGAATCCCAGTACCCTTTATGGACAGCCAATCCGGTGTTAGTTAAAAAGAAAAATGGGAAGTGGCGAATGTGCATTGACTTTACAGACCTTAATAGGGCTTGATCAAAAGACCTATATCCGGTCCCTCAGACTGATCAGTTGGTGGACTCCACGTCTGGGAACAAGTTATTGTCCTTTATGGATGCCTTCTCCGGGTATAATCAGATTCAAGTAGATCCAAAGGATCAAGAACACACTACTTTTGTTACTGATAGGGGCCTTCATTGTTATAAGGTGATGCCTTTTGGGTTAAAAATTGCTGGGGCTACTTATCAGGGGTTGATGAACAAAGCCTTTGCTAATCAAATTGGAAGAAACATGGAAGTCTACATTGATGATATGATGGTAAAGAGTGTGGAAAAAGAACTACACTTGGCAGATCTGCAAGAAACTTTTGCGAACTTAATGAAAGTAAATTTAAAGTTGAATCCAGAAAAGTGTGTTTTCGGAGTGGAGTCCGGGAAGTTCTTGGGGTATGTGATAAGTGAGAAAGGGATACAGCCTGATCCAGACCAGCTTAGTGCTTTATTGCAGATGGAGCCTCCTCGGAATATTAAAGAAGTGCAAAGATTGACAGGGAGGTTAGCTTCTCTAAACTGTTTTATCTCAAGGTCTTCAGATAGGCGTGCCCCGTTTTTTCAAACATTAAAAGGTGCAAAAGAATTTAACTGGTCTCCACAATGTGACCAGGCTTTTGATGAAATTAAAAAATACTTATCCTCCCTTAAAACCTTATTTAAACATGTTGATGGAGAGACACTATACCTATATTTAGCAGTTTCTGATTGTGCCCTAAGTGCGGTGCTAGTTAGAGAAGTGGACAATTATCCTCGTCCGGTGTACTACATCAGCAAAAGCCTGATGGATGCTGAAAATATATATTTGAAGCTTGAAAATCTAGTACTAGCATTAGTAATTACTGCTAGAAAGATGAGGCATTACTTTCCGTCTCATTCTATTATTGTTCGGACATCTTTTCCCTTGAAAAATGTTCTTCAAAAGGCGGACATATCAAGCAGAATGACCAAATGGTCAGTGGAGTTGGGAGACTATGATATTGATTTTTCCCCTCGAACTGCAGTCAAGGCTCAATCTGTTGCTGACTTCCTAGTTGAATTTTATTCGAACAGAGATACTAAGCAAGCATCAGGTGAAAATACTAAGAAAGCGTGGGTTGTCCGGGTAGATGGTGGATCAAGTACCATGGGATGTGGTGCTGGAATATGTTTAACCTCTCCGTATGGTGACAAAATGTACCAGGCTATATGTTTTGCTTTCAGGGCTTTTAATAATGAGTCCGAATATGAAGTTGCCATAGCCGGTTTAAAGTTAGCCTTAATTTGTGGAGCCAAAAGAGTCAAGTTAATGAGCGATTCTCAGCTACTTATCCATCATGCACAAGGTCAATCTGAGGCAAAAAAAGAGCAACTGATTAAATATTTGTTCATTCTTAAAGAAGTGGAACTTAACTTCAAATATATCACCTATGAGCACATACCCCAATCAGAAAATACTCTAGCAGACTCCTTGGCAACCATAGCATATTCTGAGTCATACCCATGGATTCACGTGCATGAATGTCCATCCATTCACCTCAATCCGGGCAATGAGGGGGAGGAAAGTTTAAACATACAAGTAAGTCAGCCTCAAGATTGGAGGTTTCCTCTCTTTCAATATATCTCAGATGGTGTCTTGCCTCCGGAGAAAGCAGTGGCAAGGAAAGTAAAGTATAAGGCTCGTGGATTTGTAATCCTAAGAGACGTTCTTTACAAGAAGTCTTTTAACAAACCTTTATTGCGATGTTTGGGGATTGAAGAGTCCCAAGTGGTGTTGTTCGAACTACATGATGGTGAGGGATCAACACACTGTGGTTATAGAGCTTTAACCAGAAGAGTCTTGTTGGCCGGATACTACTGGCCCTCTATAATGGAAGATGGGAATGAATTGGTAAAGAAATGTGATCCATGACAAAGATACAGTAATAAAATTCATATCCCAGTTGTCCCTTTAGAGTCATTTTCTGAGCCAATACCTTTTGCTCGTTGGGGGCTGGATCTGGTGGGACCTCTACCTATGGCGTCCGGGGGATGCAGAATTATCATAGTTGCCATCGATTATTTCTCAAAGTGGATAAAAGAAGCCCCATTGGAGTGTGGTCCGACGTACGGAGATACCCAAAGTGGACATTCGACATATGGAAAAGATAATCCCAATATGGGTTGGCAAGGACTCGGTCAATTTTAGAAAGAATTGGATGAGTAGGCTGTTTGTTAATCCAGGTGAACGGAAAACCAGTAGATCGAAGATCACTGAGTTCACATTGGTAACATCAATTATTAAAATCATCAATTGCAGAGGACCATGAGTCAGAGGATCCAATGCGCTCATCGGGATGGCGGATTGCATTGTAATCACCGAAGGAAACCCAAGGGATGTGATTTTCCTGCTTGGAGATATTAAAAAGGTCCTTCCAAAGAGGAATACAGTCTTTAACTAGCCATGCAGTGGATTAGCTGAAGGGTTTGAGAGATTCTAGTAATTGTGATTACACTAGGATTCCAGAGAATCCAAATTCTGCTTAGGGGATGAGACGAGTGGTTAGTAACTACATGCCAAAAGGGAACCATATGTCTAATTATTTTGTCAACTTTATGAATTTGGACTTTAGTTTCTACTAGAACAATCAAAGAGATATGATTACTAAAGATAAAATCCGTAACGTTTTTTTGCCTAACAGGGTCGTTAAGACCTCTCACATTCCAAGAAGCAATATTCATAAGTAAGTACTTACAGTGAATCAGTCGATGATCCTGTCGGAGGACATTACCAGTTTGCCCTTTCCTTTTGCTTCATCCGTACAAGCCCTTTTGGGGGGTGAGTCCACCTCCTCACTGATCTCCACCTCCTTATCCTCGCTAATAGATGGCAGTCGGGCTCCAGATGCTAACTCAGGCTCAATTTCTGAGGGGTCTTCCTCAGAAGATGAGATCTCTATGGGAAAGGGAGAATGCTTGATAGGACCTATTTTGCACTGGCGGGTAGGGTGCCCAAATACCTTACAATTTTCACACTGGGGAGGGAGTCCTTGATATTCAAAGGAAACCGTAATGGTTTTTCCTCTTATTTTGAAGGATAATCCAGATCGAATAGGTGGGCCAGCCTTGATCATTATACAAATGCGAGTAAAACGAAGCTTTTCCTTTCTTTCCGTCTGATGATCCACATAAAGAGGGGTTCCGATGACTGAGCCAATGTTGCTGAAACCCTCCGCAGTCCAAAGCTCAAGAGGTAGATTGAATACCTTGACCCAAATTGGAATTTCGTTATGAAGATCTTTAATTAGAGAGGTAAGAGGTTCCCATAATTTCAAGATCATTAGGTTGCCACCAAAATTCCAAGGAGCCTCTTCCAACACTTTTTTTGACATCACCTCAGATCCAAATTTGAAGAGAAAGTAACCCTTAGGAATGGGCTTGAATTCCATATGGCTGTACTTATTACATAGTGATTCAACGTTTTCTTTTAGATGGGAAAGGTTGGTTTGAAAAATTCCCCGAGAGACAAGCCTTCCAAGACTCCGGAGAACCCAAAGCTGAGTCGTTCATAATGAAATCGTTTCCCACTTTTTCCATATGAATTAAGTCAATCACTAATGAGGATCGATTATCACTGTGTCCCGCTATAATACTTGCATAAGATGGGAGAGAGGTAGATTTGGAAAGCGAGTTTGAGCTTGAGATACCTCTTGAAATTTCCCTAGAAGGATTAAGGGACGAAGGCTTAGCATGGGCCAACTTAAATTTCCTCCCTTTTGGGCCTTTACCCGCGTTTCCGAAGTTTTGGATGAGAGAAAAATGGGCATTTGAAGCACCTCCCCCAATAAGCCTTTACTTTTGTTTGGACCAGGTTTTTCAATTGAAAGGATCTGTGTGGGCCCAATGACCTTAGAAAATCGGCCCATAGAGAGAGGGACATCATTAACCCACTTCGAACCGTCACTGTTATGGCCCAACTCGACTACATCATAGCCCAACCCAACGTTAAACCCATTTCCAGTTCATGTCCTCTTCACACTATCGTTTCCAACATTCCACGACCCATCCCGATTAGATTGATTGGCTCCGATTTCAGATGATTGACCGGAAACAGAGAGAGACTTCACCAATGAGGGCCTCGAATCTACCATCCCAGATGAAAGCCCCCTATCATTCGAAGACGAGGACGCATAGGCTCGAATAGGAGAGGTTCTCTAGATTTCAGGTCCTCTGGTTCTCAGATCCACCAGAGAGGGCGAAGAAAACTGACGAGAGAACGGTGGAGCAGGCCTTAATAGACCCAAGGCTTCAGGTAGAGCAGCAGTGGCCGACAAGGGAGGGTGATGAAGGTCTTCGATCGCCACCACCAGATTGGCGTAAAACCCTATCTCAAACGAAGGGAGGCCAGAGATACGAGCGGAGGGAAGGTTGACTTGAGAAGGAGGACTTAAGCCAGAAGAAGCTTTCGAGAAAAGAACAGTGGGAGGGCCAGGGAAGGTGGATCCTAGAGGAGGTAAGTAGCATTGGGTTTCTCTCGATGAAGGTGACTGGAATATTACTTGTCCTTGGCCAGACTTCATGTGGTGTGTGGCCAGAGAAAGTGTATTCCTGACGAATAGCTCCTAGAGGCTGGGATTTTGTGGAAGGGGGCGAAAGAGCTGGGATCAGAGGGTCGACAAGGGCTGGATCAGGGCAACTGGGAAACGAGGCGAGGGAAGACGAGAAGGTTTGTGTACGGATAGGGGAGCATGTTCCAGGTAGAGACGAAGACCTACTAGGAGTCAAGGAGCCAAGGGAGTCCATCAGGAGGTAAGCAAACTTAAATTTAACAGATTTGTTAGTTTTTTGTTCGATAAGCTGGTTTGAACAGGTGATGAGAGGTTGAAGGGAATTATAAACTCCTAGGGGTTTTGAAAAGAGAGAAAGGGAAGGGCTAGATATAACAGTCAAAAGAGAGGCCATAGGATAGAGACTGGAGATGCTAGGCAATAGATGTCCTAAGGGTAGACTTGGGGAAACAGGGTATAGAATTAGGCTCAGAGATAAAGGGAAAGCAAGAATCACGCTTATCTTAAAGTAGGTTTTATTTTCTGATGAGAGTGGGCAGAGAAGGAAAGAGAAAGGAGATTTAGCCCAAAGAAGGAGAGAGTGAAGGGATTTGACTTGGAGACTAGAAAGGAAGACTGGGATTACGAAACTAGATGAGACTTGGTTCGATAAACTAAATGAGATTCTGAATAAGGAAGAGGCATAGTTTGAACTTTGGTTCGATAAACAAGATGAGACTTGGTTCGATAAGCTAACGAGCTTGAAACAAGCTCTAGAAAAAAAACAGGTTGAGGGAGTGGCTGGCTTTGTTGATCACTAAGCCTAAGGTGAGAGGACAACTTGGGGATGTAACAAAAAGAGATTTGACTATGATGGACCCAGAGCAAACTAGTAGGGTTGTTTGCGACCAAAGGGTAAGGAGAGTTGTTTTAGTGAAGGGGATGGTTGAGACATGTGATTCAGGTATACTTAGGAGATAGCCACCTTGAAAAATGGAGGGTAACTCCTTAAGACTTAAGGATTGACTCCTGAGGAAGATGAAACCGACCAGAGGGTTGATACTGTGGGCTGATATCATGCTGGATCCAGCAGATACCCAGGATTTTGGTGCAGAGAACAATGTAAAAGGAGAGCCAATGCTTGAAAGAAATGGGTTGATAGAAGACCTTGATACTACTGGGATAGAAGAGAACATGGTGGATATCATGCTGGATCCAGCAGATACCTAGGAGTTTGGTGCAGAGAGCAATGTATAAGGAGAGGCAATTCTTGAAAGAGATGGGTTGACGGAAGACCTTGATACTACTGGGATAGGAGAACATGGTGGACTGCTTGAAGAAACCATCAATCAATTGGAGCTTCATCCATTGATTCAGATTAGGTCAAGCAGCAAGGATGATCAATATGACCATTGGGTTGAGAGGAGAGAGGAGAGAGAAGAGAGCAGAGAGCGTTTGTTTAAAAAAATTATTCTTACTTTCTGTTCAATTCAAGACATTAGAATAATTTATGCAACATTAGTTTGAGTTTAACATGAATAAAATATTTTATATTTGATATTTTAATACAAGTTTTTTTTATTAATTTGAGTCTAACATAGATAAAATATATTTGATAGTATCATTTTTTTAATATTATCTTATATATTACTCGGTAGTATACGTGTGCCGCGTTTGGTTAAATTGAATTTAAATATTAATAGATTAGTATAGCGTTTTATAGTATTATATATATTTTTAATTTTATTAATTTGAATTTAACATGAATAAATTGATAATTAAATATGAAAGTTTACTTGGATTAATTTGAGTAAATAATTTTTGTATTGCTTAGTAATGTCATAAATAGTTTGGGCTCAACATAAATAAAATAAAATACATAGTATTTGGTGGTTATATTTTTTTTTAATAGTTTGTGTTTAACGGGTATAAATAACTTATCTAGTATTTGTTAGTATCATATAAATTTATTTTTAATTAATTTGAGTCCAACGCGAATATAATAGTTCATCTAATGTTTGATAATTTTTTTTATATATGTTTCTTGATTAACTTAAGTTTTTTTAAAATAAAATAAATTAGAGAAGGTTTCGTATTATATAGTTTTTTAGATGAATTTAAGTTTAAAATAAACAAATAATTTATGTGATGTTTCGTAGTGTCATATAAATATAATAACTTTTGCATTGTTTGGTACCGTCATAAAAACCTATCCTTGAGTTAATTTGAGTCTAACATGTTTATAATGGTTTATATATATATATGTGTCTTTTTCTGGTTAATTTGAGTTTGAATGAACAACATAACTATATAGTTTTGGTATATTACATAAATCTATTTTTCGGTAATATGAGTATAGTATGAATAAACTAACTTATGTAGCAGGGGATAGTGTTATATAGGTTTAGTTTGGGATAGTGTTATATAGGTTTAGTTTGGGTGAATTTATGTCTAACAAACATATGTCACATATGTATATTTTGTTTTGGTAATTTAAGTATAACATGGATAAAATAACTTTTGTGGTGTTTGATAATGTCATATATGATGAGTTCGGATCTTGCAGCCACAACATATCCACTAACCCGAATAGGGGTAATTCAGACCATCTCACACCACTATAAATCCGAACAATGACAAATGTAAACAACTTTTGATTAAGCTATTTACTAATCTACTTAAAAACTAATGGGTATTTGAACTCGATCCGGTTTCGCCACTTGACCTGGTAAGTTCATGAGTCATTAATTAAAGTATAAATATCTCAATCACTCTCATTAATGAGGGCGATCAACATTTAATACAGGCACACGGCTTAATTATCTCACTACTTCTCACACTAAACTCAAAACACCCCAAATTTACTAAAACACTTTACAAAACTACCCCCGATCCAAACTAAACCAAACCAATACATGCCGATTCTATTTTGGTTCATTTGAGTTTAAAAAGAACAAAATGGTTTATGTAGTGTTTGAATGCCATATAAGTTTTTTTGTTACACTTTAACATGAATAAAATGACTCATGTAGTATTTTATAGTGTTACGTATGTTTGTTTTGGGTTAATTCGAATCTAATATGAATAAAAAGTGTAAGTAGTATTTGTTGGGATATTTATGGATTGATATGCTATATATATATATATATATTTGGTCATTGTCATAAAATAATCCAATAATAAAAGTAATCACACTAATTATATTATATATAATTAATTATGTATTGGTCCTATAGGTGAAAAGGCGTTGTGGACTTATAAGTGTGGTAACCAGGTTGAATTTAGGCACTTTGAAGGATTAAGCCCAATTCTAAACAGTTAGACATGAACTTATAATTCAGGGACTAAACTATTTCTATCAATTTAACAGTTGTGGTCCCGTTCACAAAGCGATATAAGTTAATGAGGTTTATAAAATTAGGGTTCTAGTTGTATTTGCCTATAAAAAGAATGACTGGATTTAAGACATTTCTCTAACCTAAACTCAAAAAGATGAGTCGCCGCTTTGTTGAGAGGAATACTAACAATTATTTTGCAGGAACGAAGTCTTGAATAACTTTAAGCACGATACAAGTATAAAACCTGAAGTAAGAATTCAAGCAGGAATATGGATACCATCATGTAATACCGTAAGTTTACACTTTATTCTATGTATGCAGTAGATAATCATATTGGGGGTTCAATATATTTATGCATATTTGATAGACTAATTTGATGTCATTCAATTAGTTCTATCAATTGGTATCAGAGCCTTAACCCTCAAAGGATATATATGATAAACGTATGTACATCTATAATTGAATCAAATAATATTTTTCTTTATTGTAAAGAATCCATGCCATTGAGAATTAATTGATTAATTGACTTGGTTAGTTTATGGATTTAAGATTTATATGAAGAGCATGTATACAATGATTTATTCATATAAAACATGTTTATATGTTTAATTTTTTGAATAAATTCATGGTATGTGTATGATTTGATATTTTTATTCTTTAAAATAAGGTTTGATGGATGGCTCAAACCTATCGGGACAACATCTCATCGATGGTTAACCCCTAATGTTATCATCGATCACAGGTTGTCCAGCGACATACAGTGACCAACGAACAATCGTCACTATGAATGAACTGATGAGGATACCATCACCAAGCCGATAGATCAGGAAACGTTCGACCAGATTAAAAACTATATCGAGGCCTAAACAAGGCCAAACCGAGGGATTTCTAGTACGATACCAAGGTAACCCACAACAGTACATCTACGCCACACACAATGACAAAGCCGAGCTAATGCAAGGGACGTTTGCATCATACTAAAACAACTCGCAGAGCATTGTCTACGCATTGAATCTAATAACCAAGGAGAGACCTCATAATAGGATGTCTACATCATCCAAATAGGAATGATCGAGCATAGCTAGATCGAAAACCGAGCAGAGACCCAGCTATAAAGAACCAACATTTCCCAATAAGGAATGACCTAGCACAATCGAGCAGAAGCCACAAGGAGAACCAAACGCTAATGGAGATGTATATCTAACGCAAAGTTTACTCAAGAAAGATCGTTTAAAAGGCCACACACTAAAAGTAAAAGGGAAAGCAAGGTCTGGTGTGGATAATTATTGCCTGATGGTAGGCTTGTAATTTGTTTGGTGTTTAATAGTAGTATGTGAGTGTTTTATATTTAGTGTAGAGAGTAGAGAGATAATTAAGCTGGCTGGTAGCAGTTAGTTCTCATTACCCACACTTAATGCAGGTGGTTGGGTATTTATACCCTTATGTTTGGGTCCTTATGGGCTTTCGGGTCATGTTTAATGGACCTGGGTCATGTTCAAAGACCCATGAGCTCTAAGTAGGAGAGCAAGTAGCTTAGTCAAGAAGTGTTTAGGTTTTCTAGTACTTTTGTCATAGTTCAAACAGTCCCATTGGCTAAGTGTTCGAAGTGCTCTGTCCGGTCCGGAGGGCTTGGACCGATCTGTCCCTGTCCGGGGAGCAGGCAGAATTCGAACTCATCAGGAGCCCCTTTTTTAGGTGTTTGTTCAAATACTCTTGTCAAAGACCTGAAAAACAGTCCGACATCAGGGGTAGTTTTAATCCGGACAGGTCTGTTAATTTGGGCTATGGGTTTATCCGGACTGATAAAGCTTCACGAATTCAAAACGGTTTTTGCGAGAGTTCGTGGGACACGTGTCGCTCTCTGATTGGTTGCTTCAGCCGTTTTTTCACCTTGAATTTTGAACCCACCTTCTTCGAAAAGAAACCCTTTAATTAAAGGTGGTGACATCAGCGCCGTCTTTTAATCATTACCAATCTTTTCGAATTCTCCTAGGAATCAACTTCTTTTTTCAGATTTACTATAAATTGAAACTCACTTTCCACTGTTTTACCATCTCTTTCACATTTACTCTGCAAAATTTCTCAAAGTTTTCTCTCTCTAAAGCAAAAACTGGCTCAGTAGTTTATGTTTACAGCGAGGAACGCTCTGATCAAAGGCGGGTGGCTCAACCTTTCTGAATTAGAGAAAGCACAAAAAGTTGAAAGGGAAAGACGAATTGCGGCAGGGCTACCCACTTCACCTGTTGATAGACCAATCACCTCTGCCACAGAGTCAGATCAAGGCTCTTCTTCTTCTTCTAAGGGCATCAAGCCGAGAAAGTTATTCCAAACTAACCTCTCCCCCATTATCTCTGGTTCTTCGGTTTAAGAATTAGAACCTGCTGTCGAGCCAGGAGTAACATCTACTAGCCTTAAAAAACCCTCACCCTTTATAGCAATGGGGTCAGATACGGAGCACTCCCCTCAGAAGCTAGTCGATAGGAGGAAAGGCCGGTTAGTTAAAGGCCAAGGGTCTAAAAGCACTCCTTCAAAGTCGGGTGCTAAAGATAGCAGCACTGGGTCTGAAGTGCCTATTAGAGCCCCCAGGGATAGACTGTCCGGTCCGGAGGGCACCAATCCAAGTCTTCAAAGAGAAGCACCTGCTCCAGAAACTCTACCAGAGGCCAAAAGCCAAAAAGACACCGAGGCCCAACAGTCCGGAGACAAAGCTAAGTCAAATTTGAACCCTCCCTCCACTACTGCTGCTGAAAACCCTTCAACAATTATGGAGGAAGTAATGAAGGACTCTGTTGAAGAGGCTCCATTTGAGTTTGAGCCCTCCGGTCAGACCAGTAGTGCAATAGTTTCCAAGAAGGACAAAGGCAAAGGGAAATTTTATTTGAGGCATCCGGATCTGCCGGAGAGCCTTGAAGGAAGAGTGGGGCCTTGTTTTCACAAGGTCAGCGTTAATTACCTCCTCTCCTTGTAAAATATCAACTACGCATTCATCCACACAGCTAAGCTGGGCAGGATGCGTACGAAGTGGGGAATACCGGAAAATGTGAAGATCAGGATTCCCGTACACCCAGAGACTCCCATGGACTGCAAGTTGAGTGAAGTTGTTATGTTCACGGAGCTATTTAACTGGGGGATCAGATTCCCACTGGACCCAGAGATTGTCAGATACTTCCATCTGATAAAACTCTGTCCGAGCCAACCGAGCCCCAACGCCTGGTATACCCTCATGTCTTGCATCATGGCATCAAGGCTGTTCGGGATCCCTCTGCCAATGGAGGAGTTTGCTTCCGTGGCCAGTCTTTGTAGAAACCACCACATCCCCTTTTACCATTTCAATATAGGGGATGACTTCAAGGCTGTGGATGATTTGATGGAGGCGGAGAGGAATTGGAGGACCCAGTTCCTATTTGTTAGTGGTGCTTGGGAGAACGGACAGAAGATCAAATCCGTAGTGAACCCAAGCCTCCTCAGAAGCAGGTGGAGAAGTGACCGTAAGTCTCCTGCCTTATATTTTTGTCTCTTTCCCTTTTTTTTAGAGTTAGTTTATACTAATTGGTCTTACTTTTGCCTTAACAGAACTGCCCAAGGAATTTGGTGATTACCTGAAAGCCGGGCAGGCTACTTGCACCAAGATTAATGCTTGGGCTGCTGAGAGGTGGGGGAACCGGTTTCATGCCGCATTTACCGGAGGTAATTTGGCAAGGTCTCACTTGTGGAACACCACAGGTCGGAGAGACTTGACTTGGGAGGAGCTCACTACTCAGCCTCCTCCAGATGTTGTGCTTAAGAGGACCCATGAACTGGACGGGACACTCTTCTTGCCAGGCCGGGCCAAAGCCCCGAGCAAGATGAAAGGCAAGAAGAAGGGTAAGAAGAAGGTGGGTGGTGCTAATCCTGTTGATGCAGAGAAGGATGCTCCAATAGACCCAGAGGGGCCAGCCCAGAGCCAAATTGATGCTGCTCTCTTGGAAGTGGTGGATCAAGAGACTGAAAAGCAAGAAGCGAACCTCCCAAAACCCCCAAGGACTTCCAAGAGAAATCGTAAACAGGGAAGCGAAGGCACAAACCGGGAGGCCAAGAAGAAGAAGACTTCTAAGGGAGACGAGCTTTCTCTCCGGGCTCCGGAGCCTTCTTTCCAAGCTGAACCTACTGACCCAACGCATGCCGAGGAGATTCCGGGTGACTTTCATACCGATGAGGTTGAGGGGGGAGATATTAATATTGATGGAGTAGACATCAGCAATCTTGGTGAGCTTGGTGAATACTTCCTCAATATTCCTAGAGATGACTTTGTCGGGCCTTACCTTCCTCCGAGCACCTCCAACACGGTCACTTTTAATGGTAAGACCTTTATCGTTTCTAGTGAAAGGGATGCCATAGCCCACTCTTTGTTAAGCAACGTTCAGCCTGTACTATTGTTGGAAAAACAAGTTCGAAACCAGGCCGATATCATCAAAGATCTCAAGTCTGACAAAGAGAAGTTGTCCGATGACCTTCGCACTGCCACTTCCAATACTGCCATGTTGAAGGAAGAAACTGAGGAGTTGAAAAGAAACCAAGAGGCAAGCACCACAAAAGTCGCCACTTTAGAGGACACCATTAGAGATCTCCGGGAGAAGTTGTCCGGTCTGGAGAAAGATATTGCTACCTCAAATGGAGAATCCAAGGCCAAAGACCGAATCATCACCAACTTGACCAATGACAAGATTGCTCTCGAAAATACAGTGTCCAAGGCTGCCGAGGAGAAAACCACTTTGTTAGGGGAGCAGGAGGCCAAGATCCAAGCCAAGATCGATGCCTATGCCAACTATGTGATCGACTCCCAGGAGGATATGTATGCCAAGGTAAGGTCTGCCATGGTTCTACTCTTCCATGAGAAATTTCCGAAGAGGAACCTAGGGGACTTGTGGCTTTATGTAGACGATGCTGACCTTCCACATCATACAATGTCCGAAGGCGACCAGTATGGAGTCTCCAATGCATCCTCATCCGATGACGAAGAGAAAACCGGAGAGAACCCAGACAAAGAGGAAGATGATCCCAAGGGAAAAAAGAAGGTAGATGAAGGTGAGCCATCTTCAAAGGTCAACCTTAACTTATGATTTACTTTTTTTTTTACTTTTTATCCAGACTAAAGTCCTTGGAAGGCCAAGGCATTCTTTTTGTAATTGTGTCCGGTATCTGACCGGATAGGTTTTTGTTTTGTTTTGACAATTCTAAAGTCCTTGGAAGGCCAAGGAATTTTAAGTTATTTCAATGAATATTTCTGTTTTGTACAAATCTCATCTTCTTTCATTGCTTGTTCCAATTTTGATGGCTAGAGTTTAAATAGCCTTTAGTTATTTCATAGTGAGAGTGTTTAAGTTCTCCGGCTAGAGTTTAAATAGCCCTTAGTTATTTCAATCCGGATAGTGTGACAAATGACAAAACTTAAAACACTTGGGAAAATTTTTAAGAAGGCATCAAATTTTATTCAAAATCCCGGACACCTCATTAAAACCTCCCCGTGCCACCGGGGAGGAAAGAGTATGCCCCCAAATATTTACATGGATGTTTAAACAAGTAAATATTTACACAAATGCTACTCTAAGTACATCCGGAGATGCTCGATATTCCAAGAATGAGTCAAAAATCTTCCATCTTTGTCTTCCAACCAATATGTTCCAGGTTTAATTCTTTCAACAACCATATACGGACCTTCCCAAGTTGGGGCCAGCTTTCCGAACAGTTTTTCTTTAGTGTGTAAGAAGACTTTCCTTAATACCTTGTCCCCCGGTTGAAAATCTCTTCTTTTAACTTTGGAAGCAAACCTGCTTCTCATCAAACCCTGATAGTGTGCAACTCTAAGGTGAGCTTTAACTCGTCTTTCTTCTACCAAATCAAGTTGACCTCTGATTGCAACCTCGTTAGCGTGTTCGGAGAAGTTGTGAACACGAAATGATGGGAGAGTTGCTTCAACGGGAGCTACTGCATCCATCCCATAGACCAAAGCAAAGGGTGACTCTTGTGTTGCAGCCCCAGGTGTTGTCCGGTAGGCCCACAAGACCTCTTGTAAATAACTAGGCCACTTCCCAACAGCCCCTTCCAAATTCTTCTTTAAACCGGACAGTATAGTTCTATTAGCCACTTCAACTTGCCCATTTGCTTGTGGGTGGAAAGGTGAAGAGAAACAATGTTGTATACCCCTTGAGGCACAGAAGCTCTCCATTTTCCTATTGTCGAACTGTGGCCCATTGTCTGTTGTTATCTTTTGTGGGACACCAAATCTGTAACAGATGTTGGATAGAATGAATTTTATAATAACTTTCGATGTTGTCCCTGCTAGAGGGGCTGCTTCAATCCACTTTGAAAAGTAGTCTATGGCAACAATTATAGTTTTGCGTCCTCCGGACGCCACAGGGAGAGGCCCTACTAAATCCAATCCCCATCGAGCAAAAGGAATAGGCTCAGAAATTGACTCTAAAGGAATGGCTGGGACATGAATTTCATTGCTGTACCTCTGGCATGGGTCACACCTTCTTACCAATTCCTTAGCATCTTTCATGATATATGGCCAATAGTAACCAGACAGTAAAACTCTTCTGGTTAAAGCTCTGAATCCACAATGGGATGATCCCTCACCATCATGCAATTCGGAGAGGACTACTTGAGACTCTTCATCCCCCAAACAGCACATGAGAGGTTTACTGTAAGATTTTTTATACAACATGTCTCTCAATATGATGAAACCATGAGCCTTGTGTTTCAATGTTCTGGCTAGTGATTTGTCCGAAGACACAATACCATTGGAGAGATATTGCAGGAGAGGAAACCTCCAGTCTTGAGGTTGTTTCACTTGTACTTCAAAAATTTCCTCTTCTTTACCCATACTAAGTTGAATGGAGGGGCTTTCCAGCACATGGATCCATGGATATGACTCCGTATATGCTATGGTTACTAACGAGTCTGCTAGCTCATTTTCTGCCCGGGGTATGTGCTCATAAACAACACTTTTAAACTTGAGTGCTTCATTCTTAAGGAGGAGTAAATATTTCACAAGCTGCTCTTTTTTAGCCTCAGATTGGCCTTGGGCATGGTGGATCAGAAGCTGAGAATCACTTAGTAGCTTGACCCTCTTAGCCCCACAAATGTAGGCTAACTTTAAACCAGCTATAGATGCTTCGTATTCGGACTCATTATTAGATGCCCTGAAAGCAAAACAAATAGCTTGGTACATTTTGTCTCCATATGGAGAAGTTAAACACACCCCTGCACCACACCCCATAGTGCTAGATCCACCATCTGTTCGGACGACCCATACCTTTTTGTCTTTCATGTTAGTAGTCTGCTCCGAATCTCTGTCGGAGTGAAATTCAACCAAAAAGTCAGCCACAGCTTGGGCCTTGACTGCTGTTCGAGGGGCAAAGTCTATGTCGAAGTCTCCCAACTCTACTGACCACTTAGTCATCCTTCTTGAAATGTCTGCCTTTTGGAGGACATTCTTCAGGGGAAAAGAAGTCCGGACGATGATGGGATGAGCCTGGAAATAAGGCCTCATCTTCCTGGCAGCTATCACCAGGGCTAATGCTAATTTTTCGAGTTTCAAGTAACACCTTTCTGCATCTATCAAACTTTTGCTGATGTAGTACACTGGATGAGGATGACCATCGACCTCCCTTACCAATACAGCACTGATGGCACAACTTGAAACTGCCAAATATACGAAGAGTGTCTCTCCATCAACTGGTTTAAACAAAGTTTTGGGGGAGGACAGGTGCTTCTTGATCTCATTGAAAGCCTCATTACACTGTGGGGTCCAATCGAATCCCTTTGCACCCTTCAAGGTTTGAAAGAAAGGAGCACACCTGTCCGAAGACCTTAAGATAAATCTGTTTAAGGCAGCTAATCTCCCTATTAACCGTTGTACTTCTTTAATATTTCTAGGTGGCTCCATCTGGAATAAAGCATTGAGCTGGTCTGGATCGGGCTGTATCCCATGCTCACTTATAATATAGCCTAGAAACTTTCCGGACTGCACTCCGAACACATATTTTTCTGGGTTTAACTTTAAATTCACTTTTACCAAGTTGGCAAAAGTTTCTTGGAGATCACACAAGTGCAATTGCTCGTCCACACTCTTCACCATCATGTCATCAATGTATACTTCCATATTTCTTCCAATCTGATCAGCAAAAGCCTTGTTTACTAACCTCTGATAAGTAGCCCCAGCATTTTTCAACCCAAACGGCATTACCTTATAGCAATGGAGACCTCTGTCGGTGACAAATATGGTATGCTCTTGATCCTTCGGATCCACTTGAATCTGATTTTATCCGTAGAAGGCATCCATAAAGGAAAGTAGCTTGTTCCCAGAGGTGGAGTCTACTAACTGATCAATCCGGGGGACCGGATACAAATCTTTTGGGCAAGCTCTATTGAGATCTGTGAAGTCAATGCATATGCACCACTTGCCATTTTTCTTCTTTACCAGAACCGGATTGGTAGTCCACAAAGGATATTGAGACTCCTTGATGTGCCCCATCTTTATGAGCCTATCAACCTCTTGCACAATGACATCAGCCTTTTCCTTAGAAAAAGCTCTTCTCTTTTGAACCACTGGTGCTACGTCTCTCCGGACGGATAGGTGATGTGATATCACTTCTGCTGGAACCCCAGTAACATCAGCATTGCACCAAGCAAAAACGTGCTGATGATTCTTCAAAAACTTTAACATTTCATTTTTCAGATCGGGTGGCATTTTGGAGCCTATTTTAACACTTCTTCCTTCTTCCAAACAGTGTGTCTCTACCTCTTCGACTGGTATCAATACTCCAGGGATTTCTCTGGGGTCATCAATTTCACCCTCACCCCCAGAAAGCCCCTCAAACTGCTATTGCTCGTTGATGCGAACTGCCCCCAGCGTCCGGGGTGCCAGAGCAGTAGCATAACACTCTCTTGCAATATTTTGACTACTCCAGACGACTCCAACCTATCCCTGAACAACATATTTCAAGCACTGATGGACTGTCGAAGCCACTGCATGCATCCTAGAGAGCCAAGACCTCCCTAGAATAGCATTATAGCAAGTGGGACAATCCACCACAATAAAGAGTATTCTGACCATTTTCTTGAAAGGGCCCTTGCCCAATAGAACTTCCTCTTCGAACTCTCCGATCACATCTGCTGAGCTGCCTGTAAAGCCCACAATTGATCTGTAACTCTGAATTACAGCTAGATTTTTCATTCTTTTGTATGTGGTTAAGAAAAGGATATTGGCTGAGCTTCCAGTATCCACCAGAATTCGTTTTATGTCGTTGCCCCCAATAGATGCTCCTATGACAACAACATCCTCATGAGGGCCAGCAATATCTCTTAAATCATCTTCATCAAAAACAATGAAGGGGAATGAATTTTGTGACTGATAGGAAGTCATGCCTCCTTCTAGCTGGGAGGCTAAAGTATGAACGTGCCTCTTCCTCGAAGAAGCAGTAGGAGCTGTCATAGTGTCCCCTCCGAAAATTGTAAGTGACTCAAAAAACTTAATGAGTCCGGAGACCGACCTAGAACATTCCTCAATTGTACCCACTCTGTTTCGAGTTGGATCAGGATCCAAGTACTCAGATTCCACATCAAACCTCTCAATTATAACCATGGCTCCCTCCGGAGCAACATTACTTGGACCAACCCGGTGAGTGTTGTCAGGCCTGTTACCTCCTCTTCTTTTGACGTAAGCTCCCAGCTTTCCCCTCTCAATCAAGTTCTGAACTTCTTGTTTCAATGCTATGCAGTCATCAGTGGTATGACCAATATCATTGTGATATTGGCAAAAAGAGTTATTGCGATGCTCTCTGGGATACTGCAATGTGGCTGGTCTCCTATAATGCACCTCTTCCTTTGTTTTATCAAAAATGGTGGCCACATTTTCTTTTAATTCTGCGAACCACTCTGGTTGGACCCATGGACCTCTTTTTTTTTGGATTGCTGACTCTGAGCAAGAGCAGCTGGCTGAGACTGAGCTTTTGCCCTACCATGCCCCTGTCCGGTCTCTCTTGCTTTGTTCCCGGACTGATTCTGATTGGGATTTGGTGTCACCGGGGTAGACCTCACCTGCCTGTGTACCCTGGTTTTCTTTGTTTCATCAACGTTTATTTGTTTTCCGACCTGATTCAGCAACCCTCCCCATGTCATGGCCTTCTTTCTGGTCACTGAGCCAGCCAAGTTTCCAGAGTTCAAGTCCTGTCTTAGGGATGCTATTACTACCTGTTCGAAGCAATCAGCCAACCCATTCTTGGTGTTCACAAAAAGGTTTATATATTCTTTCAAGGACTCATTTGGTTCCTGGGCACAATGGATTATTGTGTCTCCATTGCCCTTTAGCTCTTTACTCCCTACAAACTGCCTTCGAAAGGCTACCCAAAAAGTATCGAAATCTTTAATACAACCTTAAGACAGGTTGTTGTACCATTTTCGAGCACTCCCCGTAAACGATTGGGAGAATTCCCTACAAAGTAGTTTATCGTCATCGTCAAACTTCATCATGAACTTTTTAAATTGTTCCAAATGGTTGTCCGGATCAGTACTGCTATCATACTTTTCTATTTTGGTGCTGTCAAACCTCTTAGGGAGGTTTCCGGACAGAATTTTAGAAGATAATGGAGATTGCCTCCAATTGCTTCCACGACTGAACACAGTATCCTCATTGTGAGTTGCAAAGATACCTGGTTCATCGTGAAAAGCGAAGGGATCCATCAGCATCCGGTCCACATGCCTCCGGCTGTGGGATGACCCTTTACCAATATTCTTCTTCATCTTCCCATGTCTATCCTTTTTTCTTGAATATGTTTTGATCTGCTTTTGCTTCTTTCTAGTTCGACCCTCATCGCTTCTAGAGGATAGAGATTTTTCAACTCCTTCATTGTCCGAAGAGCTATCAGAAGATTCTGAACTTGAGTCAGAACTCTCCACTGGCTTAGACCGGTGAGACTTTTTGGAGCTGGTATGAGTCTTTTTTGTGCTCACATGAGTCTTTGAAGACTCATGCTCTCTGGGGTTGTCGGTGTGATGAGCAACTGATGCTTTGAACTTTTCTTTCATGCCCATCTTAGCCTTTTCTGCCCTCAGAGCTTCTATTTCACCCTTTAGCCTATCGCGCTCTTCGACAGTGTACTCATCGTTCTCTCCCACCACTTCGAGAAGAGCTGGTGGTACTTCCGGATTGTCCGGATTCATTCGGACAGACTTTCTTAGCTGGTTTTGAATGCTTGATTAAGGCACCTTCTACTCCCACTGTGGTCGCCAATTTGGTGTGGATAATTATCGCCTGAGGATAGGCTTGTAATTTTTTTGGTGTTTAATAGTAGTATGTGAGTGTTTTATATTTAGTGTAAAGAGTAGAGAGATAATTAAGCTGGCTGGTAGTAGTTAGTTCTCATTACCCACACTTAATGCAGGTGGTTGGGTATTTATACCCTTATGTTTGGGTCCTTATGGGCTTTCGGGTCATGTTTAATGGACCCGGGTCATGTTCAAAGACCCATGAGCTCTAAGTAAGAGAGCAAGTAGCTTAGTCAAGAAGTGTTTAGGTTTTTTTAGTACTTTTGTCATAGTTCGAACAGTCCCATTGGCTAAGTGTTCGAAGTGCTCTGTCCGGTCCAGAGGGCTTGGACCGATCTGTCCCTGTCCGGGGAGCAGGCAGAATTCGGACTCATCAAGGTCCATCGAGGAATGACACACATCTACCGAGGTTGGTAGATACCATTA
The DNA here is from genome assembly GCA_036936605.1 of Limnanthes douglasii subsp. nivea. Classification (NCBI taxonomy): domain Eukaryota; kingdom Viridiplantae; phylum Streptophyta; class Magnoliopsida; order Brassicales; family Limnanthaceae; genus Limnanthes; species Limnanthes douglasii. The sequence continues at coordinate 221,338,988 of JAUPFV010000001.1, forward strand.
AAGAACTCAACAACTTATTAAAAGAATTTTTGGCTAGACGATCCTTGTAACACACCATGATCTGAGTAATGATCGTAATCATTGGTCCATTACTAATAATATAGGTCCACGATCGTAATTGGTGGAATTATGTTATTAGTGGGAAAGTGGAACTGCTTTGTAAAAAGTATAAATAGGATTACAAAATAAAATTACTACTTTGCAGATTATTCATTAGATATCCCCTTAACAAATTTGGCGCCGTCTGTAAGAAAAGTTTAAAAAAATACACACAACAACGAGTTTTTGAACCATGGTAGTAACATGATTTAGGGTCGAAAGGGATATTCTGGAGCATAACGACAATACAGACCACCAGAGGATTGTGGTGGATCAGGTAGACGAGTGTATTCAAGTACCTCATAGCGTTTCCATTAATCCAGAGAATGAAGTCACAAACTTCGTTGAGATTAGAGCCTAGGGCGGCACACCACCTATTGCAACTGTACCGGAAATCACCCCCCGCACGGCAGTAGGAGTTAGGAGGCATGTCGAGCTTGAGGCGACAACCGACAACCCCATGAACATGCTCACAATCTAACAGTTGGAGCAGCAGTTGTAGCATATGCATCAAGAGCAACAAATGGTCGCCCATGACGAAGTTGCCAAGGAGCAAGTTGAAGTAGCAAGAGAAACCCTAGCAGAATTGTGAAATTCCCTCCATGCGTTGACATCCAAGGTGCGATGGAATGACCGTGGGAGGCAACGTTCAGGGATTAACGTCAGTCAAGCACGTAAAGAGGATCCGTCTTCTAAACATGTAGATAATGGTGAAGGAGAAGGCAAAAGCAGCGCCAAAATATTGTCTAAAGAACAGGATCCACACAGAGACGTGCAGCCAGACGTCCCTAATACGGCTCAGGAGAATAAAAACTAGTAGTATGATCAAGTCCGCCCTAAAGTATCTAAATATATCCTTAAAGAATCTTCATTTGTGGAAAAAATCCTCGAAGCTCAGATCCTCAGAAAGTTCGATTCATTCAGAATGGAAGCGTACGATGGCATAAGGGATCCAGAAAAACACTTGGAATAATTCCAGAATATGAAATGACTTTCAACCTGGATGATGCCATGCTCTACAGAGCCCTGTCCATGACTCTTAAAGATAACACCATGGATTAGATTAGTAGTTTGGCTAAATGATCTATGTATGATTTTGCATGTTTATGGGGTGCCTTTAGAGAAAGATTTGTTGGTAACAAAGATATCCGACGTGAAAGCGACTCCATTATGAACCTCGACAAAACGAGGGACGAGTCATTGAAAAACTATGTCAAATGCTTTGTTTATTCCATGGATGCCTTACCAGATTTGGAGGAAACTATGGCAGTCGCTTCCCTCAAGAGAGGCCTCAACCGAAAGGGGCATGTGTATGTAAATTCGGTCTGTTTTCTAGTATCAAAAATGGGTGCTATTTTAGCCCGAGCGGACTAGTTCATTCAGGTAGAAGATGCTACAAAAGAGAAATCACCAGAGAGATTCCTGCCTAAACCTAAGAGAAGATAATACGATATGAGAAGAATAGAAGAAATGCCTCGTCGTGAGGGTACCCGTAGCACCAACAACCGTCGACCTACACACTACGAAAACCCAACTCATCGATTTACCCATTTAACCAAGACGATTCTGTTATCTTTGATCGGACGAAGAGAAGGACAAGGTGTTTACCCCCTTGAATTATGAGCGTCGCCGGCCACAAGAATTCAAGAAGACACTGCTGCTCTTATCATAATGATTACGATCACCCGACTGATGAATACTAGCAGCTCAAGAAGGAGATTCAAAGGTTGGTAGACAATAATGAGCTCATTCAGTTTCTTAAGCAGCAAGAGCATCATCGCTGGCCTGAACAGAGGTAAAAAACCCGTCCAGCCAAAAACGAGGGACGCTAGAAAGACAAAAGGGTGGACAAAGGAAAGCATCAATGCTTGTTCACAATCTCCACGGGAGGAAATTTGTCGGGCAACAGCCAGAAGCCTAATAAGAGGGCTAAAATCGAGCATGAAGTAGATGCCGTTGAAGACTCATCTTACCATAACTACCGTGACCCTATAACCAACCTTATTTTTAATGATGATGACCTGTATGAGATCACCATACCACACGAGGATGCTCCAACGGTTAACTTAGATATTGGACGAGTGATGGTCAATAGGGTTTTAGTCGACATGTGCGGTTTGGAAAATATATTTTTCAAAGCCAACTATGATCGCATGATATAAGTGCCACTATATAAACCCACCCATCTTACTTTGGTAAGATACAAAGGGAAGTCATCTTAGTGCGTCAGTGAGGTCGAGCTTATGGTCAAGGTGGGTCATGGGGCTACTAAGAAGGAACTTAAGACATTGCTCATGATCTTCAATGCCCCCAGTTCTTATCACATTATTATTGGTCGATCATGGCTACATCGAATAGAGGCCACTCATTTTACTTTCAGGAAATGCATCAAGTAACCGGTCGGAAACTCGGTCGGTATCATACGAAGATCCAGCAAACTGCTAGAAGTTATTGTGTAGTAATCAAGCAAGTAAAAGTTCTACAAAATATGTTTGACATCTTGCCTTAGTTTAACCTAGAGCTCAACCAATTCAAATGTACTTTTGGGTTTGCAATGGTAAATTCCTCAGGGGTGTAGTCAACAAAAGGGGAATCAAAGTAGATCCTACCCAACAACAAGCACTAATCCAGATGGAACCTCCAAAGAATATCAAAGAGGTTCAATGCCTAATAGGACGCATAGCCGCACTACCACGTTTCATATAAAGGGCATCAGATAAAATACACATTTTCTTTGAAGTAATCCAATGAGCCAAAACGTTTGCATGAAACGAAGACTGTAACACAGCTTTCGATGCTTTAAAGAAATATCTCATATCTCTAGAAATATTGCCATCCCCTATGGCAGGTGAGCCTCTATTTTTGTATTCATTCGTCTCTCCTTTTCCAATTAGCGCAGTATTAGTAAGGGAACCAAATGATATCCAATGTCCGATATATTACACCAGTAAAACCCTAGTAGATGCGGAGACTCGTTATCTTAACTTGGAAAAGTTGGCATTAGGCCTGTTAATTGTTGCTTGCACCAAGGGCACACTGTCACCGTTCGCACTTTATTCTCTCTCAAAACTGTATTGCAAAAACCAGATATCTCTAGCCACCTCACCAAATAGATAATTGAATTGAAGGAGTATGATATTAAATTCAAGCCCTGAATTACGATCAAAAGGCAGGCCATCACTGATTTCCTCACATAATTTTCCACACCCCGCAACGATTCTACTATAGACGAACCCTCGCCCGATAAATCGAACTTTAAATGGATCATCAAAACTTATGACGTCTCAAGCACGTCGGGATGCGGTGTCGACATCGTTCAAAGGCCACCAATGGGTGATGAATTCCACCAAGTTATCCGCTTTAATTTCCTAGTAATGAACAATGTGGCCAAATATGAGGCACTCCTTGGAGGCATGAAGCTTGCTCTAATATGTTGAGCTCGGCTACTCAAGATTTATTCTAACGCAGAATTGGTTATGAACCAAGCTAATGACACGTATGATGCAAAAAAGGAGGGAACCCGCAACTATCTAACTTTGTTGAAAGAATATAAGTCTAAATTCTAGAAATTTTGTTACGATTAGGTGCCTCGTAACGATAACTCCGCAACCGATGCATTGTCTAAAACAGTTTCCTTGGGAAGCATTCCCTTGTCCTCATGCAACAAGTACCAACCACTGAAACCCCTATTCATCCAGAACCTGTGTGCGTGATTGACACGCCAACCGATTTGAGGCAACCTTATTTGCTAAGATGTAATCATACGTGAAACCCATTTCACGCAGGTTTACGATATCGAAGCGGTAATGCCCACCGATATAATCATACCAAGTCATAGGATCCCCAATTATACTAAGGCAACAAATGATGTTGACCGAGCCCCCCGCACCTGCAATGGTAGACACTACAATAGTTTCATTCACCTTGGGATCTGATGTAGACGCAACGGTACCCCCTATAGGTGGTTGATATTCCACATGTGCAAAGTTTTTTAACGATCGCAACTCCATGCCTGGGTTAAACTTCAACAACTCTAAAATTGCCTTTTTCTATTCTTTTCCATCATTCCTATCACCGTTTCCATAAGTTGTCTCTCACGTTCCTCTAAGTCCGCCTCCATTTTATTTACTAATTCCCTCTTTTGATGCTCTTTCTCAGCCTTAAAATCCCCAGTAGACACTTTCAACTTGCCATTCTCCATGATTAACCCTCTAATCCGTTTAAACTAATCTTCAACCCTCTGTGCGTGGGCCATATTTTATGGAAGCAGACCAGCGCTCTGAGCCATTAACCCATCATTATTTTTTATAAGGTCATTGTTCTACGCCGATAACATCGCACCACTATTAGTTAGCTCATTACACTTTTCCCTACACGAATCACGCTCACTTATAACCAAGGCCAACTCACATCGCAGCTTATCATTTTCTTAAAAATATTTTTAATGCCACCCCTTGACCAACCCATAAGTGTTCTAGAACCGAGCAAGATCAGTGGTAAAACCTTTTACAGACCCAAATAACATAGCTTCTCGTTTTCACTTTTCCATCACTTGGTAATCCATGCCTGACATGCGTCGGTAGGCCAATATAACTAAATTATGATGTATTTGCATATACATTAAAGTAAGGTTATAATCTATTCAACCTACTATCAAGTTACCTTACATATTTAGACACGAGAAAACAGATTTACCTCGATGATAAGCTTCAATTGTCGTTATAAAATCTCGCTCATAGGCATGTTTTTATAAAACGACAACTCGTGAAAACGTTTTAGCTGCTCCAACATTATCCATGATGATCGCGACATTATCGTGCTCACAAGAGGGATCTCCTTAGCTAATCCAACATCTCGGGCAGCCCCACTTGTATGATTTAGTTTTGGTACAAGGCCTGGCTTCACAATATTCACAAACGATGACCCCACAGCCACACCTTGAAAAAACATCATATAAGATGATCTTATGCCCGCACCCTTTATGAAATTCTCCATCCGGCGAGTTATTTCTTCCGGTATCTCTATTCTTTCTCTTCAGCATGCCATTACTCCCACCAACCTGCTTCGGTCGGCCATCTTCCCTTGAGACTCCAACACGATCACCTCAAAAGCCTTCCCGTTTTCTTTTCATACATTAAGGATCGCCTCATCAACCTTGTTCTCTGTAAAATTACCATATCTTTCATCATCTTCATCTACTAGACTCAATTTCCATTATGATATGGAAACATCATTCATAATGAAGTGTTTCTTTTTCAAAGGAGAACATTCCTCCTCCTCAGTTTCTGCGTCATTTTCACATGGGCGCCGACCACGCTCATTCACTCTTCCTCTCCTGACTGTGTTGTACTGTCTTCTTGTTGGCTACCATCCCCAACATCTTGAATGGTCAGCATCTCCTCCTCCCTCTCATTGTTTTCTCGTGGGGGTGATGCATAATCAACCTCTGTAGCCTTACCACTCTGGGGCACGGCCAAACCAACCCCCGCACTGTTACGATCACATTAAATTTTTGGGTATGGCTATATATACCCAATTCCGGTTTAAGTATACCCAAAATCCTCATTTGACTTTAGTTTGACTTTTTTTTACCAAATTATCCTCGACAATAAAATTAATCTCGAAACTGCCATTAAGTAAAAAAAACTACTAAGTGTATCCTAAGTATACCCAATTCACCAAATAACCTATTTCGCTATTTATACCTAAACAAACATTCTTCTTTAGTGAATTTATCATCCAAATAGTTTAGTTTTCTTAAAATCTTTGAAACCAAGTTCAAACTTCAAAATAAAATCAAGAACATTCAACCTCATTTTAGAGAAAAACACAAAATCGATCATGACTCAACCAGAACTAGGGATTAGCGTGGAGGAGTTGATGTCGCCGGAGATAAGGGATGATGAAATGTCGCCGAAAAAAGAGTTGGAGTCGCCGGAGAAGCAGCCACCGTCGCCGGAGAAGTAGTCATCGCCGGAAAAGGTAGAAATATTCCCGGTAGCCTCAGCACCATCGGTTCCTGGCCATGGAACCGGTGGTTCATAGGTCACGCACGGCCGGTTCTCGGCCTTAGAACTGGCCGTGCGTGACCTACGCACCACCGGTTCCATGGCCAGGAACCGGTGGTGCTGAGGCCTCTGTCCGGTAGGTACTGAGGCCTCGGTACCACCGGTTCTATGGCCATGAACCGGTGGTGCAGGGTCCTCAGTCCGCTCGGTTCTGAGGCCCCTTCACCATCGGTTCAAGGCCAGAGAACCAGTGGTGCACCTGGTCATGTACGGTCGGTTCAAGGCCTTTTAACCTTCGGTTCACGCAAATTTTCTGTAAAAAATCAAGGTTTTTTGTTTTGTTTTTAATTATACCTGATTGCTTATTGTGGTTTGTTGTTGTGTAACAAGGGACGGATGTCGCCAATGGGACTGAAGAACCTTTCGCTACTGACTACAGTAATTTGTTCTTCACTACCGAGTTCTATACACACGACGCGTTGATTAAATGGATTACCAAAACAGGAAAACTCCATGGTATGGTTATCAACATAAGTCGGCGCGACAAAGTAAACAGTAGAAAAAGTCCTAGGATGTATTTCCAGTGTGAGAGGTCGGGAAAATATACTCCTAGAGTAGCAGAAAAAAACCGTAAACGGAAGTCTACAGGAACGAAAAAGATTGACTGCCCATTTCAGCTTCTCGGGTTAATGGTAGAACCAGATCAATGGAAGTTAGAAGTCAAATTTGGTGCTCATAACCACGAGAGTTCAAAACAACTAGACGGTCATTCTTTTGCTGGCCGTTTGAATGATGAAAAGATGGAATATGTTGAACGAGTGACCTACATTGGTACTAACCCCAGAGATATACTGAATGGTGTTAAGAAGCTAAACGAAGATAATGTTTCTTCTATGCGCACCATCTACAATGCACGACAGAAAAGTAGGGTTTTAAAATAGGCGGGTAGGTCACAACTCCAGTTGTTGTTTGGGGAGCTTAAGTCACATAATTATTATGCATGGCATAAATCTGGTGAAGACGATGGACAAGTCATTACAGATATGTTTTTCGCCCATCCAGTCAGTGTTGACCTTTTGCGGACATTTCCAACAGTTTTGATCATGGATAGTATGTATAAAGTCATACAATATGGTATGCCATTGTTTGAGATAGTGGGTGTGACGTGTACCGAATTGACTTTCTGTGCGGCATTTGCCTTTATGTCCGGTGAGAAGTTAAACAACTTCAAATGGGTGTTAAGTATAAAAAAATAGATGTCATAATACAAAAGACGATAGTTTAACAAATCCTACAAATGGATAAACAACACCAACGTGAATGAAAAAGATAGATCATAACAAAGCTAAAACAAGTCCAATAATGAGGACAAATAACCAAGGAGAGAAGAGCTACATGACTTGATCTCTCCACCTAAGCGCACCCTCTTCCCCACGACCGACAGGCAATGTAACAATTGACCGAACAACGTCTAGCAATCTGTCGTCTGTGGTGCGTGGTGGTGGACTAATAGTATGCCAACCATACTCAGCCAAGTACCTCCAGTAGGTGTTCGTCGCCGACTGTCTATATGTGGCAATGGTAACGGTCAGACAATCCTCAGAAAGCAAGTGCTGACGCTAATCTAGCTATGCGCTCTCTCGCCACGTGTACCTCGCCAAATCTCCCTTCTTGTAACCCGGTCAGAGTACAAGTGGGAGTTCGGGTTCATCCTGAACCCGTTCGAACTGGTGTATAACCCGATCAGGCATGTAACCCTCGACCGTGCTCATCATCCGCAAAGGATAAACGATGGTGCGGATCTCTTGCACGGGGAACTGGACTCTGATATCCTCGTATGGCTAAAAAATGAACTGTTCCAAAAAAGTAAAACACTTAGATAGTTAAAAAAATAAAACTTAATATGAATATGTTACTGACTACTAAAATTTAAACACTTACATATGTCTCCCTATGATCTGAAAGGAGAGTACAAAAAACCGATTTGGGGCAGATGTTTTGCCCAGCAATCCGCTCGATAGCCACTTCAAAATCCTAGGCTGCCTCGCTACGTGGTCCGCGTTCTCGGAGGCTCTAAACACGAGGAAATGGTCATAAATCCAGCAATCAAGCATGACTGCAAATCCGTACAGGTTATGCTTCGATGCTTTCGAAGCATCACCCAAACCACGAAACACGAATGCCAATGCACTCGTACCCCACACTATATCCTACAAACCAGAATCCGCATTCGCCTACCCGTACAAGTAGTCAACCTTGACGCTTTTCTGACTAGTATCCGAAAAAATAGTGCAACCAAATAAGAACATCAGGTATGCTCGTGATACCTGGCGGATAGTCTCAGCATCAATCTGCTCGATGTGGCGACCCCTGGTGAAAGTCTCCCGCAGCCACTTGATCTTGAAGCCAACGCCTCTAGTGGATTGTATCTCTGCACCGACCTCATCCACTGTCAAACCTAACATACTAGCATAGTAGCTGTATGCCTCATCACGTGGAGCCGTGACTACATCCAAGGTCCGGCCAACTACAGGGAGACCTGTAAAGTAGCTGACATCGTCGAGGGTAATCGTCATTTCCCCAAATGAGAAATGGAACGTGTTGGTCTCCTGATGCCAATGCTCAAAGAATACCTCATCAAGTACTGAGTGCGTGAAGTACTGAGGTAAGTGAGCTATAAGAGGACCGAAAGGATTCCGCGCCAAATGTCACTGCACCTCTGGCTGAGCACTGAGGTCCCACATACGAAACACATTATGATGTGCATGTATGCCTAATGAAGTGCGACCATGTAAATAAAAAACTAAGTAATAAATTAATAATAGTAAAACCTTAGACTAGACGTTTATTAATTTGGTACTTACATGTCCTATGAAGACGTGATACGCCTCGTGCTCCTTGTAGTCAGGAAACAAAGGTATCTTGTTGCATTTTAGAAATGCAAACGTCTTTCGCTGCTCCTCTGTGTGGATCGCATCGATATGCTCCTCATCGATGGTGTCCTGCTCAAGGTCCCCAGTGGCATCCACCCTATCACTAACAGGTGGCGGATGTGTACTAGTATGCGCAGGGGATGGAGCACTGCGAGCGGGAGGTGGTGGATCACTAGTAGTGAGAGGTGGTGATCAGTCCTTATCCTCTCCTCCTCCTTAAGACGAAAAGTCTCAGGGTCCTCAGCTGAATCTCGTCAGCGCTTGGCATCGCGGACCCGCTCATCTTCGACGGCCTGTACCGTCTTTATATTCTTCCCTGGATGTGGCGCCCGTGATCCCGTGGGATACGCCGTAGAGCGAGGAAGACGTCTCTCCTCAACGGCGTCGGACCTACAATAATACAAAAAAAATTTACGAAATTAATAACAATAACATATGATATAACCCGCAATATTAAAAAACAAAACTACAATTCGAAATCAAACTTCCAATTTAAAGTAATTTCTTAAAAATTTCAATTTTTTTTTAAAAAAATGCAAAAGTAATTTTTAAAATGTAGTTTTGGTAATTTTTAAACAATTTCGGCTGTGCACCATAAGTGCACTGCAGCCCGTACCGAGCGGCACGGACCCCCTGTGCCGCTCAGTACACAGTGGCTGTGTCGCTTGGCACAGATAGGACTGTCAAAAAAATCCGAAAAATCTGATATCCGACCTAAATATTAGATATTGAATCCGAAAAAACGGATAATATCCGTATTCAAAAGAAAAAAGATACTATTCGTATCCAAAAATAGCGGATATAGATATAGTTATATCCGTATTCGAAATATATGATATACGAAATTTTATAAATAAATATATAATTTTTTTTTATATTTAAGTATGTTATTTCGTTATCCCACATTGTAAAAAGCAAAACAAATTACTAACAAAGTTAGCTATAAATATGAAGGGTTTTTTCTTTAAAAAATGTATCTTATCCCACGTCTAAAGTTGGAAAAAAGAGTTGCTACCAAAGTGTTTATAGCTTTTCTTAACAAGTATATATTTTTTAGTCTTATGACTTGTATCCCACATCTAAAATGTGGAAAATAATTGCTATCAAGCTTTCTATAAAAGACATGATGGCTTTTCAAAATAACTATATTTTTTAGCCTTATTTAATATTTGAAATGGGAATATGAATTTCTACTAACGTGCCTATAAAAGTAGCCTAACCAATAATAGTGCAATTAGTTAAAAATTTAGTGGAAATTTAAATATTCAGATTCAGATATTATCTGTATTCGAATATTATCCTTCGGATATGGATTCAGATATTATATTTAAAAAAAATGGATTCGAATTCGGATTCGGATAGTGATTTCGGATTTCCGATTTGGATTCGTATATAGGCAGATTCGTATCCGAAATATCCGTTTGACAGCCCTAGGCACAGATGGGCTGTGCCGAGCGGCACAACTACTCGCACTGATGGTGCGCCTAGGGCAACACTACCGTTGCGAATTGCCGGCCATTTTCCAGCCGTCTACCGGGCTGGAAAATGGCCCACACACCCTAATTTCTAGCCTAAACTCTACCATAAATCCATACCTAAACCCTAAATTCATAACTTAATCTAACCTAAATCATAAATTCATACATAAAACTAACTAAATTAATTTCAAAATTAGATTAGGGAACTTACGTAGGTGGTGGTGGTGGGTTTTTGTTCTTCACCGTGATGGAGGAGGAGGAGTTGTGGTGGCTCACCGGAAAATTTGAGAGAGAGGTGAGAGTGTTAGAGAGAAGAGAGTTTGAGAGTTTAGAGAGAAGTGAGAGAAGTGAGGGAAGTGAGAGAAAGTATAGGGAAAAATGTGTTGGATGGAAGTTAGTAAAAAAATTTGACTTATATACCTAAAAAGGGTATTTTAGGAAACAATTGATTATACTTAGATCACCTTTGGGTATACTCAAAATTGGGTATACTTAAATCAGAATTGGGTATCTATAGCTTGACCCTAACTTTTTTTCCATCAGAGCTGATAACTTTATGATGTCATCGTTTTCCCACTACCAGCCATCTTCACATTCTCGTCCTTTACAATCTCAAGCTTTGGCACACGCCATAGTCCATACTTCAAATAATTGACTTGGGTAAATAAACGAGAACCCTCCTGACCCCATGTTGTATTAGCCGCCGCTGACAACCTTACCAACAGATTTATGGTACCCTCCGGTAAACCTTCCCTGCATCATTCCTGGTGTTTTCTCTCACTTGAAAACATAAAATACTTTTAAGTAATGTCACAAGTGGGAAACTAAGTAATGTTTCAAGTGAGGTCAACATCTTCTCGTACCTCTCATTGGTTTCTCGTGGTGGTGATGCATCATCAACCTACGTAGCCTTATGCCTCTTGGGCACCGCCAAACCAACCCCCGCATTGTTACGATCACAGTATTGTTTCTCCATCTGAGCTCATAACTGTTCTGCTATCGTCGTTTCCCCACTACCAGCCATCTTCACTTTCTCGTCCTTTACAATATCTAGCTTTGGCACACGTCATAGTCCATATTTCAAATAGTTGACTTGTATGAACAAGCGAGAAGCCTCCTGACCCCATGTTGTGTTGGCTGCCGTTGACAACCTAATCAACAGATTTATGGTACCCTCCGGTAAACCTTCCTTGCACGACTCCTGGTGTTTTTCCTCACTTAAAAACATAAAATACTTTTTAAGTAATGTCACATATGGGACATGTGCGCAAAAAACCACGTAATTTTTACTTCTTACATTTACCCTTCATCGTCTCTTCAGTTGAAGGTTTATTACAACACTCTCATTCTCCCAGTTCTCCGATACGAACACAACTGTTTACTTCCAATTCTTATCCAATGTAGGAAATTCTACCAATATTCTTACCCTCATCAGTTGAGTGTAGAATAAAGACGACCGGGCTAATTTAGCCACATCCACTACAGCTAGTAGGTATGCCAAACACATGAATTCCTAACAGTCTAGAACTTAAAATTACGCTCAACAACACCCTCCATCAATCGGCAGTTAGTTGTGTAGTGCATATGCCTAAGAAACTAAAAAAATCATGTATTAAATGGGGTAAGGGTAATCGTAACCGCCAATAAAAAATCATAGTATAAAGACACTTTTCATTTTTTTCCTGATAAGCCTGGTCTCCAAGTACTGGTACCCTCACTATAACATTGCTGCAAATAGCATATCTAACCTAAGTACCCATATTTGGGGGTTAATCGCACAAAATACTCCTCTAAGAAGGATGGGATCTCAAACTCAGATTTTGTTTCGTCTCCGGCAACAACGTCTGCATTCTCTTTCTTTTTACCACCCTTTTTCGGCACCATCGAGATCAACATATGGACTGTAATGATCCAAAAATAGTTATTAGAGGAAGAAAATAGTTGGAATAACTTTCCTTGACTCGTGCTACCAGTATGTTTTTTTGCAGCACCCAACCCAATTCGGGGAAATGTAACAAAACTGGCATAAGGGTAGCCCTAATACAATATCACTATCACTATAGCCATACAACATTTACAAAATAATAGGTTTTGAGCGCGCCTTATTTTTATCGGCGGAATCTACGACGTTTAACCGTGGTTGAAAGTTTGGCTCCGTAAAATGAACGAAACTAGTATATATTCTCTTTGGAAATAAAAGTACTAACTAGTTCAATGAGTTGCAAGATTAATATATAATGTATATACCCTAAAATTAGTTTTACAACCCATGCATGATGGGACACTGGTTGTCATCTACATTAACTAAAGTAACATGTTTTCCAGATTTGGAGCGACATAATCTATCGAAACAACTTCACGTGTCAGAACCGTCATATCGCATGCGCCGCCTTCTGAGCGCCACGTGTAAATCTACCGTTTGCAATCAGTCAATTCACTGTTAGTCCGAATAAGCTACAGGGCCATGTGGCAAACTGCATCTATTTATTACCATCTATTATTCCTTAAAATTAGTTGATCCATGGATTATCGTTTTTCAACATATAATCCATAGACTATGAGGAGTCCTGATGAGGATACCCTCACCAAGCTAATAGATCAGGAAAAGTCCAAGCAGATAGATATTAAGGCCTAAACAAGGCCAAAGCAAGGGGTTGCTAGTATGTTACCAAGGTAACCCACAAGAAGTACATCTATGCCGTGCACAACGACGAAACCGAGCTAATCCGACGGACGTTCGCGTCATACTAAAACAACCTGTATAACATCGTTTACACATTGAATCATATGGGCAACGAGAGACCCCCATAATAAGGCGTCGACATTGTTCAACTAGGAATGACCAAGCAGAGCTAACTCGATAACCGAGCAAAGATCCACATATAAAGCAACAACGTTATCCCATAAAAATGACCTAGTATAACCAAACAGAAGCCGCAAAGAGAACCAAACACTAATTAAAATGCATGTTTAATGCGAAGTTTAAGATAAGCAGAGGTCATTTAAAAAGCCACATACTAAAAGTAACAGGCAAAGCAAGGTCAATCGAGAAATGACACGCATCTACCAAGGACGGTAAAACTTAGTCATCTGCAATGCCTAATGAAGATACCAGAGAGGAAATAAACACTTATTAAAAGAACTGTTGATTAGACGATCCACGTAATACATCATGGTCAGAGTATTGACTGTAATCATGTCTATTACCATAAATATAGGTCCATGGTCATAGTTAGTGGAATTATGTCATTATTGGGAAAGTGAAGAGTGTGTGATGGGGTTGACTTTTCAATCCTTATAGGGAAAGGTTAAGCATTTTGACTCCACTTATAATTGCATGCAAAAAATTAGAGAATCAATTAATTGATTATACACTCTACACAAGAGGAGAATTCACTTATAGAAAATGTATATAAAGTGTACATGATAATGTCTAAAAAAGAAATGAGGCCAAAGTATAAGGTTGATGGAAAAATACCTAGTTCAAGGTCCCTAAGATAAAAAGACCTCAGGAATCGATGGTTGGTCGATGCTTTTTCTGCAAAGAGAAGGGACATCTCAAGAAAGATTGTAAAAAATGCTCGGTTTACACAATAGGCAAATATAATTTCACATCTTTGGTTGATTTGGAAAGTAATCTTGTTTATATTGGAAAATAATACATAGTGGGTTGATGTGGTTGCAACAACTCATGTCTGTATTTATTTGCAGGGTATGTTAAGAAGCATGATGCTAAGTGAGGATGAAAGTTTCATTTTCACAACAGACAAGAGTTCATGTCATGTATTGGAATTTGGTAATTTAAATTTAGAACTTTCCATTGGGCATATATTATTTCTAGAGATTGTTATGTTTTCCCATATTTCTAAGGGATTTAATTACCTTTCTAGTTTTAGACTTTTATGGATATTCTTGTCTAATGAGAAGTAGTAAAATAACTCTTTCTTATAATGATATGATTGTTGGTCATGAAAGTTTGATAAAGGAACATAATTTGAATTTATTAAATACTCTTAATAATCATAAAATTATCATGAATGCACAACTTGTACCAAATAAGATTAATCGTTACGAAAACTCCTCTAAAATGTAGCACAAGTGGTTAGGTCATATATCAAAAGCTAGGATGGACAACCTTGTAGATGAAGGTTTATTGAGTCATTTAGATTGATCTGATTTTTATATATGTACTAAGTGTATCAAGGGGAAACATAGCAAAACCGAAAGTATAAGAGAATATAGAGCTATTGAAGTCTTAGAATTGATTAATACGATATATGTGAACCGTTTGGAAATGAATCATAGAATGGGCAGTTGTACTTCATATAATTTATAGATTAATTATCTTATTTTAGATAATCTACCTCTTTCATGAAAAGTCTAAGACCTTGGAAAAAGTCAAAGATTTTAGGACCGAAGTTGAAAAAAATATATGGTAAAATCATTAAGAGTGTTAGATCTGATCCTGGTAGTGAATACTATGGTAATATATGACGGATCGGGTGAACAATGTTAATGGATATTTATAAAATACCTAGAGGTGTGTGTCATATTCCTTTTGTATACAATACCGAGTTCATCCAACATGAATGGTGTATCTGAGAGATGGAACCGTACACTGAAAGATATGGTTAGAGGTGCGATAAGTAACTTATCTCTACCATTATCCCCCTTAGGGGGAGTCATCAAATATATCGCATATATACTCAACAAAGGTACCCAATAAGGAAACCATTAGGACCTCATATGAGCTTTGGAATTGACGCATACCAAATTTAAAGCATCTACATATATAGCGGTGTCCAGCTGAGATATTGGCTTACACACCTCAAGAAAACAAAAATTGGACCAAAAACGAGTTACCTGCTTCTTTATTGGTTATTTTGAATACTTTATGAGATTTAAGTCTTATGATCGTATCACTCATAGTATATTTGAATTGAGAACAAAAACGTTTCTAAAAGATTTAGAGTTTGGAGAAGAGAATAATAGAATATTTTTTTCATTTTGAGAAAGAATATGTAGAGATGCATGAAGTTTTTAACAGAGGTACTTAGGTATCAGAATATTGGAAACACCAATTATTTCGGTCCCGTTAAAAAAATGTAATACTCAGAATAAAACTGATGCTCCACTTGAGCTTTTAACCATGATACATATATGGTACAGTTTGAAAAGGATGAACCTTAAGGTAATCTTCTACTAGAAGATCAAAATGATATTTTAATGAGGATCAAACTGTAACTCCTCAAAAAATGCAATTAGAAGTAATAATGCCCTTAAAAATATCAAGAGGAGAAAAGAAGAATGTTATACATCCTAAGTTTATAGTATATTTTTATAAAAATAACGAAACATATGCTAGAGCTGTAGATGATCCCTTATCGTAAAAAGAAGCCATGGAAAGATCTGAATCTCGGAAGTAGATTGATTCTATGAAGGAAGAGTATAAATCAATACAAGACAATACATTATGAGAACTTTATCCATTACTTGAAGAGAAAAACAAAATTGGTTGTAAATGGGTTTACAAAACCAAAAGTAACTCCATGGGTAATATAGGAAGACATAAAACACGTCTTGTAGCGAATATTATACTAGATATTAAAGGTGATTTTAATAAAACCTTTTTTCCAGTATCGACAAATAATTTTATTAGAACAATCATGACATTAGTTGCAAACTTTGATCTTAAGTTTCATCAAATGGATGTAAAGAGCATATTTCTCAATTGTAATATTTAGTAGATGATCAATATGGTGTAACCAAAACACTTTGAAATAGGTAACTCCAAAAATACTTGTTTCCAGGCTTAATAAATCAATTTATGGGCTCAAGCAGGCTTCTCGTTAGTGGTACCGCAAATTTATTTAGGTGATAGTCTTTTTTAACTTTGAGGTCAACTCAGTTGAGGATTGTGTGAATCATAAGTTCATTGGGATTAAATTTATATTTCTGGATCAAACGAACATTCATTCTCTTTCTATCGAATAAAGGTACATTTATCGCCTCTCAGTGAATCAAGTAAGAAACAAATTTTTTAGTTTGGATTTTTCTGATAAAAAAAACTACAGGATTCAATTTATGAAAATCTTAACGTATGAGGGTACCCTCACCTAATAAGATTTAACGAATCATCGAAATGCTGGAAGAGAAGAGTATGGTCTGGAAAAGCTGTGCACACTCAAAACAAAAAACACAACCAGCAATATGGCAGAAATAGTTTCTTTTTTTAGGGACTCCAAAAAGTGCTATAATATGTTCTTCATAACTAGAGTCTCAGATCGAAAATGAAATCTAAAATAGTAGAAACTCTTTATTAGCAATGTTAAGTAAGAGGGAAGTTTTCATCTTTCTTGTTCACTTTACTTTATAGGTAGTTAGTATTTACTTAACTCGGCCCAAGCAATGCTCAAAGACATAATTTTGACATGTGTATACATAAAATTAAACTCAATTTATTGATCATTACATAGAATTCAATTAAGATATTGTATAAAATAAAGTATGATTTATTCTATTCTTTTTTTAGAATTGAAGGATTTTTTTAATTGGGTGAGTCCAACGAAGTCTTTTTAGTTTACCTTACTTTCTTTCTTTTGATTTTTCTTTTATAGCAATAACATATTAATAACTGGATCAAAAATACAATTATTTACAAGAACAAAATCTTTTTTATGCTTAATATATTAAATTTCTTTTCTGAATTATATGAAGCCAGCAAGCAAACATCGAATCCATGGATATTTGAACCCGAATATCCAGGAAAAAGAAGAATATTTGATGGAAGAACGGGAGATCCTTTTTAAGAGCCTGTTATAATAGAGAAGCCTTATATATTAAAATTAATTCATCAAGTTGATGATAAAATACATGGACGTTCCAGTGGATATTATGCACTTGTTACCCAACAAATTTCTAATTGGAATTAGATGATCTTTTTTAATTAATAAGTTTATCTTATTGTGAGATTTTACATGATTGATCGAACCTATTTGAAAATAATTAGATGATGACAAAATCATCAAAGATTTCCATTCTTTATTTATATTCAACACCGTACGAATAGTTCCGCTATTTTGACTAAGTGATTATTGAATCCTTGCCTTGGATTAAAAGGAATAAAACGGGTTGATGTGATCTGACCTATTATCAAAGATCAATCTTGAACCTGATGGATCATTTCTTTTTATGATATACAAAATAAGGGTTGTTAACTCAACGGTAGAGTACTCGGCTTTTAAGTGCGACTAACATTTTTTACACATTTGTATGAAGCAAAAGATTCGTCCAAACCAACGGTAGAGTTTATAAGACCACGACTGATCCTGAAAGGAATGAATGGAAAAAAGAGCATGTTGTATCAACGCAGAATTTGGATAACATCTATCTATTTTTTCTATTCCGGATCTGTACAGACCCGTATTTGAATTCTCGGCGTGGAACAAAATGAATTTAATTCTAAGTTGGGTCGAATAAATATATGGATATATAGATTATTTCAGAGAAAGAATGAATATTTATTCTATTCTTTTATTTAGTAATAATGGAAGAATGGGTTCATAGGAAAAAAAGCAGATATATTCTATATCCGATAAGTAACAATATGCAACATAGTTTAATCTTATTTTCTATGACTAAAGATATCTCTTTTTGTTCATCATCCAAAATAATCTGATATTATATGTCGATGACATACTGCTTGTCCCAAACAATAAGGAATTGTTACACACTACACAAATATATTTATCAGTGAAGTTCGATATGAAGAATCTTGGCGATGTCATTTTTGTGTTAGGAATTTAAATACATCGGGATCGTTCTCATGGTATTCTTGGATTATCATAAAAGGCATACATTGAAATCGTATCACAATGTTAAAAATTAAACTGCAAACTGCTGAGTACCCTTATAGAAATGGTAACATATTAAGTATGGGTCAATGTCGAAATAAAATACTTGAGATTGAGGAAATGAAACCAATACCTTATACATCGGCAGTTTAGACTATAACGTGTGCTCAAGTTTATACGAGGACATACATTGTCTTTGCTGTGAATATATTGGGGAGCTAAGTAAGTGACTTAGTTATGGAACATTAGAAGGTAGTAAATAGGATATTCTGATATTTGCAAAGAAGAAAATGAGACATGTTAACATCTAGGAAGTCGAAAATACTGGAGATCATTGGGTATTCCGACTTAAATTTTTGTGGATGCGTAAACACACTACAAAGAAATTTGGGCAACATATTCTTAATGAATTGTGGGAAAATACTCACAAAAACCAAAATGACAATTTTATTTCACCAATACGAAAGATACATTTTTCATGGATCTATGATCTATTTATGCAATCCCTATTATATTTTTTATTTCACACTAAATACTTGTACATGTTACATTAATCATGGGTTTAGTCTTTTTTGAATGTGGACTAATTTCAATTGTCATTAAGTCCATTAACTGCCAGTTGCTGATACTGCCAGTTGTGTGCCACCTTTAATGCCCTCTACGTTTGACTGTATAGAAATGGGTGTAACAACTAGGCGTCATTGTTCACGTGCAATCTTGGAAACGATAACATCGATGGTCATGCTTGGTTACCCTTTAGTAAATAATCCTTTTTGCGCACGCTTAGTTACCTTTCGATAAGATATCCCGATTGGGTTCACTCAGTTCCTTGGTTCCTAAGTTACCCTCGACGCTCGGTCAATACGTTTGTTTTCCGTGATCTTCTGAACAACGGGGTATATGACATATCATTGATGGTCTTTCTACGCTGCTTTATGAGGGAAGATTCTTATGTTGCAGTTATCGCTCAACCTAAATACTTACCCATTCAGTTCCAAGTTATATCATTTGTGACTGAACCATTCCAAGGGTGACCTTATCTTATGATGTGGTGACGACCTCATCAGTATTCCTTCTAGTGTATATAGTAGCATGATTTAAGAAGAAAGGAACTATAATGGAGTACAAGTATTAATCAAGATAGGGACGTTAGTTTGAATTTTAAGAGCGTGAGGTAGAAGTCTCCAACGGATATCCTAATGGAGATTTGATGTATTATCAGGTACATAGTGACACACGTCAAAATGTGAGACATGTTTTTTATGACATTTATGAAACAACCATAACGTGCACCTTCAAATAGGTTTGATACATCGAATCTCATAAATTATGTTACTTGAATTAATCATTCTAATAAATCAAATCACAACGTGGGAGATCACGCCTGAGTGTAATTGATACAGAGAAATTATGAAGGCAAGTAATTTATTTGCCAACGTTGTATTTACTTTAGAGTGGAAAAAAGAGTTTAAGTTTTGAAGACAAGAGGTTGGCATTTGTAAATGTTTTTCATCTTTAGAGGATACCACTACATCGCTTATAAGTATGTGATTTCTTGTTCTCTGTTTATTTGATGTATTATATAGTACTAAGGGGAATTGGGTTTTAGGTTTTCCCAGCGATTAACTTAGTTGCTTATTCCTGAACGAGATTTTACTGTAAATGCCTTCCCACTAGTAGATCTTCACTGAGCTGGTTGATTTGGTTATAACCATATTGTTGAGAAGCCTTGTTGGTAACTTGCAGTCTTGTGCCAGTCGCAATGGGTTTAAAAAGACATGAGAGAAGAAAAAGAAGACGAATAAACTGTTGGATCATAAACTTGATCCAAATAATAATAATCCAACAAGGCCCACTCAAGAAGACCCATGCAGAATTTTCAACTTACTATGTAAGCCACTCTTATTAGCTTACTTTGGAAGTCACACCTTCTTGGCTTACTATGGAAGCTAGACCTTGTTAGCTTGTTTTAGAAGCTCTACCTTATTGGCTTCTTTTGGAAGCCTACCTTCCTATAAATAGTGGAGTCCCCCACCATTGTACTCACTACCAAAAACAAGAAGAAAGAAAAATTAGAGTGTAAGAAAGAGGGACAAGATAGCTCTCTTGAGTGAAAGAAAAATATTTCTCTTCTAAGTGTGAGTTGTAAGAGTGTTCTTGTAATATTTCTTATTTTCAATTTTATCAAAGTTGTTTGTTTGCTTTTAAAAGAGTGTTGTTTTATTATTTTTCCGCCAACAAAGTGGTATCAGAGCCACAAGCTCTTTCCAAAATTTTGTTTTTAAATTTTCAACATATTGGAAATTTTGTTTTTAAATATTCAACATATTTAAAAATATGGCAAATGGTGTATCATCCTTCCAAGTTCCAACACTCAACAACAACAACTACGACAATTGGAGTATCAAGATGAAAGCTCTTCTTGGAGCACATGATGTGTGGGATGCCGTAGATAAAGGGTTTGACGAACCCGAAGATGAAGCAAGCCTTTCTCACGAGGAGAAAACAAATTTGAAGGATTCAAGAAAGAGAGACAAAAAAGCTCTCTTCCTCATCTATCAAGCATTAGATGATGATGGCTTCGAAAAAATTTCAAGCGCATCTTCCGCCAAGCAAGCGTGGGAGAAATTACAAATCTCTTACAAAGGAGTCGAAAAGGTGAAAAAGGTACGTCTTCAAACATTAAGAGGTGAATTTGAATCCTTACATATGAAAGCGTCCGAATCTATTTCGGAATATTTTTCAAGAGTAGCAACCGTTTCTAATCAATTAAAAAGAAATGGTGAGAAGTTAGAAGATGTGAGAGTAATCGAAAAAATACTCCGCTCGTTGGATCCCAAATTTGAGCACATCGTCGTGACGATTGAGGAAACTAAAGACTTGGAGAAGATGATGATTGAAGAACTCCAAGGATCACTACAAGCCTACGAAGAAAAGCACAAGAAGAAGCAAGAGATCACCGAGCAACTCCTCAAAGTAGAACTCAAGGACATGCATGCAAGTCAAGACGATGATAGAAACCAACGTGGCCAAGGAAGAGGTAGAGGCCGCGGACGAGGTGGTTATCATGGACGTGGACGTGGCTGGAATTACAACAACAATAATTCCAACTACAACTACGAGAAACGAGAAAGCTCAACACGAGGTCGTGGAAGACGAAATCCGAACTCGAGGTATGATAAATCTCAAATCCAATGCTATAAATGTCAAAGATTTGGACATTATGCTTCAGAATGTAGAGGCCCCAACAATAGAGTTGAGGAGAAGGCCAACTATGTGGAAGAGAAGACGGAGGAGAAAGATATGTTACTACTAACATACAAAACCACTAATGAAGGCCAAGAAAACACTTGGTATCTTGACACCGGTGCAAGCAATCATATGTGTGGGAAAAGAAGCATGTTCGTAGAGATCAATGAAGCAGTGAGTGGAAATGTATCTTTTGGAGATGATAGCAAAATATCGGTGAAAGGAAAAGGTAACATTCTTATTCGTGCAAAAGATGGTAGTCACCAAATGATTTCAAATGTCTATTACGTACCTAGCATGAAAAACAACATCTTGAGCTTGGGACAACTACTAGAAAAGGGCTATGATATTCATATGAAAAATTATAGTCTTTTTATGAGAGATGCAAAAGGGGATTTAATTGCTAAAGTTCAAATGTCAAAGAATAGAATGTTTCCTTTGAATATTCAAAATGATGTTGCAAAGTGTCTTAAGGCGTGTTACAAAGATTCGTCGTGGCTATGGCATGTTCGATTTGGGCATCTAAACTTTTCCAGTTTAGAGTTATTGTCAAAGAAGGAAATGGTGAGAGGGTTACCATGTATCAATCATCCTGACCAACTATGCGAAGGATGTTTACTTGGAAAGCAATTCAGAAAAGGCTTTCCAAAGGAGTCAGAGTCAAGAGCCAATAAACCTCTCGAGCTTATTCATACCGATGTGTGTGGTCCAATCAAGCCGAGCTCTCTAGGTAAAAGTAACTATTTCCTTCTCTTTATTGATGATTTTTCAAGAAAAACGTGGGTATATTTCTTGAAACAGAAATCCGAAGTCTTTGGTGTATTTAAGAAGTTCAAAGCAGTTGTGGAAAAGGAAAGTGGAAATAAGATCAAAGCCATGAGATCTGACCGAGGAGGGGAGTTCACATCCAATGAATTTATGGAGTTTTGTGAAGCACATGGAATTCGTCGCCGCTTGACAGTTCCCAGATCTCCTCAACAAAATGGTGTGGCAGAAAGGAAGAATAGAACAATCCTTGATATGGTGCGAAGCATGCTTAAAAGCAAGAAACTGCCTAAGGATTTTTGGGCGGAAGCAGTGGCATGTGCGGTTTACTTGTCCAACCGATCTCCAACAAGAAGTGTTTGGGGAAAGACACCACAAGAAGCGTGGAGTGGAAGAAAGCCCGGAATTTCCCACTTGAGAGTATTTGGAAGCGTAGCTCATGTCCATGTACCAGACGAACAACGAACCAAACTCGATGATAAAAGCAAAAGTTTTATCTTCATCGGTTACGACTCAAGTTCCAAAGGCTACAAGTTATACAACCCAAACAACAAGAAGGTTGTGATAAGCCGAGACGTGATAGTTGATGAAGAAGGCGAATGGGATTTTGGGTCTCATACAAATGAGTTCACATTTTTCCCCCAAATTGAAGAAGATGAGAAGACACCAAATGAGCAATCAGAAGATGTTGCTACCCAACATGCCTCACCAACAGCAACTACTCATGGAGACTCGCCACCTTCATCATCGTCAAATGGTAGTCAAAATGAGAGAGCAGTGGAACGTACAAGAAGCCTTAGTGATCTTTATGAGGTAACCAAACCAATGGATAACATTACACTATTTTGTCTCTTTGCTGATTGTGAGCCAGTGACATTTCAAGAAGCTGCACAAGAGAAACAATGGAGAGACGCGATGGATGAAGAAATTAGAGCCATCGAGAAGAATTACACATGGGAACTCACCTCACTTCCCAAAGGGTTCAAGACAATAGGCGTCAGATGGTTATACAAAACCAAGAGAAATGCTAAGGGGGAGATTGAAAAACACAAAGCGAGGCTTGTTGCAAAAGGCTATAGTCAAAAGGCGGGAATTGACTATGATGAGGTATTCGCCCCCCTTGCCCGATTGGAAACTATTAGACTAATAATTTCTTTGGCAGCTCAAAACAAGTGGAAGATACAACAAATGGATGTAAAGTCAGCATTTCTCAATGGCGTCCTTGAAGAAGAAGTCTACATTCAACAACCATTAGGCTATGAGATCAAAGGTCACGAAGATAAGGTGTTGAAGCTAAAGAAGGCTCGTTACGGGCTAAAGCAAGCACCAAGGGCATGGAACAGTAGAATCGACAAGTATTTCCAAGAGAACGGTTTCAACAAATGCCCGTACGAGCACGCTCTATACACCAAGATCAAAGATGGAGATATTTTGATCGTGTGTCTCTACGTGGACGATTTGATCTTCACCGGAAGCAGCCCAAGTATGTTTAATAAATTCAAGGAAGTAATGACGAAGGAATTCGAGATGACAGACTTGGGGCTCATGGCGTACTACATTGGCATTGAAGTTAAGCAGCAAAAAGATGGAATTGTCATCTCACAAGAAAGCTATGCAAAAGATATCCTCAAGAAGTTTAAGATGGAGAATTGTAGCTCGATAAGCACACCTATGGAGTTTGGAGTCAAAATATCCAAGCATGAAGAAGGCGAAAGTGTAGATCCAACATTATTCAAAAGTTTGGTGGGTAGCCTACGCTATCTAACTTGTACGAGACCAGATATTCTTCATGCAGTTGGATTGGTTAGTCGCTATATGGAATCTCCAACAACAACTCATTTCAAGGCTGCAAAGAGAATCCTTCGTTATCTGAAAGGTACAATCGACTTTGGATTACTCTATTCCATTTCTAATGATTACAAACTTGTTGGGTATAGAGATAGTGATTGGGGTGGAGACATAGACAATCGAAGGAGTACTACTGGATTTGTATTCTTTATGGGAAATATTGCTTTCACGTGGATGTCAAAGAAACAACCGATTGTCACGTTGTCCACTTGTGAGGCTGAATATGTTGCTGCTACTACATGTGTTAGTCATGCGATTTGGCTTAGAAATCTATTGAAGGAGATAGACCTAACACAGAATGAGCCAACTAAAGTGTATGTCGACAATAAGTCAGCCATTGCCTTAGCCAAAAATCCAGTATTTCATGATCGAAGCAAGCATATCGATGTTCGCTACCACTACATAAGGGAGTGTATTTCAAGAAAGGATGTGCAAGTAGAATATGTGAAGACACAAGATCAAGCTGCTGATATTTTTACCAAGCCACTGAAAAGCGAAGACTTCAAACGATTAAGAAAACTACTAGGGGTCACGGGATCAAGTTTAAGGGGGAGTGTTGGATCATAAACTTGATCCAAATAATAATAATCCAACAAGGCCCACTCAAGAAGACCCATGCAGAATTTTCAACTTACTATGGAAGCCACTCTTATTAGCTTACTTTGGAAGTCACACCTTCTTGGCTTACTATGGAAGCTAGACCTTGTTAGCTTGTTTTAGAAGCTCTACCTTATTGGCTTCTTTTGGAAGCCTACCTTCCTATAAATAGTGGAGTCCCCCACCATTGTACTCACTACCAAAAACAAGAAGAAAGAAAAATTAGAGTGTAAGAAAGAGGGACAAGATAGCTCTCTTGAGTGAAAGAAAAATATTTCTCTTCTAAGTGTGAGTTGTAAGAGTGTTCTTGTAATATTTCTTATTTTCAATTTTATCAAAGTTGTTTGTTTGCTTTTAAAAGAGTGTTGTTTTATTATTTTTCCGCCAACATAAACTGCATGGTGACCCTAAGGAGTCAAAGTTTGAGAGTCCTTCATACTTAGACGAATATCTCGCACAAGTGATACCTAAGTATGGGTATCTGACTGAGGAGGATCACCATGACTTTAGAATTAGGTATGGCCTTTCTAACATCGTCATAACCCGAGTACCAGCCTTTGGAGAAAACCATACCAGGTTAGAGAGAATCGAAACTTGTGTATATACCACGTTGTTTGATTGAGGGTTGCGGTTATCATTACCGCCTTTTATTCATGCTTTTTTTTACTTAATTAACTGTGAATAGTTAGAGGATGTTGTTGAGCGTAATCCTTAGCTCCAAGTTTTTGAACATTCCCGTGTGCTTAACCAATTTCCTAACTGTAGTAGACATTGTAAAACTGGCTCGCTCGTCGTTCTTCTACCTCCAATTTCCAGAGATGAGGAAATTGGTTGATCTGGCTCAGTCTAACAAGAATTAGAAGAATATGTTTATCTATGTTTCTAAAAATTGGGAGCACGAAAGTGTTGTAGAGAATCTAAAGCTTGAGAGGCGATGAAAGGCAAATTGTAAGGAGTGTCAGCTTGTGTGTATAAAAGTGGATGTGTTCCATATGTCATTTGGCTAACTTGAATCTATT
The DNA here is from genome assembly GCA_036936605.1 of Limnanthes douglasii subsp. nivea. Classification (NCBI taxonomy): domain Eukaryota; kingdom Viridiplantae; phylum Streptophyta; class Magnoliopsida; order Brassicales; family Limnanthaceae; genus Limnanthes; species Limnanthes douglasii. The sequence continues at coordinate 221,364,837 of JAUPFV010000001.1, forward strand.
AATATCACAGGTGAAGGAAACATCAAGAATGATATAGAGAAGGCACACCAGAATACACAGTTAGCCCTCTTCGAAGTCTGTCAGCAGCTGTCTGGACTATTTGGGGATGCATCGTACTTATTTACACAGGTTAACTATTTAAGATCCGGCTTGTGGTGTGTTTTCAAATCGGAGATTACAGAGGGAGGACATGCAAGAATAAGAGATATTGGAGCCACTATGATGGTTGAGACATTGTGGGCAGCTGATACAACAAACATTCTCAGACGGCAATAGTTGTGGGGTCATTGTGTCAGTACCCCAAAATCATAAGAGAATTAAAGGAGAAGATGCTTCACCCGTGCATGCAAAGAAGACAAGGGATGTAAGGGGATATAGTCACCAGAAGGGTAACAATGAATGTTTGGAGGAAGATGCATTAAAAGTAAATGTGGGTTTGTCCATAATGGAGGACGTGGAGGAGACTGAGTCACTGGAGGTGCCTCTGTTGAAAAGAAAAAGGGTAATAGTAAATGCAGTCCTAATAACCTAGTGAAAGCTAGTGCTGCTCGATGAAGAGAAAGAAGATGGGGAAGGTAAGGAGAACAAAGAAAATATTAAACTGGTGATAACACAAGAATTGTAGGATGCAAAGAAATCACTTGAAGTTGTGGTGCTCGATGAGGTGGAAGATAATAGCAAAATTGATTGGGATTCGAGAAAACCGAGTAAAGCTATGGGCACAACACACAAAGCCACACAGGGAGAAGGTGTTCCCATAAAGACTAAAGCACCCAGAAACGCGTTTGTAAATAACATAAAGGCGGGGGTTTCATCCTTTATGAACAGCGTGCGACCTAACTTGACCTAATTGAAGGATGCTGCTACTGATGCTCTGGTGGTACCCTGAGCACTGCAGAGGGCACGCCGCCTGAATTAAACATGCCTCGCCCTTTTATGATGATACTGCTTCAGTTTAAGTGTTGCTCGGAGTTATCCTTTTATAATAACATGTCAATAACGGAGATTCTCCAACGTCATTTTGAGTTGGTCATTAAGGTTAGCAACGCGTTTTCCTTCTCCAATGTCTTTTTTTGGGTCGGTCAAGGGGCTGACGATGGAGTTGGCTCGGTTCAAGAACGCATAGGCTCGACTAAAACAAGGCATGAGAAGGTGGTGCGGGACAATAAGGAGTTGAAGCAAGTGTTGACCACTGTGGCCAACAAGCAGAGTGCATGCTAGAAAGAGTGTTTAGAGGTGATAAACAAGAGCACTATGCTGACCACCCCGGTAGTGGACCATTGGGTGGTGCGGTAGGCCCATAAAACTTATGTTACTTTGTTATGCCATTTATCCGTAACGTTCTCCAACTTCTTTTTTATGCCATATAAAATGGTCTGGTTGGGGATATCTACCTGACCATTAGCTTTGGGATATTAAAGAGTGGAAAAGTGTTGATCGATGCCATATCGTCAACAAAATATGGCAAGGAAGAAGTTTTGGAACTTGGTGTATTACTAGTCATGAGAATGAGTGAATTACCGAAACGGGACAAAATATGATGGTGTATGAAGTCACATATCTCTTGAGCACGCATGCGATAAAGTGATTTAGGCTCAACCCATTTTGTGAAGTATTCCATATCACCGATGAGGTATTGACGCTTCCCAGTTGTTAGAGGTAGGGGGTCAACTAGACCGATCCCCTATTTTTTAAAAGGGTACGGAGTGGGTGTTTCCATCATTGGTTCCCTGGGTAAGTGACCGGTGTTGGGAAATTTCTGTTAGGGGTGACATCCCTGTACGATACGCTCGGAATTGATGGCCAGAGTAGTCTAATAATACTCTGCGAGTAAAAAACGACAAATTATACTTCGGTGATCATAATGGGTCCCAACTTCTCCACGTAAGTCGTGTAGAACTGTGGTAGCTTCGTCACGATTGAGGCATCGTAACATAGGTCGCGTAACGCTTTTCTGGTAGAGATTTTTGTCCAAGATTGTATATCTCGCGACACGCATCCGTAGAGCCCGCGTACAACTCAAGCTCCACAAATCTGTGCTAGTTTGATCCAGGGGCGGATCCAGGATTAGAATTTAGGGTGTGCCAAAAATATCATTGAACTAAAAAAAGTCCGAGTAATATATAGTCAAAATATATTAATATACTATTACAACTAAATATAAAAATCTATTTCTAGTCTAAACGTAATTGCATTCTTCTCTTACTCACGCCTTGAAAGCGCTTGATAATATCTCGATCATCGATTGTAGCAAACACTTCTTTCTCCACAAATGTCACTAAGCTATCATTAAGCCATGGATTGGACATTCGATTTCTCAACTCATTCTTCACATATTTCATACTAGAAAATACTCGTTCAACACTTGCGGTGGTCACCGGTAATGACAAAGGTAGCTTTAAAAGCTTGTACACAAATCCAAACGTTTTGTGCTTTTTTGTACGCACAGGAGTTCTACATAGATCTGAGATACTATTCAAATCGGAAAAATTATCGTCCATCTTCATACACTCAATATAAGTCTCAAGTTGGCTAGACAACTCTTTATCACTAACATCCACAATATCATTTGGGTATAATCTTTCCAAACTCACAAGTGAGTTAGTGTCAAAACCTTGAAATGAAGAACAAGAATTCAAACATGCCACACAATTCAACAACTCAACATTTTCGGGTGTAAATCGATCATTCAACTCTTGCATTACACAATCTATGACATGTAAAAAACAATCATTCTTGAAATGATTGTGATTTGTCAAAAACGTAGCAAGTCTTTTGGATTTATTACCTTGCACATACCTTGACTCCATGTCGTGCACATCAACTTTGAGATTACCACAAGAACCCACAACTTTTTCATAAAATGATTCCCATCCACTATCTCTCTGATTTTCAAAAGCTGTGAAATTCTCTTTCTAAATCAAAAGATTTTTCATGATTATTGTTAAGTCAATTAGATAAATAAATTAAACAATTCTAACAATTCTAAATCAATTTATCAAATTGATTTCTTAACATACTTTGTAGGAAATACTAAAAGCACATTAACATACCCGATTCTCAAATTGGATTCTCAAATTGATTTCTTAACATAGTAGAAAATACTAAAAGCACATTGACATACCTAAAATCAAAGGATTCCATTGCTTCACTGCAGCATTTTTTATGTTTGTAAGAGAAAATAGGTGATTTTGATTGAGGAGGAGAGGGTAGAGGAGACTGCTGCGTTTGAGGAGAAAGAAAGAGAGAAGCGGATTACACTGCTTCAGTGCTGCATTTTTTATGCTTGTAAAAGAAAATATGTGATTTTGATTGAGGAGGAGAGGGTAGAGGAGACTGTTGCGTTTGAGGAGAGAGAAAGAGAGAAGCGGCTGCGTTTGGAGGGAGATAGAGATAGGAGTTGCTGCGTTTGGGAGAGAGATAAAAGAGGGTTGCTGCGTATTTTGTATTTGTGTAGATTTAGGGTTTAACTGGGGAAATAAGGAAGGAAAAGAAAAAAAGAAAAAAAGAAGGAAGAAAAATAAAAAATAAGAAAGAAAAAAAAATAAAAGAAGGAAGAAAAATAAAAAATAAGAAAGAAAAAAAAAGAACAATTTAGGGTTTAGTTGGGGGAAAATAAGAAAGGAAAAAAAGAACAATTTAGGGTGGTCCAAGGTTTGAACTCTTGACCTCAAGGTTAAAAACTAAACACTCTTACCACTACACTGAACTTATTTTTAGAATTTAGGGTGGTCCATGGCATACATGGCCACCCCCTGGATCCGCCCCTGGTTTGATCCCTCCTAGTAGACCTCGTACTCAGTAGTGTTGTTCGTAATGGAAAACCTGAACCGGATGTCCTGACTTATTTCTTCACTCGTAGGTTACTTTATGACTATACCTGCCCCACCTTCGAGCGTGGTCGAAGCTCCATCGACTTTAATAATCCATTCTCGCGGGTCATTGTCTGTTTGTGGCTCAGTTACGCTCGTTTTCCTATGCGGTATGGAGAATTCATTTATGAAATTTGTTATTGTTTGGCGTTTGATCGCTGTGCGGGGCTTGTACTTGATATCATATTCTCCTAGCTCTATGGACCATCGAGTAAGTCTGCCCGATATATCAGGTTTCTGTAACACGCATCTCAAAGGAAAAAAACATAGATACAATGATTGTATGACTCTGGAAATATGGGTGCATCTTGCGTATTGGTACTTCCACTTATAGGGCCAACTTCTCCAGGCTAAGGTAACGTGTTTCTGCTTCAACTAAGGTTTTTCTTGCATAGTATATTGGTCTTTATACACCCTCTAACTCTCTTACTAACATTGCACTAAAATTGAAAGCATATATTGTAAGGCAGCAAAATAGGGGCTCACCTGCGATCGGAGGGGAAAGGATTTTCAGTGACGTTTGATGAGTTTGGATCTTACAGTCACAACCAACCTATTAATCTGAACAAGGGTCATTCGGACCATATCACACCACTATAAATCCGAACAGGGCAAATGTAAATAACTTTTGACTAAGCTATTTGCTAATCTACTTAAACTCTAAATGGGTCATTGAATTTGACTCGATTTTACAACACAACCCGGTAAGCCCATGGGTCAATAATTAAGGTATAAATACCCCAACCACTCTCATTAATGAGGGTGATTAGAATTTAATACTAGCAAGCTGCTTAATTATCTCATTACTCCCCACACTAAACACAAAACAACCAAAACTTACAAAAGCATTTTACAAAACTATCCTCAGCCCAAAATAAACCAAACCAATGTTAAGTAGTTTTTAAGTGTTGTGAATGCTTCACTGCAATATTCGTCTCACATGAATTATTTCGGGCCAAAATGCATTACACTGTATCAATACAGTCCTTGCTCAGTCTGGAACTTCGTATGCTCTGTATCCTTATGGTGCATGCAGATTTGATTATATCATGAGTACGCATCCATGAATGATAAGTATTCGCAGCCAGATGTGGGAAGGAAAGCGTTTTTTAGGCAAGATTTGTTAAGGTTAGTAAAGTCGACGCACATGCGACATTTCGCATCCTTCTTTTTACCTAAGATAGGGTTTGCCACTCACATTGGATACATGGCCTTGAGAATATGCTCGAACCTTAAAATATTATCGACCTCGAGCCTGATAGCCTCTACCTTTTGTATTGAAAATGATCAATAATTATGACAAAATTGGTTTGACATGCTGATCGATCACAAGTTCGTGGAAAATGACCGAAGGATCGACTCCATATACGTCACTAGTACTCTAAGAAAAGATATCAAAATTCTTTCGCAACATGTTGATAAAAAAAACAACAAAAAATTGGGTTTAATTCATTACATATACGAAGCGTACGACCCTCAGCCATCAATATTTCACATGCATTATCAGGGAGTCGCTCGGTTGAGTTGTTTCACGAGGATCGTCTACCAAATCGGACGATAACAGTGAAGTCAAAACCTGACCCCAACCCCAAAGTTAGTTAAATCATGTCATAGAGATTGAATGCGGTCGACTATTACTGCAAAGCAGGTTCTGGAAGTCCGATGGCTTCCCTGATGATCCTGATAAAGTTAACAATCGTAGTTAACGCACTGTCGAAAGTTACAGTGGTAACTTCCATCTTGTGCAACCATGGTCCTCTTATAATGGAATGGTAAAAGATCGGGGCGCCAAGGATCATGAAGAGTGTTTTGATTTCCTTTTTGGTAGCATCGTGCCCGACTTTTATCATGAGCTCGACTTTGCCTACACACTAGGACTATTTTCCCTCATATCCAACTACGATTCGGTGGGTGAACTGATACAAGGATACCTCCAATATTCAGTCGTAGCTGGCCTTAAATATAATGTTTGTCAAACTGCCTCTAACAACAAGCACCCGAGTGACCATTACTCTTCCAATATCCATATTGATGGTGAGGGTGTCCTCATGGAGCATCACAATTTATCGAACACTTGTGGCTAAGATCAGTCATGGTTTACGAGGGTTTGTATACTGTATGCCCTTTAGTTCGATCATAAATTACAGATATAGTCTCTTTCAACGGTGTAAAACATCGCACGAGGTTATTGTAGTAGTTGACTTTTTGGTTACCTAAATTTCTTGTACTATCATGGTAGGGTCTTTCATCGACCTTCCTTATTTTTTATGATTCCCGTTTCGTATCTAAGGGTGTCCCATCAGGAAGATCTTTTTTATGATATCATTTACTAAGATGAATTGGTATGCTTGGGCAAGGAGGTCCCCATTATTTTAACTAGAAACCTAATCAGATCGACAAGGAGTTCTCTTTTATGATCTAAACCTCGCTTTAAAGACGCCGCCGTTATAGGCTTCTCCAAATCAAGTAGGGCATTTATTGCATGGAAAAATCTTCTAACGTATCTCTTTAACGACTCATCCCTCCTCTAGTAGAGGTTTATTATAGAATCGCTCTCACGTATTGAATATTTGTTTCCCTACAAACATATCTCGAAAAATATTCCATAGTCCTGCAAAATCCCGTATAGATCTTTTCGGTAAGCCACATAACCAATCCATATCATTACCTTGAAGGGTCTTGGAGAGGGCCCGAAAAAAATAGCATCATCTGAATTGAAGGCCATCATCATATTTCTAAATTTCTATAGATGCATCTCTAGGTCCCCAATACCGTCATAATCTGCTAGGCGAAAAGGATCGAATTTGCGAGGAAGCTCGGGTTCCATTATTTTTTCCATGAAGGGAGACTCCTTGAGAAGGTATGCAACCATTTTGGGGTGAAATTGGTCATACTTCATGTTGTCATTATTTTTTGGCGCGCTTGGGAGCAGTTCACCTGGCCTCGCGGGTAAGTGACCGTCTTTATGTTATTTTTTCTTTCTCCCTCACCCGGTTCCTCTTGCTTGGAGGAATTTCCCCCTCAGTTTACTCCACTGGCTACTAAACTAGATCACTCCATTTCATAGCTACCCATTTCTCTTACTTTCACGGTTAGTGCGTGCAAGGTATCGTTTATCTCTACAAGTGTAGTTAGGGCCTCATGTTCTTGGATTTTTTTCAAATGGATGATTTTCTACTCCTCTGGTTGTATTTCCTTGATTTGTAATTCGAGTTGATGGACCACAGAATTGGTCGTCTGGCGACTTATATCAGCAATAGGCTCTAGCTGGATGGGCGCAACTTTATTAGTTTGATTGACCCCCACCATGGTAGTTGTCGGCGGCTGGCCATCATCTGACACCAATCCCGCCATAGTGACCATCGAAAGAGGCAAAGACGAGCCTCTTAATTGGACCTTCCCATAGAATACAACACTAGTTTGGTTACATGTCGTATTGGGGAATAGATTTTCGAATTTAATTCAAGAAATTTCTCTCTAACGGCTCTCTTTTAATCTTGGATCTAGGTACCACCATTTGATCAAAGTTCTTTTACTCTTCTTTTTTTAATTTTCCCACAGACGATGCCGAATTGGTTAAGGGAAAATACTCAAAAATACCAATATGGTAACTTTATTTCACTAAAAAGAAAAAAATACATTTTTCATCGATTTATGATCTATTTATATAATCCCAATTACATTTTATATTTCTCATTAAATGCTTGTATAAGTTACATTAATCGTGAGTTTACTTTTTGTTGAACGTGGAATACCTTTAACTGTCATTAAGTCCATTAACTGTCAGTTGTTGATAATGCAGTCGTGTGCCGCATTTAATCCCCGGTACGTTTGACTGTATAAAAACGAGTGTAACGACTAGGTGTCATCGTTTGCGTGTAGGCTTGGAAACCAATACTTGGATGGAGACGCTTGGTTACCCTTGGGTAAACGATCCTTGTTGTGCGCACTCGGTTACCCTTCGATAAGAAATCTATGTTGGGCACACTCGGTTATTTTATGGTAAACGTTTTGTTTTTCCTCCCAACGGAATGCCTAGTAGTTCATTTGTTCCTCAGCTACCCTCAAGGCTCTGTCAGCATGTTTGCTTGCCCTGATCTTCTTCTCGATGGGGTATATGACAAATCCTTGATGGTCATTCCCACTTCTTCCTGAGAGAAGATTCTTATGTTACAATTGTCGCTCAGCCTAAATACTTACCTGCTTGGTTTCGGATTATACCCTTTGTCTTATTGTTGCATGGCCGAGCCACTCCAAGGGAAACCTATCTTATGGTGTGGTGACGACCTCATCAGAAGGTACAATATGTTAGAATAATGTAAAACAAATACTTATTACATCGTTTACCATTATAGCAATTTTTTGTGTGCTTTGAGGCATCGAAGCAGTTTTAGTGGCTAAGGAATATTATCACTTGATTGCCTATTGTACAAAAGATATAAGGTCATATGATATTGTATTGTGATAATAATTCCGCAGTGAAGTATTCTAAAAACAACATGAGCTCATCTAAATCCAAACACATAGATATAAATTTCATGTGTATTAAAGAGAGAGTTTAGATGGGTCTAATAAATATGGAGCACGTTAGATCAAATTGCACGATAACATATCATCTTACAAATGTGATATTGCATAAGGATTTCCAAGAACACACTGTTAGTATTGATAAGAGTGAATTTAGTTCTTGAAAGTTGAAGAGAAAGAGTTTAATTCTAGAGAGAGAAAGTAGAAGTAAGAAGGTAAAAATAGCCTTAGCTTTAGAAAAATGCCGTCGTTTGTATTAATAGACTCAACCTTTATATAGGCAAACAGACTTAGAGTGACACGAGTAGTTACAAAAGTGGATTAATTGCACTTTAGTCCCTCATCTTTACAAACAGACTAAAAATTGTACTATATCTTTACAATTGATCATATAAGACTTTAAATTATTACTTTTAAGCCCTCAACATTTTATATCCTTATCAGTAGCCCCCTAGTTCTTATGAAAGACAATAAATGAGAACTAGTTATCCCTTCGGTAACCAAAACAAATAGGAAAAAATCCTTGGCAAGTTCAATTTGCTTCAAACGTTAATCCTTCATGTTTATCCTCTTCGGTTACATTTATACATGCATTCACTTTGAAACTAGTCTGAATCAATATCCTCGAATAAATTGTCATGTAAAAATAAGAGCTGACTTGTTCATAACGGTTATAAACGTTTAGTATGACTTAGTACACGTACAATGAGTCACTATGCCCTATTCACTAGACCTGTCCTTAGGTCTGACAGTTTACAAATGTTACACTGTCTCTTTTACACACAAATGTTTCACCTCTTCAGCTTCTCTGACACCTTTCTCTCTCTCCTAACTTCTTTTATAAATAACCTATAATTCTTCTCTTTACACAAACTTTTTAAGGAGAGAAAATTTCCTTAACTTGAGAATATCCCTTCTTCCCTTCCCTGAGTTACCAACTGCTTGGCTACCTTCACCGAAAAACTTATATTCTCCAGCCAATCTTCAAATCAGTTTATGAAAAAATGCTCAAAAACCAAAACATCCAGAATATAAATTTCCCCTAATCATGAGAAGAAATTTTTGGTGCCTACGATTATTTCTGCATTGAGGAGTACAGAGTTGATGGACTGATAAGCAACGATCCTCGGTTTTCTACTGAAACCATTCATTACAGTAATTTCGACCAAAATCGAATTTCTCATGCTCTTTCAAATTTATCCACCCTAGAATTCCAACCGTCTTTATCAACAAACCCTTCACAACAAACACCTCTAATTTCCTCTTCAACTTTTACTGGTTCTACAACTGCTTCTCGTCGAATAAATCGCAAAGTAACTCAAAGTTCATCTATGTAAAAAAGGAATAGAAAAAACTCCATCTCCTATCAGCTCTAATTCGCCTCGACAAGTACACAAACAAACTCCTCAGGTCCAACCAAAAACTCACCTCCCCCAAAGCCATCCTTCCAGAAAGAAAACCTTTATAAATGTGGGAGATTTTGAGGAGGTCAACACTTAACCAAATACTACAAACAACCCTTCACCATCTTCTCCTCCCCTAATGGAGATTGTTGAGACTATCACAGAGTCACAAAAAAATCCCTCAAATAATAAAGCTTCTAACGAAGAAGTTGATCTAAAATCCATTCAATCGAACGTCGAGGCTGCTACTGAAGATGATGCCTCAAAAAATGTCGAAGAAGATAATGAGGAAAATTCTTTGAAAATGAGAGCACCAGGGAAAAAGGGAAAGAAAAGTAAAGTTCCAATTGAGGTTCTCGAGGATGCGGCTGCATCAATAAGTATAAATCTAAAACCACTTCTTCCTGAATATATCATGTAGCTAAGAACGTGCCTTACATGTACTAATCTTCTGGAAAAAAAATAGGAATGGCAGATAATATCACACATTGACTGCCAAAAGAAGGGGAGACTTTTCTTGATTGGTGAAAAGATGGATTTGTGGTCTACCCTGAGATCATCAATTGGGGTCTTTGGTTCTCGTTAGATCCGTTGAAAGTGGAGTACTTCGAACTTCTGAATATTTTCTCTACACAAGCAACACCCAATCAATGGTTCACACTTCTATTGATGATCATAGCTTCTAGACTAAACCAAATTCCCCTCTTCATCAAAGATTTTATCGTCATAACCAAAATTTTGAAGGGACCTGTATTTCTCTTCTACTACTTAACCCTTGATGATGATTTTAAAATCATTGATGACTTGCTCGAAGATGACAAATTTTGGAAGAAAAAATTTGTTTTCATAACTGGATCTTGGGAAAACGGGAAGGAGATATCCAAGGAGAACCCTTCAAAACTCAACCTCGTCTTGAGGAGTAATTCCGTAAGTTCTGTTTGATATTCATTTTTTCTTTCACTGTATATCTTATGCTTATTTTTTCATTTATATTACCATTTTCCTAGAAATTTTAACGAGATATAAAGGTCGCAAGAAAGATGCGAAGGATATTTTTTTGAAGCTAGCCACCTTGGCAGATAAAAAAAGTTGGGCAATGGGTTCCACTTAGCTTTTCTGCCCATCAATTTTATCAATAACCACTTGTGGAGGATCACCCTGAGTGCTGACCTCCCCAAACATCTGATGAAGCTACTAAATCCAAACTTGGTGGTGAAAAGACTAATAGCACCTGACTGTAAAATAACTTTTTCGGTGAGAAAGCTGCAAAGCTTCATCATTGAAAATAGTAGAACAAACGCATGAGTCAATTGCTTCAGATGTTCCTCCAACCGAGGCTAAGAAAACTACAACAAACAATCCTTAAGGAGGAACTAAAGGGGAAAATAATCTTAGAGAAACGACGGCAGATCATCACCAAAGAGATGATCAATTCTTCTTTGTTCAGCCTACCAGTAAAGAAGAACTTCAAACTCTCTACAAAGATATGGATCTAAGAGTTCAAGAAATTCAAGAACGACTTCGAAACATTGGCCATCAAGCCACTGTTATTCTCTTTCATGAAATCATTCCTTTGTTAGATGCTCACTTGGCTTTCTCATCTACTATCATGCCTTACAACAAATAAAGATTCATCCATATTTAGGAACAACCACCATCTCAAAGGTATTACTTTCTCTAAAACCATTCACCCAAGTCGGAGCAGTTACAACATTATACACAGAGGCAACTTCTTCTCGAAGTCATTTAGAAAATATGGCCAGGAAAATGGTTCGATATAAAAATGATGAAGCTGCAGATAATACAATGAGAGAAAAGTTTAGGAACATATCTTGGAGAAACTTTGCGCACTCCAAATTGATAGGGCGTAATATGTTCATAGAGCGGTTCAACTTAAACGTCATCATCGTTATGTGCATGACCAAGAACTAAAGGAGCTCAATACTTCTCATGAAGCCAAGATAGAAGAACTTACAAGCAAGCATGCGAAGGAATTATCTGAGGAGTAGCAAAATTATTCTAATCTTTAAGAATTTTTAAAGAAGAGTGAAGAAGAGAAGAAGAAGCTCCCAAGTGATATGGATGATCTCAAGACTGCCCATGGGAAAACAAATGTTGTGGAAGGTGTCAAAACTGAATGTGGAAAAGACACATTGGCTGCTATAGCAAATGCCGAGGAGCAGAAATCAATTAATCTACTTCGTGAAATTCACACAGCATTCCCCAAGTTAAATTTGTCCAGCTTTTGGGAATTAATCCCCCTTGATAACCGACCTAGTGAAGCCTTTGACCTTGTTCCGACTGATTCCTCCGAGGAGACGGAATAAGAAGAAAATTAATATGATAAAGAATATTCTCCATAAGAGAATTATGAAGACAAGTAACTACCACTTTTTCCTCATTTTGTTTTTGTTCGAAATTTTTCTATGTTTTGTGAGGATTTTTTTTGTATGAATGCTTAATCTTTTAGTATTCAGAATATTTTGCTATACAATCGGATTATCTTTTATAAACTATTATTTTTCCTTCTTCTATATTTATTTTCTCTAGCATAAAACTTATAAAAAATAAAACAAATTAAACAAAACAAAGTTATTTTCACATGGAATAGTTATAGTGTCTTAAAAAACACATTTAAAGAATGTACCACCTCGAATAATAACTGGTATATTTAATGAATGCAAACACCTCTAATATATACAGTGTGTTTAAATAATATAGCACCTCAGATATTACTCTAGGTTAACAACTTCAAAAATGATCAGTCTTTAACTAGTTACCAAAATTATTAAAATACTTATGTTTTAAACAACCATTGGTAAAAAACAACTTTTATTAATATCTTCAAATATTTACATAGCACCTCATTAATACCTCTTTGGGCTAACAAGTTAAGAAATATTATGCCAATTATTCAAAAACGTTTCAAAACAAAACAGTATTCCTAGTAAACTTCAGGTGTTCTATTTTCCAAGGATGTTAAAGTATCTTACCTTGCTCAACATAAAGGCGATATGTATCAGACTTCAGCTTCTTCTAACCATATAGAGACCCTCCTAATTTGTGGCCATCTTTCCGAGGCGTTTTTCCTTTATATGAATGAATACGTTTCTCAAGACTTTATCACATGTTTTGAAATCCCTTCTTCTTACCTTTGAATTATACCGGCTTCTTATCAACATTTGATAATGAGTCATATTCAAATGAGCTCTGAATCTTTTCTATCTGATCAAATCTAACTTTGTTCTCTTTGCTTTTTCATTCATCTTTTCGGAATATTGGAGTACTCTATAAGAAGGTAGAGTAGACTCTGTAGGACTAACAACATCCGTACCATAAACCAATTCAAAAGGGGTTTATTGAGTAGCCTCTCAAGGAGTTGTACGATAAGCCCATAACACCTCTTGTAAATAGTTAGGCCATTTTCCCGCAGTACCTGTCAAATTTGTCTTCAATCCTTCTAGAATAGATCTATTGGTCACTTCTACTTGACCATTTTCTTGTGGATGAAATGGATTAGAAAAACACCGTGTTATTCCCCTGGAAGAACAAAAAGAAGTAATTTATCTATTATTATATTAAGGACCATTATCTGTGGTGATTTTTCGAGGACCCCAAAATGGCAACAAATATTATTCATAGTGAACATAATAACATATTTTGCCTTTGTTCAAGACAATGGTTCAGCCTCTGCCGACTTCAAAAAATAATCCACTGCTACAATGATCATCTGACTCTCTCCAGAAGCCATAGGCAATGGTCTTACCAAATCTATTCCCCATCTGTCAAAAGGGATAGCTTGAGAAATATACGTAAGTTGTACTACTGATTTGTGAATAGAATGGGAAAAACACTGATAAGTATCACATCCTCGAACTAGAACTTTAGAATCATTCATAATTGAAGGCCAATAATAACCTGTTAACAAAACCCAATGTGTTAAAGACTTAAAACCACAATGTGCTGAACTTTCACCATCATGCAGCTCAGACAAAATATTTTGAGACACTTGTTTTCCCAAACAATGTAGCAATGGTCTGCTCAAATATTTCTCTATACAATACACCATCCTATACAACATAACCATGAGATTTATACCTTAATTGTTTAGCCAGTTTTGGATCTTGAAGCAATATTCCCCTTAAAAAAATTAAGAATATCATACCTCCAATCTCCTCGAATAATATCTGGAGTGACAAATACCTCTTCTATATATATACATTCCTCTGATCGTGTTAGAATGGAATGACTCTCTTATAATAATATCCAATTATATTCTTCTGTATAAGCAATTGTTTCTAAAGAGTCAGCAACTGTGTTATCCCGTCATTTATATGTTCACTAGTCACTTTATCAAACATGAGAGCCAAATTTCAAAGCTCACGCAAATACAAAATTAAATGATCTTTCTTATCCTCAGAAACACCTACCATATGATTTGCTACTAATTGTGAATCTATTTCCAACTGAACTGTTGTTGCTCCACAAATATTAGCAAGTCTCAAACTAGCCAACACACCCTCATATTCGGCTTTCATTATTCAATGCGCGAAATCCAAATTGACTAGTTTGATACATGGTCTCCCTAGAAGGAGCAACCAACTCTACTCTTGCACTCCACCCCAATATACTAGAGCCACCATTTATTTGAACTATCCACACTGAAGTTTATGGCAAGATTTCTTTACCTGCCTCCTAATCGGATCTGCTTGAATGAAATTCAACAAGAAAATCAGGCAAAGCCTCAGCTTTGATGGTCGTTCGAGGAGCAAACGTTATATCAAAATCTCCTAACTCTACTTACCATTTGGTCATCCTTCCAGAAATGTTTGGGAGTTTTAACACATTTTTTAGTGGAAAAGAAGTTTGAACCATAATAGTATAAGCCTGAAAATAAGGGTGCATCTTCCTAGCAACCACCACCAAAGATAGAGCCAATTTTTCAAGTTTCAAATACATTTTCTATGTTGATAACAAACTCTTACTAACATAGTACACTGGCTTCAAAATTCCCTCATCTTCACTTACCAAAACAGCACTCACAACAAAGTCCGAAACTGCTATGTATAAAAATATTTTCTCTCAAATTCGAGGCTTGACCAATATCCCTAGTGACAAAAAAAGTTCGTTAATCTTTGAAAATGCTGCCTCAGAATCTGATGTTCATTCAAATTCTTTTGGCCTTCGCAACACTTGGAAAAAAAAGGAAAACACTTGTCAGAGAACCTCGAAATAAATCGATTAGGGGCAGCTAACCTTCCTATTAATATTTTCACCTCCTTAATAGTTCGAGGTGATGTCATTGAAACTAAAGCCTTCAACTATTCTGGATCTACTTCTATTATTTTTCACTAATAATATATCCCAAGAACTTTCCTGATCGAACACCAAAAGTACATTTTTCATGATTTATCTTCAATCAAATAGCCCTTAAATTTAATAAAAAATCCTCAAAATCCTTCAAATGTGTATCATCAGCGGAGCTCTTGACCAACATATCATCAATGTAAACCTCCATATTTCTTCCACTCTGAGAAGAAAAAGTTGTATTAACTAATCTTAAATATGTTGCTCCAGCATTCTTCAACCCAAAAGACATAACCCTATGACAATGTAAGCCTTGTTCAATGATAAATGTAGTGTTTTCTTGGTCATTTGGATCCATCTGAATCTGATTATATTCTACAAAATCATCCATTAAAGACAAAATTTTATTTCCTGAAGTAGAATCAACCAACTGATCTATTCGAGGAACATGATATGGAACTTTAGGGAAAGCTCGATTGAAATCTGTGAAGTTAACACATATCATCAATTTCTCATTCTTTTTTTAACCAACACTGGGTTTGCTATACATAAAGGATATTATGCATCCCTGATATGTCTGAACCTAGACAAACGATCCACTTCTAAAACTGCAGCCTTTGACTTTTCAACAAAGAAAGCATATCTTTTACGATAATTGGCTTGTTCCTCAGATTTATAGCCAAGCTATGACATATCACATCAGCTAGAACGCCCACTACATCCTATGTTTTCCAAGCAAAAACATCCAAGTTATCAAAAAACATTTGTAACAATTGTCGACGCAAAGTTTGTGATAATAATATCCTTATTCGAAGAATCCTTCCATTGGGAAAAGAGTATTCTTCTATGCATTCACATACTGTTAAAGAGCCCGGGGTTTCCCTCGGATCATCAATTCATTCTTCTTCTTTCGAGGTCAACTCCCCTTAATACTATTCAGCCATTCGATCTTCACGGTTAAGACCTCGGATACGAAGAGTTGTTGCATAGCATTCTCTTGTTACCTTTTGATCACTTCAGACCACCCCAACAAGGTCCCCGATGACATACTTCAAACACTGATGTATAGTAGATACAACTGCATACATCCTCGAAGACCTCCTTGTTTGTAATCGTTGTTTAGCTCGTTCTGATTTAACCGAAGACCTCCTTGTTTGTAATCGTTGTTTAGCTTTTGAGCACGGCACGATCCGAGCAGAGCTTCTGATCTCCGAGCTCGCTCGGTCGTCTCTAGTCGTCTTTATTTGAAGTCTCCTTATCTTCGTTCGAGGTTGGTCAGCTATGTACGAGATCGTTCGTCATTTAATTGTTGTGTCATCGTCTTGGTCAGTCAACTCATCCCTCAGAATTTCGTTGACTCCTCTTCCTTTACTGCTTGCTTGGCTCTTTACTTATTCTTTGTTTATTTTCGTAATCTGAGCTCACCCCTTGCCTTCTTTGTTCGTGCAGATGTTCGTTCAGGGAATCCCCCCTCATCTATTAGTAGCATTACATCAAAGATAAAAGTAAATTTTATACTCTAAAGATTTTTACCTTTTTGTGCATAAAGAATACTACATCTCTACGTCTCACTAATTTATTCTTCTCATGATCATAGAGTCTGAAGCCATACTCTTCATCTCCATATCCTACAAAAACATAAAAATTAGTCTTCAAATCAAGGTTGGATTTGTGTTCTTTCGAACAGGCATGTATGCTTTGCACCTAAAAGTTATAATAATGTGTATATGTAGGACCCTTGTATTTCCATACTCTCTCAGAAATATCAAAATCAAGAGTTGTTGGTCGAGATCCACTAATTAAGTACACAATACTATTAACTGATTCGGCTCAAAATGTCTTGAGAAGCTTAAACGTTTCTTTCATACATCTCACGATCTCTATTATAGTTCGTCTCATTATCTTTGCAACTTTATCATGTTGTGGTGTACTAGTTGTTGTCCTCTCATGTGTAATGACATAATATGAGTTATAAATTTTGAACTCATCCGAAGTATAATCACCATTGTTAGATCAAAGATATTTCAACTTTCTCTATGTCTTTATTTGTACAATGACATGAAATATAAACCTTTTCGTTGTTTCATTTTCTAAATCACCTGGTAATAAACCTTGTCAAAATGTTGCAGTAGCTACCAACTTTTCACAATTATCTAATCTTGTTTATGTTAAGACAAAGTGCTTCGTATAATCCTCTAGCTTTTCTCTCGCAACTTTCTTGCATTGTATGATAGTGTCACCATTTTCTCGCATCTCTTTACTTTCTAAAAAATGTCGTCGAAAAGTTGTATAAAATCTATGAAATTGTATCATTTCAAAGTTGTGCCTTTAAATGTTTGAGAAAAATCCATGCATACCAGCCTATCATCATATTTGAATTTCATAATATAATTCTTGAACTGTTCAGTGTGGTAATCGGGATATTACATTCCATCACATTTCTCCACCTTTGAAATAGCAAACCGCTTCAGAAGAACAATAGACCTTATTTCGGTTGTCAAAGGAGAATTCCTCCAGTTCACTCCTTGCACATATTGATTATCTCCTCATGTTCCCATGACAACATACAAATTCTGATCATCCAAACTTGTATATTAATTCAATGTATTTCTTTTACACAATTTTGTTTCCCTTAAACAACGTTGTATATTATCTATTTTTTATCTATAGTCCTTACGTGATTTTCGAGGCCATTATTTTCCTCTTTAAAAGATCCCCTATATTTCTTTTGCTTATATGTTGAACTGTCAAATTCATCATTATTGGATTCAACATTACATTTGCTTGTATTTCTTCTCCTTTCATGAAGTACGATGATCTTTATCAGATTCAAAATGTGATTTCCTTGACTCACTTTGAATCTGGCACGCTGTGTAGGGACAGCAATTGGCCGGGTTCGGACCGGGTTCCGGTTGACCCGCTTAGGCCTGTTGTTTTTTACTCGAACCCAAACCCAGCCCGACCCGCAGCGGGTTTAATATTTTCGAACCCGAGCCCGACCCGTTTATATCCGCGGGTTAACCCGGTCCGACCCATAAACATTATTTTTACTATTCGGGTTGGCTGAACCGTTCTGATCCGATCCAAATTTTAATATATTTCTTTATTTTTAATTTAAGACAAAATTTTAAGACTTAGATTTTTAAATCAACGTATCTGAAACACACTATCAGAAGAGAAAAAGATCCAAAGAACTTAAAAGGTTATAAATTAGGATTGAAAGTATATATAGGAAAAGATCTTAAGAAATATATTTAAAATTTACGGAATTAATTTATGGAAAGAGAATATAATTAATAAATATATTATTGACTTTAAAAGTAAACTCAAATACGATATATTATTGGAAACTATATAAATGTCACTCTTTTAGTAATTAGTAAGTATATTGTATTAGTTATACTATTACAAAATTTACAATAATTTTTAATATATTTCTTTATTTTTTATATATTGTTTATATTTACGGGCCGGGTCGGGGTGGACAAATTAAAAATCCATACCCAGACTGACCCGCCTACGGGTCATAATTTGTATATTTGTACCCGACCCGTTAAATGTTCGGGCTGGACAAAGCCCGACCGGATTAAGCCGGATCGGGCCGGTTTGGGTATGCTCAGACCAACATTGCCACCCCTAACGTTGTGCAAGATTGATCACAATGACTGTCCAAATCGTACTTCTCCTCCACTTGTCGCACTTCAGATTTCAACCTACTTGATTGGATTTTTTGCTCTCTTTGAATATATATTTCATTTAACATCGTAATTTTATCCAACAATTGATTCATTTGATCTTTTGAGCTTCGATGTTTGAATGAGTATGCTGAACTGAAGTCCGATCACCTTCTTTACTTTCCCTTCTTTTCGAATCAGTTCTTAATGTCTCAATTGTATTTCAAACCAAATGATCATTTTCTCATGGTTCCAATATCGATCAAGAACAGTAACAGATCAAAAATTCAATTATCTATGGTTTTTTATTATAAAATCAAGGTACCGATCGAATGTATCTCTCCCACTGGGTCGTCAATTTGATAAGAGGGAATTTAGTTCTTGAAAGTTGAAGAGAAAGAGCTTAATTCTAGAGAGAGAAAGTAGAAGTAAGAAAGTAACAAAATAATCCTAGCTTTAGAAAAATTTCGTCATTAGTATTAACAGCCTCAACATTTATTTATAGGAAAACATACTTAGAGTAAAAAAAAGTAGTTACAAAGATAAATTAATTGCACTTTAGACCCTCATCTTTACAAATAGACTAAAAACTGTCACATATCTTTACAATTGATCATATAAGACTTTAATTTATTACATTTAAGTCCTTAACATTCTATATCCTTATCAAGTATTGGTGTAGTTGATTTAGAGGATTGTTAGTTTCAATGGGAGTTATTCGTAGTAGAATTTAATGATATATGTGATATTATATACATACGCGTTTATTGCAATATATATGGCTTGGTTATATATAATTAATTAGGTAGTGGGACTATAAGTGAAAAGGCGTTGTGGACTTATAACTATGGTAACCAGTATGAATTTGGGCACTCTGAAAGATTGTGCCCAAATCTTAACACTTAAGCGTGAAGTAATAATTCATGGACTAAATTTAATTTTATCAATTTAGTGCTTATGATCCCCGATCACAAAGCGATATAAATTCATGGGCTTTGTACAACTAAGGTTTTAGTTGTATTTTCCTATAAAATAAATTACATGAGTTCATACATTTCTTTAGCCTAAACTCAAAAATGAGTTGTCATTTTGTTAAGAGTAAGACTAATAACTGTTTTACGGAAATAGAGTCTTGAAAAAGTATAAGTATGATTCAAGTATAATAGAAGTTGAAGTAAGGATTCAAGCAAGGTTTATGGATAACAGCAGGCAAAACCATAAGTTTACAATTTATTCTATATATATACAATAAATAATCATATTGAGGGTTAAATATATTTTCTCATGTTTGATAAACTAATTTGATATGATTCAATTAGCTCTATCAGGATTGGGTAATGTCATATATGTATTTTAAGGTTAATTTGCGTTTAACACAATACATTATGTTATATAACATTTGATAGTGTTATATGTATATGAGTTGTGTGTTTAATTTGAGTTTAAAATGCTTTATACTATGTTCGGGTAGTGCCTTATAAAAATGTTTTAAGGTTGCGAGTAAAATAGCCTAGTAGTAGGTGGTAATCTCATATAAGTCTATTTATTTTGGTATTTTGAGTTTAATAGGAATAAAATGGCTATTGAACTCAAATGACTTATATAGTGTTGGTCAGTATCTTATATTTTTCTATTTCTTGCTTTAATTTTACTATAAGTGGAATATAGCTGCTTGCGTCATGTTTGAAAGTGTCCATTAGGTTTTTTTTGTTAAATGAGTGATTTACATACATATTATTTGAATAATAATTTAATTTCTATGATTATTTGATACAAATGACAATACATATTTGGATAAAGATTAATTATGTTATCTTTCGAATACACGAATATTCATATTGTGTTGGTCGGTATCTTATAATTTCAATTATCTTATTTTCATATACATGTATTATTCATAACTGTATAACATGAATGATCTTGTTATTCATACGATATATAAAGATTAACTATCTTATTCATGGTTAAGATGAACGTAAGTCGATCAAAAACAAATCAAGCGATCAAACTAAACTGAAACTCTTTATTCTGTGTGCTTTTATCCATCCGTTTCTCGAATTTATAAAACAAAAATATTAATAAATGAGATAACCTACATATATTTAAATATAAGACTGTGTATCACATAAATATTGTCATAATTTTTCATAAACCATTTTGTCATATGATAGGACGAACATTTGATGCAATATCGCGTAGGCCGCACTCGAATCAACTTATAACCATGCATGATAAGCAATCATATGTTATCAACCATTATCATGTTTTTTTTACAATTGTATGAATCCAATTGTATGAATCCGATTACTCATATTATATAAGGTACTAAATAAAAAAATAATAGAAAACTTAAACTAGTGCGCAACTACTGGAAATACATATGAAAATCATGCAAATAAAATATTACATTTTTATCTCAATTGACCATAATATCATTTTTATTGTTGTCGTAATCATATTATTTTAACACAATATCATCCCAATTTAAGGATACAAATTACCTGAATATTTTAAATACTTTATACCGCACATAGTTTCTATATAAATTTAGAGTGACGGAAGTGTAAACACCAACATTTTCTAATGAAAAACTTAAGCTAAGTGCATAACTATTTAAGATACATACCACTTTTTAGTATTATTTTAAATATAATTAGTTTTTCTTTTTACATAATACTATCTCAATTTAAAAAGACATATTAATTGAGTGCTTTGAGAGTTTTGTTAAAAGAAATCAATGTTTATTATATATAAGTTTTAGTACATATATTTTGTTTTAAAATGTTGTTCCAATATAATAAAACAATGTGTGTTTGAAAGACTATCTCTTTTTTTGAACAAGTAATTAAGTATTACAATTTTTAGCACCTTAATTTAATAATATATTTTTTAATTTAATCGAGTATACATAATTAAAAATCTTCAAAATATAATCAACACCAAAATCAACAAACTTTTTACTAGAATAAATATTTTTATCGAATCAATATAAAGTGTTATTTCCTTTTTTGTTGGCAATGTATTATTTGTACATCCAAAGATTTGTTGTTGGCATCCACCGGTCAAAGAATATTTGTTGCTGGCATCCATCATCGAATAAAACTATGTATCACAAAAATATCCTTATAATATTTCATACGCGTTTTGTCTTAGGATACGATGAACATTTGACGCAATACACGTTTTGTTTTAGGATACGATGAACATTTGATGCAATATTGTGTACACCACACTAGAACTAGTTTATAAGCATGTATGATAGAACATTTGACGCAATATTGTGTACACCACGCTAGAACTAGTTTATAAGCATGTATGATAGAACATTTGACGCAATATTGTGTACACCACGCTAGAACTAGCTTATAAGCATGCATGATAAACAATCATCCGTTACTGGCCATTATCTATTTTGGTTTCTTTTATAATTGCAAAACAACGAACAATAATAAATATAACGGTAGGTAAAAACTTTTCATTTTTTAAATGAATAATTATGGATACTATAGATGCATGAGTCCAATTACTTACATTATATAAGGTACCAAATAAAAAAAATAGTGAAAAACGTAAACTAGTGCTTAACTATATAAAATACATATGAAAATCGTGCAAGTAAATATTACATTTTTATCTCAATTAACCATCATATCATTTATTATTTTAATTTTAATCATATTTTTTTTGAAAAATATTATCATAATTTAAAGATATATATTACTTAAGTTTTTTAAAATACTATCCGACATGATGATGTAGTTTCTATATATATTTTGAGTGTTTTTATTATATTTAACAGAATTGTAAACATCAACAATTTCTAGTGGAAAACTTAAACTAAATGAATAACTATTTAATATATATTATTATTATTATTTTAAATATATTTATTTTTTATTACAGAATAATATCTCAGTTGAAAGACACATATTATTTGAGTGTCTGCAAATTACTTTCTGCTTTAAATAACTTGCATATAATTTTGAGAGTTTTGTTAAAAATAAAATCATTGATTATTGTATATAATTTTCAATACATATATATTAGTTTAAAATGTTACTCTATATAATGAAACTATCTCTCATACCAACAATTGAATATTACGATTTTCAACACCTCAGATTAATAATATATTTTTAAATTTAATTGACTATATATAATTAAAAAAACTTCAAAATAACAAAAATAATCAGCATAAAATCAACAAATTTATTACTAAAGTAAATATTTTTATCGGATCGATATAAAACATTATTATTTTTTCTATTGGCAATATATTATTCATCCAAAGATTTGTTGTTGGCATCTATAGACCGAAAATGATTTATTGTTGGCCTCCATCGTCCAAAAAAAACTGTGTATCTCAAAAATATTCTCATAATTTTTCATACACAGTTTTGTTTAAGAATTCGACGAACCTTTGACACAATATCACATACGCCACACTGAAACCAATTTATAAACATGCATCATAAGAAATCATCTGTTATTCACCATTATATTTTTTGGTTTCTTTTATAATTGCAAAATAACAAACAATAAATATAACTGTAGCTAGAATTATTTTCAAGTTTAAAATAAATAACTATGGATACTATGGATGCATGAGTCCAATATAAAGTACTAAATAAAAATAATTTAGTGGAAAACCTAAACTAGTGCGCAACTATTTATAATAGATATAAAAATCGTGCAAGTAAACTATTACATTTTTATCTCAATTAACCCTAATATCATTTATTATTGTTAGCTTAATCATATTCGTTTTGCACAATATTATCCTAATTTAAGGATACATTTTACGTAAATTTATTCAAATACTTTCTATAACGCATAGTTTCTATATAAATTTTGAGTGTTTTTACCAATTGTGGCAGAAGGGTAAACATTAACAATTTCTAGTGGAAAACTTAAACTAAGTACATAAGTATTTAAGATACATATAGTTTATTATTATTATTATTATTATTATATATTTATTATTTTAAATGAATATTATCTCTATTTGAGTGTTTGCAAATTATTTTCTGCTTCAAATGACTTGTATAAAACTTTGAGAGTTTTGTTAAAAACAAAGCAATGTTTATTGTATATAATTTTTAATACATATATTTTATTTTAAAATGTTAATCATGTATAATGAAATAGTATGTGTTTGAAAGACTATCTCTATTTTGGAACCAACAATTGAGTATTACGATTTCTAGCACCTCAATTTAATAATATATATTTTTGATTTAATCGACTACACATAATTAAAAAATTTCAAAATAACAAAAATAATCGACACAAAAATCAATAAACTTTTTACTAGAATCAATTTTTTTATCGGATCAATATAGTGTTTTTTTAGAATGTATTATTCGTACATCCAAAGATTTGTTGTTGGCATCTACCGGTCGAAGAAGATTTGTTGCTGGCATCCATCATCGAATAAGACTGTGTATCACAAAAATATTCTTATAATATTCCATACACCGTTTTTTCTTAGGATACGATAAACATTTGACGCAATATCGTGTACACCACATTAGAAGCACCTTATGAGCATACATCATAAGCAATCATCCGTTATCGGTCATTTTATTTTTTGGTTTATTTTATAATTGAAAAACAAGAAACAATAAATATTACGGTAGCTAGAACTCTTTTTATTTTAAAAATAAATAACTATATATACTATGGATGCAGTGGTGTAGCCAGGATTTAAACCCTATGGTATTCTGATTATTGTCCAAAAAATATTTCATATGGTGTCCTGGTTATTGTCCAAAAAATATATTTTTTGTAGTGGAAGTTGTAAAATAGTGTTATAACATATCTTCATTTTACATCTATATAAAAAATTATTTGTTTAAGTGAGTTTTCCATATTATTTTTGTCAACACTTTGAAGTACTATTATAACATAAGAAAATAGAAGTTGACTAATAGATGTATTGATTAGGACATCTATTATTAGTGAACTCGAGAGGCTATGTTGTTACGATTTGATCGGGTTTTAGTTTGAGCTTTTTCGCAGTATATATATACTTATAGATGTATTGATTAGGATATGTATTGTTAGTGAACTCGAGACCTATATTGTTACGGTTTGATCCGTAAAATAAAAAATTATAATTTATGCAGGTCTATTTGTTTCGAAATTGAACTCTAGAGATCTCTATCTTAAGAAAAAAATATAGATCAACCAATGTTAATCTTCGTAACTAGTGAATAGTAATATAAGACATGTAGCAAGGCTTCAATTTTGATAATTAATAACATAGAGCCATAATAAATACCTTAGTGTTTGAAGCTCTTAGTTAGAGTTTTCTAATTATAGTAAAAGAACAACTGTTCTAAAAGATTGTATCTCATAGTTAGGGAACGACGACAGAGGAACCAACCCGCATGCTGATCAAATTTATATAAATTTATATTATTATTTGAATCAACATATTTATAAATAAATAATATATAATAAATATATATATATATATATAATAAATATATATATATATATAAATTTATATTATCTTTTAATTAAGATATTTATTTATAGTAAAATAATATATAGTAAAAAATAAATGATATGCTAACAATATAATAATATTGATATGCTACCATCTAATAGACTATGTTTATTTAGTTCACCGAGTCCTTTCTCACTTAACGCCCCAGTCAGTGTCGCAACTTGGCAGAATCCTTAACCGGAATAAACACAAACCTACCACTATAAATCCCTCAAAAGCTAACACAATATTACTCCTATAAGATTTTATAACAACAAAGGTGTCGTGTAAGACCCTAAGTCTGTTTTCTCCACCCATATAGATAATATATTCCTCATCTAGAATCCTAATATAAATAAGGTTACTCTTAACTTTGGATGCATATATTACGTGGTCAATCACTCTCTTAAGTTTTGTAGATAACTTGAGTCTAACATTTCCAATCTCTTTGACATCGCATGATTCTTCATTGTCAAGTGTAACCCTTCCACCATCATATATTCATATGTCTTCAAACCAGTTTTTATTGGAAGTCATAATGAATGATGTATCTGCAGCCAATACCCATTTATCATTTACATACAAGAATAAAAAGTCATTAATCATCAGTGTACTCACAATCATCAGACATCATTGCAACATATCTTATTTCGGTCTTCTGAAAAATGTTTCAATTTCCTTTCTCTAGGAAGTTCTTACTGATATGCCCAATCTTCCTGTTTAACCAAAAATTTAATTTTAAACCAGTCGCAAGCCTTTGGACTTAGACCAATAGTTTCCTCTCTTCTTTCATGGCTTGCCCCTCACATTCACTTTGTGCCCTTTGGAGTCATCCTTTATATAATTCTTTCTTTGAAGATATTTTAACTTTAAAGAGCTCTTCAATTTGGCAATCAAATGGTGTCTTTTTCGTAGAGCATGATGTCCATAAAATGTTCATACTTCTGTAGAAGTGATCTTAGGAGAATCATTGCTTAATCATTATCCCCAACCTTCAAACCAACTACATTCAAGTCGAGTATCATTTTTTATAATCATCTGGGTGCCTTCATAATATTTTTCATTATCCATAAATAGTGTGTAAAGTTTTTCTAGAGATACAATACGTTTGCGAAAGAATTTTTCATATAAATCACGTTCAACTGATTCCATATCGTTAGCATCGTAGGGTCTTTAGATATCTTACGCAATGTTTCATCTCTCAAGCTCAATATGAGGGTATCATGAGCTTTAAATGGTACCACAACATTAAACTGTGTAGATTTCTCGTTGATTTCAACAATCAGGCCTTTATGTACTAGGTAAACTTTATCCTTATTTTTTTAGTTTAGATTCATCTGATCCATCAAATATTTATAGGCTAAGCTTCATGAAGCTCGTATTTTGTGGCTTTTGGTTTACAAGAGATATATGTTTCTCCAGACTTCAGATCATCGATCAATCTAATTTTTTCTTTGTTAATCCATGCTCACTTCATAACTTGTTGGGAAACGATCATCCAAAGATAACAAAGTTCATTCTCAAAGGTAAATAAAATGTAAAAGAAAGCATAAAATAAAGTGAAAACACACAAGATAATATTTAACGTGGTTCGAATTTTAGAAATAATCTTACATAGACATGTAACATGCACTTTTTTTATTAAATAAAATATTAATATATGAAGACTCTCCAAACACAAAAATCTCAATCACTATTTGTTACAAAAATATCATAGTTTATAAAAATATATGATTCACAGTACTCTATATTCAGTGACTATATCTCATGTCACTTTCCTCTCTAAAAGACGTCAAGGAGTAAGATGCTAAGTGGGGATGAAATATCCATTTTCACTACAGGCGGGAGCTTATTTTACATTTTATCTTTATGCGATTTACATTTAAAACTTTATACTTGGACGAAGTTGGTTTCCTTTCAATTTTTAGACTATCGAGGTTATTTATGTCTAATGGAAAACAATTATTTTACACTCTCTTTTAATAATATTGTTATTGGGAATGTAAGTTTAATGAAAGATGATAGTCTGTATTTATTACATATTGTTATGATTTCACAATTTATAATAAACAACATTATTAAATTTGAAAGATCCTCTAAACTGTGGCACCAGTGGTTAGGTCACATTTCCAAAGTTAGGATGGACAAGCTTGTTTTTTAAGGTTTATAGAGCGAGCGAATTCTTAGAGTTGATACATATTGACATTTTTGGATTGTTTCCACGTGAATTGTGGAACGGATAGTGGTATATTATATCAGTTATTGATAATTACTCTTGTTTTGGTTACCTCTATCTTCTTGATGAAAATTTTGAGGTCCTCGACAAGTTCATAACTTTTAGAACCAAAAGTAAACGACTCGGTAAGAGCACTAAAACCGTCAGATCTGACTATAGTGATGAATACTATGGCATATATGACAGATCGGGTGATTAATGTCCAAGACTCTTTGCACAGTACCTACAAAAGTGTGGCATATTCTCTCGCTACACAATATCGGGTTTACCTTGCATGAATGGTGTATCCGAGAGACAAAACCGGATACTAACAGATATGCTTAGAAGTATGATAAGTCACTTATCTCTACCATTATCTCTATGGGGGGAAACATCAAATGTACCGCTCATATACTCAATCAAGTAGCCATTAATATAACTTTGAGGACCCCATATGAGCTTTGGAACGGGCGAGGCCCAATTTAAAGCACTTGCAAGTATGGGGATGTCCAGCTTACGTGAGGCCTTACAAACCTCCGGGGAAAAAAATGGACTCAATAATAATAAACTATTTCTTCATACGTTATTTCGAACATTCCAGAGGGTTTAAGTTTTATGATTCTCTCACTAGTACAATATTTCATATAGGGACAACCAAGTTTTTAGGAGATGTTGAGCTTGAGTGAAAGAATAAGACAAAAAATGTTTATTTTAATGAAGAATCTTTAAAGATTCATGAAATTTTTAAGGGGGACACTCAGGTATCAGAATATTGGGCTATAATTCCAATTATTTCAGTCGGATTAGAACAGGTTAATCCTCAAATTAACATTGATGTTTCACTTGAGCATTCTAACCAGGATATGAATATGGTCTAGGTAAAATAATAGGAGCCTCAAGTTGATCTTCCACAAGAATATCAAAATGAAATTGTGCATAATGATCAAATTCAACCTCCTTAAGAAGTGCAACAATAGAAAATACTATCCTTAAGAAGGTACATGAGAGAAATAAAGAGTATTATAAGTCCATAATTTATAGTATATCTTCAGGAGCATGATAAGTCGTGTAATGAAACTGTAGATGATCCTTCATCTTACAAATCGGCCATGATAAGCTCTGACTCTCAAAAGTGGATGTAAGATATGAAGGAAGAGTATAAATCAATGCAATACAATACGAGATGGGATCTTATCCCATTACTTAAAGGGAAATGCAATTTGTTGTAAGTGGATTTATAAAACCAAATGCAATTCCATGGGTAATGTGGAAAGACATAAAACACGTCTTGTAAAGAAAGTTTATACTTAACATGAAGGGATTGATTTTAAATAAACCTATACTCTGGTATCGATGAAGGATTTCTTTATAGATCATGGCATTAGTTGCACATTTTGACCTTAAGCTCCATTAGATGGATGTTAAGACCACTTTTCTCAATGGTGATATTGAGGGAACGCATATATAGTGTAACTGTAGCACTTTCTTAAAAGTAACTTAAATGATATAGTTTGTAAGCTTGGAGATCCATATATAGGCTCAAACAGACCTCTCGTTAATGGTACCAAAACTTCTTTGAGGTGATAGTCAGTTATGACTTTAAGATCAAATCGGTTGAGAAATTGTGTGTATCACAAGTTTAGTGGGAGTAATTTTATATTTTATATATGGATGACATAGTTCTTGCCCCGAACAATAATTAATTTTTATACACTACAAAGATATTTCTATTAGACAAGTTTGATATGAAGGATCTCGGTGATACGAGTTTTGTATTAGGAATCAAAATAGATCGAGATCTCTCCCGTGGTAGTCTTGGATTATCACAAAAGGAATAAATTGAAACTATGTTACAAAGTTATGAATTCAAAAATTACAAACCCCTAAGTACCTCTATAGCAAAAGGTGACAGACTTACTCTGTGTCAATATCTTAAGACAAAACTTGAGACTGAGGAAATGAAAGCAGTCCCTTATGCTTCGAGAGTTGGGATTTTAATGTATGCTTAAGTTTTTACTAGGCCGGACATTGCCTTTTGTGTAAATATGTTAGGGATATATCTTAGTAATACAAGCATGAATCATTAGAAAGAAGTTAAAAGGGCACTCTGATATCTGCAAGGAACAAAAGGGCGCATGTTGACATATGGGAAGTCGTATAAACTGGAGATCATTTGGTTTTTTGACTCGGATTTTAGTGGATGCATAGACACACTAAAGAGCACATCAAGTAACATATTCTTATTGGTTAGAATTGTAGTATCTTAGCTAAATGTAAAGCAAATACTTGTTGTTTGATACATCGAACGAAGAATTGTTTATGCAGAATTTTATTATTGGATTGCACATTAGAAGGTCCCATGAATTTGTATTGTGACAAAAATTCTAAGGTGCAATTCTCTAACAGCAATATGAGCTCGTCTAAATCCAAACACATAGACATAAAGTTTATGTTTGTTAAAGAAATAATACAAATGAGTCAGATAACTATAGATCACAGTGGAATAAACTCCATGATAGCAAGTCCTCTAACAAAGGCAGGTTAGCCTAAGGTTTTCTAGAGACACACCATTAATATGTGTGTAGTTGATTTAGAGGATTTTTATGTGAGAGTTTACGATAAGATCTGATGTTATCATTTGCAATACTATGCATATTAAGGTTTATTGCAATATATATGATTGGAAATATTTAGTAATATTTATATTATATTGGATCTTCAAAGCTATGAAATATTAAAGTGTAGATATATTCGATTACAAGCCATGTTTGTCGTATGCTACACTCTCTAATTGGCTTAAGTAATTGATTGATAATGATAATATAATTATTGTTGCATCCTACTGTTCACATTACAAGAAATAAGTTTTTAGTCATTTATTGTTATCAGTCTCGTAGGTTACAATCTCTCGATTCCTGACTTAGTGACTACCATGGTTAGTGTTTGTTATCAATTTCCCACAGACGACACAAAAAATTGTTACGGGAAATAACAAAGTATTGCCAAAGTAGAAATAGATGAACAATCAAAAAAGAGAAAAGAAAGTAGACACTCTTACTCATTTGGAGAATTCCTTTACTTATCATCCTCCTTGTTAGTAAGCGGTTACATCTGTATTTAATTCCTAATAATGCCCCCATTAATACAATTACATCAATTCCCCTATAATTTTGGACAAACTATTTAAGCGTTTTGACTTAAAACGGATAGCGTTATTAAATGATGAACTAGGAAACGTTTTCTCCTCCAAGTGTTCACTTTAACTGGAAACATATGCCAGTCTGAGCTGGTTTGGCTCGTTCTGATTTAACCGAAGACCTCCTTGTTTGTAATCGTTGTTTAGCTTTTGAGCACGGCACGATCCGAGCAGAGCTTCTGATCTCCGAGCTCGCTCGGTCGTCTCTAGTCGTCTTTATTTGAAGTCTCCTTATCTTCGTTCGAGGTTGGTCAGCTATGTACGAGATCGTTCGTCATTTAATTGTTGTGTCATCGTCTTGGTCAGTCAACTCATCCCTCAGAATTTCGTTGACTCCTCTTCCTTTACTGCTTGCTTGGCTCTTTACTTATTCTTTGTTTATTTTCGTAATCTGAGCTCACCCCTTGCCTTCTTTGTTCGTGCAGATGTTCGTTCAGGGAATCCCCCCTCATCTATTAGTAGCATTACATCAAAGATAAAAGTAAATTTTATACTCTAAAGATTTTTACCTTTTTGTGCATAAAGAATACTACATCTCTACGTCTCACTAATTTATTCTTCTCATGATCATAGAGTCTGAAGCCATACTCTTCATCTCCATATCCTACAAAAACATAAAAATTAGTCTTCAAATCAAGGTTGGATTTGTGTTCTTTCGAACAGGCATGTATGCTTTGCACCTAAAAGTTATAATAATGTGTATATGTAGGACCCTTGTATTTCCATACTCTCTCAGAAATATCAAAATCAAGAGTTGTTGGTCGAGATCCACTAATTAAGTACACAATACTATTAACTGATTCGGCTCAAAATGTCTTGAGAAGCTTAAACGTTTCTTTCATACATCTCACGATCTCTATTATAGTTCGTCTCATTATCTTTGCAACTTTATCATGTTGTGGTGTACTAGTTGTTGTCCTCTCATGTGTAATGACATAATATGAGTTATAAATTTTGAACTCATCCGAAGTATAATCACCATTGTTAGATCAAAGATATTTCAACTTTCTCTATGTCTTTATTTGTACAATGACATGAAATATAAACCTTTTCGTTGTTTCATTTTCTAAATCACCTGGTAATAAACCTTGTCAAAATGTTGCAGTAGCTACCAACTTTTCACAATTATCTAATCTTGTTTATGTTAAGACAAAGTGCTTCGTATAATCCTCTAGCTTTTCTCTCGCAACTTTCTTGCATTGTATGATAGTGTCACCATTTTCTCGCATCTCTTTACTTTCTAAAAAATGTCGTCGAAAAGTTGTATAAAATCTATGAAATTGTATCATTTCAAAGTTGTGCCTTTAAATGTTTGAGAAAAATCCATGCATACCAGCCTATCATCATATTTGAATTTCATAATATAATTCTTGAACTGTTCAGTGTGGTAATCGGGATATTACATTCCATCACATTTCTCCACCTTTGAAATAGCAAACCGCTTCAGAAGAACAATAGACCTTATTTCGGTTGTCAAAGGAGAATTCCTCCAGTTCACTCCTTGCACATATTGATTATCTCCTCATGTTCCCATGACAACATACAAATTCTGATCATCCAAACTTGTATATTAATTCAATGTATTTCTTTTACACAATTTTGTTTCCCTTAAACAACGTTGTATATTATCTATTTTTTATCTATAGTCCTTACGTGATTTTCGAGGCCATTATTTTCCTCTTTAAAAGATCCCCTATATTTCTTTTGCTTATATGTTGAACTGTCAAATTCATCATTATTGGATTCAACATTACATTTGCTTGTATTTCTTCTCCTTTCATGAAGTACGATGATCTTTATCAGATTCAAAATGTGATTTCCTTGACTCACTTTGAATCTGGCACGCTGTGTAGGGACAGCAATTGGCCGGGTTCGGACCGGGTTCCGGTTGACCCGCTTAGGCCTGTTGTTTTTTACTCGAACCCAAACCCAGCCCGACCCGCAGCGGGTTTAATATTTTCGAACCCGAGCCCGACCCGTTTATATCCGCGGGTTAACCCGGTCCGACCCATAAACATTATTTTTACTATTCGGGTTGGCTGAACCGTTCTGATCCGATCCAAATTTTAATATATTTCTTTATTTTTAATTTAAGACAAAATTTTAAGACTTAGATTTTTAAATCAACGTATCTGAAACACACTATCAGAAGAGAAAAAGATCCAAAGAACTTAAAAGGTTATAAATTAGGATTGAAAGTATATATAGGAAAAGATCTTAAGAAATATATTTAAAATTTACGGAATTAATTTATGGAAAGAGAATATAATTAATAAATATATTATTGACTTTAAAAGTAAACTCAAATACGATATATTATTGGAAACTATATAAATGTCACTCTTTTAGTAATTAGTAAGTATATTGTATTAGTTATACTATTACAAAATTTACAATAATTTTTAATATATTTCTTTATTTTTTATATATTGTTTATATTTACGGGCCGGGTCGGGGTGGACAAATTAAAAATCCATACCCAGACTGACCCGCCTACGGGTCATAATTTGTATATTTGTACCCGACCCGTTAAATGTTCGGGCTGGACAAAGCCCGACCGGATTAAGCCGGATCGGGCCGGTTTGGGTATGCTCAGACCAACATTGCCACCCCTAACGTTGTGCAAGATTGATCACAATGACTGTCCAAATCGTACTTCTCCTCCACTTGTCGCACTTCAGATTTCAACCTACTTGATTGGATTTTTTGCTCTCTTTGAATATATATTTCATTTAACATCGTAATTTTATCCAACAATTGATTCATTTGATCTTTTGAGCTTCGATGTTTGAATGAGTATGCTGAACTGAAGTCCGATCACCTTCTTTACTTTCCCTTCTTTTCGAATCAGTTCTTAATGTCTCAATTGTATTTCAAACCAAATGATCATTTTCTCATGGTTCCAATATCGATCAAGAACAGTAACAGATCAAAAATTCAATTATCTATGGTTTTTTATTATAAAATCAAGGTACCGATCGAATGTATCTCTCCCACTGGGTCGTCAATTTGATAAGAGGGAATTTAGTTCTTGAAAGTTGAAGAGAAAGAGCTTAATTCTAGAGAGAGAAAGTAGAAGTAAGAAAGTAACAAAATAATCCTAGCTTTAGAAAAATTTCGTCATTAGTATTAACAGCCTCAACCTTTATTTATAGGAAAACATACTTAGAGTAAAAAAAAGTAGTTACAAAGATAAATTAATTGCACTTTAGACCCTCATCTTTACAAATAGACTAAAAACTGTCACATATCTTTACAATTGATCATATAAGACTTTAATTTATTACATTTAAGTCCTTAACATTCTATATCCTTATCAAGTATTGGTGTAGTTGATTTAGAGGATTGTTAGTTTCAATGGGAGTTATTCGTAGTAGAATTTAATGATATATGTGATATTATATACATACGCGTTTATTGCAATATATATGGCTTGGTTATATATAATTAATTAGGTAGTGGGACTATAAGTGAAAAGGCGTTGTGGACTTATAACTATGGTAACCAGTATGAATTTGGGCACTCTGAAAGATTGTGCCCAAATCTTAACACTTAAGCGTGAAGTAATAATTCATGGACTAAATTTAATTTTATCAATTTAGTGCTTGTGATCCCCGATCACAAAGCGATATAAATTCATGGGCTTTGTACAACTAAGGTTTTAGTTGTATTTTCCTATAAAATAAATTACATGAGTTCATACATTTCTTTAGCCTAAACTCAAAAATGAGTTGTCATTTTGTTAAGAGTAAGACTAATAACTGTTTTACGGAAATAGAGTCTTGAAAAAGTATAAGTATGATTCAAGTATAATAGAAGTTGAAGTAAGGATTCAAGCAAGGTTTATGGATAATAGCAGGCAAAACCATAAGTCTACAATTTATTCTATATATATACAATAAATAATCATATTGAGGGTTAAATATATTTTCTCATGTTTGATAAACTAATTTGATATGATTCAATTAGCTCTATCAGGATTGGGTAATGTCATATATGTATTTTAAGGTTAATTTGCGTTTAACACAATACATTATGTTATATAACATTTGATAGTGTTATATGTATATGAGTTGTGTGTTTAATTTGAGTTTAAAATGCTTTATACTATGTTCGGGTAGTGCCTTATAAAAATGTTTTAAGGTTGCGAGTAAAATAGCCTAGTAGTAGGTGGTAATCTCATATAAGTCTATTTATTTTGGTATTTTGAGTTTAATAGGAATAAAATGGCTATTGAACTCAAATGACTTATATAGTGTTGGTCAGTATCTTATATTTTTCTATTTCTTGCTTTAATTTTACTATAAGTGGAATATAGCTGCTTGCGTCATGTTTGAAAGTGTCCATTAGGTTTTTTTTGTTAAATGAGTGATTTACATACATATTATTTGAATAATAATTTAATTTCTATGATTATTTGATACAAATGACAATACATATTTGGATAAAGATTAATTATGTTATCTTTCGAATACACGAATATTCATATTGTGTTGGTCGGTATCTTATAATTTCAATTATGTTATTTTCATCTACATGTATTATTCATAACTGTATAACATGAATGATCTTGTTATTCATACGATATATAAAGATTAACTATCTTATTCATGGTTAAGATGAACGTAAGTCGATCAAAAACAAATCAAGCGATCAAACTAAACTGAAACTCTTTATTCTGTGTGCTTTTATCCATCCGTTTCTCGAATTTATAAAACAAAAATATTAATAAATGAGATAACCTACATATATTTAAATATAAGACTGTGTATCACATAAATATTGTCATAATTTTTCATAAACCATTTTGTCATATGATAGGACGAACATTTGATGCAATATCGCGTAGGCCGCACTCGAATCAACTTATAACCATGCATGATAAGCAATCATATGTTATCAACCATTATCATGTTTTTTTTTACAATTGTATGAATCCAATTGTATGAATCCGATTACTCATATTATATAAGGTACTAAATAAAAAAATAATAGAAAACTTAAACTAGTGCGCAACTACTGGAAATACATATGAAAATCATGCAAATAAAATATTACATTTTTATCTCAATTGACCATAATATCATTTTTTATTGTTGTCGTAATCATATTATTTTAACACAATATCATCCCAATTTAAGGATACAAATTACCTGAATATTTTAAATACTTTATACCGCACATAGTTTCTATATAAATTTAGAGTGACGGAAGTGTAAACACCAACATTTTCTAATGAAAAACTTAAGCTAAGTGCATAACTATTTAAGATACATACCACTTTTTAGTATTATTTTAAATATAATTAGTTTTTCTTTTTACATAATACTATCTCAATTTAAAAAGACATATTAATTGAGTGCTTTGAGAGTTTTGTTAAAAGAAATCAATGTTTATTATATATAAGTTTTAGTACATATATTTTGTTTTAAAATGTTGTTCCAATATAATAAAACAATGTGTGTTTGAAAGACTATCTCTTTTTTTGAACCAGTAATTAAGTATTACAATTTTTAGCACCTCAATTTAATAATATATTTTTTAATTTAATCGAGTATACATAATTAAAAATCTTCAAAATATAATCAACACCAAAATCAACAAACTTTTTACTAGAATAAATATTTTTATCGAATCAATATAAAGTGTTATTTCTTTTTTTGTTGGCAATGTATTATTTGTACATCCAAAGATTTGTTGTTGGCATCCACCGGTCAAAGAATATTTGTTGCTGGCATCCATCATCGAATAAGACTATGTATCACAAAAATATCCTTATAATATTTCATACACGTTTTGTCTTAGGATACGATGAACATTTGACGCAATACACGTTTTGTTTTAGGATACGATGAAGATTTGATGCAATATTGTGTACACCACACTAGAACTAGTTTATAAGCATGTATGATAGAACATTTGACGCAATATTGTGTACACCACGCTAGAACTAGTTTATAAGCATGTATGATAGAACATTTGACGCAATATTGTGTACACCACGCTAGAACTAGCTTATAAGCATGCATGATAAACAATCATCCGTTACTGGCCATTATCTATTTTGGTTTCTTTTATAATTGCAAAACAACGAACAATAATAAATATAACGGTAGGTAAAAACTTTTCATTTTTTAAATGAATAATTATGGATACTATAGATGCATGAGTCCAATTACTTACATTATATAAGGTACCAAATAAAAAAAAATAGTGAAAAACGTAAACTAGTGCTTAACTATATAAAATACATATGAAAATCGTGCAAGTAAATATTACATTTTTATCTCAATTAACCATCATATCATTTATTATTTTAATTTTAATCATATTTTTTTTGAAAAATATTATCATAATTTAAAGATATATATTACTTAAGTTTTTTAAAATACTATCGGACATGATGATGTAGTTTCTATATATATTTTGAGTGTTTTTATTATATTTAACAGAATTGTAAACATCAACAATTTCTAGTGGAAAACTTAAACTAAATGAATAACTATTTAATATATATTATTATTATTATTATTTTAAATATATTTATTTTTTATTACAGAATAATATCTCAGTTGAAAGACACATATTATTTGAGTGTCTGCAAATTACTTTCTGCTTTAAATAACTTGCATATAATTTTGAGAGTTTTGTTAAAAATAAAATCAGTGATTATTGTATATAATTTTCAATACATATATATTAGTTTAAAATGTTACTCTATATAATGAAACTATCTCTCATACCAACAATTGAATATTACGATTTTCAACACCTCAGATTAATAATATATTTTTAAATTTAATTGACTATATATAATTAAAAAAAACTTCAAAATAACAAAAATAATCAGCATAAAATCAACAAATTTATTACTAAAGTAAATATTTTTATCGGATCGATAGAAAACGTTATTTTTTTTTCTATTGGCAATATATTATTCATCCAAAGATTTGTTGTTGGCATCTATAGACCGAAAATGATTTATTGTTGGCCTCCATCGTCCAAAAAAAACTGTGTATCTCAAAAATATTCTCATAATTTTTCATACACAGTTTTGTTTAAGAATTCGACGAACCTTTGACACAATATCACATACGCCACACTGAAACCAATTTATAAACATGCATCATAAGAAATCATCTGTTATTCACCATTATATTTTTTGGTTTCTTTTATAATTGCAAAATAACAAACAATAAATATAACTGTAGCTAGAATTATTTTCAAGTTTAAAATAAATAACTATGGATACTATGGATGCATGAGTCCAATATAAAGTACTAAATAAAAATAATTTAGTAGAAAACCTAAACTAGTGCGCAACTATTTATAATAGATATAAAAATCGTGCAAGTAAACTATTACATTTTTATCTCAATTAACCCTAATATCATTTATTATTGTTAGCTTAATCATATTCGTTTTGCACAATATTATCCTAATTTAAGGATACATTTTACGTAAATTTATTCAAATACTTTCTATAACGCATAGTTTCTATATAAATTTTGAGTGTTTTTACCAATTGTGGCAGAAGGGTAAACATTAACAATTTCTAGTGGAAAACTTAAACTAAGTACATAAGTATTTAAGATACATATAGTTTATTATTATTATTATTATTATTATTATATATTTATTATTTTAAATGAATATTATCTCTATTTGAGTGTTTGCAAATTATTTTCTGCTTCAAATGACTTGTATAAAACTTTGAGAGTTTTGTTAAAAACAAAGCAATGTTTATTGTATATAATTTTTAATACATATATTTTATTTTAAAATGTTAATCATGTATAATGAAATAGTATGTGTTTGAAAGACTATCTCTATTTTGGAACCAACAATTGAGTATTACGATTTCTAGCACCTCAATTTAATAATATATATTTTTGATTTAATCGACTACACATAATTAAAAAAATTTCAAAATAACAAAAATAATCGACACAAAAATCAATAAACTTTTTACTAGAATCAATTTTTTTATCGGATCAATATAGTGTTTTTTTAGAATGTATTATTCGTACATCCAAAGATTTGTTGTTGGCATCTACCGGTCGAAGAAGATTTGTTGCTGGCATCCATCATCGAATAAGACTGTGTATCACAAAAATATTCTTATAATATTCCATACACCGTTTTTTCTTAGGATACGATAAACATTTGACGCAATATCGTGTACACCACATTAGAAGCACCTTATGAGCATACATCATAAGCAATCATCCGTTATCGGTCATTTTATTTTTTGGTTTATTTTATAATTGAAAAACAAGAAACAATAAATATTACGGTAGCTAGAACTCTTTTTATTTTAAAAATAAATAACTATATATACTATGGATGCAGTGGTGTAGCCAGGATTTAAACCCTATGGTATTCTGATTATTGTCCAAAAAATATTTCATATGGTGTCCTGGTTATTGTCCAAAAAATATATTTTTTGTAGTGGAAGTTGTAAAATAGTGTTATAACATATCTTCATTTTACATCTATATAAAAAATTATTTGTTTAAGTGAGTTTTCCATATTATTTTTGTCAACACTTTGAAGTACTATTATAACATAAGAAAATAGAAGTTGACTAATAGATGTATTGATTAGGACATCTATTATTAGTGAACTCGAGAGGCTATGTTGTTACGATTTGATCGGGTTTTAGTTTGAGCTTTTTCGCAGTATATATATACTTATAGATGTATTGATTAGGATATGTATTGTTAGTGAACTCGAGACCTATATTGTTACGGTTTGATCCGTAAAATAAAAAATTATAATTTATGCAGGTCTATTTGTTTCGAAATTGAACTCTAGAGATCTCTATCTTAAGAAAAAAATATAGATCAACCAATGTTAATCTTCGTAACTAGTGAATAGTAATATAAGACATGTAGCAAGGCTTCAATTTTGATAATTAATAACATAGAGCCATAATAAATACCTTAGTGTTTGAAGCTCTTAGTTAGAGTTTTCTAATTATAGTAAAAGAACAACTGTTCTAAAAGATTGTATCTCATAGTTAGGGAACGACGACAGAGGAACCAACCCGCATGCTGATCAAATTTATATAAATTTATATTATTATTTGAATCAACATATTTATAAATAAATAATATATAATAAATATATATATATAATAAATATATATATATATATATATAAATTTATATTATCTTTTAATTAAGATATTTATTTATAGTAAAATAATATATAGTAAAAAATAAATGATATGCTAACAATATAATAATATTGATATGCTACCATCTAATAGACTATGTTTATTTAGTTCACCGAGTCCTTTCTCACTTAACGCCCCAGTCAGTGTCGCAACTTGGCAGAATCCTTAACCGGAATAAACACAAACCTACCACTATAAATCCCTCAAAAGCTAACACAATATTACTCCTATAAGATTTTATAACAACAAAGGTGTCGTGTAAGACCCTAAGTCTGTTTTCTCCACCCATATAGATAATATATTCCTCATCTAGAATCCTAATATAAATAAGGTTACTCTTAACTTTGGATGCATATATTACGTGGTCAATCACTCTCTTAAGTTTTGTAGATAACTTGAGTCTAACATTTCCAATCTCTTTGACATCGCATGATTCTTCATTGTCAAGTGTAACCCTTCCACCATCATATATTCATATGTCTTCAAACCAGTTTTTATTGGAAGTCATAATGAATGATGTATCTGCAGCCAATACCCATTTATCATTTACATACAAGAATAAAAAGTCATTAATCATCAGTGTACTCACAATCATCAGACATCATTGCAACATATCTTATTTCGGTCTTCTGAAAAATGTTTCAATTTCCTTTCTCTAGGAAGTTCTTACTGATATGCCCAATCTTCTTGTTTAACCAAAAATTTAATTTTAAACCAGTCGCAAGCCTTTGGACTTAGACCAATAGTTTCCTCTCTTCTTTCATGGCTTGCCCCTCACATTCACTTTGTGCCCTTTGGAGTCATCCTTTATATAATTCTTTCTTTGAAGATATTTTAACTTTAAAGAGCTCTTCAATTTGGCAATCAAATGGTGTCTTTTTCGTAAAGCATGATGTCCATAAAATGTTCATACTTCTGTAGAAGTGATCTTAGGAGAATCATTGCTTAATCATTATCCCCAACCTTCAAACCAACTACATTCAAGTCGAGTATCATTTTTTATAATCATCTGGGTGCCTTCATAATATTTTTCATTATCCATAAATAGTGTGTAAAGTTTTTCTAGAGATACAATACGTTTGCGAAAGAATTTTTCATATAAATCACGTTCAACTGATTCCATATCGTTAGCATCGTAGGGTCTTTAGATATCTTACGCAATGTTTCATCTCTCAAGCTCAATATGAGGGTATCATGAGCTTTAAATGGT
The DNA here is from genome assembly GCA_036936605.1 of Limnanthes douglasii subsp. nivea. Lineage (NCBI taxonomy): Eukaryota > Viridiplantae > Streptophyta > Magnoliopsida > Brassicales > Limnanthaceae > Limnanthes > Limnanthes douglasii. The sequence continues at coordinate 221,405,915 of JAUPFV010000001.1, forward strand.
ACCACAACATTAAACTGTGTAGATTTCTCGTTGATTTCAACAATCAGGCCTTTATGTACTAGGTAAACTTTATCCTTATTTTTTTAGTTTAGATTCATCTGATCCATCAAATATTTATAGGCTAAGCTTCATGAAGCTCGTATTTTGTGGCTTTTGGTTTACAAGAGATATATGTTTCTCCAGACTTCAGATCATCGATCAATCTAATTTTTTCTTTGTTAATCCATGCTCACTTCATAACTTGTTGGGAAACGATCATCCAAAGATAACAAAGTTCATTCTCAAAGGTAAATAAAATGTAAAAGAAAGCATAAAATAAAGTGAAAACACACAAGATAATATTTAACGTGGTTCGAATTTTAGAAATAATCTTACATAGACATGTAACATGCACTTTTTTTATTAAATAAAATATTAATATATGAAGACTCTCCAAACACAAAAATCTCAATCACTATTTGTTACAAAAATATCATAGTTTATAAAAATATATGATTCACAGTACTCTATATTCAGTGACTATATCTCATGTCACTTTCCTCTCTAAAAGACGTCAAGGAGTAAGATGCTAAGTGGGGATGAAATATCCATTTTCACTACAGGCGGGAGCTTATTTTACATTTTATCTTTATGCGATTTACATTTAAAACTTTATACTTGGACGAAGTTGGTTTCCTTTCAATTTTTAGACTATCGAGGTTATTTATGTCTAATGGAAAACAATTATTTTACACTCTCTTTTAATAATATTGTTATTGGGAATGTAAGTTTAATGAAAGATGATAGTCTGTATTTATTACATATTGTTATGATTTCACAATTTATAATAAACAACATTATTAAATTTGAAAGATCCTCTAAACTGTGGCACCAGTGGTTAGGTCACATTTCCAAAGTTAGGATGGACAAGCTTGTTTTTTAAGGTTTATAGAGCGAGCGAATTCTTAGAGTTGATACATATTGACATTTTTGGATTGTTTCCACGTGAATTGTGGAACGGATAGTGGTATATTATATCAGTTATTGATAATTACTCTTGTTTTGGTTACCTCTATCTTCTTGATGAAAATTTTGAGGTCCTCGACAAGTTCATAACTTTTAGAACCAAAAGTAAACGACTCGGTAAGAGCACTAAAACCGTCAGATCTGACTATAGTGATGAATACTATGGCATATATGACAGATCGGGTGATTAATGTCCAAGACTCTTTGCACAGTACCTACAAAAGTGTGGCATATTCTCTCGCTACACAATATCGGGTTTACCTTGCATGAATGGTGTATCCGAGAGACAAAACCGGATACTAACATATATGCTTAGAAGTATGATAAGTCACTTATCTCTACCATTATCTCTATGGGGGGAAACATCAAATGTACCGCTCATATACTCAATCAAGTAGCCATTAATATAACTTTGAGGACCCCATATGAGCTTTGGAACGGGCGAGGCCCAATTTAAAGCACTTGCAAGTATGGGGATGTCCAGCTTACGTGAGGCCTTACAAACCTCCGGGGAAAAAAATGGACTCAATAATAATAAACTATTTCTTCATACGTTATTTCGAACATTCCAGAGGGTTTAAGTTTTATGATTCTCTCACTAGTACAATATTTCATATAGGGACAACCAAGTTTTTAGGAGATGTTGAGCTTGAGTGAAAGAATAAGACAAAAAATGTTTATTTTAATGAAGAATCTTTAAAGATTCATGAAATTTTTAAGGGGGACACTCAGGTATCAGAATATTGGGCTATAATTCCAATTATTTCAGTCGGATTAGAACAGGTTAATCCTCAAATTAACATTGATGTTTCACTTGAGCATTCTAACCAGGATATGAATATGGTCTAGGTAAAATAATAGGAGCCTCAAGTTGATCTTCCACAAGAATATCAAAATGAAATTGTGCATAATGATCAAATTCAACCTCCTTAAGAAGTGCAACAATAGAAAATACTATCCTTAAGAAGGTACATGAGAGAAATAAAGAGTATTATAAGTCCATAATTTATAGTATATCTTCAGGAGCATGATAAGTCGTGTAATGAAACTGTAGATGATCCTTCATCTTACAAATCGGCCATGATAAGCTCTGACTCTCAAAAGTGGATGTAAGATATGAAGAAAGAGTATAAATCAATGCAATACAATACGAGATGGGATCTTATCCCATTACTTAAAGGGAAATGCAATTTGTTGTAAGTGGATTTATAAAACCAAATGCAATTCCATGGGTAATGTGGAAAGACATAAAACACGTCTTGTAAAGAAAGTTTATACTTAACATGAAGGGATTGATTTTAAATAAACCTATACTCTGGTATCGATGAAGGATTTCTTTATAGATCATGGCATTAGTTGCACATTTTGACCTTAAGCTCCATTAGATGGATGTTAAGACCACTTTTCTCAATGGTGATATTGAGGGAACGCATATATAGTGTAACTGTAGCACTTTCTTAAAAGTAACTTAAATGATATAGTTTGTAAGCTTGGAGATCCATATATAGGCTCAAACAGACCTCTCGTTAATGGTACCAAAACTTCTTTGAGGTGATAGTCAGTTATGACTTTAAGATCAAATCGGTTGAGAAATTGTGTGTATCACAAGTTTAGTGGGAGTAATTTTATATTTTATATATGGATGACATAGTTCTTGCCCCGAACAATAATTAATTTTTATACACTACAAAGATATTTCTATTAGACAAGTTTGATATGAAGGATCTCGGTGATACGAGTTTTGTATTAGGAATCAAAATAGATCGAGATCTCTCCCGTGGTAGTCTTGGATTATCACAAAAGGAATAAATTGAAACTATGTTACAAAGTTATGAATTCAAAAATTACAAACCCCTAAGTACCTCTATAGCAAAAGGTGACAGACTTACTCTGTGTCAATATCTTAAGACAAAACTTGAGACTGAGGAAATGAAAGCAGTCCCTTATGCTTCGAGAGTTGGGATTTTAATGTATGCTTAAGTTTTTACTAGGCCGGACATTGCCTTTTGTGTAAATATGTTAGGGATATATCTTAGTAATACAAGCATGAATCATTAGAAAGAAGTTAAAAGGGCACTCTGATATCTGCAAGGAACAAAAGGGCGCATGTTGACATATGGGAAGTCGTATAAACTGGAGATCATTTGGTTTTTTGACTCGGATTTTAGTGGATGCATAGACACACTAAAGAGCACATCAAGTAACATATTCTTATTGGTTAGAATTGTAGTATCCTAGCTAAATGTAAAGCAAATACTTGTTGTTTGATACATCGAACGAAGAATTGTTTATGCAGAATTTTATTATTGGATTGCACATTAGAAGGTCCCATGAATTTGTATTGTGACAAAAATTCTAAGGTGCAATTCTCTAACAGCAATATGAGCTCGTCTAAATCCAAACACATAGACATAAAGTTTATGTTTGTTAAAGAAATAATACAAATGAGTCAGATAACTATAGATCACAGTGGAATAAACTCCATGATAGCAAGTCCTCTAACAAAGGCAGGTTAGCCTAAGGTTTTCTAGAGACACACCATTAATATGTGTGTAGTTGATTTAGAGGATTTTTATGTGAGAGTTTACGATAAGATCTGATGTTATCATTTGCAATACTATGTATATTAAGGTTTATTGCAATATATATGATTGGAAATATTTAGTAATATTTATATTATATTGGATCTTCAAAGCTATGAAATATTAAAGTGTAGATATATTCGATTACAAGCCATGTTTGTCGTATGCTACACTCTCTAATTGGCTTAAGTAATTGATTGATAATGATAATATAATTATTGTTGCATCCTACTGTTCACATTACAAGAAATAAGTTTTTAGTCATTTATTGTTATCAGTCTCGTAGGTTACAATCTCTCGATTCCTGACTTAGTGACTACCATGGTTAGTGTTTGTTATCAATTTCCCACAGACGACACAAAAAATTGTTACGGGAAATAACAAAGTATTGCCAAAGTAGAAATAGATGAACAATCAAAAAAGAGAAAAGAAAGTAGACACTCTTACTCATTTGGAGAATTCCTTTACTTATCATCCTCCTTGTTAGTAAGCGGTTACATCTGTATTTAATTCCTAATAATGCCCCCATTAATACAATTACATCAATTCCCCTATAATTTTGGACAAACTATTTAAGCGTTTTGACTTAAAACGGATAGCGTTATTAAATGATGAACTAGGAAACGTTTTCTCCTCCAAGTGTTCACTTTAACTGGAAACATATGCCAGTCTGAGCTGGTTTGGCTCGTTCTGATTTAACCGAAGACCTCCTTGTTTGTAATCGTTGTTTAGCTTTTGAGCACGGCACGATCCGAGCAGAGCTTCTGATCTCCGAGCTCGCTCGGTCGTCTCTAGTCGTCTTTATTTGAAGTCTCCTTATCTTCGTTCGAGGTTGGTCAGCTATGTACGAGATCGTTCGTCATTTAATTGTTGTGTCATCGTCTTGGTCAGTCAACTCATCCCTCAGAATTTCGTTGACTCCTCTTCCTTTACTGCTTGCTTGGCTCTTTACTTATTCTTTGTTTATTTTCGTAATCTGAGCTCACCCCTTGCCTTCTTTGTTCGTGCAGATGTTCGTTCAGGGAATCCCCCCTCATCTATTAGTAGCATTACATCAAAGATAAAAGTAAATTTTATACTCTAAAGATTTTTACCTTTTTGTGCATAAAGAATACTACATCTCTACGTCTCACTAATTTATTCTTCTCATGATCATAGAGTCTGAAGCCATACTCTTCATCTCCATATCCTACAAAAACATAAAAATTAGTCTTCAAATCAAGGTTGGATTTGTGTTCTTTCGAACAGGCATGTATGCTTTGCACCTAAAAGTTATAATAATGTGTATATGTAGGACCCTTGTATTTCCATACTCTCTCAGAAATATCAAAATCAAGAGTTGTTGGTCGAGATCCACTAATTAAGTACACAATACTATTAACTGATTCGGCTCAAAATGTCTTGAGAAGCTTAAACGTTTCTTTCATACATCTCATGATCTCTATTATAGTTCGTCTCATTATCTTTGCAACTTTATCATGTTGTGGTGTACTAGTTGTTGTCCTCTCATGTGTAATGACATAATATGAGTTATAAATTTTGAACTCATCCGAAGTATAATCACCATTGTTAGATCAAAGATATTTCAACTTTCTCTATGTCTTTATTTGTACAATGACATGAAATTTCTGAAAAATCTTGAATACTTGTCTTTTTGTCTGCAACCTATATACCAAGTTTTTTTAGAGTAACATCATTGATACATGTAACAAAATAATTGTTACCACAAATAGACTTTACTTATGGGACCACAACAATCAAAGTGTATTAACTTCAAGCATCATTTCCTTTCTAAATGATGCTTTTTTGCTAAACAATGGTCACAAGGGTCAACATGAGTAACTTACCTGTCAAGTTTTTCATCATCATACCATTCATGAATCATAGTATTTAATCCTAAAAGTTATGAGAATTATTTTCCTCAAATACATTCAATTCATCGGAACATAAACCCAAATATCTCTTATACAAAGAGCAATACAAATCACCTCGAGCAACTATCATCGAACGTTTGGGTTATTTCAACTTGCCATAATAAAATGTGTGACATAAACCTTCTTGGTCAATGATATTAACAAACAACAAACTCAGACGTAGGGCAGGATTATGGTGCACATCATTCAGTGTCAGTATGTATCCAACATATGTCTTCACACAAATATAATCCAACCCAATATTTATGGCTAACTTCTGATTTCCCATCTTGAGAGGACTAAAATCTCAACGTTTGTAGTTTAAGAAATATTACCTATTAAGGACACAATGATATGAAGAACTTGTTTCTACAAATCATTCCAAATCTAAACTATCAACATGATGGCACTCACCGTTGGTGCCAATTACGGATGCGTCATCATTACTAGTAGAAGTTAATAATTGTAACATTTTTATTATCACCCTCATTTTATGAATCTCATATGTTACCTTTTTATTTCTTCATTCGATAACAATATTGTTGTATTATCATTACCATATCATGACTTGGATCGTTCATTTAATTTATCAAAAGAATTAGGACATTTACTCTTGTTTCTTTTTTTTATTCTTAGTAAAAAGATTTTGTGAATTGTCAACTTTTATACTTTCTTCTATAATCTCTTTATCGAACATGATTTATATTATAACATCCAAATATAAAACACCTTATCGAGCAGAGTTACTAATAGTCACAACCAATGTCTCCTAACTATCTGGTAAAGAATTCAATAAGAACAAAGTATGCAACTCATCATCAAGAACAATCTTCATAGTAGATCAGCATATTAATAATATCTTGGAAATCACTGAGATGCTCTAACATGACTTCCCACTTTAAAGTTTCAAATTAATAAGTTTATTAATATAAAAAATATTTGATATGATAAGTTTTCCTTTCATAAAGACCTTCTAATTTCTTCCAAAGATCATTCGGGTCAGACTTTTGAGAACATGAATGAAGATGCTAATATCAACCCATTGTCAAGAGTTCCCAAAGTCCTTTTTTTACTACTCTAGTATTTTTGTTCTTTGTTTTGCGATTTTACAGGTTTATTAAAGTTACCACAAGCTCTGATACTATTTATTTGGGATAAGATTGGAGGAGTATATTCCACTTGTATATATAATTCTAAACAACCTGATCTCTGCACTAGTATGATATTGTCCGCTTTGGGCTCGACGACCCGTACGATTTTGCGATTGGTTCACTTTCAAAATGCATCACATTAGTAGAGACTTTGGTCATACTTATTAGAACTAATAATACACATGTCTAACCGATATGATATTTTATAAGTAATTAACAAATCTTATTCTAGAATAAAATATTCTTTTAGCCTTCTCTCTGTTGACTTTTATCCTCCCACTCCAATCAGGTTGTGTCGGGGTTCACTAATTGAGCCATGAAGCTTTACAATGGATCTATCTGCTCACACATATTAGATCATACGACATGTTCCTTAGCATCACTCCAATCAAATCATACCGGCTTGATACGCTACAATCAGTTCGCGTCACTTAATGAACCACATATGATAGGGTGAGATTCTGTTGGAGGACCAAAAGGTAAAGTGGTTCGGATTTCTCTTAGAGGGAAATTTCAACTTATAATAAGAGAAGTCATGAGTAATTTATGTGTCTAGTATAGTAAGATAAGTTCCTGATTCACTTAATCTTGGACCTCCAAACCCACCGAACTGACCCGAATGTATGAATCAACCTGACTGGTCCATGGATCTTTACAATCTTATAAATAGGGCCAAAAACAACATTTAATAGGTTCATACATTCTCTTTTTAGATATTAAATACTAGTACCTCAATTATCTCTCTATCTTTTACATAAAAATGTAATACCTAGTCCAATCACGACCAAAAATACCCTTCGATCAGGTTTTATCATCACAAAATTGGCGACCACATTGAGAGCATAAGGTCCCCGAATAACAATATTCAAAACCTGTCGTGCTTTGGATTTATTTAAGGTGTTGATCCCTACATGAAAATTGATCCCCTTCTTGAGCATGAGAGGATAAGATATGAAAATGAGCACGCTAACACATCTCATGTAAACTACAATACAAAAGAAATACTTTTCATGCAAGAAGATCTTGATCAGATGCGGGCATAGATTGAAGCTTTGAAATCCGAAAGGCAAACTGAAAAAGAGATAAATGGGAAGAATCCATTAGGATATCCCGGTTCTGATGAGCCCGATAACAGCCACAAACAAGATGAGAGTGATCAGTCCTCAAAAGCTCGTAAAGAATTGAAAAAATAACATTCGGCTAAATAATTTCGAACACATCGGATTCTGTTGGAAACTCAACCATATAATCATATTTTAATATCTCTTCTTCCTCGTCAAGTAGTGATCACGACCTTAAAAATAAGAAATAAATATTAACTAAAAAGTATTCTAAGAAAATATAACTAAATGGATTTAAAAGGGAAGAAAAGGGACAAAGAAAAGTTATCAAGGAAAAGTGAAAGGGTCGGTAAACCAAAACATTGATCATCTGCTAAGTGATCAGTCCATTGTCTAATCTAAATCAAGTATATTTCCATTTCCGAGGAGGTTGATGTGTTTAGTCAATGGCATAATTGGAGGCAGTCACCTTTGTCTTTAAAACTTCTTTCTGGACATCTACCGAGGTGTTTTAATAGCTCAAAAATGGAGAAATTTGATGGAAGTCAAGATCCTGATAATCACTTCGAACAGTTTAAAAAATTTATAATGAGTTTTAATGACAATGATAAGCTATTGTGTAGGACCTTTTCACAGACTTCAAAGGAAGTACCCTGGTATAACAGATTGTCATAAGGGTCCATAAAAAACTTAAACATGTTTTGGATAGCGTTTTGAAGGCAATTTGTAGGAAGTAAATAGCTCAAAGGAAACGGTGACACCATAATTCATTACGCACAAGAACCAATTTAAAGGATTGGATCAGTCGTTTTATGAATACAGAGGATGGATTGGTTGATTGTTTTGAGTAAGTAGTTATCGCTTCTCTAAGACAAGGCTTATATCAAGTGATTTGGCTGATTTAGTTACTTGGAAGAAAGTGATGAAATGGGGAGGATTATTGAAACAAGTCGGAATACAAATCACAGTGGAGGAAACCAATAGGTCAAGTTTACCACGTTAGAATAAATTTGTTCCCATAGCTTCTACCATCACAAGCCAGTACTCATTCTCAAGCTACGGTTAACTACTGTTCTGAGGAATCCAAACAAGGTTTGCATCGGCCTAGACAGAGTCAGTCAAATCAGTGTTAATAGACTAGATCAAGGGGGAATTAGTAGGTTCAACCTGAATGGTTTGCAGAATTAGTTGAAAATATAACCACCATTTATGATAGAACCAAGAATGTTGTGCATTTCCGAAGACTGGCACCAATTCAATACTCCACAGAAAATCAAAACACACACTTTTGTAGGTACCATAATCACGTGGGCCATGATACTAAAGATTGCATCGCTCTGAAGCAAGAGGGGCTTACATTGATTGAAAGTGGGAAATTTTACACTTTTGCTATAAAAAAACAAAGAGGTAATAGGAAAACTAGCAAATGTGCTAAGCCTATCGCAAGTACAACCCAAATTACATCACCAAATGTTCAAAGAAAAATTATAGAAACATATAAACAAGAAAATGCGATGGTAATTATGGAATGATTCGATGTGGATTCAGAGGTACTTAGATGCTGATCCAGATCAAAATCAAGTTGATGTGATAACAGAAAAACAGAGAAAGTATCTCATCTATGATGCTACTTTGAATCTTTAACTATTTTTGGGGGAGATACTATAATTGTGCTATCCAACTGCTCCAGGAAAATACATATGAACAGTTTAACAACTTAGTTAGAAGGGAAAATGTCTACACACCCTTATAGAAACCTTGCTTCTTTTATTGTGTTTGACGATGATGGCCTAAAGGAAATTGTTGGCCCTCATGAAGATGTTGTGGTGATAGGAGCATCTATTGAAGGCAATAAAATATGAAGAATATTGATTGACACATACAGTTCGACAAATATTTTACTTTTATCTACCTATAAACAAATGAAAAATCCTTTGGTTATTCAATGTTCAAATAGAACCATAGTGGGATTTACAGGCAACTCTGCTGAGATAATTATGGAATTTGAAGGTGAGGCCTTTCTAGGAAAAGGGCCATTCAGAAAATGGTAAGGGTTTTGTTTGTAGTAGTTGACTGTTCGCGTCTTATAATGTAGTATTTGATAGATCTTGGTTATTTAGGATGCATGCAGTAGCACCAACTGTTCACCAATGTTTAAAATATGTTGTTGGAGACTAAGTAGGGATGGTCTGAAGTAGCCAAAAGATAGCAGGGGAATGTTATGTCAATGCTCTCGCTCCAAAATCATTGGAAGCAGGGGGGCTGGAAAATAATAGCAATTAGTAGAGCCTTCTGTGGAATCAAATAAGATAGATGATCCAGCGGAGGCTCCTAGTGGTATTATCCCAATTAGAAAAGTTTGAAATTCATCATCTGGTGGAAGGGAAAAACATCAGGGTCAGATCCAAATTACCATTAGAATTGAAGGAAAAAATATTGTTCTTAACAGAGGATGTAACTGGAGTACTAGCAAGTGTTATCAGCCACAAACTGTCTGTAAGATCCGATGCAGGTCTGTTGGTGCAAAGAATGAGAGATTTTTCAAAAGAAAAATCAGAATTTATAGTCCAAGAAGTGGATTAGTTAACCAAGGTGGGGCATATTAAAGGATTCCAGTATCCTCTTTGGACTTCCAATCTGGTCCTTGTCAAGAAGAAAAATGAAAAATGGCATATGTGTATTGATTTTACAGATCTTAACAGAGTTTGTCCCAAGGATCCATTTCTAGTGGCCCGGATAGATCAGTTGGTAAATTCCACACCGGGGAATAATTTATTATCCTGCATGGATGTTTTTTCTGGATATAATCAGATACATATGGATCTGAACGACCAGGATCACACTAATTTCATCACTGATAGGACATCATTATTACAAAGTAATGCCTTTTGGGTAAAACTGTTGGAGCTACTTATCAATGATTGGTTAATAAAGCATTTGACAACCAAATTGGAAGAAATATAGACGTATATATTCATGACATGATGGTTAAAAGCCTCAGAGAGGAGGATCACATCTCCGACCTCCAAGAAACATTTTCTAACTCGGAATCCATCAAACTGAAATTAAATCATAAAAAATGTAGTGATCGGGCAACGTTTTGGGCTACAACATAAGTGAGAAATAGACCCAAGCTGACCCAGACCTATTGAAAGCTCTATTGGCCATTGATCCACCTCGAACTACTAAATAAATTCAAATATTGACTGGTAGGTTAGCAGCATTAAACAAGTTTGTTTTGAGGTCATTAGATAAGTGTACCCAATTTTTCCAAATCTTGATAAACGCAAAAGACTTCAATTGGTCACCAAATTGTGACAAAGCATTCCTCGAAAATAAGCCACACCTATCTTCACCAAAACCTTTATTCAAACCTGTTGTTGAAGAAAGACTTAAAATGTACCTAGTTGTGTTGAATTATGTTGTGCGTGCAGCATTGCTACGAGAACTTGATAAGTATCCACGTCCTATTTAATATATTAGTAAGATATTTTTGAAAGCTCAAAAAAGACACTTGAAATTGGAAAAATATCTTTGGCATTAGTAATAGCAGCAATAAAAATGAGGCCATATTTTTAAGCGCACTCCATCACATTTTGAACCTCTTTTCTCATGACGAATGTGTTACAAAAATCTGATATATTGGGTCGGATGAATACGTTGTCAGTTGAGCTTGGGGATTATGATATTGAGTTTTCACCTCGAACTGCATTCAAAGCTCAAGTTGTGACTAATTTTCTAGTTGAGTTTCACTCTACAAGACCTCGTGGGGAAGTTTAAACCAGTAATCCTGAGAAGGAATAGGTGATTCGAACTAATGGTGGATCTAGTACTATGGGATGTTGTGTTGGGATTTCACTAATTTCCTCGTTTAAGGATTCAATGTACCAAGCAATACACTTTAGTTTTAGAGAATCCAAAAATGAATCAGAATATGAGGCAGCAATAACAGGGTTGAGATTGGCTCAGATATGTGGTGCCAAAAAATCTTATTATTTAGTGATTCACAGATAGTCATTCATCAATCACAACGATAATATGAAACCAAAAAGGATAATTTGGTGAAATACTTAAAGGTGTTAACAGAAATATTAACTAGTTTTAAACATGTTAAGTATGAAAATGTGCCAAGATTGTAGAATTCAATGGATGAATCTCTAGCCACTAGCTTACTCTGAAGCGTACCCTTGGATCTTGGTACAAGAATGTCCTTTCATAGTCACAAGTCCGGAAATGGAGGTTGACATGGAAGAAAACTTTCAGGATATCCGCCATAGCCTCTCCAGATTAGAAATACAACATCTAAGAGTTTATTATTAACGGAGTTTTTCCTGAGGATAAAGCTTCTACCAAAAAGCTAAAATTTAAGCACATGGATTTCTAGTTTTAAAATGGGTTCTTTATAAAACATTATTCAGGACCATTGTTGTGTTGCTTCGGATTTGACGAATCCCAAACTATTCTATCAGAGTTACATGATGGAGAAAGATCAACGCATTATGGTTATAATGCTTTAAGTAGAAGGGTTTTATTAGCATGATATTATTGGCCTTCTATTATGGCAGACGCTAAAGACTTGGTTAAAATATGTGATCATTGCCAAAGGTATGTAAATACAATTCGTATACCTGTGATACCCATGGATTATGTGTCTGAAGCGATATCCTTTGATAGATGGGGACTTGATTTAGTTAGGCCACTTACAACGGCTTCTGGGGGATGTCGAACTATCATCATGGCAATCGATTATTTTTTTTAATGGGTATAAGCTGCACCACCATCCGGGACAACTTCTAAAAATGGATTACCTCCGAATGGCTTGGTTGGATTAAATTTTATTTATTTTTAATGGATTACCTTTGAATGGCTTGGTTGGGTTAAAATTTATTTCCTTTGAATGGATTACCTTCGAATGGTCTGGTTGGACTAAATTTGTATTGCCTTCGAATGGAGTACCTTCGAGTGGCTCATTTATTCCAATTTTTGGTCATCCTTGAATAAAGCATACTTAATTAGGGTCGGATATTAATGGAAGTAAGAATACATTACAACAATGAGTGGATAAGAATAAAGATAACATAAACGACTTTGGTAATCCAAGGGTTAAATAAAATTTGAAGGTGAGCTATTAAATGCCTCTGGAAAAACCAAGGACTTACACAAACTTATCCGATCTAAATATAACAAAATTCCTTGTGTGTATCAAGGACTTCACTTCAAAGACTTACTTAAAGAAACACATCCATATCAAAACATATTGACCTTAGAGCTCGTTCATACCGGTCTTTTTTTCTTCTTTCTTGTTTGGGTTCTCGCCATCAAAATCCTCTTCATCGGAGTCATATTCTTCGGAATCATCAGAAATATTAAACTTGTCACCTAAAGCCAAGTTGTGATAAGAAATCAGATCAGCTGTCATGTGTCTTCATAGATCCCTAAGATACAATTTGGAAAACTTCTTATGAAATAACATCACCAAATCTGATTCAATCGATTCATCCCTCTTTTCCATAGATGCCAACACTTTGTTAGCATATGCATCCTTAACATCATCTATCTCTTGAGCAATCTTTTCCTTGAGAGAAGTGATTTTATCTTCTTTTTGTTTATGGAGGTTTTTAAGCTTTTTTTCTCATCGGACAAGTGTTATATGGAAGACTTGTCCTCATGGATTTTGTAAGGAAATAATTTCCTTATAGCTTGATGACTACAAATCCTTGTAGTCAGATTTCAGTTTATCACTGTCAGATTTTGTTTGAACCGAATCCTAATTTATAGTTTTCATTTCTTTACTCAGACTGTCAGCCTCGCCTTTCTCTACCTCAACAAAGTTCTTTAGCCTTTGATTTTCATCTTAAATTGAACTGGTGTTTTTTATCTTCTCCCTCACTTGTCTCTCTAAATTAGTAATTGGCCTTACGTATCCCAAAATAGTATATCCCAATTTTTCATTCTCATTAGACACTTCAAAGGAGACCACATCGTATATCACAGATTTCGCATGGCTTGTCGATTCAGGGAAAATTTGTTTGAAGTCTTCAAAATTAAAGTTCCATAAGTCATCTATTTTGTCACCGCCTCCAAAAGTTGGCCTGTCATTTGTGGGAAGTAGGATGGAAGGAGAATTGTTAGATACAGTTGTTTGAGGAGGAACCTCGATGGGAGTGATTCCAGGGAGGACTTCGGGTCAAAGAATGATCTCTGAACCGACTGAACTTTTCTTCTTCTTCATTTATCTTTTGTCACTGTCCTCCTTACTCCTCTTTTCCTTTTTTTTTCTTAACAGTCGGAGAGTTTGGTGTTATTTTAGTCTCTCCAATAGTGATGGAAACAGCTTCCAACAGAGCTTCATCTTTTTCATCAAGGGGTCATTTACTCCCTAGTTTGGGAACAACTTGAGACGAACCATCATTATTCTTGTTATCGGTTTTGTCATGGTGGCTGGGAGCCCTATTCCTAACTGGTAGAAAAATAAATAAAAATCAGTCGCCTTAGTCAACCTGAGTATTTCCGAGGATTGGTGAGGAGTGGTAAAAAAATTCCATGAAAGTTCACATATCAAATTTGTTCTATATAGATGGGCTCTCACCAAATTTCCCGAAGTAAAGTAGTTGTGAAACTCGGTTGACTACTTCTCATTGGCCCATTGATTCGACTTTTTAAAAGTTTTTTTGCTTTGAGAACACAACGATAAAACAAATTTGGGGTAATAGATAATAACATCAAAATGTGGAAATATAAGAAATCTTGAAATACATACGTGGGCTTTTCAGTATCTTGTAAGCATGCTCAGATTTCCTTTATAAGTAATATTTCTACCGTTTTCCCAAACATCGCTAAGAAAAAGGAATTGAGTTATACAAGGCTTGTCTGCTTCTAGAAGATCATCTACCACCTTATATTCACTCCTCATACTAAAATACTAAAGGGGGATATGACCATTATGACACAAACCATCCACAACAACTAGTTGTTCCATAGGCATCAAAATTTTGGATAGCCTGGAAGCTATGATGTTAGCTAACAATGTAAATCAGGCATTAGGACTTAATTGACTCACGAATAATTTCACCAAATGAAAATATATTACTATCTCTGGATCTAGGAAAAACCACAGACCCCAGTTGAGTACATTCGTATAAACTACCAATTCTCCAGCCCTACTTTCCATCGGAGTATCTCCGGGTTGAGGTAGCCTGATCTTGACTGATTCAGGGAATCGACATGTTTTTTGAATCCCTTCCAGTTCGAATTTATGAAAATAAACATATGATTTCTTCTATAAATTTAATAGATACTTGATAATCACCTTAGTAAAGTTGGGCCCAACTCGCCCGATGAGGGACTCAGGAAGTAGTTCGGATTCGGGCAATACAGCTTTTTTTCTTTTTTCTTGTGTCTCTTTCTGAGTATCCCCAGTCTGACTGGATGTCTCTAAAGGGGTATTTTCCCTTCTTCTCAAATTAGCAACAATGAAAAAGAAATAAAATTCTTATAAAGATTTAAAAAACACTTAAATACCCTACTAAGGAATCAGAATCGACGCAGTAGCTAGGGGGCTACAAAGGATTGCAACTGCTTCTCTCATTTGATTGGATGATTTCACATAGAAAGAAAAACGTTCATGGGTACGAATTAAAATTTGACACGTGTATCCAAATAGTAACTAGTCCAAATTTACGACTCTTGGATGGTAACCCTTTTTAAGAATTCTCATCGGGCATGGTTCGAATTTGGTTTGAATATGTTTAGCTCTCCCATAAGCTTCTGAAAGAGCTAAGGGGGCTAGATGATATAGTTGGATTTTGTTTGATGACCAAAGGGTAAAGTGGTTCGGATTTCTCTTAGAGGGTTGGTACATTCTCTCTCTAGATATTAAATATTAGCACCTCAATTATCTCTCTACCATTTATCCAAAACTTTAATATATAGTCCAAACATTTACTAAAAATACCCTTCGATCACGTTTTATCTTCGCCAACGGAAACTCCAAACTAGGTCATGCTAGTGAACTATAGAGCAAATAATACTCCTTGAGCATGGCTACTGGTTCGGCATATTTGACATCCTATATTTCACTCATATCGTGTTTCGTTTAAGCCTAGAGCTCTAATACAATTTGTTGGACCCAAATAGTAGTAAATCAACCACCCACAATATCAACTTCAAGACAATCAATCAAATAAACAAGAAAACTAATTCACTACCAATGATTCGTAAATTAGTCAAGCAAATAAACCACAAAAATAATTATAGAAAAATAATCAACAGTAAATCATATTAAAACACAAAATTCATTTTATGTAAAAAAAAACCTTCGATATGAAGAGTAAAAATTAATGAGGATTCCATCCTCAACATTGTAACACCAAATCACAATTAAACCAATTTAATTTAAACCTTAGATATCTCCAACTTGTTGTCCAAATTTCATCAATATTGGTGTCGTTTGTTCCTCAATCAAACCTTTTGATTGTGCATGCACACAAAATATCTGAAAACCAAATATTGTCTCTCTCTTTGTATTTTTTTGTTTTTCTTATCTATTGTCCCCATATATATATATATAACCCTATGGTGATGAAACCCCAAAGTTATACTTTTGTGTCAATAGTCGGTTCAAGTCGGGTTCGATAAACATTTGCTGACAGTCGTCCAAACCTAAAAAATCTGATGATTTGTTAAATTTGAATTCAACTTGTTACAAACATGAGTAACACAAAATTGATAGGTTTATTCCGAAAAAAAATGATTAAACCAACCAATCATCTTTAAAATCCGAAAAAATATCGTTAAGTCCAAAATGATGATTTAAACGTATAATAATCAAAATCCAAAAACTTAAAATAGATATTAAATTCAAAAAACTTACAAATCTTTTAATATTTCACATTTTTTACATCATTTAGGTTTAATTGATTTATCCCGATCCCGATCAACTCGATACGTATTTTTGTATCAATCATAAATATTATCGAATTGTACATATTGACTCAAATTTAATTTATTTTCTTTTGTTTTGTATTTTCTTAACCAAATCATTTGTAAAACTTTACATAAATATGATGACATTAAAAAAAAGTTAAAAAACAACAAAAATAGAAAAATATTATTAACTAATCAATTTCCATACTCTTCTAACTTTTTTTTCTTTTCTTTCGCATTTTGCACAGAAAAGAGAAAACTTTTTTTTTATATCACAAACCGTTTGTTCGAGAGGCAAACAACAAATTCAAAAACCAAAAATATATTTTTTATTTTATTTGGCCGTGGACCCTAACAATATATAAGTTATTATTGGTAGTTAGAAGATAAATCCAGTAAATAATATATTATGCATGATTTAATTAAAAACAATTATTTTAAAAGTTTTTTTATTCAAAAAAAATTAGGAACTTTGATTTAGTTCTTTTATTTTTCTTTTAAAATTACAATTTACGGTATAATATTTATATATTTTTTATATTTTTTTAAGTTTAGTGGATCGACCAAAATTGATTAATCCAATCAAATAGCTTTTTGCGGACGTCATATTTAGGATAGATAAATAGTATTTCGTTTTATTCCACCATACCACCTAATAAATAATTAGAATTCTAATACTACTCGTTCGATATATAATCAAATATTTTTAAGAAAAGAAATTGCATATCGAATTTAAAATGTCGTGTTATTATAACATGCTAATTCATATATGATATCGCAAAGATATTGTCTTCTTTTTCTCGCAAATAAAAAACTTATTGGCACCAAGTGCAAGGGGATGCTAGATGTTTGCTACAACATTGCGATTATCTAATTTAAATAAAATCAAAAACGAAATTAAATTTAAAAATTGGGTTAAAAATGGCATTTTATAACCGTTTAATCAAATTTGTTCTGATATAAGAAAAAATTAGTATATTTTCTAATATGCCTTAACTATAGTGTTATAAACTTATTTAAAATCTTAACAAAATCTAAACTGTTTTAACTAATCTTTTTCAAATAAAATAATATTTCTTTTTCAAATAAAATAATATTTCATAAAACTTTTATTGGAGAAAATAATTTATGTACATTAAGAGACAATCAGTATATATAACAAAAATCTAACATGTGTTATCTAAAATCTAACTTGTCTTAACCTAGAAATTTTACCAAATCTAAAATTAAATTTGTTCAAAATCTACCTAAAATCTATTCAGATTAATATATTCATAAAAAATTGAAAAAACTTAAATCTTATAAAATCTAACCTACCTTATTTATAATCTTAACAAAATCTAACATGTATTTACTAAACTTTTCATAAAATATAACATGCCTTAACTAAAATCAGGTTTAAAGAGGATAATTTTTCACAAAACTTTGAACAAATTTATCGAATAGAACAAATTTTCTATGTTAAGAGAAAAATCTAGCGTGTCTTACCTAAAATCTAACATGTCGTAACTAAAATATTATAAAATATAACTTGTCTTACCTAAAATTTTAACAAAACCTAACATGTCTTTAGGGGTGGCAAATGG
Source organism: Limnanthes douglasii subsp. nivea (assembly GCA_036936605.1). NCBI lineage: Eukaryota > Viridiplantae > Streptophyta > Magnoliopsida > Brassicales > Limnanthaceae > Limnanthes > Limnanthes douglasii. The sequence continues at coordinate 221,424,138 of JAUPFV010000001.1, forward strand.
TTCTGGAACCACGGTTCAAAGCTGACAATCTGCTTATGAACTGGCGATTAAACTGCGAAACTGGCCCATTAGGACCGCAACCCGCCAGGACCGCAAATCATTAGGACCGCCAGACCGACAGGACCGCATAAGAAGTTAACTGGCAGGACCGCAACCCGACAGGACTGCGAAACCGCGTTTTATTAGTAAATATTATAAATGTTTTATTTATTTTATAACCAAAATGTTATATTTAAAAAATATTGAGATATTGCATATTATTATAGAATTATTATTACATTTTTGTTAGTATTAATTTGTTTTGGTTATTAATATTTTAAGTGTTGTAAATATTACAAGTGTTATTTGTTATTTTTAAGTTATATTGCTATAATTTTAATATTACATTTTCAATTTTATTATTGTGATTTGGTTTTAAATATTACAAGTATTATTTATTATTTTTAAGTTATATTGTTATAATTTTAATATTACATTTTGAATATTATTATTGTGATTTGGTTTTAAATATTACAAATGTTATTTATTATTTTTTAAACCAAAATCATATTTTATCATGGTAAAAGATTACAAGTTATATTGTTATCATTTTAAGGCTTAAATCGCTGCTTCGTCCCTCGACTATCACGTTTTGTGTCATTTAGTCCCTCGACAAAAAAATCACGGATGAGGGTCTCTTGACTATCAAAAATCTATAAATTCAGTCTCTGCGCGTGGTATTCTTCCTGGTTTTGCCACGTGTCACCATAGTTAAATGGTTCATGTCTCACGAATAGTCCCTCGACTTTTAATTCCATTTTTACCCTCAGAATTCATTTATTTTTTTATTTTTTTATTTTTTATATTCTGAAAATAGAGTATCGCAAAATTTGCGATACTCTGTTTAAAGAAAATATGAAAATGACCATACTTTGTTTCATCGATTGCTCCAAGGCTTCTAGCTGATAAATGTGTTGTAGAAAATCAAACCATAACTAGCTAGAAGCCTTTAACATATATAATAAAACCCTAGCGAACACAGATTCTAATTTTTTCTAAGAGCTATCTGCAGAAACCTCTTTATTTTTCAAATTGTCTTATTAATCCATCACCAACAACAACAATGAAGAAATTAAACCCAAAAATAAAAATTACATCATCATTGGCATTGGTATTGGTACGAAGCTGTTGAAGAACAGAGAGGGCAGCAACAGAAAAATCGGAAAGATAAGAAAATCGGGAAAACCGATAGGGTAGCTAGGTTTGGGGTTACCTAAAACCGCGCTTAAACCGTAGATTTTTAGAATGCGACAGCGTTTGTTTCCTTGTTCCTAGTTATTACAGTCAGTCTTGTGTCTCTTAATGGTCCACAGAGACCAAAAAAGCCTTAAAATTGACGTGTATACCATATCGGAGAAGACAAACTGCCACGTGAGCTTATATGGGAGTAGTAGACTACATAGAGTGAGAATGTTCCGGCCAAAATATACATTCCATAGTTACCGAACTCGTTCCGACACATTAAAAACACAACTTGTTTCAGTTTATAATCAGACTTGTATTTTTTTCTTATTCATCAAATACTGCAGAATAAAATCAATTAATTAACGGTATGATAAATCTCTAATCTCATAATATAAGAAGTTTAGAAAATCTAAATCAATGAAATAGAGTATGGTCATTTGCATATTTTCTTTAAATAGAGTATCGCAAATTTTGCCATACTCTGTTTTGAGAATATAAAAAATAAAAAAAATAAAAAAATTAAATTTTGAGGGTAAAAATGGAATTAAAAGTTGAGGGACTATTTGTGAGACAAGAACTATTTAATTATGGTGACACGTGGCGGAACCAAGAAGAATACCACGCGCGGAGACTGAATTTATAGATTTTTGATAGTCAAGGGACCCTCATCCGTTATTTTTTTGTCGAGGGACTAAATGACACAAAACGTGATAGTCGAAGGACGAAGCAGCGATTTAAGCCTAATTTTAATATTAACTTTTGAATTTTATTATTGTAATTTTAATAATGATTATAAAATTATTATTACATTTTTGTTAGTATTAATTTGTTTTGGTTATCACAAACATCATTCATAACAAGTGAAAATTAGCGGATTGGTGAGTATTAGTAAGTCTACGATTTATAGGCATTTTAAAACTTAAAACAACGTTTTTTTTAAATATGCAATAAAATACTAATCGACTAATTAATATCGTAAATAATAAAAACTAAATTTAGACTAATACCAACTAATAACAAGCAATAACAACTAACAGCAACTAATAAAATTAGAATTAAAAGAACTAATTTAAATTACTATAACAATTAAATAACTTGATAAATTATACGAAGCTCTTAATTGAGCTATTATAATGTTATCCCAACGTTATTTAAGTGTTTTTATCAAATAGAAACAATTTGCGAAAAAAAAAATCAAACAATTCTGAAAGTACAACTACAATATGTAAAATAAGAATTTTCAGTTTTATAGAATATTTAGAACAAGTAGAGAGATTTAGAGAGATATAGAGAGGAATATATGAATTTATGAGTTTGGATTTGGGGTCTCCTCTATTTATAGAGGAGACCCAAAAAAAAATTTAAAAAGCGAAAAAAAAAAAATCAGACCATCCGGACAGATCTCCGGATGGTCCGGACGCCCGGACCGGAAATTCGGGCCATCCGGAGATCTGTCTGGATGGTCCGGAAATTCGGGCCATCCGGAGATCTGTCCGGATGGTCCGGAAATTCGGGCCATCCGGAGATCTGTCCGGATGGTCCAGAAATTCGGGCCATCCGGAGATCTGTCCGGATGGTCCGGACTTTTGAATTTTTTTTATTTCTTCTTTTTTAGAAAAAATTTTAATTTTTTTTAACAACTATGTTTCAAGACGTGTTTGTTTTGCTTCTTCTTTTTATTAAATGTTATTTAAATCACTTTCACTTTCAATTTTTATTTTGTTATTTACAAGTAATTTAAGTTTATGCATATAATTATACAATTCTAAAAATTTTAAATTTAAACTTTTAATATTGAATAGTTCGAAAATACAATAAACTATATAATTCATCTAACCATAAACACTTCAAGCTTTAAATAATCTAAAGAATCACCTAATAATTTAAAACTAAAATACAATTATATGTCTAATAGGTATATATTATTTAATATGTACATAATATTAAATATAACACTTAAATATCTAGTATGTTCAAACAATATACAAATCATTTTACAATTATATTGTTTACGATATCTTGTTTAATACCATCAATTTTTTATTTTTATAATTTTTCAATTATTGAAAGTTGTAATCAAAATACAAGTAGATGTATATATTTTATTTAATATCTACATAATATTAAATAAAATATCTTAAATACATAAATATAAATATATAATCAAACGTATCAAAATCAAATTACAATTATTTTTTTAGAATGTAATTGATTGATTATAAAATTTCGATTTAAATGATAACATATTTAAATTAAAATACATGAAATAGCATAATTAACTCGTGTATATGGTACATATCTCAATTATTCAAATTAAATTCAATTAACACTTACAAATTAATTTTAAATAACTGGCAGGACCGCAACCCGTCTTAACTGCGAAACTGGCTCATTAAGACTGCAAACTGGCAGGACCGCAACCCGCCAGGACCGCATAAGGAGCAAACTGGCAGGACCGCAACCCGTCAAGACCACAACCCGCCAGGACCGCAACCCGCCAGGACCGCATAAGGAGCAAACTGGCAGGACCGCAACCCGCCAAGATCACAACCCGTGGTTCTGATTTAAACGGTTCCTATGGTTCGCGGTTTAAAACCATTTGCCACCCCTACATGTCTTAACTAAAATGTTAAAAAATTTAACCAAAAAAAATTACAAAATATCACCGACCTTAATTGAAAACAGATTAAATAAAACAAAATCTAACATGTATTAACAAAAATGGGTTCAAACATAATAATATTTCATTAAAAATTAAACAAATTAAGATCTTATAAAATCTAATTACCATTACTTAAAGTCTTAACAAAATTGTCTTACTTAAAATCTTAACAAAATCTAACATGTTTTTATTCAAATTTTCACAAAATATAATTTGGTGAATTATAATTAGGTTTAGAGTATTATTAATGAAATTTTGAACAAATTTATCAAATAAAATATTTTGTCTACGAATTAGAAAAATTTAAGGTCACTATAAAATCTTAAAAGATTATTTAAATTTTTAACAAAATTGTCTTACTTAAAATCCTAAGAAAATCTATCATAAGCTAAAACCCTATAAAATCTAACATTTCTTAATAAAATCTTATAAAGTTTAAACTTATTATGATTGAAAAGAAAACACAATTTGTTAAGTTAAAAAAAATAATCATTTATTTACTAAAAATCTAACTCACCTTCTCTAAAATTTAACTAGTTTTAACTTAAGTTAAATCTTATAAAAAAAGGTATTATACTTATTTTCACAAAACATAACTTGTTTTTGTTTAAAGTAGTGAAAAATCCAATATATTTTACTAAAATCTTATAATATCTAACGTCTATTACTTAAGATATAATAAAATGTAATATATATATATATATATATACACCAAAAGATGATAAATTTTTTGACTAACCAGGTAAAATCTAATATTTTCTAACTAATATCATAAAATCTTAAAATTATATAAAAGCAATAAAAATCCAAAAAATAATAAACAAAAATTGAAATCAAAATAAAACTACAAATCGTTAATACGAACAAAATCTATCTTAGAATTATAGATTTAATTTGATTAAAAAAAACGCAAAACAAAATCGAAACAAGTTTTTAGAAAATAACAGAGGGAAAGAAAATACGACTTAAAACAGAATAAAACAAAAACGCAAAAATCGACACAAATGAATTATCAAAACAAAATTATTAAAATAAACAGGAAGATAAATCACATAAACAATAAAAAGAAATTATAAAAGATAAATTACCTTATTGCTTACAATTTATTAGATTTTTAACTCTTACTACATTATATTCATTTAGTACCTCGATACACTTAAATAGTTAATATTCCTTTATATATTATCTTATAAAATAATACATTATTAATATTAAAGTAAACTTAATCAATAGTTTTACTTTAGTTAAACTAATAATAATATTAGATTATTTCTCTTACTTGTATAAAATTATATATAAAAAATATAAAATTATACTTACAAAACATAATTTTTATAATAATAATAATTATAATTAAATTTTCTACAAAAACTTGATCACTATTTTTCTTATTTCATTAATTTCCAAAACTGATCAATTTCTTTACTACGATTTTATAAAACCCTCGTGAAATCCCCAACAGTAATTAAAAAGTTTCCAATTTTCAAAAAGGAGACGGCCTTATATAAGTCCTTACCCACCTTAATAAACTCTAAACCATACTCTGGATTGCTGTTTTTCTATTTTCTGAAAAGTTTCCCTTCATTGTTTTCTTGAAAATATGTCAGCGCAGCGGGCAAGCGAGATTGAAATCGAAAAGATAGAGGGTAACCCTACTTTAGAAATCCAGTTGTTCCGATGTGTGGTGGTTGAAACCCGTATCACATTACCCAGTTATGTCAACATGTCTGTGGTCTATTCTACAACGTCCGAGGAGTTTCAGCATACTTGGCGCTGTCCGGAAAAGCTCTGGGACGAAAAGGAAATATTTATGGCCCAGCAATACCTGTTTAAGCACTCATCATGGATTCCAATAATAAACAGTATCAGCGTTACGGATCAACTTCTAGGCACTAGCAATTCCATTATAGTTAGAGGTAAAACTTTTATGGTCAGAGAGTACCATTACAGACATAATCCAGAGTTTACTCGGTTCGCCCGAGACTGGATGGTCACTCATTTGTTTCCGTCTTGGAGTCCTAGGACTATCCCGGCTGATGAATCCGCATTGGAGAAGCTAGAAAAAGTTAAATTCGATGTTAACAGCAGTGAAGGGCAGAAGTGTTGTGCGATATGCAAGGATGATTTTGAGGAAGAAAGGCAACTGATTAAGATGCCATGCTCTCACTTGTTTCATGTGGAATGTCTCACCAAATGGCTGAAGATCAACTGCGTATGTCCTCTGTGTAGATTTGCTATATCTTCTCCTTCAACTACTAGTTGAAGAGTATAGTTTTGTTAATTGATGTTCTACTTAAGTGATCACTTGCTGTTCCTGTATTCATTCACAAACATCTCTATTTCAATTTCAGCGATATAGTTTCTATTAGTTCTAAATTGTTACGATATAATTTTCTTTGAGATCCGATATTTTTTTCTAAATTGTTACTATATAATACTCTTTGAGATTGATAACTAAAATGTCTGGGGGACCCATAAATTTTCATGATGTATTTTATATTATTATATATTTTATATTATTATATGTCATATGTTGGCTGAGTATATTGTAGTCTAATTATATTTATTGGACTTATATAATAATAGATTTGGTACTCTTAACTCCAACTTATGAGACCTTTGTTTTAAGGTGTTCAAATATTACTATATGGATGTGAATTATGAAGTATTTAAGATAAATGAAGACATCAAGATTTATTATTCTAACTTATAAATTTAGGGTAGAGATTGGCGGATTTAGATTTTTACATTTATTTTTTACATTTTATTTTAATGACTCGATTCCGTTTCCATTCTCTTTCCTAATTTCTTTAAGTATAAGTAAGACTTTTTTTAACTTCTCTCTCTTAAAGAAAAGTAATGGAAAACTGTAACTCAATTCAGAAAAAAAAAATTCTATTTTAATAAGCCGTTTCTATTCTCTTTCATAACTTCTCTCAAGCATTTTTTTTATTTTTCTTCTTTTACTTCACTAAGTCTGTTGATAGCGTAAGTCAATTCAGCTAATTTTATTGAGTGACTTTTCTCGGCCTAATTGGATAAAATATCGATTCAACTACTGAATCTTTATAGTTCTTTCATTCGTTAATGACTCCCAATCGCATATTAGTTAAGATTTAGCAAATTATTGAACTGTTTTTTTTTTACTAAATTTATAACTTTTTAACATATTTTATATGGATAATGGATGGATTTGTAAATTAGCTTATTGATAAAAAAAATTATTTTGTTTCATGTTTGTAATCTTTTATATGGAAACAATATTTTTTATTTAAGAAAATATTGTAATTATTATTTTTAAGAAAATTAATGTCTTACATGTATTTAATCAAATTATAGTATAGATGTTTTTTTCTCACGAAGATTTTGTACTAGATGAAAATAATATTTTATATATGAGAATAATTAAGTAAATTATTGATTCTATATTTATGTATTATTGAATTTATAATATTTTATATTAATTGATATATAATTTATGGGTTATTAACTATTTGGTATTTTTTTTCTAATATTTTATATTAATTGATATATAATCTATGGAGCACAAATTATGGTTATTAGCTATTTTGTACTTTTTTCTATGGATATGAAGCCTTTTATCCAAAAGCCCATCCTTTTATCAAAAAGTTGTGGATTCTTGTGGTAATCTTAAAATAGATGTGCCCGAAATGGATTCAAAGTATGGAAAAGATAATAAATCCAAAAGACTTGCTCCGTTTTTTACATCTTTCCATTATTTCAAGAATAATATGAAGAATAATATGAAAGAGTTGGGTGATCGATTTACCCCGAAAAATGTTGAGTTGTTGAATTTTGTAGCATGTTTGACTCAATGTTCTTCATTTGAATACTTTGACACTAAATCACTTGTGAGGTTGGCAAGATTCTATCCAAATGACTTTGAGGATATTAGTTATAAAGAGTTGTCTAGCCAATTTGAGACTTATATTGCATGTGTCAAAATGGATAATAATTTTTCCAACTTGAAGAATATCTCAGATCTATGTAATACTCTTGTTCGTACAAAGAAACGCAAGATATTTGGATTTGTGTACTCACTTTTGATGCTAGCTTTGTCATTACTGCTTGCTACCGCAAGTGTTGAGCGAGTATTTTCTGATATGAAATACGTAAAGAATGAGTTGAGAAATAGAATGACAAATCCATAGCTTAATGATTGTTTAGTGACATTTGTGGAGAGACGAATATTTTCTACAATTGATGATTTAGATATTATCACACTTTCAAGATATGAGTAAGAGGAAAATGCATTTACGCTTGGACTAGACTATATTTTCATTTTGAGTTGTAATCGAATGTATTTTCATTTTAAGTTGTAATCGAAATATTTATATATTTTTAATATGCGGTATTAAGATATTTATCTTTTATGGATTTTTTTTCCATAATATTTTTTCGGCATACCCTAAAATTTTGTCATGGATCCTTCCCTAGATAGAATATAGATGATCTTTTTCTTTTTCACCTTATTTGATTCACATCAAAATATCTTTAGTATAAAAGTTCATGAATTTATTTAGAGCGATTTTTGTAAAAAAAAGAACAGGACATTAGATATGGTTGTCTAAAAAATCTAAAAGATCAAACCGAAGAATCTACAAAATAAAAGACCAAAAGATGGTTTCATGTATTCTATAATAAAAATAGTTTCTTGTAATTTTCACTATCTTAGGTCTATAGTTATAGAGGGGTATAATGATTGGATCTCTATAAATTGTTCTACATATAAATATAGATGATTCATCCATTTCTTTTTTTATATTTCTAAAAATGGTGGATGGAATGTAAATTCTAAACAACAAACTATCTTTTCAAATTGTTTCCATAGTGTATGCTGAGAATTTTTTTCAGAAAAACTCTTGACACGTTTGATTAGATCGGGGTTGCAAAGAAATAGTACGTCACTGTTTTATTATTAATGAAGTTAAAAAACATTATTAAATTTTTACAAATTTTACAAATTACAAGATACAAGAGAATATGAAATTTATAATTTATTTTTGGTGTTTATTTCTCCTACATTATTTCTTTCTTTAAGGACCAAACCTTCTTTTGATGTTGTATTTTTTTTTTCTATTTGTAGATTCCAAAAGAAGAAGAAAATCCTAATTTTTGTTTTAATCATAAGTTATTTTTTAATCAACAATTTTCACAAAATTCTAGTTTTTCGAAACACGCTCCAAATAAAATATTTAAAATAATAAATCTCATAAATAAGAAATCAAATTCAATTATTAACAAAACATATTTATTTTTTTCGGAGGGAACCCGCAGCCGCTATTCAGAGTGCAATGAGTGCGCACAGGGTAAACCCTCAGTCTGACGTGATAGCCTACAAACCAACGCCAGAAGGTAAACCCCACAAGGTGACAGGCTCAGCCGAGAAAGCGTTTGTAGAGGGACTCGAACTCATGACCTTTAGTCACAAGTATGCCATACTCATACAAAAAAAACGCAATGTTTATCATTGCCTGTATATTCATACAGGTACACATATTCGGTCTCGTTTATCGTTTCTGCTTTTATTATTGTATATTCATATTATTGTTAGATTATACATAAAGTAATTATGATAATAATTTACATCTAGTATCCGAACATGTAATTTCATATGTCTTGCTTGTTATATATGTTGTTACATGGACACTTATTCTTCATATCCAAAATACAATATGTTTATATGGTCATAATTCTAGTATGATATACATATTTTATGGTTCTGAATTTTTGGTATAATATGTTATTTGTGTTTCATATTGGTGACTAGCCTATTTTTATTTGCTTTAATTTCTTGACATGTACAAAGATTATACAAATTACTAAAAAAACAATTATGACCATACGGATTGTACATGAACAAGGATCAAAGAAATATGTCAAGTATTTAATAAGTTTAGTAATTGGAAAGTAGCCACAACATTTCATGTTATTTAAAAATTTCTTGAGAAATCACATGTGGAAACTAGACATAAATTTGTAACTAATCATATGTAATATGATGAAATATACCCACGGTAAATTTTTGTTATATTTGTATGATTAATTAGGTTGAAATATTAAATTATGTTCCTTAATATATCAATTGGAATAAGGAAATGAATATGATTTAATAGTTTCAGCATATAGATTTGAATCTAATTTTAGTCGGACTTTAGATCACATGCACATTTTATATCGCTAGATTCATATTTTATGTATAATTTTCATTTGTAAATTCTGATTATGTTTAAGTCTCAAATTTTGGTTTATGAGCATGCATATATATTTATTTGCAGCAGTTTTAACTAGAAACTTTTCTCATGTCAATAATGGCATTCCTGAATTAAAGGGTGATAATTATAAGGTGTGGAAAGAAAGAGTTCATTTACAATTGGGGTGAATGGATATCCACTATGATATTCAGAAAGATGAACGACCTAGCATAACTGAGGTTAGTAGTCTTGATGCAATTGACCTTTATGAAAAGTGGGAAAGATCTAATCGTCTCTCAATTATGTTTATAAAGACCAAAATTTATGCTAACATTCGGTGTTCAGTTAATCAGCATACTAATGTTAAAGATCTCATTAAAGTCATTGATGAAAATTTGTAAATGATGGCAAGGCTCTTGCTAGCACCTTAGTTATGAAACTTTCATCCTCGAGGCACAATGGGGTTAAAGGTGTTCGTGATTATATCATGCGCATGAGAGATATTACGGCCCAACTTAAGAGTTTGGAAGTTACCATGTCTGAATTTTTCATAGTACATTTTATTTTGTGCACTCTTCCTCCACAACATGGCCCTTTTAAGATATCTTATAACACACATAAAGGTAAACGGTCAATTAATGAACTTATGACCATGTGTATTCAAGAGGAGGGAAGATTGAAGATGAAAGAAGGAGAAAAAGTAAATATACTACAACTTCTTCTTCAAAGAAGAAAAAAGATCAAAATAAGGGAAAGGGAAAGTTTTCATCTGCCCAAGGCGTAAAGAAGGAGTCTGCGTGTTTCTTTTGTAAAAAGAAAGGACACATAAAGAACGATTGCATTAAGTTTAAGACTTGGCTTGAGAAAAAGGTAATTGTCTAGCGTTTGTTTATGAATATAATATGGTTAATATTGATTATAATGCATGGCGGATTAATTCTCGTACTACATCTATTCAGACAGCCATATGGATTCACATGTGGAATTTATTGGGACATGCATTTTAAATTTAAGTAGTGGTTTTAATTTGCATTTAGAAAATGCATTTTATGTACCGCATTTCACTAGAAACTTGATTTCAGTTTCAAGACTTGTACCTTCACGAATTATTTTTGATTTTTTAGATTCCGATTTTTAATATTTTCATAAACTCAAAATTTATTGGTTATGGTATATTTTTTATGGTTTACATCATCTTTCTTTGAAAAATAATATCAGTCATCGTTCTATGCGTGTTAATACATGGTTAAAAATGTATTATGAACAAGGATTCTTCAATTTTGTGGCACCGGAGATTGGGACATATCTCCATTGATAGAGTTAAGAGATTGGTAAAGGATGGGGTACTTGGTACTTTGGAGTTTACTGATTTTTATACTTGGGTTGGTTGCATTAAGGGAAAGCAAACTAACAAACACAAAATTGGTGCAAAAAGAAGTTCAAAAATATTAAAGATTATACATACGGAAATTTTTTGTCCCGACATGAATGTTAATGATCTGAAATACTTTATCACCTTCATAGATGATTATTCACGACATATGTGTCTTTACTTACTTCGTTCTAAAGACAAAGCTTTAGACGCTTTTAAATTATTTAAGCCAGAAGTAAAGAAATAATGTGATAAGCACATTAAGATTGTGAGATTAGATAAAGGTGGAGATATTATGGTAGATACACCGAGAACGGATAAGCACAATTTCCATTTGCAATATATCTTCAAGAGCATGGGATTGTTTCCCAATACACCATGCATGGTGCTCCAGACCATAATGGTGTGGTAGAAAATGGACATGGTGAGAAGTATGAGAAGTAATATTAAACTTCCATGATTTTTATGGGTAGAAGCTCTTAAGACGGAAGCGTACATATTAAACCGGGCTCCTTCCAAAATGGTCTAAAAAATGCCTTTCGAGTTATTTAAAAGATGAAAACTGAGTTTGCAACATGTACGTATTTAGGGGTGCCCATCCGAGGTGAGAGTGTACAACCCACAAGAGAAGAAGCTAGACCCAATGACCATTAGTGGACACTTCATTGGATATGCTAAAAAGTCTAAGGGTTATATGTTCTATTGTCCGTCTCATAGAAATTAGAATTGTGGAATCAAGAAATGCTAAATTTCTTGAAAATGACTTGATTAGTGGGAGTAATCAATTTCAGGACATGGTTCCTAGAAATGAAGATTATCAACTTCCACATGTTGTTTCAAGTGACAAGTTAATTGTCATTCACGCACCTCAAGCCAAATTGTGTGTTAGACAACCAATCATAAAAATTCAACTAGTTAACAATAATTTATTAGATCATAATGATAATGAGGAACAAATTGTTCATCATGAAGATGAACAAGTTCCATTGAGGAGATTTACTAAAGCAAGGAAATCAACTATTTCTAGTGACTATTTAGTGTATCTACAAGAATCAGATTATAATGTTACAGTTGATAATGATCCCATTCATTTTCACAAGCCATAAGTTATACAGATTCAAACTTATGGATGAATGTCATGAAATATGAGATGGACTCGGTGACATCAAATCAAGTTGGGATCTCGTAGAGTTACCCAATAGTGTAAGATATATTGGGTGCAAATGGATCTTTAAAACAATAAAATATTTTCTAGGAAACATCGAGAGACATGAGGTTAGACTCGTTGCCAAAGGTTTCACTCAAAGGGAATGAATCGACTACACAGAAAATTTCTCACTTGTGTCAAAGAAATATTATTTCTAAGTTGTGATGTCATTAGTAGATCATTTTAATTTTGATTTACATAAATGGATGAGAAAAAATCCTTTTTCAAATATGATATAGATGAAGAGGTTTACATGAAATAGCCTGAAGGATTCTTCTCTAAAGAGGGTGAACATTTAGTTTGTAAGCTTAATAAATCCATATACGGGTCGGAACAATCTTCTCGACAATGGTATATGAAATTTCATAAAATTATTACTTCATTTGGATTTGAAGAAAATGTTATGGAATAATGTATATACCTTAAGTTCAGTGGGAGAAAGATTTAATTCCTTGTATTGTATATTGATGGTATTTTGCTAGCAACGAATGATAACAGATTACTATAGGAGGTGAAACAATTTCTTTCAAATATCTTTGATATGAAAGATATGGGAGAAGAATCTTATAACATTGGCATAAAGATCCATAAATATAGATCTGATGCATTTTGGGTTTGTCTCAATAATCCTATATCAACAAATTATTAGATAGATTCGGTATGAAAGATTGTTCGCCAAGTGTAGCACCCATTGTAAAAGGTGATCTGTTCAACTTAGACCAATACCCATGAATGACATTGAAAGGGAACAAATGAAAAATATTCCATATGTTTGAACTTCTTTTCGCACCAATTTTGTGTCATATTCATTAAAAACCACATCCATGCTTATTAAATCTTTTTTACATCCATGTTCAAGGCCTCACAACCTATATCATTTTACTCTTTCTAGATAGCCAAGAAACACAAATTTTAATTATCTTGGTTGAATATTATTATGCTTCACATGTGTGTAGGCATCACATCTCAACACTCTCAAATATTCTAGTTTATCACATCTCAACACTTTCAAATGTTCTAGCTTAGGTTTCTCTCAAGTCCATGCATCTTGAGGACAAAGAAACTTTAGCATCATAAATAGGCTCATGTTAATGATATATGCAACTGTGGTAACGGCTTCTCCCAAGAACCTTCGTCCTATTCTAGCTCTTTGTAACATAAACCTAACTATTTTCAACAAAGTTTGGTTCATTCTTTTAGCAATAATTTTATGTTAGGGAGTCTCATTATTCACTTTGCATAATAGTTAGTGAACTCATTTTTCACATATTCTAACCTATTATTATTTTGGAGATTCTTCAAAAATTTCCATGTTTGATTCTCAACGAAATTCTATCGGTTCCTAAAATCAACAAATGATTTATCTGTAATTTTAAAAAGTACAACTCATACTTTTTTTTAAATAGTCATTACTCAGTGATATTAATTATCTTACACTACCTATTGTAGGTTCCTGTACCAGACCCAAAATATCTGAATTAATATATTCAATTACACCATAGATTGTACAGTTTCTAAGCATAAACTTGACCCTCTTTCTTTTACCCAACACACACCTTTTATAAAATCCTAACTTTTGAATTGTGCTACCATTCAACAACCATTGTTTGCTAAGTTTATCTATTATTTTTTCATCCAAATTTCTTAGCCGAAGATGCCACAACCTGTTTAAATTATTTTCTACATTAGATACATCCTCCTATCACTACAATTCATTAAATAAATAAATCTTAGTTAGTCCTATAGGCTTCCATAACAACTAGTTAGTCATACTACACCATAAGTTTATTGTATACACCCATATATGTAAACCATTCATCATCTAGCATCCCATTAGAAAGAAGGTTTCATTTAACTTTGGGTACGTACTTCACATCATTAATAACCCTCTCAAGTTTTGTAAACAAGTTGATCGAACAATTTATACCCCTTTGACAACACGTGATTCATCATTGCCTAGGTTGACCCTTCCATCTTCCAACAACTATAAGTTTTCAAACCAATATTTATTGGATTTCATATGGAACTTTGCGCCTGAATCCAACACTCATTTATCGTTGTATCTGCATGAATAAACAGGAATTAAACCATCAGTGTACTCAAAGTCATCTGATATCATCCGTAGATAGAATATACAACTGTTTCTCGAGATTAAATATGTTTGCTAAGGATTTATTCATGTAAACCATAGATACCTGATTCTAAATACTTAGTGCAGTAGGTTCTTCAAATATATCATGCAGCACTCCATCTCCCAAGCTCAGTATGAGGGCACTATGATCTTTTGACAGTACCACAACATTTACCATGTAGATTTATAATCAATGGAATCATTCAATCCATTTTATACTTGGTCAGCCTTAACCTTATTTCTTAGAGGTTAAGTTCATTCTCTTCGTGTAATTTATCTAGGTTAGGCTTCATAGGACCCATCTTTCGTGACTTTTCAGTTTCAATGTGAGATCTTTCTCTACAACCTCGAGATCTTCAATCGATCTAAGTGTCTTCTTTGATGTTTTACGCTCACCGTATCACATGTTGGGAATTTGTTCAACTAAGAAGAACTTTTAACATGTTCTATAGAACAATAATAGAAAAAGGAACGTAAAATAAACCAAGCACACAAGACAAAATTTTACATGGTTCAGATTATGAAAAGTCGTACATCCACGGGCAATGGATACTCCGTTTTACTATCAAAGAGGTTACAAGGAAGACTATATCAAGCATCATAAACTCAATTACTTTTTTGTTATAAATTTCTCACGAATTATAAATTAATATGAATCCAGATTTTGCTCATAGTGTTAATTTATCTTACCTTACATATTTTAAGAACCATACATTATATTCTTGAGAATACATACACCTACAAATTGATTAGTGTTTAGTTGCCGCTAAAACCTTTGTCTTGCTTATTCTATCTATAGATTCTATAGAATATAAAGTATATATAAATACCAAAAGTAAAAACAATCACACAAGAAAGATTTAACATGGTTCATATTATGGAAAAAATCTACATCCACGGAAAACAAAAACATATTTCATATAGAGCAATGCTACAAGAAGATTTTCTCAAACATAAATAATGCATCCATTCTTCTTTTGTTACAAATATCATTTGTCTTATCGAAGGCACAATAGACCTTACTATTTCTTTGCGATCTTATCTTTTACCTTGTTTTTTCTCTTTAAGATCAGATAAGCTCTTGCTTTTCTATCTAGTAATTGCTCTTTTAGTTATTTCATTCCAACAAGTGGTGTGGTGAGCATGGAAAATTTGTAATAATATTATTTTATAGGTTATATACACAAAGAAAAGACAAATATAGTTTCATATTTTGAGGATAGATATTTAGGTATCACCAGCAAACTAAGAAAGATCTCCAATATTAGTTACATAAAGTTTGATCTTGAAAAATAAATGGTGAGAAAGACTTTAACCTATAACAAACAATATATATCTCAAGAAATAGTTATATACGATGATAATGGATAGTGACAAATAAATCCAATGACACATAGATCCTTTCAATAGAATCACTCTTGATTGGAATATAGTTGGAGTCATGGTAGAAAAATGAGCACAGAGACCTGGTAAACCTATACACAGGTATGATTTTGATGATATTATAGGTTATGTTTTGTCGATTTAAATACAGTGAGATATTCTTAAACTTGATATTTATCATGATATTATGAAGAGAAATAATAAATGAAAGTGACTAGAAGCCATAAAGGAATGATTGAGATCTCTTAAGAAACTAGGCACTTGGATTTTTGTGAAACAATTGAAGGGTCATGATCTTATTGATAGTAAATGGATACTCAATTTGAAGTAAGGAATTTCGGGAGTTTATGTATTTAGAATAAAAATCTAAGTTGGTGGTTAAGGGATCTAGAAAAAAAATGAAGGTTTTGATTTCAATGAAATATTACTACCGATTATGAAACAAATCTCAATCAGAGTTCTATTGTTAGTATTTGCTATATTTGGTCTTGAGTTAGATCAAATGAATGTTACTACTCTCTTCCTACATGGATAACTGAAGGATACCATCTACATGTGTCAGCAGTAAGGTTTTGAAGAAGGGAATAAAGGGGATGTGTGTTTATTGAAGAGACTCATATATGAGTCGAAATAATCTCTAAGGAAATGGAATAGAAGATTTGAATATTTTATGAGGTTCATCAAGTATGTGAGGAGCTGTTATGATATTTATGTATATTGTAATGGGGAAACACACATAGAGAGAAATATCATGTTGTTGTATGTGGATGACATACTAATAGATGTAAAGGACATGAGAGGAATAAAACTGGTAAAGATACAACTAAATGGAGAGTTTGAGATGAGGGATATAGGAGAGGATAAGGGGAAAATAGGATACTTGGTATAGAGATAAAGATAAACATATTGAGAGGATATATATTAGTATCTCAACAATGACACATAAGAAATATTCTCAAGAATTTTGGTATGTCTGAAGCCGAAGAGATTGGAACTCTCATTGGTGTCCGTTTCAAACTTATTATCATTAAATAATAACAAAGTCACAATAAGAAGTTCATGCAAGAGATACCTTACGTTAATGTCATTGGAACAACTATGTAAGCAATGATGTGTATGAGACTTGATGTTGCCTATTTCATGAGTATTTTGAGTATATTTATGTATCGAATGTATCATGAGATACTTGAAGGGTTCATTGATGTTAGGCTATGTTATAATTAGAAGTACAAGGTTGATGAGATGTTAAAGGGGCATGGTGAGTCTGATTATGCGGGTTGTATTAACACAAGGAAGTCAACTTTGTTTATCTGTTTATTGTGCATTGAGAAGTGGTTAGCTAGAAATCATGTCTTCAAAAAAAATTGTCTTGTCATCTATGAAAGCTGAATACATGTTTACTACTAAAATGATAAACGAATCCATGTGGATAAAAACATTGTTGAGTGAGATTATTGGTATTGAACAATATGTAACTTAGTTTTATGATAATACTAGTACTCTTCATTTAATAAAGAATCCTAATTTCCATGAGAGAACTAAGCATGTAGATATCAACTGTCACTTAATCTGAGATGTGGTGGAAAAAGAACATGTGAAGCTGAAAAATATTACAAGAGACAAAAACCCTTCGGATGCTCTAACCAAGGTTTACGGTTTCGAAGTTCATGATCTGTATGAGGCTTGTGTCGGTCTTGCGGGAAGGTGAACTAGATGTTTCCAAAGGTTAATTGGAATATCCGGTTAATTAATATTACAAACTAAAATCGAATGTTGTAGCTCAGCTGAATACTTAAGGGTCGAAGACTTGAGTAAGTGGAGAACTTAAGGGTTGTTGTTGCATACTCTTAATGTGGATGGATACTCAGTTGGAGACTTAGGTGCAGAGGCGTCAGCTGGAACCTAAGGGTGGCTTATTCGAAGGCAAGTGTTAATGTTTATGTTGCACCTGAATGGTGCAAGAGCATTGTAGCCAAAGACTTTTGAATATACGTAGATGTTTCTAAAAGAAACTATTTTTCACTAATATGTTGAAGAATTTAAAATTAATGAATTCAACTTAATCATTGATCAAGTAATCGTTGGTCTAAAACATGTTTTAAAATTGTACCCAATAGTTCATTGGTGCAGTTTCCAGTGTCGGGATGGTGGTGTCACTACTTGGTGCAATGTACAGCCATATGGATTGTAGTGATGCAGTGTCGTTTATGTCCGGCTATTAAGAGAAACATGTTGTAAGTTACTATCGTGAGTCTGGGAGTTAAGCCCACTCTTCATCGCTTCTATATTTAGCGGACAAGAGGTTTGAAGTCATGGCCGAAGCGAGAGAATTTGCTAGAAAGAAAAAAGCAAAAGATAAAAGCAAGAGCTTGTGTTATTGTAGATGGAAAAAATAAAATAGAAGATAAACTCTGAGACAAACAATGAGATCCATAGTGCATTTTAGAAACTAAATGAGATATGTAACATAAAAAAATAGTCGTTTTAGTTGTGTTTAAAAAAACTTGTAACATTTCTCTATATAAAATTTATATTCATTTCCTATGGATTATAACTTTTTCACAATCGATATCCCACAAAAAAAAATTGATAAAATAATTATTTAATTGTTATCTAACAAAAGTATGAAACATAATTAAATCCGGAAAATCACAAAAATAAAAAAAATCATATATCTTTAAAAAAACAACTCACTGGACTTTTTTAATACTATAAAATAAATCAATATTTGAAACAAACGAAAAGCCTTTTGCCGTGATAAATTCAATCATTTTGAAATAAGATGAGTGCGCACTGGATAAATCTTTAATAGCACGCAAACCAACATCAGAAGATAAACCTCGCAAGGAGACAAACTCAGTTAAGAAAGCGTTTGTAGAAAATCGAATTCATGATCTCAACCCTTTTCAAAGCTCAAATTCATCTCCTAAGAAAATATTTATAAGAAAATAACAAAAATCAGTAGTAAAATAGAAAAATGTTAAATTAGTTTTAGATTTAGTTTTAGAAATTCATTTGTTAAAAATATTGGTTCGTCAATGTTTATTTTATGACATACTACAACTAGGGCTGTTATCGGTCCGGTTCGGTCCGGGTTTTGAAGGAACCGGACCGGACCGCTAAATTTATCGGTTCGGACCGAACCGGACCGCTAAGCTTTCGGTTCTAATTTTTGGAACCGGACCGAACCGCTAAGCTTTCGGTTCGGTTCGATTCTGTCCGGTCCGGTTCGGTTCCAGTTTCGGTTCGAATTCGGTTCTGTCCGAGTTCGGTCCGGTCCCGTTTCGGTCCGGTTCGATCCACTTAAAAAAATAAAATCAATTAAAAATTGATTTTTAATTATTTTTTTTATTAAAATAAATGATATAAAAACTAAAGTTTAAAAAATTAGTAATTAACTATTAATTTTGGTACTATAATTTATAAAAAAATATATAATAATAATAAATAATCGGTTTTAACGGTTTTATTGGTCCGATTTCTTATCGGTTCGGTTTTATCGGTTCGATTCCGTATCGGTTCTTTCGGTCCCGTCGGTTTTATCGGTTCGGTTCCTTATCGGTTCTATCGGTTCGGTTCCTAACCGGTTTTTCGTTTCGGTTCCTTATCGGTTTTCTGTTTTTAGAATGGAACCGCGAACCGGACCGTTAAGATTCGGTCCGGTTCTCGGTCCGGTCCTTATCGGTTCGGTCCTGGTCCAGTTCTCGGTTCCGGAGAACCGTTGACAGCCCTAACTACAAGCCCTAACTACAACCCAGGCTGAGCATAAGCTGGCACTCTGCTGGAACATAATAATTAATATATATACCTTAACTTTGTCCTAAGGTTTGAACAAGTAGGGGCTATTTAAGAGTTGAGCATAATTAACATGCCATCAAGTCTATATTGCCACCAAAAATATAGTTAATGTTATAGACAAATATTAGATAGGTTGAAGATTCCATGCTACCAGTTGAACAACAAAAAAGACGCTGAAAATATTGTTAAACTCTCATCCTTGGATTGATCTTTAACTCAAGAAAATAAAAAAAAAATAGTAAGAAAAAAGTAAGAAAAAAGTACTAAAGTACAACAAAAGCTCAAAAACCGGAGATCATCCACTGATCTACATAATGTTGCACTAACAGTCCATATAAGTACCAAAAGCGTTTTGTCCCAAAAAAAACTTTTAATCACCAAGCTGCGCATTTGCTCTCTGCAGCTATCTTTGTCTCTCATCTTCACCTACTTCTTTTGACCTGCAATATGACTTGCCGCTATTATATGCCTATATATTATACATAACCCAGCTCCGGATTCAAATGAAAATGCTTAAACAGACTACTGAGCTACGAGAGAAGCTATATTATAATTTAACTAATATAAGTTGAATATTGTAAGTCATCGAGCTTCAGCTTCTTTAAAGTCGGAGCTCGAGTACTCACTTAACACTTAACCCGACTTGGTTTGAGGATTGACTTAATATTTTGTGCAAGAAATTTTGATATGGTTTTGAGGATTGACTTAACATTTTCTGCAAGAAACTTTGATATGACATCTAAATTCAAATGTTTCCAGCGTTCTGATATCACACTATATAGTGATAGATTTTTGGATATTAAAGTATAAATAAAAGTTGCAGCATGAAATTACGAACTTAGTACATATATCGCAGCTGCTAAGAAATCGATATATAATTTGCATGATATCTATAGTTACAGATAAAAGAGCAAAGTTGGTCTTACTCAAGTTTCTCTCTCAATTTTTTGGCTTCAGTAACAGCAGCATCGACGGCATAGATTGCCATTTTCTTTACCTGTATATATACCGCAATTATAAGGAACATTGAATACCTACTACAACATCATGATTAGGTGATAAGTGAACAAAAGGAAAAAATATGGTGGCTTATTTTGTGACAATAAGCATAAACATTTTTCATTTAACCAAATGATAAGTTTGTTGCCACGTAAAGAGATTTAGCATCTACCTCCAATTTATCTCTGTTAGCTTCATGAAGTTTTGGTAACAATCGGAACTCTTCAGTCAGTCGAATGCATTCTTCAATATTATCAGGGGATACGAAATCAAGAGCCACTTTAATGCAAGACTGGAAAAGAAGACATGATGTTACACCATTAAACAGTTGCAAGTTGAGATGGTACAGAATTATATATTAATCTACTCACCTTTCTGTTTCTCACTTGATGAGGACACCCTGCGGGAATTAAAACAGCTTCACCAAGGTGTTGCTCGAACGTCCAAGGTTCGACACCTGAAAGAATCGCAGGGTTAAATAAACAAATTATAACCGTCCTCAAAAAAAACACCTGCTTGAAAGATATAAATTCCCTACCAAACTCCTCCTTCAGTTGTTTTTTATGTTTCTCATTCAGGTAAAGGGTCTGGTCATGAATAGGATGATAAACCTGAAGCATATTATCCAAAAAGATTAGCATTTTTATACGAACAATGTTAGCAACGATCTTAATATTAGATTGATACGCACTGATATCACGGGAAGATTGTACATGTCACGAAACTCTTTGTGATGTTTCAACAAGTACTCGGTTAGTTTAGGCACGTCTTCCCTGCGAAAAATATCCCAAACAGCACCACCGTAAACGAGATCTGCAGTAGAACCCTGTTCATTAGATTTTGTACTTGTATTTGTATCTGGCTTCAATCCTGTGTCGCCTAAAGATTCAGAATTTGACTCCCTTCCCATACTATCTGATGTTTTGTCCTCCATACCAAAAAGCTCACGCAAATCTTCAGCTTCATGCTTGGATTTCAATCTGTCTATCTTTTTGCGTTGTAATGCAGGAATTTTTGCCTCAGTTGTATGAGTTAGTACATTGACCTAAAGAAGACCGAAGAAAAGTAATGTCCATATGCATATTTATCTTAAGCTCTCAATAGATATCCAGACACTGGAGCACAAGAAAGCATACCGCATCAGAAATGTCGCAGTGTAGTTTTGTCACCGAATCACCTCTACACAGTTCTTCCGTGGTTCCATATGCTATGTAAGTTTTGGGACCCAAGTCCGGTTTCAAATTTTCCGGAAGTGTTGTTGCCAGATTCAAAAGTCCAGATTTTGGGTGTGTATATTCTTTATAAGGAAGCATAGCTAAAAACTCAGCACCATGCCTTGGCAAACACTCTTCAAATGAATTTGACGGAGGCCAATCCTTTAACTTCAACATCTCCGGCCAACCGTTTACATACCTGCGTCCATGTATGTAACCCTCGAAGAACTGTTTGATATTTACTTCAACCTACAGAAGGCATACAATAAATTTGGAAAGCTAAGTGAGGAGCATTATAAATAGTGGTAAATTCGAGCAGAGCCTAAACGTTAGTGTGTTTAGACTCCTACTCCACATAAATAGGAGCTCTGCTTAAGCAATGAGTCAGCACTCTAACTAGGCCATTGCACCAGGCCAAGCCGAGCCAAAGTTCAAGAATATTTAAGAAAAATATTTTGAAACAACTCAAACTCGACTCAGTAAACACTTACAAATGCTTAGCCTCAGCTATTGAACCCAGTCCAGATAAGTTAACCTTGGACATTTAGTTTTTCAACCTCGGCGAGAGTGAAGTTAAAGAGTTCGAGCAAAGCACAAAAGTAAAACTTTTGTAGCTTAACAAGGCACAGTAACACAACCTAAAACGAGGTTCGCTTGGGACAAGTTCGAATAACTCAGTCTGTCTCCATCTCAGCGGAAAACAGTACTAAGAGCTCAAATTTGTGATTAACCATGAACATACCTCAGTCATGTCCCAGCAGTTAACGGCTTTAACTCTATACGTCTGCTCTTTTAGTACCTTCCGCGCGCCAATAAAAGCACGCCACATTACCATTGGGTCCCAACTAAGACCCGAAGTATTCTCAAGTACATTTCGAACTATAACAGGTTCACCTCTCGTCCAATGGGTGTGAAAATGCTCGAGATGATACTCTCCAAGCTGGATAGCATCTGGACAGTACAGAAAGTTGTCATGGCCACTCTTTCTATAAGCTGTCTGTCTAGCTTCAGACTGCTTATGTTGGCACAAAGAACACCCTTGGGAAGAATTTTGCACCGGCGACTTGTAATTAGCAGTAAGGTCCTCGGCATTATTAATAAGTTGTTCGATCCAATAAGGATCACACAGACGTCTTAGTGCCAGTTGTGTTGTACCGCAACCTTTCCATTCTACAGGAGGACAAGGAATACTGCCATTGGAATCTGATCGCCACTCGCACTTGTTTTCCCCGACAGTCATATGGCTCTTGAAAATATACTTTATTTCATTCTCGGCTTTTGCATTACCAATGACACTTTCGACAATATGTTGATGAGCCAACCCTTGCTTGATGTTCCCGTCTCTTATTTCGCGACAACAAGAGAGACATAGCTCATAAGCACAATCTGGATTGGTGCAACTTCGGTGGAAGTTGACGATGGATGTCTTGCAATTGTTGCTGTTTGAAATAAGAACAAAGTCAGAGTCAAATTTCCACCCACACAGAAGATAATACATGTGCATAACTTAAGAATACATGTTGACAAATATTTTGGTTCCAAAAGACAGAAAGTGTTTGTCGTTTTTATAAATTGGCAAGTCTTGACTCTTCATTTCAAGCTGAGACTAGCACAATAGTAAGAGAAAAACTTGTCTCATATCGAGAGAAAGAGACCTAAGAAATATAAGGCATATGCAGAGAAAACATTAAAGAAATACTATTGAAGTTGATAATAATAAGAAAAACAAGAAATTGAGTTATATAGATACTCGATTTTTGGACTCAATATAAAGGGAGCATTAGATGGTACCAATGAACCCGTTCACCATCATCCAAAATCGTCTTTGCAATATCAGCTTGTGTTACACACCGTCCTACAAACCAAGAGTGACAAACACCTCAGCTGAACCGCATAATATAAAGAGACTGAAATCAAAGCGAAAGAATAGGATTGGATGCCAATACCGTTTATCTTTACTTCAACTTCTAGTTCAGAGTCTTGCTCTTGTTGGATGTGTTTGAGTAGCGGTACAGTTTTGTGTAATAAGTAAAGAAGTTTTTGCAATTTGGCACTAGCGTCCAACTCTTCTTCTTTAGCCTTTAAAATCAGAACAGTGTTTGGAGTCCACAATTACACACTCACACTTTTAAATAATTGAAAGTCAAAGAGAATAGAAATACAACAAATGCAAAGACAGAAGGCACACACCTGCGAGGATAAATCCTTCTTGAGACATATTCTGCAGTTGCAATTGTGCTGACAAAATGGACAAGCCTTCTCTACATCCTCTCTTGTTTTGTCTGGATACCTATTCATTTTCTATTAAGTTACAAGCATTTCCAGCCTATAAGACCAATTTCATACATCATAAATCATAAAAGGCTGAAATTTCACGAGATACATTCATAGAGCCATTTTAGTGCAGAAATAAGATGGTTCTAGCTAGTAAGTGCCACTTTCAAAAGCCAAAGAGCATCATCACCTGAGTATTGGCCCAAGCAGTATGGCTTGTCTCAGGTATGGCTTGTCTCAGTTTCTTGCTGAGATGTGTGTATGAAAATTTCTATGTCAACTAGAAAATGAAAAGAGATTTCAATTTCTCACCATTTTGCTAGGCATTCATAGCAATAGCGTTTTCGATTGCAACTGGAGCAATTCACAACCCTCTGCTCACTCTTCCAGCATTGATGGCACCTCTTCTGCTCCTCCATGAAACTCATGACATCCTAAAACAAAAAGCAGTCAAGTACCATGACCTTAGGATACTTGATTCAATGTCCAATTATGCTAAAAGCTGCCCATAGACCATACCATTATATATAAACAAACGAGTATAAAAATTATAGCATAGATTTCAAAAGGGTATATACAGCTAAATATATATAAACACGAAAGCTAGAAACTAGTTAATAAACTTTAAGCAATTGACTGCATTCGAAGTTCACTCTATTTCCTCGCAAGAGATTTAAAGAGCTTAAACCAAACCGAGCTTAAATAATGCGGACGTAGACTGCGCTAGTAATTTATAGTCTAATAAGTATAAAATGATATTCGAAAAGTAGAGAGAACCATTAAAAGTAGACATTGAGAGAACTAGAGATTAAACAACAAAGATAACAGCATTTATTGTTAAACAACACAGTCTCAAGAGCCTACAATGCAAATAAAATCTTTAACTGATTTATAATGACTGCACAAATATTCTTAAACTCTAACACAACCTTCACAAGCAAGATAAGAATGTACTCTTTAAAGTTAAGACTCTTGCCTTCCAGAAAGAAACTAGGACTTTGGCAATAAATTTGAGCATTTAATTGAATACCGCACATATAAATTGAACAAACCACTTCATTTTAATGCTGTCAATGCCAAATTTAATAAATAAGCACATGAGACTTACAGTAGATCCAGAATTTACGGGCTCTTGGTCAGAACTCTTAGGCCACGTCCGACGTCTCTTTTGGGAAGGCTCAGATGTTGACGTGTTTGCTTCTGTTTCTGCATCGTAGATAGTTAAGCTTGCCTTCTGCTTTGACCAACCCTTTGGTCGACCTCGCTTCCGTTTCACTGGCTGTATCTCTTTTTCTCCTGTTATGTATTCAGACAAGTCCATAGCTTGTTCGCCAAGAGTGACTTTACCAGTATCCAAATTCGACAGCTCTATACTTTTATCTTGATCAAGATTAGAATCGATAACATCGATGATCCTCATGTCATGAATTTCACCAGCCAATTTCTTTTGCTTTTTCCTCTGCAAAGCATCGACACCGCTAAATTCGACCAACTTTACAACATTTAACTCACCATTAGGCTGTATATTCTCATTCTCTAAATACAAAGGAACTATGGAGCTACCGCTACTATAAGTCTTATCTGAAACTTTATTCTTATTCTTTGAGCCTTTAGGTCGGCCTCGCTTCTTTTTTGGTGGTGCAGTCTCATATCTGCAACAACTATCACCACCAACTTCAACCGAATTATCAAAAACACCCATTTGAACAATTGGCACCATATTCTCATTCTCCGGGTTCAAAGGAACTATAGCACTTGGCATATCATGGGTTTGACCTACAATATTTGTTTTTGTCTTTGAACCTTTAGGTCGACCTACCTTTTTTTTGGGTGGTGCAGTCTCATACCCATAGCTACTACCAACACCAAATTCAACAAATTTTTCAATACCCAACTCATCATTAGACTTTAGACTCTCATTCTTCTTTTTGGTCTTTGAACCTTTAGGTCGACCTACCCTTTTTTTGGGTGGTGCAGTCTCATACCCACAGCTACTATTACCACCAAATTCAACAAAGTTTTCAATACCCACCTCATCATTAGACTTTAGACTCTCATTCTTCTTTTTGGTCTTCGAACCTTTAGGTCGACCTACCCTTTTTTTGGGTGGTGCAGTTTCA
This sequence comes from Limnanthes douglasii subsp. nivea, assembly GCA_036936605.1. Taxonomy (NCBI): domain Eukaryota; kingdom Viridiplantae; phylum Streptophyta; class Magnoliopsida; order Brassicales; family Limnanthaceae; genus Limnanthes; species Limnanthes douglasii. The sequence goes on from JAUPFV010000001.1 coordinate 221,450,737, forward strand.
TACCCACGGCTACTATCACCCCCAACTGCAGCCACATGATCAAAAATACCTGTTTGAACAATTTGCGTCATATTCTCGTTCTCTGAGTTCAGAGGGACTACAGTACTTGCCATATTATGGGTCTTACTTTTGTTCTTGGAACCTTTAGGTCGGCCTACCTTTTTTTTTGGAAGTGGGGTAACAGTAGTCTCATACAATCCACTATCCCCATCAATTTCAGTCACTTGTTCAATAATACCCATTTGGTCGATTAGCTTTATATTGTCCTTCTCCAGGTTTAAAGAAACTAAAGTACCTGGCATATCTTGGATATGACCTGAAATTTGCTTATTGTTTCTGTTCACGGAATCTTTTCGCGAACTCAGCTTTTGTCTTGGCTGCACTATCTCATTATCACCACCGACACCAACTGTTTTATTACTATTATCAATAGCAGAATCCAAAGGAGCCACACAAGTTTGCATGTCATGAGTTTGACTCAGAATGGTCTCTCTTTTTTTATTTTTTGAACCTTTGGGCCGCCCTCGCTTCTTTTCAGTCTGTGCAATCTCATTTGCATGCGAATTCCCACCACCAACAGCAGTCAAAAGCTCCGAACTCAGTTGAGTAGTAGTAATCTTGTTATGCATATCCAAAGGTGGAACTATAGGACTTGGAGTTTGACCTTCAGTCGGGTTTACAATACCCAGCTGATCAGTCGGTTCTATTACACTCCCATTCTCGGTAACCAAAGGAACTTCAATGAAAGTGTTGTTTCCCGTCGAACCTCCAATCCTTTTTGACCGCACAATCTCATCATTTCCTACAAATTCATCATTCTTATCAAAATGACCAAGTGGCTTATACTTCTCATTCCCAGTCCCTGCTTTCAAAGGAGCTTCAATCTTATTACTCCAAGGACCAAGGGTACCATTCTCCAGCTCTTGGTTGGGTCCCATCAAGACACCAACCTGACCAACCTCCTTCAACTGATCACTCCTTTCAGTATTCAGCTGCTTTATTGTGGATTTCCTCTGCATGCCTCTAATGACTTCAACCCCTTCAACTCTTTCACCAGTGATGGTCTCCGATTCCCCTCCTTCAACTCCTTTGCTAACAAAGCTTGAATCAAGCTTTTCATCGAACAAACCCTCCTCAGCTGTTTTACTCTCGTTGCCACAGCTAGTTTCACCAAATAAAGACTCAAATAGATCTTTACCGCTCAAATTTTTCATCTCTAAATCTCTACTTTCACCAACCCTATGCTCACTATCAACACTCCAAACCGGCGACTCATGACCACCGTTAAACCAAGACATAACACTTCCCTTACCTTTCTCACCCTCAATCTCACCACGCCCAAAAACCCTAGAATCTCTCTGGCCACTAGAACCAAATTTTGGGTCCATTTCAACTCTTTTGTTGTTTACTCTACCCAACCCTACATAACAAACCTTAAATCTCTAACTTCACTGTTCTTCAAATAACATCTCTTCCATCAGCTTCAAACAAATCAATCAAAGTTAACAAAACACCCTTCATACTAATAATAAAAAACAGTATCTTGGGTTTCTTGATGTACCACAACATCAGTTTCAAAAGAATCAGACAATGAAAACAAGAACAGGGAACATAAAAAAGAGGAGTAATGAAAATGAAAATTGTACCTTTGTTCGCTTATTCGTGTATGAGAGTCTTGTTTCTCAGCTCAAGAAGGCGTTACTGTCTAAGTGAGACGCAAGAGGTGTCACAAAAACAAGAGAGAGAAGGTGTCAGGGAGTCTTATAAGATAGGGCCCCTCATGCAAATAAAACTATCTATGTGCTAAACAAATCTTTGGGCGGTACAAAGATTAAAAGATACTCTACTCCTCCTTTCATTTACTTTATTTGTCGTTTAGGTTTGGGAAGCTTGAATGCTAAATCAAAGGACATTAATTCAATTTCCTTTTAAGTCACTATTATAATAAATAAATACTAAAAGAAAGAGAAAAAACAATGGATATATTGTTTGGATACTAAAGATAATAAGGGAATATAATTATAAATATTTGAAACAAAATTATATTATGACATCCGAATTTCTTAGTGTATATATATTTATATATATATATATATGAGAAAAATAAACTTTAATGGTTATTTAATACGTTTAACAGATAAATCTATTCTTAACTAATGCCTTAAGTATTAACTAGCGTTATCCTTATTTATCCTGCTCATTTAATTTAGGTCTACAAAAGTGAATATTTTGAAATCAATTCTGATATAGTAGATGAAAAATCATATAAAAATATGATAAAAATAATTTAGGTAGGTTAAATAACATACAAAATCATATTAGGACTAATTTACTCTGGTATTTATTATTATTATTATTATTATTATTATTATTATTATTATTATTTTATTTTTATTATTATATTATTTTTATTAATATTATGGTATAAAAAGCAACTATTATTATTATATTTTAGATTTTAAATTTTTGTATTTAATTTTTAATTTTTTTAATAATATTTTAAACACCCTCAACTAGTTATATATAAAAAATTATGATAGGGCTATATTTTAAGGAGAAAAATATGAGGACTCTAAAAGATTTTCCTTGTACTTTCATATATATATTTTAGAGATGGAAAATCATATTGAGTTAGATTCAAATTTGATTTTACATTTGAGATACATTCATCAAATTGGTTATCAGTGAATACGTATAAGTTGTCAAACATTTAATTTTATTTTTTTAAGGTATGAGATATTGATTTCGTACGGAGATAACAATTTTGTAAAACAAATTCGAGATGACGATTTCATAATAGTAAGTTTTCTATCTATTTTCTTTTGTTAATTATTTGTAAACTCGTTGTAATTTGTATTTTCTTGTTATGAGTTATTTATAGTTTGTGAAATGTTTGGGAAGTCAATTTTACAGTTTGTACGCGTGGTTTTAAAAGACGTGAGATGTTGGGGTAAGAATATGCGAGACACGTGGAGTATTTAACGCGAGACGCTACATGGTTACCATACGCTCGCATGTGATACATGCATGCATACATAATAGCGTTGATATATGTAAGACTATACAAAGTAAATGTGAGACTATGACAGATTTTGTATAATATATGTAAAACTTACGCATGTATCACTATTTTGATAGATACGAGACTATAACAAATATTATATGGTATATGCAAGACTTAGTCATGCATCATAGATGGGAGACGTGTTTATTCTCCCGAGTCTGAGATGTGAGACGCGTTTGGTATGATATTGATAGATGTGGGATTATGCACGTACAATATGCGAGACAAAATACTCACTACTCGTTATTTTTTAACTGTGAAATGTTGCTAAACAATATCTAGACCTCGAGTGTGCATTTTCAAACAGAGGTGAGATTTGTAATGCGAGACTTGTATGGAATAGACGAGACTTGTTTTTTTACTGTGCATTTTTAATGCATTGAAAATGCAACATGCGATACTGGGTCAATGTTATAATGTGAGAGTTGTATTAAAAATAGGAGATGTCATTTATAAAAAAAATGAAGCAAGACTAATTATAAGAAAACTAGAAAACTTGTAATACTGGCCAATGCAATACATGTTATAAATTCATGCAAGACAATAATGAAAAAGACATGTGAGACCAATATAATGTAATCACACACATGGAATATGTTAGACTTATAATACTTACCAATAGTATAACGGTTTTCTTTAGTTTCTCTGGTGTATTTTTATAGTAAGACTGATGGATGTTCTTGTGAGAATGGGTGGTCTGGTTAGTTATCTGGTGAGACTGTTGGGATCATTTGGTGTTCTGATGAGACTAGGTGGTTTGGTTTGTATTCTGATAAAACTTGTGAAATCATTTGGTGTTATGGTAAGACTGGTGAGTTCACTTTGGTCTGGTTAGTGTTCTAGTAAGACTGGTGAGATCTCTTTATTGGCTGGTGGTGCTATTGGGTTTTGGATTTTGAAAAATGTGAGATAGTGTTTTGTCAATGTCTTGTAAGTCCAGTTGCTCATGTAACTTGGTTATTACCTTATCTTTCTCTTCGATTTACAATTTCAAAATAAAATCATTTTAATAATGCAAGACTATCATTAATGAAACGTACGAGACATTAAGGACACGACGTGAGACATATTATAAATGGGAAACAAGTTATATAATGATTCGATATTGCAAAAACTAAAAATAAGATATGCAAAACTGCGACAAATCAAAAAATAGAGTCGTGATACTATTAGCAAAGAAATATATACTTACAATTCTCGTTTCTTTTTAAAGTAAATTATTCATACATTTGTACTCTAGTGACCACATGTACATATTCATACGTACGTTCCAACTATTAACTCATCTTGGAGGTGGCTTGAGTTTTCTTAGAGGTGGTTGGAGTGTTCTTGGAGGGTGTTGAAATCTGTATTTTTTGTAAAACAAATTCGTTTAATGTGTAATTACTATTAATGTCATTATCATATTTATATCTCAAAACTCTCGTTGTTCTTGTGTTTTGATTGGTGTTGTTCTAATTGTGGATTGAGGGTTTTTGTTTGGGGTTGGGTTAGGGGTGTTCTAGTTGGGGTTGGGGTTGTTTTGGTTGGAGATAGGGTTATTTTGTTGGGGTTAGGGCTGTTCTGCTTTTGTTGTTCGGGTTGTTCTAGTTAGGGTTGTTTTTATTGGCATTGGGGTTATTTTGGTTGGGGTTGGATTTTTTTCTAGTTATTCTAATTGGTGGTGGATTGGTTTTTTTAATTTTTTTTCTTATTTTTTATATTGATTCAGTCCTCTTCATATACTTTATATCTGGTACAGGAGCTGAGTTCCCAGCTAAATCATCTCTCATATCATGTCAAATATCTTTAACCCCACCAAATACACTTATTTTTGTAACTGTTAGAGTTAAATCACCTTTCAAAACCTTCTAAGAAAATTGAAAAATATTACTTATTTTAGTTATTTAAATTTAAATATATATAGATAACTTACATATCCAAATAAAAAATTATTTTTTTATAAATTTATATTGACTATTTTGATGTGTAATGATAACAAATTTGAATAGTATAATAAAAATGTTAAAATTTATAATTTTGAAAAAGTAAAATAAAAAAATCCAAATTTATTAAGTTATAAATTAGAAAAATTATTTATAGGTTTTATTTAAATATTTTTTGGGTGAGTTACCCCAATAACTATTCAACTTTTCAATTATCTATTACCATAACAAAAAAACAAGTTTCTCAACCAATTCTTCTACCAAAAAAAATGTTATTTTAACCAAATATTTTTTCCTACTTTTTTGTTACTATTTTAAAAGATTTGACTCTTTCAAACCATAGCTCGAAAAATTAGAAATATCATTCGTTTTGTTGTTTTAAGACGAACAAAACTAGATCCATAAATTATTATTATTTTCGCAAGACCAAGTTAGGATAGTCTCACATTTTGTTTTACCCTGGTCGTACATCTCGCACTTTGTTTTGCCATGCTTTTGCATCTCCCAATTTGTTTTGTCATTTTCTTCCACTTCACATCTCACATTTCTCTCATCTCGCATCTCGCATTTCCTGTAAGTCTTGCCTCGCACCTTGTACTTAGGGGAAAAAATAAAAAATTTAACCATGGTCTCACACTTAAGAGGAAAAAATAAAATTGAACCATTGTCTCGTACTTCTAGAATACATGTTGTACCATCAATTGTTCATCAATGTTTGAAGTATGTTGTGGGAAACAATATGGGAACAGTTAGAAGCAATCAAACAATGGCAAGAGATTATTATCGAACAACGTTGGCCCCAAGAAAATCAAAGGGGCCGAGTCAAACAAAGAATGGTAATCAGTAGGGCTTCCTCGGGATCCGACCTCGTAAATGATCCGAGGGAGACTCTCGGGTTTATGGTCTCAGACGAAAGTTTCAAGGATCATACTTTTTATCAAGGTAAAAGTCTAAAAATTGACACAAATCTATCTTTGGGGGTGAATGAGAAGTTAATTCATTTTTTGACGACAAAGGTACACTTATTTGCTTGGTGTACTGAAGATGTGACAGGGGATCCTACAGATACCATTTGTCATAAGTTAGTAGTACAAAACAATGTTCGTCCGATCATTCAAAAAAGAAGATTTTTTTTCCCAAGAAAAATCTAAGGCTATTGTAGTAGAGGTGGATCGTTTAACTAAGGTTGGTCACATACGAGATTCGCAATATCCTCTATAGACTCCTAATCCGGTTTTGGTGAAGAAGAAGAACGACAAATGGTGGATGTGTGTGTGGATTTTATTGATCTAAATAGGACACGTCCAAAAGATTCTTTATGGGTTCCATGGATATATATATTAGTTTACTCGAATTCAGGTAATCGATTACTTTCTTTTATAGATGCGTATGCCGGATATAATCATATTCAAATGGATCCAAAGGTCATGAAAGTAGCAACTTTATCACCGAAAGAGGTTTATATTGTTATAAGGTAATACCGTTTGGGTTGAAAAATGTTGGCGACTTACCAACGTTTAATAAAAAAATATTTTGAGACTCAGACTGGGAGAAATGTTGAAGTATATATCGATGACATGTTTAGGAAAAAAACACAAGTGATAAGAACCACTTGATAGATCTAAAAGAATTTTTCTCTAATCCGAAAAAGATAAATTTGAAAGTGAATCCAGAAATATATACATTCGGAGTAAGATCTAGAAATTTTCGTGGGTGCATAATTAGTAATCGTAGGATAGAAGCTGACTTGATACAACTAAATGATTTGAGCACTATGGCACCTCCTTGGGCGATCAAAGAAGTATAAATTCTAACGGAAAGATTGGCAGTTTTTAAGAGATTTATATCACGATCTTCGGACAAATGTGCCTTTTTTCCAAATGTTGAGATGAAAAAAAAAATTGACTGGACCGCATAATGTTCTAAGGCTTTTCTTTGAATCAAATAGTATATTTCTTCTCCATAAATTTTGACAAAGCCAAATTTAAGAGAGGTTGTATGTTTGTTTAGCCGTGTTAGATTATGCTGTGAGTGTTATTTTGATTCGATATGAATATAATTGCCTAAGACCATTGTATTATATCAGTAAAAGTCTTTTGGGCACTGAGAAACACTATTTAATGTTAAAAAATAGGCTTTTGCACTAATAACCGTTACACGTAAAATGTGACATTATTTTTAGCCTCTATCTATCATTGTACGGATATTTTTTCCGTTGAATAACATGTTACAAAGGCGTGATGTATCATGAAAAATGACTAAGTGATCGGTTGGATTGAGAGATTTTTATATTGAATTTGAGCCTAATACTTCCATAACACATCCCTTAGCGTAATTTTTAATTGAGGTTCATTCTGAACAGTCAGATATGGAGGTTGATGAAGAAAACTTTGAGCCATAGTGGATGGTTCAAATAGATGAGGGGTCGAGCGTGTCAAGATGTGGAGGAGGAGTGCAATTGATTTTTCCAGAATGAATTGTCATGTATCAAGCTATCCATTTTGATTTAAGGCATCAAATGATGAGGTCGAGTACGAAGCTGTTTTAGCAGAGTTGAGACTTGCTAAAATTTACGAGACGAAAAAAGTAAGGCTCATAAGTGACTCACAACTTCTCATAAATCATATGTATGGTCAGTTTGAGGCAAGAAAAACTCATTTAGTGAAATATTTAAAGACGTTAAAAGCTTTAACGTTGGTTTTTGAAAACATCAGATACGAACATGTTCATATGGCTAGAAATTTTGTGGCTGATTCGTTTGCTACTACTTCATATTATGAGGAGTACCCTTAGATTATCACACAAGAAAATCATTCAATAACAAAGGGGTCTGAGTTGGTAGAAGGGTCTATCGAAGCTTTTCAAATGTGTATAAGCACAACGAAAGATTGGATGAGTGAAATTAAAGAATATTTGGTAAATGATGTGTTACCTATTGACGAAGTAATGACCAAAATAATATTTTTAAGGCATATGATTGTATTGTCCTCGGAGATGTATTGTATAAAAGATCTTTTAGTTGGGTTTAACTTCGATTCTTATGAGAAAATGAATCGCAAATGATATTGCCAGAGTTACATGATGAGGAAGGATCCGCACACTGTGGGTATAAAACGTTGATACGAAAAGTTCTTCTAGCATGGTACCAGTGACCTACAATCTTTTCGGTTTGCCAAAGAGTTAATTCAAAAATGTGACACATGCCAATGGTTTTCTAATACGAATCAATATCTGAATCACTACATTTTGACGGATATGACATTGATCTAGTCGGATCATTACTAATGGCATCAGAAGGACGATAAACGATAATTGTCGTGGTGGACTATTTTTCTAAATGGGTGGAATTCGAACCATTAATTGGAACAAAACTTAAGGATGTAATTAGGTTTATTGTTTCTAATAGTTGTTGTCGTTTTGGGGTTCCAAGAATGATAACGATGGATAATGAGCCACAATTTGATAAGAAAGATATGAAGGCTTTTGTGTTGCTAAAGGAATACAGCAGTGCTTCTCAGCACATTTTCATCCGCAAGAGAATGGTCAATTTGAGGTTACCAATTGAACAATTCTAGATGATTTAAAAAATAATTTGGAAGGCAAGGCGGGGAAATGGCCGAATTATTTACAAGAACTTTTGTCGGTATACAAAACTACTCCTCAGACGGGTACACAAGAAGCACCGTTTGCGTTAGTCTATGAGATTGATGCAGTGGTTCCATCCGAAATAATCTTCACCTTGTATCAAGTTAGTGAATATTACAAAGAAATAAATTATAATGGAAAGTGTACATAGTTATATTTGATTAAAGAAAAAAGAAGGATGACACAATTGAATTGTTTACAGTAGAAGAACTTGATGAGAAGTCGGTACGCTTCCAAAGTTGGAAGACGAGAGTTTAAAATGGGGGACAAAGTGTTAAGGAAATTCTTTCTTCATACAAAAGAAAAATGTCTTGGTAAGGTAGGACCTAATTGGGAGGGTCCATATACGGTAACGAAGAAAGTTAAGACGGGGACATATCGAATCAAAAATAAATAAAGAAGAGAAATTCTTCACCCGTGGAATATTGAGCATCTCAAATTGTATTTAGAGTGAATATGTAAGTTTATACATATTTTTGACATCCTATGTAAGTATCAGTGGCATACGTTTTCTTATCATGGTGGTGCAGGAAGGTTTTAATGATGTACCATAATAGCCGACTTATATATAATATTTATTTTCCATCTTAAAACAACTTTAACAATTTTTATCATTTTAGACCGGAAGGGTCTTCCAACGAATGTTGGTCTACGATCTTTATCAGTTTGGACCGAAAGGATCTTCTAATGAATGTTGGTTTACGATCTTTATCATTTTTGATCGGAAGGGTCTTTCATTGAATGTTAACCTACAAGTTTTATCACTTTTGGCCGGAATGGTCTTCCAACGAATGTTGGTCTATAATTTTTATTATTTTCGACAGAAAGGGTCTTCCAACAAATGTTGGTCTATAATTTTTATCATTTTGCATTGGAAGGGTCTTCCAACGAAAGTTGGTTTACAAAATGTTATGTATAAAAAATTTCATATGAAAAAGTCTGGAGGAGAAATTTAAGAGTCTTTCATAAAAGTTAAGTATCAAAATTTTCATATACAAAATTTTGGAGGAGAAATTTAAGAGTCTTTCATAAAATTTAAGTATCAAAATTTTCATATGAAAAAGTTTGGATTATAAAATGAAAAGTATGTTATAAAAGTTAAATATAAAAAATTTTCAAATAAACAAAACGTTTGGAAGAGAAAGTTAAAAGTCTTTAATAAGAGTTAAGTATGAAAAAATTCATAACAAGTGTGGAGGGGAAAGTTAAGAGACTTTGATAAAAGTTAAGTATATTTTCATATGAAAAAGTTTGGAGGATAAAGTTAAAAATATTTTATAAAAGTTAAGTATAAGAATTTTTCAGATAAAAAAATATTTCGAAGAGAAAGTTAAGAGTCATTTATAAGAGTTAAATAAAAAAAATTCATATGAAAAAAGTTTGGAGGATAAAGTTAAGAGTCTTTCATAAAAATTAAGTATAAAACATTTTCATATGAAAAAGTTTGGAGGATAAAGTTAAAAATATTTTATAAAAGTTAAGTATAAAAAATTTTAGATAAAAAACCGTTTGGAACAGAAAGTTAAGAGTCATTTATAAAAATTAAGTATAAAAAATTTCATATGAACAAATTTGGAGGATAAAGTTAAGAGTTTTTTATAAAAGTCAAGTATAATAATGTTTTAGATAAAAAAATGTTTGGAAGATGGGGTTAAGAATAATATATAAAAGATAAGCATAATAAATATTATTATATGAAAACATTTTAGGGAGAAATGTATAACCAAAGAACTCTCATACTAATAACTTTTATAGTGCAAAGCAGATTGTCAGAATACAAAGTCCTAAAAAAAGTACACCTATGGTATAATAAGTTCAAAAGGTGTACACAAAAAACAATGAAAACAAAATCTAAGTAAAATACCCCAACATTACTCTGAGGGGTTACCATCTTCACTTCCTTCCGATGGGTTACTACTGGAAGAAGAACTATTCATCCCTTAACAACAATATCGCGAGGAATGGGTTCACTACCACCAACTGGAAATGTGGTGAGGCCTACAGTGGGAAATAATAGCGCTGGGACCAGTCAACAGTATGTGGCCATGTACGAGCTACTCCCCAAGAGGATCGTCATGCCCCGCCCATCGATGCTCATGTTTGAATAACTCAAGTGTATTCTTGAATTGTCCTATTATGATGGGATGCCCATGAGTGATATTTTATAGCGGCAGGTGGAGCTCGCCATTAAGGTAAGAACATACATTGTAGAATAAATTACCATACAACGCAATGCGATTGCATGTGTTTTGTAGTTGCATCATAATTCAGTTGTACTGTCATATCGACGTATGCATGCGGCCAAACCTGGAAGTAATGAAAAGGTGGAAATTCAAGCCGATGTTGTTTAAATCAGTTAAATCAAGCACTGCACAGGTCGTGCGCCTGAGAAACGCCTATGGGTCTGCCAAAGATGCCAAGAATAAGACGATTGAGGTTAGGGAGAAGCGTTAAACCAAGATGAAGACGTTGAATGAAGCTTTAATTTGCAGCGATGAAAAATGCAAAGCACTATCCATGAGAAATATGAATTTACTAAATCAGAACAATACTCTAATTCAAATGAATGAGGAGCTCATCACTCAGATCTCAGATATAATAGGGTTGAAAAGCAAGTTGACCGACCGGCGGGGATGTCCTTAGAAAATACTGAACTGAAAGCAAAACTTGAAAGTGTGTAGAGGGAGTTTGAACTTGAAAAACAACAATGAAAAGAGAGTTTAAAGGTCACGCTAGAGGAGCGGGAAGCCCAAATGATGAGTGTTACGATGGACACGATAGCCACAGAGAAGAAAAACGTTACGGTTGAGCTGGTGTCATTAAATCCTGGGCTGAAGCTCGGGTCACTGTGTCACCCGGTTAACATGCATGTGCCTCCACAAGTTGCTTCATCCCAAATAGTGCCATATACGATTATCTCCCCAACCGCAAAAGGTTCCCCTACTAATGTTGTTACAGTTGTCTTCAATCCAGTATGCGTTTCTAATAACGAGGCCCAGCCAGATCATACCGAGTTGCCTCCCCCTCCAAATGCTTAGTGTTAGTATATTATTCATGATAAAATACTTTAAACCTGAAAATTAACTGTGTGTAATTTTGGGTCACGTCCTAACTCTTGTTTTGCTGAACTGACCTAGAAGATAAGTTATCTATTATTGCATTGGCAGTTTGGGTGTACTATTTTATTAGAGATTTATGATGATATATATTATGGGAGATATCTTTATTACTGTATGTAGTTTCATCGGGCGATCCTTACAAGGTCGAGCTTAGTAGGGCTCATTCCGTAGCTTAAAACAGATAACATCTTTCTAGTTAATTCGTGGTGATTTCGCGAATACCATATTGTATAGTGTGCTATTGACTTGGTTTGTAACTAGTTCGCCAATATACCTGATACAAGGTATGAGGTACAGTATGGCCTTTACGCAGCCCGTAGGCGTGGCTAATTAACATGTTCTATTTATATACACATAGTTTTGACTCAGTGTGGTGCATTGTGTAGCCTTTTTAGGCGTTGTCAGTGGCCCGTTCGGTAATTGTAAGGATAAAAACTTGTAATAAGCACATGGTGGCGAAAGCAGAAATCATATTAAGAATAAAGCAAATGTTTGAGATGTCTCGTTAAAAAACCTCACCGCGCCATAAGGGAGGAAAAAATGCATCATTTAAGATGTTTCGCATTCCTAGGGGTGTTTGAGCGCGCAACCTTCTTTGTCTGTCAGTCGATATACTTCATAATGTCTTGTAGAGATGATTATGTACGCCCTCTCCCAATTGGGTCCTAAATTGCCACTTGCTCTACTGCTTGATCCTTGAAACGTCTTTTTTTCATTACTAGGCCACCTACCTTGAAACTGTGGGGCTTTAACCGAGCATTAAACCGTCCCCTCATAGATTGCTCTGCTTTGGTCGCGCCGCTCGTTTAAAAGGTCTATGTTTGTCGCTTTGGCAACCAAGTTCGCTTCTTCCTCGTAGTTTTCTATACGGTGGCTCGACACGATGATTTTCGCTGGTATGACTACCTCAGTACCATAAGTATGGCGAAATGCATGTCCCCTATTGTCACCCTTGGTGTAGTTTTAGATGCCCATAAAACCTCGTCTAGCTTTTCTCACAATTTTCCATTGGCTCCTTCAAGCTTCTTCTTAATTCCCTCGAGTATTGTTCTGTTAGTTACCTCCATTTGACCATTTTCTTGGGGGTAATATGGCGTGGAGAAATATTGGGTGAACCCATATCGTTTACAAAAGGTGGTGAGTACTGAGTTTTAGAACTACGGGCCGTTGTCGGTCATCAAAATTTGTGGTATGCCATATCGAGTCAGAATTTGATTATGAATGAAATCACATACCTCATACGCCCTAGTTCGGGATAAAGCTTTTTCCTCAACCCATTTTGAGAAGTAGTCCACCCCAACAATCAAGAATTGTCTCTTCCCAATGGCCATTTGTAAGGGCCCAACCATGTATATCCCCCATTTATCGAAAGGGCATGGAACATGAATGGATTGCATATGTTCACTTGGAATATATTATGTATTTGCATATTGCTGACATTGATAACACTGTTTCACTAAATTTTCCGTATCGGTCGCCAACTCTGGCCAATAATACCATACCAACAGAAATCATCGAATCAGACTTTGGTGCCCATAGTGAGCGGCTGCTTCTCCTGAATGGAAGTCGTGCAGGATCGAATTTAACTCCATACGATCAAGGCATCAAAATAGCGGTCTGGTGGCGCTTTTCATGTAAAGAATATTGTCTAGCACACAATATTTTGTTTTCTTGAGTTGCAGGGCTTGAGCCTCACTCTTGTTAACTACTAGTACTGCATATGTTAAATATTACAAATAAGGTTATCTCCAATCGGCAGTATGATTGATTGCATGGATGAACTCTTCTTTGGGGACTAGTTCTGTTGCTGGTAACTGTTGAAGGAGGACTAAAGGATTTTCTCCTAAAGCCGCTGTCTTAGCTAACAGATCTGTATCAGAATTTTTTGAGCAAGGAACCTGTTCATACGAGACATGGGGGAACTTAGATTCGTATTCCTTTAGTATAACAAGGTAACTTCGGATTCTTTCCTGTTTAGCATCATATGCGCCCACTGCTTGGTTAACCACTAATTTTAAATCCGATTTGATTCTAATCCTACGTGCTCCACAAATCAAAGCCAATCGCATACCACATAGGACAGCCTCATATTGTGCCACGTTATTCATAACCGAGAAATTCAATCGGATCACCTGTTTTATATCATCACCTTATGGCACGAGTCCAGGATATCCGCCCGATGTGTTAAATGCGTCATCGATCTCAATAATCCATGTGTTATGGTCCAGCGCAATATGATGCTCCTTTTCACTAGATTCCTGTCTGGAGGACGAGAATTCTGCCAAAAAAAGGATTCACTTGACCTTTAATAGTTGTTTGTAGTTAGAAGCATATATCATACTCATCGAGCTCCACACTGCACTTAGTCATGCGTCCTAATACATCCGGCTTCTGTAATACTTCTCTTAGGGAAAAATCTGTTCGCACATTGATCACATGCCCTTCAAAATATGGGTGCATTCGCCACGCAGCGGTGACTAATCCCAAGGCTATTTTCTCGAGGTTAAGGTATCTGGTTTCTACGTCCACTACTATTTTACTAGTATAATATATCGGCCTTTGTACTCCGTTGGGATCGCGAACTAAAACCAAACTGACAGAGAATGAGGATACCGACAGATATAAAAACAATGGTACACCGACCACTGGTGCAGATAAAATCTATGGTGAAGTAAGATATAACTTGAGCTTAGCGAAGGCTTTATCACAGTCTTGCATCCATATGAATTTATTGGCTCCTTTTAAGACTTCAAAAAAGTGGAGACTCTTGTCTGATGCCCAAGAAATAAACTGTGATAACACTGTTAAGCGCCTCATAAGGCACTGCACCTCCTTGATAGTCTTTGGGGGTTCCATTTCTAAGATCTCGTTCAATTAAACAAGATTAGCTGCAACGCCTCGCTAACTCACTACATAACCAAGGAATTTTCCCGTAGCAACCCCAAAGGAACACTTAACCGGATTAAGCTTGAAGTTGAATCGTCGGAGTATGTCAAAAACTACATGAAATGTCTCCAGATGCTATTCTTCAGTATGGGTGTTAATAATCATATCGCTGATATGCGCCTCTAAATACTTTCCCAAATGATCCTAAAAAATATGGTTTATCAATCGCTTGTGTGTGGACCCTGTGTTCTTTAATCCGAAAGGCATAATTGTATAACAGTATAAGCCGCGCTCGGTTTGAAAAGTGATGTGCTCCTGATCGAAAGGATGGAGTCGAATTTGATTCTACCCTAAATAAGAATCCATAAACAAAAAGTATTTGCAACGAGATGTTGAATCCACAAGTTGATCGATACGAGGCCAAGGAAATGCATCCTTAGGACATCCTTGGTTTAAGTCCGTAAAGTCCACGCACATCCGTCATTGCCCACCTTTCTTCTTTATTTATACAAGATTGCCTATCCAGACTAGGTATCAGGTTTTTCTAATGTGTCTAAGGTGAGATAACTTGGCCACTTCCTCTAATACGTCATCTTGCTTATTGAGGGAAAAAGATCAGCGCTTCTGGCGTACCGGCTTAGCACATGGGTTAATGGTCAATTCGTGACATATGATAGAAGGTTTGACCCCTGAAATATCGCTTGCTTCCCATGCGAACACTTCCAAGTTTTTTTCCAAACCATATAATTAATTTTTTTGTAAAGTTAAGAGATAACTTACCCCACATCCGGAGCAGGCGACCTGCAGCTATTGGTTTCTTCATTGTTTATGAAATCATGTCAATATATTAATCGAGTTCGCGATGATCATTGACCGGGTCGGGCGAGGGTGGCCCCAAGACCTCCGTTTCGGGGGGGCCTCGCCGTTTGATTGCTACCAGAGCGGTTTGGATGAGTACACCATAATCGCATAAAAAGTTCTTTCCATTCGCTGGCTTCCTCGAATTATACCCACGGAGTTCCCCACCGGATATTTCACGCATTGTCAGAATGTACATGGTGTTGCCTTCATTCTGTACAGCCACGGTCTTCCAATGATTGCATGGTACGGGCTCGGTGCATAAGAAATTATGAATAATGTTTTGAGCTTTTTTTTATTGCTTCGTGCTCGACTTTTATCATTAGCTCTACTTCCTCTACACGCTACGAAGTTCTGCCCTCATAGCCGACCAAAGTATATTTAGTGGGCTGGTATGGGAGCAGATTTAGCATGCGGTCGAAGCTGTTTTTAAAGATTATGTTGGCTGAACTGCCTCCATCGACTAGAACGCGGGTAACCATAACCCTTCCAATATCCATATGAATGGTTAGCGCATCCTCATGGGGAAGACTAACGCCTCTAAAATCATCATTAAAGGTGAGGTCAGCCACTAGGTCCCTGTAATTGTGGTAGGAGTTGGCATCAATTTCGTATACATCGAATTCAGTTTTTGTTCGCTTGTTATAACTCATTCCTTTGGATGCTACAGAATTTCCCCCTGGTATGGTGTAAAGGGACGGGGCTGGACTGTGTATGGCTATGAATTTATCGGCAACCTCAGATTTCTGGTCAATTTCATTGATGTACATTGGCGTATCTGTTTCATATGAGATTCCCGAGCTACCTCCTGCAATTATAAGGAGTCACTGTTGCTTATTAGCCGCTCCTCCTTCCTCATTTCTATACTTTTCGTTAATGGGCGACTGAGCCTCTTCTCGACGATCCTGGTGGGAGCGTTTGATGAACTACACTAACACTTTGTTGTCAATAAGTCGTTAAATTTCCTCTTGAGTTGCCAACATTCGTTCGTTAAATGCCCATGGTCGTTATAATGAGCACATGAATATCGGTTAGATCACTTCAACCCGAGATCGCTCATTAAGCGGGGCATCTGGTACTTCGTTCTCCCCCTCGTTCGATCATATATTACAGAAATAGCTTCGGTTAAATGAGTGAATTGCATAGTTGGATTTTTGAATTGATGAGGACGCCGGCTAGTTTCTCTGCGGGGCTGCTCTTCAACCCTCTTCAATTCTGATCACCCTTCCTTGGAGTCTGAACCATGTTTGATCGATGAGTTAACCCTTTGGGCATCATCGACTCTGATAAATGTATTTTCTCGGGCGAGAAAGTCTCCCATATTTTTTGTTGGGAGTTTGATGAGATCCGCGTAGAGCTCCCCCTTTCAGTCAAGCCCCCGTTGAAGTGATGTCACCGCCACGTTTTCCGCTAAATCTGGAAAGACATTCATATCATGAACAAATCATCTAATATAACTTTTAAGGGACTCACCTCGTCGCTGATAAAGATCCATGATCGAATCTTGCTAACGTTTAAGCTATTTGTTCACAACAAACCTCTCCCTAAACGCTTTCCAAAGACCAGTGAAATCATAGATGGATCCTTTCGGTAAGCTACTGAACCAATCCATTGTGTTACCTTAAGGGTCATAGATAGTTCACGGTACAACATCGCAACATCCGGGTTAAATGCCATCATCATGTTGCTGAATTGCTTCATATGTCTTTCCGGGTTGTCTGTTCTATTATAAGCTTCCATTCGAAATTGATCAAACTTCCTTAAGAGTTAAGCATCGAGAATATTTTCGGAGAATGACGGTTTTTTCAATATGTAAGCTGACAGCCTCAGGAGAACTTGGTTATAGCGGAGGTCATCATCCTCTCTTGCTCACTTGGATGATGCATGGCCCGCCTTCTTCCCAGGCTCTTGCTCTTTAGATCAATTCTTACCTCCGTTTTCTCCTTCGCTTTCTTGCTTATCGTCGCGTTTAGACGATCGTTCCATCCTGTTAACCTTGCTAGCCTCTGGACTAGATTGATGATTTGCACGACTCGGTCCACTGACCTTAGCTGTTAGGGTGTAGATAGCATCGTTTATCCGCGCCATGGTGGCGTGTATGGCCTTCTCTCTCGCATCGCGCTCACATGAAACTCTGAACTGCTCCTGCTGAACGTGCTGGATTTACTGTTCTAGTTGTTGTAAGGTCGAATTTATTGCGGCGTTGGCTTCTATCACCTCCTGATTCACGAGAGATTTTGCATGCCGATGAGGTTAGGGATCTACCCCGGTGACGGTTGCAGACAGCAGCGACTGACCCACCGGCTCTTCTGCCTCAACATATGCTAAAACGTCGGCATGCTAGGTAGCAACATGGACGGAATACATGTTATCATGCCTTAGTGTGGGACTCGTTACCACCCTCCTATCGATTACTGCTTGACTCAATTCCTGATTTTCTCTCTCGATTCCTGACCTAATGACTACCATGGTTAGTGACTAATCATAATTTCCCATAGACGATGCCAAATTTGTTACGGAAAATAACAAAGCTTTGCCAAAGTAGAAAATTAAAATTTTCAGAAAAGAGAAGTTCTATTTATCTTAGAGAATTCCTCTACTTATAGTTCTTCTCGTTTATGGGCGGTTACAGAGATATTTATTCCCACTTAATACGTCAACTACTGCACTTACATCACGTTGCTTATAATTATGGTTGTAATTACTAAGTGGTTTGACTAAAACTTAGAACATCATTAAATAGTGATTTAGAAATTGTTTCCTCTTTAAAGTACATCGCCTCAGCACGGGATGCACACTAGTCTGAGCATGACTTATATACCTCTTTACTTATTTTTACCGTTCGGTTCGAGTCACGGTGTAGTCCGAACTGGGATCGATTGTTTGAGCTTGCTCAACCCTTTGTTAGCTCGTTCAGCTTTCAGTTATTGCATAACTAGCTCGATCTATTGTATCTTTGCTTATCATTTTAGCTCGAGCTTGTTCCTTATCTTTCGTCACTCGCGTCTGCTCAGTTTTTTATGTGTCGATTAAGGGATACCCTCTCATCAATAATAACTAAATAAAATATATTATACAATAATTTATAACTTAAAACAAAAATAAAACATATAAAGACCTACTATTATGCATTATGTTTCCTAAAAAAAACATAACATGTTATAATCTGATGGCCAAATAGCTCACCTAACTAAAAAATCAACCTGAAACAGAGAAAGGTCGTACAATAATTTGTTGGTTTTGGTTATATAGTGAGATGAAAAAACCCAAAACTCCGGAACTATATAAAGCTAGTATGGTGACTAAGAAAACCTCTGTCTAAGTCAATGGACTGACTCCGATGATACTTACAGATACTTTGAACCTCCAATGATTCTAAGTTGATAGACTGACTAAGGAAACTGATTTTCGTAGGTCACCAGAGTAGATGAAAATTCCGAGCTCAAGGTATGTTAAAATATGCTACTAGAGAAAGAGAGATGCGGCTACCCAAAATTCAAATGTTTAAAAGGTCAAATAAAGTAAAAAATAACTTCTAAAGAATATAAGCTTATATAGTTGATATATGATATTTAGGGTATTATTATAAAAATTGGGTATTGAGGGGGATTTATTTACATAAACTAGGCATTTAATAAGTATAAATAATAGTTTGGGTATTAAATGATAGTATAGTTTAGTTCTATGTAATTTTGGTATCTTTGACCAAAAAAAATGGATGGTCTCTTCGTGTTCTGCAGGATCTGAGTTAAGTAATAAAAGATAAATAAAAAATAGTTGAAATCGACATGAAGTGTTAGTAACTAAATTCTACATCAGATATATTTAAATAATTTAGGCTAACCAAATTAGGTTATAAAAGGTAAAAAAAATTAGGAAGAAGATGCACAACCCATGCACCATCAGTTTATTGTCGACGCACTGAGGGTATAGGGTTGCGCACCATCGATGTGTCGTCTTCTTTGCAATTTCGGCAAGGAAGACTAGCTCCAAAACCTCCAAAATCTCCAACAAACTTTAAATTCATAAATCTTAACCTTTAAATTCATATATGTAACCACAAATCAACATCCACAAACAATTTTACGTTATCTACTAAAAACGATTTATATAAATTTAAGTAAAAAAAAATCTTGAACAAAAACTTATTTTGGAGAATGAGATAGAATAGATTTCTTCACCGTCGTAGGTAGTAATAAGTGTGGTTATCAGATTTGGTTAGCAACCTTATTAATGAGTTTTTGTTCTATAAAAAAAACTAACACTTTTAAATGCTCAACATCAAGACATACTACCAAGCCCACAAAATCCATCTCATTATTATATAAACAATTTATGTTATCAGCGCAGTAGTAGGTAACAATGTACTTACCTCTCAACAAATAATCTCATCTACATTCAACATACTTTTGAATACTTTCAAAGTTTTCAAACCTGGTAAGAGGAACAATTGCAATTTGGTTGCCATTTTTGAAAATACTCACTCGTGGCTTAGATATATCTTACATGTATTGTATAATTAATAGACAATTAGAAACATATATAAGAATCATATTGTATATTACAAAGGAATCACATTATGAATTACAAAGGAATCACATATCCAAGACGTCTACCTTTTCCAAACGTCTCGCATTGGGTATTAAATGATAATATAGTTTGGTTCTAGTCCTGATAGAAAAAGTGGACGGTCTCTCCGTGTATCGGAGGATCTTAGTTAAATAATAAAATTTAGATAAACAATAATTCAAATAAACATGAAGTGCTAGTAAATAAATTCAACATCAAATATATTTAAATAATTTAAGCTATTAAATTAGGTTATAATAGGTAAAAAAATATTTAAGAAAAACGTGCACAACCCCTGCACCATCGGCTTGCTATTGACGCACCGATGGTGTAAGGTTGTGCACCATATATGTGTCGTCTTCCTTGCAATTCTTGCGAGGAAGACTAACTCCAAAACCTCTAAAATCTCACACAAGCTTTAAATTCATAAATCTTAACATCTAAATATATGTTTCTAACCACAAATAGATATCTACAAACAATTCTACAACATATACTTATAACTATTATATAAATCTAATTAAAAAAAACAAAAAAAATCTTGAACAAAAACTTATTTTGGAGAAGTTAGATCAGATTTTTTCACTATGAAACAAGGGAACCCGCAGCCGCTACTCAGAGTGCAATGAGTGCGCAAGGTAAACCCTCACTCTGACATGATAGCCTGCAAACCAACGCCAGAAGGTAAACCACACAAGGTGACAGGCTCAGCCGAGAAAGCGTATGTAGATTTTTTCACTATGTATGTAGTAAGGCTTTGAACAGTACATCGTCCCTCGACTATCGCGCTTGGTGGGAGATAGTCCCTTGACTTTCAAATGTCCGTTGACAGTCCCTGGACTATCGTGTTTGAATAAAGTTAGTCCACCAGATCCTCTGATCCATGAGAGGCTGCCACCTGTCACCATAGTCCCCAGATTTTTGTATCACCACTAGTCCCTTGAGTTTAGTTATCCGTAATATTCTACATTTTGGGTTTGACCTAAACTCAAGGGACTAGTGGTGATACAAAAATCTAGGGACTATGGTGACAGGTGGCAGCCGCTCATGGATCAGAGGATCTGGTGGACTAACTTTATCCAAACGCGATAGTCCAGGGACTGTCAACGGACATTTGAAAGTCAATGGACTATCTGCCACCAAACGCGATAGTCGATGGACGATTTAGTGTTCAATGCCGAGTTTAAGATTAAAGAATGACTTAGTAAAATATTTTTATATAATATAATAAATATATTCTTCTGAATAAAAAAATACTATATTAAATTAGAACTTATTAGTGACCTAGTTACAAAACATTTAAATGAAAACAACCTAGAGTTTTTAATTTGTATGATTTTTAAAAGTTGAATGCTAAATCGAAAAATACTAATTAAATTTTCTTTCGGACCGCGAATAACAATAATAAAAGGTCGATAGGATTTAAAAAATAAAATAAAAGTAACGGAATACTATTATAAACATCAGTAAAAGTTTGAAACGAAATATATTGTGACATCTAAGTTTCGCAATACACACATAACGTTTTTCCTACATTAAAATACTATTGACTAGAGAAATTTAAGATGATTTTATTTTGCATTAAATTACTCTATTAAATATTATACGGGTTAGCATTTCCAAATAAATAAACAAAAACTTTAATGGTTATTTGATACGTTTGACGGATAATAAAATCAATTCTTAATTAGCTTTATCCTTATGTTTTTACAAGGAACAATAAATTCTTTATTCGTTAGTTTAGGTTTAGAAAATTGAATATTGTGAAATCAATTTTGATATAGTAGATGAAAAATCATATAAAAACTACAATTATGTGACGATATAATGAAGTTGCGTAAAACTAACACAGAAAATGTCCGTTCTATAAACTAAAATAGTTATTATTACTATAAAATTAACAAATCTGTATGTAAGTTCGGATGTTAAAATACAAGTGTTCGCTTCTGTCAACAAAGGTTCCATGGTCTAGCGGTTAGGACATTAGACTCTGAATCTAGTAACCCGAGTTCAATTCTCGGTGGAACCTCTTTTTATAATATTTTTATTTAAACAACTTTTTATTCAAAATACCAAAACATATTTTTCTTCGGATTAATTTTTATTCACTCCTATACTTTCAAATAATTTTTTATTTTACTTTTTCAATATTCAAATCTTGGCTACTATTTTAAAATCTTTTAACAAATTCATAAACTAAAAAATATCTTATTTTCGATCATAATTCATTCGCTAAGAATCATTTAGACACGAAACCGAGATAAAAAAAATGAGTTCCTTAAAACCTCAATCGAATAGTCATTCACGTTTTTTACCAGATTTCAAATAACTCAAAAAACATGAAAATTTATAATAATAAAAAGAAACTATAAGGTTACTTTCCTCAATAAGCTCGGAACCAACAATTATTCTTGAGACACCTAATGCGCGAGACGCACATGTTTCTCAATGTTGTGGATCTTGAACGTTAGGATAAACAAAATAAGAAATGAATATGGAAGGCATATCATAAAATTATGCAACATGATGGCTACTCGTGACCCCTTTATTCAGTAAGAAATCAAGCACCATAAAGGAAACAATAACGATGAAGGAGATGATGTTATTTCATTTATGTTTAGGGACCACTATAGTTACATTACCAGACGCAAGACTGCTCATCGTTTGAGTCTCTCAAAGTAGAGCAAAAAACTTTCACCATTTTTGCCACTTTTCAAGATTCTATATGAGAAGGACACTTACTCATCGTCATCCCAGTTATCAAAGAAGAAATGCACCTGAATCTGAGTATCACCAGCCACCGTAGGAGTAAAGTTCTCATCATGCTCCACTAGTAAACTTCTGACTCAACAAAATATCATCGTATGATGAAATCTTGTATGAAGACTGCCAAAATTTAGCCAATATAAGAGAACAAGTATGATGAAACGGAAGATCCATAACTCATATAGAGAAGTTCAAAAAACAGATGTTGTGTTTTGGAGGAGACAATAGGCTTATGTGCAGTGTATGCTCTATGGCCTTTAGATGCAGTGTTTTAACTTGGTTTAATCAAATTTCTTCAAACATTATTTGAAACTTCAATATGTTACGAATTGCCTTAAAAAATTAGTTCATTGATTCTAAAGTCATCAAGAGAGACGGTGTCTACATAATTTATTACAATAAACGATCGAAATAGATTTCCAAGGCTACATTTAACACTCCGTCAAAATAAAAAAATCGACTGCATGAATGACATGGCTTAGAGATACTGAATTCTTTCGAAACTTTTGGTAAAAGTATCATAAAAATAAGACAACAAATTTCGGGGATATGGCCGCTCAGGTGGATGAGAAAATCGAATAAGAGAAAGAATAATAGAAGTTTAGGATACCTACTGTAAGATCTGAATTTTAAATTCTAAAATTTCAAAATAATGTGAACTGAAACTACATATAATTTACTAAATTATTTAGTATAATAATTAACAAAAGTTTTGAAATTCAGATAAAACAATTCCAATGATTATTTTAGTGAAGTAATTAAATTCTTTATATTAATAAAACATGATGTATAATACATTATAATATTATGTTAGCGTTTGACCTTTATTTATATTTCTGTAGTTCTAATAATGTAAATTTTAAAAAAAATGGATGAAGCGTATATATTAAAAGATATTATATATCTTTGATTTTATTTTAAAGGTGAATGACTCACCAAAATAAATGTAAACACTTGTTAATTTTAACTAACTTTATTTCAGAGATAAAAATTATTCAAATTAGTTGCATGTATTATTATGTTGTTTTGTTAGTCGTTGACCAAGTCGACATACATATGGGTCAAGATCAATTTAAACGTGTATCAAGTCTTTTGTTGTATTTAGTTTATGTTTATATATTTTATGTTAAACATCCAGAATCTTTGACGTATGTGTATATGATGTAATGGTTTCACCTCCTTATTTTCTAGTACATACAAACATTGTATTTTATTAGTAGTGTTGTATTAGCACCTCGAAAGATCGGGGTGTAAAAATTTGGTATCAAACATTACGTTTGTTAGATTATATAAACTTAGTATATGTAATATAACTAAGGAAACAACCCATTATCCATGTTTATTAAGTATAAATTGGTGTAAGTCACAATTTTTTTATAATGTGTGTGAACTATTTTGTAAATACATATAATAATAAAAATAAAAGATGGATTCTAAACATGTTGAAATACATAAAATTTATGTTCCAATGGATGACAGAGAGGTAGTTCAACCTTTAGGTTTAATGGAACAAGATTATAGAGTACACATATACATGTTTGACTAACTGAATAGATATTTTAACTCAAATAATAAGGCAAATTTTATAGAGTCACAAAAGAAGAATGATGAATTGGGAAAATATTATGAAAGGTTTATAAAATATAACCTACCAAAGTTTTCATGTATGAAAAATCTAGAATTAGTAAATGGGTTGTGGGGTATAATTAAAGATATTTTTAGGTATCTTTATCAAACAATGATAAAGTGATTTTATCCTTGTTTTGCTTTACAAAGCGAAGGTGACACTAATGAAAGGATATGAATGCCCATATTAGAGTTGTTATTATTATGAGTGAGATAGTGACATGGGGAAATTTCAAGCATGTGTTTAATAAAAAAAGTATTCAGATAGTTGTATAGTCAAGAGAAGCGAATATAGTTTATTGATTTGAAATAAGAAAATATGCTTGTTAAGCAATATCAAGAAAAATTCACAGTTTTATCTTGTCATGCACCAAATCTGGTAGGTAATGAAGAAGAAATATGTTGGAAATTTCAAGATAGACTATAATACTACTGGTAAAACTAACAATGTGAGAGATGAAAAATTATGTAATTTTAGTAAAGATAGACAAGATAGTAGAGAAGAATCTCAACGAGGTTTATTAACATACATGTGATAAAAACAAGAAAGATCTCATACTAGATGGTTAAATAAATACTTGACTATACCTATATTTCAAAACCAGATTGGTCGTTGAAGGGGTTTGGTCATACCACATCATAATGGCTTTTATAAGCAAAGATAGTGCTCTAACAAGGTTTCCAATGGTTTATCAATCTGCGCAAACATCAATATAAAGTACACGGTGTTATCGTTGTTGAATAATATGACATATGGTTAAAGAATATACATCATGGTAACTGACTACTTGCTATTGACATACATTAATGACGCATAACAAAATATTATACATCAAACACTAGAATGATACATTTATCGATTTCTACATCATAATAAGATAAAGGTTGTACCAGAAGTTAATCTCTTTATGGAGGATATAAACAAGGTGAAGAAGTATTAGTGGCACAAGTGAATAAGGTTGAATGTTTGTAATAACACGACGCGACATTGATACAATATCGTATGTTATGACGTGTACCATATATGTTTATAATATACTCTCATGGGCATTGATAGATTTTGTAGCTAAGCACTCTTTTATCTTATATAACTTTACTATAAAAATAAATAAACCAATAATAAAGTTGAGTGATAAGTTGATGGTATCAATGTTTGTTGGGGGTAAGGTAGTTATAGACCATATATATAGAATCTGTCCTATTGTGTTAAACATTATAACATTGGTAAATGATTTACTACCCTTAGATATTGATGTTATTTTACGAAAGGATATTCTGTCTAAACATTATGCATTTTTAAATTTCTTTAATAAAGACATCATCTTCAAAGTACTTATAAAATGAGAGTATATATTTGTGGCAAGTGTATGATTGTCCCTATGAGTCCAATTTTGGTAGTTAAAACCGGAAAAAGTTTAAAGAAATAATGTGAATGCATTATGCTTATATTCTCAATAGTTCAAAACTAGTTACTCAGTTATACTATTTTCAACTTATTTTAGAATTTATAAATATTATGAGAAATTACATAGACTAGTACCTAAAATACTATTTCAATTTGGGATCAATCTGATCTCCGATATTACACGAATTTTGATTCCACCATATTATACAACATCGACTGAAGAAGTTGAAAGTGCAACTATACGACTTATTACAATGTGGTTTTGTACAACCAAGTGTTACTCCATATGATGCGCTCATATTGTTGTAAAAAGAAAGATGGTACATTAAGATTGTGCACTATTTATAGATACAATCACAAATATATATCCATTACCCATAATTAATTATTTATATGGACAATTGAGAGGTGCACAAATGTTCTTAGACATTGATATGACGTCATGATATAATCAGTTGAAGTTCATAAGTTGTGATGTAGAGAAAATGACATTCCATTCTAGATACAAATATATTGAGTTCTTGGTAATGAAATTTAGTGTAACAAATGTATCATCAATATTTTTGGATATAATGAACATAACATTTATACCGTTCTTCAATTTAATTATCATCATCTTTATCCATGATATTTTGGTCTACTCAAAAGAAAATTTATGCAATAAAAACATTTGAGATTAGTATTACATAAATTATTATATTAATATTTATATGAAAACTTAAGTAAATATGAGTTCTGGTTACACGAGGTGACATTTTTATTGTCACATGGTTATCGATGATAAATTACCGTAAATTCTAACTAAGTAAAAGTTGTAGGCTAGTGGCCGAGACATGTTAGTGTAATAGAGGTACATAACTTTCTCAGACTTGCGGGTTACTATCAAAGGTTTATTCATAATTTCTCAATAATAGCGCTTGTTATGACAAAACTAAATGGAAAGAACATTACATTTTATTGTAACAAAAATTATGAAGTTAGTTTCCAAGAACTAAAGAATTTTTTTGATAAAAGCCAATGTGTTAGTACTTCCTATTAAAATAAATAAGTCTATGGTGTATATTAATGCATCACATCGAGGATTATGATACATTATTATGGAAAATGGTAACATAGTTGCATATACTTCAAAATAATTAAACCCACATGCTTAAATAATATATTTTATGATCTTGAGTTAAATTTGGCATCATTACTTATATGGAGTGACTTGTGAGATACATATGGATAACCAAATCTTGAAATATATATTCACTAAAAATTGAATTTGAGATAGAAAGTTTGATAAAACTCATTAAATACTATAGAATTCGATATAATCCCAAACCATATCCTTTGAATTGAAAATTATTATAGAAATTATATTAATTTTAGGTATGTTTTAATTTTTATTCCAGATATGAAGTCTGTACATGCAGGATTTGAGTTAAATAATCATGAAGTTATATTGGCACACTTCTATGTAAGACATTTATTGATGGACAAGATTCGATAGATTTAAAATAATAATAAAAAATAATACAACTATGTAACAAATGTACAAGCAATTAAGGTTACCGAATATGTTGTTCAAAATGATGGAATATTATCTTATGGACGAAATATGTATGCTACGAATAACTAATTGTTTGAATAAATAGATATTAGATTAAGCTCATAGTTTAGTATTGATATGCATTATGAGAGTACAAAGATGAATAAAACTCTAAATGAACATTATTGGTGGTCGAGAATGAAGAGATAAATTTCTGAATATGTTAGTTGATGTTTGGATATCAACAAGTCAAAATTGAGCATAAAAACCTTGTGGCTTCCTTCAACCTTTACCTATTCCCGAGTACAAATGGGAACATGTGAGAATTGATATTGTCTGATGATTCCCATGAACTCAAATTTGACATGATTCAGTGTGGGTTGTCATTGATAGATTGGATCATCTTACTTTTTACCAGTTAAATTCAATACTACACTAGACCAATATGCTCGTTTATATGTGAAAAAATTGTTAGGCTTCATTGTGCTCGAGCTTTAATAATATCAGATCGAGATCTAAACTTTACATCAATATGTGGGATCATGTACAATCAAAGTTGGGTACTAAACCAAAATTTAGCATCATTTTCACTCATAAAGAGTTGGACAATTAGAACATATGATATAAACATTATAAGTTATGTTGAGAACGTGTGTGATTTTGAGTTTGATGGTAGTTGGAATACATAGATGTAATTGATCGAACAACAATAATAGTAGTATCAAGATCGCACCATTTGAAGCTTTATATAGAAGGTAATGTCATATATATATATGTGTGTTGGAATAAGGTGGGAGAAAGAAATATGGTAAAACATGTATTCAAGAAAAGCTTAATATAAAAATAGTATAAAATATGAATATTATACATGAGAGAATAAAAATGGCACAAAATCGTCAAAAGAGTAACTTTGATGTACAGAGCCCATTGGAATTTAAAGTATGAGACTTTATATTTCTATATATATCATCGTGGAAATGGGTTCTAAGATTTGGTGAATTTGGGAAATTGGCACGAGGTATATTGAACTATATAATACAATAGAGCGTGTGGGTATGGTAGTGTATCAGTTAAACTAACCCATGGTATGGTAGTATATTAAACCATGAATTTTTCTTTTACAAAAGACACACTCATCAAGCACTATCCCTGGTGCTTCTCTATACTGGTTTGGAGCATTAGGTCGTTGTAAGAAATCAAACACAACATGAATATTAGTCATTTTAAACCCATTTTCAACCTAAGATTTAATTTGAGTCTCCATTTCAATAAGCTTATGAACTACCAAATCAATAATGGGAAGAGGAAATCTATGAATAACTATTCCACGTGATCCTTCAAAATTAGAACATAAGCTATAAAACCTGCACAAATTTTTTCTCATCTCTCCCATATAGATAAGGTTTAAATCCCTTCAAATTTGTAAATCCTATAAGAGCTATTTGATCCCAAAATTCAGATATGGCAACATAAAAAGCAGAAATACACACACCATTATGTTGTAGAGCAAGTATATCATATTATAACTGATATTTCTTAGCAAAGTTAAACTGAATATATAGTCTCTCCAAATGACCCCAAACCTCATTTGATATTTCATATTTAGCCAATTAAATTTCAATCGTTAAGTTACAGAGTTATCAATCTAAGTGATATCCTTAGTTTTACCAGTGTCTCACGTATCAAATATAACATCAACATTGGTTTTATCAGTAGGTGTAAGTTTTATACATGAGACATATTCACACATGTGGTTGCTACTAAGAAAATTATTTATTATTTTTTTAGTAAAATAAAATATTTATTGAAATAATAACGTTTGAAATACAAAGGCGGCAAAATCAAAACCATTAGGCGCCAAAAAGAAAAACCCTAGAATAGGAGAAGTCATCCCTAAACTAAGGCTTTACCACCAATCATCAATAGAAAGAATACGAAACAGCAACATTAATATCAAAAACAACTTCAACTATTAAACTTCCAAAGCTCTCCTGTCAAGATTTTAGAAGCTCTCCTCATAAAACTTCCAAAATCAGCATTAATTGATTCGAACAACAACAAGCTCAAGACTGTACATCTTTATCATCAAGACATCAGACCAAACTCCATTATCGAAGAAATCTTCAAAGCTTGATGGCAAACAAGGACCACATTCAAGATGACGATCATCAGCAACAAACCATACTCTATTAATCGAAGAAAATCAGCACAACCAGCACTCAACAAAGATGATATCACGCCATCAGAAAAGGGGAAACCATCAGCTAACCAAACCTCAAGAACAAGATCAAACAATCAGGTATTAGAGTCAAGTAATGTAGCCTAATCCAAGAGCTTCTAAGATGAATATAGCCTTTAGATCATTAGGAACCAACTCAGGAACAATGCAATGATTCGATTTAGACTGTAAAGTATACTTAGCGAGCCAATTCGCAACATGATTTTGTTCACGAAAAATATGTGAAACACTCATGCTACTGCTAATGAGCTTAAGAATACAATCTATGGTAGGCCTAATATACCAGTAAGTATTGACATTATAGTTATGGATCCAATTAATAACAGTAATAGAGTCAGACTCTATATCGACCAACTTCCAATTGTTAGACTTACAAATCAAAAGACCATCAAGAATAATCCTGATTTCAGCAAAGAGAGGAGAAGATTTACCATATAAAAAACTAAAAGCCTTCACCAAGTTACCAACACTATCTCTAAAAATAACTGAACCACTGGCTTCACCATTGTTAAGGCAAGAAGCATCAGTGTTTATTTTTAATCTTCCTGAATGAGAAAGAGACCACTTAATATATAAAGGCATATTAACAGACTTCATGTGATTAACACAACCTAATATCATAGCAACTCTAGATTTATTAAGCCAATGATGCTTGTTAATAAGCTTTTTCATATCAAGAGTATGAATAGCAGCATTAACCTGATTAATAATCGATCCAACAGAAGTATTTATACCTTTAATCTTAGCTAAGTTCCTAGCTTTCCAAATATTATGTAAAATAAGATAAGGCACAATATTTCTGACCTGAATCTTGGATGTCTTTGGTATTTGCCAAACTCTGGTTAACTGAATGATATTCATATTACTGGAAAGATGAACTTTGAAAATAACAGAATAATAAATCCATACAGACCAAGCCAATTTACAAGAAACAAACAGATGAGAAATTGTTTCACAATTACTACAAAACTGACACTTAGATGCTATAGAAATGCCTCTACTTGAATAATCTCATCAACAACCACATACTTATTAAGAATCTTCCAATGGATAAAAGAACTTTTGATAGGAGTTAAGTGATTCCAAATGTTATTAAAAACAGAATTCAACCTATACTTAGTTCTAATGCTATCCCAGGTATCTTTCAAATTATACTTTCCAGTTTAAGCAAGATCCCAAATCATTAAATCCTCTTTATTAGTATCAACATAGAGCTTAAGAATACAATCAACAATTTCAGACTGGATCATACTAGCTATAGAAGATAAATTCCAAGTACTATTAGACCAATACTTGTTAACATTCTCAGTAGTGAACCAAAGATTATTATCACTATCATTAAGAGATAAAATAGGATTAGTAAAAGTCCAGTTGTCTAACCAGAAATCCACCTGACCATTCCCCAACTTCCATTTGATGTGCATCTCAGCTTGCTCTCTAACTCTGATCATTCTCTTCCAAGTTACAGAACCAGTTTTCATTGAACTAACTTGTAAAGGATGATGACTAGGACAATATATGCTATGCATTAAATTAGACCAGAAAGATTTGTTATGTCTAAAAGCAGCCCAAAGATTAAACGAGATAACAGTTTGGATATCATTCATATTTCTAACGTTAAGGCCACCCTCTTCATAAGTTCTACAAAGAGTATTCCAACTGCACCAGTGGACTTTCATATCCACCAGATTAGAGCCCCAAATGAATCTATTTTAAATGGTTTCAAGTTTCGAAATAACACCTTTTGGCAAAAGAGAGCATTGCATCCAGTATAGAATCATACTCATTAGCACAGAATTTACTAGAGTAAGCTTGCCAGCAAAAGAAAGACAATACACATTCCACTCACTAATTTTACCACTAACTTTACAAATAAGCTTGTTATAGTTACAGATTTTATTGTTAGTATTGACTGTAACACCAAGATAGTCAGTAGGCAAGTGATTAGAGGAGAAACCAGATATGCTAGTCAAGACATCAATCTTAGAATAAGAAATACTACTTGGTGTGGATAAAAGTAGCCTGAGGGTAGGCTGGTAATTTCAAGTGGAGTTTTAAGGCGGTGTAAGGGTGTTTTACGGTGGTGTGTGGGTGTTTAAGGGTGTTTCAAAGTGTTTTAATGTGGAGAGAGAATTAAGCAGCTTGGCAGCAGTTAATTTTTCTTTTTTTGTAATTAATGCTGGTGGTTGGGTATTTATAGTATGAAATTTGGGCCCTTATGGGCTTTCGGGTCAAGTTTAACGGACCCGGTCATGTTTAAAGACCCATGAGTTCTAAGCAGGAGGACAGGTAGCTTAGTCAAGAAGTGTTTAGGTTTTTTAGTACTTTTGTCATAGTTCGAACAGCCTTAGGCTCACATTGGTTCGAAGTGATCTGTCCGGTCAAAAGTTCTGTCCGGAGCTCGGAGAGAATTACACTGATCTGCCCTTCCGGGGAGAATCCTGACTCCGGACTCATCAGGAGCCCCTTTTTTAGATGTTTGACCAAGCGTCCTTGTCAAAGAACTGAAAAACAGTCCGATGATAGGAAGTGGTTTTTTAATTCGGAGAGAGTTGTGGATAAGCCCGGACAGACCGAACGTTACGAATTCTAAACGGTTTTTGCCAGAGTTAATGGGACACGTGTCATTCTCTGATTGGTCACTTTAGCCGTTTTTTCACCTTGAACTTCGCACCACTTTCTCAAACAAGTTACCTATTTTAAATGTCATTAATGACATCAGCTCCGCCTTCTAATCATTGCCCAACTTTTCGGATTCTCCTAGGAATCAACTTCTTTTTTCACTTTTACTATAAATTCTAATTCACTTTTCACTATCTCATTATCTCTTTCAAATTTCACTCTGCCATTTTTACTCAGAGCTTTATCTCTCTAGAATCTTCAAAACTCTCTTGGCGGTTTATGTTTACAGCAAGAACAGCACTGATCAAGGGCGGCTGGCTTAATCTCTCGGAATTGGAGAAAGCTCAAAGAGTTGAGAAAGAAAAAAGACTTGCAGCAGGGCTACCGTTGTCGCCTGTTGAGAAACCAGCCCCTTCAATCGAAGAATCTGACAGAGGCTCATCTTCTTCTAAAGGTACCAAGCCAAAAAGGCTTTTTCAATCAACGCTTTCCCCCATAGTATCTGGCTCCTCAGTTCAGGAGTCGATCCCTGCTGTTGAACCGGGAGTTACTGTCACTAGTGTTAGGAAAAAATCTTCTTTCATTGCTATGGGGTCTGATTCTGACCATTCCCCGGACAAGTTAATCATGAAAAGGCCAAGTCGGTTGGTTAAAGGGCTTTCTTCTAAAAACACACCCTCGAAATTGGGGGCAAAAGATAGTGTATCAGGGTCTGGGGCAACTATAAGGGCTCCCTGGGAGAGGCTGTCAGGACTAGAGGCCAGCTACCCACTACCCCCCAAGGAATCTTCTACCTCAGAAACTCAAATTGAGGTGAGAAGTCGAGTAAATACG
Organism: Limnanthes douglasii subsp. nivea; assembly: GCA_036936605.1. NCBI lineage: Eukaryota > Viridiplantae > Streptophyta > Magnoliopsida > Brassicales > Limnanthaceae > Limnanthes > Limnanthes douglasii. Next base: position 221,483,829 of record JAUPFV010000001.1, read on the forward strand.
GACAGCCAACAGTCCGGAGGATCAGCTCTGCCAAGCCTCAATCCTCCCCGGACTATTTCTACTGAAGCTCCCCCAACGATTATGGAGGAGAGGATGGAGGACTCCACTGAGGAGGTTAGATTTGAGTCCGAGTCCTCCGGAAAGGCTGAAACTGCTATCGTTGTTGCCAAGAAGGGCAAAAAGGACTTGTATCTAAGGCGTCCGGACCTGCCGGAGAGCCTTGAAGGGAGAGTGGGGCCATGCTTTCATAAGGTGGAGTTCAAGTATCTTTTGGCTTTGTTGAAACCCAAGTACGCGTTCATCCATACTTCAGATCTGGGTAGATTGCGCACAAAGTGGGGAATCCCCGAGAACGTAAAGATAAGGATTCCTATCGATCCGGAGACCCCGATAGATTGCAAAAGGAATGAGATAGTCTTCTTTACGGAGCTATTCAACTGGGGACTCAGGTTCCCACTGGACCCGGAGATAGTGCGCTATTTTCACTTGGTCAAACTCTGTCCATCACAGTTAAGCCCCAACGGTTGGTTCACCTTGATGTCATGTATTATGGCGTCTAGGTTATCTGGAATCCCTCTTCCTATGGAAGAGTTTGCAGCCGTGGCCAACTTGTGCAAACATCATCAGTTCCCCTTCTACCACTTCAACATGGGGAACGATCTTAAAGCTGTCGATGATCTCCTGGAGTCGGAGAGCAAATGGAGGAGCCAATTCCTATTTGTCAGTGGCTCATGGGAGAATGGCAAGAAAATTAAGACCGAAGAGAATCCAAGCCTCCTTAGGAGTAGATGGAGGAGTGACCGTAAGCTTCTCACCTTAAGTCTCTGTTCGAATTTCTCTTTTCTTTTAAGTTTATGCTAATTAGTTTCTCTTTTGTTTCATCAGAGCTGCCAAAGGATTTTGGAGACTACCTGAAGGCCGGGCAGGTCACCTGTGGAAAAATCAACGCTTGGGCCGCAGAGAACTGGGAGAACCGGTTCCATAAAGCCTTCACTGCTGGGAACTTAGCAAGGTCTCACCTGTGGAACACCACAGGTCGAAGAGACCTAACTTGGGAGGAGTTCTCCACCCAACCTGATGAAGACATCGTGCTGAGAAGGTCTCACGAACTGGATGGGACTCTCTTCCTTCCTCCCCGGGCCAAAGCCCCAAGCAAAATGAAGGGCAAGAAGAAGAAAGGCAAGAGGGTAGCAGGTGACGATGAGAAGGAGGCCCCAACAGACACAGAAGGACTGGCACAGACTCAGATTGATGCAGCTCTTCTACAGGTGGTGGAACAGGAGAGCGAGAAGCAGGAAGTGAACCTCCCTAAGCCTACAAGGGCCTCTAAGAGGACTCGCAAGCAAACAAGTGAGAGCGCTGACAGGGAGGCCAAGAAGAAGAAGTCTTCCCAAGGAGATGAAGTTGCTCTCCGGGACCCGGAGCCCTCTTTCCCTACTGACCCAACATTGGCTGAAGAGATCCCAAGGGACTTGCAAGGAGAGATTCAAAGGAAGTTTACTACAGATGAAGTTGAGAGAGGAGAGCTCAAATTAGATGAAATGGACATCACCGGTCTGGGTGGACTTGGTGAATATTTTCTTGGGCTGCCTAGAGACGAGTTTGCAGGGCCCTATGTCCCTCCAAGCAGCTCTAACACAGTTAACTTCAACGGTAAGACTTTTATGGTTTCCAGTGAGAGGGATGTTATAGCCCATTCTATTCTTAGCAATGTGCAGCCAATACTTACTTTGGAAAGGCAAGTCCGAAGTCAGGCAGACACCATCAAAGACCTCAAGTCGGAGAAGGAAAAACTGTCCGAAGAGCTCCGGACTGCTGCCAATAAGGTTGATTTGCTCAAGGAGTCAAATGATCAGCTAAAGAAGAATCAAGATGAAAGCAACACAAAAGCTGCTTCCTTAGAAGAGACCGTAAAAGATCTCCGAGCTAAACTGTCCGGACTGGAGAAGGACCTGACAGCCTCAAGAGGAGAAACTGCAGCAAAGGAGAAGCTTGTCACCAACCTGACCACTGACAAACTTGCTTTAGAGAATGCAGTGACTCAGGCTGTTGAAGAGAAAGCTGCTTTGGTGAGGGATCAAGAGGCCATGATCAAGGCCAAGATCAACGCCTATGCCAGGGAGATGATCCAAAGTGAGGAGCTAATGATTCAAAAGGTAAAGTCTGATATGGTCCTCCTGTTTCATGAGAAATTCCCGAAGAGGAGACTAGGGGAATTATGGCGCTATGTGGATGATGATGATCTCCCATACTGGACCATGGCTGATGAAGGGTACTCCGGTGAGTCTTCATCCGGTGAAGAAGAGGAAACCGGAGAGAGCCCAGGTGAGGAAGAGATTGACCCCAAGGGTAAAAAGATAGTTGAAGAGAAAAGTGACACCAAGGGCAAGAAAGCAAATGAGGGTGAGCCATCTTCAAAGGCTCAACCTTAACCTATAATTTATTTTGTTTATCTTTTGTTTGAACTAAAGTCCTTGGAAGGCCAAGGCACTCCTTTTGTGATGTTGTCCGTATTATTCGGACAGATTTTTGTACTGTGCCCAAACTTACTCAAAAAGTCTTTGGAAGGCCAAGGCAGTTTTAAATTGTTGAATGAATATCTTATTTTGCTCAACCATCCTCTTCTTTCATTGTTTGTTTAAATAGCTGGAGTTTAAATAATTTTATTGTATTGTGAGAGTATTAAGACTTTCCGGCTAGAATTTAAGTAGCCCTTAGATCTTTTAACCCGGGTAGTATGATAAGAGACAAAATGTTTAAAAATACTTAGAGAATTTTGAAGAAGGCACCAAATTTCATTGAAAACTCTCCGTGCCACCGAAGAGGGGAAGGTATGCCCCCAAATATTTACATGGATGTTTAAACAAGTAAATATTTACATAAGTTTTATTCCAAGTACATTCGAAGGTGTTCAATATTCCAAGGGTGAGTTAAAACCCTGCCATCTTTGTCTTCCAACCAGTATGTCCCAGGCTTGATTCTTTCAACCACAGTGTATGGACCCTCCCAAGTTGGGGCCAGTTTTCCGAAGAGCTTTTCCTTAGTATGCAAGAAAACTTTCCTTAATACTTTATCTCCTGGTTGAAAATCTCTTCTTTTAACTTTAGAAGCAAACCTGCTTCTCATCAAGCCCTGATAGTGTGCCATTCTAAGATGAGCTTTTACCCGTCTTTCTTCGATTAAATCAAGCTGATTTCTAATTGTCATCTCATAGATAACAGCTTTAAATTTCAACGCTTCATTTTTGAGGAGGAGTAAATACTTGATCAACTGTTCCTTTCTAGCTTCTGATAGGCCCAAGGCATGGTGGACTAGCAACTGGGAGTCACTTAGTAGCTTGACTCTTTTAGCTCCACAAATGTAGGCCAATTTTAACCCAGCTATAGCTGCTTCGTATTCAGACTCATTATTGGATGCCCTGAAAGCAAAACAAATAGCTTGGAACATGTTGTCCCCGTATGGGGAAGTGAGACATATTCCTGCCCCAGATCCCATGGTACTGGATCCTCCGTCTGTTCGGACAATCCACACTTTCTTGTCTTTTGAATCAGTAGGTTGTTCGGAATCCCTATCAGAATGAAATTCAACCAGAAAGTCAGCCACAGCTTGAGCTTTTACCGCTGTTCGGGGAGCAAAGTCTATGTCGAAGTCCCCCAACTCTACTGACCACTTTGTCATTCTGCTCGAAATGTCTGCTTTTTGAAGGACATTCTTTAAAGGGAAAGAAGTCCGGACAGCGATAGGATGTGCCTGGAAGTAGGGCCTCATTTTTCTTGCAGCTATTACCAAGGCCAACGCCAGTTTTTCAAGTTTCAAGTAACACCTCTCAGCATCAATCAAGCTTTTGCTGATGTAGTACACTGGGTGAGGATACCCATCAACCTCCCTTACTAGCACAGCACTGATGGCACAACTTGAAACAGCCAGATATACAAAGAGAGTCTCCCCATCAATCGGTTTGAACAACGTCTTGGGAGAGGAAAGATGTTTCTTGATTTCATTAAATGCTTCATTACACTGTGGTGTCCATTCGAACCCCTTTGCACCTTTCAAGGTTTGAAAGAATGGAGCACACTTGTCCGAAGATCTGGAGATGAATCTGTTCAAGGCAGGCAATCTCCCCGTTAATCGCTGTACTTCTTTAATGTTTCGAGGAGGCTCCATCTGGAACAAAGCATTGAGTTGGTCCGGGTCGGGCTGTATTCCATGCTCACTTATGATATACCCTAAGAACTTCCCGGACTGCACTCCGAACACACACTTTTCAGGGTTTAGTTTCAAATTTACTTTGGCCAAGTTGGCAAAAGTCTCCTGGAGGTCGGACAAGTGCAACTGCTCATCCACGCTTTTTACCATCATATCGTCAATGTAAACCTCCATATTTCTTCCAATTTCATCAGCAAATGCCTTGTTGACTAACCTTTGATAAGTAGCCCCAGCATTTTTCAAGCCAAAGGGCATCACCTTGTAGCAATGTAGACCCCTATCAGTGACAAATGTAGTATGCTCTTGATCTTTTGGATCTACTCGGATCTGATTGTACCCGGAGAAGGCATCCATGAAGGAGAGTAGCTTGTTCCCAGAAGTAGAGTCTACTAACTGATCTATCCGGGGGACTGGATACAAATCTTTTGGAGAAGCTCGATTGAGGTCTGTGAAGTCAATGCACATACGCCATTTTCCATTCTTCTTTTTTACTAAGACAGGATTGGCAGTCCACAAAGGGTATTGAGATTCTTTAATGTGCCCCATCTTTGTGAGTCTATCAACCTCTTGTACAATGACATCAGCTTTTTCTTTTGAGAAAGCTCTCCTCTTTTGTACCACTGGTGCCACATCTCTCCGGACAGACAAGCGATGGGAAATCACCTCTGATGGAACTCCAGTAACATCAGCGTTGCACCAAGCAAAAACATGCTGATGGTCTTTTAAGAATTTCAACATTCCTTCTTTCAACATTGGTGGCATTTTGGACCCTATCTTGACGCTTTTTCCTTCTTCCAAGCAGTGTGTTTCAACCTCTTCAACCGGTATCAATACTCCGGGGGTCTCTCTGGGGTCATCAATTTCACCCTCACCCCCAGAAAGGCCCTCAAACTGCTATTGATCATTTATACGGACTGCCCCCAGCGTTCGTGGAGCCAAGGCAGTGGCATAGCATTCTCTTGCAACCTTTTGGCTGCTCCAGACAACCCCAACCTGCCCCTGAACAGCATACTTTAGATACTGATGGACTGTCGAAGCCACTGCATGCATCCTAGAGAGCCAAGATCTCCCTAGAATAGCATTGTAACAGGTGGGACAATCCACCACAATGAAGAGTATTCTGACCGTTTTCTTGAAAGGGCCCCTGCCCAACAACACTTCTTCTTCAAACTCCCCGATCACATCGGCTGAGCTGCCCGTGAAGCCCACGATTGACCTGTCTGACTTTTGAATCACAGCTGGATTTTTCATTTTCTTGTAAGTGTCTAGAAAAAGGATATTGGCAGAACCTCCAGTATCTACCAGAATTCGCCTTATCTCATTGCCCCCTACTGATGCTCCTATAACAACAGCATCCTCATGAGGGCCAGCAATGTCTCTTAAATCATCCCCATCAAAGACAATGAATGGGAATGAATTCGATGATTGATAAGAGGTCATGCCCCCTTCTAGCTGGGAAGCCAAATTATGAACATGCCTTTTTCTTGATGAAGTGGTAGGAGCTGTTACAGTGTCCCCTCCGAAAATTGTCAGTGACTCAAAGAATTTAATGAGCCCGGAGACCAATCTAGAACGCTCCTCTATAGCACCCACTCTGTTTCTTGTTGGATCAGGATCCAAGTATTCAGATTCCACATCAAACCTTTCAACTATTACCATAGCCCCCTCTGGGGCAGCATTAACCGGACCAGCCCGGTGAGTGTTGTCAGGCCTGTTGCCTCCTTTTCTTTTAACGTATGCACCCAACTTCCCCCTTTCAATCAAATTTTGTATCTCTTGTTTCAACGCTATGCAATCATCAGTGGTATGGCCAATATCATTGTGGTATTGGCAAAAGAAGTTATTACGATGCTCTCTGGGAGACTGTAAGGTTGCCGGTCTCCGGTAGTGTACCTCATCTTTTGTTTTATCAAAAATGGTGGCCACGCTTTCTTTAAGTTCCGCGAACCACTCTGGTTGGACCCATGGCCCTCTTTTGTTTCTGGATTGCTGACTTTGAGCAGGAGCAGCTGGCTGGGACTGAGCTTTTCCCCTACCATGCCCCTGTCCGGTTTCTCTTGCTCTATTCCCGGACTGGTTTTGGTTTGGAGTTGGTGCCACCGGGGTGGATCTCACCTGCCTGTGCACCCTGGTCTTTTTTGTTTCATCAACATTTATTTGCTTGCCAACTTGATTCAGCAATCCTCCCCAGGTCATGGCTTTCTTCCTGGTCACCGAATCAGCCAGGTTGTCTGGGTTCAAACCTTGTCTTAGGGATGCTATTGCCACCTGTTCGAAGCAATCAGCCAACCCATTCTTTGTGTTTACAAAACGACTTATGTACTCCTTTAACGACTCATTTGGCTCTTGGGCACAATGGATTATTGTGTCTCCATTGCCCTTCAGCTCCTTACTCCCCACAAACTGCCTTCGAAAGGCCACCCAAAAAGTATCAAAGTCTTTAATACAACCCTGAGGCAGGCTGTTGTACCATTTCAGAGCACTCCCCGTAAAATATTGGGAGAATGCCCTACAGAGTAGTTTATCATCATCATCAAAGTTCATCATGAAGTTCTTGAATTGCTCCAGATGATTGTCCGGATCAGTACTGCCATCATACTTCTCCATCTTAGTACTGTCAAACCTCTTAGGGAGGTTTCCGGACAGGATTTTAGAAGACAGTGGAGACTGCCTCCAATTCCTCCCACGACTGAACACGGTATCCTCATTAGGAGTTGCAAAGATACCTGGCTCATCGTGGAAAGCAAAAGGATCCATCAACATTTTGTCTGTATATCTCCGGTGGTGAGATGACCCTTTTCCAATATGACTTTTCATTCTTCCATGGTGATCTCTTTTTCTGGAATACTTCTTAACTTGCTTTTGTTTCTTTTTTGTTCGTCCCTCATCACTGCTAGAGGACAAGGATTTTTCGTTTCCCTCACTGTCCGAAGAGCTGCCCGAAGATTCTGAACTTGAGTCAGAGCTCTCCACAGGCTTGGACCGGTGAGACTTTTTAGAGCTGGCATGTGTCTTTTTAGTGCTCACACGAGTTTTCGAAGCCTCAGGCTCTCGAGGGTTGTCAGTGTGATGAGCAGCTGATGCTTTGGATTTCTCTTTCATGCCCATCTTGGCCTTTTCAGCTCTCAGAGCTTCTATCTCAAGCTTTAACCTGTCGCGCTCTTGAACTGTATACTCATCGTTCTCCTCCACCACTTCGAGCAAAGCTGGTGGAAGCTCTGGATTATCCGAATTCATTTGAACAGAAATTCTTTGCTTGGTTTCGAATACTTGATTCAGGCACCGTCGTCTCCCACTGTGGTCGCCAATTTGGTGTGGATAAAAGTAGCCTGAGGGTAGGCTGGTAATTTCAAGTGGAGTTTTAAGGCGGTGTAAGGGTGTTTTACGGTGGTGTGTGGGTGTTTAAGGGTGTTTCAAAGTGTTTTAATGTGGAGAGAGAATTAAGCAGCTTGGCAGCAGTTAATTTTTCTTTTTTTGTAATTAATGCTGGTGGTTGGGTATTTATAGTATGAAAGTTGGGCCCTTATGGGCTTTCGGGTCAAGTTTAACGGACCCGGGTCATGTTTAAAGACCCATGAGTTTTAAGTAGGAGGACAGGTAGCTTAGTCAAGAAGTGTTTAGGTTTTTTAGTACTTTTGTCATAGTTCGAACAGCCTTAGGCTCACATTGGTTCGAAGTGATCTGTCCGGTCAAAAGTTCTGTCCGGAGCTCGGAGAGAATTACACTGATCTGCCCTTCCGGGGAGAATCCTGACTCCGGACTCATCACTACTAGCAATCAGAATCTTAGTTTTCTCTTTATTAACAAAGTGACAAAAAAGAAGCTGATACTTCTCAAGAAAACCACAAAGCTTATTAAGAGCTTTATCATTACAGTTAGTGAACACTAAGATGTCATCAGCGAAAGCAAGAGTATTTATATTGATTCTGCCTCTACTCTTATATTGCATAAATCTATTTTCATTGAAAAGATAATTGATACCACGAATAAACATCTCTTCAGAAATTATAAAGAGATAAGGAGATATAGGATCTCCTTGACGCAGACCTTTCAAAGTTTTAAAATAACTAAAAACATCTCCATTAACAAGCAAAGAAACATTTACAGCATTAATCATTTTCTTAATCAGACATATAAATCTAAAAGCAAAACCAAATATCTTCATAACATTAAGCACAAAGAAATGAGTAAGCTTGTCAAACGCCTTAGACATGTCGAGCTGAATGACAATATTACTATCCTTAACCTTTCTATTCAAATCAAATATCAGCTCCTTACAAATCAGAATGTTGTCATGGATACTTTTACCAGGGACAGAACCCCCCGATTATGAGAAATAATCTTAGGCAAGAGAAAAGCTAATCTGTTAGCTATAATTTTGGACATAATTCGATTAAGAAGAGAACATAAACTAATCGGTCTATACTCCTTCCAATTATTAGCATTAGTTAGCCTAGGAATTAAACAGATCCCCGTAGCAAAAATACCCCTTGGAATATTCTTACCACGCAAGAAATCAATCATAGCCTTAAGCATATCAATCTTAATAATGTGCCAACAATGCTTAAAGAAGGTTTGAGTATAGCCATCCATACCTGGAGCACTGACTGAGTTCATATGATTGATTGCATACCAAACCTCAGACTCATCAGGATCTTTGAGCAGCAATTTGTTGTCATCTTCAGTAACAATATTATGAATCACATTAAATAATTCATCATTCATAAGACTAGATTCATCAACATTATCAGCGTAAGGAGAATCAGTGAGAGCCTTCTCAAAGAAATCAACAGCAGGCTGACCAATATCTTTGGAATCAGTGAGCCACTCATCCCCACACTTAATACCCTTAATGCTATTTCTTCTTCTTTTCTTTTGAACAAAACTGTGATAAAATTTAGTGCTCTTATCAGAATCAATGACCCAGTTACAATAGCATTGCTGCTTCTAATAAACTTCTTCCATTATGTGAGCTTTAATCAACAAAGCATTAGCTTTCGCAAGCTCACTCTTGGACTCAGCAGACTGAAGAATTTGATGATTTAAATCCTTGATCAGAACTTCATCTTCCAAACTTTGCACCTTACTAAAAATATTGCCAATAACACTTTTGTTCCAAGAAACCAAAGCGTTCTTAAGTCTTTTAAGTTTCTTCCAAAGAACAAACATTGGATCCCCGACTAACTCCTGACTCCAATTCTTTTCCATAAAAGGCAAAAAAGAATCGTCCATAGTCCACATCTCATGAAACCTGAAACTAGACTTAACTCTAGCAAACTCATTAGATATAGAAATAACCAAAGGCATATGATCAGAACCAGTACGAGCAAAATGATATATCTTAGTACTAGCAAAGTAACTAGCCCACTTGTTATTAACAAATACCCTATCTAATCTCTTCCATTTGGAACCATTCGACCAAGTATACTTCGAACCGATATAGCCACCATCCTCAATATTACAGCAACTTATCATATCATAAAATCATTGGTACTATTAATACAGAAAGTACTACAGCCTAATTGCTCATCCACAGAACTAACAACATTAAAATCACCACAAATAAGCCAAGGCAATTTATTATTAACATTATCCTTAAGAAAGTTCCACAATTCAACTCTATTAGACCTTTGACATCTAGCATAAACTATTGTGATCATAACCTGATTATTCTCATTGATAATACCAACCTTTAAATTTAAACATTGGCTAAGATCATTGAATATAGTGACAGAGACATCATGCTTCCAAAAGATCTAGATTTTATTCGTGTTATTGTAAGAAAAATTGTCAAAACCAAGCTTAGAGGCAATACTACCTATAGCATTAACATTAACAAGAGGTTCTTGCACATCAATCATTTTAGCTTTATTTTTCTTAGCAAGAAAATTTAGCCTAGAAGAGAAGCCTTATCTTTAATACCACGAATATTCCAATTGATTAAACTAATCATTAAGAGAGTTTGAAGATTTTGATTTACTTGAACTAGTAAACTGCAGAGCTCTGATAATCTTACTCATTGTTTTAGTTTTCTTCTTAGCTGTTTTAATCTTCTTATCCAAGATTTCCTTAAAACTTTCTTCTTCTTCCTCAATAATCTCTTCTATATCATTATTCTGTCTAACTTGACTTGGCTCATTCTCCACACTAGGCTTAGAATCTCCTTTTCTTTAAACATCAGTACGTTTTTGATCTTGTACGCTTTGATCAACTTGTTTCATATCTTGACTAGTTTCTCTAAAGAACTCAGGTAAGTGAGATTTTCATTTGCTAATAGGAGAGTGCTGAACACTTCCTATCTTCTCATCCATTAAATCATCCCCATCAGACATCATATTAACATACTCATTATTCTCAGTTATCCCAAGAGCCAACGACTGAATAGCCTCAATTATTTCTCCTTTATCAGATGTCTTAAAGCCTACAGACTCATCGACCTTGACCTTTTCTTGATTGTTAGGTTTTGTTATAACAGATTTGATCCTATTGACCTTATGATCAGATTCAACAACTAAGTCTTTCTTGATCTTCTTACACTTCTCCTCATTGTGACCAAGATGCAAAAATTTGTTACAATACAGAGGAAGATTCCCGTAAACAATCTTCACCCAGTACCCGTAATTATCTCCAAAGCCAAGCCAAACATTCGTTTGCAGATGAGGCATAACATCAATATCCACAAGAGCAGAACAAGAATTGAATAACCTGTTATCCTCAGGAATTTTAACAACCAGTGTCTCGCCTATCAACGAAGCAATAGACTTAACAATATTTGCATCATACAAATGCTCAGGTAATTCAAATCTTATCCAGACCGGAGCTATCGAACTTTCGACTTTCAAATCACCTGACCATTTCAGTAAACGCATCACCGATGATCCTATAGTCCAAACTGCTATATTCCAAATCTTAGCATAATCATCTTTTAAGTCGAATTCAAGAATTATATGTCTTGAATCCCAAACTCTATATCTATAAGCAGCTCTGAATTTGAAGGATTCCAGAAAACGAATAAGATCACTCCGTTTTCACAAGCCCAGTGAGTACTTACCAAGCAAAGAATGCTCGAACTTGTTTTTTAAGGTTTGAAGAACATCTTTATTAAACTGTAAAGAAAGATGATCTTTCTTGATTTCTGAACTTTCAGGTTGAAAATCCATAGTTTCTTCACACAAAAAACTTTTCTTGACAATTTCTACATAAGAATGCGATTTACCAGCTTGACTCTGACCATTCGTGCTTAGGTTCTCCATTAAAAACAAAACAGATAATACTCTGTTCCAGATAAACACCAGTTCCTAGGTAAAGGAACAATAAAAATTAAGCACAATAAAGAGAATTAAACAGAAGATGAGAATAAGAATCAGATGATCCTTCCCGGAGGAGGATGCCGGAGGCGGCGACCCTCAGAGATCTAGGAGAGGCTCTGTTTTCTTGGAGGAGGCTCTGTTTTCTTCAGATATCTTCTTGGATTTCAACTTTACTAAGAAAATTCTTTATGATATAACTCTAATAAGACAAAAATTATCATTAAGTTGAATACTGATAGACTGTAGAGACTCATATTTTCCCGTCATATATGCAATAGTAGTCCACAAACTCTAATCGAATAGTATATAATAATCGAGAGATACCAATCAGAAAAAAAAATCAAATAAAAAACGAAATTAAATCAAATAAAAAATTCAAATTCAAAATCAAAATCAAAAAATCAAAATCAATGCATAATACCAAATTTTACATGGTCAAAGTAGAATATCAAATCGAACATAATAAAATAACTCCAAATCGATAATGATCAAAGTAGAATAACAAATCGAACATGATCAAAGCATAATACTTAATAAAAAATAATCAAAGAAGAATACCTAATCAAACAGGATAAAATTAGAATATATAATCAAACATGGACAATCTACCATTCTCCAATCAAATCTACCAACGGCCCGAACAATTTTCTGATACTATAAAAGTAAAAATGAGATAAACAAGAACCAAAACAAAACTCTGTTAAGTATAAATAATAATTGAATGAGTTAAAGGGTCAAATAGCTAACAAATTATATCATTAACTATATATAAATAGAAATAGTTTTTTATTGTTATTTAACATGTTATACGGATAATAAAATGATTGCAACTACCGAGAATGTGTTAAATATAGGTTATCATTTTCATTATTTTTATACCGGATAATATCTTATTTTATATATATATATATATATATATATGATAATTTAGGTTTACAAAATTAAATATTTTAAAACCAATTTTGATCTACTAGAAAATATAATTATTTTAAAATAATATAAAAATTATGTTATTATGAGTATAAAATATTACATTTTATAAAATAAATTAAATATTATTATTATTATAGAATTATTTGAAAAAGTTTATAACAAAGCTAAAAATATGTATAAGGTGTATTTATAGTCTCAATGGGGTAGCGGAGTTGGTTGAGTATGGTATATTTGTGACCAAAGGTTATGAGTTTGAATCTCTCTACATACGTTTCAGGTACTAAAAGATTAACGATTATCACTAAAGTGTATGTTTAAAGTTTTTGACCAATAAAATGTATTTTATTATAGTAAATATCAATTTTACCCCTAATTATATATATTATTGATTTATTTATAATCATTAGTATTCCTATTTTTTTTTCTTTTTCAAATATATTTTTCATTCAATGATAAAAATTAATTAAGTTGATATCAATCCACTTTTACGATTTCGAAATATCAAATCAAGTAAAATTATTAAATCGATTTCTCATCCAAATTGATTTTTTAAACCACTGTTTTTTATTTTTTTAAAAACAACTAGACTAAAAACGAAGTTTTTTAAAAACAAATCTAAAACTCGTCTTAAAGAAAAGATGGAAACATAAAAATAATATTAATATAGATTTAATTCAACACAATTTCAAATCAACTTATGACGTAAATAACTTACAAAGTTTTGTAGTTAGAATTTAAACAAAAATATTTTTTTCCCATAGAGCATAGGATACATATTGTAACCAAAATATGCCATACCACATTGTTTTTAAAAATACCGTCCCAGACTTGAAAACGGCTAAATTATTTAAAAAATATATCATATAAAGTTATTTAAAAAAACAAGTGTCCAATAAACTTGTTATTCATGGTCGGTAGAATTGGCAGATTACAACATTAAGCTCAAACCAAAAACAAGAATTATAGCTGAAACCTTGGTGGATATTTTAATGGATTTATAGTCAGAAATACCATTACCTACCAACAAACATACCGAATCAATCTGGTACGAACGTAAGTAATAACTACGAATCGGGGGCATAAATTTTAATTGGAATAAAAATAGATCAGGATATGTGAGAGTATGGCTAAACTCAGAATCATCTTATTTTTATTTTTCAAAATTCATCAGGTTTGAGTAGAAGTCTCGTAAAAAAAATTATATTTAGTTATAATATATATTTTCGGAAATAAACAATCCAATATTGGATATAAAATCAAATAAAATATATAATTTATTTAAAACAAATATTGGATAGTTTATAATTTATAACTAAATATAATTATATATATATATATATATATATATATATATCATATATAAAATCTCTAACTTAATATCAGTTTTAAATATTAAATTACGAATTTATAAAAAATATTTTTTTATTTAAAATTTTAGATTTATTTAAAACTCGTATTTTTTGATTCAGATGTGCAAATTTGTTAACAATTTTTCACATTCTAATCTGATTTTTTTTAATTATTCTATTTAAATATTTAGATTTAAAAAAAAGATAGTTTAATATAATTCTAAACTTAATCAAGTATGAATAATAACAAAATTATCAAAAGTAAAATAAAAAAATGAGAAAATCACAAACAATCAAATCAAGAACTAATTCAATCACGTTATAATATAATTTAAGTGTTTATATATAATAATACTATATTGTGTATTAATTAGTAATATTAGAAAAACTAGTGTCCGGTGGTCGTATTCGGGATGGAAACCTGTCGGGTTTGGAAAACATAGACATCATCCAGCTCACATTCCCCATAGAGAATATCCTAATATAATTCATCAAGTTTTGTTTGATGACATTACTTTTGAACACGTACCAAGAGCGGAGAACGCAGCTGCCAATATCTTGACTTCTTTGACATGCACGATATTAACACGATGATCAATCTTCTAATACACGTATTCAATCACCATACCCAACAACTTCCTATGAACAATCTCACCCTCACGAGTCATGGTAAATGAGGGGGAAAAGAGGATTAATGAACTCATATTACATACATATGAAGGAAGAGATTATCCCAAATAACAAAGTTAGATATAGGAAAACCAAAATGAAATCGACACGTCTTGTCTAGGTATCAAACACACTTTACAATCAAGGCCTCACCAAGCTATTTATTCGTTTCCTCAACCCCGATGAAGCATCATTCACGGTGAATAAGCTCCACGATGAAGAATGAAGTGCACATCATGGGTACAAAACGCTTCACAGAAAAATCCTACTACAAAATTACCATTGGCTTACCATAATGAAGGATTTCAAGAAAAAAGTCAAGAATTATGACACATGCCAACGTTTTTTCAACTCAATCAAGTCTCATATATGCTACTCGAAACAATATCTGAAGCCATTTTTTTATATATGAGGCTTGGACGTCATATGACCTATTCCAAAAGCTCATGGATGAATACAATTTGTACTTATAATATTCGATTTAATGGGTAGAAGTGCAACCACTAGCAAACATCATGACCAAGGAAGTTATGAACTTTGTATGTTTTAATACTTGTTGTAGATGCAACATACCACGAGTAATCACAACAGACAATTGAACTCAATTTTAGAATGATAAGATCATGTGGTTCTACGTCACAAAATGTATTCAAAAAAATTTATTTTATCTTTTTCATCCTTGAGAAATTTTCCATGTGGAGGTGATCATCGTGACCATATGATGGCATCAAAACAATATTGGAGGATGGCATAAGTAATTGGATGAACTTCTTGCAAGAAGTGTATTGGTCTTACATAATTACCTCACGTTCGGCCACAAGAGAAACATCTTTCTCCTTAGTGTATGAAAAGGATAAGTATAGATGCATAAGGGTAGTCCACAATAACTACAGGGGAATCTAAAGCAGCGGTGATAATATCATGAAAAAACCCTAAGTTAGGGAGATAAAACTGACAATACAGTTGATACATCTCAATAATATATAATTATTAATTCTAGTTTAGGGAGGGAGGTGCTTTATATAGTAGCCCTCTGAAACCCTGATTAGATATTGCGAAAACATAACAAATACGACCAAATAATATTCTCAAATTTGGATGTAATCCAAAATTGTTTTACATGCTAAAATAATTTCATAAAATAGCAAAACTATATAAAAAATAATGAAACACGCGTTTGGGGATCCAAACAATGGATTTTAGGATGAAATGTTTGTTCTTTGGCTTTCGGCCTCGACACGTCTATAAAAATCATCGGCTTGTCGAGACGTTTAGTTTGAGTACCAATTTTGCCTCATTCTGATACTTGAGAAAAAAGCAAGGCATGTTCGCGTCTGTCCATTATTGCCAGATAATTAAGGGGTTTATCAATTGCATCATTCAACCATGGTTTAAAGTAATTTTCCCTTTAGTTTGCAACATCATCATCCTCATTAGTCGGCTCATAAAATTGTACGAGATGCTTCACATTAAAGACATATTGGATTTTCATGTGGCTTGGAAACTTCAACTTCTACGCATTCCGGTTGATTTTTTTTCTCCAAAATATCAAATGGACCAACCATCATAGCGGCCAACTTATTGCACTACTGTGCATTATAATGATCCATGGTTAGAATAACCCACACAAAATACCCTATCTCAAACTTGACCAATCGGCGTTCTTGTCTATAGTGTCTTGGTACTTCTGGGTAGTTTCTTCAATCTGCTTTCTGATGTTCTCATGAATTTCTCATAACTCAACAATAACAGTTTCAACTCTGACAGGAACCTTACCTGTTTATGGGAACACCATATCCATAGGTCCCTGTGGGTTATAGCCATATACCACCATAATGGATTGTGTTCAATACTTCTCTTGTGGCGCATATTATAGGAGAATTCCACATGATAAAGTAGTTGATCCTATGATTTCAAATTACCAACCATATCAGCATGTATCATGTTGCCCAATGTTCTATTAGTCACTCCGGTCTGCCCATCTGTTTGCGGATGATACAAACTACTTAAACTCAACTTTGTGTTAGTATGCTTCCACCGACTTATTTAGATATACCCGATAAACTTTGGATACCGATCAGAGACGATGCTCATAGGTAGGTTGTGCAAACGATAAATTCTATGAAGTTCAAGGTCACAACATTCACCGTATCCATTATTTTCTTGTAGTTAATAAAATGAGTTATCTTAGAAAAATGAACAACCACCATAAAAATAGGATCATTACCTTTTTGTGTTCGTGGTAAACCAAAAATGAAATCTATGCTCGCACTCCTCCAGGCCCCCTATGGTATATGAAATGGTTAGTACATACCCGCATTGGAAGATATCGTTTTTGCCATATGACAAGTTCAGCACCTAACCACATAACGAATATCGTCCCTCCTTAAGTGTGGCTAGTAGAATTGACTGTAAATAAATTTGATTGTCTAATCTCGATCACCATGGCCTTCATTGTGTCTCTCCTATACTAATAATGACCTTAAAATCCCAACAAGAATATATAAAAGATGACCTCTTAATAGGTAACCATTGCTCACAGAATAAGGATGTTTCTCACATCGACTTCGACGTCCTCTAAGATGGACCAAAATAAGGATTTGTAGCCAATAAGTCGTCCATCAATTTAAATCAAGTTACTACTTTCCAAATCATTAGACTTTATCGGATTAGTGCATCAATTATTATTTTTATTATAACATGTACCATTTTAATTGATTTACATCTTACTTTTTGAGAAACCAACAACCATGATTGTTGGGCTACAAACGATCAACTCTTCTTTTTATTATAACATGTACTATTTTGATTAGTATAATGGTTGATGATGATGTGAGAACCAAAAGACATCGAAATTTTGTTAAATTAAGGAGGGCACTAATCACGAATATATTTTTTTGGATCGTCGTGAGGTCTTAATAAGAGAATTTTAAGACGTATGAGATGGAGTTAGCAAATAACTCTTTTTAAATTTACTGTATTTGAGATATGAGTCACTTTTCTCGAATAATTGTTTATTCTAAACAATGAAAGTCCTTCATAAAAAATTATAATTTGATATTTTATAATTTATTTCCACATAATTTAGTTTGTCGTTAAAAAAGGCTACCAATAACTACCCAACATCAAACATATTTATCAATAACCACTAAAGTTTGATCAAGTATAGTATAGATCACCATCTCATTTTGAATTAAAAGTACTGATAACCGCCTAGTAGTCCAAAATACCCCTTAAATATTTTTTCTCTTTTCTGTTTTTATTTTTTTAAACATCATATCTTTGAAATTATTGCTCCAAAAAATTATATCTGAACATATTATAATTTTTTAGAACGAACAAAATATATCCATGAAATATACTTATTATTATTTTTTTACTGCGTAATTGGACGACGTAATAAGTGTGGAAAATCAAATGTGTTCAAGTTGCAAAATTATATGTAATTGGGTTGTGAAAAAACAACTATGTTTTGAGTTGCGAAATACATGCAAATGAATTGCGTTAATAAGAAAATAATTGTGTAAATATTTTTGGTTGCGAAAAACAATTGTTTCTAGTTGCGAAATTATGTGAGAATTAGTTGTGTAAATAGAACTTGACTGCGAAATAAATATGCAAAAAGCAAATGTATTTTGGTTGCCGAATTACATATAATTTGATTGCTAATCTTGATTAATTATATATTATAATTAATTTAAAAACCCAAAGTTACCCATAAACATATAAGAAAAATTAAAATTATTAATTATCATTTTAATTTTAAAATTTACCAAAAATCACTTGCAATATAAATATCTGAAACAATACTAATGAACACGCAAAACAAGTACAACTTCAACAAATAGTTATTTTTACTATCAAAACTTCATATATTTTAAATTTTAACTCATTTTTTCTTCTAACAACACATATTCCTAATTTTAAATAAAATCCATGTACGATATTTTTGGAGATTTTTTTACATATTCCTATTCGCGACCAAATGACATGTAATTACACAACTCGAACATAGTTGTTTTAGGAACTAAATTGCACGTAATTTCACAACTAGAACACAATTTTTTTTCCGGACTTATTTCGCAACCAAAGTCTTATATACGAAACTATTTTCTTCTTATTTAGCCAACCCAATTACATGTAATTTTGTAACCGAAACACAATTATTTTTAGCAACCAAATTACACGTTTTCTGCAATTGGAATATAATTGTTTTTTCCAAATTTATTTTACAACCAAATTACACATAATTACGTAACTAAAAAAATAAAAATAAAATCAAAAATATATTTCATATATCTAGTTTTGTTCATTAAAAAACAAAATAAATAATATGTTTTTATTTTTATTGAAATTGAAAAATTAACATTAAAAAAAATCACTATCATATATATAATAATATTAATAAATTATTCATAAAATTTGGTTAATTTCAACCATGGCTATAAATATATAATGGGTGAAGCTATTTCCCAATATATTTTTTTATTTCCTCCATTATTAAAAAAAACCATGTTGTTATTTCCTCCATAAAGGAAATAAGATATTTGCCTTTCTTTTATATTTTATCAATTTATTCTACCTCTTTTATTTTCAAGAACCTCGATCCATTAACTCTCATTTTCCCATCTTACATTAACCAACCTAACCCCATTAACTTAACCTTAGTCACACCCTCTAGAATATAAATTACTCATACGTTTCATTTCCTCTCTTTTAACCTAACCCAGAAATCAATAAACAAAAATCCTCTCATTGCGGATCGACTAAACTGAAAGAGCAAGAGCTTGTAAAGAACAGAGTTCATGTTCTAACATCATAATCAGCTATGTATATTTTAATGTCGTTTTTTAACTTTCGATTTTATATCTTTTTCTTATAATCTCGTTTTTTTCTTCAGTTTTACAGTTCCATATCATAATCTCGTTTTTCAGTTTTTCTTATCTTATAATCTGGTTTTTTCTTCTTCTGTATCTTCCATGTATTTTGGTTCGATTTTGGGTTTTTCATTAGGGTTTTACATTACGGTTCATGTTGCTTCGTTTTAAGCCAAAACCATAAAAATCCACCATTTTTAATAGAAACAAAAGAAACGCACCTAATTCCGAGCCATCTCGGAATTAGGTGCAATTGTTTTTTTAAAAAAAGACACCTGATTCCGAGACATCATCTCAGATCATGTGTCTTTTTTTTTTTAAATAACGAGCACCTAATTCCGAGATGCTATTTCAGAATTAGGTGCAAATGTTTCTCCTGTTTCCGAGACAGCATCTCGGAATTAGTTGCTTATCGCTCAGAAATGCCGAAATCAGGATTAGCTCCCAAAACAAAAGTTAGTGGTATTTTCAAGTTACGGTATTGTAAAACGTAAAAACAGGATTAAATTACCTTGTTCGTTGCTTGAGTGTTGTTCTCCAGTAAAGTTTGGGTTTTTTGATTTTCTATGATTAATTTTCGATAAAATTGATGTTTTTTATTATAGGGTTAATTTTAAAGGGTAAAATCCTATAGGTTGGATTAAAGTTGGATTAATGATGTGTTTTTTACTATAAGGCTTTCTATTTGATTAATGACATCTAATGATAAATTTGAAAGTGAAGTAAGGATAATCTTGTAAAAACAAGTGTCAAGTGTTTTAGAAAGTTTAAATCATAGAGGAAATAAAAGATCTGAAATAGCTTCATCCATATATAATTATACTTAAAATGCAGAGTTTATAATGTATTTCTAAGATTAGGATTTTTTGTAGGTAAGCTATTATTAATATTCGTAGTGCTTCGATTCTAAAAACTACGTGGTTTTGTGTGTTCACCGATTTAACGCCTAATGAACACTCTCTTTCGAATATCAAAAGTCAAATACAAAAATTAATTTTTTTTCTCTATTTTGTGACAATAAAATTAAACTAAAACCAAATAAAATTAAGCGGTATATTTATGTTTCAAATTAGTCGAGTCGGTTGAGTAAGGCATGCTTGCGATCAAATGTCATGAGTTCGAGTCCCTCTACATACACTTTCTAAGCTGAGCCTGTCACTTTATGTGGTTGATCTCCTGCTTGAGTAAGGCAATGAGTGCGCACAGGGTAAACCATCAGTCTGACGCAATAGCCTGCAAACCAAGACCAGAAGGTAAACCACAACGGGCTCAGCCGAAAAAGTGTATGTAGAGGGACTCGAACTCATGACCTTTGATCAGAAATCTGTATTACTCAACCAACTCGGCTACAACTTGAGGTGAAATTGACTTATATGATAATATATGATTTTTTATGAGGATGTATGGGATAAAAGTTTATATAAGTCGATAAAATTCAGTAGAACAGGTGAAGAATTCATATTATAATTGGGTTTATGCCCGGTGTGTGTCTAATATATCATATATATATATATATATATCCGATGCAAAAAATACCCTACAATTTACATAATCATAAACTATGTAAGAATTATAATTACAAATATGAACAAAAATAATTTTCAAACAGGTACGTGGAGGTAAAATAGTATGAAAAATAAACTAAGAGTTCAAATATTAAATATAATTATTATAGATGATACGTTTGTTTATAAATTTAATATTTATTAATTTTTAATCGATTACTAAAGATAAACAAAATCATACTTTCATCCTGAAAGATAACAATGTGTCAGAATTATAGAGTTAAAAAATCTAGAAACTATCTTCGTAGCTTTTTGTTATTTAAAAATCTAAAAAAATAAAAATTAAACAAACATATTCATAATTTTTTTTCTTCTATTGTTTTTCTTATGCAACAAAAGATTTGGATGTTGAAATGGTTCTAAATAATTTTACATAATGCAAGATTTTTTTGTTGCTCTTTGAAAAAAATATATGACGATAACCTATAAAAAGATTGAAGCAATAAAGAATTATATATTTGATTAATGAGAAAATAAAAAAAATGTGACTATAAAAGAAAATGATATCTCGTGTTACAAACTTGAGGGTTTAAACTTCTATTTATATCTATATTTAAAGATTGTGGTACTCTTTTTAGGCTTCAACTTTTGCTATTGTTGACTGCTTATGCCCATTGTTTGATTATCCTTATTTGAATGGTTAAGATGGACCATGATACTTCTATTAATACCAAGAGATGTTTTGAGGTAAGATTTTCTTTTCGTCCGAACCTCATTTACAAACTTCTTTCTCGATCTTTTCATCAACTCTATTTTTTAAAAATTATTTGCATACTTATAATTGCTTCAGATTCCAACAACAAGTGTCAGACAGCTAAAACTATCAAAGTGATTTCCTTTCGGGGAGCCTTCTCCAAGGCCCCCAACAACTAACCTTTTCTGATGTTAAGGTAGATCATGAGGTCCAGTTTGTGCTTCAAGATGATCTTATCTTAATGACCTTTTTAGTTGATCATGCTCGTCTGTTTGGCTCAATTTTATCTAAGGGGTTTTTATCTTTGGTTTGTTTGGTACGTTCTTAAGCTCGAACAATATTTTGTCAAACCTATAACTTTATATGGTTTAGGGATCAGCCGTAGTGTTGGAGTTAGAGGTCATGAGAGGATCTAGTATCTCTTCTTTATTAATGAAAATGAATTTATCCTCATTCATTTTAGATAAGATGTTGATGAGAACTATGATTAATGGGACCAATATTTTCTTCATGATTTGATGGTGGAATATAAATTGTACGATAATACAGTGGTTAGGCTTCTTACCTCGGAAGAGACTCTATTAGATTCCTTAGTCGCGAGGTAATATTTTTCACTTGTTTATGTGACATAGTGATCCATCTACTCTTACACGCTTTTTTTATGTGAAAGAGTTTTTGCCAAAACCTCCATTTGTTCTTCAAATAAAATCCCTTACTACTATTTGTCCTTGTTGAACCAGTACAAGTTGGCGACCGATCTTCCAGACTCCAAAAAGTGATGGAAGAAGGTTTTTTTTCTTACTTAGTGGGGATTGTGAGATAAGTCATCATATTTGGTATCATGCTACCTTAAGGTATCAGACCTTTAAACGTAAGTATATTATTATGTTTAATAATTGTTGATTTTTCTTTATTATTAGGACTTTTAATTTGACATTTATTTTTGTTTATGTATAATATTTACGCCAATTTATTGAATTGCACAATGTGGCGAATGGGAAATTCTAGTTCTTAGATGAGGTTGCCTTGAAAAATCATGCGAATTAGTATCATATGCTATTTACCTCATCAAACTCTGTTGGGTTAGTGTACTTTTCGTTAGATAATGATGCCTTTCAAGTGTTTGTTATATTATGGAATGTTGGAGGGCTCGACTGCTGTAACTACTGGTGTATAGGTATAAAAATGGTGGGGTTAATCGCCTAGGAGGTTATTTCTCCTAAAACCGACAAGGCATCTCCTAAGAAGCACTCATATCTCCTACTTCTATTTGAAATTGATAGTTTCAAAGAGATAGGGAGGCACCATGTCCTTCTCAGGTGGTAGGAAAAATGAAGAATTTGATAGTTGAAAGGACAATAGCCTAAAAATAAGCTAAGTAGAATAAGAAAAAATCCATTTCTTATGATTTATTGATGAAGTAACGTATGCAGGAGGAGTCGGCTCACAAAGTAAAAAAGTTGGATTTTTGGAGCGTTTTTTATTTGAAAAAGAAAAGGAATGAAGGCTGCAATAGGGTTTGGGCTTCATCAAACCCATTCATGAGTAATGCAATGATTTTTGTGATCTTAAAGCATCTGAAATACTAGCTCAGTTTGTTCTTCTAGAAAAAAAGATTACTAAACTTCCCTCACCATATGCTACTACTAGAGATGGTCCTTCAAGAGACTCAAAGTACCAGTGTGCAACCGGTTAAGACAAACCCTATTGAAGCCTCTATTATTAGAAGATATGATATCACTAATGGTTGCTTTGGTACGGAGCCACTCCATGGAGGCCGAATTTATGTTTGTAGACTTGGAAGATCAAAAAATTGAGCTCGATATTTATGTAAGTACTTTATATTTTTATGATTTTTACTTATACGTAAGTATACTTTGTCTGACCTTTTATTTATGTATATGATATTCAACATCTTTACTATACTAAAGAGCATGCAAGCAAGTGGTGTTGTGAAGACCTTCGAATTTTACTCAAATTTATTCCTAGCCTATATAGGATCACGTGTGGTTTTCAATTTAAAATAAAAAACTTGGAAGAAATTAGAGGCCTAGATTATTGTGTATCAAAAGAGAATCAACGATTTGGAGGCTCAACTCTAAATTTTCAAAACGGGACTAAAACCGAAACCAGATACTATTTCATTTAACATTAAATCTGAGACTGGAATAGAAAAAAGAAAAAAAAAATGTATATGTTGCGACTCCTACGATTAAGGAAAAACAACAACACGAACATGTTGAAAATTGCTCGTAACTTATTGAAAGAGTAACGACTTCTTCATGAGGCCAAATTAAGATATCTGTAGGAGGTTAGCTTTTAAATCGTCAAGGAAATGAGCAGGACGCTGATGGTGAATCTTGTTTTATTTTGCAACAAGCTTTTCTTGATCTCTACCTTGGATGTTTTTTTTATAATTAAACCCACACCAAAGTTGACATGCCAAGATAGATTGGTCACATGTGGTTTCGCCATGGCTTTTTTAAATTATATTTTATTGTTTTTTAATTTTAAATTCTAGAATTCAAGCCATCAAATAAATGTATATTTTGTACGATGAATGTTTTTTTGTATGAATAAATCCTTTGCTTCCTTAAGGTTTTACATTTTCTAGTCTACCTTTATTTTTGTCAACATATTTTTATTTTAGTAAATTTTCATTTTCGATGTATTTATATACATTTTTAGTTGATCAATTATTTTAAGGAAGTCTTTAACTTTTTTTAATTTTTATGAGTTCTAGATATTCTTTTTAGTTACATGAAATTTGTTAGGAGATAAATAAATATATTGTTTGGTTTAATATTATGTGTTTTCACACAAAAATGAGTAATGTCAAACCTATTTTGGGGGTGATCATTCCCAATGATAGAGGATATGTGCTACGGTTTGAAAGCATAATGGACATTTTGTCATCTAGCTTGGTAGTCTAATGAAAAGTTAATTCTCCAGCGTGGAAGCCTAATGCACATTTGATGTTAAGGCGTGAAAAATTTATTGCACATTTGAATTTTATTAAATGGAATATATGAGTACTCGAAGTAAAATGAAAACAATTTTTTTATTAATAAAAGGTGCCTTATAAAAAACTACCCATACCGCCGCATTAAAAAAAGGTAAAAATGTATTACAAAGATAAAATTAAAAATAAAATTAAAAGTTTCGCGTTAGTGAAAAGGAAGTATTATTTTGGGATAATAGATCTTTAGGTTTTCCACATTCTATGAAAGCATCATAAGCTGACATTTTTCATCCAATAACTTGTAAGATTTTGGTTTTATTTTGGTCATGACATTTTCGTGTCCTTCCAAGTTCGGGTCTATTTTTACAATATTTTCTTATATTTCAGGTAAAAATAAACCCTTCTTACATTATCTTTTATTTGGAAATTGTAAAAAATAAAATTTAAAATCATATTTGTTTCGTATTAGTTTTTTATAATGCTTCATGCGTAAGTGGTTTTGATTAATTTGTCCTTGATCTGGTCACTTACACCTCCATTTGTCATCATTTATACCTTAATTTTAGATGGAAATTTTGAAGGAGGGCATAAATATTAATATTGGTACTACAAACTTCATTCTTAAAGTGATGGGAATAAAACCCTCCATAATTGTGTCATGCAAGATGGTTCAGTACATATATATTACTTCTGAAGTATGTCTGGACATTTTCCTATTATAAATTCGAGGACGCGATGTATTTCTTCAAAGAGGATTTACTTGGTTACTTCAATCTTCTCATTAGCTTGGGAACAGAATGATGTCAGAAAATGTTATTGGATTCCTTTAGTTTGGCAGAATAATACTAATTGTGCATTTTGTAATTATAACACATTATGAGTGATTATTACCTTGAGGACACATGTGTTTCTATATATCACACACACACACACCCGCACGCACGCACGCACGCACGCACGCACGAACGCACGCACGCACGCACGCACGCACGCACGCACGCACGCACGCACGCACGCACGCACACACACACACACACACACACACACACACTTATATGACAGATCTTATTTTGATTCTTATGATTTTTATGTTATTTGTGAATAATTTTGCTTCTGTGAGGTATGCATGAATGAGGATTCGCCAGTCTGGAGATTCTTTAAGTAACATGACCTTTGATGTTAATAGATTGGCTTAAAGTTTTGCGAATAGATTGGCTTCTACCCATTTGGAGAAGTATTATGTTGCCATCAAAATATATTGTTAACCTATGATGATTTTGGTAGTGGTCCCGTAAAGTTCTAGCCTAACTATAAAATAAAGAGTTTATGAAATAAATTCAAAGGGTACGACTATGACTTGGATTGTATTTAAAAAATATAGGCATGTGTCACAAATTTAAACAAATTCTTTTAAATCAACTTGTATAGTTGGTTAGAATTATCAGACTAGTAAGATATATTTTTAGAGAGTCTTATACCAACAATAACCAATTCATTCTCATTCATGTAGTTATTTAAGAAAATGCAATGGTTTTTTAAAATCAATGAATATGATGAGTGGTTGGTTAATCCATGTCGATATAATATATCATATACACACACACACACATACGTATATGGCATATCTTATTTTGATTCTTATAATTTTTATGTTATTTGTGAATAATGTTCCTTCTATGAGGTATGCGCGAATGAAGATTCTCGAGTCTGGAGGTTCTTTAAGTAAGATGACCTTTGATATTGTTGTGAATGAGTCGAATAGTTCCTTTATAGTGTACCGTGTTCGGCGATACAGTTTTGTGTCATTGACAGTGAAGCTAAAATGGGTAATGTCATCTTTGGTCTTATGTATACGAGCCCATTAGGACTATTATCTAGTAAGTCTATTTATTCCACATAAATAGATTACTAGGACTACATAAAACACAATCTTAAATCTGTAACCTTTTCTATCATAGTAAAACTCTTTTCTCTGGCGGCGCCCGTTGACGTAAACAATTATCGAACCACGTTAAATCCTGTGTTCATTTAAGTTTTTCCTTCGCATATGTTATATGTTTGAGCCATTTTGTGATAATTTCATAGAAATTTAATAACAAAATTGGTATCAAAGCCACATGGTGAAATTAGGGATTTCGCAATTAGGGTTTCACAATGGCGTCTACAACAACAAAATACATGATTGGAAAATTGATGGGGGATCTAGCTTTGCGTTGTGGAAGATTAAACTGAAACCTTCATTGGTACTGCAAGGGTTGTGGAAGGCTGTGGAGAATATGCTACCAGAAGAGATGAAAGAATAAGAGAAACAAGATCTTCAAGAAAGGGCTTTGTGCTGGATTTTAATGAGTGTGAAAGACAATGTGCTTCGTGATATTAGTGGTGAGAAGACTGCTGCCTGCGCATGGAAGAAACTAGGAGATCTCTACTCAAAGAAATCAGTAGTAAATCGATTATACTTGAAGAAGCGTTTGTATGATTTCAGATTGAAAGAAGGTATGTTCATAACAGAGCACTTAGATAATTTTAAATCAAATATAATGGACTTGGAGAACATAGATATCAATGTTGAGGATGATGATCAAGCTTTGTTTGTATTGAGATCGTTACCATCTCCCTATGAAAACTTCATAGATATTATTATGCATGGTAAGGATAATTTATCGCTAAGATATGTCAAAGGGGCACTAAAATCAAAGGAGATGAGACAATTGCAGCCAGACAATCAAGCTGAAGGGGAATGTCTTATGACTAGCGGAAGATCTAGAAGCAAAGCAAGTTCGTTAAGAAGGAAGAACTGGAGGTCCAAGTCAAAGGTAAAGCACTCAAACTATTATGAATGCGGTGAGTAGGGTCATTATAGGATATATTTTCCGAAACTGAATGGTAAGGAAGGAAATCAAAAGGAAGATGCAGAAAACATTGTTAAAGGTGTGAACAATTCAGACGATAGTGAAAACAGTGGTAGAGGAGATGTATTGTCCGTGAGTTCATACTTTGGCCAAAACTCTTGGGTACTCGATACTGGCGCTACATATCACATGTGTCAGTTCAAGCAGTGGTTCAATACTTACAAACCAATGTAGGGAACTGTCTGTTTAGGGAACAATCATTCGTTGACTGTTGGTGGTATTGGTAACGTCAGAATCAAAATGTTTAACGGGGTTGTTAGAATCTTGACGTGCTGGCATGTTCCTGGGTTAAAGAGAAACCTGATTTCTCTTGGGACTCTAGACTCTCGGGGTTATAAGTATCGTGGAGAAGACGATGTAATCAAAGTGACAAAAGGATCAATGTTACGCATGAAAGGCAATTTGCAGAAGGGTCTTTATATTCTCCAGGGGAGTGTTGTTATGGGCGATGCTGCAGTAGCATTATCAGGGAGTAATAACCAAAGTAAGCAGGATTAAAATAAGTTGTGGCCTTGGCGTCTTGGTCACATGAATGATAAAGGATTAGCTGTTTTGGGAAAGAGAGATTTGTTGAAAGGGTATAAAGCAGAATCATTGGGATTTTGTGACCACTGTGTTTGGTAAACAAACTAGAGTCAAATTCAACAAATCGGTTGTAAGAAATACTAAAGGGATAGTGGACTACATTCACTCAGATCTTTGGGGTCCAAACAGAATTCCATCCAAGAGCGGAGCTGAGTTTGATTGATGATTATTCAAGGATGGTGTGGGTTTACTTTATGAAAATGAAAGATGAGGCATATTCAACCTTTGTCAAATGGAAGATGATTATTGAGAAGAGAACAAGAAGAAAAATCAAACATCTTAGGACATATAATGGGTTAGAATATTGCAGTCGGGAGTTCAATGAGTACTTGCGAACCTGAGAGAATAGTGCACCGTCACACTTATTCTAGGACACCACAACAGAATGAAGTCGCAGAAAGAATGAACAGAACTCTTTGTGATAAGGTATGAAGTATGCTCTCGCATTCCGGCGTGGGAAATGATTTCTGGGCTGAAGCCATCAATACAGCGTGTTACTTGGTGAATCGGTCTCCATCAACGACTATTGATTGTAAAACTCCTTTTGATATTTGGTATGGATCGTCGGTGGATTATGAACATTTGATGGTGTTCGATTGTCCTGCATATGCTCATATGAGAGATTGTAAGCTTGAGCCGAGGGAAAAGAGGTGCATATTTCTAGGATATACTATTGGGGTGAAGGGATATAGGTTATGGTGTACCTCTCCAAAGTCTCCAGGTTTTCTCATTAGAAGAGACGTTAATTTAAATGAGTTTGCTTCGATAGATAGTCAGAATGAAGTAGAAGAAATGGCCGAATCGTGATCAGTTGTGAGTAAATAGGTAGAGCTTGAAGTAGAATCAGTTCATAGCAGGTCCAATAATTCAAGTGGTTATGAGGTGGATCCAGAATCAGGAGGTGAAGCGTCAACATCGGATGATATTAACGATGATGCGCCTAAACTTAAACAACAACCTTACAACATAGTATTGGGCAGAGAAAGAAGAGATATTATACTTCCAAAAATGTACGCGAATCTAGTTTCATATGCTCTGTCAGTTGCAGAAGAAGTTGAGATGCAGGAACCTAGTAGCTACAGAGAAGCTATAGCGAGTTCAGAGGCAGATCGATAGATTGGTGCTATGGGGGGAAGAGATTGAATCTCTTCATAAGAATCAAATATTGAAGCTTATTGACTTGCCTAAAGGACATAAGATAGTAGACAGTAAATGTGTGTTCAAGAAAAAAAAAGGTAATCCAGGGGTTGAGGCATCTCGATTGAAAGCAAGACTGGTCGCTAAGGGTTTTACTCAAAGGGAATGAATCGACTTCAATGAAGTGTTTTCTCCAGTGGTGAAGCATAGTTCGATTCGAGTTTTGTTAGCCATAGTAGTTTTGAAAGATTTAGAGCTTGAGAAGTTGGATGTGAAGATTGTGTTTCTACATGGTGAATTGGAGGAGAAAATCTACATGAGACAACCAGAGGGATTTATCGAACCTAATATGAAGGACAAAGTTTGTCTGCTGAAAAAGTCACTGTATGGTTTGAAACAATCACCTAGGCAATGGTACAAACGTTTTGATACATTCATGGTGTCAAAAAGGTTCACGAGGAGTCCATATGATAGTTGTGTGTATCATCAAAAGATGTCAGATGATTCTTATGTTTACTTGTTGTTGTATGTGGATGATATGCTTATTGCTACTTGTAGTATGTCACACATTGTACAGTTAAAGAAGCAGCTTAGTGCCGAGTTTGAGATGAAGGATCTGGGTAGAGCAAATAAAATTCTTGGTATGAAGATTATCAGGAACATAAGTTTAAGATCATTACACTTGTCTCAACGAAGCTATATTGAGAAAGTGTTACAACGATTTAACATGTTTGATGCTAAAACAGTTAGCATTCCATTTGCTACTCATTTCAAGTTGTCTACAGTAGGAGTGACCAAGGACAATGTTGAGTTGGAACAAATGTCGAAGGTTCCATATGCAAGTGCAGTTGGTAGTATCATGTATGCTATGGTATGCACACATCCTGATATTTCACATGTGGTTAGTGCAGTTAGCAGGTACATGGGATATCCTGGGAAAGAACACTAACAAGCACTGAAATTGATATTTCGGTATCTTAAGAATATTGTGAACGTTGGCTTAACTTTTAACAAGACCGATATTGGTGAATCGCCGAATGATGTTGCAGGATCATTGGTTGGTTTTGTTGATTCTGATTTTGTAGGTAATTTGGATAAAAGAAGATCTCTGACAGGATATGTATTTACTCTAGCTGGGAGTGCGATCAGTTGGAAATCACAGTTGCAAGCTACTGTAGATTTGTCTACAACAGAGGCAGAGTACATGGCGGTAACAGAAGCAGTTAAAGAGGCAATATGGTTGCAAGGTTTGGTGGCAGATTTGGGCTTAAATAGGACTACTACAAAAGTGTTTTGTGACTGTCAAAACGCCATACACCTTACACAGAACCAAATGTACCATGAGCGTACAAAGCACACAGATGTCAGGTATCATTTTATTCGTGATATAATATCAAAGGGAATTGTTAATGTGAGGAAAGTGTCTACACACGATAATCCAACAGATATAATGACCAAGACAGTATCAGTTCGAAAGTTTAGGGAGTGCCTAAACTGGATCGGTATTCGCAGTATAGAGTGAATGCCTTAGGGGCATTTGGTGAGTCAAAAGAAGAGAAGTTTCTTTGTTGGTAATGAAGAAATGATATTCGCCTCAAGGGGAAGATTTGTTGTGAATGAGTCAAATAGTTCCTTGATAGTGTACCGTGTTTGGCGGTACAGTTTTGTGTCATTGACACTAAAGCTAAAATGGGTAATGTCATCTTTGGTCTCATGTATACGAGCCCATTAGGACTATTATCTAGTAAGTCTATTTATTCTATATAAATATATTACTAGGGCTACACAAAACACAATCTGAAATCTATAACCTTTTCTATCATAGTAAAACTCTTTCCTCCGGCGGCGCCCGTGGACGTAGACAATTGTCGAACCACGTTAAATCCCGTGTTTATTTAAGTTTTTCCTTCACACATATTATGTGCTTGAGCCATTTTGTGATGATTGCATAGAAATTTAATAACATATATTAATAGATTGACTTAAAGTTTTGCTAATAGATTGGCTTCTACCCATTTGGAGAAGTATTATGCTGCCATCAAAATGTATTGTTACCGTACGATGCTTTTGGAAGTTGTCCCATCAAGTTCTAGCCTAACTATAAAATAAATAGCTTATGAAATAAATTCAAGGGGAACGACTATGACTTTGATTGTATTTGAAAAATGTAGGCATGTGTCACAAAGTTAAACAAATTCCTTTACATCAACTTGTATAGTTGGTCAGAATTATCAAGCTAGTAAGATACATTTTTAGAGAATCTTATACAAAAAATGACCACTTCATTCTCATTCATGTAGTTGTTTAAGAAAACACAATGGTTTTTTTACAATCAAGGAATATGATGGCGGTTGGTTAATCTATGTCGATATAATATATCAGATACACACACGTATATGGCAGATCTTATTTTGATTCTTATGATTTTTATGTTATTTATGAATAATGTTTGTTCTATGAGGTATGCACGAATGAGGATTCGTCAGTCTGTAGGTTCTTTAAGTAACATGACCTTTGATGTTAATAGATTGGCTTAGAGTTTTGCTAATAGATTAACTTCTACCCATTTGGACAAGTATTATGCTGCCATCAAAAGATATTGTTAACCTATGATGCTTTTGGTAGTGGTCTCGTCAAGTTCTAGCCTAACTATAAAATAAATAACTTATGAAATAAAAATTCAAGGGGTACGACTATTACTTGGATTGTATTTGAAAAATGTCGGCATGTGTCACAAAGTTAAACAAATGTTTTTACATCAACTTGTATAGTTGGTCAGAATTATTAAACTAGTAAGATACATTTTTACCGAGTCTTATACCAACAATGGCCACTTCATTCTCATTCATGTAGTTATTTAAGAAAACACAATGGTTTTTTACAATCCAGGAATATGATGAGCGGTTGGTTAATCCATGCCGATATAATATATCATATATACACACACACACACACACACGTATATGGCAGGTCTTATTTTAATTCTTATGACTTTTATGTTATTTGTGAATAATGTTCCTTCTGTGAGGTATGCGCGAATGAGGATTTTCCAATCTGGAGGTTGTTTAAGTAACATGACCTTTGATGTTAATTGTCTTGGTTTGAATCGTTTGGGACCCAAAATATTTAGTTTCAATTGAATGACTACACATGAATTAGATTTAATACACCGTGCTGAAGGAAATAAGTCAAAAACCTCATTTCGCTCGAAGAACCTAGTCATACTTAACTTATTAAAATTTAGCATATTTATTATATAGCTTATTCAAGCAGAGTATAAAGTTTTCATTCTTAGCCTCGGTTTGACCAAATACATGATTAACCAAAAGTTGTTAATCACTGATGAATTTTACATGGAAGGTTCCACATAAATAAGCGGGTTGAAGGCATGTTATGACCACTTTGTATTCGACTTTGTTATTTGAAGTTACGAATTAAAACTTTGTTGATTAGTACATATGATGCTCTAAATGAGATGTTTGTTGTACTCCCTATCTAGAGCTAAGATTGTGGAAGCCTCTATTAGTTTGGATTAATCATATATGTTCATAATTTTCATCCACAAATGCTTGCCATTTTCGCTTGGAATTCAATCATGAAATCTGCCGAACCCTGACCAATGTGTTCGTCATTTGAAAATATCGAGTTTATAGAGAAATTTTATAAGGGAGAAAAATATTTTGACTACAGTTTAGTGAGCCTAAAAATATAACCTCATTTCCTTAGTATTCACTTCTTGTGTCAGTACAAACTTCTCCAACTGTAACTATTGAGTTTTGTGCATAACAGATGGATTCACTCATATAGTAAATGGCTCTACAAACGACTCTTCATTCTCTAATCAGTAATCCGATGACAATATGGTCATAAACCACTAGGTACAAATATAAGATTTCATATTGACTCAATTTTATCAAGGCTTCATGAGATGTTAGATACTCATTGATTTTTATGAATACTGTATTATGTTTTCGGGTCTAATTGAATTTCACGACCTTGTTCATGATTTAGAAAATTGAAAAATATTTATCTCAACATTAGAAGATGAACATGTTAAGAGTGTCCAACTTTCCTACTAAGATTCGGACTTTTAGGATGTTATCTCGAGTTTTTATAGATGCTAGATTACATAGTTGTGAGAAATCTATCTCAATTTTGTTTTATTGACTAAGTGCCCCGTAAACATTCCTGACCATAATCTAAACATAAAATTTTATATATTTAACTTTGAGTTCATTTTCCTGATGTTTTAAAGGCTTATGCGAGGTCGTCCAAGTGGTTGGTTTCCTCATTACTTGTTACTAGCATATTATAATGTATTTTAATTTTTTTCCAAAATGATTAGAAAATAGTTTGTGTACCATTTTTGTTAAGTCGTTGATGCATTCTTACGGTCGAATGGATTTACTCTTGTAGTAATGTAACCCTCGTTTGGTCATAATTGTTTTTGTTCTTCATTATCTGGATTCATTTCTATTTAATTGTACCAAGATTAAACATCCGTGAATGATAGAATGTTATTTCCAAAAATGAAATCCAGCAGCTGGTTGATGAAGTCTATACATGTGCACTATTTTCCATGTTGTATTTTTAACAACAAAAGATTTTTTTTTTGTGCAAAAAATATTCCATACAAATACTTAGGGCACACCCCGAGAAAATACAAGAGACACTAAAAGAAGGATTGACATGAACTAGGATGTAAAACTCCAAATCATAGAGAAGTGGAATGTGAATAATATGAAAACATGAGAGATATAGTAAAATAACCCAAATACAGGGTAAATAACAAATCTAGGGAGTTCATTAAACAACAAACCTAAGAAGGACAACAGTAGAAGTGAATAATGAACTAGGCCAACAAGGAGATAAAATAGATCTCCAAAAGACAAGAAAAAATACAGGTTAATAAAAATTAGGAAAGTTGTACATGACAACTAATCTTGGTGTCATAGAATCTGAACCGAAGATTAGAGAAGATTCGCTAAGAAACCAAGCAATGACATGAGGGAAACACAAAATTCTTGCATTCCTCTCCCTCTAAACGTGCTAAATGATTGCGCCAAAACAAAAACGCTTAAAACTGTAAAAGACTTAAATCAATAAAAAAAATTCCTTATATTCCATAATGTTACAACTTATCACAATTTTCTTTATCATTTATAAAAATAATCAAACTATAACAAGTTATAGTACAATCAAATTATAACAAGTTATAATATAATCAAACTATCTGTACAATAATTTTATTACTAGTAAGTAATGTTCAAAACATAAAAATATTTGTAGTATTTATAATCAAACCATAATAATAATCAAAATATAATAATACAACTATAATAATCTTATATTATTTTTAAATTATAATATACAAACTATATAAAAATTTATTTACGAGACAATAACGACATTTATAATAATAAATAATAATCAAAATATAACAACATTTAGTATTTATAATCAAACCATAATATTAATAATAAATATATAATAATAAAAATATAATAACCATCTATTATTTTTATATTATAACATATAAACTTTGGCAAAAAATCCTAACTAGTCACGTGTTGCGAAACTGTTATTAAAGTTTTTTCGGGCCCAAAACTGGTCACGTATGTAGAATAATGTTGTATATATGGTCACCAGTGCATGCAATTTAATCAGATGGTGACACGTGACACCCAAATATATAAATGTTTGTTTTAAATACGGTCACACAACAATTAACATCCAAAATACTCATAATTTAATTTTTTAACCTTTTATTTTTATTTTTACTTTTAACTTTTTTTACCATTTATTTTTACTAACTTACCATTTATCTTTACTAAATTATTATTTACCTTTACATTTTTACTATTTATCTTAACTTATTAACTTTTAATTATATAATATTTTTATTATTCTTTTAACTTTTAATATTTTAACTTAAATAGGTTATTCTTTACAATTTTATATACCTTAAATATTAATTACTTAAATTTTTACTTTTTAAATATTTACCAATTACAATTACTTATTTACTTATTTCATTACCACTTAATATTAATCAAATTACTTAAATTATAAGGAGTAAACTCCCTTACTCCATTACCACTTACTTTGGAGAGTCTTCAACAAAGATAAATAGCCTAAACCCAAAAGAATGTTTCATTAAGTAGACTTATCTTCAAGAACTAGTTGTCTCAAATGTGTTAAATTTGAAACACGATCAGGGATTCAACATTGAATATATTTTATGCCAATAATCAGCAATACCTCCAAATAAACCATGACAACAACAGTGGCGTAACCATGATTTAAATCCTATGGTGTCTTCGTTATTGTCCAAAAAATATTTTTTATAGTGGAAGTTGTAAAATTGTGCTATAATATATCTTCATTTTCCATCTATATAAAAGTTTTTTATGTTTAAGTGAGGCTTCCATACGATTTTTGTCAACACTTTGAAGTACTATTATAACAAAGAAAAAATAGAAGTTGACTAGTAGATGTATCGATTAAGACATCTATTATTAGTGAACTCGAGAGGCTATGTTGTTACAGTTTGATTGAGTTTTAGTTTGAGCTTTTCCGCAGTATACAGAGACTAATAGATGTATTGATTATGACATATATTGTTAGTGAACTCGAGAGTCTATGTTGTTACGGTTTAATCGGGTTTCAGTTTGAGCTTTTCTGTTGTATACAGAGGCTTGGCATCTTGGTTTTAGATTAATAACATCATATTAATCTATAGGATGATATTTATCCTTACGAGGTTGAGTTAAACCCCTTTAAATGTAAGATCTTCTTACAGAGTGTTGAATAGTTGTATGAAAGCTAAATATTAGGTCTTTTTCCCTGGATCAACCTCCAAATGTTCCTAATTTGAAGATTGAGCTTCGATTTCAGGTTGTGGATTATTGACCACCATAATATATGCTTCTGGAATAACAACTCCATCTTGTGTTTCTCCACGATTAACTTCAGTAATTAAATTAGAGACATTTTTATTTATTTTTCTAAATTTTGGAGTTGTTTCAAAATATTTGTGCATCTTGTAATGACAAACATAAAAAACTCAAACAACAATAAAATTTAAACTTAACAAAGCAAAATAAAAATTATGATTTATGCAAGTCTATTTGCTTCGAAATTGAACTTTACAGCTCTTTATCTTAAGAAAAAATATAGATCAACCAATATTAATCTTTGTAACTAGGGAATAGTAATTTAAGACATGTAGCAAAGCTTCAATTTTGAAAACTAATAACATAGAGATACCTTAGTATTTGAAGCTTGTAGTTAGAGTTTTCTAATTGTTAGTAAAATAACAATTGTTCTAAAAGATTGTATCGTGTAGTTAGGGTTTTCTTACTAACAACATCAAATTTATATAAATCTATATTTTTTTTTAATCAACATATTTATAAATAAATAATATATAATAAAAATATATATCAAATATACATATAAATTTATATTATTTTTAATTAATATATTCATTTATATTAAAATAATATAGATGTGTATTTTATATATAATAAAAAAATAAATGATAAACAAACATTATAACAATATTGATATGGTATTATATATATATATAATAAAATAAATAATAAAAGCTTCATTTATGTTAAAATAATATAGATTTTTATTTTTTATATAATAAAAAATAAATGATATACTTAATAAGGAAGAATAAAAAATAAGGCGGAAATTGTAAATAAACAATAAAGTTAGGGAAGGATTGTAAAGTAAATATTGAAATAAGATTAATTGTAAGTAGATAATAAAAGTAAGGGTCAAGCTTGTAATCAAGAGGTAGTTAGGCATGTGGGGCCCATCATTTGTATTATAAAAGGACTCCACCAGATTTGGAAAAGATGATTCATTATTATAATATTCTTTCTCTCTATAGAGTTTTAGTGATTAAGAAACTCTGTTCACAACATAATCCCTCAAAGTATAGTTTGATACGAACAACTCCTCCTTAAGTTTATATCTCATCATTGGCGCCGTCTGTGGGAAACAAAAATCAGCTTGTAGGTTTTCTTTTTCCCGAAATTTATTTTAAATCCAAACAGGATTATGGATGAACAAGAGGATTTGGACGTGAATAACTGTGAGGAAAATCTCATCGGTAATAATTTTCGAACTCTCGAGGACTTCAGAAGACACGATGGTCAGTGTTCAGGATAAATTATGGATGAGTCAATTTTAGTGGCTCAGAGAAACGAGTTGCTAATGGAAATCAAAAAATTAAAAGCAGAAAAATAAGTTGTTCAGAAGAATCTTTGTTCGGAAGTTCGGAGAGAAAATGACAACGGAAAAGATGAGCGTGAGGCATATCATCGTCTTGGTGACAAGGATGACCGGTACAGAGGGTATGGTCGACATTCTTCAAGGAGGAAAGGAAAACGCCACTTCGATTCTTCTGACTCGAGTGATTATTCTCGCTATAGTTTGCTAGATTCGTCTCCTGAAAGGAGTCATAGAAAGAAAATACATGGAAAAAAGCATGTGGAGTATCATAGAGGAAGAAGTTTAGAGAGGAAAGCTCTGAGGGAAAAGAATGTTCATACTGGGGAGCAAGTTTATAACCAGAAAAATTTTCCTTATGGGAATCAAAATGTCGACCATCATAATTCAGAGTGGCAGCATCAATATACCTTGCCTTCCGGGGGGGGGGGGCTTTATTTTCCGAATCATGAAGGTTTGATGGCTAATGTTTACAGGATAGGTCATAACTGCAAGCTTCCTTTTTGTCCTCATAAATTCTGTCAGGTAATCTCCCGAAACATTTTTATATATCGAAGCTAGAAAAGTTTGATGGAATACAGGATCCCGATAATCATATTAAACAATTTAAAATTTTCATGATCAACTTTGATGACGACGATAAATTGTTGTGTCAGGGATTTTCTCAAACCTTCAAGGGAGTTGCTTCCAAGTGGTACAACATGCTACCACATGGTTCTATTAAAAACTTTGATATGTTCTGGAATATCTCCAGGTAATATGTTGTGGGGAGCAAGAAATTCCAAGCTAACGGGGATACGATAATCTACTGCAGGAAAAAAGTTGGGGAAAGTTTGAAAAATTACACCAACCGGTTTGTAAAAACAAAAATGGATATGGAATATTGTAAGAATTCTGTGGTATTAACAGCTTTCAGAATGTGACTCCTCCCCAGACTTTTGAAGGATACAGTGGCTGAGAGTCAAGCGATGAGTTTTGGAGCTCTACTCGATCAAGTTGAGAAGAGGATTTTAGTAGAAGAAACTCAAGCATCAGAGAAAGAATCAAGTGATCAGCTAGAGCAGAATCAATTTCAGAGGACTGAGTCTAATAACCAAGCGCCTCGTGTTAATGTGCAGCCTAAGGCGGTGGGCCAATATCCACCGAGGCCACGAACGAATCAACAGAACTATAACATGCAGCAAGGAACTAGGCCTATTTCGAATAAGTAGATTCGTCGAGACTATTTTTGTGAGTTAGAAGAAAATGTGGCTACAATATTTGACAAGGCAAAGTCAACTGTACAATTTCGAAAGCCTTTTCCTATCCAAACTCCCAGGGAAATCAGAAGTGCTAATAGGTTTTGTAAGTATCATGATGATATTGGGCATGATACCAAGGAGTGCATTGCTTTGAAAAATAGGTACAAGCTTTAATTGAGAATGGCATGTTATTGGACTTTGTGAAAAAATACACTCAAAAAAATACAGCAGTGAAGGTTGTTCCAAAGAATGTTGACACAACAATGGTGATTTCCGAGGAAATTGATACTTTTGATATTGAAACAGAATATTTGGATCCCAAGGTGGGAAGAAACAATGTAAATATGGTAGATGAGGTTATTCCAAGAGGAACAGTGAATGATCAATGTGCATTTTTCGAGTCACTAGCTATTTTTGGAGAGAATACTATTGCAGGAAATTCCAACAGTTCGCGAAATAGGCATATGGTAAATTTGACCATGCAATTGGAAGTAGGGGCTTCAGGACATGTGCATCGTTTTCCCTCCCCAATTATTTGTTTTAATGATGATGACATGAAGAACATAGCAGGCCCGCATGAGGATGCAGTGGTGATTGCTGCAGGGATAGTTGGTGATCAAGTACATAAAATATTGATTGATACGGGAAGTTTGGCAAATATTCTGTTCATGATCACTTACAGAAGAATTTCTGACCCACCTGTTATACGACGATCAGAAAAAACTATAGTAGGCTTTACCGGGGAAACAATAATAATTGTTGGGGAGTTTGAGTGCCTGGTGGAGCTCGACCGAGGACCATTAAAAGAAGGAAGATGAGGTTTTGTTTATAGTAGTAGATGCACCAACCTCTTATAATGCGATTTTGGGCCGTTCCTGGTTATCAAAGATGCATGGCGTTATCTCTATGGTGCACTAATATTTGAAGTACGTGGTAGGAAACAATATCGGAACAATAAGGAGCACCCATAAGATGACTAGAGAATGTTACCAGATAACTTTGTTCACAAAACAAGTTCGAGGAGTCGGATCAGAGAAAGCATAACAGCTAAAAGGGACTCTCTCAGCAATAATTCCTTGTGATGATCCGAGGGAGTCCCCCGGGTTTTTGGTTCTAGATGATGATCATGAAGAATACAAGTATCATGATGGAAATTATTTAAAAAAGAGAGTAAAACTTCTGTTTGAGTTTAGAGAAAAACTGATTGCATTTTTATCAACAAAGTTGAATATGTTTGCATGGTGTGCAGAATACGTTACACGTGTGCCTCCGGAAATAATTTATCATAAGCTAGCAGTGCGGAATAATGTTCGACTTATCGTGCAGAAAAGACGACTTGTTTCTCAAGAGAAGTCTACAACTATAGTTTCAG
Organism: Limnanthes douglasii subsp. nivea; assembly: GCA_036936605.1. Classification (NCBI taxonomy): domain Eukaryota; kingdom Viridiplantae; phylum Streptophyta; class Magnoliopsida; order Brassicales; family Limnanthaceae; genus Limnanthes; species Limnanthes douglasii. Next base: position 221,523,888 of record JAUPFV010000001.1, read on the forward strand.
AGGTCGAACAGTTATTAAGCATAGGCCATATTAGAGAGTCGCAATATCATGTATGGGCCTCAAATCCAGTCTTAGTTAGGAAAAAGAATGGCAAGTGGAGAATGTGTGTGGATTTCATGGATCTGAATAGAGCTTGTCCAAAGGATCATTTACCAGTTCCTCGAATTGATCAGTTAGTGGATTCTACATTGGGTAATCGATTATTATCTTTCATGGATGCTTATTCGGGTTATAATCAGATCATATTAGATGCCAAGGATGAATAAAGTACATCGTTCATTACTGGGAGGGGGTTATATTGCTACAAGGTAATGCCGCTTGGCCTGAAAAATGTGGGGGCGACTTATCAACGTCTGGTAAACAAAACCTTTGTGGAGCAGATCAGGCGGAACGTATAAGTGTATATTGACGATATGCTGGTAAAGAGTTTACAAGATGAATACCATTTTTCTCATTTAGAAGAAACTTTTAATAGTTTGAGAAAGGTCAATCTGAAATTGAACCCGAAAAAGTGTATTTTTGGTGTTTGATCTGGAAAATTTCTCTGCTATATGGTAAGTGAAAAGGGAATAGAGGCTAATCCGGAGCAGATAAAAGCTTTGACGACAATGAATCCTCCTCAAAATATTAAAGAAGTCCAGATTTTGACAGAAAGATTAGCGACGTTTAACAGGTTTATCTCTCGCTCTTCGGATAAATGTGCGCCTTTCTTTAAAGTCCTCAGAAATTCCAGTAAGTTTAGTTGGACCGAAGAATGTTTTGAAGCATTTTGCAAGATTCATGAGTATTTTCTGTCCCCGGAAATACTTTATAAACCTTTGTTGGGAGAGAAGTTGATTATTTATTTTTCGGTCTCAGATTTTGCAGTCAGTGCTGTATTACTTCATGAAGAGCGTGATGTTTTAAAGCCGATATACTACATTAACAATAGTTTGCTGGATACAGAGAAACAATATTTGAAATTGTAGAAGTTAGCTTTGGCCTTGGTAACAACTGCTCGAAAAATGAGACTGTACTTTCAAGCGCATTCCATAGTAGGTTGAACTACATTCCCGCTAAAATGTTTGTTGCAGAGGCCGGACATCTCAGGAAGAATGACGAAGTGGTCAGTCGAATTGGGAGATTTTGACATAACCTTTGAGCCACGAACAACTATAAAGTCTCAGGCCTTGGCAGACTTTTTGGTCGAATTCCATTCGGAGCGAGCATATATGGAAATTGTTGATCAGCGGGATAAGACTGAATGGTTGGTTCAAACTGATGGGGGATTTAATGATTCTGGAAGTGGCGTTTGGGTTCAATTAATCTCCTCGGATGGGATAACGATATTTCAGGCCATACATTTTGGTTTTAAAGCAACACATAATGAGGCAGAATATGAAGCAGCATTAGCAGGGTTGAAACTGACCCAAGTGTGTGGGGCAAAAAGGGTTAAATTAATTAGTGACTCACAACTGGTGATTAACCAAGCATTGGGAGAATCAGAGGCAAGAAATGATCAACTAGTCAAATAATTGAAAGTGTTGAAGGATTTGGTTTTAAATTTTGATGAAGTTAGATACGAGCATGTTCGAAGAGAAGCAAATTCGATTCCTAATTCCTTAGCAGCTGCTTCACGATCAGAAAATTATCCTTGGGTCATAACTCAAGAGTGTCCCTCGATTACAAGAAGTACAGAGCAGTTGATGTCGATAGATGAGGAAAATAATGTCGTTACAAAAGATTGGAGGTCGAAAATTGTGGAGTTTTTGGAAAATGATGTTTTACCAACAAATAAATAAGAGGCTAGGATAATCTGATTTAAGTCCCATGGTTATATCATTTTAGGAGGAGTTTTATACAAGAAATCCCTAAGTAGGCCGTTGCTAAGATGTTTGGCTAAGGACGAGTCGCAATTTGTCTTATCAGAATTGCATGATGGGGAAGGATCTGCGCGCTGTGGGTATAAAGCGTTGATTCAAAGAGTGTTTCTAGCTAGTTATTATTGACCGACTATTTCCAGTGATGCTAAAGAGTTGGTAAAAAGGTATGATGCGTGCCAAAGGTATGCCAAAATAATACATATACCAAGGGTTATGTTGGAAAGTATTTCTGAAGCATTTCCATTTGATAGATAGGGCATTGATTTGGTTGGTCCTTTACCAATAGCATCTGGGGGAAGACAAACGATTATAGTGGCGGTTGATTATTTTTCCAAATGGGTGGAAGCAAAACCTTTAGCGGGGATGAAAGCGAAAGATGTTATTAAGTTTGTTTTTTCAAACATTTGTTATGGTTTTGGGGTTCCAATAAAAACTACAAGGGATAATGGACCCCAATTTGACAACAAGGAATTTAAAAGTTTCTGTGTTTCTAGGGGCATACAACAATGCTTTTCTGCTCCATTTCATCTGCAAGCTAATGTCCATGTGGAGTTTACCAATAGAACAATCCTTGACGGGTTAAAGAAAAATTTGGAAGGAAATGTTGGAAAATGGCCAGATTATTTACACAAAGTATTGTGGGCCTATAGAACAACGCCACGAACAACGAATTCGATATCTCCGTTTGCTTTGGTGTACATAATGGATACGGTGGTCCTCTCAGAGATTATTTTCCTATCATACCGTGTGGCAGATTATACAGAGGAGTTGAATGATCAAAGCATGGCAATAGAACTTGATTTGGTGGAGGAAAAACGACGGCGTGCACAGTTAAAATCCTTATAATATTAAACATTAATGGGGAGTAGAAACGCTTCATAAGTAAAGCAGAGAAATTTTAAGGTGGGTGACAAGGTGTTACGAAATGTTTTTCTTCATACCAAAGAAAAAAGCCTCGGAAAGTTGGGAGAAAATTGGGAAGGCCCCTATGAAGTAATAGAGAAAGTGAAACATGGAACGTATCAGTTAAAGGATAAAGAGGGGAGATACCTCAAGCATCCGTGGAACATAGAACATCTGAAGTTGTATCTTGAGTAAGAATAAAAATCTTGACTTGTAATTGTTCTTTCCTATTTTTAGGTTTGGAAAAACAGTGAAGGCATACTATATCCTATCCTGTTAGGCACATGAAGGTTTAAACGAGGTGTCATTATTAGCTGATATATATATTTGAAATTTTGCCTCAAATTATTGTTTCTGATTCATAAGTTATGATCGGATAAGTAAGTCAACAATTATGACAACTATAATTAAGCATGCCTAAAGTCAGCATACAATGATTATTATGCCCAACAAAAGTTGGCATAAAACAATTATTTTATTCAACGCAAGTTGACATACAATCATTTTTATACCCAATATGAAGTTGCAAATTTTAAAAGTTGATAGTCTTCTGAACGATGGCATAGAAGGAAAATTAAGATAGATGTTCTTCGGAACATGTTGACATCATTACAACAATTTCCTCGAAATTAACAAGGATTTGTACAAAAAGGGTGGAAGTAAAAAGGCTTGACTACTTAGAGTGTTTCGAGGAGTCACTCTCCTTGGAATAAAATGTGTCACTTTCACTCACAACAATATTAGTTGTGCAAAGTTTGGGGGAGACAAGTTTCCAAAAACTACCTAAGTCATACTCATGATACTCCTCGTGGATTTCGGTGATCAATCATTCTCGGATGGTAGCATCCATGGCATTGAGCTTGTCCACATATTTTTCTACATAGGCATTCACAGCTACTTCTTTTTCTGTCTCAAGATTCCTCAGCAGATATTGTTTTTCTTCAACAATCCTCTCGAAGTCTTCCAGGCAATCCTTAAATACTTTTGTTGATAGTTGGTGAGCCTTTTTGAGTTCTGTAAGGAGTTTTTCTTGAGAACCTGTCTTTTTCTGGTAGAGATCCTTTTCTTCTTGATAAAACTTTTCTAGAAGAAGAACATAATTTTCCGAGGCAACCAATTTTTACCAAATTGCATCAGTTTTTCTTTCTAGATTAGAATGTTGTTTTTTCATTTCTTCAAGTTGGGAGGAGGCAAGGGAAGCCTTGAACTTATAGGGGGTTTTCATGTCTTCTAGATGCTGCATCTTTTTTCCCATGTTGACAGAAGCATGAAGTAGCCTTCGAACGCTAAGAGAAAAGTCATATGCTCGAGGAATTTCGAAGGAACTGTTGGGAGATCCTATTTCACTGGAGTCAAAGTTTGAGGAATCCCCAGTTAATATGATGGGATCAACATTTTGTGGAGGATCACTTTGAGGAATTGGAAGAGGTGATAATTTTTAGAGAGGATCATTATTCGATGAGGGACTTGGAGATATGGTAAGTTGGGAGTTTTGAATTTGACCTGAATTCTCCTTATCTTTATCTTCATCTTCAATTTAAGCATCTTGGTCTCCAGTGCCCTCAGAGATTTCTTGGATAGGCTCCAGAATAAATTGCTTTTTCTTGGACCCTTTGGAAGGTAAATAACGATGTCTTTTTTTTTCAACTCGATCGAGGACTTTTTGCTGAGAGGGAGAGGTCATCAGCTCTTTCATAGTTAGCCTATCTAAGGGGTTTAGCCTTCAAAGTCGACTATTGGCCAGATTGTTATTCATGAAGCAGAGGCAAAATTTGTTTTCCCAATTTTCTTTGGCCTATTTAATTAGTTTTGTGAAGACCTTGGTGGCACTCTCCACATAATCAACATAGGGTTTAGAAATTAGAGTCATGGTTGTGCAAACGTTCGAGGAAAATATTAGTAAAATAATTGTATGAGGAAGATTAAGGTATGAGTTGAAAAAAATACCTCTATTAGTCCACAAAAGAGTGAGCTTGTGTGGATTCGAGGGTGTTGACTCAGAGCCTTTCTCCCAATATCCAGAGAAGAAGAAAAATTGTTGCTTTCATTTCTTGTCAGCTTCAAGTAAATCCTTCACTATCTTTTGTCCTCGTCTAAAGGTTAGTGAATAAAAAATGAAAATGGATTTTTTCCAAGCCAGACAATCCGATGAGCTCCTCTAAAGAAAATTCGTTGCCAGAAATCCTCAAGGCCATGATACACGCCATGAACGTGTACCACATGTTTGGACCAGTTTATGTAGGACATAGATCGATTTTGGCAAAATATTCGATGAAGAAAGGGTCTAAGGGACACCTTAGCCCCCAATTAATAATTTCTGTGTAGACGATCAGTTCATTGTCCCTAACAGATAAGAGAGTTTCACATTCCACAAGGAATCTGATGGTAATGTACGAGGGGATGAACCATCAAGTCCTTATCATGGTTTCTTCTGATGGCAAGAAATATTTGTAGGATATATTATGAAGTATGACCAAATACTTGTTTGCGATGCCTCAGATGTTGTTTCCCACGATTGCGTCGAGTTCCAAAGGAAGAGTGATATCACCTTTGGACTTTGGGGCAATTCTTAGAGATCACTCTTCGGAATTTGCTGGAAGGACTGTAGATACTTGACTCGAGGAAGCTAGGGAAGGACCGTTGAATTTACTTTTCTCTGGGTTGGGTATTTCGTTTGGCTCTGAGTTAGGGTTTTCTAAGGCGATTGCGTTTCCTTTTGTTTTTTAGGGCCTCGTTTCTTGCTGATTGTACCTCATCGTCAGTAATTGTAATTCCAGAAGGAGATAATCTTGGACTTCCTTGCCCTGTCGTCGAGGGGGTGGCTGGAAGGTATGACCCAGATGTATCAACTTTTTGAGGAGGATTGTTGTTAGTTGGAGTTGGGTTTGGATTTTAGGGTTTAGAAGAGGTTTCTTTAGCACGTTTATGTTCTTTGGAACTTTTATTTTCTTTGTGATGTATTTTTCTTTTGCCAGAAGAATGTTTGTGATGTTTCTCTTTACCCATGGATTCGAGGGGACTCAGATTAGAGTTTTGGGTTTGACAAGAAATGTCGAAGGGTATGATGCAGAAGAATTTTCCGAAGGAGGCCAGGTACCATAGAAATTGGTTACATGAGGTTCAGATTGAGGCTCAACGTAGGTACCAGCAGCAAGTTTTTCTTTGAATTTTTCAGATTGAGCCAGATGAGCTTTTGAGGAGAGAAAGGCCTGAGGACATTCTCCTTTATTTTTCTAATGGTGTTATCGGTAACATAGGTGTTATTGTATTGAATTGAGAACTGTGATAGAATGTGAAGAGGCAAAAGGTATGATGAGAAACTTTGGAAAGTGTGATAATATCTCTAAAACGATTTGGTGACAAAATTTTCCGTCGGATGACATCATCAAGGAAAAGGAGAAAGATTGTTGATTGGGATATGAAAGATGGCGTTGGGAATTTCGAAAGAATTTACTGGCAAAAGTTTTTTCAAAGAACGTTAAAGTAGGATCCAGTTTTCGCAATTAGTTATCCAAGACTGGGGGGCCCAACTATACTCATATGATTATTTTCTAAGAGGTTATTTTGAGGGCACAAAATATGATTGTATGATTGTTTTTAAGAGGTTATTTCGAGGGCACAAAAATTTCAATATGATTGTTTTCGAAGATATTATTTCGAGAGGGAAAAAATTGATATTAATCTATGTTCTAGTCTTTGCTAACAAATTGCAAGGATTGGGAGGCTGAGTGAGTTTTGTCGAGAAGGTAAAGCGTTACAAAAATATTTGGCGAAGAGGATTGTTGTGGGAGAAATACGAAGAATGAGTTTACAGACAGAATAATCATTTTGAGGAGGCCAGAAAGTTATTTTCGAAGAGGTGTTTCCTGAGGAAAGTTAAAAGATAAGAAGAAATTCGAAGGCTTCATCACAGTCCTTGTCAAAAATAGTTTTACAAGGACTGGAGGGCTACTGATAATGAAGAATAAAAGATAAGGGGGAAATTATAAAGAAACAATAAAGTTAGGGAAGGATTGTAAAGTAAATATTAAAATAGGATTAATTGTAAGTAAACAATAAAAGTAACAGTCAAGCTTGTAATTAAGAGGTAGTTCGGCCTGTGGGGTCCATCATTTGTATTATAAAAGGACCCTTCCGATTTGGGAAATGTGGTTTATTATTATAATATTCTTTCTCTCTCTACATTTGTTGGCTTTCTCTCTCTAGAGTTTTATTGATTAAAAAACTGTGTTCACAACATAATCTCCCAAAGTATAGTTTGATACGAACAACTCCTCTTTAAGTTCATATCTCATCAATACTAACATTATAATATTATATATATATATATATATATAATTAAAAATAAAAAATCAAAACTTAATCTAACTCAAAATTAAAAGGATAAGAATCCATAGCTTGGCCTGATAAGTGCATTTCATATAACTTATTAAGCTTCCATTATTCTTAAAATCGTCACAAGTTCTCAAGTATTCGTTGAGTTTTAACGTGTTTTCCAGTATTCTTAAAGGCGCTTGTGCCACAGGTAAATTGTGATAATATTAATAAATTTGGGGTTGAAATTGAAGAAACTGGAAAATTAATGTACTTAGGGAAATTTTGGAAGAGTTGAAAAGAAAAGAAAATATATTAATGCTAAAAATATATTATGACGAGTGATTTTCCAAAAAAAAAAATATATATATATTAATGCTTGAAAAAATATATTAATGTTGAAAAAAAAGGAAAATATATTTTCTGAGATATTATTTAAAATATTAAATTATAAAAAAAATATTAAAACGAAGTATAAGAAGAAATTAATGTTGAATTAAGAAAAAAATATTAGACACGAGGATTTTATTTAGCTATATTGTTTAAAATATTATTTTATTTAGCAAAAATATTTCATAATTCGTTTTTGGTTTTTTTAGGGTTTCGACCGAATATATATATAAAAAGACGGAAATAGAGAAGAGAGAGTGCCGTTCGGGTTTTATTTTTCGGCATAATACAAAAACAGAAATAGAGAAGACAAAAAGAGAAGAAAAGGAACGTCTGATTTTTGGGTTTTGTTTATATGTATGTGACTTTTGAAGAGAGAAGAATTACAATTGGATTATTTGTTTTATGTTTTTTCGAGCATACAATAAGAAAGCCCAAACCCAGTATAAAAGAAAAGTAATTTGGCTTCTACTAGGGTTTATGGGCAGAGTTTATAAATAGAGAAGAAAGGACAGTGGGTTTTGATGGAACCAAACATAAAAACAGATAATACAAAAGCCAATTTTGCTCTTTTCGTTCCAAAATAATACAAAGCCAAAGCAGGAAGAAAAATCGATTTTTGCCACTGTCTTTTTCTTACAGCCAGAATACAAATAATTAAAGAAGAAAGATCAAGAGGGTGCACTAATTGATTCACGGAAAAAAATGTATTTTATGGCGAAAGCAACAGAGAGGTAAAGAAATCGGAATTTGCGGCTTCGGTGGATTTCTTTCGGCAAAAGGCAGGTGACAACTGTTTTTTTTGGGTTTTCTTTCGGCAGCGGCAACATACAATCAGGAGACAGGCAGTTGTTCGGTTTAACTTTCTCTAAACTTTTATTCGTTTATTTACATTCTTCCTAAAGAATTATGTTAACTTTTGCATCCATGATTATGATTTGGTCGATTATGAACTAATCATTGTCATAGAACCTAAGCGGATTTGTTTAAATAATATTTAGGGTTTATTGCTTAATTGATTTGTGAGATATGTTTATCGGTTACCTAGTATAGTTGTGTTTATCGTTAGATGCGTCGCGAACATCTATATTGTTAATCTTTAATGAATACGAAAGTAGATTTAAGGGTTTAGAACTTGTCATGCTAGCATAGGTTCTTGAATGATTCGTATTGTGATTGTTCATGATTCGTAATATGTCACTAACCATATCGTATTACCCTATGTAATCGAAATAGGTAACTTGTTCTTAAAACCAATTGTACCTCAATTCATATAGACATATAGGATTGTCATGCAAGCGGTGTCTGCTTAACTGCTATCTCTTTTGTGGTTGTTTAAGTGGTTTGGTTTACGTGTACTGAAAGGTAGCGTATACTGATTTCGTGTTATCTAATTAGTAATCATAGTTATCTAATTAGTAATCGTAGTTATCTTACATATTGATTAAGTATATTAATACTCTGAGTAAAATAAACAATGAAGTTAGGGTTCCATGTTTTCTCTCGCATAATTTAAACTCGTTAGTTACATTCATACTTTATTACTCGCTCAAGCATTAGTTTAATAATCATACGTTGTTGCATAAGTGAATTCTTGTCTTATACACCTAGTCTTCGTAGGTTTCATGGGTTCCTGACTTTCCTCCTTGCCAACTAGACTAAAGCACAAAGTACAGTTGAGGTACTAAACATATTATTTAAGATCTATGTGGGTTCCTGGCCCTACAGATCCCACCTGGATCCGCCTATGGACAACAGTATTTTCCAACCACGAAGACATAAATCCTATGGTGACTTTCACGATTTTAGACTTGAAGCCAAGTAACTGTATCTTCTTCTAAGAAAACTGGTCCTTGGCACAGAACTGAAACTGAAAACACATAAAATATCGCATAAACTGAAAATAAAATAAAAGGTATAGCTAAATCTGGTTCAAAATTATGTTAAATAGCCCAAAAATAGAACGTTTTTGAGTTTTTACTATTTTATCCTTACATCCTGTTTGTTCACCCGTTGGGTGAGACCTTCTCAACCGTTGGGGAGGTCCCTGCCGGGGAGGTCCCCATCGTTGTTTCCTGGAGTTGATGATGTTGGTGCTTTAAGGGAGGCGTACACGAAGGTTTTGTCTATCGCCAAAAGACTTGCTTAGACATGACGTTTTTAATTTTTTGAAGTTGTATGATATTGGTGTTTATTTAGATATATTGTTTCTTATTTATATGTCTATTATGTAAGAACAATTTTTTCATTTTTTTTGTTATTGTAACATATTTTTATGCCTACTAGTGTGTTGTTTAATCTCTATTTTTTTTATATGTTGTGAGATATTTTAGTCTACGAGAATTTCTAAACTTTTGTGCGGTACCAATACACTAGTTTAATTTAAAATTTGTAAAATACATAATATAAGCATTACAATAAGCATAAAAGAGACAAATATTTTAAAACTTTCATACTAACTGAGTTAAAATATTCTCAAAACATTATTACTTGAGATTGACAATTGAAATACATAGTACAAAAACACATATTAGTCAAAATCATATCTGAGGTTATCCTCAACCGGTGAACAATTAGATATCACATCCTCTTTTTCAGCAATTCTATCCTTCATAGAAACAATAATATCTCTTGAAATCCAATCAGTGACTTTCAACGAGTAACTTTCAACTGCCACACTTGTGTTGCCTCTCCGCGTAAAATGTAAGAAAAATCAAACACCCGAAACATGAGTTCAGATTTAAGTTTGTTGTACCTGGATGCGACTTCTTTACGACTACGAGTATGAGGATTTTTAAATCCTAGACGTCCATAGTCAAAGTACATCTTTCACAACACTTCATCAAAAAAGCATATGTGGTTTTGTCGGACATTGTTCTGGTAACGTATTTGACCGCTTGAAGCAAGTTTGGCCTTCATCCATGCTCCAATTCATGCTAAAGATACTTGAACTATTTCTAAAATTTGGAAGGTTTGATTTACATCTTCAAACTACACGTATGTAAGGTTATATAAATGAGGTGGGTATTATTGGCGGGTATTTTTTAGTGGTGAAAATATTGGCAGGTTAATTTACTAGAGTAAATTTTTTGGCGAGAGTTTATTTAGTAATAAAAAAAATGCTTCATGATGTTAAAATTATGTACAATATTTTCCTTCATGACAAATAATTTTCCCACCCAACATCATTTCCCGCCAACTATTGATTCCCACCATAACACAATTACTACCAAAACTACTTCCCCTCCAAAACATGATATTCATATAAAGGGAAAATGAACTATTCAAAATCATTCATCAACCACACTTTCTTTCCAATTAAAAAAAACATAAGAGTATGAAGTTTAATGTAAATGAAGACTATCTGTTACTTGAGGCCGTGAAGTTTGTTACCTTCACAATGTCCGATCATATGACCAATGGTTCTTTTGATCAAGTGCTTTGTAGGATGTTTTATGACTATGACCGCTCGAGAGCTTCAGATCCAATTCCGTGCACTCGTGATGAAGTCAAAAATAGGTACACTCGTGTGAAATCTGAACCAATGCTGCCTTTGTTTTACATGTCCCACAAAGTCAAGCTTGAAGCAGTTGAAGTCTAGAACATGAAAATTACAAATTTCATTACTACAATTATGGTATTATATTTCGAGGATAGGATTGTTGAGAAAGCTGATGACATTGCGAACTTCAGAACTGTTCAGGACAACATGGGATACAATCTTGAATTTTAAATTATATACCACTATGTATCGTTGTTGTTAATCTCACCTTGTTGTGAGATTTTTTTAAATTTATATTATGTCTCAAATGTATTAATTTCAAAATTAATGATCCAGCGGTTGTTAGGCAATAGAAAACAAAATTGAATGTCGTCGCTACTAGTTTGCTGCAACTAGGTAACGACATCCAATTTCCGATCGGTGCATTCTCTTTATTATAACTCAACCAGTGTAGCTCCTTATCGACTTCACTATCGTCGTAATAATAGCGACACGTTTATAAAAATATCGATGCGTCTTTAGCTCATGAACCATGGATTTTTCTAACCATTTCCATCCACTTTCGTAACCGATCATACCATATGTGATGGCTCTAAAACCATAATTATCATCGGGCATCATGTTTGTAATTCGGCTTAAGAAAGAACGCATAAATGACGATATGTTTTTTGAATACCTCAAATCCGACACTTGGGAAACCTCGATAGAATTGGTTTAACTGGAAATGATGGTTTTACGGTAATGTTAATCAACACAATCAGAGTTCTTAAACCTACACATGCAACCCGTTTTTGTTTCATTTTTGGCAGTTTTACTTCGGAATTTGTACGAGTATGTGTGGCGACCAAACTCGCGGCAAGTATTAATATTTTTGGAGTTTTGGCACTATCGTGAGATTCTAACCATTATTGTTTGACGTATTCGTGATATAAAGGATCTCTTTTTGTAGAATAATCTCGTTGGAGTGTGTTACCTTTACTGCGGCCACGATCGCGACCTCTAACACATCCGAGAGTTTTACTGCAGGTTTTAACTTTTTGGAGGGGTTTCCAAGTGAGTGACGTCGAGGGATCCAAAATGCGTTGAAGTTTTTTTAAGACAATGACTTTGTTCGTAAACATCAAACTCTTCAAGTTCAGCATTTAGATTTGCGAAATTAAGTTCCACATATTCTTCGCCGGCTAGTTTAACTCAGGGAACAATGTCCAGTCTTTTCCAATGTTTGTCTATAATTCGAGTAGGTACCTAAACGACCGTTCTTCAGATTGCTTCCAGTTCATGGGTGCACGATAAACCTTGGATCGTATGATCGATGCAAACGCATGAAGATTTATCATCTCCGCTTTTATCAATATAGTTATCGTATACTATCGCCACTGAAATAGGTGATACGTACCCCAATAAAAGATTGAAATGTTTAAAATCTTGGAATTTGTGAATTAGACGACATTTGCTAAGCTCCATCGATTCTTTTATGGTCGAATGTTGCATCGCCAAAAAATAATATACTTTCTCACAAAACCAATCAAGATTCAATCGACTTGAACCGGTATATATTTTCAAATTAGCATGCAAGTTTTCCACCCGATTAGAGATGTGATTATTGAAATGCATGTTTTTGTTAGTATAGGCGTGCACGAACCTCTCTTTATAAAGCGTAATCCACGAGTCATCCCATAACTAATAACTTTGTATGTGCTATCTATGATTAGCAAGCGTGGGAAGGTCCGTAGTAAATCAATACTAAGCGGGTGTACAAAAAACAAACCGGTTATCACGTTCGAGCCATCGTTGGTCGTTCGTTGCCAATACTTGTACTTGTGCAATTGCAATTTAACTAACAAGCATTGCATTTGAGAACGACCACTATTTTCAACCATCTTAGTTCTTTAACGGTGATTGTATACATGACAGATATTTGACGCATTCTCCAGATCGATCTTCTTCAAAACACCAAATATTTTTCGTGAAGTTGTTATCCTCACCGTCAAAATATCGACGAGATCTTTTTCCTTCGGTTTTGACTCCATTGCAAATGTACTTGGGCATACACAATCGTTTCATAGTTTTGCTTGCCGGAAATGAAACTTAGAGCCCACTTATCATCGTTTTTACCAGATTTCCTACCAAACGAAAAGGACAATTATTTTTTTACTACCAGTAACATTACGCTTACGGTCACTCTCTAACAGCCGACTTAAATATGACGGGTCGCTCGAACCGATAATCTACTCTCGGAATTCTCCATATTCACCTCCGCTCTCTAGATGTTATATTAATCGAGAAACCTAACGAATTTTCCATACTTTTAACCCACTCGGTCATCGAATCTTAGTTATATTCGTCGTAAAATGGTGAGCGTAGTCGGTAACAAGCGAATTATCGCATTGGGTTACCTTTTGAAACATGTAAGAAGTAAACAAATCAATTAAACCAGAATTTTGGATTAGGTTAGACTATTCAGTCGGTGGGATGACGCATAGAACACTCCATATGCCATCTCATGGCGTAACAGACCAGCTACATGCCACACGTGTGGCTAGGTTGGGGCCTTTATGCCACGAGATGACGTAGGGAGTGTTCTTTTGCCACTACTTTTGGCAAAGAACAATATCTCGACGCCAACGTATGACGAAGAACACAAAACATATATTTTTTAAAACTTTATATTTTGTAAAAATAAATACATTGGAAAGCAATGTACCTCTTCGGCGTCCATGCTGCTCCGCAGGGGAACTGGTTCCAACTCAATTTCGGTTATGTTATAAAGGTTTTGAAAAAATGAGTTTATGAGTTTAGTGTTTTGAGGTTTTTGTTAGTTTGGAGAAGATGAATTATGATATGGTGGTTGAGATTGTGTTTGCAACTAACTGTAGTAGTTTGGAGTTCTCAACGACATTGGTTATAATTTATTAGGAATTTAACTTTTAAAAGTGTTTACCTAATAGTATTTGTGTTAATTATTATAAAAAAAGACTGACTTTACCTAGTAAAAATGATTTTTTTAATAGTTCCCAAACTATTGGGTTACCGTACGTGTACATGACACCTATGTATACACCCAAACAGTCATTAACCTTTATAGTTTTTTTTTGGGTAAATATGGGTGTATATATATGTACAAGGTTACAATCGTCTAGAGAGTCATATGATCTCTCAAGTGAGTACAATAAAGGGTAACAATGTACCTAAAATAAGAAATCATGTCCAAGAGTGCCCTGATAAAGGTCTAGAGCACTTGCCTCCTTAAAAAACCTTAACCACCCGTTGGGTAAAAACCCGGTCTAAGGAAAAAGAGTACAAGTTTCCAGGCCGGCACTAATGGACTATTACATAAAGAATCCGAAAAATTGAATGTATCAATGAAAAATGACTCTAACGTGCGAGTCGATAATGCGGATATAATCTAAATAAAATCTTCAAGGTCATGAGAATGATTCGGATGACGATGGTATCTTGAGTCACGGTCTCTTCATCAAACACAAGGCGGTTGCGAGCGCGCCAAATCTAAAAAACAATGTCTTGGAAGGCAAGATTGATGGCGCAAGATCAGTAAGATGTTCCTCGATGCTCCTTCATAATCCATTTTGTTGCACTATCAAGCGTCGTCATTTCTCGAGTAATCCCCAACCATGATCGGATACGACTTCAAATTTCCTTAGTGAACCTGCAAGTAAAGAAAATATGGACACCAGACTCATCTGAGTGCCTACAAAATGGGCAGCTGATGTTAGGAAAGTCCATGTAGTGGAGAGTGTCTTTCGTGACAAGACGGCGATTGAAGGCTAGCCAGACGGTGAAAGAAAACTTAGGTGGGATGAATCTCTTCCATATCTTTGATAGATTCGGGCATGCCTCACCCTTTATTCTCATGGCTTTGTAGACACGTCTAGTAATTAGCTTTCCACCCAAAGTACAACTTTCAAGACCCAGAATGGCACTATCTCGACCCCCAAATATCTGTATCCAAGAGTCTCTAATATCAAGAAGCTTCCGAATAAGATGACTTTCTCTATCTCGTCTTTGGTAGTCCCATATAGTTTGTCATCGGAGATAATACTCATGCACCTATTTATCTATAAAGACTTGAAGTCAGAATGTAATAACCAAATCAAACGGGTAAGAAGGACACGATTCTAAACTCTGATATCCATAAGGCCAAGGCCTCCTTCATCCTTGGGTTTACAGATTTTGTCCCAAAAAATCCGAGCAGGTCTACCCCCCAAAAGAACTTGAGGCAGAGCGAGCTGATGGTGTTAAACATCGCCGAGTGCAAAGGAAAAGCGCGGAACCAAAATGATTCGACCCCTTGAAGCACATAGGTGATCAGTTGAAGTTATACCGCATAGAAAAGTTTCATATGTTCCCATTTTTTAATGTAACTCGAGATAGCCTCTGTCAGAGGGGTAAAATCAGTAACTGAGACGGTCATAGGAGCGAGAGGTATCTCCAAGTAACGTACAGAGTAAGTGCCAACTTCAAATCCGACTCTTTCCATGATCCGATCATAAACAATCCCTTTAACCCCCGCTAGATATATTATGGATTTAGAAGGATCCAGTGATAGAATCAAAACATCTTCCAAATGGCAAGCATTCCATAAGGATGTTAACCGATATCTCATCTCCTTTTGAAAGTAGTATCAAGTCGTCAGCAAAAGCGAGGTGGGTAGTGTGAGTGCAGGTGCATTTCAGATAGAATTTAAAACCTGGCTCGCTCGATTTCTTCTTTAACAAACGAGACAGATATTCGAGGCAAATGATGAATAAAGTAGGGGACATGAGATCACCTTGCCTTAAGCCCCGCTGCCCACGGAAGAAGCCATGAAGCTCGCCGTTGATAGAAACCGAGAAGGACGCCGTAGTGACACAAGCAAGAATCCAGCCCACAAGCTTCGGAGGAAACCCAATACCATCGAGAATATCTGATAGGAAGTCCCATGAGACCGTGTCAAATGCTTTGCGAAGATCCACCATGAGCATACATCACAGAGAAACTCTTGCACGGTTCGAACCTTTAATTAACTCATAGCTAGGAAAACATTATCAACAAGATTTCGACCACTCACAAAAGCACCTTGTCCTTTGTTAATGAGATTCGAAAGTAAAGGGGCCATTCGGTTAGCCAAAATTTTGGTAATCACTTTGTAAGTAACATTTGTGATCCCAATTGGCCTAAAGTCACCCACCTTAGGATCGTTGTCTTTCTTCAGAATAAGGGCAAGGATTGTGTGATTTGTTGCACTGAGGAGTCTACCAGTATTAAAGAACTCACAAACACAATCAACCAAATATGTTCCCACAAGTTCCCAATTCTTTTTTAAGAAAGTCGAGGTGTAGCCGTCCGGTCCCGGAGCCTTTTCATTCTCGATATCAAAGAGGGAATTACGGATTTCATCGAGTTCAACAGGTTTGAGAAGCTGCTCATAATGTTGATCCTCGATGAGGGATCCATGACTCATGACCGTCAGATCAATGGGGGAGCTTAGCCGAGATGAGCCAAATAAGTTCGTCTAGAAATTTACAAGGAGGGAGGCAACTTCTGTATGGGATGTGGTGCGGGTGCCATCATCTCAGACGATGTAGGAAATGTTCTTTCTTGCATTATATCGTTTGATTAAGTTGTGAAAGTATTTCGTACCTATGTCGCCGTCAACTAGGTGGGTGGTCCTCATACGCTGTTAAAGAAAGCTCTTTTCTGTATTAAGAAGGAAATTCGCACGATCCCGTAATCCGTGTACCTCTTATTTCAAAGAAACGTTATTAGGATTAGCCATGAGTGAGGAGATAACCTTTTTAAAGGCTGAATTTGCAGTAGCTGTATGCTATAGAATGCCACCATACTCAGCTTTATTCAAATCTCTTAACGAACGCTTTAAGGATTTCAACTTTTGCGCAAGTATATACTGTTTTGTACCATCAATAGACTGCCCCAATAAACTTTCTACAACACTAGAAAATCTGGGATGATCAAGCCACATGTTGAAGAATTTGAAGGGCCGATAACCAACCTGAAAATCTTGAATAATCGAGACAATAATTGGACAATGATCGAAACGGGTTCCATCGGAAGGAATACGACTTTGCATAAGAGATCTTTATCACTCCACCCATGGTTTATAAGGACTCGATGAAGCTTGGCCCGAATAATACCATTTGTCCAAGTAAAGAAAGGACTTGTGGAAGGAGCATCGACAAGACCGTGAGATATCCGAAAATTATTTGAATCAATTAACTCACCATTTTGAAGTGGGGCAACCCTAATTTTGTCTCCTGGAGCGCAGTCGGTGTTATAATCTCCCGTAATCATCCAAGGTAAATGAATGTTGGCCCCTATGGTGGTTAGGTGCTCCCAAAGAACTCTCCTTTGGGGTACAATATACAAAGGGTAAACAAACGTAACATAAAACGTTTCTTGAGTGACGTTGCAAAGACTTGAAAGTGGACGTGTTGTCTTCTTATTTCAATCACCGTACATACCACCCTGCTAGCATCCCAAACAACAACGATGCGTCCTCTATTTATAACATCAAAATTAGAAACATGATTCCAGCTTATGAAACGAGAATACATAAAATTATCTAAACGTTCTTGCGAGAATTTAGTTTCTAAGAGGCAAAACATGGGTAAATAATTTTGTTTGACGAGCTTACAAATCGTGGAGAGAGAAGCGCCTCGATCTGCATGCCCATACATGCCCCTCATGTTCCAAATAAGTATCTTCATTTATCAACAGAGGAGTTTGTGGACACTCCGCGCCTCATATTTTTCTTTGATCGTTTGTTTTGTACTTTTTGCCATGGAACGGTTGATGGATCATCTGCGTTGCTGGTGAAAGGTACGGTTTCATCTTTGTCTTGCAGATGGCCAAAAATAGGTTCCCGGTCATTAACATAAGTCATCAGTGTGTCAACTAGGGGGCTGATTTGGCTAGGCAAGTAGTCGGTATTATTTGAACGGACGTTTTCTTTATTGGTGTTGTTCATCTCTTCTCCAATAAAGGGGGTGGGAATTTTAGATGTTTTGGGGCGTGCGATGGGGTTAATAGTGACTTTCTGAGATGGTGTAGAAGTGATAGGATTACCTCTGGGACCACTTATTATGTCACTTGCGTTCTTGCGTAGGTTTTGAGCTGCCCGAGATGGTCGTGTCAAGGTTTCTTTCTACTTTTTACTGCTTTTAGTTTTACCCTGCTCTGTAGATGGACAAGTAGAGTGATTGTGTCCAATTTCTGACACACATAACAATATACTGGGTAATTTTCGTATATAACAGATTGAGTATATCGCCTACCACAGGGAAGTCTCACACCAAAACTCGTAATTGGTTTTTTGCTAACATCAATTTCTACTAGAATTCTAGCATACTTCATTTGAGTCTTTTCGCATGTAAATTGATCAGTAAAAAGAGGCGTACCAATCTTTGAAGAAATCTTACTTAAACCCGTTTCACTCCAAATATGAGAGGGACATCATTTAGCACTATTCATGCTGGGATTATTGTGAACAGATCATCTATCAGCATGACATCTTTATCAATTATTTTAAGCACGAGAGTTTTATCGTAAGTAATGTAGGGTCCATTAGCTAGCACATGGAGCAGATCTGATTCAGTGAGGAATTTGAAAACCGTTCATTCTTTTCCAAACGGCTGAGTTTTGCAATTAACACCCCATCTTTTGACAATAGTATCAAGAGAAATTTTTCCTGAGAACTTACCGGTGAAGCATCCGATATGACAATGGCCCCAACTTTCGATGAACGAAACTTCATCTGCCGGATCAAGGATGATATCGCCACCATCTAAAGAATGAGGGATAAATTGGAGCTTGAGGCCTTTTGAAGCTAAACGAGAACCTTGGAATAAGCTGAAGAATAATTTAGTAGGATTTTGTGTTGTAGGAATGGCGGAAGAAAGAGTCTGTGTTGTAGGAATGACGGAAGGATTCTGAGCATTCTTATATAATGGATCCCTCTGCTCTACATTACTAGAATTATATGCGACTCGTCCATTATTTCGATTTTCGTTACTGATTTGAAATGAAATAAATGTTGCTTCTCCAGACAAATTACCTTCTTTACTAATATTATTATCTTTGACGTTACTTGTTTGAAAATCAGTAAATCGGTCTTCTCCTTTTCCTTGTGCATTTAATAGGTTCGATTATTTACGAACATTAAAGGAGTTACTTACCTTTCGCACGTTCTTTTGAAGAGAACTGTTTCTTTCTTCATGAGCTTTATGAGAATTAAAATCATTTCTATTTGAATTCAAATTCAAATTTCCTTTATTTGAATTCAAGTTTATTGAACTGTTACCTTTTCCTCCATCTTTCATTGCAGTCAATTCCCCGAAAATAATGTCATTTCTATTCAAATTCAAAATCCCTTCTGAAGTAGAAACATTCACGTTACCCACTTTAATTGCAGCCAAGTTTTTATTCACTTTCATTGCAGTCAAGTCCCCGAAATTAATGTTTTTTCCATTCAAATTCGAAAACCCTCTAAAATAAAATCATGAACGTTACTCTTTTTAATTGCAGTCAGGTCCTTATTCAATTTGATTGCAGTCAAGTCCCCTAAATTAATGTCTTCTCGATTCAAATTCAAAATTCCCTTTGAAGTAAATTTGTGCACGTTACCTTCTGTAGATGCAATCAGATCTTTATTATTTTTATGAGAATTGATTACTTTTGCACGCAAATTCAAATTATTTGCTTCTGAATTAATTGCATGCAGATTACTATTCATTCTGACTTTAATTGCAGTAAGGTCCCTGAAGCTATTTCTTTTCTTATTTAAATTTTCTTGGACTGTATTAATCTTATTTTCACGCATATTTTAACTCTATATCATTAGTAGCAGTAGATTTGAATTTGAATTCGTCACCAAGAGAAGTAGAAGTATCTAATAACATTATGTCTTTATGAGAGTCAATGATTTGTTCTCCCGACTTGAATGAATTCTTCTCTTTAACACTACTATTATGCACTCCTTTTGAATGCGTCGACCACGTTCTATGAACGCCGATAACAAAATTTTGATCGTCGGAAAAAGTTATGTTTGCAGTTTTGGCTACCTCTTGCGGTGGTGGAATGGTCGGAATACTTGCGGTTGCTAAGGAAGGTTCGAGAAACAAATATTCAGACACCAGAATTATTGATTTCTTCTTTTGCTTTTTTATTTGCCCCAATTTTCCAGAAACTAGTTTTGTTCCTTTCCTTAATAGTGAATCACCATTGACGATAGTCGCCGGAAATGAAAAATCAAAGCCAGCAAAACCTGCAATCTTTTCATCGGAGGCCATAAATAACAGTTTATCTGTTTCACGAACAACAAAGATGTGTCGATCCTTATTTGTTTCCTCTTGTTCTTCCCTCAATTCCCGTTCATCATCGCAAGTATCAACGTGAAACAGCATTTGCTGAGTCACCGATGGATCAAACGGAACTAAAGCATTAGAAGAAACAAGACCACAAATCGCACTCTTACCGGAAACATTTAAAGCATCTCGTCTTCGCTTGTGTACGGTTTTCTTCTCATCAGCCGGAATTTCCGAAGCATTCACCTTTGCTAAATCCTCCAATGAAGTTAGTGACCGAACCACACTTTTACCAGAAACTTTTGAATCATTTCTTCCATACACGTTTTCCGTCTTCTTAAAAACTAGAACCTTCTGAAATATTATCTTCCTTCAAATAGAAAATTTGATAATAATCATTCCAATTTATAAAAGAACAGAATCTCGAATCTTGCAAAGTGAACAAAAGTATAAGTCGTATACCAAAATATAAATCGTACTTGTACAGTAATGTTCCACCAAATATCCGTAATAGGATAAAACACAAATGAACTTGTGTGTTACAATCACGAACAGTGAATACAACCTTGCAAATCGAATAAACCTGGATAATCAACCATGGGACCGTCTGATTCACAAAAAGCATAAATCGTCCACAAAAGCTTTGATACAATGCATTTTATTACTTAAGAAGTATTATTTGGAAAAATTAGTAGAATTTAGTGTAAAATCAAAAAAAAAATTAAGTTGGGAAAGGAAGAGAGAAACTTCTCTCTAGAGAGAGCTTTTCTTTCTAGAGAGAAACATCCCTCTAACTTTTTCTCTGCTTTCTCTTAAATGGAGATTGGTTATTGTTATGACGCTGAAGATATCTTTGTTAACCTTTACGGTTCTCTTAAATGGAGATTTGTTATTGTTATGACGCTGAAGATATCTTTGTTAACCTTTACAGTTTTGATAATATATAATGGAGGAAAAAGAAATCAGAATTAGTTCTGATTATCTAAAACACTAAACTTGACAGAATTCAAGTCTCAATATCGACCAATTATAGACCAATGAAGGAAAAATCATCATCATTTTCATTTCCATAATTTCTAGTTACATGTAAATCGTTAAGGAACAAGGATTACAAGTCAATCATATAATCATCTCCTCTTTCCATTAACATAATTATGCTGTTACTTGCTGCTCAACAACTACATCACTTTTAGTATCTGTTTCATTTGAAGTCTCAGTTTTTGCAGATTCTTCTTCAACATCGGCCTCGGGGACCGTAGAGTCCGACTCAGATTCCTTGTTACCAAACAGTTTCGATGGAATCAAAGAAGAGACTGCAGCTCTAGCACTCCTTTTGGCTGCCTCAGCAGCTTCGACCTCCTTAGCCTTAGCTTCAGCCTTCTGTCTTTCCTTCTCTTCCATAAGTTGCGTCAATTCTTCTTCTCTCCCTTCGTTTCGCAATTCATCTTTCACAAACTCCTGCAATTCCTCACTAAATTCCACGCTCTCGTCATCCAACAATCCATCAACTATTTTAAGCACCTCATCGAGTCTCCCAGCTTCGCCCAATGCCTTCATTATGAACTTGTAACTCGCATCGTCCATCTTAAGCTTATTAAACATCAAATCGAAAAATGATTTCGCTTCGTTGATTTTCCCCACTTTCACCAAGTGGTTAACCAACCTATTATACAATTCCAAGTTAGGCCTTAATCCAGATTCGACCATCTTCGTAAAGTATGAAGACCCGTTGTCAGTCTTGTTCTCTTCAAAACAAGTATCCATCAGCATACCAAATGTATACTCATCAGGGCTTACTCCTTTCTCATTCATGTCACCAAACATCTTTTCGGCCTCCACCAGCTTTCCGTTTTTGCAAAGTTGGTCCATCAAATTATTGAACGACAGTGTATCCGGGCTACACCTGTAGTTACCCATTTCTTTGAAAGTATCAATCGCATCTGAAAACTTAGATTCAGCGCAATACCCATCAACCATCACATTAAAAGTCCCCAAATTTACAGATAACTGCCTAGGCGGGTTATGCTCTTTCTTTATAGTATTGAACAGCTTTAAAGCCTCCTCAAACTTCCCATTCTTGCTCAATGCATCAAGTACGTAATTATACGCAACAGGGCTCATCTTGACAGCCGAATTAGCCCCGACAGCCTCCTCATAACACTCCATTGCTTCTTTTTCCATTCCCTTCATGAAATACCCTTTCATCAGATTCCCATACAAGACCCCATCCTTCACAACACAACCTGACTTCTCATTTAACTCCTCATAAAGCTTAAAAACGCCATCCGCATCAGAACTCCTTATATGACCTATCATCAAATAGCTATACACGACAGGATCAGCTGCAAAATCCTTAACCACCATTTCCTCTTTCAACTCCATAGCCCTATCAAGTTTCCCATTATCCACCAAACCCTTTATCAGAATTCTATAGGTAGTAGGGGACGGATTAAATGGCGCATTATTAATCAGCTGTTTGTAGTGTTCAAGTGCAGTGTCTGGCTTTCTACAATCAAGATAAGTTTGAAAAATCACATTGTATGTGATGATATTTGGAGCTATACCTGCCTGAGTTATAAACCGATGGAGCGAAAGCAAATCGGCGTATTTTGATTGTCGGAGCTGAGCCGTGAGCACGGCGTTTACAGTGTAAATCGTCGGCCGGCAGTTGGAGTAGACAGAGTGACGAGTGTAAAGCGCAGCTTCTTCAAGATCATTCTGCCGAATGAGAATTAATATTTTATTATGGAGATTGAGTCGATTACCAGAGAGAGACGATACCGGTTCGGGTAGTTTCGGGGCGTTGGGGTTCTGAATCGGTTTAGGTGATGGGAACTGCTGCTTCTGTTGGTTGCGATTTAGAGCATTGAGCGGTGGTTCCATCCGGAGGCGGCGCTTTCTACGACGGCGCTCGGCGGCGGCCTCCTCCGGCGTGGCGAATGAGAGACATCGGACGACCGCGCACGGGGACGGTGTTTTTCTGGCGTACCAGTAGGGTTTAGAAAGGTTTTTGAGGTGTCCGAGGAAGGTTAATTTAGAAAGAGCCATGATCGCTGGTGTTCAGGGAAGATGGTAATACCGAGTGTTGGAAATGGGGTTTAGAGAGAAGATAGGGTTTAGAAGATGAAGGAGCTTGTTCGGTAACAGGGTTTACTTTATTCTACAGCAGAGCAATGTTATAACAGTTTTTTATTGGCTCTATACGCTAGGCCCAGCCCTTTAATATATCGTCGTGTCGGGTCATTCCCCAGGATTATCCTCCATCTTTAACCTTAAAACCAGTTCCTCCTTAAGCTTCAATGGCGACTCTTCCATTTTCTCATTCCACCACTATCTTCTCCAAAACCTTAAAATGCTTTGCTTTTCGCCTTCCTTTCTCTACATCCTCTGCCGCAGCTTCCGCCTTCTCTCCTATAAACAAAACCAAGAAATCAAAACAGCCAATTTTCTCTGTTCTAGAGCTTAACGGGGTCCAGATTTCTAGAGAAGGTAACAAAAAACAAAACTCTAAACTCTCTTTCTTTTCGTCGATATCTCGAATTTTTGCTGATAGATATCCATGGCCATGACTTTACTTAAATCGAGTTTCATGTACTCAGTAGTTCTTTATTTTGAATTTACTTAATACTAAAGATTAATCTGATGTACTTGGTAAGCGATACCTTATTAGTGTTTATTTTATTGTTTGTGATTGTATTTAGAATTCTAGCAAGTCTTTCTGATTGTGTATGTAATGGTTTTGAGTGTGTAGAAGTGCTGAGGGATGATCCTACCAACAATATCCCCGATACAATTTATTCAAAACTTGGGAATCAACTTCACAGGAAGGATCAGCATCCTCTTGGGATTTTAAGAAATGCGATTTACGACTATTTCGATTCTAATTACTCCAATAAATTTCAAAAGTTTGATGATCTTTCTCCTATTGTTTCTGTTAAACAGGTATGGATTTGGTTGCAATTTATATGTATAGTTATGCGCATTTGTAACTGAATATCTACTTGTTTGCAGAATTTTGATGATGTATTGGTTCCTGCTGATCATGTAAGCAGGAGCTACAATGATACTTATTATGTTGACTCGCAAACTGTATTGAGGTGCCACACTAGTGCTCATCAAGCAGAACTGTTAAGGAAGGGACACGCTCATTTTCTTGTAACTGGAGATGTTTACAGACGAGATTCTATAGATTCGACTCATTACCCTGTCTTTCATCAGGTTTTGTATCTTTGATTTTATCATATATTGCCTTCTGCTTCTATTGTTTCTTAATGATTGTTCTTCCTTCCTATTTTTTTGCAGATGGAAGGATTTCGTGTTTTTTCTCCTGAAGAGTGGGAGGCATCTGGGATAGATGCCACATCTTATGCGGCTGCTGATCTAAAGAAATGTCTAGAGGGCTTGGCTCATCACTTGTTTGGTAAATTTCAAAATCTCTCTGGTGCTAATGAAAATATGCAAGGAACTAGGTTTTTCTATTTGAGTGTTGTTTTTCGCGTCATTGGATGATGAAGAATAGTAGGCATAATTTACTTCGTGTGATCAATTAATAAAATAGAATTTCAAGTTTGAAGCCTGCTGAGTTGTTGTAATTAGATGAAGGAAATATAGTACTATTATATCAAACGTAATATGGCATGTACAAGTTTGAAATTGTATAAACTATAGTAACTGTGTAGGATAGTTAGATCTACCAAACTTGGCAGTATTTGAAGTTCTTCACAGTTTAAGGAAGTTTGGTAGTGCACTTTGTCTTTGTCATTTGACGTTGGTGAATCATACAGCATTTATGTTATACTATCACTTTTTCAGGTGCTGTAGAGATGCGCTGGATAGATACATATTTCCCTTTTACGAATCCATCGTTTGAACTTGAGATATATTTTAAGGTATAATATGGGTTATATACTGAATCCAGTTTATTCTAATTAGTTTTCATTCACACTGGCGAGATGTACTTCTGCTTTAAGATTTTATTTCTACTGGTTCTTTTTAAGGGAATGTTTCGTGGTCATCACCGATTCTGTCTCTACTTTTCCTCTGCATATTTTTATCAAATGATAACAAAAGACTGACAATCACATATAATTCATTACCCGCCACAAACAGTCTCCAGTTTAAATTAATCCGTAAGTTGCAGAGAATCAGAGTCTTTGATGATAGAATTCTTTGAATATGGCTCTTGTTCATTGAATTGGAGTCTTCATGTTTTGTTGTTTGACTGTCAGCTTTGTCTTCATGCTGAACTTTTATCTCATGGCGAAAGAAGTCTCTTAAAAATAAATAGGATTTTTTCAGAGATTTCAAGTTGTATTTGCTCTACTGAATGTCTTTATTATGCTGTAAGCTGAATTTATCATGTTCAGGAGAAAGATTAAATACTTGCATATTCCTTTGAATTGAAGGAAGTGAATATTTATTCGTTTTGTCTGAGATGATGATGTGAGAACTACAGTATTTCAATGTTTTGTATGGCTATATAGTATAGGATGTAAATTCTTGTGAAAATTGGGTTGGGAAATCATATTTTGGAATGAATGTTACTGATTTTCTTAATCTTTTGCCCACTATTATCTTGCCAGGAAAAATGGATGGAGGTTTTGGGTTGTGGGGTGACTGAGCAAGAAATATTGAAGAGAAATGGAAGAACAAATAATGTTGCTTGGGCTTTTGGACTTGGTTTGGAGCGCTTAGCAATGGTCCTATTTGACATACCAGATATACGTCTTTTTTGGTCAACCGATGAGCGGTTTACCTCGCAGGTGCTTTCAATGTTCTTCATATATATATTTTGTGTCATTTTGATTGGATTTCACCGGATGACTAAAATATAGCTGTTCTTTTGCAGTTTACCACAGGCAAACTAGGTGTGAAATTCAAGCCATTCTCAAAGGTCTTGATCATCTCCCTTGTATTAAATTAAGATTATTTCCCCCTGATGGGTAAAGTCATCATTTGGACTTGTTTTGCAGTTTCAGAAGTTTTGGTAAAATATAATCATATAGATTCTTTGGCTGTTGGCCTTCTTAACATTATACGTCGATTAATCAATTGATTTGGGAAAAGGAAAGGTCGAGTGGGTATTTTCGCGAGCAATAAATAGCCTAGGTGTGCTTGGATAAAATAACAATGCAATTTTACGGAATATTTATGTATTTTACCCCATGTTAGTATATGTAGAGCCTTAAAGTGAAACTGTTTACTGGTTGTTTGGTTCTCGCACATATGACCACAAGATTTGGTCTAGTCAACACCCCATGCTAACTCTAAAATTTGATTTTTTTATCAGTATCCTCCTTGTTTCAAAGACATTAGTTTCTGGATCAATGAGTCATTCACGGAGAACAATTTATGTGAAGTCGTAAGAGGAATTGCCGGAGATCTCGCTGAGGAGGTATGTTTTGATACATATGACATGCAGCTACTTCTACAGCTTTGTTTTAGTTGTAACATAGTATTGTACTGACATTTTTTCATTTGCCTTTGATTTTTTCTTCTATTCTCATATTATATTCTTACTTTTTTGTTTCTCCCTTTGTCATTCTATTTTTAGACTCTGTGGATTCTAGTGTGAGAAAATTTCAAGAAAGTAACATAAAATTATATCTGCTTTACGGCGTCAAGAAAAAAATAGGAAAATAAGTTACTGATGATATCTTTGTTGCTTGAACTAGTAAAGACAAAATTATGGAACTGTCTTTGTTAATATGAATTTATTCTGTTCAAATGCCTGAACGGAGGCTTATGCATTGACATCGAAGTGTAATAAATATGTTCACTTTATTTGCAACTCTCAGGTGTGCTTGATTGACAATTTTACCAACAAGAAAGGAATGACAAGTCACTGTTATCGGATTGCATATCGATCCATGGAACGTTCACTTACAGACGAAGAAATTAATGAATTACAGGTATTTCCTAATAACGATGTCTTTAATTCTTATAGCAATTGGATATATGCCCTGATCTTTATTTATAACTATGAATGCAGTGGAATGTAAGAGAGCAGGTACAGAACAAGTTGAACGTTGTTCTAAGATAGGACAAGTTATGCCATTTGAATTTTCTTCCTTCTGATGTGATCAATCGCCATTTCTTTGTCGCACTTAGATTCTTCACATTGTAGTAGCTTAGATGTTTTATCTTTGGATGTATATTTATATGATATTGCATATACACATATCTCTTTGTTGATTTTGTTAGTACAAAATAGTGAGATTTGTAAAAGGCAAAGCGGATTGTATGCTACAGATGATTTTTGGCTGGACAATGAAAGATGGAAATAAGTTCATTCTACAAGACAATGTATATAACATGGTTTATTTATATATGTTTATGCTTTTGAATGGTGATGTAACATAACAGGTTGAATTCTATACGAGCATATCCAAATTTATAGTTTGAAATTCTTGCTAAATATATGCTATCACTTTATCTACCAAAATTATGAAGTGAATCTTTCATTCTATAAAGCAATGCACATACAGACTGATTTCATTGAAGAGGAAGTTCCTCAGCAAATCCTATAGAGCTAAAAGGTCAAGACTGACCTTTTTTTTATCTATAATAGAAAGAAATTCTATAATATCTATTTTTTTTATTATTATTTAATATGTACTTACATTGAAATTATATATATTAAAATAAATAATTTTCATAAATTAACATAATATTGTTTTTATAAATATAAATTATAAAATTAAAATAATTAATAAAATAATATATAATCTATTTAAATTTAAAAAATATAGAAATAAAATTGGTCAGATTTCCGAATCAAACACACCAAATTTTTATTTATATACATCATGGTATAATTTATTTATTTTTTTTACTTACTTAAACGTTCCAAAAATAGTTTCGGAAAAACTTAATAAAAAAAGACTTAAAAAAATTTGGTGTCATAATCAAACAAACCAAGTCACTATTTAAAGATCTCAAAAAATTATAAATCTTGGTATATATTTTTATATTTTGTTTAACTTACCAAAATATCCAAAAAAATTGTTTAAAAAAACTTAATAATTTTTTTTTTTAAAAAAATTTGGGTCTAAAAAAAACTTAATAATTTTTTTTTAAAAGAATTTGGGTCTCCAAATCAAACAACCAAAGTATTTATTTATAGATCTCAAAAAATTATAAATCATGGTATAATTTTTCTTTTTAACTTATTAAAACATTCTTAAGATTGTTTTGAAAATACTAAATAAAAAAAAACTCAAAAATAATTTGATGTCCAAATCAAACAAACCAAGTCTCTAGTTGTAGATATCAAAAAATAAAAAATAGGAGTATACTTTTTATATTTTTTTACCAACCATTTTTTCTAAAACCGATTTTAAAAAAAAGGTAAACATGCAGCATGCCACAAAACACGTTGCAATTGATCTGAGAAAAGATGAAACGAGGTTCATCTTTTGAACTTCATTTCATCTTTGAGGTTCCACGTTAACCAAATATGCAATGCTGCAAGCTGTTGATGTGCATATTTGGTTGAAAAATACTCTGTTGCAGATGGTCTTATGCATATTCAACATTCATCTATCGAACTCAAAATCCCAATATGGTACCAAGATCTACCGCATAACTCGTGCTTTAATTCTATTAACACAAGTTGCAAGCTCGTCAACTACAACTTGCACATCTCTAGTATGGTCAAATTATTAGGGGAATTCGCGCGATTAGTTTATCAAGAACTCGCGTAAGAAAAATATTTACTAAAATCGCGTGGTGTAAAATCATAAGTATCAGGGTTCAAATATAAAAAACTTGGTATCCGATAAAACACAACTCTCATCCTCAACGATATTAGAATCACATGATCATCTCTAATATTAACTAAACTCGCATGTCATAAAAATATAAGATAAACATGAAACTAATTGTTGTTACTATCTTTTGTTACGGTAGATAGCAATACACAAATATGTTTTGTCGGTTAAAAATATTTTATCGACAAACAACATTGGATGACATGAGTGAAAATTTTGAAGCCATGAACCGAATGCTATAAAACATCGCTTGAAGACATTTCGAGCAGCTAATTCCAAGTGGTAGTCGGTCTCTTCGATCATTTGAAGTATCTTTTTTGTAAACTAAAATTAGTATTACTATTTCCGAAAACTCCCCTCATTGCCTTCTCTAAATCATTCCATGAGATTCGGTAAGAGTTGTCTAAACCACAGTCATGTTTAATAGACAATTGTATACTTTTCACCAACACTTAATGACATGTCTAAATAGAATCATGAATTTCATCTGCAATCAAATTCGATGTCGAATTCCTCTGATGTTGTTTGGAGAAAACGGGGCTGCAAGTATGTCGTTAAAAAAATCTCCTAATCCTAATGAAGCTGGTGCTGGAATCAACTGATGCATAAAGTCTCCATTTACATCTACTTGAGATTTGTTTTTTCATAATAAGAAGTGATCTTACTTATAATACTCTATGATGTACATGGTGATGCACTGCATGTCCAAGGATTGTTTGTTTTAGTACAGATTTTTAAATGACATTCATCTCCTTGCAGATATCCAAGCACTTGACGAGATATTTCACATTCCATAATTGCTTTAGATGTTCACAAAGTATTACGATACAACACCTTAAAGTATGATTTGTTAAAAATATACATTTAGTTGCGTTTGTACGAATCACAATGTGAACACTTCAACGACCATTCCCATGAACTGATTGACAAACATGTCATTCCACGTGCATAGACTATGCCTATGCGAGTTATGAAAGAAAGGGGTTCGAGGCCTTATAACTTAAGTAACGGTTGTTGTGAGTGTACACCGACACTACCGAATATTACTTCATATTTCTTCTGATAGTGAGCAATACGTTGCATAATTTTATTACACTATTTACACATACCATACTCGTGCACAACTGGCTTATGTTGGATCTAAATGACATATAACATTGGCTAAAAAACAATGTTCATTTTCCCATGTTGTATAGGGGTAAATTTTAAGGAGTGGAGAAATAGGTATTTTACCAATGTTGGATCTAAATTACATTAGGCATTGGCTTAGAGAGGACATAATTACCTATCTTACAAACAAGAGCATTCCTGATGAAAGGATGCACGCATAGAGGTGGGAACGTTCCAATTTCCTTAGTCGATATATCCTACAAAGTGGTTTCCCACGTGCGTTCTTGAGTTCTCAAGCCGCTGCCATAAAAACTACGAATGACATGTTTGCCTATCTTGAACAGATTTTTGTTAAGACCTCTCAAGTTTAAATTGAATACATGATCAAACAACTCTAGTGAATGAAATTTAAGGGTAATGGTAAGGTTCGTGATGATCTATTTGAAATGACTAAGGAAACTGAAGGCACTATATGTTAATCTCCATTAGATTATCATAATGTGCCATGCATTTTTCTATCATTTTGTGGTATTTTAGTTTTCTAGATACAACCTACGTTTCCTAGATAAAACGTAGGACATGAACCATTTCAAATCTAGTGCATTAGGAGGAAAAATATAACTAAAGAAATAAAAAAGGCAATATGGTCAATATCCATAATCGTGGTCAATAAAACAAGAGAAACACTCCTCTATTTTAGTTGCACAAGCTTCAAAATCTGGAAAATAATAGGGTAACCTTAAGAAAGCCAAGGATAAAGGCACAATCGGTTGCTTCCACTATAGAAGATCATATCATTATAAGAGAAATTTCCTAAAGTGAAAAGTCTGGCATACTAAGAAATGTAAATCCTCTTTAGTTGTAATTTCAGAAGCAAACTTACTTTTAATGTCAAAAGAGACATGTAAACTTACTTCAGAAGCAAACTTACTTTTATGCCTCTTAGTGATAGAGAGATTCAACTCTTTATTACTGACAGAATGACGTGCCCAGTTGAAGTTATATCAATTGAAGCTTTTTTTTTTAAATTCAAGACCCATATTGTCATTTGATATGTTCACTATTTTAGGAAGAATGTACTATCTTTTTCTTCATCGGACAAAAGTGGATACTTCTTCGTTTTGTAATAATAAAAAATCATACTCTCCTTTGAAAATAGATTGGTTAGTTTGAATGTACTGATGTTGAAAAGTTTTATACATTAAGTAATATTATTAATTATCCAACTTCAATGAATGTATCACATTTCTTCTGAACAATAAAGTTTTCTATAGCATAAATATTTAGGTGACATCTCTCGCAAGAGGATTGAGAAACTTTTTTTTAAGGTTTCTTAGGTCTCCTTGACTAAATCGACTTTGATAAACATGTAGGGTGTATAAAATGGAAACATACCAAACATATAATATTCAAAGCCTCTCGTGCTCAATACGTCTTGAAGTTAATCCATATAAATATTCACGGTAAATTACCTACAATATCATAGAATGAGCAAATATACTTTATTTCATTTATAAATGATTTTTTATGATATGACTACTTTTATTTTCTTAATGAGAAATTCGAATTCATTGATATATATATATATATATATATATATATATATATATATATATATATATATATATATATATCAATCTTTTTAGGGAAAAGTTGAGTTACAACTCGGTAAACATATTAAAGCCGTTAGATATGATCGTTGTGGTGAATATTATGGAAGGTATGATGGTTTAGGGAAACCATGTGATGACCTATTTTCTCTATACCTTCAGGAGTTTGGGATAGTCCCTCAATATAACATGTCGGGTTCGTCCACAATGAATGGTGTATCTAAATAACGAAATTACACATTAATGGATATGCTTAGTAGCATGATTTCTCAAACATTTCTACTCGTGTATCTCTTGAGGGGGAGCTGTTAAGTATGTAATATACATCCTTAACATGGTACCTATGTTAGTAGAAGCTAGAACACCATATGAACTCTTCAAAGGGTGAAAGACCAACTTTAGAAACTTTCATGTGTGAGGATGTCCATCAAACCCACAAACTTCTTTGGAATCGGTCTGGTGCGACCCGTTCGTGGACGTTTTGATAGTGTTATCGGGTCGTTCACGAGCCAAAGTTTAGGACCAATCCAATTACTGGTCTGAACCGATATGACCAATAAAAATATGATTTGTTTATATATATATATATATATATATATATATATTAATCTTTTATATGACTAAATTACTAACACATAAATAACATAACAAAAGAAGAATACATACTGTAGTGGCTTATTCCGCTTTTACTTAAATATTTATATTATTGAAGAATATTAATATATAACTAAGACTCAAATAACATAACATAAAATCCTTATAGCACATTGGCTTAGCAACTCAGATTTTATATATAAGGTCATGGGTTTGACTCTAACTTTCTTACAAAAAACTTATATTTCTTACAAAGTTGGATTGACCCGGACCAGTCCGGCCCAGACCAACCCAAAAACTTAGCGGACCGGTCTCGGTTTGATTTCTGGCTCCAGTTCACTCCGTAACCTAGCCGTTCGAGCTTGAAAAGTTTCAACCTCAAACTAGTCTTATTCGATAACAACCATATCGAGCTTCATCAAACAAATGTTAGAACATCTTTTCTTAATAAAGACATTGAATAAACGATTTACATGCAATAACTTGAATAATTTGTGCCTCGAGACCTAATGTTGATGGTGTGTGAACTTAAATAATCCTTCTACAGACTCAAACGTGCTCTGGTCAATGGTATCACAAATTCCTAAATGCAATCACCTCATTTGGTTTGAGATACGTTATGTGGATTTTTTTATCACAAGCTTAGTTGGAGCAAAGTAATCTATTTACTGTGTGTGTCGATCATAAACTTCTTGGCACAAATGATTTATGTATATTATATGCTACCAAAAGTATTTTGTCAAAGAAATTTCATATGAAAGACCTTAGTGAAACACCTTATGTGCTAAAAATTTAAATAGTAAATCCCCGCCGATGAGGCATCCTGTGTCTCTCAAAAAATACATACATTAAAAGCATGTTACGTTATCATGTCCTGGATAACAACAAACTCGTGGATACCTCTATAATTAATGGTGATAAGTTTTCACTCTATTAGTGCTCTAAGACAGATTCAGATATTCAATTCATGAATACAATCTCATATGCATCAATTATTGGATTCTCATGTATGCTCAGGTATGCACCAAATCAGACATATCATTCGTAATTGAAATGTTTGGAAGATACTTGAGAAATCTGGTAGTTGCGCATTGGAATATAGTGAATAGGGTACTATGATATTTGAAGAATACCAACATATAGCAGATCAGATAACATGAAAATTATAGGCTATTCTCATGCAAATTTTACAGGTTGTGTAGACACTATAAATTATACTACCGGTTATGTATCATTTTGGCACGAAATAACATATCGTGAAAGAGTACGAAACAAACTCTCGTCACAACCTAAACCACACATTTTGGTTAAAATACTTTCCCACATGATTACGTGACGAAGGAAGGATTGAAATCTCTTGTTATATTTTGAAAATAGTTCAACTATCATGTTCTCACACAAATAATAGTTTTAAAATGCGTAAACATATACACTTATTTAATACCTGTAAAAAATGATTAAATCAAAATTAAAAATATTAACACATCAGATGATTGCTATTCCTTCCACCAATGCATCCGTACAAATAGTCCACATATCAACAACTGAAAATAAATTTCATTATTAAAATTTTAAATGTATTTGAATTTATTTATGAATAAACATGGAAAATTAGTTTATTTGCCAAATAGTGAAAATAAATGTTTATCTGGTCAAATATTTTGTTTTACAATACAATCAATAAGCTTCATTATTCTATTAATAAAACACTACTTTATGAAATTTTGTAAAGTATTTCTTTTATAATAACATCTAATAATATGAGAAACGAAAAACAATCAATAGGATACGATTTAATAATCTAAAGAAGCAATTTTATTATAACAAAACCTCTTAAGACCGTCTGACAAAACTATAACAACTCAAGCCTGGTAATTGAAGCTTCTAAGCTACAACTTTGAACCTGTATATTACCGAAAACTACTAGTAAATTATATATATAACCAAAGACTATTACGGCATCTTCAAATGAGTTTCTTGAGAGCATAATGCCAAGTCCGAGTTCATACTTCTATATCATCAACTTCTGAACTTTGCACAAAGCTCGGAAATGCTAATGTTATATCCCTGCGTGATAACGGAACAACTTTTAAGACCGGGCATCTAGATTTTACTACTATGGCAACCAATTGGAACTAAAAGAAAGTACTTACTTTAAGTATGGAAGAGTCATGTTCTTTATAAGACTCGGATGCTTCAAGACAAACTCGTTCCATTCTTCTAAATCGATTCTCCCATCGCCTTTTGCGTCAGCTTCACTAAAAGTCTGTGGTGAAAAAACACGAGAATCAGGTGATTAGATGGATAAACCAATGTATTTATGATAGTTGACAAGATAAAAGAGAGGACCTTATCGACTATTAATTCTATAAGATCGTCCGAAACTATAAGGTCGGATTCGTGAAGAAGTGCCAACACCATTTCTTTCAGCTGCATTTTGCATAAAAATACGAAGTATATTAATAGACTATAGACAAAACATAGGACCAGAAACAAATCATAATGCAAAGTGGCTGTAATATTTACCTCTTCTCTCTCGATGAAGCCGGTCTGCCTCAAGTCGTATAATCTAAATGCAACTGCAGAAGAGTTATACTATTATTTTAGTAAATATTTATCATAAAGCAGTTGAATTTTAGTTACCAGACAATCTTTTTAACCTATGGAAACAAAAAAAAAGTACAGTATAAAGATATACAATATTTAATCTTACAGTTGCTTTTGTCTTCCACAGGTGCATTTGGGTGAAAGACAACCAAAGATCGGACAAATTCTCCAAACTCTATAACTCCATTGCGTTTGACATCGAATAGATCGAAAATCTACAAACAATACAATAATTCTAATGAAATTAAAAAAAATAAGTACAATATAAAAGTTTATAGTATGATTACACACCCTGTCGGCGAAAAGATTCCTCCTGTTTTTGTTCTGGAATAGTGCAAGCTGGAATTCTTCCTAGTCCACAAGACCAAGAAAATATTTTTGTTACTTTTTGAGAAGCGATTACATTTTTTAATAGCGATTATTGAGTATGATAACAATATTGTTTATGTACCTTGTGAATGAGACCATCATCTATTATTGAACTGCTTAGCTTCTTGTACAGTTCGTATAAAGCCTCAACTTCATTAACACTGACTACACAAAGTATTTA
This sequence comes from Limnanthes douglasii subsp. nivea, assembly GCA_036936605.1. Lineage (NCBI taxonomy): Eukaryota > Viridiplantae > Streptophyta > Magnoliopsida > Brassicales > Limnanthaceae > Limnanthes > Limnanthes douglasii. Next base: position 221,559,421 of record JAUPFV010000001.1, read on the forward strand.
ACTTGTTTATATTAATAAAAGTTCTCAATGATCAAGAGGAAAAAATAAATCTTGATTCAAATTCAAGAAATCAGCTTGAAACTTGTATAGAAATAGTAAAAAGCTACCACAGATAATGATATTACCACTCTAAATAATGAATTAAGGACTAACTCACAAGGTGTTTCAGCAGCAAGTATCGTCGGATCCTCGTACCCCGGTGTTCTTTGTGTCCTCCTCTTCGAATGAACGCATCCCATGAACACAACTAGCAAACTTTATATAAAAAATTCACAACTTTATCTTATATGATAACTCTACGACCAACAACTGCTGTAGAAAACATGTATTGTCTGTAAAATGACCACTTATATGATAATATCAAACGTAGATCACCATAAACAATTAGTAGTAGTCATTGTTTTGATAAAGCTACGTCTTGTTATCAATTGTATTTTAATATTATCACAGCACAAACAATATATACAACTTGCAAAAACATCAAAGTCAAGGCCTTATTAAAAATACAAATTAAGATTATGAAAGCTACTTCTAGCAACTTACTATATCAAAGCGTGTTTGGTTACCTCTTGTTAGAGAAGAAACATGTTTCTGTATCTATTAAAAAAACATCAAACTAATAACCACAAAAATGTTTAAAAAGAAAACTACAGTCTTACAGGCTTGGACCAACCAAGATCATATCAGATATGGGATCTAAAAAAACAATGCCTAAAGATAATAAAAAAAAAGTTATCATTTTTGTCAATAAGTTACTATTATTGAGGAGTGAAATCAAATCAAACAACTACCTAATCATATAATAGTGGAAAGCGACTCGTAGAAAAGTTCAAACTTCATTTTCAGCCATAAACTCATACTATAAACCAATGGCTGATCACGGCCTGTCAAATTGTTCTTTAATTATGACAACAAGATGCAACAACACAAAGTTACAACTTTTAAAGACCATGTTGTTGTGTTGGGTTGGCGGAAGGTCCCTCTACCAACATGTAAAGTTATATGATTTTGTTAAATTAGATAAATTATATTTACAAAAAAAAGTTGAGATAATTATAAATCCTGATAAGAACAAAGTGCTTATGTAAGAACTCTGACTTCCCAATACAAGGATTAGTGTCTTTGGTGATGCAAGCTGTCGGAGAAAAAATATATTTTTTTATTAAATAAATAAGTAAGCTGTACTACTCGTTGCGTATTTTTAAATATTTTATAACTAGGCTAAATATTTTTCAATATTTTGTATAAGTTAAACAACATTTATTTATATACAATTATAAAGTTATGAGACTAAATTTAAAAATATAAGATATACTTGAATGTACCAAATTCTAAACTGATATTATTAAATTAAGCATAAAGACAAAGAAAATATAAAAATCCAAAAATATTTATTTATAAAAAAAAATGGAGACACTGAAGTTCTTCGGTTCTGTTTGGTTGCTTAGAAAGGAAACTACCTGGAAGAGGAATTAAAAAGTAATCTGGATATCTTTTCCATTGAAAATTGCATGAACAGAACAAAATAAAAGTCCAAAATGAATTAGTATTTGATGAAAAGAGACAGATAGATGAGAGACAGTATATAAGAGATCCGAGAAAAAACGAAGAATAGATATGAACCAACCTGAGAATGGATTTGTTGGAGCTCCTTTGTTCTCTTGAAAACTTAATCTTGGGGTTATACAGAATGCTCGATCTCTAAAATTTGGTGGCTTTTAGTGGGGTTCTGTTTTCGACTATAAAGGAATTGGGTCTCTTTGGCGGTTCGTATTTAGGTTTCTCAATGTGGATCCCTACTCGGGTACTGTGATGCGGAGATAGCGACTGCTCCCTTTTGTCAAATTTTAAAAGGTTTCGTATTAGTCGGTAGGGACTATTTAGGTGTAGAGAAAACTATGAAACATAAAAACGTTACAGCCCGATTTTCAAGTTAAAATCAAATGGGTCTGGATTGGTACCAAACCAAAAAACAAACCTCACATTTAGGATCAGTTAGTTTAAAATTTGTATTCAACATATAAAACAAATAAAAAAACATTGATTTTAGAGAAAAGTATTTGAAAATACCCACTCAACTATCTTATTATCCGGAGGTACGCGCTTTTAACATAGTGTTACTTAATACCCAGACTAATAAATTGGACAAAAATACCCTTCCACTATATATACCCATTTTTCAATTCCAACCCACTTTTTCGACCTTCCTATCACCCTAAACGAACGCAAAATTCTAATTTTAGAAACCACCAGAAAACAAACCGTCCGACTTCGTGATACTCTCTCTCTCAAACCCAGAAACCCTACAGCTTCTCACCGTTCGCACCTTCGACACTATCGCACCGGTCAGCCTCTTTTACTCAGACAGACTACACACCTTCAATCTCGTTCGACAAAGTTGTCGTGAAGTCGTCTCTGAAAGCTTGAATCTCGTTCTCCGACCGGTGAAATTTAACAGGTATGCATTATCGTGGAAAGTGTACTCTTTTTTGCGTTTTTGACGAATTTGAACCACTTTTTTCCCTTAATTCACGATAGGCGTTGCTTTTTAAACTAGAATGAAGTATCTACTAACGATAGTTGCTCAATTTATGGGTTTATAGTCGAAGCCAGGGTAGAATTTTAGTTGCATGTAATACTGATACTCTCCTGAGAAATATTATGTATGTTAGATCTGCATTAGGTAGTTCATTGTTGATTTTGGTGTTTGTTGCATAATTCCCAGATCCCTGCAACGTGCATGTAAAAATTGTAACAGTTCGCACCCTGATCACCCACAATGCAAGCAATTCGCAGCTCGATCGTATGTTTATACTTATTTACAAACAATTCGCAGCTTGAGCTACCTAATTCGCATCATATCAGATCTTATTTCGCAGCTTGTCTGTTAAGCCAATATTTATATGTAGTGCAATTCGCAGCTTGTGATGCGAATTATTAGTGACATTCCAACTGATTTGTGTTTGTGCAGAAAGCATGACAACAAAACCCAGCTACTACAGATCAGGGTTGGTGAGCCTTCTAAAGCTACTCAAAGACATGCGTATTACAAGGGCACACATTGAAGCTGCAAGAAACACACCCTTCTACACGCTTCTGAAAACGGCGTTCGAAATCCGTAATGAGGAAGAGCTGCCAAGGAAAAAATTCTACCAAATCATTCAGTATATCCTTGAGAAATTCTCTCTGGAAAGAGACGCCTTTAGGATTGGCAACAAGTATGTAAAGCTAACTGAAAACTATATCAAGATCATATTCGGGCTGAGGCATGGCACCGAAAAAATGGAGTTAACAAAAACCGGCGCTTTTCACAACAAGTATGCAGCCGGCGAGGATGACGAATCAAGGATGATGAAGAAATACTTCATGGTAAAAACTGGCAGGAAAGTAGCAGCTAGTAATACCAAAACAATAACAAATTCCATTATAAAGGTATGTCTAAAATGGACTTCATCTTTATAAAACAAGATTCTGTACATTTCTAACATAGCATGTTGTCATTGGTTTTACAGGAGGGTATAGAGAAGGCCATAAACGAAGGAGGGGAGCATGAATTGGAAGACGTGGCGAGACTGTTGATACTGTTTTTGTGCTCCACGCTATTCTACTCCGTATCTGGAGATATCTTGGGCTGGAGCACGGTTTATTACGTTGAAGACCTCAATAGAATAAACAATTACGACTGGGCTGGATCGATTCTGTTCAAGCTTCGACAGTCTATTAGGAGTTGCTTAGCAGTAGAAAGAGCTGATAAAGTCGTCGGTTGCGTCGCCCTTGTAGTTGTAAGATTGATCTATTCAATATAAAAATTAGTTATGTACATAGCATCGTGTTGATAAAACTTATCCCCATGCAGCCCTTCATCATGGAGCACACAACAATTGGCCACGAGGTAGCGAAGCCAACCTCGATACCAAGGTTTTTCATATGGTTGGGGTTAGAGTACCAAGCATCAACCATGACATATCTTATTAGAACACCCTACCTGGATAATGACCAGGTATAAGCTTTATATATGTATTGAACTGGGGGTGCATACAGTTCGCAGCATATGATGCGTTTTGCTTATAAAAATATATCAATCATTTCGCAGCCTGATATGAATTTTACTTCGCAGCTTCATTTTCAACACAGTTCGCATCATATGTTTTATACTTAGTTCGCATCATATGGTTCACACTTAGTTCCCATCATATGTTTTACATATAGTTCGTATGGTACTGTCCCATGCTCATTTCGCAGCTTAGCATGCGAAATGTGATTTAAAACCACACAGTTCGCATCATATGATGCGAACTGTTTATAAAAAACAATTTGTTTGTCTACACCCTCATACTTTCGAAACAATTAATTTACTTACATGTGCATCTGTTGGTAGGTTTTAAAAAGGTCCATTACAGCTTACCGAGGCTGAAATTGAAGCTTTCGGAGAAAGAGAAGATGGTGAAGATGCAGAAGTAACGGTACCTACTTCACCGGAAGAAAGACCTAGGAAGAGGACGAAAAGCACAACATCAAAACCAAAACAAAGGAGACGAGCATCACAGAATGTAACGAATAAGGTGATGTCTCCCACACTCGAACACCCAACACCACCCGAGCCATCGATTCCACCACCAAGACTCCCCAAGAAAACGATTCCACCACAACCGAAAGGCAAATCCAGGCAAGAGCCCTCTGACACCGACACAACCAGTATGAGTGAAACGATCGGTGATTATTTATTCAAACGCAGAGAACCTAATCCCGATATTGCTGCTCAATCATAGCGTTTGAAGACATACGCCGACAAGAACAAGTACGAGCGAAAAATAGAAAAACAAGCCAGAGAAGTAAGTATGACTTGAACCTTAAATAGTCACTACAATCAGCACTTAACATGTTTATAAAAAGTTTGCTATCATTTTTGCAGCTGAAAGAATTGAAACTCAAGATAGCGGAACTTGAAGCACAACAACTCCACAATGCTATCTCTCTGCCAATCTGCCGTACTGAAAGCCCAATAAAGCAGGTACCAGCAGCACTTCCAGAGGGACAAAAATCCACTGATCAGCAAGCATCCGTGTCTAATGCTGATCAGCACCATGCTGATGGAGTACTGCCGGGAGAAAGGGATGATGATGCCCACAATTCACCCATCATGGAGACACATACAGAGGAGGTAGATAATGTAAGTAGATGATATGATGTTATCAAACAAATATCAGGACTCTTGTGTAGTCCTGTCCAAACGTTTCGCAGTTTGAGCTGCGAATTATGTAATAAACTGGTGGTTTGGTTATTACACAATTCGCATGCTGAGCTGCGAATTGTTAGGAATGTATAACATAGATATCAGGTCAAGATGCGAAATGTGATTACACAATGATTACCTTATGCTTAACCCTTCCACCCTTTTGTTTTTTTTTGTATGAAATAGGAGACCGAAAGCCAACAACAACACCAGCAGAAACAGCAAGACCAGCAGCAACAACAACAACAACAACAACAAAAACAACAGCAACAACAACAACAACAGCAGCAACGAGAAGAAGAACACCCCCAGCAACAACAACAAGAAGAAGAACAACAACAACACCCCCAGCAACAACAACAACAACAACAGGAACAACAGCAACAACAACAACAACAACAACAACAACACGAACAACAACAACAACAAGAACACCCACAGCAACAACAATACAAAGAACACCACCAGCAACAACCCCAGCAGCCACAGGTTCAACACGAAGACCGGAAACAAGAACAACAACAACAAGAGCAACAAGGACAACAAGAACAACAACAGCAGCAACAGATAACCTTGGCAAAGAGAGAAAGGCTAACTCAAGAGGTAGCACCTCAAGAGTCAGCACCTGTCCATCCCGGTGAGAAGACAGAACTACTCAGCCAGGAAGGACCATCCTTAGAAGACAAAACCACTTCTTCGGTGGAACCTCAAAGACCAATGGTGCTGTCAGAAAAGTCAGAATTGCTAAGCCAACGTCAAACTGTAGGCCCGGTAACAAATCAACTGCCAGCTCCAGAGTCCCACGATAACACAGTAGGTTTACCGAATGCTTTTGTTGATGGTATTTACACTCAAGTTTCGCAGACATTTTTAAATGAAATTGATAATGTATATTACGATTCTATAATACAACGGTCTCTGGAGAACATGTCGGAGGATGACTTTTATGATTTCTGCCGATACGATCCAGATCATATGCCGAACAAGTCAACGGCAGTGGTTGTCGCTGACCGTGCGGTAAGGCCTACTTATAATGATTTCGCATCATAACATAAGATTTGTGTCTAATGCTGATTGGGGTATTACAAACGAATATCAGGCTAGGATGCGAACTGTTCAGTGGAACCTCGAACAGTTCGCACCCTACCCTGATATATAATAATAAATTTATTTAACTGGAACCTTAAATTTCGCAGCCTAAGTTGCGAACTGTTTGGACTCGTTGCACTTATAAACCACTGACGCCCTTCTACTCTTGATTTTTGTTATTTACTAAGCTCGAGCCCAGTAAAGAGATAGAGCAGCCAAGTTTTGCGCTACTGACACAAACGCAGCCTCAAGTGGCAGAGGAAGAAGAAGATTTCGTAATTACAATGCGGGAACCGCCAGTAGTAGAATACAGCGACTGGCCAAAGAAAACCAAAGTAACTGACCGTATCGATCTGGCACAATACCACAAAATACAGTTGGTTAAAGCCTATGAGAGCGACACCCCTGATCCAGTGGTATGGAAGTTACCGGAGTCCAAGTTTACGTACGGAATCAGGGTGCAAGCGAGTGATCTCATGCCACTACCTTTAGAACTGGAGCTGGACGTAAAGGTATCCAATTGTCAACCAACTTTATTTTCAATGTTTCAAATATGTATTCTATATTTAACATAAATCTACAAATCCTTTGTTAGCTTATCGATGCTTGGATTCGAAAGATGCTTGAAGATGCAGACTACAAAGTTCCTTGCACTAAAGCTAAAGGAGAGCATCACGACGCCATACTGATTTCGGGTATGACTGCGGTAAGTTTAGCTCACGTAAATTGAACAAAGTTCTCAGAAATGTTATCACTTTAATATACTCTTGCTTGGATGCAGCATCAAATGAAAGCATGGTGGCAAGTGGAAAATCTGGTGGACATGGCTTTTAGGAAGGGGCGCAAAAATGCCAACATCATCATGGTTCCTGTGTGCACCGAGTCGAAGGACAATGCAAACCACTGGACGTTGCTCGTCATCGACGTTGACGGAAGAACAATTTCAAACTACAATTCGCTTCTGCCTAAGCTTCATGCCATAAACACCACCACAAGAACACCTACACTACTGGTAAATATTCCAAACTATACACTTAAATCTGAACACATTTTAAGTATGCATGCTGCGAAATGAGATCTGGTATGCTGCGAATTGTGAGTAAACAAGATGTTTTTTCGCAGCCTGTCCATAACTCAATTCGCAGCCTATCCATGTTGAATACAATTCGCAGCCTGTCCATAACTAAATTCGCATCCTATCAAGGCTGTCATACAATTCGCACCCTAAGATGCGAATTGTGTATGATTTATTGTCATATAATTCGCAGCCTGAGGATGCGAATTGTATGTCACCAACTGTTTTTGTTTTTGTGCATATTCCTAACACTAATTATTATACACAGATCAAATATTTGTTGGATGGAGGATTCCTACCCAAATATACTACAGGGTGGAAGGTGAAAGTGGAAATGGGCTTCTCACAACAAAAGCAAGGCAGCGTGGACTGTGGTGTCTTCGTCTGCAAATATGCAAGGGATATTATTGAGCATGGATCAGTGCAGAAAAAATATGATGCAGAAATGTTCTATTACTTTTTAAATGACATAGACACCATCACATATGGCTGATTCGTGTATTGCTTGTAAATACATCTGTTGCTTGTAAATACATATGTCTGTTGTAATTTTTAGTTTTGTTGTGCATACATAAACAAATTACATTTTCACATCTTTAAATACTCATTATCTTATAGTTCGCATCATAACCTGATATATAATGATTGATTATGATCCTGGTAGTTTACTCTGGTATGTATGAACAGTTCGCAGCCTAAATCCTTATGAACAGTTCGCATCCTAACTTATCATCAAATATTTCGCAGCCTAACCTGATAGATGGTAATCACTTCACACACAGTTCGCATCCTGGTATCCCAGCTTAAAACCAGTTCGCAGCCTGGTGCAGGAATAAAAAAATTAAAAATACTAAGTGGAAGGATACGAACAGGCTGTGGCTTATGCCTTGGTAAACGTTTTCTACATTGAGCACACAAAAAACAATATAATCAAGTACATAATTCATTAAATGCTGATTGGACATGGAGGCTATGTAATGATTACCTCCTTTCCCTATAAAAACCTCTAGTAACCAAAGGCTAATTTTACACCAAACTCTATATTTTTTAAAAACACCTCTTCTTCTCTTCGAATTCAAACAGTCATGTCTTTTTCCACCACCACAACAACCACCTCATACTCAAACTCTGGTTCACTTGGTTCTCTGGGAGACTCCTGGTCATCCTTAACCGTTAACTGGAGTGATGAGTTGATCATGCCAGCAGTACCACCCCCAAGCCCAGTCTCTGTCTTCGAACTAGACATGTATGATGACTACTACTCTGCTGACTCTCAACCAGTGGAAGTTGTTCCACAGGTTGCTGCTGAACCTCAGCCAGAACAGGTTCCAATGCTTCCTGCTGCACCTCAGCCAGAAAAGATGCAACCTCAAACGGCAGAGGTTCGAAACAACAAAAGGAAGAGGGAAGACGAAGCTGCTCCATCAAGGACAAAATTTTTAAGCATGATGGATGTTGATGTTGAAGCTGAAGAGAAAGTGGAAGAGAGAGAAAGTCGAAGACAAAGAGGAGAAAAACAAATATGATCAGCACAAAAAGGAGAAAGAGGAAACAGTTGGTGATGAATCCTCTACCAACTGCTAGAGTTGGTTTTTGTTTTTTGTTTTTTTGAAATGCAACTAACTAGCAATAGTAGCTTGTACTGATATGTGTAAACAGTTGTTAGTTTCTGGAAATATTGTAATCCTCCTTTTTGTAATCCAACTTGTTTACAGAATTTCGATGATATAACTGATTCGCATCCAAATACATCTTGCACTTCATTCGCATGTTAACCTGTTATATTACTTATTTTCAACCTTACTGAAGATCCTGGTATTTTTATAAATGACAATTCGCAGCTTATCATATGACAAATATCAGGACTTCTAATTGATCTCCATTCGCATCAAAATTCTGGCCCTACTTCGCAGCATATCATGCGAAACGTAAGATATGATAAATGTTTGATATGATTTTGCCAGCGATTCGCATCCTGTTTACATTTCACAAAATTGCACATAATTCGCATGTAATCCTGATAGATGTTTGTAACAATACACCAACATATTGTACATGATTCGCAGCACAGGATGCGAAATGCTTACTACTCTAATAGTAGCAGATACAAAAACACAGGAATGTACAAATGTTTAGTTTGTTGTACAGAACAATAACTATGCTACAAAAATAAATGTCCTTAAACTGGAACATCACAAGTCCTCCGGTTATGGACTGATTTCGAACATCGGCCACACCTTATCTTCTTGGTTGAGATTTCTCCTCTAGAAGGGATTCGCTTTTTCTTAGGCCTTCTGGAGCGTCTCTTGACGTTCGGAGGCAGAAGTTCAACAAAACACGGATCGTTAGCGCTGGACCCTTCGCCGAAATCAATTATAGCTGGTATGCTGAAAGAGTAACTTTTCCTGTAATTCTTAACCGTAAAGAAGGGTTCTATTACAGTCAATGGATCTTGGTCGGTGTATTGTAATGCCGCTAGAGCATGAGCACATGGAAAACACTCTTGTTGCCATGATCCGCATGAACATTTGAAATCCAACAGATTAACAACAGCCACAGGAGTCGAAAAGACTTCGAACATGGCGGAAGAGGACTTACGTACTACCCAACTTCGGCACATGTCAACATTCTGCTTTAGCTTCTTCTCGTACTCGGGAACCAAATTAGTACTCCAGCTGAGACCTTCTTCGTATCTCCGGGAAACCTGAGTCATAAGCAAGACTCTAATCCAATCAATAAACTCAACAATTGGTAAGCCGCAATATTTTTTAATCTGATTGTTGAACGATTCAGCTGCGGTAGAAGCCATAGAGCCGTATCGCTTCCCTTTTACGTAAGTCTGCGCATACTTTTCAGGGGGTAAATTTGCAAGAAAATCACTCATTCTCTCACCACCTTCACATAGAAAACCTGTTAGTATATCTTTAAAAAGCTCTTGACTGGGAGCATAAGCAAGACGGTGGAAGAAACTCAACATCTTTTTCTTATACTCCCTATTAGTATGTTCCAGTTTGGCTCTCAAATTCTGCATGAGATGGAAATAACAGTACGCATGATAGCAGTTTGGATACAAGACAGAAACATCATTAACAATACCAAAATGACGGTCTGAAATAAACTTGATCTGGCGATCCAGCAAATGTAGTTTCAAACACCCCAAAAACCACATCCAATTGTCCCAATCTTCAATGCTAACTACACCAACAGCAACAGGGAATAGTCCTGGGAAAAGGCAGATCAAATAAACACTACAACAGTATGCAAACGTTTAAGAATGAGTAACGATTCGCATGCTGTCCTGGAACAATTCGCAGCTTATCATGCGAAATATGTGTGACATTTTAATTGCTCATGCAAACAGTTCACAGCTTGGCATGTGAATTCGCAGCTTGTGGAAACTTTATATAATACCTAACTCAAGCTGCGATGTAGGTACAGTTTACTCAGCAACATGCATAATTCGCAGCCTCAAATGCGAAATGTGAGGATCACAACACTTTTTAATTCGCATCATCTGCTGCGAACAGCATCAGTATTTTCATACAAAAACATCGTTCATTAACAAGATAAATGTAACTAACCGTTGTTTACGTCCTTTGCTACAGCAGTGAGTAATGTACCCTTGTACTTGCCATATAAGTGGGTTCAATCGACAAACAACATTGGACGGCATGAATGAAAACCACTAAGGGACGAACCGAATGCTACAAAACAGCGCTTGAATCGGTTTCCAGCTGACAACTCCAACTGGCAGTCTGAAGTAATATCCCGGCTCTTCAAGCGTTTGAAGTATCCGCTTAGTAAACTAAAAGAACTTGAACTATCTCCAAAAACTCCCCTCCTAGCCTTCTCTAAAGCATTCCATGACAAACGATAAGAGATGTCAATACCGTAATCTTGTTTGACAGTCGATTGTATGGTTTTGGTCGTCAACGAATGGCAGGTCCGGAGAGAATCCTGAATTTCCTCTACAATCAAATCTGATGTCAAATGCCTGTGCCGCTTATGCTTATGCTTCTGGGAGAAAACATGACTGCAAGTATGGTACGGGAAATGCTTCTTGATCGTCATAAGGCCGGTGCTTGAGTCAATAGATGCATAAACCCTCCATTTGCACCCACTTGTGAGCTTATTTTCACAATAAGCAGTGATCTTATTTGTTGTGTTGTGCAGGTATTTGAAAGAAAAACCATGCTCTAACGCAAACTTGCACAAGGATACCCTCAGACCGGCAGCACCTTCTTCAAAAGCTTGACCCACTCCTGTAATAGCATCAGCCCAACCAGCAGTAGCAAGTTGTTTTTTCCTCTGATCAGAATTAACTAAACCGTTACTACTCTCCCCGCTAACTAGTTGATCAAGAGATGGTTCTCCCAAAATCAAGCTACGCTCTTTACGCTTACCACCAGAATCCTTACCACCAGAGCTCTTATCAACAGAACTTTTATTACCAGAACCCTTATCGAAGACGTGTTACTCTATGAGAAAACTAACCCATTTTAAACGCTCCAAATCAAGATATAACACCGGCCCAACAAAATCATTCTGGTTATTAAAGAAACAATTATTGTGATCCCCGCAGGAGTAAGTAATTAGGTACTCACCTGTGGCAAGCTCCTCCCATGTATACTCTACATAAGCTTGGATACTTTCGAAGCTTTCAAACTCCGTGAAAGGCACAATTGCAGTTTGGTGACCATATTTAAAAATACAAACTCGTGATTTAGACATCTCTTAACCTGGACAATACAGGTTATTTGTTATTAGTCACAAAAACTAGGTGCAAAATATTTACTACTGCATCAAACAATGCGCATCCTAAGGTGCGAATTGTGTATACCTGCAATGATCTATTCGCATCTTGTCCTGATATTTGTATGTAATAAAGTCCTGATATTTGGTATTAGTCACAAAAACTGTGCAGATTATTTACTGCACCATCAAACAATTCGCATCCTATCTTGCAAATTGTGTATATCTACATAGAGCTATTCGCATCCTGTCCTGATATTTCTATGTAACACCGGTCCTGATATTTGTTTCGAAATACAATACTCTAACTGACCTAAAAACTCGTAATCTACACATTCAAGACAAAACTAAAGCACTACCAAATTATATAACGAACTATATAACGAACAATATTAACTAAACAATAACAGATCACTATAACAAAAAAAAACAGAGAAAATCTCGAAATTAGGCAATGGCATCTAAAAACAGTAGAATATAACCTATTCCAACAGAGAAAACGAATAGAAAACTTCGAAATCGGTAGGTAATTACCTAAAAAGCTCGCAACACGATTACTTGTAAGCTATAAGATTCCAAAAAGCGACGATCAACTCCTATACGTATAAAACAGAGGTTAGACAGGTCTAACACAACAACTTACATAAAGAAACAAACCTTTAGCAGCTTCCGATCACCGGAAAATGTGATTTCAACCCAGCTCGTGGTGGTTGGTAGGGTTAGGTGGTTAGAGCGGCTAACAAATTCAAATCTTCAAAAAGCTAGAAAAAATAGAAAGAAAACAGAAAATAAGGTTTATATAGTGGGTTAAGGGTAGTTAGGGTATTAAAATAAAATTAGGTTGTAAGTGACAATAAGGTAGTTGAGATGGGTATTAAGTAACAATTGATCAAACCTTGGGTGGTAAGTGACAATTGAATAGTTGAGTGGGTACTTTAAGTACAATTTCCCTTGATTTTATTTACTTTAACCCGTTTAAATTTTAATTTTATTTAGTTTTACTTGATTAATTTTTTTTGTTTTCGATTATATGAAAAATAAAGAACTTATTTGATGGAAATAAGATATTGGTTTGATTGAAATCAGTAACTCAGTTTGCATGGTGAAAGAAGAAAGAAAAAACAAATGAGTTACACAAGTATTTAGAGATTTTTTAACTTAAGTCATGATTTAGCACGGGTCGATTTGGTTTTGATACCAAACCAACAATCCAAGACGATAAAAGAATGAGTCCAAGCTTTCTCATTTAAAGAAACAAGTTCATACATCAAACAAAGATATGTTACATTTATGAATGAAGGGTTGTTACATAGAGAATATAATATTCATTATAATCTTATTTTGCACTAGGTTAGTGCTCCAAAGTAAAAGAATTGCCTTGATTCTTAGATCCTCGTTCTTAGAGCCTCACATGTGTGTATTTATACTTATACAACAACATAAATGAAATAACAAGTGAATAACAAAAATTCTAAAAAAAAGAGAAAACACTCTCAATCTTTATAGTTCTCACTTCGTATGAGAGTAGGTGCTTACCTCAAAAACGGCAAACAACGATTCTCCTCATCTGAAACATATGTCACAACTGCCTTCAACGGTGACCTATTCAGTGAGAATAACAACCACCTGAAAATGAACAAAATGACGTCTTTCAACTCTATCAGGTTAGACAGAAACTTTAATATGTTATGGAAGACTATGGTCTTACATGTAATCAGAGGTAATGACTGGGGAGACTTTATCACCGGTGAAGACCTTTGTCTTCCCAAGTTTACCACTGACACAAATGGAAATACTACTAAGAATCCTGCCTACAGGGTCTAGATAGGAAAATATCAACTCCTCATGGGTTGGCTTTATATTACAATAACCCCTGAAATTGTTTCTCACCTAATGGAGGAAGAGACTGTAAATAATCTATGGGGGGCTGTTACTAGACTTACTGGGTCACAGACAAGATATAGGATAATGCTTGTAAAAAAACAAAGAGAGAAGTAGCCGCAAGAGGCGGCTAGGGTTTTGTATTTATTAGAGAAAATTCCTTTTTGTATTGAACCGTTTGTTATTGAATCAAATCATTACAAGTTGCGCTTGTTTCACTAGCAATGGTAATAAGGCTCTCAATATATAGAGAACTTAGAGACCTATACAAGGAAACTTAATACACTGATTTATAGGGAGAAGATTAAGGACAGTATGTGAAATCCCAAATTATAGTGGTCAATAGTTGACCCCAATTATTACTCCATGAATCCAGCTTTCCAAATTTAGTCGAATATTCTAACACTCCCCCTCAAGTTGTGTAGTGGGACACCAATACCCAACTTGGATAAAACTGATTCGAATGTTCTTGCAGCAACCGCTTTTGTCAGGATGTCTGCCAGTTTGGTCTTCGGATCTAACAAACGGAAGTTCGACTGTCCCATCTTCAATCTTTTCTTTTATGAAGTGCCTATCTATTTTAACGTGCTTTGTTCTATCGTGTTGTACCGGGTTCTCTGAAATTTTAATCGCAGCTTTATTATCGCACATTAACTGAGCTGGACACTTCAGAGGGGATCCGATTTCTTTCATTATTTTCTTTAACCAAAGTATCTCGGTAATCCCCTTAACGATTCCTCTAAATTCTGATTCAGCACTTGACAGTGCAACTACTTTCTATTTCTTACTCCTCCAAGTCACCAAGTTACCTCTAAGAAGAGTAAAGTAGCCAGCAGTTGATCGCTTGTCGTTAGGATTCCTTCCCCAATCAGCATCTGTGAATACTTCAACATCAAGGTGTCCATTTTTCTTAAAAATTATGCCTCTTCCTGGTGTACCTTTGAGATATCGAATAATCCTCATTACTGCCTCCATATGGTGTTCCTGAGGATGATGCATGAACTGGCTAACTACTCCCACCGCGTATGCAATGTCGGGTCGAGTGTGAGCCAGATAAATCAATTTTTCCACCAACCTTTGGTACCTTTCTTTACTCGCTGGTCTGGCCCCTTCAATTATCTTTAGTTTGTGATTCACAACCATAGGAGTGTCATTTGGTTTGCAATCCACCATGCCGACTTCAGCTAATAAATCCAATATATATTTCCGTTGGGAGATATAAATCCCTCTTCTTGGCCTAAGAACCTCGATTCCTAGGAAATACTTCAATCCCCCAAGGTCTTTCATTTTGAACTTCTTGAAGAGGTTTTTCCTAAGAGAGCTAATTTCTTCTTCGTCACTCCCACCAACATTTGGTACCTTTCTTTACTCGTTGGTCTGGCCCCTTCAATTATCTTTAGTTTGTGATTCACAACCATAAGAGTGTCATTTGGTTTGTAATCCACTATGCCAACTTCAGCTAATAAATCCAATATATATTTCCGTTGGGAGATATAAATCCCTCCTCTTGACCTAAGAACCTCGATTCCTAGGTCTTTCATTTCTAACTCCTTGAAGAGGTTATCGTCGACATATATTATAAGACAAGTGACTAATTATCCTTTCTTATTGTAAAACAAGGTATGATCCCCATTACTATGTTTGTAGCTATACTGCTTCATTGTCATTGTAAATCTCCCAAACCAAGCACGAGGAGACTGTTTGAGCCCATATAATGCTTTTTTCAGTTTACATACCTTATTTTCTTGAAAACCATCAGAGAACCCTGGTAGTGGTTCCATATATAGCTCTTCTTCTAAGTCTCCATGTAAGAAATCATTCTTTACATCAAATTGATGAAGCGGCCAATCTTTATTCGCGGCTATTGAAAGTAAAACTTTGATAGTGTCAATATTTGCAACCGGAGAGAACGTTTCAAAGTAGTCTATACCATATGTTTGTGTATATCCTTTGGCAACCAATCTTGCCTCGTGTCGCTCAATGGTGCCATCGGATTTATATTTTATATTAAACACCCATCTACACCCGACTGCTTTCTTCCCTTGTGGTAACACACAATTCTCCCATGTACCGTTCCTTTTTAGAGCTTCCATTTCGGTATTCATTGCCTCATGTTATTCAGTCATCTTCTTAGCTTCTTGAGCTGTTTTAGGGATTTGTTCAGAGAGAATAGTAGTTGAAAACGCCTTTGCAATCTTCGTCATTCCTTTCCTGCCCGTTTTTACTGGATATGTGGAAGCACGAGGAACGTGTTCCGGTGAATACCGGTCAGGAGGAACCCCTCTATTTTTTCTTGGGGGAAGAACCAGAGTTTGAGTTTCAATAAATGAACTTCCTGAAATGTCATGATTAGTAGCATTTTGTGAGTTATGACATTGTAAATTGTTTACCTCTTGATGGACACTTTCTTCGGCTGATTCGTTGGTAGTATCCATGGCATTTGTTTCTTGTTGGACATTGTCTTCGTGAGAATCATTGGTGGTAAGAACTGTCTCGTCAGTCTCCTTTATGTTGGAAGAGGCATGTTCGGTGGCGCCATCTACCGACTCTGTCAGCACATCCTCAAAGAAACTTTCATATAGCAACCAGTCGAGTGATTCACTTACTTTCTCCCCATGAGCACGAGATTGGTGGTCAAAAAAATAATCGGATTCTAAGAAGTCACAGTCCATGGTGACATGGATTCGACGAGTAACCGGATTGTAACACCGATAACCCATTTGATGGACACCGTACCTAACAAATACACACTTTTCAGCACGTGGATTAAGTTTGTTTCGACTAGTTTTACGGATATGAACAAACACCGAACAATAAAAGACACGAGGTGGTAAGGTCATAACAGATGGAATCGTAACTTGGGTGGCAAAAACTTGTAATGGAGTTTTATTTCCTAGACATCGGGTTGGTAGATGATTTGCAAGATACGTGGCTGTAGCAAGAGCTTCTAGCCAAAGAGAATGAGGAACTCTAGATTCAATCATAATAGCACGAGTTTTTCAAGTAAAGTACGATTTTTTCGTTCTGAAGTACCGTTTTGTTGAGGTGTGTTTGGAGAAGTGGTTTGATGGATAAGACCATTTGTTTTGAAAAAATTATGCATTGTTTGGTTGAAAAACTCTGTTCCATCATCAGAACGGAGAATCTGTATTTTATTCTCAAATTGAGTCAAAATCATTTTGTAAAAACAAACAAATATTTATGGTACTTCCGATTTATGTTTCATGAAGTATATCCAAGTCATTATTGAGAAATCATCCACAAATAAAACAAAGTATCTGATTTGATTATTAGTGGAATTTGGTGCTGGACCTCAAACATCATAATGGATTAGCGAAAAAGCATAATCAACTATAGTATTACTTTGATTAAATAAGACCCTACGATTTTTTTTGCAAGAATACAGGTTTCACATTTCTTATGAATGGAATTATTCAAAAAAAGACTAGGAAACAAACTTTTAAGATAACTAAAAGAAGGATGACCAAGTCGTCGGTGTCATAACCAAAGTTGCTTTTTGGTTGTTCCGTGAGCGAGCATGGCATGTCCCTTATGAACTACCTCATCAACATAATAGAGACCTCCTTGTTCAGTACCACGCCCAATGATCTCGTTCGTACGAATGCCCTGTAAAATGCAAAAAAATGGATACATAAGAACCACACAGTTTGGTTGTTTTGTCACTTGACTAACATATAATAACTTTAAGGATAGTGAAGGAATGTATATGAAGTTTTTAATTTCTATTTTTTCCGAAAAAATAATTGAACCTCTCTCTTTGACTTCACAAATTTCTCCACTGGCAGTCTCAATATGGGACTTCTTTGGAGATGACATGTCACCAAAGTCTTTAGGGTCATAAGACATGGTGTCCGTAGCCCCGTAATCAAAGATCCAACTCATTGATTTCTCAAACCCTTTACCTCCAAGTTTTTCATAGGAGTTCGCCACCATTCCTCCAAAACCAGTGCCACTTCCTTGCTAATTTTTAGTCGGATCTTCACCGCCACTTTTAGACCAAGCCCGTTTGAAATTAGATCTGAAACACTGGTTATTTTTCTCCTTATGACCGTCCTCCCACCATTCTGGATAGCCAACCAACTGGAAACATGTCTCTTTATTGTGTTTCTTCATCCCACAATGAGTGCAATACAACTTGGATTTATCTTCTTTCTCTTTAGATCGGAATTTAAACCTCTGTGCAGAATCTTTAGCAGCCAAACCCATTCCAATTTCAATCGAGTCAATATCAGAAGAACTTGATTCTAGTATATTAAGCCTGGCCACTTCCCTTCGTATTATAGCATATGTTGTTTCCACATAAGGAAAATTATCCTTTTTCAGGATATCTCTCTTGACTGGTTCCAGCTTGTCATTAATCGCCATTAGCAATTGATAGCGTCTTTGTTCTTGAGTCTTCTTATTGTAGATCTGAATGTCTTCTCGGTCTTTCATAGGGTTCGGATCTCGCCTATCTATAGACATCCACATGTTCTGCAGTTTGTTCCACAAGTCTTCTAGTGTGTCAGACCCTTGCCTTAATGAATTAGCCCTCTTATGAAGGTCAAACACCTGTAACGAATCTGTACCAGCACTGTATGTGGTGGCTAACCTATCCCAGAAGGCTTTTGCAGTGGGATATTGCGAGACATTATTCACCAAGCTGGATTCGAGATTCTGGATAATCCATGTGAAAACACATTGATCATCTTGTTCCCACCTTGGATATGTGTTGTCAGTTTTGGATGGAGGTGTCGGCTCCCTGTAATGTGAGAACCTCTCCCCCTTCTCCCAATTGCTTTCTTCATCAGGTTTGCCCATTGGACATAGTTGTCACCACCGAGTTTAATCCCTCGAGATAAATTCTCGGGGTTAGTTGTTTGTTGTTGTGTTCCGAGACCATTTCTCAGAATGGCAGCAATCTGCATTGTTAATTCATCAGGGATTTGACTGACCACGAATTCATTGCCAGCCATCTTTGTTGAGGATATTCAAAATTCCCAGAATCACACATGCTCTGATACTATGTTAAAAAACAAAGAGAGAAGTAGCCGCAGGAGGCGGCTAGGGTTTTGTGTTTATTAGAGAAAATTCCCTTTTGTATTGAACCGTTTTTTATTGAATCAAATCATTACAAGTTGCGTTTGTTTCACTAGCAATGGTAATAAGGCTCTCAATATATAGAGAACTTAGAGGCCTATACAAGGAAACTTAATACACTGATTTATAGGGAGAAGATTAAGGACAGTATGTGAAATCCCAAATTATAGTGGTCAATAGTTGACCCCAATTATTACTCCATGAATCCAGCTTCCCAAATTTAGTCGAATATTCTAAAAATGCTCATAAGGTCCGAGTTTCTGGAAAACTCAAAAAAAAAAAATTATATGGAAGACTAACTAAATAAGATGAAAAACCTAGCTGATAATTTTGCCCTATCAGGTTCACCTTTACCTATTGATCAACTAGTCTCTCATGTTCTAGCATGACTAGATTCTAAATATACCCCCATTGCAGTCAGCCTAGTTGAGAGTGAGGTCTATAACTGGTTTGACCTTCAGTTTACTCTACTGATTTTTTAGAGTAGACTAGAACAACTGCACAATGTTACGTATAATATTGATAGCCTAAACATATGTATTACAAACTATAAGAGTGAAAACAAACACAACAACAATATCTCTAACAACTATAGGGCTAACATTACCTATAAGGGGCAAGACACAACAAACAAAGGCAGGAACAACTCTCAACATGGGAAATCTAACTACAGGGATGGCATGAGTGGCAGGTACTCAACTCCAAACAGACCCATTTGTCAAATTTATGATAGATATGGCCACTTAGGACCTTACTGCTACTATAGAGATGATCTTAGTATCACGGGCTTTATTCTTAATGTTGAAGATAAGCCTACACAAGAATAATGGGCTTACATGGTTTCACAAGACCCAACTGAAGACAACGCCTGATTTATGGACAATGGAGCTAGCCACCAGGTCAAATAATAATGACTCAGAAAACTGAGTACTTTGGTAAGAAATCTATTACTGTTGGGAATGGTGAAAGGCTTAGGATTCAACACATAGGTAATACTAACCTGATAGCATTTACAAATAAATATTTAACCCTATAAAACATCCTACATGTTCCTAAAATCAACAAAAATCTTATATCTGCACATCATCATATCTTACATAACCCTATCTAAAATATTTTGCTTTGTTAAGGACAAGAACACAGGGAAGCTGCTGCTTACAAGGACAAATAAACAAGGGTTATACCAATTGGAGACCATCGCCAAGGATAACAAGTTCAGTATTAAGGGTTCTACTCAATTTTCAAAGGATTTTATTGTTCTAGTTTGTCTATGAGTCAGTCTAGTTCTAGTAAGTCTGTGTCCCTAATATAAGAATGGCATATGAGACTTGGCTACCCTTCAGATAGAGTCTTAGCTACTGTATTAAAACAATGTAACCTATCTTTATTACTAAAGAATGAAAATTTCTTTTGTGACTCATGTCAGTTTGGTAATTCCCACTCTCTACCATACAGCAAGTCTAACTCTCAGTCTAAATATTTTCTAGATCTGATACACTCAGACCTTTGGGGACCATCCCCCACTCTCTCTAAAACTAGTTTCAAATACTATATCCTATTTGCGGATGACTACTCAAGATATACATGGGTATATCCTTTAAAACAGAAAGGAGAAGCCTTAACTGTGTTTAAAACCTGTAAAACCTTTGTTAAAAATCAATTTAACAAAACAATTAAGGCTCTCCAATCTGATTGAGGTGGTGAATTTAGGTCTTTTGTATCTATTGCCAAATAATGTGGCATTATACTAAGGACAACATGTCCTCATACCTCTTCCCGAAATGGCAGAGCTAAGAGGAAGCACAAGCATTTAGTAGAGACAAGTCTTATCCTCTTAGCTCCGTCTAAGGTTCCTTTTAGCTATTGGTCAGAAGCTTTTCTCACTTCATGCTATTCAATTAACATGCTGCCTAGAGTCATATTAGGAGATTTATCACCTTTTGAAAAACTGCTTCAAACTAAACCTGACTAATCTTTTCAGAAATGTTTTGGTTGGACTTGTTTTTCGTGTTTGAGACCCTATTAGTCTCACACGTTTGAGTTTCACTCTACTAAGTATGTCTTCCTAGGGTATAATGACACTCATAAAGGCTATAAGTGTCTAAGTTCAATTTGCAGACTCTACATTTATAAAAATGTTGTTTTTAATGAACTGGAATTCCATTTTCTCACTGGTTTTCTAAATTTCAAACAACCTGAATCTAAGTGTTTGGTCACTCTTACTATTGGACTGATCACACCTGGCCTGCCTCATCTAACTTCTATTCCTGAGTTTAATCTTTTGAGGCACATTGTTCCTATCAATGTACCACTCAACTGTCCTAACACACACAAACTAAACTAAGCCACATCTACCATCACAGTCAAAGGAACATACATCACCAAAAAAAAATAACAATACACAGTCTGAGACCATCCCTATATGGACAAGTAACCAACGCATACTACACAAGACTATACACACAACCCTCTGTCATGTTTAAACAAACATATAAACAACTAGCAACGCACCAAACATTCCTAACCATACATAACATATATCATCACACTCCACACAAGCATCCACATACTCTCATTCCATGATGACAAGGGATACAAATGGTATCAGTAAACCTAACCATGCTTATCAAGGCCTTACCACCACTACAATAGGGGTTTCTACAGAGGCTACAAAATTTTCTGATGTAATAACTAATCATGTTTGGTATAAGGCTATGCAGGTGGAATTCAATGCTCTTCCTCAAAACAAGACTTGATCTTTGGTTCCTTGTGATCTTACCATGAACCTAGTTGGCAATAAATGATCTTGAAGGTCAAGTATAACCCTGATGGAACTATTCAACGTCATAATGCCAGACTGGTAGTTTAAGGGTTCCACCAAACAGCTGGTGTTGATTTCGCTGAGACTTTGAGTCCAATGATTAAAGCTTAGACTATCAGACTTATACAGACAATGTGTCTTCAAGGATTGATTGGTCAAACAATTAGACATTAATAATGTTTTACTTAATTGTGAGCTAACGAAGACAGTTTTATGAAACATCTTGATGGATTTTGAGGATACCATAAGGCTCTATAATGTCAGTAAGTTACATAAGGCTCTATATGTGTCAAGACAAGCTCCCGAGCATGATACTCAAAACCGAGAGACACCCTAATTCATTGGGGTTTCAAAAGTTCTAAAGCAAATGTTCAAGCCAACTCATTATTATCCTGCTGGTCTGCGTTGATGATATATTATCATAGGGTACTACCCTTTTCACTTAAAGAGGTTCATTAACAGGATCAGTTGTGTTTTTTCTCTAAATAATATAGGTGACTTACACTATTTTCTGGGTATCGAGGTTTAAAGAGATGATTCCGGCTTTAATCTCTCAAAACAGCAATACATTCAAAATCTACTCGCTATAGTAGGAATTACCAGTGCCAACTCTTGCTCCACTCCTATGTGTGTGTCTCCTCATTCTTCTTTACATGATGGATAGCCTCTTATGCAACCTACAACATAATGAAGTATATTATGATCTAATTTCTACACACACAGGCGGATATTGCCTATGTTATAAACAAGTTAAGTCAATTTCAGCAAAAACCTATAAATGTGCATCTACATGTTGTTAAAAGGGTTTGTTGATACTTATATGACATAGTAGCGCTGGATCTTCACATCAAACCCAACCC
Source organism: Limnanthes douglasii subsp. nivea (assembly GCA_036936605.1). NCBI lineage: Eukaryota > Viridiplantae > Streptophyta > Magnoliopsida > Brassicales > Limnanthaceae > Limnanthes > Limnanthes douglasii. The sequence continues at coordinate 221,582,232 of JAUPFV010000001.1, forward strand.
AAACCTGCAATTGAAGGGCTATACATATGCGGATTGGGCTTCCTCTATTGATGATTGTCGGTCTATTGGTGAATATTGTGTGTTCTTTGGTGAAACCCTAGTGTCGGGGTCTTCAAAGAAACAACATGTAGTGGCTAGGTCGAGCACCAAATCTAAGTATCGTGCCCTTGCTAATATTTTTGCTAGGCTTGTCTGGCTCTGTTTTGTCTTACAAAAACTTCACCTTCCTACTTCACAACCACCGATGATATGGTGTGACAATCTAGGGGCCAACTCCCTTGCTTCAAACCCTGTCTTTCATGCCATGACAAATCACATCGAATTGGACGTTCATTTTGTTAGAGATCATGTCCTTCAAGGCATTGTTGATGTTTGCTATGTACCATCTCATGACCAAATAACAAATCTGGTGACTAAACCTCTCACCCAAAGTCGCTTTCTCTTTCTAAGGGGCAAACTCAGATTGACAAATTCAACCCTTTACTTTAGGAGGGATATGAGAAACAAAACTGTTTCATGAATGGAAACTAATGGTTTTATTGAAACTAGTAACTCGAGCTTGTGTGGTGAGAGAGAAGAAAACAAAAAAAAAGAAGACGAGTCAAGTAAGTACTTAGAAATTCTCTAACCTAGATCATGTTTATAGTTCTCACTGATTATATTAAATACATTGTTTATAGTTCTCACTGATTATATTAAATACATTGTTTATAGTTCTCACTAATTATATTAAATACATTGATTATATAAAAGCACTCTTAATGTTTATAGTTCTCACTGATTATATTAAATACATTAATTATATTAAATACATATAGATCGCTGCGGATAATATAAAACTTAATAATTAAAAATATAAAATTAAATGTATTAATATAATGTAAATGATTATTTAATTGAAACTATTCATAAAAAACTATATTATATGAAAACAAAATTATATAAAAATTACAATAAAAACAATAAATTCTAATTAAATTTATAAAAAATATATACTTAATTTGTTTTTTAATTTTTAATCTTTTAATAAATTTTATATTTTTGATTTTTTTAATTATGATATATTATTAGTTACTAAAAAACATCATCTATTATAAAAATAAATTAATCAATAATAAAATTAAAATATAAATAATATATTCACGTTACACATCTCTATCATAAGTTTCTGATATAAAATATGTATGAACTTTTACCGTCACTATAAATTAAAATTATACCTTATAATTTTAACATTTTAACGTTATCAGTTATTTTTTAAAAATAAAATTTTAAAATTTTCAATTATTATTTGTGAATCTAAAATACTCATGATATTTAATAATTCTAACCTATAAAAGTAAAAATATAAATAAAAAGTTATCATATTCACGGTTACTATGTATAAAATTTTATATTATTAATATAAATTTAATAAAAAAAATTATGGCCTTCTTAACTTTTTTTCCCTGATTTAGATCGGATTTTTATTTGTTCTTGCTCTTTTATGTATTTAGAGTAAGTGATAGGTATGTTCAGAGTTTATAACTTATAGTTTGTGATGGATATGTTCTTAGTTGTTCATGTTTTTTTATATACTTGAAGCTTGTGATAGATATGAGTTTATAACTTATAGTTTGTGATGGATATGTTCTTAGTTGTTCATGTTTTTTTATATACTTGAAGCTTGTGATAGATATCTATTTTGCTATTTTTGATAAAAAAAACTATATGGGTCATAAATAAATACCAAAATAAGATAAAATTACACATCAATTTATTTTTTGTTATTATATTTTTTTCTAACTCTCTTTTACACTTTATTTATTTATTTTCTTAGTATAACTTTTAATAAAGAGATTCAAACTTCTAATGGCATAGATGAGATGAATTTATACAATAATACTTAAATCATATGCTTAACAGAATCACACTGCATAATATTTATATAATATCAATAAATATACTACCAAAAAAATTGAAATATGAGTATATTTTGTTAGGAATAGTACGATATTGTCCGCTGCGGCACCCGAAGGTCCTCACGGCTTTGCATTTGGTCCACTACCAAAGGCCTTATACCAATTAAGATATGTTCTTACTTATATACCACTGATCTTTCCCATGTTTAACCGATGTGGGATGTGGGACTTTGGTCGCAACCCTAACAAATCCTCCTCTCGAACAAAGTAACCACTTTAGCCTCCTCTCAATTGACTTTCATCCGCCCAATCTAATCAGGTTGGAAGACTACCTAACCATAGAGGCACTGCGGATGTTACTGCTCACCTCCTATTAGACCATTTGGTCTTGTTCCTTAGCGCCACTCCAATCAAACCACACTGCTTGATGAGCCACAGACACTCCGAACTAGGATCTCTAGAGTAGATCACCTTAAGCATGGCTACTGGTTCATCATGTTCGACCTCCGAGAATATTACCACCGTTGTATTCCGTTTGGGTCTGGCTCTGAAACCACGTGTTGGGAATATACGTGTTTGGTCCACATATTCCACCTCCGTATATAAGTAAGAACACAACCGATCTCAGCACTAGTATGATATTGTCCGCTTTGGCACCCGAAGGCCTTTACGGCTTTGCTTTTGGTCCACTACCAAAAGGCCTCATACTAGTTGAGATATGTTCTTACTTATATACCACCGATCTTTCCCATGTTTAACCGACGTGGGATGTGGGACTTTGGTCGCCACCCTAACATATTTATATAATCTTTTGGAGTATAGTCACTATTATGTTTATTTTTTATCATTAGCCTATATGAACGTCTAATCCACAAATACAACATACTAGTAGAGTTCATGTTTTCTAATAGAAAGCTACTTGCCTACTTATGGAGGTTCTTCCATTCCTGAATAAAACCTAATAAAGTACCCAAAAACATATAGTCACATAAGCAAAGGTATCAAAGATACTAAATATACAAAAGATTGTAACTACTATCAAACAAATATTAATAAAAATATAACCAAAGATATCATCTCAAATAGATTAGCAAATCCGAAATCAATTTAAAAATTACAAGAATGATTCTGAGGGTTTTGCGAAAAAGGAAAGGGAATTTTTTTTCGATTGGATCGGCTATCTAGTTAGTGAAAAATTGACCACGTAGAAGATGGAAAAGAACAAAGTTGTCACTCACTATAGATTCATCCTTCTAATTATCAAGAACATCGAGCTTAAACCCACTTTTTTCAGCTTCTCTGCCTTATGTGAGCTGTTCTTATTATATACTTTACGTTTTCTCATTATTTTCTAATTAGTGACTTCACACGAACTTTGGATCTTTAATTGTTTCATTTATTATGTAGTGTTGGTTTTTGATGATACATGATAAAACATTAATTTGGTTCGGTTATATACAAAAATATAACTTACATAAATAACCAAAAACAACTCACCATACCCACTGTGGTTTAAGGTAATTTCGCCTCCCACATGGGTCTATCTTGGATATAGTTGGTTTGTAAAAAAAACGGATGAGAAGAGCTTTAAGTTATGAAGACAAAATATTAAATAAAAGAAGTAAAAAGAATGTTAGATGAAAGTTACAACGAAAAAAATTAATAAATATACAAAAAAAGGTCACGTATATAATACGTGGCACGGAAACAAAAAAATTATTTAAGCGTAAATTAAATTTTATGACAAAAATAAATAAATAACATATTAATATAATATTTTTGTAAACTATTGTAATTAAAAATATAAATATAATTTCAAATAATATGAGATCATCATATATTCATTCCAAATATAATTATATAATAAAATTTAAAATTTTAATTGTATTTTTATTCAAATTATATGACAAAATTTAAAATTTATTTTATTTCTAACAAATTTATATTATGTCGATATGTATTAATTTTTTTTAAATAGTATAGTATTATAATTAAAAAATAAAAAATATATGTTATTTTATGTTTAACCGGTTAAAAAATGATCAAAACCTAAAATTTTAATATAATATCATTTTATTTATTATTTCAAATGAATTTTTTTTTCGTTAATAAAAATATATATAAAAAAATAATATATATATATATATATATATAATTGTTTTTAGGGAAAAAATAATGAAATCAGTTTGTTAGATATGTCGGTACTTTCAACACAAAAAGAAAAGTTCTAAAAAATTAAAAAATTAAAAAATAAATAAAATAGAATATTTGATTATGTAAAGTTATTAAAGTAGGAGGGTGAATGGTAAAGTATTAAGTTGATCAGTATTTTTTTGATTTTATATAATTTCATTTTTATTTTTATTTTTTAATTAATTTAAGTATTAAAAAAATTACATTTTTTTTATTGTTTTTTAAGTATTGAGATTTCTCTTTATGATATGTAAATTGAATGTATTTTTATGTAACTTGTTGTTCTTTTGTAGGTCAATTGATTTTCATTTAGGAGTCAAAATTAAATACATTTACCATTCAATTTATTTCAATATGTCGAGTAAAAATTATTAATTTTGTTAATATAATTTTGTTGGTTATTATATTTTTTTATCATATATGTCTATTTATCGTAATAGACAACGTCAAGAAAGTTATTAAAAAATATTACGATGGTTTATCATCGCGAGTACAACCACCCAACTATTCAAACATATAAAAACATTGGAAATTCAACGAGATCGATCATGAGTATACTTATTAATGAAATGTTAAAGATCTTCCCTATAACCAAATGATTCATCGTGATTTTGGATTTGAATTCGTCAAAAGTGAAAATTCAACCATACATGAACCAATACGAGTTCAAGCAAACATGAACCAATTCGAATTTTGAGAGTTTAAATTCATATTCTTTCTTATATTCTAGGATTATATAAGAGAGTTTTGAACCTTTATTCGTGTCACATAGATCACTGAAAGATAAATATCTGTAAATAATTTATTTTTTATTTATTTATACTATTTATAACATTTATTATATTATGTTATATTATAAATTATTATTTACTTTTTTGTTGGAAGGATTTCAAGATATGCATTTTTGTTTTTACCGCTCGCACAATTTTTTATTCAGTTGGGAGTTTACCATCCAACCAATTCACCAACTATCGACAATACTATTTTGGACAAATATTTGGCACATTATATGATTGGTTGTATGACCACACGCGAGCACACTTGTACATTTTGTACATTTGATTAATCTTTGTCTTATTCGACACAAACTAAATTTATGCTGTGCCTAAACTTGAGTCGTCACTCAACATGTAATTTGTTCGAGCCCTAATATTAATAAAAGAGTTTGGGTTAGCGCTATTGTATATCCACGAATGAACCTTGGTATATAAAGGGTTCAAGAATGCCCTTGAGTATTAATTTTTTAATCCTAATGGACCTATAACATAATCGTTTTTTATTATGTATTTAGTGTAAACGTTCAAAGTGTATGATCAACGTACTCTGAATTATTTATTAACCATCATTTTCTTCGTCTATCTATCTAAATTTTCATTAATCTCCATTTATCTCAACAAACTACCATAAACCCTAAAATCCATTGACTAGTATGAACATAATCCAAACATATCATTAGAGGCGTCTGTACAAACCAGAAGGAGCATATAGGACTTTCTTTAGTAGACGGTCATAATAAGAAAATATATTTTATGTAATTTCTAAACCTTTGGATTCTTATAGTCTAGCCGCACCCCCAAATCTTTTCGTCTTCGTTGTAGCTAGAACTCTAGTTACTGACGCCACACAAAATCTCGTTTTTATTTTTCTAGCGCAAAGCCTAGTTAATGTCGCAACACAAATACTAGTTTTTATTGCTCGTAGCCGTATCACATACCTTGGATACCACCACCATAGTACAATATCATACTACCATCACAACTCAAATTCAATCTATGAATGCATCACCAAATATCGCTGCCACCAATGCGTATTCTATTTTTATGATCAAATATCAAATCATTGGCATGCATCAAACTTATGCCGATGCGCTTTTGGCCATTAAGAATTTATCACAGCTGTCAAAGGGCCAACACATGTAGGATCCATTTTTGAAATCACATATCAACAAAAAACGCGATCCAAAATCCACCATCCTGACAACCAAGACCACTTAGAAGAATGCAATGATGCTTCATTTATTTTAGTCAGACACTATCGACGAGCGGCTAATCACACGCATGCCATAACCAATCATCACGTTGTGATCATAAAGAATATCTCCTACAAGATAATTTTTCTGAGATAGACGATCTTAGGTGCAACTCGAAGAAGAATCGACTGAAAACCATGAACACCATCATCCAAAATAATATTGGCTCACTCACAGAGCCAATCTCTAGTCCATCATCAACGTGATCACAATTCGCCTAGAGCCAAACCCAATTTTGAAGATACAATAGGTCGACGAGATTATCTCATAATATCGATAAACTTTCCTCTCTTCCACAGAGCACCTCCCAATGCTCAGACCCGGTCTGGGAATAACATTCAATTTGGACAAGGGAAACAAAACAATAAACATTGTCTGGAAATATTTCTGCTTGCCCTAGAGATAACGACAAGTTATCTACCCCGAAGATTTGATCCATCCAAAATGGATAAACACAACGCAACATGGCCATATTGAGAAATTTTAGTATGTGCTTTCTCCACGACCTTCTGAGGTATCATTCTAATATGGTGTCATTAATTTAATCTGGGCTTTGTTCATAAATTGTAATTCATCTAGACTACATTACATGATCAATATATCGGAAAATAAATTAATTTGCAAAGACATAAACTATATCATCTTTTGCAAAAAGGTACCCAATGAAAGCCTGCAGAATCACACTTGGAGGTTCGCATTCCGTTCGGGAATCCTACCCGACCTCATGCCCGAAGACATATTAAAATGCAAGGTTGTTACCTTTAGGTAGCTTATAGTACAAGTAAAGTAACAAATTAAAGTATACAAATATAATTGAGCAATCATGTTCGAAAGACCAAAAACTTATCTATCATACCACCCGAACTACTCCCAATATGAGGCCACCCATGTCGAGCAAGTTTAATCAGATACACATATTACTGAACCATCTCACTGATGTTATTCTTTTCAAATTAGAAACTCTTAAGCTGACAATACACAACCTACAAGAGGATAAAAATATTGCAATGATAAGGGTTCAAATATCTAGTACACTAAACTCACTGAGGACATAGGCACAATAAATGACCGGGCTCGAGATTTAGTATGTTTCTGAAAACTAAAAAAAAATAGCGACCCAAAGAGTCTCAAAATCAAAATAAATCTCGTAAGTATCATAATGATAACAACCATCATACTTAAGACCGTAGGGTCTTGAAAAACTAAATGAAATACCTTATCAAAGAGGGAAATGTTCAAGATTTATTCAAGTATTAAGTCTCTAATTCCTCAAACAACAACACGAGAGGTTGCAGCACCCTTGACTAACCAAACATGGCTCTATATTTAGTCAAAGAGGAATTCTTGGATCTCAATTTGAACAAGAATATTGTAGGAACTATTATTGGAGAAGAAACCCTCGCAAGTATCACTAAGACTTCCAAAAAACTCATAATGTTTTTAAAATTTGTTAATGGTAAAATAATTTTATTAAAAATGGTCTTAAATGACGATACATATGAGGTTTAGCTCGTACATGAACTTGTTCATGACTCTTTTATATTAGATCAACAATCCTTTTTCTGATCATTTTTCTTTGATGAATAATATCGGATTCGATAACATGGAATCTCAACTAGAGCTACTATTTCTATTCCATAACTATAGCAAATAGAGTCTCATTAGTAGTTGTTTTAAGGATCATCATATATGCACACACCACTTCATGTAAGAGATCATGAAATTATCCTTTAACAATATCAAGCTTCCCTTTGATGCCATTTTAAATAGTCATGTTAGTAAATTCTTCTTTCACATTAGCATGTAAATAATATGGAGTAAAGAATTATTGTTTCATCACATACATTCTACAAAAAGATGTAACCATATCATTTTGAAATCGGGGTCCATTATCAATCATAAGTACCCTCAAAATTCCATAAGTCTCTAATATTATGTTTTAAAAATCTATACCTCTTGAGAATAAGGTCTTATTAAAGGTTTCGACTCTATTTACTTGGTGAAATAATCTACAACTAGTATTAACAATTGCATTCTTCCTGTTGCCACTGGTAACGACCTAACTAAATTGATTCCTCGTCTATCAAACTGGCATGAAGAAGGGTTTGACCTTATGATTCCCCTCGGTAAATGACTCCTGTTAGAAAATTATTGAAAAATATCATAATTTTGAACCATATATTTAGCATCAACTACTAATATAGGGAAATATTATCCTTCTACTATAAAATATTGGATGAACCCTCTGCACCCACAATGTGATCCAACAACTCCTTCGTGTAGGTCTCTCAAGAAAAATAAAGCCTCGTATTTGCTTAAACATCTCAGAAGTGGTTTTGTTGTGTTTTGTATGTAAAGTACATCGTCAAAAATCACATGTTTTGTTCTTCACAATCGTAATGCTTGATCTTGAACTTTATCTTGTGGTAGCACTTGTTTTTTTTTTAAATTATAAATACTCTTGATGGCAATATATTCACATTAACTGAAAAAACCTTCAAATTTCTACCTCTGATTTAATGATAGACTATCTTGAAAAATAAATAAGGAACTCTTTTCGAAACAATCAAATTTAGCAATTAAATATACAATTATGTTTTGTAAATAAGGCACTTGTTCCTATATAAAACTTTTGAACTATTTATCTATATGATTTACTATTTCCAAGTATCCTCTCATATTTTTTTGCTTTGCGTTATATATTCTTTGAGATTGACTTATTACCAACTAGGTATGGGCATTCGGTTCTTTGGTTTGGTTCGGTTCTTTCGGTTCTCGGTTCTTTCGGTTCTTTAAAACTAGTACCCATTTAGGAACCGATTAAAATTCGGTTCGGTTCGGTTTGGTTCTCGGTTCTTTCGGTTCTTTAAAACTAGTACCCATTTAGGAACTCATTAAAATTTAGTTCGGTTCGGTTACATTCGGGTTTCGGTTCCAAATGGTTACTTTCTAACCAAATGGTTACTTTGTAACCAGAAGAACCGTTTGGAACCGAACCTGAAAGGAACGAAATGGTTATTTTCTAACCAAATGGTTACTTTCTAACAAAAAAAACTGTATGGAATTGAACCCGAAAAGAACCAAATGGTTATCTTCTAACCAAATGGTTACTTTCTAACCAAAAGAACTGTTTGGAACTGAACCCGAAAAGAACCAAATGGTTACTTTGTAACCAAAAGAACCGTTGGAACCAAACAGAAAACCATGGATATTCAAAGGTACTATTGCTTATTCGGTTCTTTATGGGTACTAATCGGTTCTCGGTTCCGAACCGAACCGAACCGAGAACCGTGGGTATTTAAGATAAGGAACCGTACGGGTATTTATAAGGAACCGGAACCGAACCGAATCCGTTATTTCGGTTCGGTTCGGTTCTTCGGTTCCATACCCATATGCTCATGCCTATTACCAACTAAGAATCCAATATCAAACAACTTATTATTGCCTCACAAATAAAAGCTAACTTCATTCTTGTTAGAAATGTCACATACCATCCTGGCTATTTGTGGTAACAATGCTAAACTCGATAACATGGCATATCTTTTCCCCACACGGAGTAACCAAAATGATCCCAATTTACTAATAAGGCTGTATCTTCTAGATAGTATAAATTCCTTATAATAGCGAGGTAAGTTCATATAAAAGTATAACAAAAGGGAAATATGTACATAATAAAAGGAAACCAAAAATTAAGGGTCATGAGACACATGTCATAACCAAAATAAGATGAGGACCATGAAGAATACGCCATAAGAGGTTCATAAAGAAAAACCACATGAAGGTCATGAAAAATAAACCATGCGAGGGTCATGGAGAAGTACAAGACGAGGGTCATACAGGAAGATACATGATGTGATTTAAACGGTTATGATGAAATGAAAATATTATCGCATGGCTACTAATAAAATAACTACACATTTATTAGAAAATATAATAGATATTTATGGCATGATAACGCATCTAAATTAGGATGAGATCAACTTTTAGGTGTGTCGACTACTACACATACCACATATTTCCCAAGATTAAAGGACTCAAGCGGTATGAGTAGCAGATGGTAGACAGTCAATCTGAGCGATGTCTAGTGCGTATTAGGGGGTAATCAAGACTAATGTGCACCGGTTGATACAATAACCCATGTGGAAACAGATTTTACACCAATTCTTAGAGAAAATCTTTCTAAGCAAGGTATGTCATCTAATTCGTCTAATTTTTATCTTTTGGAAATATATATTGAGTAATTAAAGCAAAAACAATTCAAGGCTAATTAGTTGCAATTTGAAAAAGGGCAAGAGGCCAAAGTTAGAATAGATAAGTTGACTGATGTGTTATAGTTGTTGACGGAGAAATTCATGTCATAATATAAAAGAACACATGGTTGAACAAAGAGGACAATAAGGCAAGTCGCACGAAAAAAGGAAAAAAACAAAGAAAAAGGGTGTTGAACACATAAGTGAAAGTAGCAGTAAAAAAGAAGAAGTTAAAGAGTGTCGATTATAATGATATGTTTGGTAAAATGGTTTTAAAGAAAAGTGAGAATAGGAAAGAGGTGGAGTATAACGAGGAAATACCTAAAATGACAGCTTACATACTTCAGGAGTCTCCATTTGATAGGAAAGTTCTTAAGGGAAAAATTTCCAGAGAGTTTGATTCATATCAGATGGATACTTATGATGGCTCAAAGGACCCTGAGCACCATCATGAAAAGTTTAGAAAAATGATGATAATATTTTAATGTAGTTGGTGTTCTACCCTATATAGGATCCACCAAAATGTTTAAATAAAACACACTCGATTGTTTCAATTGCCTACAAAAAAGAAAACATTGAGATTTCAAAAGCTTTTGAAATACTTTCAGAAGTCGATTTATTGATAACAAAACTTATAAAAACAAGAGTGACTTCATTATGTATTGTAACAGAGAAATGGGGAAACATTAATGAATTATGTGAAGAAATCTGTTTATGAAGATCTCTTTATAATTTCTATAGTAAATATGATAGACATTTTGGAAAGGTTGAAGCAATTTATCAGAGTCGAAAAGTATAATATGAGGTTTCTTATTTCCTAAAACCTCATAAGTCAAAGGTGTTGGTACCAGATATGAGGATTAACAACGAGGTTAATTGTGATGATGAAGTAAGAGCTCCACCATGCATACTAGTGGTCTTGTATATGATAATCCGACCTTGAGGTTTACTCGTATGATTGAGAATATTGCGGCCAATTTTAATGTAATGAAAGAGAAGGAAAGTACCAGTCTTCATACTCCATGCTAGCTTCATGCATCGAGAGATCTCATAGGTATTTTGGTGCATATCTTAATGATCATGGTTATGTAAAAATTGATTGTTGGCAGCTGCAGGACAAGATTCAGAGGGTAATCGATAGTGGTGAACTTGTCCAGTTCGTTAAGAAAAATGAAGAAGAAAATAATTAAGAGCAGCGTATTAAAGAGAAGAATAAAGAAGGATTGGAAAAAATTGAAGAGAATACATGAGAAATCATCAGCAGTTACATACTATCTATAGTGGTGACATGCTGTTTAGGACAAACCCATATTCTAGGGAAATTATAAAAAAGGACTTAGAGGTCCATTTGGTCGACAAGTTATCTGAGCATCATTATAGGAGACTACTTGTCAATTTTACCCTTAACAATGATATTTTGAAGGGATTTGTTACCGATAAACATGCATTGATAGTCAACTTATATATATTTGGGGTCATGGTTACACGAGTTTTGGTAGACAATGGCAACTTTGACCAATGTTATATTTAAGATAAGTTAGGAGAAAATGATCGGCATACCCTCGTATAAGCCTATTAATAGGTAGATCGTTAGCTACAAAGGAAAATTATCTAATTTTTAGGAGAATTTTAACATATATATTAACCGTTGGTTATTATAGTAATGAGAAAATTACGAGAACCTTTTTCATGGTAGCCTATGTCATTAGCTCGTATAACACAATTGTATGAAAGACATGGTTACATAGAATTGAGGCTGCGACTTGTTTATTCCAACGGTGCCTAGAGTATCCTATTGGAAACTCGGTGGGGATAATCAGAGGTAGTCAGAAAACAGCCAAGATTTGTTTATACAATCTATGTGGATACTAAGAACTTGGCTTAATATAAATCAGCAAACCCGGAGAAGTGCCATCAACCCGATCGGAGTGATAAATTTGAGACCAAAGTGGACTGATGAGTCCGGAATTATTCACCACTGCTCACTAAGAAAACCAGACAGGGGTAATTTGGACAATAGGTTCCCACTAAACTATCCAGACAGGACAAAAGTATTAAAACACTAAACACCTTTTGACTAAGCTAGGTGCTAATCTACTTAAGAACTAATGAGTCTTTAAACTCGACCCGGTTTTACAACTTGACCCGAAAGCCCATGAGTCCATAATTAAGGGTATAAATACCCAACCACTTTCATTAATGAGGGTAATGAACATTTAATACAACCAGACAGCTTAAATCTCTCACTACAAAACACCCAAACATTTAATACCTTTGAAATTCTCTAAAAAACTTGACAAAATTACCCTCAGTCCAAAATAATCCTCACCAAATTGGCGACCACAGTGGGAGTAGAAGGTGCCTGAATCTAGCCTTCAAAACCAGCAAGAAAAACCAATTCGGATGAATTCGGACGAGCAAGCGGTACCACCACCTTTGGTAGAAGTGGTAGGTGAGAACGATGAGTACACGATTGAAGAACGAGACAGTTTGAAAGCTGAAATCGAAGCCTTGAGAGTTGCTAAAAGGCGGAGTTAGGCTTGAAAGAAAAATCGAAAGTGTCAGCCATTCACCACACTGACAATCCAAGGGAGAATGACCCATCAGCAAAGACTAACTTGAGTACTAAAAAGACCCATGTTAGCTCCAAGAAGTCTCACCGGTCTAAACCGGTGGAGAGCTCAGAGTCTGAGTCCTCTAATAGCTCCTCGAATGTGGATGGACTTGAGGAGTCCTTGTCATTCTGCAGTGATGAGGGACGATCCAAGAAGCAAAAGTTGGTTAAAAAATATTCAAGAAAGAGGGACAGGCATGTGAGGTTAAAAAAGCATCTGGGAAAAGGGCCATCTCATAGCCACGGCCATAGCCGGAGGCATGTGGATCAGCTGTTGATGGATCCTTTCGCTTTCCATGATGAGCCATGTATTTTTGCAACACCTAATGAAGACACTGTCTTTAGTCGCGGCCGAAACTGGAGACAATCTCCATTGTCCTCCAAAATTATGTCCGGAAACCTTCCTAAGAGGTTTGATAGTACTAAGATGGAAAAGTATGATGAGAGCAAGGATCCTGACAATCATTTGGAACAGTTTAAAAAATTTATGATGAATTTTGATGATGATGACAAATTTCTCTGTAGAGCATTCTCTCAATATTTTACGGGGAGTGCTCTGAAATAGTAAAATAGCCTACCACAAGGGTGCATCAGAAACTTTGACACATTTTGGGTGGCCTTCCGGAGGCAGTTTGTTAGAAGTAAGGAGGTGAAGGGAAATGGAGACACTATTATCCATTGTGCCCAAGAGCCAAATGAATCATTAAAATACTATATAAGCCGTTTCGTTAATACAAAGAATGAGTTAGCTGATTGCTTTGAACAGGTAGCAATAGCTTCTCTAAGACAAGGATTAAACCCTGGGAATGTGGTCGATTCGGTGACCAGGAAGAAGGCCATGACGTGGGGTAGCTTATTAAACCAGGTGGGAAAGCAAATCAATGTAGATGGAACGAAAAAGACTAGGGTGCACAGGAAAGTGAGGTCAGCTGCAGCTGCACCAAACCATAATTAGTCCAGATACAATGCTAAGGAAGTCGGATAGGGTCCCAACAGGGCCAAGCAGACTCAATCTCACCTAGCTCCAGCTCAGAACCAGTAGTCTAGAAATAAACAAGGACCTTGGGTCCAACCGGAGTGGTTTGCTGAATTAAAAGAGAATATGGCAACCATCTATGACAAAACAAAAGATGAGTTACATTTTAGGAAGCCGACAACGCTTCAATCTCGTAGGGAAAGCTGTAATACTTATTTCTGTCAATATCATCATGATATTGGCCATAACACAGAAGATTGCATCGCTTTGAAACAAGAAGTGCAGAATCTGAATGAAATAGGAAAATTAGGTGCTTATGTCAAATGAAGAAGTGGGAATAGGCCTGATAATACTCATCGGATTGGCCCCAAAAACAATGCAGGGACATCGGCTCCGGACGGGCCCATGGTAATCTTTGAAAGATTTGATATGGAATAAGAGTATTTGGATCCTGATCCAGCCCGGAATAAGGTGGGTGTTATAACAGAACATACCAAGATATTATCTGGGCTCATAAGTTTTTTTGAGTCACTTACTATATTTGGGGGAGACACAATGACTGCGCCAACTCATTCTTCAAGGAAGAGGCATGTTCACACTCTGACTACTCAGTTAGAAGGAGGCATGTCCTCCTATAAATCCCAAATTCATTTCTCTTTATTTATTTTGATGAAGATAACTTAAGGGACATAGATGGTCCTCATGAAGATGATGTGGTGATAGGAGTATCGATTGGGGGCAATGACATCAGGCGAATTTTGGTTGACACTGGCAGCTCAGCCAACATTCTTTTTTTAAGTTCCTATAAACAGATAAAGAATCCAGCAGTGATTTAGCGTTCGAACAGGTCCATTGTGGGTTTCACTGGAAGCTCTGCGGACGTGGTCGGGGAGTTTGAGGAGGAGGTTTTGTTGGGCAAGGGCCCTTTCAAGAAGATGGTCAGGGTAATTTTCGTTGTGGTAGATTGTCCTACGTGTTATAATGCGATCTTGGGAAGATCATGCTCTCCAGGATGTATGTTGTGGCTTCAACGGTTCACCAATGTTTAAAATATGGTGTTCAAGGACAAGTGTGAGTTGTCCAAAGTAGCCAAAAAATAGCAAGGGAATGTTATGCAACTGCGTTTGCCCCTAAAACTCCGGGGGCAGTCCGGGTAAACGAAGATTAGCAGTTGTTGGGGCCCTATGGGGGTGAGGGTGAAATTGATGACCCCGGAGAGACCCCTGGTGTTTTGATACCGATTAAAGAAGTTGAAACCCACTCTTTGGATGAAAGAAGAAATGTCAAAATTGGGTCTAAGATGACACTATAATTGAAGAATAAAGTGTTGTCCTTTTTGGAAAACCACCAACATGTTTTTGCTTGGTGTAATGCTGATATAACCGGAGTGCCTGCGAGTGTTATATCACACCAACTATCCATCCGAAGAGATGTAGCGCCTGTTGTGCAGAGAAGAAGAGCTTTCTCTAAAGAAAAAGCAGATGTCATAGTTCAAGAGGTTGACCGGCTTACCAAAATGGGGCACATAAAGGAGTCTCAATACCCTTTATGGACAACCAATCCAGTATTAGTAAAAAAGAATAATGGGAAATGACGTATGTGTATCAACTTTACTGACCTCAATAGGGCTTGCCCAAAAGATCTGTATCCAGTCCCCCGGATATATCAGTTGGTAGACTCCACATCTAGGAACAAGTTATTATCCTTCATGGATGCCTTCTCCGGTTATAATCAAATACAAGTGGATCTGAAGGACCAGGAACACACTAATTTTGTTACAGATAGGGGCCTCCATTGTTACAAGGTGATTCCTTTTGGGTTGAAGAATGTTAGGGCTACCTATCAGAGGTTGGTGAATAAAGCGTTTGCTAAATATGGAAGTATATATTGATGACATGATGGTAAAGAGTGTGGAAGAATAATTACACTTAGCAGATCTTCAAAAAACTTTTGCAAACCTGGAAAAGGTTAATTTAAAATTAAATCCAGAAAAATGTGTCTTTGGGGTGCAGTCCGGAAAGTTTTTGGGGTATGCGATAAGTGAAAAAGGGATACAGCCTGATCCAAACCAGCTTGATGCCCTGTTACAAATGGATCCTCCTCAGAATATTAAAGAAGTGCAAAGGTTGATAAGAAGGTTAGCTGCTTTAAATCGTTTTACCTCAAGGTCTTCGGACATGTGTGCCCATTTTTCCACACTTTATAGGGTGTTAAAAACTTTAACTGGTCTCCACAGTGCGACCAGGCGTTCAATGAAATAAAAAAACATTTATTTTCCCCCAAAAATCTTTACAAACCTATTGATGGAGAAACACTATACATATACTTGGATGTGTCTGAGTGTGCTATAAGTGCGGTGCTGGTCAGAGAGGTGGAGAATATTCCTCGTCCGGTATACTACATCAGCAGGAGTCTGATGGATGCTGAAAAAAGGTACTTGAAGCTTGAAAAACTAGCACTAGCCTTGGTGATTGCTGCCAGAAAAATGAGGCCCTATTTTCAGTCTCATTCTATTGTCATCCGGACATCTTTCCCCTTGAAAAATCTCCTTCAGAAGGCGGACATATCAAGCATGATGACCAAGTGGTCAGTATAATTGGGTGATTATGATATTGATTTTGCCCCTCGGACTGCAATCAAAGCTCAATCTGTTGCTAATTTCCTGGTTGAGTTCCATTCGGATAGGAGTACCAAGCACGCTGCAGATGAGAAAACTAAAAAGGTATGGGTTGTCCGGACAGATGGTGGATCAAGTACCATGGGTTGTGGTGCTGGGATATGTTTAACCTCTCCGTATGGCGATAAGTTATACCAGATTTTTATGTTTTTCTTTTAGGGCTTCTAACAATGAGTCCGAGTATGAAGCTGCTATAGCTGGTCTGAAATTAGCTTTTCTATGTGGGGCCAAAAGGGTCAGGTTAATGAGTGATTCTCAGCTTTTTATCCATCATTCCCAAGGCCAATCTGAGGCAAAAAAAGAGCAGTTGATTAAATACTTGTTCAACCTTAAAGAAGTGGCAGCTAACTTCAAAAATGTCAGCTTTGAGCACATACCTAGATCGGAGAACACACTAGCAGACTCATTGGCAACCATAGCATACAATGAGTCCTACCCATGTATTCATGTGCAAGAATGTCCATCCATACAACCCAATCAGGGCAAGAAAGAGGAGGAAAATTTAAGTATACAAGTGGTTCAACCCAAAGACTGGAGATATCCCCTTCTTCTATACATTTCTGATGGCATTTTGCCTCCAGAGAAAGCTTTGACAAGGAAAATGAAACATAGCGCTCGTGGTTTTTTAATCATAAGAGACATCATTTATAAGAATTCATTTATTAGACCTCTGTTGCTTTGTTTGGGATTGAAGAGTCCTAAATTGTGCTATCTGAACTACGTGATGGTGAAGGATCAGCACACTGTGGCTATAGAGCTTTAACCCGAAGGATTTTGTTGGCCGGATACTACTGGTCATCCATAATGGCAGATGCCAAGGAGTTGGTAAAGAAATGTGACCCATGCCAAAGATATGGTAATGAAATTCATATCCTAGGTGTCCCACTAGAGTCAATTTCTGAGCTAATGCCTTTTGCTCGTTGGGGACTTGATTTAGTAGGCCCTCTACCTATGGCATCCGGAGGGTGTAAAACTATTACTGTAGCTATTGATTATTTTTCCAAGTGGATAGAAGCAGCCCCCTTGGCAGGAACTACTTCAAAATCTGTTATAAAATTTATCATGTCTAACATTTGTTGCAGATATGGGGTTCCACAAAAGATAACCACACATAATGGGCCATAATTTGATAACAAGGATATGGAGAGTTTCTGTGCCTCTAGGGGCATTCAGCATTGCTTCTCTTCTCCTTTCCACCTACAAGCGAATGGTCAAGTTGAAATGGCAAACAAGGTCCGGTGTCAAAAAGAATTTAGAAGGGACTGCAGGAAAGTGGCCAATCTATTTAGAAGAAGTGTTATGGGCGTACCAGACTACTTTTGGAGCTGCTACACAAGAATCTCCTTTTGCCTTGGTATATGGGATGGATGCAATTGCACCTATAGAAGCAACTCTTCTATCATACATAGTCCACAATTTTTCCAAACAAGCTAATGAAGTGGAAATCAGAAGTCAATTGGACTTAATAGAAGAAAAAAAAATCAAGGCTCATCTTAGAGCCACCCATTATTAAGGCTTGATGAGGAGAAGATTTGCTTCCAAAATCAAAAGAAGGAATTTTCGACCAGGGGACAAAGTATTGAGAAAAGTCTTCTTGCATACTAAGGAGAAGCAGTTCGACAAGCTAGCTCCAATCCGGGAAGGGCCTTATGAGGTCTCCGAGAAACTTAAGCCTGAGACATACAGGCTTCAAGACAAAGATGGGAGAATCTTAAACCACCCTTGTAACATTGAACACCTCCGATTATATCTGGAATGAAAGTTCTGTAAATATTTACTTGTTTAAAGTCCATGTAAATATTTGGGGGCATACTCTTTCCTACCCTAGTGTCCCGGGGAGGTTTTAATGAGGTGTCCGAATTTTTTCAATAAAATTTGATGCCTTCTTAGAATATTCGGAGTGTTTTGATTTACAGTTTCTTTAAGGTCTTTAAAGGATCTTTGGCAGATCGGATTGAGCTGGTGGAATGATGACCATTTAACATTTGTCATCGAAGATTTTAAACATTCTCATCTTAGATACTTGTAAAATAAATAAGGGCTATTTAAACACCAGCCATTGAAATTAAGCAAATATGAAACAAAGCAAAAAATTAGCAAAGTAAACCTATCCTGCTAAAACCGGATGATAATATTAAAACATAAAATATGTTTTGGCCATCCAAGGACTTTGAGTTTAAAGAAAGGCTTAACCAGACTCAAACCGGACGCAGTTACAAAAATGCCTTGGTCATCCAAGGACTTTAGTATTTCATAAGGATAAGAAAAACAAAATAAGAAAAGATAGTTAAAACATCATGGCTAATTCCCCTTCGAGGTTCCTGCATCATCTTTTTTCTTAGGATCTTTGGATTCATCACTGGAGCTCTCTCCGGTTCCTTCTTCTTCATCAGTAGTGGAATCTATTCCACTACTATAGCCATGCCGATCACCTTCTACCATAGTATGAAACGGGAGGTCCTCATACTTTACATATATCCATAAATCTCCAAAGGTTCTCTTCGGAAATTTCTGGTGGACAAGAAGTACCATATCAGACTTGACCTTTGCATATCTTACTTCCAAGGAGTCTATCACCTTATTGGTATACGCATCAATCCTTGCATGGATTGTCTTTTCCTGCTCATTCACCAAGTCTTCTTTCTCCTTGGTAACCTTGGACACAACCTCTTCGAGAGAAGTCTTGTCACCGGACAAGGTTTGGATGACATCATCCTTGGTCTTCATGACTCCCTTTAAGGTGGAAAGATCTCTTTCCAAACCAGAGCATTTGCTTCGGAGCTCTGTGTTAGCTGTCTCCGAAGTGACCAGCTTGGTTTCCAATTCTTTCTTCTCCTTCTTCAATTCCTCGATCTACTTCTTCAATGCCTCAATAATCTGGTTGTCATTAAGAAAGTCAGTGGAAAAACTCTCATTGTCTATGTTGAGGGTGTTGATGAGGGCTGACTGACTTTTTATTTGCCTCTCCAAGTTGAATACTGGCTGAATATGGCCCAACAGAGAGTGAGTCACCGTATCGTTTTCCCCTGAGACAGTGAAAGACTTACCATTAAAGGTCACCATATTGGAGGAACTTGGGGGAAGGTAGGGGCCAGCAAAATCGTCTTTTTCAAACTCTCCGAAGTAAAGAACAATGTTTTGGAGGCCACTGATGTCAAATCCTTCTAAATATCCTCCGGTACCCTTTCCGGTGTGTAGATCGGTGGGGATTTTCTATGCCTGGGTGGAGTCAGTTGGATCAGCCGGAGGTAAGGACTCTGAAGGGCGGAGGACTACTTCATCCACAAATGAGACCTTCTTCTTCTTAGCAACCTTCTCATCATTGCTAGCTCCCATTTTCCGATCTTTTTTTGGAGGCCTTGGTTGATTTTGGGGTTCACCTGCCTCATTAATGGACTCATCTTCAACTACTTTAATCAAAGTAGCATCCTTTCCTCCTCGGGCCTGCTCTCCTTGGCTTTCCAGAGCAATTTTCCCTGCAGCACCCCAAATAACCCCTGCTGCAGCCTTCTTTTTCTTGCCCTTCCCTTTCCTTTTGCTTGGGGCTTTGGCTCTGGAGGGCAAGGCAAATTTACCATCCTTCTCCTCCGTTCTCTGAAGTATAACAGCCGGAGGAGATGGTGTAGTCAACTTCTCCCAAATGAGATCTCTTTGGCCCATAGTGTTCCAAAGGTGGGACCTCATCAAGTTGTCTGAGGTAAAGCAATTATGGAAGGGGTTCCCCCAACGATCAGCAGTCCAAGCATTCAATTTGGAACATGTGGCCTGCCCCTCCTCCACATAGTCGGAGAACTCCTTCGGCAACACTGATATAAAAGAAGAAGTAAAATACTTACATGAGCTTTTCCACCTATTGGTGAGCATACTAGGATTGACATCAGCCTTGATTGTTTTCCCATTCTCCCACGTCCCGCTAATGAATAGGAACTGGGTTTTCCAGTTTTTCTCTGACTCAAGTAGATCATCTACCACTTTAAAGTAGTCTCCCATATTTTAGTGGTAGAATGGGATATGATGGTTTTTACAAAGGCTGGCCACTGCAGCAAACTGCTCCATTGGGAGAGGAATTCCGGACAGCCTTGACGCTATAATGCAAGCGAGGAGAGTATACCAAGCATTCAGACTCAGCTGGCTTAGACAGAGTTAAATCAGGTGGAAATATCTGACGATTTCTGGATCCAAGGGGAATCTAAGCCCTAGTTGAACAATTCAGTATAGATGACGATGTCGTTAAGCTTGCAGTCCATCGGAGTCTCCGGTGTGACTGGTATCCTCACCTTAACAGATTCAGGGATCCCCCACTTGTTACGAATCCATCCCAGCTCAACGGTGTTAGTATAGACATAATTAATGTTTTGCATGGCCAGCAGATACTTCACATTGACCTTGTGAAAACAAGGTCCCACTTTGCCTTCCAGACTCTCCAGATGGATCATGAAGACTTTCTTTTTTCCTTTCCTCTTTTTGTCAGAGGCAGCATCTCCAGTTTTCCCGGAGGCTTCAGTTTCAAATGGAGCCTCTTCCAAACAATCCTCCATCACCTCTTCCATCAATATGGAAAGTTTATTAGTCATTGTGGATGGAAGAGTGCTAGTTTGTGGCTCAGCAGTTTGTCCGGACGGTTGAGAGTCAGTCTCTCTTCACGGTCTAGTGTCCGGTTGGGGCTCAGCTCTAGAGGACTTGTTATGGGAGGAGATTCTGGTTGCCTCGGATCGGGAGGGTTTATCTCTTGGGGATCTTATAGATGTCTCTGATCTAGAGGCTTTGTCTTTGGTCGCAGACTTAGAGGCCCCCGTTTTGGAGGATTTGGGTTGTGAACCTATTGCTTGGCCTTTTACCAGGCATGTTGTCCGGCGAGGGTTGATTTTCTCTGGGGATTGCTCAATGTCAGATCCCATAGCGAGAAATGGAGAAGGCTTTCTGACACTCGATACTGCTTTCTCTTGCACAATAGAAGGCTGAGACTCCTGAACCGATGAGCCTGAAGGGATTGGCAAGAGGTTTGGTTGTAATAAACGTCTAGGTTTTGTGTTTTTTGCAGAAGATGATCCTTGATCAGCTTCTAAGGATGGTGAATTAGGTTTACTGCTTGGAGAGACTGGAAGGCCAACAACGATACGTCTCTCACGTTCAACTTTTTGCGCTTTTTCTAGTTCAGAAAGATTTAGCCAACCACCTTTCACGAGAGCGCTTCTCGCTGTTAACATAAAACTACCCAAGAGAAGTTTTTAAAAAAGAGGTAAAAAGCTCTGAGAGAAGAAAATGCCAAGTGATGAAGATGGTGAAACAGTAAAGGAAAATAATTTATAATAGTGAGGCAAAAAGTTACTGATACCTAGGAGAAAACAAAAAGACTTAGGCAATGATTGAAGGCGGCGCTGACGTAAGAAACATTAAATGCAGGAGTTGCTTTTTGGGCTTAGTGGGAGCGTCGTTCTAGGAAGAAAACGGCTGGTAGAACGAATCAAAGTGCGACACGTGTCCCACGATCCAGAGAAAAACTCTTGGAATTTTGAGAAGGATTCAGTCCGGATAAGCCTTGAACTAAATACATAAGCGATCCGGAAAATATTGTTGTTGGCTAAATGAGTTTTTTAGTCCTGCCAAATATTTTTTACAAAACCTGAAAAATGGGCTACTGATGAGTCCAGAATTATTCATCACTGCTTACTGAGAAAACCGGACAGGGGTAATTCGGACAATAGGTGCCCACTGAACTATCCGGACAGCACAAAAGTACTAAAACATTAAACATCTTTTGACTAAGCTAGGTGTTAATTTACTTAAGAACCAATGGGTCTTTAAACTCGACCCGGTTTTACAACTTGACCTGAAAGCCCATCAGTTCATAATTAAGGGTATGAATACCCAACCACTTTCTAGTATGAGGGTAATGAACATTTAATACAACCAGGCAGCTTAAATCTCTCACTACAAAACACCCAAACATTTAATGCCTTTGAAATTCTCTAAAACACTTGGCAAAATTACTCTCAGTCCAAAATAATCCACACCATGGATGATCCAAGATATGAGGTACAATATAGATTTTTTTTGGGTAAAGTAGTTAAGAAAACACTAGCAAGGAGGCATGTGGTTAAACTGAAAATCAAATAAGTCAAAGTTTCAAATTTAAATTAGTGGAATTGTTAAGGAACAATTTAGAATTTTTTGTTTGGAGAGCTGATGATGTATCCGAGGTTAGTTCATCTGTCATATGTCCCAAACAATCACTTGATAAAAGGTTGAGGTTGGTTTATCAAAAGTGGATGGATTTCTCTTCTTAGACGTCAGAGACCATTGTCAAAGAGGTGGAAAGGTTGTTGAGACTTGGACATATTAAAAAAACGAGATATCTAACTTGGGTAGCTAATCCCGTATTTGGTTAATAATAAAAATGGGCAATAAATAATGTGCATAGATTTTATTGACCTCAACAAGTCATGTCTAAAGGATGATTTTCTGTTGCTCCATATCGAGCAATTGGTAGACGCAAATTTGGGTAGTGAATTTTTATCATTCATGGACACATACTCAGGGTACAACCAGATTTGAATCCACCCACATGATGAGGAGAACATCGTTTTTTTGGCAGAAATAAATTTATATTGTTACAAATTTATGCTTTTTGGTTTGAAAAATTTAGGATCGACCTACCAAAAGCTCATTAATCAGTTATTTGGAAACGGTTATGAAATTACATGGAGGCATCCATACACGATATAGTTGTGAAACAAAGTAATGAGGATCATCATATTAAAGTTTTGTTTGAAATATTCAAGAATCTGAGAAAGTTAACCTTAAATTAAAATTTTAAAATTGTTAATTTAAATCTATAGCAATTGACCTTAGCGTTACACTATCTTTCTACAAATTTATTTTCCTCTAAGGAATGTGCTATAAAACTAAGATATCTCGGGAAGGCTCACTCAATGGACTATAAAATTGGGAGAATATGAGATTTTGTACGAACCTCGTACTACAATCAAAGGCCAAGCGATCGTAGACTTTATAACTGAGTTCGTGAGTGAAATAAACGATGGCGAAGATGATATATAGTCAGGCCTAGAAAAATAAATTAAATCAGTAGTTGAAGTTGGTGGAGCTTCAAGTCCTAATACAGGAGGAGCTGGAATCGTCTTGAAAGTACCATATGGTGAAAAAAATCAGATAATCGATAAAATTCGGGTTCGATGTAAGAAATAATATGACTGAATATGAGGTCATGTTGAATGGTTATGAATTGGTTCATATTTATAGATTGAAACTTATACGAGTGAAATCTGATTCTCAATTGATAATAAATCAAGTAAAAGGCGTATACTAGACAAATCAAGAGAATGTGAGAGGGTACCTAGAGGCATTACAAAAATGAGAAAATAAATTTGAAAGGGTTTAATACCAACATGTACCTTATATAGAAAATATCTTATATAGAAAAGGGTACGAGTTTGATGCTATGATGTTTGAAAAAAAATGAGGTCATTTTTATTCTTAAAGATCTGCAAAGGGTTGTTGGGATTCATTATTGGCATAAAAGTTTGATCATGCGCTTCCTTCTCGCGGATTTTTATTGGCCAAAATTAGCAACAAATGCGAAGGCCATTGAAGAAGGATGTGATGCCTATCGAAGTACACTAATATAAGACATTTATCAAGCAAACCAATGAGTCGAGTTCCAGTGCCTTGTCCATTTGATAAATGGGGGATCGACTTAGTAGGACTCCTACCAATGACTACAAAAGAAAAAATAAGTAGTGACTGTTGGCTACTTTACAAAATGCCCTGAACCAAAATCCTTGTGCAAGACAAGGGCCTAAGAAATCTGAGACTTTTTGCAAAGTCAGATTTTGTCGAGGTTTGGGGTTCCAAGAATCTAAATGGCATATGACGGACCTCAACTTCAAAATGAAATGATGGCATTGCTTTGTATAAAATATAGGGTATAACAACATTTTTGACTCCGTATTACCTCCAAGAAAATGGACAAGGAGAGGTGACGAACATAACTATTATAAATGGAATAAATAAATATATCGAGAGAGCTAGGGGAAAGTGGCCAGAAAATTAGCATATGTGCTTTGTGCGTACAAGACAACCCCTAGATTTCATACAAAAGAAACTTCGTCTCTTTTAGTATATGGGATGGAAGCTGTAGTTCCAGTAGAGATCATCAATTTTAGTCACGAAGTAAGATATTATTTGAAGGAAAAAAAATGATGAAGAAAGACAAACGTCCATTGATTCTACTGAAGAACGACGAGCTCAAGCTTGAGTTATGGCTAAATATTATAGAAGTTTAATGAAGATTGTATTCGATTCAAAACTAAAGACCAAAGTGTATGAAGAAGGTAACCTAATCATGAAGAAAATCTTGTAAATGACAAATGATAAAAACGTGGGAGAACTAGCTCTAAATTAGAGAGGAGGTACAAAGTTATCTCTCGAGGACATCATGGGGCACATCGGTTAGAATATATGGATGAAAACTAGGGCGGTCAATTTTTTACACGACCAGTAAACCCAACACGAACCCAACCCGATATTTTGGACCCGATGAAATTAAGACACGATACGAACCCGAATCGAAAAAAAAACGGGTCAGGTTCGCTTGGGTTCGTTTCACCCGAAACTGACCTGTAAAAACTCGAAAAGACCTGTAAACTCGAAACTAACCTGTAAAACCTAAAAAGACTTGTAAACCCGAAACTGACTTGTAAAACCCAAAAAGACCTGTAAACCCAAAACTGGCATGTAATACCCAAAAATACATATAAACCTGAAAAGACCCGTAAAACCCCAAAATACATGTAAACCCAAAAAAACCTGTAAAATAAAACACCAAAAATACTTAAATAAAACTTTATTGATAATTATTATTTTAAAAAAAATGAGTTGTAAATTAAAAATCCAAAAACATATGTAAAACTTCATTGATATAATTTTCTTTTTCAAACATACATTTATAAAACATATATTTCTTAAATGAAGAGATAGATTTATATAAAACTATAAGTAATAAAATATTTAACGTTGTAAATTTAGAGTTCTTATTATTATTATTAGGATTGTTATTTTAAAATTAAAAGATATCAAATAAATAACACCTATAAATAACTAAATTAATATAACGAATTTAACAATTCTAAACTTAACACTCATCGTCTCAAATCTAAGCCTTCATTCTAAATCTAGCACCAATCTCCATTCTAAACCTAGCTGTAGCCTCCAACCACATTTTCATCTCAAATCGAATCTCCCTTTTTCATTCGAAGAGACTCCTTCAACCTTTTTCGTATTTTCTTCAAGTACCAAAATCCAATCGTCATCTTTATCCTCAAATCTGAGAGGTATTGTTCTTAATTGATGAATTCGAGCTCTAATTAAATCTTTTTCGAACGATTTACTTTCTTTATTTATGCATTTAAAAGCTGAGTACAGCCAGCTTGTTTGTAGTTTTGCTATAGATGGGTGTTTATACGAATTTTTTCCTGTTTATTTATACAAATCTCGTCTTCCAAGATCTTAGTTTCTTCACTTTCCCTCTAAAGCTCTTCACTCTCTCAACCTAACATATGCTTTTTTTTTCTTGCTGATTTTGCTTTGTAGCCGACTGTTTTCAATTCTGAATTCTTTTAATTATGGAAATATAGTGAAATCTTGTATAGGAATATGTGACACTTATATATTTGTTATAGTTATAGTTATATAGGAATACAATAGTTGAATCTTGACTTTGTATAAGATAGTCGACTGTTTCAGTTTTGAATTCTTTTGATTATGTAAATATAGCAAAATCTTGTATAGGAATATAGGACACTTATATATTTGACCAAAATCAAACCGAAGAATTGAATGTCCATACTTGGTTCACTATCTCATTTTACCATTAATCATACCGACAACACAGATTTTCAGAAATATAATACTTATGAACATGAAAATGACGGTAACAATGAATGAAGTAAAACTCAAGTTATATAAATTGAAGAAATTATTGATGATGCTAACAACCAACCAAAATCTCCTGAATACTCTTCATTGCATTAAGATCTTTAACAACTTGTCAACATCATTTACTGTAGCCTCATATTTTTTTAGTATAAAAATTTACATTCTCTTTTGAAGAATTGGCCTCAACCTCCCATTAATAGCCAATTCTGGAAAAATAACCGATCTAGTCATCTTGTATAAAAATATAGAACACTTATATATTTGTTATAGTTATACTTATATATGATAGTTAAATTTTTTAATTGTACTTATATGTTTGTTATAGTTATAATTATATTGGATAGTGGAATTTTTTCATTATATTTATATAGGATATATATCTATTACTGTTATATAGGATATTGAAATGAAGATTTATGATAGAGAAAAAAATAAAGTTAAGAAAATGTTAAAGTTAACTTCGGGCCGAATTAGTTTGACATCTGACCTATGGACCTCTATCATTACTGATGGTTATATTTATCTCACTGCACATTTTATTGATAAAGAATGAGTTTTACAAAAATGTGTTCTGAATCTTAGTTATACGCCGCCTCCTCACAATGGTGTGTGTTTGTATGAGAAATTGCATATTATTCTTGATGATTGGAATATTGAAGATAAACTATTTGCTCTTACGTTAGATAATGTAAGTTCTAACACCGCTTCAGTTGATAAGTTGATAACCCAACTGAATTTGAAAGATGCACTTGTTTGTTATGGAGATTCTTGCATGTCCGTTGTTGTGCACATGTATTAAATTTAGTAGTGTAAGATGGATTGAAACAAATCGATATATCCGTTGATAAAGTTTGTGAATGTGTGAAGTATGTTAGGGGACCACAAGCAAGGAAGCATTAGTTTTTAGAATGTGTTAAGCATATGTCTTTAGATTCTACTAAGGATTTAAGGCAAGATGTACCTACAAGATGGAACTCAACTTTTCTTATTCTTGAGAGTGCTATGTTTTATCGTCATGCATTTTCTCATCTAGAATTGAGTGATTCAAATTTTACTGTGTGTCCAGCCCGTAAGGAGTGGGATAGGATAGAGAAGATTAGCAAATTTTTGAAGGTGTTCTATAATATTACTTGTGCTTTTTCCGGAAGCAAGTATCCTACATCGAATTTGTATTTTCCTTTGGTTGTCATGGCACACTTGACTTTGAAAGAAGGGTTAAGAAGTGGACGAGTACATAAGAAAGATGGCTCATCAAATGTGGGAAAAGTTTAGGAAATATTGGTCTGATTGTAGTATAATTATGGTTATTTCATCATATTAAATCCTTGTTACAAACTTCAATTTGTAGAGTTCTCTTACCGCAAAATATATGTTGAGGATGGTTATGAACATGAATTTGACAAGGTTAAAAATAAGTTATATTCTCTTTTTGATGAGTATGCGAGCAAGACTTCTATTGAAGAGACTTTATCTTCGGATAATATGGGAAGTACTCGATTATCATCGATGTGCGGACTAGCAAATGACTTCATGAAGGTATTTTTTATACGTAATATGTTATTGCTATTGTTATTAAAATGTTTATTTAATTTCATTTGTTTCAATCTATATATGATTGTGTTTGTGCATGAGTTTGATGATTTCAAAAGTGATGCATGTAGTGGTTTATAAAAAACCACACAACTCGAACTATATTTAGATGCACCAAAGGTGAAGGGAGATACAAAATTTGATATCTTAGCATATTAGAAAATAAACCAATATAAATATCAAGAACTTGCTACCATGGTTTGTGATGTGTTGTCCATTCCTATATCTACGGTCGCATCAGAGTCTACATTCAGTGTTGGAGGTTGAGTTCTTGACCAATTTCGTAGTTCGCTTAACGTATTGAAGCATCCTTAGATCATCATACATGTGAAACTATATAACAAGAACTTGTAATATGGTTATGCGTTTTCCCTTCTTGCGGCCCGAGATGGTTTTTTCAATAAGGCACATTGTAAGCAAGTTTGTTAATAAATAATCTTTTTATAAAA
Source organism: Limnanthes douglasii subsp. nivea (assembly GCA_036936605.1). Classification (NCBI taxonomy): domain Eukaryota; kingdom Viridiplantae; phylum Streptophyta; class Magnoliopsida; order Brassicales; family Limnanthaceae; genus Limnanthes; species Limnanthes douglasii. The sequence goes on from JAUPFV010000001.1 coordinate 221,610,865, forward strand.
AAGGTTAGTTATATTCGAAAAAGAGAACCTCAAGAGAAATACATATATCTAAAAGGTGAACCAGATGTTAAATATAATTATTTGAAGTGGAAAGATAAATATTTGAGTTTGATAACAACTACAGATAATTAAAGATAGTTCTTTAAGCTATAAATTCAAACAACCATGCAAAAAAATATATGAAATGAGGTTCATATATAATGAAAATTAAGCGAGCATGGTTAATAAACTAAGTCTAAGGTTGAAAAAACTAGTAGGTTATGTAAGTGGTCATACTGAGCAATGACTTAAAATGTCGAAGTAACGAAAAATATTAGTAAACCAAGTGTAAGGTTTAAAACCTATTAAGTTACACAAGTGGCCATATTGAGCCTTAACGTAAAATATGAAGGTAGCAAAAATGGTTAATAAATCAAGCCTAAGGTTAATAAGCCATAAGCTTATGCAAGTGGCTGAACCTCAGGCAAGAACAAAATAAAAAACAAGTTGCTAAAATAAATCTAAATAAGATAGAAAATAAATTAACCATGTTTTAAAGTCACATACAAGACAGTAAATATCACTCAAGAAAGCACAAAGAACTTAAGATCCAATAGACTACTACGATAAAAAATTTATTCAATAACAACTTCATCAAATCACCTAGTACAATGTGGAAACGTTCTTTAGTAATGACCTCGTTAGCTTGATCAATATGTGGTGGATTTACATTGATGTTGTTATCCTCATTTTAGCCAGGTAGGAGGTGCATCGATAACACCTTCGGCCGTATGATTTCCATCAGTAACTTTTGTTTCATCACCCCTATTTTAACCTTTGTGTCCTTATTCTTCCTTTTCATCGCGTGGCGAACCCATATGCTCATGTTCAGGTACCAAGACTTTGCATCAACCAAGATAATGCTATGATTTTTTCTCCAAACCTGTATGATAGCATCCTTTTGAACCCTTTCAAGCAGACTATGTGCAACTGCCATAACTAGTTCTTTTGTTTCCCTAATAGGCTCCATAGCCTCTTCCCAAACTTTATTCTTAACATCTTCCATAGCCTTTTTTATTGATTGCACTTCATATCTCAAACCAATATATTCAGAGTTCGAATTAGAATTATTAGTAATCATTGTATTGATCATTATAGATAAAGTATTGATTTGATCTGTTACTCTAATATTTCGCTACACCAGCTTAAATTATAAGAATTCAACGTATTATGCTTTTTAACCGATTAATTCTAAATTTCTAGCCTTTAGGGCATCTATTTTAACACATAACCTAGCAATAAAGTTTTCAAATTTCAAGGTTATCATTCGTTTGTTTATCAAACTTTTACTTTAAAGAAGCATACCCTCACTTAATTTTCGTTAAGTATTTTCTCAGTTCTTTAACATATCCAAATACCATAGGTTCAGGCTTGAAATAATCTATTGATTTGATGTTCGATAGGATCATTCTTCAACATGTCACTACTATTTAGTTGTGATTGATCAGTTCAGATATTGCTAGAAGCATATCTGTGCTAATCCTAATAATATCCGAAGAGCCTTTCAAACAATCCAAATAAAAAATAGTGGAAGAACAGTGGTTAGAGTCAAACCATGACTTAGCTACATGCCTAGTAGTTCATTTTTTGGACCTGGGCTCATATGAATCACTCAATTATAAGGTTCGACCCATATGGTCCATGGTCAAGGAAAAAAACTATGAATACCCCAACCACCAATCATTAAGAGGGTTAGACTTTTTCTAGAAATACTAAATATTAGCACACACCTCTCTTATCTCTCTACTTTTTACTTAAAAATTTAATACTCAGCTGATAAACTAACCTCCAATTATAAATCATTCACACCAGATTGACGACCACAATGGGAGTATAAGGTGCCTGAATAGCTTTATTCGAAACCGGAAAGTAGAAATCGTATTTTGGACATCATCAAAGCATGAATCTCAACATGCAAGATATTCCACCTCATGAAGCTGAAGGTGTAAGAGATAATAATAAACAAACTATTATCTCTCATGTCAATCACAACACAGATGAAAGACAGTTCATGCACGATGAACGTGATCAGCTAAGAGCTGAAAGTGAAGCTTTAAGAGCCCAAAAGCAAGCTAAAAAGAAGTGAAAGAAACGTCTAATGCATGTGGTGTGTCTCAAAATGAGCATGGTGACAGTGATTAGTCCCCAAAGGCTCATATCAAATCTAAAAAGACGCATCGAGCTAAACAAGTTATGAGTGCATCGGAGTATTCTGATGGTTCATCCACTATTTTTTACTCTGATGAGTCTCTTTCATCCAGTAGTGACGAGGGTCGTCAAAATAAGAAACTGAGTCTAACTAAGAAATATTCAAGAAAAATAGACAAGAGAAAGAAAATAAAAAAGAATAAAAGTCAAGGAAAAATAAAGGGTTCGACAGATTATGGCATTGATAATCTATTGAGTGATCAATTTGCTATTCAATCCGAACCATGTATTTTTACTACTCCTAATGAATATACAATATTTAGCCGAAGTCACGATTGGAGGCAATCCTCATTATCCTCTAAAATACTCTCCGGATATCTTTTCATACGATTTGAAAATTCCAAGATGAAGAAGTATGATGGAAGTAAAGATCCGGACAACCACCTCGAGCAGTTTAAATTTTTTATGATGAACTTTGATGACGATGACAAATTGCTATGTCGGGTTTTCTCACAAAATTGTAAACGAAGTCTTTTAAAATGGTTTGACGTTCTCCTACATAGATCCATAATTATTTTTGATATGTTCTGGGTAGCATTTAGAAGGTAATTTGTGGGAAATAAATAGCTCAAATGGAATGGTGATACTATTATCCATTGTGCCCAGGAGCCGAATGAATCATTAAAAGAATATATCAGTCGATTTGTGAATAAAAAGAATGGGTTAGCTGATTGTTTTGAACAGGTGGCTATCGCCTCTTTAAGATAAGGATTAAATGTGGGCATGTTAGCTGATGTAGTAACTCGAAAGAAGGCGATGACTTGGGGAGGGTTGTTAAATCAAGTTGGAAAATAAATTATGGTTGAAGAAGCTAAGAATTCTAGAGTACCGCGTCAGAACAGGTCCGCTGCTACAACATCAATTCCCGAGGCCGCTATCCAATCCAAGCTACTGTTAATTATAGGCCAAAAGAATCTGGATATGGATCACATCAACCCAAGCAAAATCAATCTAACGAAAACCAAAACCAACAAGCTAGACCCAAGAGGGGCCAATGGGTTCAGCCTGAATGGTTTGCCGAACTGGGTGAAATTGTGGCTACAATATATGATAAAACTAAGAATATTATGCATTTTAGAAGGCCAACCCCAATTCAGTCTCCTAGAGAGAGTCATAACACTCGTTTAGGTAAATACCACAATGATGTGGGTCATGATACACATGATTGTATAACATTAAAACAAGAAGTACACAATCTTACCAAAAGAGCAAAGTTTGGTGCCTTTGTTAAAAGGCAAGGGGGAAATAGACAAGATAATACCAACTCTCATCCTAGTAACAATGCACACCGAACAACTCCATTAACTGGTCCAGGACAAAGTATGGGGGAATCCAGGCAAGAATATGCCATGATGATTGTGAAAATATTTGACCAACACTCTGGATATCTTCACCCTGATCCAAATCAGAATCAAGTTGGGGTAATAGTAGATAAGGCTGTAACGGTTTCCGATCTGCATAAGTTTTTCGAATTATTGATTATTTCTGGGGGAGATGCAGTAACAACACCCTCAAGTTGCTAAAACAAATACATGTTAATGGTTTGACCATTCAGTTAGAAATAAAAATATCCACACATCTTTACCAAAGCCCTGCTCCATTCATTGTCTTCGATGAAGATGATTTAATAAATATTGTAGGACCACATGAAGATGTTATTGTGATAGGAACATCGATTGCGGGCAATAATATACGTCAGATCCTGGTTAACACTGGTAGTTCGGTGAATATATTATTTTTAACTACTTATAGACAAATGAAGAATCCCTCAGTCATCCAACGTTCGAATAGAACCATTGTAGGCTTTACTGGGAGTTCTGCCGATGTCATCGGAGAATTTGAAAAGGAAGTGTTGTTAGGTAAAGGACCATTTATAAAATGGTAAGGGTGTTGTTCGTTATGGTTGATTGTCCAACGTCTTATAACGCTATATTCGGTAGATATTGGCTCTCTAGAATACATATAGTGGTTTTAACTGTCCACCAATGTTTAAAGTATGTTGTGGGAGGCCAAGTGGGTGTTGTTCGAAATAGTAAAAAAATAGCTTGTATATGTTATGTCACTGCACTTTCCTCAAAGTCATTGGAGGCAGTGAAAATTAATAAAGAATTTAAATGAAGTAGATGATCTGAGGGAGGCTCTTGGCACTGTAATTCCAGTTGAAGAAGTTGAAATTCATTGCCTGGCAGAAGGCAAACGTGTTAGGGTTGGAGCCAAGTTACCATTAAGGTTAAAACAAAATTATTATCTTTTTTATCAAAAAATATACATGTATTTGCATGGTGCAATGAAGATGTGACATGAGTGCCACCCGATGTGATTAGTAACAAGCTATCAGTCGTTCTTATGTTGGGCCAGTGGTACAAAGAAGAATGACTTAATCTAGATAAAATTCTGAAGTGACTGTGCAAGAAGTAGATCGGTTAACCAGAGTGGGGCATATTAAGTAATCTCAATACCCTCTTTGGACGAGTAATCCAATATTGGTCAAGAAAAGAATGGGAAATGGTGTATGTGTATTGACTTTACAGATCTAAATAAATCTTGCCCTAAAGATCCTTTCCCAGTGCCCCGATTAGATCAGCTGGTAGACTCTACGTCATGAAATAAGTTATTGTCTTTTATGAATGCTTTCTCTGGGTATAGTCAGATACGAATGGATCAGAATGATCAAGATCATGGTAATTTTATTACTAATAGCGGGCTCTATTGTTATAAGGTGATGTCATTTGGTTTAAAGAATGTTTGAGCTACTTATCAACGGTTGGTGAATAAGGCATTTGCCAACCAAATTGGCAGAAATATAGAGGTTTATATAGATGACGTGATAATTAAAATCCATACAGAGGAAGAACACATATCTGATCTCCAATAAACGTTTTCTAACCTAGAGGCTATCAACTTGAAGTTAAACCCCGAGAAGTGTACGTTCAGAGTCTAATTTTGTAAGTTTCTTGGATACATTATAAGTGAAAAAAGGATTCAGGATGACCCGGATCATTTAAATGCTTTATTATCCATGGATCCACCTCGGAATATTAAAGAAGTCCAGATACTAACCGGAAGATTAATTTCTTTAAATTGGTTTATTTTAAGATCATCGGACAAGTGTGCTCAGTTTTTCCAAGTTTTAAAGAATGCAAAAGACTTCAATTAGTCCCTACAATGTGATCAAGCGTTCCTTAAAATTAAGAAACATTTGTCTTCACCCAAGACATTATTCAAGGCTATTCAAGGAGAGAGACTTTATATGTATTTTGTTGTATCGGAGTATGCAGTAAGTAATGTGCTAGTAAGAGAAGTGGATAATTACCCTTATCTAGTGTATTATATAAGCAAGAGTTTATTAGAAGCTGATAAAAAGTACTTGAAGTTAGAAAAATTGGCCTTGGAACTGGTGATAGCAGCTAGAAAAATGAGACTCTACCTTCAAGCACACTGTATCACGGTTCCGATATCTTTTTATTTAAAAAATGTACTACAAAAGACTGAAATATCAGGAAGAATGACTAAATAGTCAGTTGAGCTTGGAGACTATTATAGCGATTTAGCACCTCGAACTACAATCAAGGCTCAAGTTGTAGATGATGATTTGGTAGAATTTCATACTGAGAGACCTTATGAAGAAGCTCAGGGTAATAAGTTTCATAAATAGTGGGTAGTCCGGACAAATGGCGTATCTAGTACGATGGGGTGTGGAGCTGGGGTTTGTTTAACTTCTCTTTATGGTCACATGATGTACCAAGCTATATGTTTTGGTTTTCATCGTATCCAACAATGAGTTTAACTACGAAGCAGCCATAGCTGGTTTGAGGTTAACTCAATTATGTGGAGCAAAAAGGATCAAGTTAGTAAGTGATTTTCAATTACTTATTCATCAGGCTCTAGGGCAGTCTAAAACTAAAAAATATCATTTGATAAAGTATCTACAAGTGCTAAAGTAAATAACCACAAGTTTTAAAGGCATCTGATATGAAAATATCCCAAGAGGGGTCATCACAATGTAGATACTTCTTAAACAACAGTGTGATGACCCCTCTCCATTCCTTAGACACCATAACTTACTCAGAAGCATACCCTTGGATCCTTATTCAAGAATGTCCTTCCATTGACTCAATTCAAGGAAATAAGGGTGAAGTCTAAAGAGTATGAACATATCCGGTGTACAATCCAAAGATTGGAAGTATGTAATTCAATAGTTTATTACCGATGGAGTTTTACCTTCAGATAATATTTTGGCTAAGAAAATAAAATACAAGGCTCGTGGTTTCTGATTTTGAGAGGAGTTCTTTATAAAAATTCTTTTAGCAAGCCTTTCTTGGACTGCCTTGGTTTTGAAGAATCTCAAAAGGTTTTATCTGAATTACACAATGGAGAGGGGTCATCACACTGTTGTTATAAATATTTAACCATGAGAGTTTTGTTATTGGCCCACTATAATGGCAGATGGTAAGGATTTGGTCAAAAATGTGATCATTGTAAAAAATATGGATATGAAATTCATGTGCCGGCAGTCCCCATGGAATTAGTATCTGAACTTATACCTTTTGATAAATGATGACTAGATTTAGTGTGGCCCCTTCCTATGGCCTCTAGTGGTTGTCAAACTATAATTGTGGCAATAGACTACTTTTCTAAGTGGATAAAAGCTGCAACCTTATATGGAACAACGTCAAAGGTAGTGATAAAATTTATGCTCTCCAACATATGCTGCCGATTTGGAATTCCCAAACGCATTACTACTAGATAATGGTCCTCAGTTCGACAACAAGACATAAAGGAATTTTGTACCTCAAGAGAAATTCAACACTGCTTATCTTCTCATTTTCATCCTCAGACTAATGGGCAGGTTGAAGTCGCTAATCAGATAATTTTGAAGGGTTTGAAAAAAATAATTTGGAAGGAGCAATAGGAAAATGGCCAAATTATTTACAAGAAATGTTATGGGCCTACCAAACCACTCCTCATATAGCTACTCAAGTGACTCATTTTTCTCTTGTTTATGGCATGGATGCAATTACACCTAAGCTACTTTTCCTTCATTTAGAGTACAAAATTATTCCAAACAAGATAATAACGTGGTTGTGAGAAGTCAGTTGGATCTAATTGAAGAAAGAAGGGTGAAAGCACACTTGAGAACTGCACTCTACCATGGTTTGATGGAAGTAGGTTTGCATCTAAAGTTAAAAGAATATATTTCCAAGAAGGGAACAAAGTTTTAAGAAAAGTGTTCTTACATACCAAGGAGAAATAATTCGGAAAGCTAGCTCCGAATTGGGAAGGCTCATACATGGTATGTGAAAAAGTCAAGCAAATAACGTACATACTTCAAGACAAAGAAGGAAACTTTTTAAAGCATCCTTAGAATATTGAGCATCTCATCTTATACTTAGAATAAAATCATCTTGTAAATATTTACTTTGTTGTACTTCAATGTAAATATTTGGGGGCATACTCTTTCCTACCCTGCTGGCGTAGCTGCTGGCGTAGGGAGGTGTCCGGATCCTAATAAATATACTATCATTTGCCTTTTTAAATAATTGTTGTGGTTATGATGATGAGTGGATGAGTTAAACAACTATTAAACTCCTTGAAATACCTGTGAATGGCTCAGACAAATTAAACACCCATTAAACATCTTGAAATATCTGTGAATGGTTCGGATAAATTAAACATCCATTAAACACTTTTAGCTTTCAAATAGGTTACTTCTGAATGAATTTTAAACATTTGAGATACTTGATTAAACGTTTGAAATAATTGATTAATGTTTACCATCTTTTAAGTATGATCGGATTCTAATGGAAACATTAATCTGACAAGGTAAAATACAAAATAAATGAAAGTAACGATGACATAAAATACTGGTCGGATCATCAAAGATGTTCGACCCAGTTTACAAAAAATCCCTTGGTCATCCAAGAAATTTAGTTCACAGAAGGAAAACCGAATAAAAAACAAAATGCCTTGGCCATCTAAGGACTTTAGTTCAAAGCATAAACTCAAAAAATAGTCAACCTTTGGGTTTATTCCCTTCGGTTGTCTTCTCAACATTTATTTTTTCATTCTCCTCTCTATCATCGCTTGAGCTCTCCTCAGCCTCGTCACTGAAGTCGGAATCATATAAAGTGATATTGTATTTTTCACTTTGTGCTAGAGTATGATAGGGAAATTCAACATCTGGCATAAAGGCCCACAACTTCCCAATAGACCGTTTAGGAAACGTTTTATGGAACAAAATAACCATATCGGATTTTAACAGATTATTCCCTTCGTTCCATGGACTTCAACACCCCATCAGCATATTCATTATTGGCAGCAGCTATATCTTGAGCCCTTGTGTCCTTCAAAGCGGTGATTTCATCGTGCATTTTCTTGAGAAGATCTTGTAATTCATTTTTCTCTTTAAACAGTTGTTCATTGGTAGTCATTTCTTTGGCCAATGCTTCATTTAAGTTTTTAACTTCCTTGGAGGTAGAGGTTTGTAGTTTGGTATAACTGGTTTGTGTTTTTTCTCGATCACTCTTGGTCTGATTCAACTCGGTATTTAGTTGTTCTTTTTCCTTGATTAAAGTCTCTAATTTGTTTTGTTCCGATGCGATGGAGACCTTTAGGCTTTGATTGTCAGTTTGGAGAGAAGTGATATATTTTGTTTGAGCTCTAACTTGTCTTCCTAAGTCGACTATGGGCCTGATATATCCTAAGATTGTATAGCCCAAAATGCCATGCTCATCAAACACTTTAAAAGATTCACCGTCATGAATCACTGCATTGGCTATGTTGGATGATTGAGGAAAGGTTTGGTCAAAATCCTCTTTGTTAAACTCGTTGAAGTATAAGTTTCCTATATCATCTCGGTTATCCTCGCCTTCAGAATGAGGTTGGTCAACAATAGGGAACACTGGAGAGGAAAGATCAATACAGACCTTTTCTTCAGTAGGAACTTCAGTATGATTTTAGTAGGAATGATGGGAAGAATGATCTCGGATTGGAGTATGATCTCTGAACCGATAGCTACTTTATTTTTCTTGTCTGCCCTTTCATCACTACCTGTCTGGAGTCTCTTGAGCCTTTTTTTATTCTTCTTGATTTTTGAGGAAGGTGGAGGCCTTTCAGCCTCACCGACTGTTACTACCACAACCTCCAATAGTGCAGCATTAATCTTTTCTAGCAATCCCAAACTACCCGCACTGGGAAGTCTCTAAGAGAAGTCTCAACTTTTCTTCTTTTTCTTCTTAATTTTATCAAAATGACTATGAGCCTTATTTCTAGTTGGAAAGAAGAGCTAACCAACTTTTTCTTCAGTCAGTTTGAAGATTTCAACATCTTCAGGAGGGTTGGTGAACTCTTCCCAAGAAATATCCCTAGTTGAGCTTGTTCTCCATAGATGAGCCCTTACCATGTTAGCTATGATGAGTCCGGAATTATTCACCACTGCTCACTGAGAAAACCGGACAGGGGTAATTCGGACATTAGGTGCCCACTGAACTATCTGGACAGGACAAAAGTACTAAAACATTAAACACATTTTGACTAAGCTAGATGCTAATCTACTTAAAAACTAATGGGTCTTTAAACTCGATCCGGTTCTGTAACTTGACCTGAAAGCCCATAGGGTCCATAATTAGGGGTAAATACCCAACCACTTTCATTAATTAGGGTAATGAACATTTAATACAACCATGCAGCTTAAATCTCTCACTACAAAATACCCAAACATGTAATACCATTGAAATTCCCTAGAACACTTGACCAAATTACCCTCAGTTCAAAATAACCATCATCAAGTTACAATGAAGCAATTATGGAAACTAGCTTCCCAATTTTCCATGGCCCATTGATTCAGTTTAGTAAACGTGGTTCGTCCCTCTTCCAAATGTTCTGAGAACATTTTGGAAAACACTAAAAATCAAATACAAAATACGAGTTATTGTTAAACTTATCCGATGTAGAGATTGATATTAATACACATTGAAAAGAATCATTAAACGTTTACTTGAGATTTTCTAGTATCTGGCTAGCAAGCTTGGATTCTCCTTGTTTGTGATTATTCTAACCATTCTCCCAAGCGTCACTAATATAGAGAAATCGACTCATTCAAGGCTTACCAGCTTCTAACAGGTCATCGACCATCTTGTAATTATTCTCCGTGTTGAAATAGTAGAAACGGATATGATGGTTTCCACATAAGCCGACCACAACTGCAAATTGTTCCATATGCATTGGAATTTCGGAAAGCCTTGAAGCAATGATGTTGGCTAATAAGGTATACCAAGCATTGGGGCTTAACTGACTCGGACGTAGCTTTACTAAATGAAAGTATCTAATTATCGTTGGGTCTAAAGGAAACTAAAGGCCCCAGTTGAGCACTTCGGTATATACCACTAGCTCCCCAATTTTATTATCCATCAGAGTTTCATCAGGGATGGGAATTCTCACCTTGATGGGTATACACATACAAAATATTTTGAAGTGGTAGCAAGTACTTAACACTAATCTTGAAGAAGTTCGTCCCAACTCGCCCAACAAGATACTCAAGAAGTGGTTCGGTGTCAGGTTTCACCACTGTTTTATTTTTTTCCCGAACTATACTATTGTTCCCAGTATGTCCAAACATCTCTAAATGGAAGTCTGGCCCACTATCTTCTATCGTATCCTCCATTACTTTTGGCGCCTAATATGCCGATATGTGCTTAGTATCTTCTTTCTGAATATGAGAAGATCTGATGGGAGAAGTCGATAGGACTGGATCTAAAATTGGCAATATTGGAGACTTTACCATTTAAGGAACTTTATTGGGTTTCTTTGCCTCTTTGACATGTGGAGTTGCAGTTTTTGATTTGGATAGCTTAGTAACCCTTCGAGGTGGGTTATCTCCTATATCTGAACCCATAGAAATAAAAGGGTAGGGAGTTTTGCGGTTGGTAACGGCTCTATATCTAAAAAAATTGTTTGGTTGTTTTTGTTGGTGAACTGGTGATTCTGGTTGCTCTGATTGTTCAAGATTTATCAAAGATAGAGCATATAAATTTTTCTTGAGAAATATTGTTGGTCTACAAGAAGATGAACTCATGCATGGTTCCAATACTTATTCAATTATCAACAAGGACCGGCAGGTAGTCCGGCTGTGATTCTTGCCTCTATTTTCTCTCTGTCTAACTTAGACAAGTTAAGCCAACCTCCTTTGATTAAGGAAATTCTTGATGTGAACATAAAACCTTTAAAAATATTAGATAAGTTGAAGGTTTATGATACTTCTAAGTTTCTCTCTATAAAAATAGAAACATTAAGTAAATATACTTATATACTAAATGGTCTACTTGAGTGTTTCACCTAGAAGAAATGAATCAAAAAGGTAATAATTAAAATTTATTGATTATAGATCCTTTTAACTCTGAAAGTTTAGCTGTAAATCCCTAGGAGAAAAGGGCTAGTAAGTCCAACTCGAAGCTGACACGTGTAACGTAAGGTTGATAAAAAAAATGTAGCGACCTTTGAGTTGATCGGTAGACCCTTCGAATTCACTTCCAATGCAGATAATCAGTTCGGATATTATTTGATACAGTTAGCTCTTCCAAAAAAAATTGAAAAAACTAAAGAGGCTATATGATCAGTTCAGATATTATTGGACGCATAACTCTACAGTCCTAATAATACCTAAAGGGCCTTTCAGACAATCCAAATAAAAGATAATGGAATAATAGTAGTTGGAGTGGAACCATGACTCAACTACATGCCTAGTAGTTCATTTATTGGACATGGGGGCCCCTATGAATGACCTATTTATACTGTTTTCAATATGGCCCACGAGTCAAGGAAAAACAACTATAAATACCCCAAGCACCATCATTAAATGGGTTAAACTTTTTCTAGAAATATTAAATACTAGCGCACCTCTCTCTTATCTCTCTACCCTCAACTTAAAAATTTAATACTTAGTTGATAAACTACCCAAAATACCCTCCGCTTATAAATCATCAACACCAGTGAAGGCTCTAAAAAATTACAAAACAAAAGGGGATAAACTAAAATATTCGTCACAATCGATTGAAGAAAGTACAAACATTTATTATAATTTCAAGCTGCCTTTATAAGATGTCAGCTATAATTATGGTATTACACTATGTCGGGATATTATTTGAGATGGCGAGACATCAGTAACGCTAGAGTTGGAAAGTCTATAGAAGCAGCTTATTCTTTTGTATTTGAGAGATATGGTTGTTGGACTATAAGAAACAGTGGGATCATTGTCTTGGATTATGTTCTGATTTGAAGGGCTCGCACAGGCCGTATTATCATTTTCTATGCGCATGCCTGGAGGGTGTAATTACATTACGTGTGTTAAATTTATCTTTATTTGTCTGCTTACCAGACGAGGCAGCCGCACGTTCCTTATTAATTACATGATTTTTCTCCATCGATGAGGGATTCTTCTTCTTGGTATCCGAGATTGCAACAGAAACGAAAGCATTCTTCATGTTAAGTTTATAGAATTTATTAGAGGTGGAAGTTTTATACTTGATCTTAGTGAGGGATCGTATACGGGGTAGCAATATTCTTCTTCAGATGAGGGACCTCACCTGATAAGAAAATAATTTTCTTTTTAGAGACAGGGACACCCATCATTTTTTAGTGTTCACACATTCTTCTTTATATGGCCTCACTGCTGTTCATGGACATCTTGAGAAATATTAAGATTATCAGTCAGACGTGCAAGATTTACACCACAATTATTTCTCTTCTTCTTACGAACAAGGTTATCTCGGGGATTGTAGGACTAACCATTTTGGCAAAAAGGACCTGTATCATGTCCGATTTGTTTTTTCTGGCTAACGGTCTCACTAGAAGAGACACCATCACCATCTTTTGATGTTTTCTTCTTAGGAACGTTCAACCCAAGCTTAATTTTTTTTAGTATACATACGTTAAAAAAGAACACATTATAGAGCCTCGAAAATAGCTTCATTTCCGGTTAAAGTCAATATAACTTTAACATCAAAGGTCATGGTAAGCTCGGGGATAGGCCACATACCAGCTAAGAATAAATTTATTTTTTAATAAATAGAGTGGAACTCAAGGGACAAACCGAATAGGCGGCTGTGAATAGTTTTGGCAAATGATTCATGTCTTTATCTCCGTAAAGTTTTCTCCATAGTTTTTGATATTTACCAAATACTTCGAAAGACTAAAAACGTAAAATTAAAAATCGGTAAAGCATGCAACAACAACGTAAGCGAAAATAAAACTATGCATATCCTCTATTATGTGTGTTCATCCACCTTCGTTCGAGTTGACCATATTCTTTTTCAATTCGATATTCTCAATTCATAGTTACAAAGATATATAAGTTTTCTCTCATGATGGTTCGAAGTGAGTAAATTGATGATTTTATTCCTGCATCTTATAGATATATAATAATATTGGGTCTTTTGGGGTTTCGAGACGTCAATATTTATGATAAAAACTAGTAGATCTACATGGATTTGCAAAATTCTTGAAATCAACATTACGTTGATTATCGTGCGCCATACATTTGAAGTTAGTTGGGTAGTGCATATGCGACCATATCTAAAATAATTCTGGATAAATCGAGGAAGAGATAATCGAAAACCCGTGAAATACAATAATAAAAAAACACGTTTCGTTTTTCTCAATTCACTAGGGGTAGAAATGTGGGTCACAACATCGTCAGGAATACCGTACTCAAACCTAAAAACCAGATGTTCTCTGCTTCCGACATATACTTATGGCACTAGATGCCTGACTAAAAATTTGTTTGAAAAATCATTTTCCTCTATAACATCTTATGGACAAAGAGAAAAATTCATCAACAACCTTTTTTCATAGATTAAGAAAACACAATTCGGATTCAACGAAAAGTTTTTTTAAAAAGAATAAGTATAATAACTACAATGATGACATAAAAAATAAAAATAAATCTTAATAATAATTGTTTTTATTATAATAAATACATACATATATAACTCATAAAACGTGTCGTAATAATAATAACTCATACAACGGGCTCCAGAAAATATTTGTCGAATTAACGTGACACCAGTACGTCATATTAGTTTTAAATAATAAGGCCTCCAGAAAAAATTTGTCGAATTAACGTGACACCTTGGGATACACTAATAGTTTTGGATCCCCCACTTAAATAGATGTATTAGACCACCCGCGGCCGTGGAGATATTTCATCTCCTAAAAGTGCGCCACATCAGCGCCATCTCAGCATAATTCTCAAATAATTCTTCAAAAATTTTAACTGCACGCACCAGAGCATATTTCATCTTTGAGCATACCCCACCATTTTTCTTTCTCTTTCGTATCATAATATCTTTAAAAAAAATATTGTCCGAATCAAATAAACCAAGTCTTTATTTATAGATCTCGAAAAAATATAAATCATGGTATAATTTTTTTATTTTTTAACTTATTAAAATTTTTCGAAAATCATTTTGAAAATACAAAATAAATAAAATACTCAAAATATTTCGGTGTCCAAATCGAACAAACCAAATCTCTACTTGTAGATATCGAAAAATAAAAAATAATGGTATACTTTTTTTTATTTTTTTAACTAACCAATATTTCTATAAAATGATTTTTATAAAAAGAAAATAGTAGAGATTGCAGCGTGCCATGTGGCACCCTGCAGTTGGCTGTGACAGAGATGAACCCAGATTCATCTTTGAGGTGCCATATGGATGAATAATGCACTGCTTTATAAAATGCGCATTACTCATCCAAAAATACACGGCTGTGGGTGGTTTTAAACATGACATCAAAATAAGATACTAGGTCGGACGGATCCACTGCCACCTAAATAACCTAAATAAAGATAGGAAACCTAACACCGAAATGTGGTACTAGCCAACCATCATAAATTCATACGTGCAATCTCGTTGCATTTAAGCTACTAGCAACCGGTGAGGTAGCTATTAGCTAATTTTGAAAAACTCCACCAAGGGTAAAGCCAACACAGAAGAGAAGACTATTTTGGAACACCTAAAAGTACCATATGAATAATTAATAGGGGTAACGACAACCGCTCATCAACTCGTTCTTTTAATCTGTACGGGATGCTTTACTTTCAAGAGGGACACGCTTAAACAAGGACCCCACGCGTCAATGGGTTTCCTTTCCTCGCTATGGACCCTCTGCTTTTAGCAGATCATTACTTTTCTGAGGGTGCCATAACAATTAATAGAATTTGGAAGCGATGATAAATAAATATGAATAAATCGAGTTCAATTAAAAATTTATTTTGGATTGTCAACGGACTTTTCTAACGAATATAAAAATAAAATAGTTATAAATTTGTGTTTTCATATGCCAAGAGTTCATCAACGTGAAGAATCTATAGAGCTAATCTCACAAGACCTATATTGGAGACGACATGACATAAGAAGCAAAGGGGAGTAAATTTGCCAGGGTTTGAAGTACTTTTAAAAGATTTAAAACTTTAAAAAGATTTACTTTTTGTTGAACTCAAAATTAAGGATGGTATTAGACTTTTCGCGGGCCGGTTCTCGTTTTTTAAGATTCTGAGTCGTTACTTTATGTTTTCAAATTCGAGTATTTACCTTCGTATTCATATCCGTCTCTCAATCTTGTCCGATCCGCGGATATTAATTTTAATATTCTTTTAATTTATTATAAATATATTAATTTATTATATATATATATATATATATATATATATATATTATTGTTATTATATATAAAAAATATTTACTTTTTATATATTTTTATAATTTTTGAATCGGAACAGACAGACAAACTAGAAACCCGAACCCGGTCCGGTTGCGGGTTATAATTTTTTAACCCGGATCCGGTCTGTTCTATGTTCGGATCGGACAAAACTCGATCGGACCGGATCAGATCGGACCAGACAGCACCTGAATTGTCATCCCTACTCAAAACGGCAAAAGAATAAGTCGTTCAATTTAATGGGTCTTGCTACCCAAGTAAATCTATCTCATTAATAATGGTCCAAAAGCCTAATAGCAAACCCAATAATCACACTAATCTAAAAAGACGTTACTCTCTTTCATGCTCACCAATCATAAGCAAAATGAATATAGTACTGTAAGAGCGGTATATAATTGTACAAACATAAAATCTTATCCTTACTATTAAAAATTGTAACTGCTTATATATGACAACCTATGTAACATATATAATTAAATTTTGAGAAAGAAATACAAGTGTGATTCTTAATCTAACCTACCATTCTTTCTTTTCCTTTCTCTAACTTGGTATCATAGCAACTCTAGCCTTTAATGGTGAACACTGATTCTCCTTCGTTCAACAGTGACTTTCTAGGGAGTGTTCTTCCCAACAACTTCTTTGGCACCACCAAAGGCATACACATGCACACAATAAACAACAACAACATTAGACTTGAAAGGAACAATGACCTATTATGGAAAACCATGGTGTTGCCGATGGTTAAAGGCAACAAGCTAGGAGGTTTCATATCAGGGGAAAATCCATGTCCTCCTAGACTTGTCATCGACTCAGAAGGAAACATAACAGATACAGATTATGAGGACTAGATAGCGAAGGATCAACTTCTTCTTGGTTGACTCTATTCCATAATAAGACGTGAAGTATCAGCTCAATTAATGAAGAAATATACCTCAAATGAGCTCAATTAATGAAATCTATATCGGACAACCTAGTCTTTGCTGGTTGTGGAGTTTTTATGGATGATTTAGTTTGATGAGTCCGAAATTTGTTGTCACTCTTTTTGAGAACCGGACAGGGGCAATTCGGACAACATCCACCCACTGAACCGTCCGGACAGAACTAATTTACTAAAAACTTAATCACTTCATGACTAAGCTAATTATCTACCTGCTTAAAACTAATGGGTCTTTGAACTCGACTCGAATCCATAAGTCAACTAGTGGCCCACAATTAAGGGTATAAATACCCAACCACTTTCATTTAATGAGGGTAATGAAAATTAAATACAACTAGGCAGCTCAATTCTCCCTCTACATTCTATCCAAACATTAAATACCTTCAAAATACCACAAAACTCTGGATAAAATTACCCTCAAACGAAAATAAACCTCACCAAATTGGCGACCGCAGTGGGAGAACGACGGTGCCTGAATCTAGCATTCAAAACCATCAGAAAAAACCATTTCGGATGAATCCGGATGTGCAAGAAATACCACCAGCTTTGGCAGAAGTGGTGGGTGAAAATGATGAATACACGATCGAGGAGCGTGATAGATTAAGAGTTGAAATAGAGGCTCTGAGGGCAGAAAGGGAAAAGATGGGCATAAAAGAAAAGTCAAAGGCGTTAGTTGCTCATCATACTGATAACCCTAGAGAGCATGAGCCCTCAAAAACCCATATGAGCACGAAGAAGACTCATGCTAGCTCAAAAAAGTCTCACCGGTCTAAATCGGTGGAGAGCTCTGATTCAGACTCAGAATCTTCCAGCAGCTCCTCGGGCGAAGATGGAGTCGAAGAATCCCTGTCATCCAGCAGTGATGAAGGCTGTTCGAAAAAGAAATAAAAGTTAGTCAAAAAATATTCAAGAAAAAAGGATAGGCATGGAAAGTTAAAGAGGCATATATGCAAAGGATCGTCTCATAGCCGGAGACACGTAGATCGGATGGTGATGGATCCTTTTGCCTTCCATGATGAACCAGGTATCTTTGCAACTCTTAATGAGGATACCGTCTTCAGTCGCGACCGGAATTGGAGACAATCTCCACTGTCCTCCAAGATTCTGTCCGGGAACCTTCCTAAGAGGTTTGACAGTACAAAAATGGAAAAATACGATGGTAGTAAAGACCCGGACAACCACTTGGAACAGTTCAAAAATTTCATGATGAATTTTGATGATGACGACAAGTTGCTTTGTAGATCATTCTCCCAATCCTTTACGGGGAGTGCCCTGAAGTGGTATAACAGCCTACCGCAGTAGTGCATCAGAAATTTCGATACTTTTTGGGTGGCCTTCCGGAGGTAGTTTGTTGGAAGTAAGGAGGTAAAGGGCAATGGAGACACAATCATCCATTGTGCCCAAGAACTGAACAAATCTCTAAAAGAATACATAAGTCGCTTTGTAAACACCAAAAATGGGTTGACTGATTGCTTTGAACAAGTAGCAATAGCTACTCTGAGGCAGGGCTTAAACCCTGGAAACCTGGCTGATTCAGTAACCCGAAAGAAGGCCATGACATGGGGAGGTCTGTTGAATCAAGTTGGAAAGCAGATCAATGTTGATGAAATAAAGAAAACAAGGGTGCACAGGCAGGTGAGATCTGCTCCGGCTGCACCAAATCCAAACCAAAACCAGTCCGGGAACAAGGCCAGGGAGGCCGGGCAGAGTCATAACAAAGCCAAAGCTCAGTCTCAGCCAGCTTCTCTAGCACAGAGTCAACAATCTAGAAATAAGCGAGGACCTTGGGTCGAACCAGAGTGGTTTTCAGAATTAAAAGAAAACGTAGCCACCATTTATGACAAAACAAAAGACAAAGTACATTATAGAAGGCCGGCTGCGTTACAGTCTCCTAGGGAGAGCCGTAACAATTGTTTCTGTCAGTATCATAATGATACTGGTCATACCACCGAAGATTGTATTGCTTTGAAGCAAGAAGCCAGAATTTAATTGAAAGAGGAAAGTTGGGAGCATATGTTAAAAGAAAAGGAGGCAATAGGCCTGATAACACTCATCGGGTTGGTCCAAACAATGCAGGCACATCGGCTCCAGAAGGGGCCATGGTGATAGTCGAGAGATTCGATGTAGAGTCAGAGTACTTGGACCCTGATCCTACCCGGAATAAAGTGGGGGTTATCGCAGAAAATTGCAAGTCGGTGTCCGGACTTATCAACTTTTTTAAGTCACTCCCAATTTTCGGAGGAGACACCATGACAGCACCCACTACTTCTTCAAGAAAGAGGCATGTTCATAGTTTAGCTACCCAACTGGAGGGAGGCATGACTTCCTGTCAATCACAAATTCTATTTCTCTTCATTGTTTTCGATGAGGCTGACTTGAGGGATATAGCTGGTCCTCATGAAGATGTTGTTGTCATAGGAGCATCCATCGGGGGCAATGGCATAAGACGGATTCTGGTGGACACCGGAAGTTCTGCCAATATTCTCTTTTTAACTTCCTACAAAAATATGAAAAATCCAGTAGTAATTCAGCGTTCGAACAGGTCAATTGTGGGTTTCACTAGAAGCTCAGCAGATGTGATCGAGGAATCCGATGAGGAAGTTTTGTTGGGAAAAGGCCCTTTTAAGAAAATGGTTAGAATACTGTTCGTCATGGTGGATTGTCCCGCTTGTTATAATACTATTCTGGGGAGGTCTTGGCTCTCTAAGATGCATGTGGTGGCCTCAACAGTCCACCAATGTTTGAAATATGCTGTGCAATGACAAGTGGGAGTTGTTCGGAGCAGCCAAAAAGTGGCAAGAGAGTGTTATGCAGCCGCGCTGCCCCCCCCCCCCCCCCCGGACGATGGGGGCAGTTCGGATTAACGAAGAATAGCAGTTTGAGGGGCTTTCTGGGGGAGAGGGTGAGATTGATGACCCTAGAGAGACCCCTAGAGTTTTAATACCGATTGAAGAAGTTGAAACACATTCATTGGCTGAAGGAAAAAGTGTCAAGATATGATCCAAGATGACATCAGAATTAAAGGGAAAATGTTAAAGTTCCTGAAAGACCATCAGCATGTTTTTGCTTAGTGCAATGCTGATGTTACCGGAGTACCAGCAGATATTATGTCACACCAACTGTTCATCCGAAAGGACATAGCACCTGTGATACAAAAAAAGAAGAGCTTTTTCTAAGGAAAAGGCTGATGTCATAGTTCAAGAAGTTGACCGGCTTACGAAAATGAGACACACAAAAGAGTCGCAGTACCCTTTATGGACAGCCAATCCGGTATTAGTGAAAAAGAAAAATGGCAAGTGACGTATGTGTATCGATTTCACAGATCTCAACAGGGCTTGCCCGAAGGATTTATACCCAGTTCCCCGGATTGATCAATTGGTGGACTCCAGATCTGGGAACAAGCTGCTATCTTTTATGGATACCTTCTCCGGGGATAATTAGATTCAAGTGGATCCGAAGGATCAGGAGCATACCACGTTTGTTACTGATAGGGGCCTTCATTGTTACAAGGTGATGCCATTTGGTTTATAAAATGTTGGGACTACCTATCAGAGGTTGGTAAACAAAGCTTTTGCTGATCAAATTGGAAGAAACATGGAAGTATACATCGACGATATGATGGTGAAAAGTGTGGAAGAAGAGCTACACTTGGCAGATCTCCAAGAAATTTTTGCTAACTTAGTAAAAATGAATTTAAAATTAAACCTAGAGAAGTGTGTTTTTGGAGTGCAATCCGGCAAATTCTTGGGGTATGTGATAAGTGAGCAAGGGATACAGCCTTACCCGAACCAACTTAATGCTTTTCTATAGATAGAGCCTCCTCGGAATATTAAAGAAGTACAACGATTGATTGGGAGGCTGGCTACACTAAATCGATTTATTTCAAGGTCTTCGGACAAGTGCGCCCCATTTTTTCAAACTTTGAAAGGTGCGAAAGACTTCAATTGGTCCCCATAGTGTGATGAGGCCTTCGATGAGATTAAAAAGCACTTGTCTTCTCCCAAGACTTTGTCTAAACCTGTTGATGGAGAAACTCTCTTCGTATATTTGGCAGTCTCTGATTGTGCCATAAGTCCAGTATTGGTAAGGGAAGTAGATAATTATCCCCGTCCGGTGTATTACATTAGTAAGAGCTCGATAGATGCAGAAAAAGCTATCTGAAGCTTGAAAAATTAGCATTAGCCCTGGTGATTACAGCGAGGAAGATGAGACCGTATTTTCAGGCACACCCTATCATTGTCCGGACGTCTTTTCCTTTGAAAAACGTTCTCCAAAAGGCCGACATTTCAAGTAGAATGACTAAGTGGTCAGTGGAATTGGAAGACTTCGATATTGATTTTGCTCCTCGAACAGCAATCAAAGCCCAAGCAGTGGCAGATTTCTTAGTTGAATTTCACTCAGATAGGGACATTAAGCAAACAGCTGATGTGAAATACAAAAAAGTCTGGGTCATCCGGACTGATGGTGGATCAAGTACCATGGGATGTGGTGCTGGGGTATGTTTGACCTCTCCGTACGGTGACAGAATGTATCAAGCTATATGTTTTGCTTTCAGGGCTTCTAATAATGAGTCTGAATATGAAGCTGTTATAGCTGGTTTAAAATTGGCTCTTATTTGTGGAGCCAAAAGGGTCAAGTTAATGAGCGATTCTCAGCTGCTTAACCATCATGCACAAGGTCAATCCGAAGCTAAAAAGGAGCAGTTTGTTAAATACTTATTTCTTCTTAAAGAAGTAGCTCTTCATTTTAAAAGCATCATCTATGAACACATACCCCAAACAGAAAATATACTAGCAGACTCCTTGGCAACCATAGCCTATACTGAGTCCTACCCTTGGATTCATGTGCTGGAGTGCCCATCCATTCAAATCAATCCGGATAAGGGAGAAGAAAGTTTCAATATACAGATAAAACAGCCTCAAGATTGGAGATTTCCTCTCCTTCAATATCTCTCAGATGGCATCTTGCCTCCGGAAAAATCAATAGCAAGAAAAGTAAAGTATAAGGCTCGTGGTTTTGTCATCATAAGATATATTATTTATAAGAAGTCTTATAGTAAACCTCTCTTACGATGTTTGGGAGTCGACGAGTCTCAAATAGTGCTCTCCGAGTTACATGATGGTGAGGGATCAGCTCACTGTGGATTCAGGGCTCTAACAAGAAGAGTTTTGTTAGCTGGGTACTATTGGCCCTCCATAATGTATGATGCTAGGGAGTTGGTAAAAAAGTGTGACCCATGTCAGAGATATAGCAATGAAATTCTCCCTTTGCCTTAGTATATGGGATGGATGCCATACCTCCCATAGAAGCTACTCTCCCTTCATTTCGAGTTCATAATTTTTCCGAACACGCTAACGAGGTGGCAATCAGAGGCCAACTTGACTTAATAGAGGAAAGAAGAGTTAAGGCTCACCTTAGAACTGCACACTATCAAGGTTTGATGAGAAGCATGTTTGCTTCTAAAGTTAAGAGAAGGGATTTTCAGCCAGGGGATAAGGTATTGAGAAAAGTTTTCCTACATACTAAAGAGAAGCAGTTCGGTAAGTTGGCTCCGACTTGGGAAGGACCCTATGTGGTCATTGAAAAGCATAAGCCTGGGACATAATGGCTCCAAGACAAAGATTGAAGGATTTTGAATCACCAATGGAACATTGAACACCTCCGGTTATACTTGGAATATAAACTATGTAAATATTTACTTGCTTAACAGTTCATGTAAATATTTGGGGGCATACTCTTTCCTACCCTGGTGGCACGGGGAGGTTTTAATGAGGTGTCCAGACTTTTTTATAAAATTTGATGCCTTCTTAAAAAAGTCGGAGTGTTTCAATTAAAAGTTTTCTCTAATTTTTTTTATCAATAGCAGACCGGATTAAATTGGTGGAGTGGTGACTACTTAAACAATGGTCATCGGAGAATTTAAACACTCTCACTTTAAAATACTTGTGAAATAACTAAGGGTTGTTTAAACATTAGCCACCAAAGATAAAAAAATCATGAAACGATGCAGGAGTTATGCAAAATAAAACTACTCATTAAAACATAAGAAATGCCTTGGTCATCCAAGGACTTTGAATTGTCAAAATAAGAAAGGTTTATCCGGACAAGGACCGGACACGGTTACAAAAAATGCCTTGGCCATCCAAGGAATTTGGTTCAATCACAACAAAATTAAAAAAATAATTAATACTTTAAGACTGAGCCTTTGAAGATGGCTCAGCCTCACTTGGCTTTTTCTTCTTTGGGTCATCATCCAGACTCTCCCCGGTCTCTTCTTCTTCATCATTGGTGTCCTCACTAGAGTAGTTGTACTTATCGCCAACAGACATGGTATTATGAGGAATGTCTTCGTACTCCACGAATTTCCATAAATCCCCCAAAGTCTTCTTCAGAAATTTTTCATAAAATAGTGGAACCATATCTGACCTACCCTCAGCATACCTTGCCTCCTGAGAATCTATCACCTCATTGATGTAAGCATCCATCCTAGTCTGGATTGTTTTCTTCTGCTCCCTCAACAATTCAGCCTTTTCTTGATCAGCCTTGGACACAATATTCTCAAGAGAGACATTGTCATTAGTTAAGGCCTTAATGGTGCTATCTTTGGCCTTCACCTTTTATTTTGATGGCCGGAGGTCTCTTTCCAGGACAAATTGTTTTAGTTGGAGTTCTTTGACAACTCCTTCCGAACTGGCTAACCTGTTGGCCAAGTCCTCCTGACGTTTCTTCAACTCCTCATTCTCTTTCCTCAATGCCTCAGTATTTTGGTTGGCACTAAGAAGATCGTTAGACACTTTCTCTTTGTCAGAATTGAGGGTGTTGATGATGGTTGACTGATTGCGTACTTGCTTTTCCAAAATAAGCACTGGCTGGACATTGCTCAGAATGGAGTGAGCAATGACATCCCTTTCTCTCGATACAGAAAAAGACTTAAATGTGACGGTGTTCGAAGAACTTGGAGGGTGATATGGCCCAACAAAATCATCTCTGGGGAGGCCTTCAAAATAAAGATCAATCCCCCCAAGCCCGGTGATGTCGACACCATCAATACTGATACCCCTCCTCCAACCTCTTCGGTTCGAAAGTCACCAGGGATCTCTTCTGCTCTCGTAGGATCAGTAGGGTCAACGGGAGGTAGTGGCTCCGGATCTCGGAGAGAAACCTCATCTCCTTTGGAAGTTTTCTTTCTCTTGCGTCCCGGCCTTCACCTTTTGCTCCTCGTTTTTTGTCCTTTTTAAGGACCTTTGGAGGCTTTAAAGACCCAGCAGCTTCCTTGGTGCTCTCGTGTTCCACCACCTGTAGTAAGGCATCATCGATTTTCCCTTGACCTTGTCCCTCAGGATTTGTTGGGATAGCTTCTTCCACCTCAGGAGGATTGGCCTCTGCCACATCTCGCCCGGCCTTGGCCTTTTTGCCCTTCATCTTGCTTGGGGCCTTAGCTCTGCCTGGCAAGGCCAATTTTCCATCCTTTCCCTTTGTCTTCCGGAGGATCACTCCCGGAGGGGGTGGAGTAGTTAATTTAATTCCTCCCAAGACAGATCCATCTGGTCCGTTGTATTCCATAGATAAGATCTGGCTCGGACCCGGAGGTCTCTTTTCGAAGACTTGAGCTAGTTGCCTCCGGTCCGGACAGTTTGTCCTTGAAAGTTTTGATGGGTGCTTCTGACCCTGTGATTTTACTTTTTGCCCCGGATTTCGAAGGCGTGGATTTTGGTTTTGGCTGTGTGCCAGCAGCCTGCCCTTTAACCAGACGACCCTTTCGTCTATCTACCAGCTTCTCCGAGGAGATATCAGCATCTGACCTCATGGCAATAAATGGGGAAGGTTTCTTGAAACTTGTGACTGCCTGCCCTGGTTCAACAACAAGCTCTGACTCCTGGACCGATGAGCCCGAAATGATTGGTGAAAGGTTGGACTGGAACAACCTCCTAGGTTTAGCACTCTTAGTTGATGAAGAACCACGATCAGGCTCTGAGCTTGGTGTTTCTGTTTTATTAACAGGGGAAACATGGAGGCCTACAGCGATGCGCCTTTCTCGTTCAACCTTTTGAGCCTTTTCCAACTCTGACAAATTGAGTCACCCACCTTTTACCAAAGCGTTTCTTGCTGTGAACATAAACTCACATAGAAAGAAAGGTTTTTTGAGAGATGAAAGCTTTGGAATTTGACAGATTAGAGATAATGAAATAATGAAAAGTGAACTGATTTATACTAATCATGAAGATGATGCTTCGATACCTAGGAGGATTCGAAAGGGTAGGTGCAATGATTAAAGACGGCGCTTATGTCATTCGTATTAAATGAAGAAGTTTCCTTTTGAAGCAAGTGGGAGCACCATTCTAGAAAAAAAATGGCCGGTATGGCGAATCAGAGAAGGACACGTGTCCTATGATCTCTGGAGAAACTGCTCAGCTTCTAAGGGTTTCAGTCTGTCCGGATAAAATCGTTACACATTTTCGAAATGTCCGGACAAAGTTATAATTACACTTGAGCTATTTTTTAGGTCTTGCCAAAGGCCTTCGAACACAACCTAAAAAAGGGGCTACTGATGAGTCCGGAATTTGTTGTCACTATTTATGAGAACCGGACAGGGGCAATTCGGATAACATCCACCCACTGAACCGTCTGGACAGAACTAATGTACTAAAAACTTAATCACTTCATGACTAAGCTAATTATCTACCTGCTTAAAACTAATGGGTCTTTGAACTCGACCCGAATCCATAAGTCAACCTGAAAGCCCATTTGGCCCACAATTAAGGGTATAAATACCCAACCACTCTCATTTAATGAGGGTAATGAAAATTAAATACAACCAGGCAGCTCAATTCTCCCTCTACACTCTATCCAAACATTAAATACCTTTAAAATACCACAAAAATCTGGACAAAATTACCCTCAAACGAAAATAAACCTCACCATAGTTAATCAGGTTCTTGCTGGTTTGGACTTATAATACACCCCCATAGTTGTAAGCTTAGCTGATAAAGAAGCCCTAAGTTGGTTGGATCTCCAAATAAGCTGCTCACTTTTGATAGTAGACTATAACAACTAGTTAATCTTCAAAACACAGTATCTAATCTAAACCTAGCTACTGCAAATTTCATTCACAAGCTAGAGATCAAAATGCAGCACAGTGGTAACACCTCAAGAGGGTTCTATGGCCAAAACAGAGGTTAAAACAGAAACTTTCGTGGAAGAACTAACTATCCTAATGACACTAGAGGATGAGGGGGCCGATTCTCTCAACACAAGCCAACCTACCAGATATGCAGCAGGTATCACCATATTGATGACCCTTCAGTGATGGGTTCAACATCAGTTGAACAACCCAAGAATGAAGGACATCAGAGAGTGTATCTTATTGTTCAAGATACTACAAGGAATGGTGACTGGTTTGCTGACAGTGGTGTTAGCCACCATGTCATAAATAATCCTAGCTTGTTGATATAGAACTCTGAATATTCAGGTAATAAGAGTATCTTGGTTCGTAATGGTGAGAGGTTTTCCATAAAACATATAGGAAACTCTAATAAACACTCAACTACTAAAAAACCTATTTTACTCAAAAACATTTTACATGTCCCTATGATTAACAATAACTTACTATCTGTTTCTCAACTTACGAATCATAATAATGTATTTGTTGAGTTTCATAAGGGGTTTTACTTTGTGAATGACAACGAAACAGGGACTATACCTCTCACATGGAGATATGAGAATGGACTATACAAGATGATCAACTACCCTAAGTCACACGCTAACAAGGTTTTACCTTCTACCTCTCAAGTCAATTCTCCTAGTGTGTTATCTAGTTTCATTTCCGTTTCCTTAAAATATGAATGTAATAAGAATCTTGGTCACCTATCTCATAACACTTTGTCTACTGTTTTGAAATCATGTAATTTGAATGATGTTTTAATAAATAAAATAAGCTTTTGTGAGGCTTGCCAATAAGGCAAGTCTCACAGCCTACCTTATCCCACTTTTGATTCTTATGCAAGTAATGTCTTAGACCTCATACACACTGATATATGGGTTCTTTCACCTATTATTTCTACAGAAAGTCATGTGTTCTATGTATTATTTCTGGATGACCATACCAAGTTCACTTGGATGTATACCATAAAGGATAAAAGTCAGGTTTTTGACACTTTTAAAACTTTCAAAACCCGTGTTGAAAAACAGTTTGAAAGACTTATTAAAGTTTTATAAAGTGATTGGAGTGGTGAGTATAGAACATTGTTGTTTATGACCAAAGAACATGGTTTTATTTTAAAGAGTTCTTGTCCTCAATTTTCAGCCCAAAATGGCAGGGTTGAGAGAAAGTAAAGAGATCTTTAGAGACAGGTTTGATTTTTTTTGGCTCATATTGGTCTACCATATTAGTATCGGGTTCAAGCTTTTGAAAATTCTATTTTCCTCATAAACAGACTATCTACACCCATACTATCTAGTAAGTCTCCTTATGAGGTGTTGCACCACAAAACACCTAACTACCTTGCTCTAAACACTTTTGGTAGCGCCTGTTATCCATGTCTGAGACCATATTAGTCTCACAAGTTTCAATTTCATTCATCCAAGTGTGTCTTCTTTGGGTACAGCCAATACCAGAAGGGCTACACATGCCTAAGCTCTAACGACAGGGTGTACATATCTAGAAATGTAATATTCAACGAAAGGGAATTTCCCTTCTTAACAGGTTTTCTAGACACCCTAAGGTCTGAGTCATCCCTGGTTTACCCTCTAAGTGTTTGACTTCCTAATCTGGCAATAACTCTTGTGACTAATGGGACTCTGTCATCCTCAACAGTACGTCAAGATATCTCACAAGAGTATTCTACATAGCTAACATATATTTCTTCACACTACCAAAAACCTTCTCAATCTATACAGAACCATGAACAACCTACCTACACTTACAACCCTACATCAGACACACACACATACACATTATTTCCAATCTATCATATTCACCAAGTGACACTCATAACTGCACATCTGCTAATCTAAACACTCAAATCACGACTGACCTTCAACCAACACTAACTCATCATTTAACCACTCCCACTATATATATTCAACTACCACTGCCCCATACAACTAAAACACATACTCATTTTCCTCCACCTGAAACACATACCATAAAGACTCGGGCCCATGATGCTACTCTTAAACCTAAGACCCCTTATGTTGGTTCTCTCACCACCACCAATCTCCATACTTTTGAACCTACTAAATATTAAGATGCCTTAACTAATTTTTAGTGGGTGGAAGCTATGAAGACATATTACAATGCTCTTATGTCCAATAATACATGAACACTAGTTCATTGGTTTCATGAATGTGGTTGGATGAAAATGGGTTTATAAGCTGAAATACAACATGGATAAGCCAGTCCAAAGGTACAAAGCCAGGATGGTTGGCAAGGGGCTTCATTTAAAGGCTTATACATTAAGGCTAATTTTAGCCCTTGCAGTCTCTAAAGCATGAGAGTTTCGTCAGTTGGAAATTAATAATTCCTTTTTAAATGGCTACCTAAGTGAAGATGTTTATATGTCTCACCCATTTCTATATGTCCTAAAACAAGCTCTATGAGTTGATACTTAAGACTCAGGTACACTCTCCTTAACTAGGGGTTTTAGAAATCAAAAGCTGATTGCTCTCTTTTTTATTTTATTTCTAAGTCCATTGTTCTACTAATTTTGGTCTATGTCGATGATATATTAATTATATGGTCTCTTTTTTAAATGTTTTTTTTCCTTAAAAAACATGGGTCACTCCATCTATTCCTTGGAATCGAAAGTTCATAGTGAACCCATTGGTATGTATCTAACACAATAGTATACATCAATAACGTACTTGCTACTCAGGAACTCCATATCCAAGTCGTGTCTTACACCCATGGTTGTTGGATCTCATCTTTCCAATACTTCTGGCCATCCTCTTGTAGATCTTACACCTTACAAAAGTATGTTAGGAGCTTTTAAATATTTAACACATACTCGACCTGATATTGCCTTCACTGTGAACAAGCTCAACCAATATCAACAGGGTCCTACTAAAGTTCATTAGCAAAGTTTAAATCAGATATTAAGATATTTTTCTAGGTTCATTTGGTTGAGACTCCACATCAATCCATGTTGTCATCTCAACTTCATGGATTTTTTTATGCAGACTGGGTAGCGTCTCCTGATGATAGACGTAGTGTATGAGCCTATTATGTCTACTTTGGCGATTCCTTTATTTCCTAGTACTTTAAGAATCATAATGTGGTCACTAAATTTTCCATAGAGTTTGAATACATAGAGTTTGTCATTTTGGCATCAGAAATCTTGTGGCTACGGTCCCTTCTATCTGAAATCCAGATCCCAATCATAACTCATCCATCATTTGGTACGACAATCTTGGTGCGAGCTCCCTGACCTTAAATCATGTCTTCCATGCTCGCACCAAACACATTAAGCTTAATGTCTATTTCACCCGAGATCAAGTCCTTCAAGGGTCTCTTCAAATTTGCTACGTACCTTTTCAGGACTAGCTCACAGATTGCGTCACCAAGCTCTTAACCTCTTCTCGGTTCTCTTTTCTTCGCGAAAAACTCGGTCTCGTCTATTTGCCTATTTGTTTGAGGGAGGGTGTGAAGAAATCATGGATCCAATCTCACAATACCTATACTGGAGACGACGAGCAACGATATCACATCGGAAGTAAAGCTGGGAGTAAGTCTGCTAGAGTTTGAAGTACCCTTAATAGACTTACTCATTGTTGAACTCAAAACGATAAGAGCATAAGTCATTCAGCTTAGTGGGTCTTGTTACCCAAGTATTTATATTTCATTAATAATGGCATCAACGCTTAATAACAAGACCAAGAATCAAACTAGTCTAAAGAGATGTTACTGTCTCTCGGACTCACCAGTCACAAGCAAAAGAAATATAGTACTATACTATTAATAATTGTAAATAATTGTACAAACCTTAAAAACTCGATCTTTACTATCAATAGTTGTAACTGTCTATATATGGAAACCTATGTAACACACAAAATAAAAATTTCAAGAAAGAAATACAAGTGTGATTCTTAGCCTGATCTAGCCTCATTTTCTTTCATTTCTCTAACTATCCAAATAAACAAAAGAAAATATTGGCCAAAGATCATTGAGAAAGATGACTTTGTTTGTAAGCAAAGTTATTGTGAGGAGTGAAATCAAGAAGTCGGCAAGCGGTTAGGTGTCTCCATCTTCAGGGAACTCGTCTCTCGAGATCTCTCCATCATCCATGAAGGAAGACGACTTCATTTTATCTAATAATCTACTCTATGTGATCAGTTTACCAATGACTTAGTTCCACAAAAGCTAATAACCATATAGGTATGCAATTTTCCTACTCTGTGAGGATTTAATAAAATTATTCGTCTGCCTTCTAAGAGGAAAGGCATGACAATATATGACCTTAATTTTATCTTTAAAATGGCATCTTACTCAGCTTTTAGCGTAGAAACCTCCTTTCGTGGTTGCTCGTGACAAGTCTGATATTTTTTCACCACGGTCTGTTGTTACTTATACTTGTCTTTCTGGAATCTTCCTTAGTTTTTCTACTTTATGCGTTAAATTTATTTATGTTTGAAACACGCCTAGGCTCCATAAGTCGAAGGGAAGCAAAGTTGGAAAGTTCAATACCTGACCATATTGCAAATTCTGCATAGTATCAAACATGTTATAGATTTTCTGAACAATATTTATGATTATGATACTTTTTAAAATCAAAATAAAGGTAAAAAACAAGGATTTTTATATAGAAAAGTGGTACTTTGAGCTCTACTTCGAACTATTGAGCTACAAAATCCATTTGCGTGTGACTGCCCGTCATTGATTAACCAATACTGAGGGAGCCAATCAAGTAAGAATCTCATTTATATTATTGATAAACAAGTTAATATAAGAGCTTAGTTTGGAAGATCAAGCTTGGCTACTTGATTGATTAATGTATTTTAACTCTTCATACAAATGATGGTCGGCCGTCAGATCGTTGTTGGGGGTTTGGGTTGTTGCCGCGAGTTGTGTTTTCCCGCAATGGTTCTTTCAGGAACATATTTTGGGCAAAAATAGCTCCCTTAAATATTTTCCTAAATTTCTTTGGGAAGGTTGAACAAACTCTAGCACATATTATTTTCTGAAACTTTGTTCGTGGAAACTTTTAAGGTGGACGACACCTTGGCCATTCTTAAAAAACATTATATTAAGGGTTTTTGTCACTCATGCTTTGGTGCCTTAATTGGCTTATCTTGATCCTGTTTTATGGTTTGTGGATCCCTCCTTGAATGACGACTCTTATTTTTCCTGACCATATATTTTTCGGTATATGCCAGGTGACTCAGCTATATGTGATGCAATATTTGACTTAACCTTTTCTGGGAAAGCTTTATGGGCGGGGGAGCCTCCCACGTTCTTCCCCACCACCATTTATGTTGGTATCAGTTACAACGACAATATTAACAGGCTTCTCAATTGATGTCAAGCTATTCTTAATGAGCTAGACTTTAGATTTATAGTAGTTATAAGGCGTCATCAACTGGTCGAAGGCTTTTCTGATAAGGCTATATCCTATAAATAACATATATTATTTATAATGACGAGATAAGAATATATTAAAAACTAACAAAATGGTAAGTTGTACATAGTACTAGGCCACCAAAAGATGAGGTGAACTAAAACAGAGGTTTACAAATGGTTTAAGACGATGGCCACAATGAAACTACCAGACAAGGGATGTGAAAGTGATACGAGGTAACTAAACGCCAATACGAGTGTATACAAGATGATGGTAATACGTACTATAAGCTAAACGTCAATACAAGCGTATACAAAATGATAGTGATACGTGATACAAGCTAAAAGTTAAGACGAACATATACAAGATGAGGGTGGCACATGATATAATACGAGGACAGCAAAAAAACCATTAGATGAAGGACATAAAAAAAACTAGTCGAGTCACAAATGGAACCATATGACGAGATCAACCTTTGGGTTAGTCAACTGTCACTCATACCATAACTAGACAAGAACAAAATACCCAAGCAATCACGACGATAATTGACAATCTTTCAGTTATGGTAGCGTCTAGTGTGCAATAAGGATTAAATTGAGCCCAAGATAGTATGATTGATGCAACGTCCCATATAAATTCTTGTCCAATGAACATCTAGGGAGAAAATACCTCAAAGCAAGGTATGTCGGTTACCCCATCTAATGTACAACTCTTGGAAATGCATATCAAAGAGCTAAATCAAGAACAGTTTAAGACAAACCAATTCTAACTTCAGTGGGACTAGGAAGACAATGTAAGAATAGAGAAATTCACCGAGGAATTATAGTTGTTCAAAGAGAATATATTGTCAGAGGATAAAGGAAAAAAAGGCTAGACAAAGAGGTCAGTAAGGAAAGCCGAACTAGAAAAGGCAAAAAATAAAGCAGAAGATGGTGAACGTGTGGATGAGAGTAGCGACAAAAAACATAAAATAAGAATGGCTATGAGTGTTGAGCACAAGGACCAACCGAGCAATGAGGCGTTGAAGTCGAGTAAGGAGAAAAATAAGGTGGAACATAACAAGTATAGACCAAAAATGGTATCTTATATAATTTAAAAATCTCCCTTCGTCAGGATAATCCTTGAATGCAAGCTCACTCACAAATTTGATCCTTATCAAATCGACACTTACGATGGGTTAAGGGACCCGAAGCACCACCTGGATAAATTCAAGAATATGATGATGGGGTTCAACTCGTACGGAGTTTTACTTTACATAGTTTTTACATGACATTTAAGGGAAATGTGCTCGACTGGTTTAATATCCTACCTGACGTGCAAAAAGAACGTTGCGATGACGTCAATCAAGAGAGGGTTGCACAAGCACAAACGCTACCTTGTTAGGTTTTTGGTGGATAATATGGGATACATTTTGGCACATTCTGATCAGTTTATCACAGTTGAAGATTCTAAGAAGGGAGATTCTTCTAGCCCTAAACACCATCATTACCAAATA
This sequence comes from Limnanthes douglasii subsp. nivea, assembly GCA_036936605.1. Taxonomy (NCBI): domain Eukaryota; kingdom Viridiplantae; phylum Streptophyta; class Magnoliopsida; order Brassicales; family Limnanthaceae; genus Limnanthes; species Limnanthes douglasii. The sequence continues at coordinate 221,643,812 of JAUPFV010000001.1, forward strand.
GAAGAAGAAGTGATGTGGTCAGGAGAGACGAGGTCGCAAGAGCTCCATTAAGAAGACCAAAAACCCAATATTATGGCAAATCAGCTTGCAGGTTCACCTTTCAATAGAGAATATGAAAGTCATATTTGACAAGACTAGAGGAGGGAACATTATCACCCTCTTTGTAACATGTTCGGCCATAGCAACGAAATATATTGTAGATACTTTTGTGCATACCATAATGACCATGGTCACGCAATTATTGATTGTTGGCGGTTATAGGAGGAGATTGAGAGATTTATCAATAATGGTGATCTACTTCAGTTTATCAAGAGTAAAGAAAGGGAATTATGTGAAGAGAAAAGCATTAAAGAGACGATAGATAATAGATTGGAAAATAGGAGACGACAAGCGGAATTAAAAGTGTTTTTAAACTTTTTCTGGTGGGGATATGATGTCGAGTCTGAACTCCGACTCTAGAAAAAAGCACAAGAAAGACTTAGAGGTACACTTGGTGAAGTGTGGAAGCAATGGATAAGAAAGAGTCCATGTGCTTTCCCCTCAAGTTGTGGAAGCAATGGATAAGAAGGGTCAGACATTGGGGTTGTTGAATGATCGACAACTAGGATTATAGGAGGAATAATATCCGAACATAGGGTGACCTCCGAATGATTATTTGTTCCTTTCCTCTTCTCGTCTCTCGTATAACTACCATGTTTGCTTCTTTTGTGTGTTTTATTCCTTTTTTACACAGGAATCTCTACAATGCATCACCCTCTTTAATATTAGAAGTAACTGCAGCTAGCAGAGATTTGTCGATTGCGTCCAGTTGCCTCTCTGATCTAACTATAATGGTGTTTTTTTGTTGTACCTTACTTGTTTTCTTGTATTTTTTATTCCGATGGCTTGGGGATTTGGTCCTGGTTGGAAGAAATACCTTTCCATATACAGCTTCAACTCTTTTTAAGATAGCTGGTGACCATGAAAGAGTAGTCAATTGCTCTCATGTTAACACTTGTTTGGATCTACTCCTCCAAAGATGGCTCCAAACCAAATTACTAGAAGTGAAGCACTGGTGAAATTTGTTAGACCCCTTATCCTCGGCTCATTGGTTTAATTTCTTGAAAGTAATCTTTGCACCTTCCAGATGATGTTGATAAGCTTCGATATAGTTATAAAAAGAAAAAGATTAGAGATAAGTTATATATATATATAACATTGGGAGTTCAAACGGCTACATGTATTCTTCCAAAACATGGTAAGCCGAGTCGGATTACCTTGACACGTAATCTTCTTACCATTCTCCCACCAGCCATTGATGAAGAAAAATTACATCTTCCATATTTTATCGACCTCCAACAGATCGTTAACCACTTTATACTTGTTCCCCATGTTGAAGAAGTGAAAATGGATCTGGTAATTATGAGACATCCCCGCAATAGTAGCAAATTGCTTCATCAGTATCAACATTTTGGATAATCTAGATGTCATGATACATGACATTAAGGTGAACCAAGCGTTTGGACTAGCCTGACTTGGGTACATTCCTACCAAACTGAAGTAGTTCACCCTGTCTAGATCCAGGGACACCGAAAGTCCCAATTTAGCACGTAGAGAACCAGCTTCATCGGACCATAGTTCATCAGAGTCTCTCATGGTGTATGTAATCTAACCTTTATGTTTTTAGGGAATCCTCATTTCTCACGAATAGCCTCTGACTCATTTTCCTAAAAATAAACATAATAAATTTTATCAAGAACCAGAAGATATTTGACACTGACCTTTTAGAAATTTTAGACCCATGCACCTGACCAAGGACGGAAAGAATGCTTTAGTATCTGTTTTGGTGGCCTTACATTTTCATTTTCCACCTTTGCTGCCTTTACCCTTCAAATTTATCTTCCTAGATGACTTCCAAGTTCCATATTCTCCCCGGTTTGACCAGATGTCTCCAAGGGATATTCCTCACTAAAATCATTCATGACCTTCGGACTAGACCACAAAAGTTCAACTTGTTAAAGTTGTGTTCCTCTATTTGTTCGATTGTTGAGAAAGATTCTGATCGGATTCAGAGGGTTATGCTTGTTGGGGTGCAGTATCCCCATTTATGTTCGGACACCATGAGAAAGGACTGTTGGAAGTTTGTGTTTATTGAACTGCTCATAGCTCCCCAGAATGGTTTGTACGACCTTTAGGTTATCTGATCAAGCTGGGAGGTGGATTTTATTCTCAGTCAGAACCCATTGCTATAAAATTCGAAGGGCACCTACGACTAGTAGTTTCTTTTGATTAAGATGGCCTCGATGAGTGACTCTTGGAAGTAAATGACTGAATGGTAGAAGAATTCTTCAATTGGAATGCTACGTATATTATATGGGTAAACTCCTTCGTAACCAGTTGACTAAGTGACATTAAATATGCCCTCTGAGGCAGCTAATCTAGCAACAACCCTAGCTCTCTTTTTCTTGTCGTCTAGTTTAGACAGTTTCAGCCAACCGAGATGTCACTAGAATTGGAATTCGTAGTGGTGAAAGTGGTGGAAAAGAAGAAAATATGACCAACGATTAGCTTAATAATAATGGTAAGATGTAACTTTTCAATCTAGAATGTGAATTTTCTCTCTCTAAAATTTACTAACTTGAAAAATAAAATGATAAGTTATAAAAGAGATTGTAGAAGACCGTGGGGTTCTTTTCAATGGAAGTGGAAACGATACCAAAAGCTATAATTCCTAAGGGAATGAAGACTTTTTTCAATTGCTGATTTGCCTTACCTATGGCAGAGCAAGATCGTAGGTCTAATCAAGTAATTGCACATGTCATGTAGTACAATTGATTAAAAATCATAAATTTGGACAATAATCATATCTGAATGGAGTCATTAGAGAGAAGAACAGTGAAGAGTCGTGTCTGAAGAGATACAACAAACTCGTTTCGAATAATTTGTTAGTTAAACATCCCGAATGTCTTTGAGAGGAGTAAGGGGGTCATCTGATGAGGTAGAAATAATCAAGGGGTATTTTGGACTAAAGGAAAATACCCTTTTAGTTATTTTTTTAATTATTATTTTTGTAATTATTTATATATATAGATTTATCTTAATAATTATTAATGGACCATATGAGTTTTTTGGACTTTGGGATTGGCCCATGAATGTGGTTTGGATCATTTGGCTCATTAGGTCAAAATTTAGCTTATAAATAGTTTATGAGAAAACATTACTGAGGATGATTGATTAAATGCATAATCTAACTTTTTATCTCTCTCTAGATAATAATTGAAACAACTCAATTATCTCTCTACTCTCCACCGTAAATCAATTCTTTTTTTTACATTACAAAACAACCCTTCGAATAAGACTTCAACAGACCATATAGTATGAGGCAACCAAAAGACAAAGTGAACCAAAAGACGAGGTTGACACATTGAGGACTACAAAGAAACTACCAGACAATGGCCATAATGAAACTACTAGACGGTGGCTATGAATGCGATATGAGGTAACTAAACGTCAAAACGAGCATATAAAAAGATGAATGTGATATGTGATACAAATTAAACATCAAGTAGAGCGTATACAAGACAAGGATGATATCGGTATAATACGAGGGCCGCAAAAATTCATTAGACAAAGGACATGAGAATACTAGTCGAGCGCATGAGAAAGACATTTGAATTATTATAACAGGATGACATGTGTTACTACGTTATACGTTACTAAGAAACAAATTTTCATATTTATCATAAACTTTTATTAATACTTAAAAACATGTTCAAATATGTAATAAATATAGGATAAATATTAAGAGAGAAAATATCTTGTAAGCAATATAAGTACGAGTAGGATTCCAAGTGTAAAGTTTGATAATATTTTTATAGGTAAAAAATAGTTATACTCATCGTTGTTTTATTTCTCGATTAACTTTCTTCATTTTGGCTGTATATATGAGAATAAAATTTCTTAGGTGGTTTGTGAGTACTACGCCAACATAATCAAGTATTTTTCGGATTCAGCACCAAAGTTTGCGAAGTCTCATCCGATTTATGACCAAATAAGACATGTTAGTATTGTTGGGACATACAAATATGATAATATATAGTATAAGTTATGCAATAGTTATTTAGTATTTCATAGGTACCAATCATGTCCAGTCATGGTTTTCTTTTTATATTTCCTCGTCTTCCAATTATCGCTTACAAATGCGAAGGAATTTTTCAACCCTTGACAGTATCAAGGAGGTTATCCACAACTAAGTTATTCAATTAATTAGAGCCAACTGTCAGAGGTTAAAACCTGAGACATAAGCGAGGTACCCTTTTGGGAAGGGCAGACCAACAATCTCAGACCCAAAAATTATAGGTATCAACGGACGCCAAACATTGAGAGTGAGTTATTTAGAAAAAATACATGTTTTATGAAAATAATTAAGTAGTTATGAATGTAGAAGAAACTGAAGACCGTAATCAAACGCGCTTATAAAAAAACATGGTCTTGTTAGACCGAGCATCAATGATTGTCTTAAAAAACTGGATAGTAGGGATATCGCGCGTTGAACATACTGAAAAACTCTCTAAGATCTATTTAGATGGAAGTTAAGTTTTCCTAATCATTGTTATTAATAATGAAAGGCTCTCCAACCTTTCTTTTGCCATTGTGTATGTGAAAATCTTTGTTAGAGGTGTTCATCTTCGATCATTCTATATGATAAGTAATGGTCTTTTGCAACCTATCCAGTGTCGTGTATGATCCGGATGTTTGATAGCCCCATACCTTTATAATAATGGTCGGTTCATAATTCAAATCTAGACGGTAGATTTAATGTTTGATAGCCCCATACCTTTATAAATCATTTTGGTATTAGGCTAGACATCAGGTTTTACTTTTTTACATGGTAATTACTTGCCTTGTTTGGATTTGTTTTGAGAATTTGTACTTGCTAAGGGGTCCGTAAGAGAAATTGATTGCTCGAGATGGTTTCAGAAAACTTGTGCATTTTTTTTTTGCAGCAATGATTTGCTATTTTTAGAGGAAAAATATGTTTTATCGTATTTTTTAAACTAGAATAATGTATTGTTTTTTATTGGTAGGTTTGAAATTATCGCGGGAGAAAATTAAGAGTCAAGCTGAATAAAAAAAATCCTAAATAACTACCTACCACGTAAAACCAACTCTACATCTTCTAACATATATATTCGAGAGCATGACTATGTCGAGTTGCTAACTAGGCCTTTGTTTAGGTACACCAAACCAAATGAGTGGAAGGTGTTTTATTTCCCGCTCTCATTGCTTACTCAACATACATATTACTACAATAGCCTAGCTCCTTATGAACTACTGACGTACTGACTCGAAGTTTTTTGTTTGTTAAATATATTTTACCAAAATGCACCATCAAGTCAGAAACTGATTTTGTACGTGATTTTCAATAAAGAACTAATTTTATTATAAATTGAGAAGTTTACAATGATAAGGCTTATGATAAGAAATAAAATTGGACTTGAGGCCCTGAATCCCAATACGTATGCCGCTTTAATTCTCTGAATTTAGAAATGGTGCGTTGTTGAATTTATTTTCACTTCTTCTCTCTTGGTGTTGCGCTAATTCCTTCTGAATTTAGTAACAAACTTCACTATTTGTACCACGAAAATCAAACCGTATTAGTTGCAAGTTTTCTTGTACTCTAAACTGTATAGATCGTGGTCTTAAATTTAAAGTAGATCATCATTTGAGGTTGGAGAAGCGCTATTTGTATGAAGGATTCCAATCAGATTGTTGTTCTTTTCTCTAAGGTATGTTTCATGTCTTCTTTTCTTATAATTTAATTTATCATGGAAAGGTTGAGCTTGAGAATAATATATGTTCTTGTTGGGTAGAGGATTTCATTTGATTTCTTATCTTCATTTATTTCTCTTTATTTTATTTGTATCTTCATCATAACAATGAACTGTGTTATGAGTGTATGCTATGTTATGATTAGCTTTCCTCTTCCAATCTTATGTAGGTTGTTTCCGAACTTTCTATGAATGTGATAAGACCAAGTTTGGATGAATTTTTATCCTTTGTAAAGTCTATTATCTTTTTTTTGATAGATTCCTTAGCAAGCCATCCAATTCTTGACTTTTTTTTCTAAAGATATGATTTATTGTACCCGACAGTACCCGACAGTTTTTTATTAATAAAATCATAAACCATGGAACTTTCCGGTTTGAAATCATTTCAATTAGAATCATTAAATTGATTTTGTATCTAGCTTAGTGGTGTTTCTTGCATTATATATCAACAATCCATCTAGTAAAGCTCTACATTATCAAAAAAGAGAAGGATGTTTTCCATATAATATACTAAAACCCAAAATTATTTCTCCATTGTTGTATGTTAAGATCGCACCACCACTTGATTCACCATTTGATGTACTATAGCCATTAATATTGAGTTTTATTCTATTATTACTATGAGGTGTCCATTTAACCAATGTAGTCGCAATTGTCATTTTGTTATGCAAATAACAGCAATGGGCTGAGATATTGTTGACGTTTCTTATCCAATAGGAAGATTGATCAGTCTAGAATTATCTAGATTGAATATTAGATAGTTAACTTGATGCATTGTTGATTTAGGAGTAATATCTATTTCTTGATACTTTGGTTTGTTTCTGGTTCTCAAAATTGACCAACAAGTGATATAGACTAGATAGTTCTTATGCAAGTCTCTTTCTTTGTTGACCAAAACCAAGATCTTATAATGCGGTTTACCGTCATATACTTAGAGATGTATATGCCAAATATACCAGAAAAGTGTTTCCAAATGTCCCAAACAATGTTACATTCTACGAATAAGTGTTTTGGTGATTCTATTTCTTTACGGAATTTACATTTAAAGGCCAATTTGAAGTGTTTTCTATACATGATAGATTCAATAAGTAGCCATTCTTTTAGTATTCTCCAAAGGAGAAATGAGAATTTTTAAGGGGTGATGTTATTCCATATTCTTTGGAGTAATTTGGATTGTTCTGTTTTCCCTTATTTCACTCCAAGTTTTCTTAGTGTTGAAATCTCCAGTGTTAGAGAGAGTTCATCTAATATCATCAACTACCTCATTTTGAAATTTAGATCTAGATATCTTTTTAATATCTCCGGTGTTTGAATTCTTATATTTTTTATTTCTCTTTATCTTATTTGTATCTTCTTTATAACAATGAACTGTGTTATGTTTGTTACAGCTGAAACTTGTATTTAAAGACCATTTGGTCACATTGAAAGTTAGTGGAAATATTACAATCTTCTATCCTATTTACTCACTCACTATTTTCTACTTGGTATCAGAGCCATTCTGATCTGAATGGCCAACTCCGATGAGTCCCCGTCGCTGTCCTCAGACTCTATGGGCTCCATCCTTCCTAGCAACACTGCTACTGCTCCAAGAAGCCTTCAACTAACTTGATGAGATGGGCCAGCTTTAGTTTTCTTCTTCTTTTTGTTCTTGATCTTGTCCAGGTGACTAGGGGATTTGTTCCGAGAAGGCAAGTGAAGTTTGTCATCCTTAGCCTCAGTTCTCTTTAAATAACATCTGCAGGAGAATGAGTGGTCAACAATCCATCTAGTAAAGCTCTACATTTTGCAATAAGAGTAGATTATTTTCCGTACAAAATCTACCAAAACCCAAAAGTCTTTCTCTTTTGTTGTCTCTTCAGATCCCGCAACCATTTGATTCACCAGTTGATGAGCTAGAGCCATCAATATTTGGTTTTATTCTATTACCACTATGAGGTGTCCATTGAACTAGTGTTGTTGCACTTGTTTTTTCGTTATGCAAATAGCAGCTAAGGGCTGAGGAAATGTTGATATCTCTTATCCAGTGGGAAGATTTGATCAGTCTAATGTTATCCAGCTTTAATGTTAGACATGATATATTATTGATTGAAGAGTATCAACCTTTCTATGATGCTTTGGTTTGTTTCTAGGTCTCAAAATTGACCAACAAATGATAGAGACTAGATAGTTATTATGCGGGTTTCTTTTTTTGTTGACTAATACCAAGATCTTATAATGTGGTTTATTATCATATATTTTAAGATGTATATGCTAAACATACCAAAATAATGTTTCCAAATGTCCCACACAATGTTGCATTCTACAAATAAGTGTTTAAGTGATTATGTTTCTTTGCAGAATGGGCATTTAAATGCCAATTGGAAGTGTTTCTTTACATAATGGATTCAATAGGTAGCCATCATTTTAGTAATATCCAAAGAAGAAATTTGATTTTTTTAGGGGGTGATGTTATTCAATATTCTTTGGAGTAATTTAGATTGTTTTATTGTTTGCGTATTTCAGTCCAAGTTTTCTTAGTGTTGAAATCTCTAGTATTAGAGAGAGTTCATATGATATCATCAACTACCTCATTTTGAAGTCTAAATCTAGATATCTTTTTAATATCTCGAGTGTTTAATTTCTTATAATCTTTTATTTCTCTCTATTATATATTTATCTTTTTCATAATCATTGAAATACGTTATTAGTATAGGCTATGATATGATTAGCTTTATTCTTCTAATTTTAGGTAGGTTGTTTCTAAACTTTCTAGGAACGTTATAACACCATGTTTTGCTGAAGTTATATATTTTGTGAAGTCTGATCTCTTTATTTGTTTGATAGATTCCTTAGCAAGCCACCCAACTTGATTTTGTTTTCTGAAGATAAGATTTATTCCTTAGCAAGCCAGCCAGTTTTGGATAGTACCCTGCAGTTTTTTATTAATGAAATCACAAACCAGGGAGCTTTCCGGTGTGTAATCATTTTCATTAGAATCATTAAAACAATTTTGTGTATAGGTTGGTGATATTTCTTGTATTACATATCAACATTCCATCTAGTAAAGCTCTACATTCTGCAAGAAGATCATATTGTTTTCTATACAACCTACCAAAACCCAAAATTATTTCTCATTTGTTGTCTCTGAAGATCCAACCACCACTTGATTCACCAGTTGATGTACTAGAGCCATCAATATTGAGTTTTATTCTATTACCACTAGTAGGTGTCCATTTAACTAATGTAGTAGCACTTGTCATTTTGTTATGCAAATATCAGGAAAGGGCTAAGGAAATGTTGATGTATCTTGTCCAGTGGGAAGATTTTATTAGTCTAGTGTTATCTAGCTTGAATGTTAGATATATAATTTGATGTACTGCTGATTGAAGAGTAGTAATTATTCCTTGATGCTTTGGTTTGATCCTGTCTCTCAAAGTTGACCAACAAATGAAAGAGACTAGATAGTTCTTATGTGGATCTCTTTCTTTGTTAGCCAAAACCAAGATCTTATAATGCGGTTTATTGTCATATATATAGAGATGTATTGTCGAACATACCAGAAAAATGTTTCCAAATATCTCACACAACGTTACATTCTGACGAATAAGTGTTTTGGTGATTTTGTTTCTTTTATAGAATTGGCAATTAGAGGCCAATTAAAAGTGTTTTTTTTTGCATAATAGTCATTATGTATCCATCTTTTTAGTAATCTCCAAAGCATAAATGAGCATTCTTAAGAATGACATTATTTCATATTATTTGGAGTAATTTGGATTGTTCAATTTTTTCCTTATTTGAGCCCAAATTTTCTTAGTGCTGAAATCTCTAGTGTTAGGGAGAGTACATCTTATTTCAACTACCTCATGTTGAAGTATAAATCTAGATATCCTTTAAATATCTTAATTGAGGACATAAAAATAAAAATAAGTTTGTCAAGGTCCTAATTACCTTTCTTTTATAAATGATTTATAAGTTCTTCAAAGATGAATAGAGATGAGGAGAATATGATAAAAGATTTGTTTATAAGTTATCACACCATCTTTTCATCCAAAAGTCAATGCTTCCTCTTCCAATTTTCTAAAATATATAGTTTTTTTTTGCAGTGTCTATGATATTCTTTAGTTTACTCCATATGTTAGAACTTTTTATAAAATGTGTAGCTAATAGATGATGAACATTACAAAATAAATTTTCTCTTTGCAATATTTGGAATAATTTAATTTAATTTAACACTCTCATTTTTCAAAATTTATGTGTATAAATTTTATATTTATTAAAATAGTGTTAGAATATTATTAGAATGCATTCACGAGGTGCCACAGCGTAAAATCTTACTTCTGCACAAACAGTATGGGTAACCACGTTAACTTGTGTTATCGGTGTACATGTATTTAAAAATAAATTACAAAAAATTTATGGTTGAATTCTTTAATTAGTTAAATTTAGCATTTAAGAGTGAGATAATTAGTAGTTTCCATGGTTTAAAATATAGTTTTTATTGTAGAAGAGATAAATAATTGTTTTATCTATTTTGCAATTGGCAATTGTTAATTTTGTAAAATAAAATTATATTATTTTTTAATTAATTGTTTATTAACAAATTTTAATCTTAAAATAAAATTTAAAGAATGTTCATAGAATTGTGAAATTATTTATTTTGAGTGGTCAATTCAAATATGGTTCCCGTCAATCATAGTTTACCGAAGTGTACTCCATTGACAGCATGAGGAGCCATTGATAGAGCTTAATGTAGGGGGCTCATTGTTTGACAATGAAAGAATGCCCTCGTATTGTATATTTTTCTATTGAAAATCAAAGATGGGCTCACTCTCTATAGCCCAATATTGATTATATAGACCCAGGATCTTTACCTTTCTTGTCCTCTCCTCCAATATATCCCCTAAAAGTATTTAGGGCGGCCTTAGGTTGGGATGGGCAACGTTGTTATGTTTCCGAATTTCAATATTTTTTTTATTCTTTTGAAAAAATTCGTGGTCGTTACTTAAGTGCAAGTGCGTTGTTATGTTTCCGAATTTCAATATTTTTTTTATTCTTTTGAAAATTTTTGTGGTCGTTACTTAAGTGCAAGTGCGTACGAAGTAAATTTTCAATCTAAAGAAATAGTTTGCAAACCAACACCAGAAGATAAACCACATATAGTGACAGGTTCAGTCAAGATTCTGACTCATGATCTTTGATCACAAGCATGTCTTACTACATCAATTCGGCTATTCTTTCGTGATGACCTTCAATATGAATACGAATTTGTTGGATAAATTTTGTTTTATTACATCTAAATTTGTCGGTCGTAGATATATATTTAATTATGAACATTTTTATAAGATGCTATAATTCTTTTAAGCTTTTATAAATAATAATAAATAATAAATAAATTTAAATAATATTAAACTCCCATGTATTTGTTAGATATTATTTGGTGGATTGAGTTTGGTTTGGTTATCCGCAGAAATTTTATGGAATCGACAATTCTAATCTGAATCTGGGTTATTAATTTATCCATAATCTATTCCACAAAAAAAAAAATTATAGTTCGGATATCCTAACACGTCTGATTGGTTTAGATGGGATACCGCGGATTAAAAATTAATCATTTTAAAATATCCCAATTAAAATAATATTTTAACATTATATGTTTTCACTATTATGTTTGCGTTAATTTTTCTCTAAATTTGTCCAAACTAAAAACAGGTATCCTTAATAATTAAGTTCTAATATAAAAGTAATTTTTTTTATTATTATTTAAATTAAATTAAGTGATCTAAAAATAAATATAAATAATTTAGAAAAAAAATTAGAAAATAGAGTTTAAATATTAAAATCTCATTAGACAAATTAAATTTTTAACCGTCTCTTGTCTAGTTGGTAAAAATGAACATGATAAATTATACATATTTCAAACATAACACATATATACTTCGATATTCATTAGTTATAGGTATAGATTATCATATTTAAGGATTTATTGACGTTTATTGATGTTTATTGTCGGTACGTATGGATTATTGGTTGGAACAATTTAGATTCCAAACATGACACAATGTCTAAACTTTATTGAAGGTCGAGTTTTGTTTGTTTTATTGACAACGAACATCATAAATTTGTCAATGAAATACATCACCATCGTGTGTTATAACCTAAAACTCAGAAAGTTAGCAATTATATCGGTTGTAGTAGTTTAGAATATGTTATTTTACTTTTAGAGGCACTCAATAGTTCATACATTTTTCATCGTTATAATATCCTCTCATGAATTTTTGGATGCTTTATTTAGTGGTCGGTTGAGTTAGTAGATTTTGATATCATGTACAAAACATGAATACCAATTAAATATAAGGTCTATAATTTTCTCACGAAGTTTCAATTCGCACGACCATTCCCAACTGTTAGAAAAATTCTCAAACCTAAGTATATATTTAGAACATGTTATGGTTTTACCAAACATAAAAGTCGGGAAAAGTTCCAATTGATCTTTCCTTCATATAGAGTATTATTAAATTTCTATGCAATTATCACAAAATGGCTAAAGCACAGAACATATGTGAATGAAAAACTTAAATGAACACAGGATTTAACGTGGTTCGACAATTGTCTACGTCCACGGGCGCCGCTAGAGAAAAGAGTTTCACTATGATAGAAAAGGTTACAAATTCCAGATTGTCTTTTTGTGTAGTCCTAGTAAGTCTATTTATTTCAGATAATAGTCCTAATGGGCTCTTAACTTCACTGTCAATGACACAATACTGTACCGCCGAACACGGTACACAATCAAGGCATAATGACACCCGCGAACACGGTACACTGTCAAGGCAGTATTCGATTCATTCACAACAAATTGGTATCAGAGCATATTCCGCCTCCGTATATAAGTAAGAACAACACGATCTCAACACTAGTATGATATTGTCCGCTTTGGCACCCGAAGGCCCTCACGGCTTTGCATTTGGTCCAGTACCAAAATGCCTCATTTTAATTGAGATACGTTCTTATTTATATACCACTGATCCTTCCTATGTTTAACCGATGTGGGATGTGGGACTTTGATCGTCACCCTAACATATAGACTTGTATCCATCCATTAGGTTTGGTTATAATGCCTCAACAATGAAGTGAAATATGAGGCATAAATTATAAGATTTTAATTGGAAACAAAAAAAAAGTAATATTTGAAGGTGTTATGACAACATGTGAGGCTGTTTGATCATGTTAGCTACGAGCATGTCTTGTTTGAAAATTTTAGTACTCAACTTTTTTTTTGTTATAATATGTGTCTACCATGCGGCGTAGGTCATCAACATTGAGAGAACATCTACTTACCAACCACAATGATGCCTTTATATAACCATTTGTAAAGTATTTACGATTAACAATGAGGGTGATTGGATATCCAAACTCTAGGCATAGTTTTAGGATGACGAGTTATCGGGTGATAAGCCTTTAGCCTACAACCTTAATATTTTATTAACTGTATACGTATTATTGATATGTACCCCTTTTTAAATAAGTTCTAACCCAATCTTTAATTTGTTGCATTAGACCAAACAAATCTTGATTTGCTGAAAATAATTTATGACCGTGAAAGATCAATACATTATAGACATAAAAACATACATCAATGTGTAATATTTATTGGATATTATTGGCCTTAATTGTGACGTACACGTATTCAGTACCGTGACATGTACCAATTTCATTCATATACCAATATTTTTGCTTGAAATAATTTTTGAAATAATCGTATTTAATCGATAGGACCTCGATTTAGTTGGACATTATTTGTAAATACTTTAAAATTTGACAATACTTCATTTTTCGTCGTTAATTAAAATGGATAAGGCGGAAGCCTAGTTAATATATGATCAAATGAGGTATTTTTTACATATTAATACATGTTATAAGTATAACATACAAGAAGAAAGCACAACAGAAAATAAGATCTAGTTTTAAAATATCTATACAAGAACCTTATGTCACATATAATGGATACATGAACAAATTTAATTGTTTTCTATTCATAAACCAATGACCAACTTGAGGTAACATATAAAAACTTATTGAAAATTATTCGTAGAACCTCTAAAAGGGTTGCGCGTAAATATCTAGATATACTCTAAACAATACTATAGTTAATTAAATAATTCATAAAACTACAATTAAGAAGACTTACTTTATTTTTATTGTATGAATGTATTGATCCCGATAATTTTTTCTATTCTATTGATATAAATGATTAATTACTATGAGAATATTAATACAACAAAGAATAAATCCAAACTTGAATTAGTGTAGAAGAAAATGAGTCAATGCTAACCTACACATACAAATATGTGGTACTATATGAGTGAAAGGTTTGTCTTTAAGCCTTCTAGGTCGTGCATTTGGTATTACAAATGGTATGCACTATAAGAATGACCATCATGTTAGAATATCAAAGAAAGTTAGAAATGACGATACACAATTGTGGGGATGATCAAACCAATAAAATATAAGTTAACTGAATGATGACTGATCACGTCCACGCCTATTGAATATCGAGTGCCTCAAACATTATCTTTGTTAATTATTATATTTATTACGTTTTCTATTTTTATATAATGTGTATGAATATATAATATATTTTTTCATATCATTGTGATGATATTTTTTTTTAATAAGACACCTAAATACATAATCTAATAACTTCATTTGCCATTTTTTAATATTATTTTTATATATTTTAATTATACTTTTAGGTTAAATCTATAACAAGTATATATCTTTCAATCCCCAAAAGGTTTAACCAATAGTGGTTTATATTAAAAAATAAAAAAAATAATACACGGGAGTCCGACCATTAAGGATTAATACCATTGATGGTTAATACACCAAAGTATCAAGGTTAGTATATTTTTTACCTAAAGGAGTCCGACTACCAAGTGTCAATACACCCAAAGGTTAATACATCCAAGTATCAAAATATTAGATATAAGTTTGAAATTTTCAATATGTCTTTCTTGTGTGTGGCACTAATCATGTTGGTTGAGTTATTTTTTTATACTAACCGAATGGTCGGGATAAATTCCACAGTGATTTATAAAACAAACAAAAATAACTTATAATGTTTTTACCCTATATAATCTCATGGAGAGTCACACCTAAATATTTCTAAACCTAAAAAAATTTCATCCGGTTTCATTTGGAAAAATAATATCAGTATCCTCATATAAGCCATCTAAAATAATTAAAAACGAGTTAAAGATAAAAAGTTAGATCAAAATAAAACAAAAACAAAAGAATAGCATAAAAAGGCCAGCAAACATATGAAAATAACATCGTTTAATCACATAACATAAAAAGTAAAATTGTTAAAATAAAAAATAAATATAATATGATTATACAGACTTGCATTTTTTTAGAATAAAACAAAGCATGTTAAATCTCATCAAAACTTAAAAATTTATTCGGTCGATACCTCAACAATGATATATATAATTTAATCTGTAATAATAAACCGCAAGAGACATTAGTAAATATATATAAAAAATAGTCACTGATGCAGACAGTTTAGCACTGGAATTTATGAAGACTGGCGATCATCCGAAGAATACGGTGAATTGACAGTTTGGAGCTCCGGTGTCTGATTTTAACTCACAACACCGCGTTTCGAAGGAAACGACGCCACGAACGCAAGTCACGAGCTTTGCTCGTGGGATATGGGTTTTTTCGAGCATTTGAGCTCATCTATCAGCTTATTTCGAGTTTTTAATAATTTAGGATACTTTAGTAATTTTCTTATTTTAGTTTTAGGGTTTCAATTGAAACCTTATATAAACATATCTTCTTTATATTATTTGGGGAGTTGTTTTGATTAATAAAATTAGGGTTTATCCCTCTATCTAGCTTCTTTTGCGTTCCACTCTGAATCATATTGGTATCAGACACATGCAGTCCTGCGAGATGGTGCAAGGAAGACCCAGAGGTCGCGGTGGTGCTGCAATGGCTAGAGATGCAAGTGATTTCCGTGATCGCGAAGATGCTGACCTGCGCCGTCAGGTGGCTGATCTTACCTGTCAGATGGATGATCTTAACGTCAGACAACAAGGTATGGAGGTTGAAAGTATCGATAACCCTTTTGGGGAGGGGTTAGAACGGAATACTTATCACGGCCGCCGCTGGGAGCTTGGATTTAAGGTCAACATTCCTGACTCTGCTGGTGACATGGAGGAGTCGCCGATACTCAACCATCCACTCTTTGATGAGTATGAGGCTGACTACCAGGATGAAATTTTTGTTGAAACTTGGTCGGAATATGGAGATCCGATTTATGATGTATACGGTGATGAGGATGAAGACGATCCAATTTATGATATATACGAAGATGAGGATGAAGATTGGGTAACACCAAAAACTGTCTTGTGCTCTCTCGATAAGGTAAACAATAATTCTTTCTCTAATTCTTAAAACAAAAGAAAATCTAGGATTAAAAATAAAGAATTAAAACCTTTAAAACCATTTTTTTGGTTAAAAGAAAAGGAAATAGTTTCCAATTTGAATTTTTCGTCCAGAGTAGATAAATTTGGGGATTTCGCACTACCGTCCTTTTCGCAACCTAACCTTCATGAAGCTATAAGGCCGGAAAGTGCTGCTACGGACAATAGATTACGGAATAATCTTGAACAAATTTTAAAAAGAAAAAGGGAGACAAGAAAGAGAATTTGAATCCGCAGATGGACACGAAAGATAAAGAGAAGTGAAGCAAATATGAGAATTGGTGCTTCACGATGCATTGATTATGTATTCAGAATCTCTGGCCCTAGCGATGATACTATTACCTTTTAGGACAATGGTAAGTATATTTTTCCTGCACAAAATGCATTATTTAGGAGAAAATTGCAGGTGGTGGATAATATTACAATCAAATGTTTAAGGGTTGTAGAAGAAGAAATTGTGCTTACTTAGATTGGCATACGAACTGGTGCTCCTACAGGTACCTCAGCTCCAACACCAGTTCCACGTCCAACCGTTCCCATTGTTCCCATTGGTGCGACCAACCGTTCTGCTGGTAAGTTGCGTTGCTTTGGCTGTGGTGAATTAGGACATCGTCAGGTAGAATGTCCGAATGCTGCGGGTGGTAGGGGTCTTTTCTCTCACAAGGCATTTGAACCGGCCCCCATTGTTCCTGATGGTCTCCCAAAGTTTGATACATATGATGATGATATGGCGGAAGTTACGACGGAGGTTGTGGCAGGTGATGTTGGTGCAGTTCTAATGGTACGACGCACTTTTCTTTCCCCTCGTGATCCTGATCAGAGTGACTGGCTTCAGAATAATGTGTTTCCTGTTGCTAGCCCTGTTGTGACTGATGTGTTTGCAGATGTGTTTCCTGTTGCTAGCCCTGTTGGGACTGATGTGTTTGCAGATGTGTTTCCCGTTGCTAGCCCTGTTATGACTGATGTGTTTGCAGATGTGTTTCCTGTTGCTAGCCCTGTTGTGACTGATGTGTTTGCAGATGTGTTTCCTGTTGCTAGCCCTGTTGGGACTGATGTGTTTGCAGATGTGTTTCCCGTTGCTAGCCCTATTGTGACTGATGTGTTTGCAAATGTGTTTCCTGTTGCTAGCCCTGTTGGGACTGATGTGTTTGCAGATCTGTTTCCTGTTTCTGACCGTGCCACCAGGGTTGTGAGTCATTTCTGGCGCAGCTTATGGCGCATGGTGAATACACAGCTCAATTTCAGTATTATCTACCACCCCCAGACTGATGGTCAGACAGAAGTGATTAGTCGTTCCCTCGATAACTTGTTGCGCAGCCTGGTGGGAGATCACCCGAAGACATGGGATCAACGCCTACCGCAGGCAGAGTTTTCCCACAACCATTCCCTTAACCGCTCGACGGGTCTTTGTCATTTCCAGGTGATGTATGGTGTTATGCCCCGGGGTCCTGTCGACTTGCTCGTCCTGCCCAGTAAAATTTGTGTTAACACAACGGCTGATTCTCATCATCGTCCTGTTCAGTTCGAAGTTGGTGATTATGTGTGGGTAGTTTTAACCAAAAATTGGTACCCTGCTAGTGAGTACAACAAACTAGCCGCCCGGAATATTGGCCCTGTGGAGATTGTGGAGCGGATCAATCCGAATGCTTATCGACTGCGTTTGCCTAGCCATGTCCGTACGTCTGATGTCTTTAATGTTAAACATCTGATTCCTTATGCAGATGACTCTTCTGACGAGGAGACTGGTTCTGATTCGAGGGTGAATCTTCTCTACCCCGGCGGGAATGATGCAGACAGTTTAGCGCTGGAATTTATTAAGACTGGCGATCACCCGAAGAATGCGGTGAATTGACAGTTTGGAGCTCCGATATCTGATTTTGACCCACAGCACCTTGTTTCGAAGGAAACGACACCACGAACGCAAGTCACGAGATTTGCTCGTGAGATATGGGCTTTTTTCGGGCTTTTGGGCTCATCTATCAGCTTATTTCGAGTTTTTAATAATTTAGGATACTTTAGTAATTTTCTTATTTTAGTGTTAGGGTTTCAATTGAAACCTTATATAAACACATTGTTTGGGGAGTTGTTTTGATTAATAAAATTAGGGTTTATCCCTCTATCTAGCTTCTTTTGCGTTCCACTCTGAATCAGCCACGTTCCAGTAGGGTCAGTCCATTCACTTTTTTTTTATATCTTTCGTGATATGTGAATGTCTGGTTTATAACAACCAAACTTCAATCAAACATAATAATCATCTAAAATATTATCCAACATCTATGCTAACTCAATATATGATGGTATCACCTTATATAAATCAGTCATTTTTTATAATCTAAGAGGCACCCGAGATGGAAATCTAGAAAAGTAACAATAAATCGCACAAGTATTTCAGATTTAATATTATTTTAAAAAAATATTAGTGGTAATGGTATTATGTTCTAGTGGTGATTTAATAAATATGATATTTGATATCCACACTCATACTCATTTATTCTCAAGTTACATCATTGTATATTTGTGATTGGTGAAAGTGAAGGTCAAAGCCTTATTGTCGTGTGAAAGAATCATCCACCAATCATGTTACACCTATCGGATTTTACGAAGATATTTATTTCTAAATTTCATTAGATTTCATTTTTAGTCTTTTGACTATCAACACTATGTGAACTATAACTCGATAGTTGGACCAATTAACTAGCATGCAGGCCTTCTAGAATGTCAAACATAATATACTCAACTGTAAAGCATGATAATTTGAAAAATTACATAATGATATAAATATAAATGTAGTAGTTCGGTCATGCTGACCTCCATCAAATATTAATCTACAATAACGTTCCATATCTTCCATATTATGGTAATGAAATAGATGAAATAAATAATAAATCAATACATGCTCAATAATAAAGTTTTATTAAAATTGACCATATTTAGTTCATTTGTAGGAACCATATTACTCCACATGTTATAATTAAATGAGATGAAACAATATCGTATTTTATAAATATGCAACTATCTTGAATATATTAACTATTTTTTTCATAATTATCATACAAAATAAATAATTTATTATTTTGTCAACGATTTATGACTTATAGTGGATCTATCAATAGGATTCGAACCTAAATGTAGTTCTAATCATATGTCATAGGAAAATGAACACTAATTATGTTTGTATCTTGGACTAGCATATGACTTCATGAATGTATCTTTTTATACGTAATATGTTCTTGTTATTTATTATTAAATTGAAACTATATATGAAGACCACTAATATATTGTGTAATATTAATTTTATTTGTTTAAATTTATATATGATTTTATACGTGCATGAGTTTGATGATTTCAAAGTGATGCTTGTAGTGGTGTATCAAAAACTATAAAACTCAAACTATATTTAGATGCATTAAAGGTGAAAAGTGATTTTTTTATATCCTAGTATATTGAAAAATAAACCAATATAAATATCCGGAACTCGCTACATGGCTTGTGATGTGTTATCAATTTCTATATATACAGTCGCATTATAGTCGACATTCAGTATCGTGTGTCGAGTTCTTGATCGATTCCGTAGTTTGCTTAAACTGGATATGACCGAGACATTAATTTTTATAAGAGATTGATTATTTACAGAAAAATATAAGTTTTCTAAATTCTAAGACTTAAACGTTTAAAAGTTTATATCTACGTTATATGATTTAAGTATCTTTTATTTGATAATATATTTTAGCTTTGCAAGAAGAGAAAATGAAGAAATTAAATGCTGATTGTTTGAGTTTGGTTTTGGATCTTAACACGGATGATGGTTCGATTAATTTATTTCATTTAAGGTAATTTATGATACAATTGTATAAATATGTTATCAATTATAATATATATATATATATATATGAGGAAAGTACTCCTAAATATCCACTCAACTATGAAATACCAAAATGGTACCCGTTTTGGACTAGTTTCATAAAATACCTAGAGCCATATTTGGGACAATTATACCCTCTAGGGTATAAAAGGGGTTGTTTTGTTGAGACCCACTTTTTTTATACTTTCTAATCAGACTTTTAGGTTCCAATTCCCCCCACTTTCACATTTCTAAATTTGAGGAGAGAGAAACACGTGAATAGAGAGGGAACCCAAAAGACTTTTTTGAAACCAAACATAACCGGCGACAACTAACCTTCGTTCCGATCTTTCAAGCAACCACCGACGAGCCTCCAACTGCAACGAAGTATCCGTCGAACCGAACCGTCGACCACTGTCTCTGTTCTTCCTTACGCCTTCGAACCGAACCAGGTATCCGTCTACCACTGTCTCTGTTCGAGTTATATGCGTCGATGTATAAGCTTCGCAGGAATAAGTTTAATACTCCGGTAGTTAGAATAGTCGGTTGTTTTACATTGATAGTCCATGATGTCTGAAGTTTAATACTCCGGTAGTCAATAAGGGTATTTCGTACTGTTACTCGACCGGACGACGTTAGTTGATAGTTGTGTTGGTAGTGCTGTCCGACGCCATCGATTTGAATACGGCCTGGTTGAATCGTAAACGTGTAACGTCGTCTGTCGTAGCTATAGGGCTGATGTTCTAAGCATTGTGAGTTTACGTAGGTTTGTTATACATCTAGCAATCTGGGTTGCATTATCTATCAGTGTTTGTTAATAGTTTACCTGTCAGACGCCATCGATTTGAACCTGGCCTGGTTGAATCGTGAACGTGTAACGTTGGCTATTGTAGCTATAGGGCTGTTGTTCTAACTGTTGTGAGTTTACGTAGGTTTGTTAGACATCTAGCAATGTGGGTTGCATTATCTATCGGGGTATGTTAAAAGTTTACCTGTCAGACAGCACGTCTAGGGGAGTAGTATATGATTCTGGTCACTTCTAGCAATCTTCATAATGCAGTGAGGTATAGGATGTTGTGTAGTAACTTGGAGAAGTGCTGTCTCGAAGAGTAGTATATGATTCTGGCTGCTTAGTTTTATTGTTGTAGTTACCATGGTATTACTAACTAACTTATTATGTAAACGTTAACAGGTCAAAATGACAAAAACAGGAGTATTCTACAGGTCGGGGTTGGTTAGCATAATCAACATACTGAGACGAGATATAATTAAAGCTGAACACATCGTGGCTGCTCGAGGAACCCCTTTCTATACCTTCCTCAAAACCTCGTACGACTTGAGGAACGAGGTTCTGAAGCTTAAAAATTTCCACTACTTGATCGAGGCGATTTGTGGTTTATACGATGTTAGATGGAAGGCTTTCAAGATTGGACAAAAGCATGTAAGGTTGACGAAGAATAGGGCGATCTTTGGCCTTAAACACGGTAACGAAGAGATGCCGATGAGCAAATCAGGCGCATTTATCGCTCAGTACGCTGATGGAGCTGAGTTAGATTCGATTTTGATGAAAAATATTTATTGAGCCCAAGGACGAGGAGGAGCGGGCCAACAAACGACAAATCAGTTTCCAATGCGTTGATAAAGGTAAATAGAGTCTGTTAGAATATAGTTATTTTTTAGTTTATGATGCAGGGTGTTAGCTGTATATTACGTTGGTGGTTGGTTTTATGCATCTAGCAATGTATTGGATCGTATCTATCAATGTCTTATTATACCACGATGCCTTTAATTGTTATTGTTGTATGCTTGGTATGATGTTGTTTATTTTTGTAGGAAGCGATCGAGAAAGCAGTCAGTGAAAGAGGGGAGGATGAAGCGAAGGATGTTGCTCGGCTCCTGATACTTTTCATATGCTCGACACTATTCTTTTCAGTGTCGGGCGACGTAGTCGGGTGGACAACAATATTCTACGTGGAGAATCTCGAAAAGATAAACGACTACGACTGGTCTGGAGCCATCTTGGAGAAGCTTCACAAATCACTGGACAAATGTATTAAGGCCGGGCATCCTGGAAGAGTTATCGGATGCGTTGCTCTGCTTTTTGTAAGTACAGTGGATTATGATCAGCATGTCTGTTACGAAACTATTTTTTTTAATGGTTAGTTATGTTCTGTGCAGTCATTTCTGATGGAGCATATTTCGATGAACGTCGACATACCAAGGCCAAACATAATCCCTAGATGTTACAAGTGGTGGGGACTAGAGGGCAAGGAGTCGACATTTGAAATGATCCAGATGGTCAGTGAGCTCAGGGACGATGAGGTATGTAACGCACCTATCAATGTCCATGTTGTAGTGTCAAACAAATCGCATACACATGGTTCTTACAAACTAATAGCAACCTTTAATATTATAACAAAAAAAATAAACATATATATCGATAAAAATATCAAACAAATAGCATACCATGTAGCATAACGTCATAACTTCAACATGTTCATGGATCATAATTGTCAGTAATTCACAGTAGTGATTTTAATATTTTGCTGCTCAATGTATATTATACTGTATTTCTTAGGTTGTGGGCGGTGAGTTGGTGTTTTCAATGTCTGGATGTTTTGTTTATGGAGTAAATGATTCGCGGAGGCTGTGTGAAGCTGCTGGAGAAACAAGCGAACAGAGGAGTAGGAAAAGAAAGAAATCTGTTGCGCACAGAAGTACAAGAAGGAAGGTAGATGACAGAGCTGGAAGTAAGAAGAGAAGACGTTCAATGACTGAGGTTGATGATGATGTTACATTGGGGGAATTCATTGTGGAGAGGAAGGCAATAGTTGGTAAAAACAAAGAGGAGAGGTTGAAAAAAAACAAACGTAGGTCTAGTATTATACCAAGCTTTGGAGGGCTGTCGCAGTCGGTGCTGCGTGACAACAACAAGCTGAAAAAAAGAAACCGGTTGCGCCGGTTGAAAGTTGAAAACAAGCGACTTAAAACATCGCTTGAGGAAAGAAACGAAGAGGTTAGTGTTACCATGTTTTTTAAGTACAGATAACCTCTATATGTTGGTTAAAATGAACATATGAAACGTATAGATGTTGTTTGGTAGCAGCATCATTATAATTGATTTAGCAAACGTAACTATAAGTTGTCTATCAACGATAATATGCTGTATCTATCATTGTTAAAATAATGTAACTATTTCGTATGCTCGTTTGATTCAGGTGGAAAAGTTGAAGAAAGATTTGGAGGAGCTGAAACCCAAGCTGGAGGTGGGAGGTGAAAGAGTGGATGGTGAGGATGACAAACTGTTGTTGACCTTATCAATGCCATTTTTTCATATTGATGAGGACGATATTGAACCCGTGGATGCAAACGTTGCTGAGAAGGTGGTTAAGGAAACACCGGTTTACAGATCTCGGAGGCATGGAGTTGTTCCGAAGAGGAACCAAACAGTTTCTGACACAGAAAAAGCAACAGAAGAAGAGGATGTTCATGGGGAGACAAAAGCAGAAGAACAACAGGAGCTTGACAAAGCTGAGGAAAAAGAAAGGGACGTATCAGAGGAGGAGAAGGAAGAAGTTGATGGAGCGGGTGTTCAATCCGAAACACGTGTTGAACCAATAGAAGAGAGTACTACACCGGAAGCTATTGTTGTTGATGTGTCTAGGAAGCCGAAAGAGACTACAACAACTGGTTGTGACGCTGGTAATGGCAAAGGGGAAGTGGCAGAAGAATTATCACCCCTAACTCATGCTGCCGGTGCGCAAAATGAAGTTTTGGTACCTGCACAGGGACCCGGAGTTGGAAACAACGAGGTTGAACAACAGCAGCTGATGGTGGACAGAATTGATTTGTTGGACGAAGGTTCCAACGAAGGAACGAAAACAATGAAACAACAGTTGGAGGAGTTGCCAGAAATCATAGATCAAGGACAGAATGCGGAGAAAGGTGAGGAGAAAGGAGAAGATGACATAGTAGTAGCAACTGCCTTGATGGAGATCGCAGCCACAGAACTACAGGGTCCAGAACCTATCTCTCACAATGTGGCTGAAGATGTAAGTGGATGTTAAAATCCTTAAGATTCATAAATTGTCAGTAATTATGTTTTGGCTTGTTTTGGAATGCTTTAAACTCTAGGTTGGAAAACATTTACAGTATATGGGTTGTTTTTGTATGAAAAAGTTGGTTTGACAGTATCTGTGTAGTGTAAGACAAGATTTGAATGATTGTCTCAATGAGTATTAGTTGATGCATCTTTGACAAGCCGAAAACCCAATATATATGTAGCCTGATTGATAAAAAATATATAGAAGACCGTCTTCATTGCAAACAAATCGCATGTATGGTAGGCCTAAATAGCGTAGTTCTATTTGAATATCAACTATCAATGATAGTTGTGCTAATCTCGCAATGTATGGTTTCCAATGTTATGTTGTTAGGAAGTGGAAACAGCAGAGCCTGAAGACACACGACACTCTAATGTAAAGACCTTGGCATTCACTTGGATTGGAAAAGTAGCAAAGTGCGAAAAACTATCGCAAGCTGTCTCTCCATTAAAGGTGATACAAATTTTCAACGGAGAAGAGCAATCCGCAGAGAAGATTGAAAAAGTTTCACAGGTTGAGCCATCTTCGTACGCAACACCACAACAACAGAAAGAAGCATCTAAGGATCCGATTGTCCGATCGGTTACACCGTTGGCTGACGATACCTTTGTAGACTGCACTCAATCATTTTATGTAGAAGTTGACAAGACTGTTGAAAATTCAAACGAGAAGAGACGTACACTGGACTCCATCGAGGAAGAACAAACAGACGTTGACGTAAGTAGATATTTTGTATTATCAATAAACCTTAAAAAAGTAATGTTAACAATTTACTATGATGCTTTATTTTAGGTGCCCGTTGATGAAATGCCTGGGTTCAACTTACTTACTCCGACGCAGGTTCAACAACAACAGACTGAAGTAGTAGATTGGCCGTTCCCGACAGAGACAACGGAACTGATCGATGTAAGTGAGTACGAGAAGGTGCTGACCCTCAAACAGGTAGAACAACAAGAAGATCCAGAAGTATGGTACTTGCCAACAGCAGAGTTCTCATACAGGCTTTCTATTAGTGTGTCAGAGATAATGGAACTGCCCAACGAAACTCAAGTTAACTTCAAGGTAATAAGGTTTCATGTTGTATCTATCATAGTGAAATTGTTAGTCTAGCAATGTGTCTATGTACGTCTAGCAAAATAAATAGCAGCATCTAGCGATGTGTCAACCAATACACCGTTGGTTATCCTTTTCAGTAATTGTCATTCAACTGATTTGAGATTGTAATTGTGTTTTGATAGGTAATAGATGCTTGGATATATAAGCTGTTAAAGGATTGAGATTGGAAAGTCCCTCTGAAATGGTTTGATGATAAGTATTCATTTCCTGTCAACGCCATTCAAATAACTAGGATTTCAACTGTAAGTTCCCAGGGAATTATTTGTGTTATATTGGAAACATCTACTTCCTGTAGTAATGGCTTAAATTTACAAGGAACACTGGCTATCAAGGGAGATATGTCTGTCATTGTGGACAAGGTTTTTGAAACAATGAAACCAGAAACAGATGTTGCATTTGTTCCCCTTTGTACCGTAAACACGGCCGGCGTGAACCACTGGACGCTCCTGGTTATAGACATGGAGAATGGGGCTGCCAGAAGCTACAACCCACTGTTGCCGTGGAGCAACACACATTGCAGATAAGACGAAACACACAATCGATGCTCTGGTAAGGAATTTAAATGCCAAGTAGCCTATTTTGTTTGTCTATCTAGCAATTTCGAATACTGTATCTATCATTGTATATAGTAATACATAGCAATAATTGCTACTCGTAAATAGCATAGTAACTATGGATCACTTGATTTTGCAGCTGGCCTATTGCATGAAGAAGAAATACATACCTTATGTAAAAGGTGGATACAAAATAAAGACCGTGTTAAATATCCCAAAGCAAAAGAAAGATAGCCTTGGTTGCGGTGTTTTTGTTTGTAAGTACGTAGAAGACATCATTACAAGAGGGTTTGTTCCGCGGGAATATGGAAAGGAAATGCCGGCAGAAACAAGAGCTAAAATATTTAAGCATTTCATGAATGATCATAACGCAAACAAACGTTGGTAGTATGTAATTTATTTTTTGGTACCCATTTTTATGATTCAGATAGATTAGCAATGGGTGAATTAGACAACTAATATGATTTCTGTTGGTAGTAGAAAACTCACGTGTAAACACACATTTTCACATCACTGTTACATGATTCAGTGTTGAATCTACTAATTTATATATGTTGTATCCTTCGGAGTAGTTTTCAAGTCGTTATAAACGTTTTTATTATTACCTATCAGGCTTGAACTAAACATCTATCAATGTCTACTTGCTTAACTATCAGAATAATAAACAGGTGGTGTATGTAGATCTATAAGAAATTCTTTTTTAATCAGGTTTAAACTCAAGTAAATATGTAGGCCAATATTTTTATAAATTACCTTGGCATATCCCCAATTCGTTGCATGAATCAATTTCATACCTGGGCAGATGTCTCTAGTATTTTTTATGTTCTAGATATGACAGAGTAATAGTAATTTATATCGCAATGTCTACCTTATTAACTATCAGAGATTTAATAAACTATCTATAACCTCTATATCCAAATACATAGCAATGTCTACCAGTTTATCTATCAGGGTTATAAACAAGTATCTATCATAGTACGAACTACATATCTGTCAGAATAATTATCTACTACATATGGATGTCCACATGTTCAATTTTTTTATTACGAACCATATAGTACACTTTTACATATCTGTCAGACTAATTATCTAGACCAGATAGGTTTTAAATTTTAAATATAATTTATCTACCATTGTAAATTACTCGTAAATCTCATATAACATATTAGTGATGCACGAAATATATATATATATATATATATTTATATATATATGGACTGGAGGATATGGTTATTGGTAGATGAGTAAAATTAATTTTTTGAAAGGACTTTTAACCACACCAATTACTCATTAGAAGTAAATGTGTTAAACCTATTGGTTAGACTGAAAGTTGAAAAGACAAAGGTAGATGGACTTAAATGATTACATGCATTAAATATACGTGTGCCATTAAATTTGTGAAAGTAAGTATGGTTGCTAAATGGGACTCAGCCTTGGGCATTGTGTTTTGCTATAAATAGAGGGTGGTATTTGAACCTATTCCTCTCACACTTCCCTACAAAGCAAAAAACAACCAGAAACTCTAGCCTAAGTTGAAACCCTACCACCTTCGAAAATTGCACCTTCCTCACCTTTCTCACCACCTAACTCCGGCGACGACGGGTGGTCGACTGACCACTACGTAGACAACAAGGCGTACAAGCGTACCACAACATCGGAGTACTCTGATGATGAAGAAGATGACTGGTCCGTTTGGTTTGAGGACCAAGAAGACCCCTACGGTTCATGGGATTCATGGTCGTTCGACGACAGTTTTGAGTCTGAGGATGAAAAACTTCCAAAACGGAAGAGACGTAGGAGCAGTTACAAGTGGGAAAAAGAAGAGGATGATGATTCAGAGGAGGCAGACGACGAGATGTCTGAAGACAAAGAGGACGAGTAAGAGGAAGAAGAGGAGGAGGGATCTTATGAAGAGGATTCTGACTAGGTTTGAACATGTTGATGTAGTTTCATGGAACTTTTGGTTTATATTTTGTTGTTTTTAATGTTTGTTTATGTTTTTTTTGGACTGTAACTTTCACCAACCTTGTGCAGTAGTATCATTTTTTGATAGGGTTGGTGTATTTGGAAGATCTGTAGCAGCGAATGATTTTATGTTAATGTTAACGTTTGACTGCATTTTCCGTTCTCTAGTTTAAACTGGTGGGTTAATTCTGAAATGAGCAACAAGTTAACATATGATATGTTGCAGTTGAAAACTGAAGCAGTTTTAATTGCAGTTATCTCATAGAATCGCATTGTATGAAAACTAACATATCAGAGTTAGGGTAACATTAAAAGAACATTTTATGTAGAGCTAATCTATCAGATGTAAGCTACCTTATCTATCAACCACTGTTTATGTCATATTTATATCATCAATATATCTGGCTATTAAATAACGAGATGAATCAGGCAAGGAAGATGTAAATGACCTCGTGAACAAATGTAAGAAAGGTATCAGATGGATGTACAGCAAAACAGAAAACATAAATTGATGTATCTGTCGGATGTAGAATCCACAATCTATCAATGTTACATAGTTTGTCTATCAGAGTATAACAACGTATATAGAAATGTAGCTCTTAATAGATATCAGAGTCTGAAACAAACAGACATGGTACATGTCAATGTTAAAAGTGTACAAAAACATAAGTCGAAAGATAAGGAGTGCTTATCTTTGAGATGTAAAATATTACAAAAAAATCGGTAAATAATGTTTAGAACGAAGCATCACATGACCTCCTATTATGCCCCGATTTGAAACATCGACCACAACAGGACTGGCTGCTGGAAACTTCACCTTTTGATGGAATACGCTTTTTCCTCGGACGCCCATCTCGTCTTTTAACGTTCGGGGGCATCACCACGGGCTCTCCATCACAATCTGCAGTAATGGATTCACCAAACTCTGTTATAGCCGGTATGTTAAATGAATAGCTGGACCGGTAATTTTGGGTAGTGAAAAACGGCTCAACCAACGTCATAGGATCCTCGTTTAGAGATGCAATTGCAGCCAACGCATGAGCGCATGGGAAACATTCTTGATGCCAAGATCCGCATGTGCATTTGAAATCAAGTATGTTGACCACCATGACTGGGTCTGATAAAACCTCAAAATAAGCGGCAGAAGACTTGCGAACTAACCATGTCTGACTGCATTATACATTCTCTTTGAACATCTTGTCATACTCGGGGCACAAATGTGTGTTCCAACTCAGGCCCTCTCCTAAACGTCGAGATATTTGAGTCATAAGAAGAGCTCTAATCCGGTCGACCAGTTCAACTATAGGCAGATGGCACAACTTTTTAATCTGGGAATTGAACGATTCAACAGCGGTTGATGCCATTGCCCCATACCGTTTGCCTTTGACATATGCCTGAGCCCATTTTCTGGTGGCAAATTTCTTACAAAGTTTCCAATATGCTCACCGCCTTGGCGCACAAACTGACCAAAACGTTCATTAAAAAGTTCCACCGTCAGGGTATAAGCACAGCTCTTAAACATCACTAGCATATTGTTTTTGTAGACTCTGTTAGTGTGTTCAAGAGCTTCATTCAAGTTCTGGATCAGATGGAAGATACAATAAGCGTGGTAGTCAGTAGGATAAAGAGTTGCGACAGCGTTAATAATACCAGCATGGCGGTCTAAAATGAAAGTTATTTGGCGCCCTAACAGATGAGGTTTTAAACTTTCCAAAAACCAAAACCAGTTGTCTTAGTCTTCACTATCAAATATACCAAAAGCTACGGGGAAGAGACCTGAAACGAAAAAGATACAGCTTAAAAACATCACTACATTAATAGAACTACATTAAGGTCGCATGTGTAATAATAAACATAGAACAGTGTATGTAACCTAATCTATCAGACAGTGCAACTAAGCTAGCAATAAATAATAACTAAAATAGCATGGTATGTAACCTAAGCTATCAGACAGTGTAAGTAAATCGCAAACTATGTTAAACTATCTATCAGACTAAATGTATATTGAAACATGTACTGACCGTTGTTTCCATCTTTTGCCACTGCTGAAAGCAACACGCCACCATGCTTCCCTGTTAGGTGGGTTCCGTCAACGTACAGTAGAGGGCGGCACGAATGGAAACCCTGAAGACACGCCCCAAACGCTATAAAACAACGACAAAAAACATTGCCGGGAGCCAAATCCAGATGACAGCCCGTAGTGATGTCACGACTCTTTAGTCTCTTGAAGTATGGTTTTAGCAATCTGAAAGAGGTATTGCTATCTCTAAATACAACACGACGGGCCTTCTCCAACGCATTCCAAGATAGACGATATGAAATGTCTAAACCGTAGTCTTGCTTGGTGGTGGACTGTATAGTCTTAGCTGTTACGGATTGGCAGTTCCGTAGAGAATCGTGAATTTCATCAGCAATCAAATCGGACGACAGATGCCTGCTTTTCTTCTTTGTGAATACGGGACTGTACGTATGGGTACTGACAAATCTTTTAATTGTCATCAAACCGGTCTTAGAATCAACAGAAGCATAAAGCCTCCATTTGCAGCCATCCAAATCTTTGTTTACACAATAAACGATGATCTTGCTAAAGGTATTGTGCATGTAACTAAACGCAAAACCGTTCTCTAATGCATAACGGGATAAGGATAACCTCAGACCTTGAGCACCATCTGGAAAAGACTGTCCAACACCGATGATAGCTTCTGCCCATCCCGTTGTAGCTAGATGTCTTTTTTGGGGGTTGAAATGGCCAAACAGCTACTGCTTTCACCGCTAATTCGTTGTTGATGAGAGGATTCTTCGAACAGTTGAACAGGTTGTTTACGTTTAATGGCGGAGCCTTTATCAGCAACATGTTCTTCGATAAGAAAACTAACACTCTTCAGACGCTCAACGTCAAGGTAACATTCAAACCCAATAAAATCGGTCTCCTTATTAAACATACAATTATTCTGAGCACCGCAAGAGTACGCAATGCTGTAGTTGCCTCTTACAAGCCCTTGCCATGTTTGCTCAACGTACTGTTGAAAAGACTCGAAGTTTTCAAATTCGGACAGCGGAACAATAGCTGTTTCCGTACCAAATTTGAAAATGTAAACTTTTGGTTTCGACATTGTGTACCCTGAATTGTAGGAGATTTGGTTAGTTTGTTTAACGTTGGTTTAGAACAGCTGAATGTGTTACTGATATTAGTGAATGGTTGAACATATCTAGCAATATCCCGTAACTAAGATATCAGGGTATATGCATCGTGGTCTATTTTTCAACACATATAGCAAACTGTCATAACTAAACTATCAGGGTATATGGACTCTTGGTCTGTTTTCCAACACATCTAGCAACCTATTATAGCTAACATATCAGGGTGTCTGCAGTCAGAGGAAATGGTTGGAAACATTTAACAATATCCACTAACTAACATATCAGGGAATATGGATACGTGGTCTAGTTTTGAACACATATAGCAAACTGTCATAACTAAACTATCATGGTATATGGAGTCATGGTCTATTATCCAACACATCTAGCAAACTATTATAGCTAACATATCAGGGTGTATGCAGGCAGGGGATTTGGTTGAAAAATATCTAGCAATATCACGTACCTAAACTATAAGGGTATATGGAGTCATGGTCTATTTTTCAACACATATAGCAACCTGTCATAACTAACGTATCAGGGTGTATGCAGTCAGGGGATATCTTCCAACACATCTAACATATCAGGGTGTATGCAGTGATCTAGCAACCTCTAACGTACAATTGCAGGCGACAAATCGCAAAGTGTAACATACACAAATTGCAGGGTTTAAAACAGAGGTCGAAAAATGAAATTTCTCACCGGAATGTTATCGGAGCCGGTATGGATGCTTTGAATCGACCAGAAGCATATAGTAATAGGTTTCCTGGCATTAACGTACATTATATGAGAGTCTAGAATCGATTTCGAAAATGGAAAACGATTTTGAAACTGAAAACTCAGGTCCGATACTGACCTGAAAACTGTAACGTCAGGCTCCGATAACAGTGGTTAGAAGGTTGATAAACGGTGGTCTAGGAGGTTGAGAAACGAGGCAAAATCGGAGCTAGGAGGCTGAGCTTTTTCACAGATGACGGAGCTAGGAACCTGTCTCTGTTAGAGTCGTCGTCGAACCGTGCTGCTGGAGAAATCGTCGGGGATCGGAAGCCTCTTCGAAGGTGTTTATATGGTTCGCCGGTGGTTACGATGTGTAACTGGTGGTTCAATAGTGTCGCCGGAGCTGGTGTGATCGGCCTATGTTTTTTGAAATGAACAGACGTTCTT
Source organism: Limnanthes douglasii subsp. nivea (assembly GCA_036936605.1). Classification (NCBI taxonomy): domain Eukaryota; kingdom Viridiplantae; phylum Streptophyta; class Magnoliopsida; order Brassicales; family Limnanthaceae; genus Limnanthes; species Limnanthes douglasii. The sequence goes on from JAUPFV010000001.1 coordinate 221,675,969, forward strand.
GAAAAATGGGTTGTTTGTTAGGTTAGGAGAGAGGAGAGAGAAAGGGGCTAATAAATTCTAAATTTAAAATTCAAAATTCAAAAGTAATAAAGAAGGTGCCGAAGCCAAAAGGGACTCTTTTTCACAAATTAACCCTTATATACTATGTTGAGGCTAATTATGATATTAAAAAAATAAGGTATTAGAAGTGGATATGTTTTATGAGATGGGTATTAAGTGAGCATTAACCCATTTTTGGGTACTAGGTTGTAATAGGTTTGGGTAAAAGGTACTTAGTGTGTCATTTCCCTATATATATATATGAAATATAACTTTTATTTTATTTTATTTTATTTTTGTAGGATCTTCAAATTGCTGAAATTAACCCAAAAATTCGTGTTTTTTTTAAATTTAATCATTTGTTGTTCAAGAAACAATTTGTGTAATGTAATGTTTTTAATATTATGTAAGATCAGATTTTGATACTATCTAGATTTACGTTGCATTTCACATTATGTATTTATGTGAGTTTTTTAGTTTGCATATTTTCGTATCTAATATGTCGTGATTGTGTTGAACATGTGTATCGAGTTAATTTAAATTTCGTGTCAAACATGTCAACTTCGTGTTTCGGGTTAAAATTTTGTATTTGTTTAACAAGTCGGGTTCATGTTTCGGGTTGGTTAAAATTCTGTATCAAACAGGTCGGGTTCGTGTCAAACATGTGTTTTGTGTTGGTTACAATTTTGTGTCAAACATGTCGGGTTCTGGTCCAATAAGTTTTTAACAGACTGGGTTCGTTTCTTTGAACCTAACACACATTTTGGGTTCAGGCCAGGTTCCTGTCACGTGTTTTAAAATTTCCGGTTGGTTAAACCCTATACAAACACGACCCGAAACCCGAAATTGGCAGTCCTAATTGATAAGGTGTAAAGTGGTTCAAAGGTTATCTAGGTAATTGTTTAGGTAATGTATTAATTTTAACTAGGTAATTGTTTAGGTAATGTATTAATTTTAAAGTAGAAGGTAGAAAGATAATGGAGCTTTTGTATTTAATACTTAGAGAGATAAAGTCTCAACCCTTTTAAATGCTGTTCTTCAGAGCTTTTATATGCTATTTTTTGGTTAATGGGTCAATCGGGTCATGGACATGGATCAAACCATAGATCGAAAAAACCTATTCACCATTTTTAATTATATATTTTTAATAAGTAAATATATAGCAAACACACAGCTAAGCCAAAAGGTAAAAAAACAATGTAAGTATAACATTTATCTTAAGTCTAAATTGTCCTTTTGAAAAAGTCCGACTATATCGATGTTTACCATATTCAAATATTTCTCATCTCCATTAATAACCACATCTCAAATCCTGATTTTATTACAAGGATAAGGTTGACTATCGATTTAGAACAAAGACCCCAAAAATTGAACTCTAATTTTACAACATGAAGTTTGGACTACAAATAAAAATAAAATATATTTTGATTGTACATAATCAATTTCGACATCATTATGTGATTTAATATATTTCATATCCTCCCTAAAAACTTGACTTGTCAAAAAATCTAGATTATCTTTTGTTTTAATTATATCCGTGTTAGTTGATCGATCTTTATGATATAGTACATTTTTTACCTATATCAACCGCTATATATATAAATACATTTGTGACGATAGTTCAAGACTTTTGACAAAAAAATTGGTTTTAAAAACTGTAAGACTAAATATTTTTGTTCTAGTTTCGCGAAAGAAAGCATTTAAACTTCATAGATTAAAAATATATATTAAATTGTAAGAGAGATAATATCGATAAAATCAATATGTAACTTTAATTCTGTTTTCTAATAAACTACCTAACTTGAAATATTTCGTTTAACTTTATCTATGAAAAAAGTTCATTTAACAAACAATATATGATCATACATAACTAATTACTTAAATCAAAGACCACACATCACAAATAATTATTATATTTTTAATTAAAATAGAAACTTTTATTTGAAAAAGAGGGAAAACACAAGTGTTTGCAAAACTTTTACGGGCGCTAAAAGTAAACGCGCTAAAAACCAAAATGAGAATGGAGAGACGCTCAATTCTTCATCTTTTTCTTCATCTAATTCTAAGAACACAACCCTATAAAATTCATCAGATTCTCTATGGAATCCCAAATCAACAATAATCAACAACTCGATCTTCCATATATGAACATAATCAATTTGGCGAGATAGGGATTGATTATCAAGCTACAAAAACTTTCATGAAGCAATTCGATTTGTGGATTTCAATAGATAACAATATTTCTACGTTAAACCATCTAATGAAGCAATTCAAATCGAGCCACAATGGAAATTAGAAGACCAGACAAAACTGAAAAGATGCAGCTTGTAGAGTTTCATAACAGCACGAATGGCTTTGATCGACTCGTATTTTTTGGAACAGGTAACCTACAATTTTTAGTGCTAGGAATTTTCATGCTAACAAAAAAATCTCAAAAGGCTGGAAACTTATTTAGTATACAAGATAAATAATTGAAACTGGAAGATTTATGAATTACCTAATGATGTAGCCAAGACCCAGGCTCTCTAACATAGTAATTGCACTCAATTGTGCATGAGGTTGGAGCTTAGTGAAATCAAGCTTCATTTTACACTTCAGAGTCTATTTGGCAAGCCAATTGGTTGCCATGTTTTGGTTTCTGAAGATGTGGGATATAATCATTGAAGGTGAAATTAAATTTCTGCAAACATTAAGCAAGCCAAGAGAATTTACCGTTAGCAAGTAAATTTACTAAAATTAAAGAATCTGTTTTAATATCAACATTTTCCATCATTTGTTTTTGCAGATAATGAGACCGTATAGTAAAGCTCTGGATCCAGCCATGGTTTGTGAAAGTTTTAAATATAAATTGCTGGAACCAAAGACTGTGTCACCAGATTTCTCCCGAAATATTAATGCTCCACTTGAATCTCCATCGTGAATGTTTGATCCATCAGTATTCATTTTAATTCTACTAGGATTTGGAGCAAACCATTGAAGGTAAATTATATTCTTTTTTATTTGAGGAAATATAAACATCCAATTTCAATTGTTTCACTAGAGTCATTAAGCCAGGTGCTTAGGTTTAAACAGATTAGCAGCATCAACACCACAAAGCATGTATTTTTATATGGTTAATAGAAGTCATTGAAGATAATGATTTTCCTTTAAACTTGACATTATTTATATTCTGCCAAATGACCTAGTAATAATATAGTGGGAATAACACATCTAGCATAAACCAATTTGTCTGTTGACCAAAACCAGTTTCGAGTCATATGAGACACTGTTATGAATTTGTTGATAATAACCTTAAACAAGTATGCAAAGTAAGTCCATATATTCCAGAAATAGCTGCAAGATATGAACAAGTGATTAGTGTTTTTTTATGAGTTACATAATTGGCATTTAAAATCTATATTAAAGTGTTTCTTTTGCAAGATAGAGTCAGTAGTCATTTAATTATGAATAATCTTTCATAAGAGGAAAGAACACTTCATGGGTGTTATTGTATTCCAATTTTTTGTGAACATGCTGGATTGATTGTGCTGCTGTCTGATCATCTTCCAAGTGCCTTTAACATTGCATTTGGTGTTTTTTAAGGTCTTCCACACAATCAAGTCTTCAATATTGTTGTTGATTCTTGTAGTGTTAATAAGATTGATTCTGTGAGTAGATAATAAACCATCAAATCTAGAAAGGTCCCAAGTATTGTTAAGCCATAAAAAATTGACTTTAGTAGTCTGAAATCAACTGTTGTCTTCTTTGTCATTTAGGTTAATGAAATGGGAGTGATTATGCCAATTTTCAAGCCATAATTCCCTTTCTCCATTTCCTAAATCTCATCTAGTATTAGGCTCAACCAAAGCCTTAATATTAGTTAGTCTCTTCCACGTTAGTGAACCAGCTTTGTAGAAATCAGCTTTGAGAGGGTGAGACTTTATGCAGTAAATATTATGCATCAATTTGGCCCCAAAACTCTTGTTTTCCCTTAAGTCAAACCATATGAGAAATTTTTCTAGATATTTAAGCCACCCTCAGCAAAGGGTTTACACATTAAAGACCATTCTGACTAGTGAATTTTGTTTTCATTTGTAGTTGATCCCCAAAGAAATTTATTAAGACTTTTTTCTATTATGTTTATGATATTTTTAGGGATTTAAAAGCTCTGCATCTAGTATAATGGAATAGACATGAGGACATAATTGATTAGAACTAACCTACTACCATATAATAAATTTTTTCTTTCCCAGTCTTGGATCCTACTGTTACTCTTGTTTAGGAGAGCAATATAGTTGCAGGACTTGTTATTTATACTTAGAGTGATGCCCATGTAGTCAGTTGGTAGATGCCCAAAGCTAAAGCATGTCTGATCAATAAGAGTAGATAGTTTAGCTTGTTGAAATCTGTTTGAAATAATAATCCTAGAATTGTCTTTGTTGATAGTTTGACCTAAAACATCCTGGTAGTTTTGAATAAATCTACTAAGCTTTTCAACCGTGGAATGAAGACTGTTAGTAAGAAATAAGAATATCGTCTACAAAATCTAAATAAGGAATGATAAAATTAGTCCACGAAGCAAAGATCATAGATTTGTTAGAAGCGAATAAGTTGTGTAAGCCTCTCATAATCACTTATTCTCCAATAATAAAGAGAATATAAGATATGGGATCTTTTTTCTCATGCCTCTCTTAGTATTAAAGTAACCAATAACATTTTCATTTATTAACATAGAGATATTAACTGATCTAATTAGCTTATTTATTAGGTAAACAAATTTGTTTGAAAAACCAAAAGAAAGCAACACTTTGACAATAAATGAGTGAGACATGTTATCAAATGCTTTAGGTATGTCTAGTTGAATCATAATATTGTCTGATTTAGTATTTTTATTAAGGTCATGCACCATCTCTTTAGTTATAAGAATGCTATCATGGATTGATTGTTTTTCACATAACCTCATTGAGCTTTAGTTTTTATTTTGAGCAGTATGTTAATAAGCCTATTATTGATAACTTTACATATGATCCTATTAAGTAAAGTAAGGATCAAGTAAAGTACGTAGACTGATAGATCTATTAAGTAAGCCTATTATTGATAACTTTATCAGAGTTTTTGAAATGATGATTGATTAATAGATATTTAAAATAAGCTTATGCAGAAGTGCCAATAGAGCCAAAATCTAGTAGCCATTCCTCACCAACTTTTATGTTTTTGATAGTGTCTTTCTTTATTCTTTTAGAGACATAAGCATTGAACACTTTAGTATTCCTGTTATGTCCTTGAGCCAATTACAGTAGCACTTTTGCTCCCAAATAAATTCTTCTAATTCTAAGAGCTTGAAGATAAAGAGCATAGGCTTTGTCTAGGTCATCTCTAGTAATAGAATTGTTAACATTGGTAATTCTGATCTCAAGATCCTTGATAGTAGCTTCAGTTACCTGTAGTTTGTCAAAAAAATATTCCAAAATAACTATTATTCTAGGTATTTAAACCATCATTAAGTCTTCTTAACTTATGCCAAAATTTGTAGAGATTGTAACCATTAATGTCTTAATCCAATTATTTTCAACAAATGAAAGAAAATCACTATCTAATGTCCACATGTTTCAAAATTTGAAGTTTTTGTTTAAATTTTAAGACATTCTTTAACAATATATACACACAAGGGAGCATGGTCAGAACAAGTTCTGGCCTTGCGAAGAACCTTTGTTTCATTAGAGTAGGTGGACCAAGTAGAGTTGTTGAGCGCTCTATCCAACCTCTTCTCCAGGTGAATTTTGAGCATTGATAGCCAACATTCTCCAGATGACATTCTCTGATCATATCATTGAAGTCCTCTGCAATGTTAGAGCATAAAGTAGACCATCCCAATTGCTCATCAATGAAGAAGATATCGTTAAAATTTCCAATGATAAGCCATTCATTAAGAGAAGTAGATATATTTCTTATAGTATTTCAAATCTCTCTTCTGTTATATATCTGACATTTAGCATAAACTATAGTTAGAACAAAACTTTTATTGAAACCTTCATAGACAATTTCTAAATGTAAGCATTGATCATGATTTAAAAGAATGTTGATAAAAACATTTTAAAAAAACTAAATTTTGTAAGAAGAGTTAAAAGTATAGTTTTTAAAACCAATATTTGAAGCAATAAGATGGTCAAAGCTGACTCAAAGCTTTTGAATAACTATTAAATTTATCATTTCTTTGCGAATGATAGACTTGAGCCTTCTAAGGGAGGGCTTGTTCTTGATGCCTCTAATGTTCCAATTAAGCATCTTTATCATGATTAGGAAACAAGGTAGATTGTTTGCTATTCTCTGAGAACTTCAAGGACTTGATGACCAAATCTTAGCTTATTTCAGTTTCTTGTCGAGAATTTTTTGGAATATTTTATCCGTTTCTTTATATCTGAGGGTTGGAGAGATATGTAGCCTACCAATATTACTATGGTTAGAAGTAACATTGCCCAATATCAAGTTTTCATAGTCTTGAGTTGTTGATAAGATATATCTTTGCTCCAAAGTTTTTATAACTTCTATAATCTCCGATTCTTCAGGAATTTTGGAATTTTGTTGTTGAGTAGTATGGATACAGTACTTGTGTTCAATTGATTGCCTTTCATCTGATCCTCAATGATATTGATGTTTGGTTAATTCTTTTGCAGGCTATGATCAGGAAGGATTACTAGATACTTAATTCTAGGTTGGTAATCTTTGTGTTAGTTTGTGGCTCTGGTGAAGTTGTTTATTTTACCGTTTTCGTTTCTAACACCAATCTCAGTTTTATGATGATCATCTTTAGTCTGTATTTTATCATTTTCTTTCTTGCACATTACCTACCTGGTCTTGCATTGGGCATTCGTATCTATTGTTGAAATCTTCTTGCTATTGTAGAAGCCTCATTGAAGAATCCCTAATAGACGCTCTATTCCATATCTTGCAGACATCTTCTTTATTTTGAATTCTAACAATATATGCCTTGAATCCAAACAACAATGTTGTACTCTCAAATTAATTTCTTATTATTCAAAAAATCATTGAGAAGTTTCCTTTTAGGTAACTATTTATAAAATTTACCTATAAGTGTGTGTTTAGAAGCTTTAGTTAGACAATCTTTGACATTTTGAAAGTATTGTAGAAAAATATGATCTGCTTTCTCAATTATGTTGATTGGTTTGAAAAAGTTATGGACATTGACGTGTCTGACACCATCCGCGTAAGATTTATTAACTTTGATTGGGGAGCATAATTTGCAGATTTCTGTTCTCTGTTTTGCAAGAAGTTTCTAGTCGAGAGAAGGTCTAAACAATCTCTTTCTCTAAGCTATTGACATTATTGAGATCCGTTCAGCAAAAAAAAACATTCACCGATAAAAAAACGAAAATTAATTTTTAAACCCTTTCTTTGGAGCTTTCTTACAAATAAAACAAAACCCAAATTTCAATCCTATTCGTGTGGTTTTCTTCCTGTATCAATTTTCATCACAAATAGATATATACATAGGGGATTGATTGAATACTTTTTTAACGAGTTTTTCTAAAATCCTTTTATATTATCCACATATAATTTAACATAAAAACCAAAACGTGCACCATCTTTTGCCACGTGGTAGTATCAGAATGTCCACAAAATCCATAAAGGCAAACACTCAGGTGACACGTCGACCACGTTAACAAACCTACACGGCTACACCCCAAAATAAAAATAAAAAACTTTATTCATCGTAACGATTTAAAATTTATTGATATTTAAATTATTAAACATTATCAAACTCAATAGTTATAGATTTATGTGAAGATTTAACACCTAATCAAACAAATAAAAAATCAAACCAGATAAAGTTATTTAAAATCTCTTTCTTCTGGCTAACCTTTATCTGCATTAGCTAAATAAAAACCCAATCAATCATAAAGACTTTATAATATTAATTTATTTGAATCGGTTAGTCGTATCTAAAACCAAAATCAAATGTAACTTGTTTTCTTCTTCGTCAACTCAACGCAATCCAATGATCGAAAAAGTCCTGACAACAAAAAGCACCGCACCTCTCTCAGTCTCTCTTTATCTCAAATTCTATTTTTTAATATATGTTATGGATCTGTACATTCAACAGAATAAATTTATTTTTATAAATTGAAGTATTTTTTAATTTCGAATATCAATCCACTACAAGAACTCGGGTGTTTTCATGGCTAGTCTCTTTCTCAGGTAGCTGATACTCGATTCCAGTTCTCCTTCCTTAAGGTAATCTGAACAAGAAAAAAAAAACAAAGGTGTGCTTTTCTTTTTTAGTTTATTCGAGTTTCGTAGTTGTAATAAAGATGACTGATTTGGTGTGGTGTTTATTAGGGTTTTACTCGGATTCAATGTAATGTTACACTTGATGTCTGATAGACAACTAACTATCTGCGGTTCTCGTAATTGTTCTTTTAATTTTGTTTAAAGTAAATAAAACCTTTAAGAGTAGTGTTTGATTTGTCTTGTTATAGATGTTTAGTGGCTTAAGCAAGAACATTTATATAATTCTATTACATGTATGTGTGTCTATGATGTCTGAGTAGATAAAGATTGAACCTTTCTTTGTTTTTGGTGTTATTGTAAGAATTTTTCCATTTCTATTTATATTGTCAAATATAGGTTATGCAATCTATTAACAAGGACCAGTCGGCTAAGAAATTGAAGAGATCCGGATCATCAACCTTTTATGATATAATGCCTGTGACGGATACCGCCGCAGCTATGCAAAACGTTGATGGGTGTGATCTTTTCCCTGTTGAAGAAATAGTTCAATCACCGTTGCCGGGATATTCGGCACCAACTTCAGTCAGTTTTAGTCCTGATGGTAGCTTGGTAACTTATTTGTTTAGTCCTGATCTGAGTTTAAGTAGGAAAGTGTTTGCTTTTGATATCAATACTCGCAAGACGGAGTTGGTTTTTTGCCCTCCTGATGGTGGCGTTGATGAAAGTAATATCTCGGCTGAAGAGAAATTGAGAAGAGAGAGGGCGAGGGAGCGCGGATTGGGTGTGACACGGTTTGAATGGGTCAAGACCAGCTCAAAGAAGAAAGCAATCATGGTGCCCTTGCCTGCCGGGGTTTGTTTACTAATTCTCTTATGACCTATTTGCTTAGTTATGAAAGTTTTGAGGAAGAAATATTTGATTGCTCTTCTTTCATTTCCGCACACCACATTTCTTGTACTATTTTGAACACTATAAAATGTGACGAAAAAACGACTTGCATTCTCTTGGTGTTGTTTCCATATTTGCAGACTTAAGATTTGTAATATCCAGTCCAACTCATGATGCGATCTTTCTTTCCATTGGCAGATATACGTGCAAGAGCTTTCATGTTCAAAACCTGAGCTCAAACTTCCAAGCAGTCCAGTCTCGCCAGTTATTGATCCGCATCTCTCCCCAGACGGTGCCTTACTTGCTTACGTAAGGGATTCGGAGTTGCATGTTTTGAATATTCTGTATAACGAAGTAAAACAATTGACATTTGGTGCTAATGGAAATACCTTGGTAAGTAAGTTCGTATGAGAGAAGTTACTCTGACATTTTATAGTACAAGCAATTCATATTCAGTTTAACTTACTTAAGCATATGTGAGAATGTTATATGTTGAGCCTGACTTTTGTTTTTCATATGCTGCAGACCCATGGCCTTGCTGAATATATAGCTCAGGTGAGCTATCCTTTCATTCTCCTTACTTCGACTTTTTATATCTATATTCTATACTAAGCATTGAGTTTAATTTCAGCTAGGATCTTATTCGGTTTTGGAATTTTATCTTTCGAGTTCACTTTGGCCTTACCTAGATAGTGTTTCCCGTTGTATAACCAAACATGAAAATTTCGATAGGATACCTTCCATGATCCAGATAGAGCATTCTGGATCTTATCAACTATAGAATTTCGTTTTTCTTACACAACCCTTACTTCAAAGTTTTCCGGTAGTCAATTTCCTTTTGAGAATTCGAACCTGATTATTCCAGGAGGAGATGGAGCGTAAAGCTGGTTATTGGTGGTCACTTGACAGCAAATTCATTGCATATGCAGAAGTCGATTCTTCTGATATACCTCTTTTTAGAATAATGCATCAAGGAAAAAGTTCAGTAGGTTCGGATGCACAGGAGGACCATGCTTATCCTTTTGCTGGATCCGCTAACGTCAAAGTTCGCCTTGGGGTAGTTTCCATTGCTGGCGGTCCCACCACCTGGATGGACGTTCTCTGTGGAGGGCTTAATCAACCATGCGAAGAAGAGGAATATTTAGCTCGTGTTAACTGGATGCATGGAAACGTCCTCATGGCTCAGGTTCTAAACCGATCACACACTAAATTAAAACTTGTCAAGTTCGATATCAAGACCGGAAAAAGGGAAATTATTCTAGTAGAAGAATCAAACACATGGATAAATTTAAATGACTGCTTTACACCTTTGACAAGAGGTGAGCCAAAATATTCGGGTGGGTTTATCTGGGCTAGTGAAAGAACAGGATTCAGACATCTTTATCTACATGACACTAATGGGGCTTGCCTCGGAGCCATAACAGAAGGCGACTGGATGGTCGAGCAATTAACTGGGGTGAACGAGGCTACAGGTCTCTTGTATTTCACTGGAACTGTGGACGGACCAACAGAGTCTAACCTCTACTGCACTAAATTAGAACCAGCTGGAGCTGTGCCAGCACCGGTGAGACTGACACGTGACAAAGGAAAACATGTTGTTGTCCTTGATTACCTTCTGCAGAACTTCATCGATATTCACGATTCTCTAGATTCTCCTCCTCGGGTTTTGCTATGCTCATTGCTTGACGGAAGTGTGCTCATGACCCTATATGAGCAGCCATGTACAATAACCACATCAAGACAGCCTCAACTTGAACCTCCGGATATTATTAAAGTTCAAGCGAACGACGGGACTACATTATACGGGGCGCTGTATCTACCTGATTCGTCAAAATTTGGGCCTCCACCGTACAGAACTATGGTCAATGTGTATGGTGGTCCGGGTGTTCAGCTTGTATCGAATTCGTGGTTAGGTACAGTCGACTTGAGAGCGCAATATCTTCGGAGCAACGGCATTCTAGTATGGAAGGTTAGCTCCTATAACCATTTTATGTATAAACAAAAATTCTTAGATACCCATTTATCATTCTACATATCCCACTTCGTTCCTCTTCAGTCATTTCAATCAAAAGAGATTATATCAGGTGGAGCTTTGTGAATGATTTCATAAGTAGCTTAAAAAATGTGGCAACTTTGCACATAGTATATATATAGCATGTTTGTGACCAACATACTTTTGCAACTTGTAATGGCTTGAGCATAAAGAAAACCTGTGTCGGTTTTGTTATGTTTCTCTGGTATATGAAGTTGACACAAGAAAACGTTTTCAAAAATCAAACTCGCTGCATCGAATAAATTTATAATGCAACACGACATTGTTTGCAGTTAGACAACAGAGGAACCGCTCGCCGTGGAGTAAAGTTCGAAGGGTCATTCAAAGAAAATTTTGGTCGAATCGATACAGAAGATCAGCTAACGGGCGTCGAGTGGCTCATCAAACAAGGCCTCGCAAACGCAGCTCACATCGGAGTATATGGTTGGAGCTACGGTGGTTATCTCTCCGCAATGCTCCTTTGTAAATACCCGGAAGTTTTCCGATGCGCGATCTCCGGTGCCCCGGTCACATCATGGGACGGATACGATACTTTCTACACCGAAAAGTACATGGGATTTCCGTCCAAGGAAGTTTACGAATACAGCTCAGTGATGTATCATGTCAGTGAAATGGAAGGAAGGTTGTTACTGATTCATGGCATGATTGATGAAAATGTCCATTTTAGACACACTGCAAGGCTCGTCAACGCCCTCGTCGAAGCTGGCAAAACCTACGAGCTGCTGATATTTCCCGATGAGCGTCACATGCCACGTCAGCATAAGGACCGGATTTATATGGAGGAGAGGATGTGGGAGTTTATAGAGAGGAGCCTCTGAAGGAACTACTTTCTCGTTTGTATTATGTTGTTTAAAGGGATAGTAAAAAGTTAAAAAGTAATTAACTAATTAAGGTTTCTCATACATTGTATTATGGTTTATGTTGATGCTTGACTATCTCGATTATGAAGAATAGCAGCAGTAAAAAAAAAATGATTTTCAGGATATTTTCGTGTTTCGAACTCAGAATATTTTATTTAAACTATTTTCATTTCGACCGGCTCGGTCATATTCGTAGAATGAGTTTCTCGAAATCGAATTTTGCGATCCAAGAATTTGGTATCTTGAACTATTCAATAGTTTTTGTTACTTTGATGAGCTGCTTCAATTTTCAAAATGTATGCTCCCTTCTCTGGTTCGTTCGAAATAGATATGAACATAATACAATTTTATATAATTATAATAAATGCACTACACTCCATAAGAAAATAACTACAAATTTTAAATTAAAATAATTTTTTATAATATATATGAATGTGATGCTGTTAAAGGCTAACTAACCACTGTGTTTTAAATTAAATGAAATGGTTATCATTATTGATGATGTGTCACCCTCTTATTGGTGTGCTCACATGTTTTTAAACCATGGTGACTTTATGGAAAAAGTGACAACATCTCAATTTAATGGTTATATTTCCATCTAAATCTTTATTGTTTTTTCAGTACTTAAGTTTCATTGTTTTTCAATTCAGTCTGTCAACATAATTTCAATGCATGAGATCACTTCAAAGATAGAGCAATAACTGTGAAACCAGACATTTATTTATGTAAATCGTGGTAAATAATCGGTAATCAATAAAAAAGAATGTTACGAGAATGTAATTACTAATTAAATTTATGTACTTGGATGAAAAGGTATAACATTTTGGGGGAAAAATATAAGTAACCGATGGTGATAGGGACCAATGTTGCAAACAAGTAACGCTCCATTTCCATTTTGAGCTCTAAACTTATAGAGCAAGTCTTTGGAACTTCTTCTAAATCGCCACGATGGATTCGTTACTCTAATCTCTCTCTCCAGTCTCGATGTCTATGTCTATATATACACACAAGAGTATACGATACATGGTAGCGCAGAACCAAAAATTTCTTGAGAAAGCTCCAAATTCCAGAGAATCGAGGCTTGTTGATCAAAGGAGCTTAATCAATTCAAAATCTATCGTCTTTTGACTCAAATTTGAAGGTATGGACCTGGATAATTTCTTTAGGAATGCAATCTGTTTGTTTGATGAGAAAATGTATGTAGAAATCTATTTCTGTCGATCGGTGTATTTCGTTTAGTTTCTTCACATTGTCGATCAATTTGTTTCGTTGACGAGAATTTTTTTGTGTGCAATCTTTTTTATTGAAATGTTTTGTGCTAGCTGGTTTTAGTGTTTCTGGAGGCGAGAATATCCAATTGAGTTTCATAAGGCTGCATCAGATTTTCTTTTTGTTGAGTCAATCTTGATTATAGGTGATTAGGTCTCAATGATGAAGATGTTTTGTTTTTATAGTGAATTTCTTTTATTTCTTGCAGGATGATTACAGTTAGAATTTAGTTGTCGTTCATTAAATTTGGATGATCTTCTATTTAGATTCTAGAGAAATATTAGGATTTGATCCCTGGGAGTCTTACCTTTTAATCTCTCTGTTATTTGGTAAGGATGTCAATGCTATAAGAGACAAGACACACAGGTATAGGAAAAAAGTGAGTGGAACTTAACCCTTCAACAATGTCGGTAGCTTGTGTGGCTCTTAGTCCCCTCCTTGAGGAGTCCTTGAATTTCTCTGGTATAACTGGTCGATGTGGTCAGCCGTCAAGTGATTCGATCTTGATATATCTGAGCATTGCTGGTTCTGTGATTCCTATGCCTGTAATGGAGTCAGATTCTATCGCGTCTGTCAAGTTGAGAATTCAGACTTTTAAAGGCTTCTCTGTGAAGAAGCAGAAGCTGGTGTATAAGGGAAGGGAACTAGCTAGAAATGATTCTCGTGTCCAGGACTATGGACTAGCTGATGGGAATGTATTACATTTGGTGTTGAGATTTTCAGATCTTCTGGCCATTACTGTCAAGACTGTATGTGGAAAGGAGTTCGGGTTCTGCGTTGAACGAGGTAGATGCGTAGGATATGTGAAGCAGAAGATCTCTAAAAAGGAGGACGTTTTGGTGGATCTCAATGATCAAGAACTGGTACTCGATGATGTAGAGCTGGATGATCAGACACTCGTAACCGATCTCTGTAAAGACAGTGAAACAGTGATTAACTTGATTGTCAGGAAATCTGCTAAAGTGAGGGTCAAGCCTGTCGAAAAGGATTTTGAAGTTTCTATTGAGGCCAGAGAGCACAGTAAGGAACAACCTGTAGTATATCAGATTGTCGAAGCAAAACCTGATTTCCTCTTGGAACCCTTAGTTGTCGATTTAAACATCGCATTACCTTTAACAACTCAAGAGCTTATCAGCACCACCTTAGAAGGACTGGATAGGGGGTATGAACCAATTAGGTCATCCGAAGGGTCAGGAGGAGCTTACTTTATGCAAGACTCATCCGGACAGAAATATGTTTCTGTCTTCAAGCCAACCGATGAGGAGCCAATGGCTTTGAATAACCCACGAGGACTTCCTTTGTCACCAGATGGCGAGGGTTTGAAAAAAGGCACAAGAGTTGGCGAAGGTGCCCTGAGAGAAGTGGCTGCTTATATTTTGGATCATCCGTTGACTGGACCTCGACTTGGGACGTTTTCTTATGATGAACAAGGATTTGCTGGTGTTCCACCTACAGTAATGGTCAAGTGCCTACACAAAGGATTTAATCATCCAGAGGGTTACTATGATGCGTCTGATTCCAAATATGTTAAGATCGGATCTTTGCAGATGTTTGCAGATAGTGTTGGAAGCTGTGAAGATATGGGTTACAGTGGTTTTCCTGTGGATCAGGTTCACAAGATTTCGGTCTTAGACATTAGGTTGGCAAATGCGGACAGACATGCTGGAAACATATTGGTTTGCAAAAATGGGGATGATGAAGACAAAGTGGTGCTTGTTCCTATAGATCATGGCTATTGTTTGCCCGAGAAGGTATAGATCTATTTTTATTTGCTACTATTGATATAATTATGTGGTAGTGATACCCGTGTTAGCTCTTTATTTTGGTTGATTATTACTTGCTCAATGCAATGAAGTTACAAGTAGGTCATGTGTCAGATAGTCTTGACTTCATGTCCATTAGTCTAAACTTTATCTAGTGTTGCTGCATCTCATACCCTGATCAAATTAATTTGACTGCGTATCTGTTAGTCTAAATTTTATATATTGTTGCTGCATCTCATACTCTGATTATATCAATTGCAGTTTGAAGATTGCACATTTGAATGGTTGTATTGGCCTCAATCCCGTGTTCCTTATTCTTCTCAAACTATAGACTACATCAAATCACTCGACCCTGAGGCAGACATTGAACTTCTAAGATCCCATGGCTGGGAACTAGGAGCAGACACCGTGCGGGTATTTCGCATTTCAACCATGCTTCTGAAAAAAGGTGCAGCTCGTCAACTTACTCCCTTTGCTATAGGAAGCATCATGTGTCGCGAAACACTAAATAAAGAGTCTGTGCTCGAGAAGATCGTCCAAGAAGCACACAACAGTTTGTCATCAGGATCTAGAGAAGATGTGTTTCTTGAAAAAGTGGCATCCATCATAGATCACTATCTTGATGAGCTATCCTTTTAATTTGTAGGACCAGGAAATATGTGTATATAGTATAAAATGAAAGTGAACTGTGTATGTTCATGTGTTGGCAGTGTCTGAACTCATTTTCAAGTACTAGAAACATCTCCTTTATTTTTTGGGTTTTGTAAATAGTCTGGTTGATTTGGAAATGAAAAAAGAAAGAAAAATATTCTTACAAAAGCTTCAGAGAAATTGAAAAGGGTACCAATTGCAGTCTAATTTTTGTGTAGCACGAGTGGTGGACTGGTAACTTTGTTCAAAATGTCTTCTTCATTGTCTGGACGGATAACTTATATTCATCATTGAATGATTAGTTGGGACGATATATTACATATGATGCTTAAGCTTGAAATAAATTACACTTTTAGCTAAACCAGGCTAATACCAATTCATTACTATAAAGATATAATAAACTACTCAGACAACCCAGCAGAGAAAGCAACTCCAGTGGACGGTAACCATGAAGATCCGAAAATAAACTGGGCTACCGTAAACTTATTAGCCTCAACAGTAGATGTTATGACCCGATACCCAGGCCAGTTGACCCGTTGCCCGGTTTCCGATCCAGGCCCATTATTCAAATACTCCCCGTAATACAAAGTATCCAATGCAAATGTACCAAACCATTCAAGCCACCCTCTAGGTGCAATATGGTCACCCATATATGACTGCATGTACACAACCCTGGAGTACAACTTCCACGGGCGGCCCAGATAAGTTGGGAAATTATCTTTTGATATCTGGAGATCACCTGTCGCCACAACCTGACATGCGTGGATAGAAATACCAGTATTCTGATTCGGGTCCTTCCGGTTTTGGGCTGTAATAGTGTTTTTCTGTTGGGCCATTGGCTTTCGAGCGTAAATGTTACAGTTTTGGAATACAACAACCGCGTTACCAAAAATAAAATCGACCGTGCCATAAATGTCACATTCACGGTAAAATTGACGGTTGGAGTGAACGTATAATGTGTCCTGATATCCGACGATGCTACAATGGTACACCACTGCATGGTCTGCACCGATACGTAGAGCCACTGCTTGGTGTTTTGCTGGTCCAGCCGTGTTTTCGAATGTTATATCTTTTGCGATGAATCCAGCTCCATTCGCAGCTGTAGAAATTCAAATTAACCAGCATTTATCAACCAACAAAATAAAGATTTAGTGAATTACTGAACAATATCTAATCACCTACAAAATTTTTATTCATACAGTATTTCGACTCTATCTCTCATTGAACTGGTTTTCAGTGTACCTTTTTGAAGTGAGTAAAGTCAAGAACATTTCAATTTGACCTTTGTCATGTCACCAATCACAATCGCAATCACAACCATGACCCTACGGCAATTATCTCTATCTCTCTCTCTCTCACTAGTAGAATGCTTTTCCTTATTTAATGAGTAAAATCTCAAAATAATAGCTGGAGTTGTTATAAAATTATATTCGTCTAGCTAAAAAATACTTTCATATAAATCGAATCTGTTACTATAAACCCTTAAATATCACTCTTAAGCTAACTACCAAGAACCAAACAGAGATTAAGTAAAAAGTCTGTACCGAACGAGGCCGTGTGAAAAGTAGTAACATCATCAAAAATACTTTTTCCTCCTGTAATGACGGTTTTACCCTTCCCATCTCCGACGAACATCAAGTTGATCTTTTTCTTACCCACCTTCAAATTATCCTCTACGTATCTGCGTATATAATTATTAGTCTAATTAAGATTAAACCGTTTTATTTACCGTTTTTATTATTTTTACTATTTTACCTTCCGGCCTTTACCCAAATAACCGTCCGTTTGCTACTAAATTCCGGTGCTTTTTTAATCGCCTCCGCAATCGTCTTACATGTACCGTTACCATCTTGAGAAACCGTAATATCGGCGTTTATCAGTGGCGCAGGAGTTTCTAGAAGCATCTTATCTCTTTTACTCAGCCATATCGGTAAACTATCGTCGATTTCACGTGAGGCCATTAATCTTCTTTTGTTTTGTATTGGAACTCCGGCGAAGTCATTTGTTCGCGAAACAGAGAATAACGCGAGACAGTTGCTTATGAGTTCTGACAAGTCCTTTAATGTTCTGGTCAGTTTGTCTTTCACTTCTCCACCGTTAACGTCGGCGAATCCTTCCTCGCACGTGTCTTGGTTAGTCATGGCCGCGCTTAGCCATGTCAATACATCCTACGGATTTAAATTGAGGGTCCAAGATTTAAATAATATAATACATTAACATTTTTCGAATATATATATGTTCGTCATCTATTTTTTATATAATAATATAGTACTGTAACATTTATAATCTCAAAACAATTATGAAATTTTGTAAGTTTTTTTAAGATACTGTAGCTTTTACATTTTATAAATCAACAACCGACGAATAAAACTATTGTTTTTGTAAAAAAAATATGTTTTTTTTTAAATTCTCGAAAGACCAAACAGATTGTCAGAAATTTCAGACAATACCTGAGTGGACTCGTCTTCTCCATCTCCGGTGACAAAGACTGAGAGCGACCGAGAGATCGCGTCGACGGAATCTTCTAGAAGCTCAAGACAATCTTCATATGCTGATCGTACACGTTTACTCATTTCAACGTTGGAGATAACAGAGGAAGAATAGACTGCTCTGTTCAGATGTTGTAGCGTCATGTTAAGCGAAATGTGAACGAGTTGTGACTCGGTTGCGTCGGTCGAGCCAGGGAAATTTAGGAAATAATCGATACATAGGTTCGGGAACCTGGTTTTCTTACATGTCTGTGAGATCGCTTGGGTCGGTTTTCTCGGCAAGTGGATGGTGGTGGGAGACCTTGTCACGAGGAGTAGTGTGGCAGCGACGGTGGAGATGAGGATCAAGGTTACGGCGAGGAGAGATACGATAATAAGTTTCTTTTTAGTTTTTCGTTTGAGCGGTATGTCGTCGTTCGTGTGACTCGGGAAAGTGGTGGTGGTTGATTCTGGTCTCGGTGGTTCGAGCCTACCGTAATCCATTTTGATGGTTTTGTACTGTGTTTGGCTTGGAGTATGTAAGATTTTTCAAACCATCATCAATCATAAGCTATATATAAAGTCACTACATAAGAATCTATAAACTACTAATACGAATGCCAAAAGATATATTTAACAATACATGACTTTATATTTATTTAAATATATAATAGAAAATATATTAAGATAAAAATTTAAAACATATAAAGAAGTTTTTTGTTGTCCACATCCGAACATTATGCTATTTCTTTTTTAGTTATTTTATTTATCATTTTAACCTCTCTATTGTCTTTTCTAATATGTTAAAATAATATTTTCGAAAATTATATTAAATAGATAAATAATATTTTTGACAAATATTTTAGATATATTTCAAGGAGTGACATTAAAGCTTTAGAAAAATTCTAAGAATGATGGTTATTCTAAAATTAAATAGAACCGAACAGTAAACATGAAATAAAAAAAACACTTAAAAAACAATCGTGGAATCAATCGTAGAAAAAGTAATAGAAACCAAATTTGTCAACAAAAGCTAGCGGAGAGTGATTGCAACCAAACTAGAGGAGAGGGGTGATTACAAACAACAAAGACAACAATGGTAAGTTAAGAAATGATAAGGGTTACACATAAAAGATGACTATGATATCAAGGAACCTGAATTTATCGTTAGAGAACATATGGTGCGAAATCGTAAAGACAGAGGCGGGAGGGGATGGGCCAAATATTCTAGCATTCCGTTCCCATGCGAGTTGATAAATAACCGCGTCAAAACAAAAACGCAAAAAATAATGGTTTCGAGAAGAAGATGATTTTAACGTCTCGCTAAACGAGAAAGACCAAATTTATGAATTTATAATGAATCCAAACTTGAACTTTGCAAAGTTCTAAATGCTCTAAGTGAATTGTATTTATAAATTATATGATTGATAGTTTGATGGTCAAAGTTGCATAAGACATAATCCGGAGATAAATTTAACTCACAACTCAGAAACTTATCACAAGTGGACAAAATGCTATGTATACCAAGCTAAAAGATGAACGAGTGGTAAAAGAAATGATAGTCATACTAATTCGGCCCACCTGAAAAATAAGATAGACATAGAAATGATAGTGTATGGATTATAGAGGTAGACAGGAATGTTGCTAAAGGTGATCTAAACTGGAGAGATAGATGATTCTCTTCTAGGATGGAAATTGAGAGTCCACTTAAAGATACACATTGTATGTTTACCAACCATACAGACCTTCTCCAAATAAGTTTAATATATTTTTGTAATTCCAACCAGATCATTAAATGGCGAGGACCCAAAAGAGTCAGGCTAACATGACCTTTGAATTTTAACGAGTTAAAGAGTTTTTTAATCTCATTCATTCAGGTGCCTTCTGGATGAATCCCTATTAATTTGATATTGGCTAAGAATTCTAGGATTTGTTTCTCTTTGTTTTGGTCTATTGAAGTATAATCTTCTTGGATTTGTGTGTCAACAAGATCATGTATCAAGTTCTTGATAGAGGGTCTGGTGATTTCTGAATAGATTTTATTTTGAGGTTGATTAATTTGGTTGAGTTGATTGGTTGATTGATGTTCATACACAGGGTTGGTTCTGAGATCACAAAGGTCGCATAGATCACGGGATGCTGGATAGATTCAAAGGGTAGGATTCATTAAGGAGATGAAAGGCTTGAGCACGAGGTTCATCGATTAACACCTTGCGAGATTGAGGATGAGACAATTGCTGAAACCGGATGAGATCAGTAGATGATTGGGTTGTTGTTGCTAATGTTGATTGAGAGGATCAACATCAAGGAGAGGTTAAGGTTGGATTTCCATGATCAAGCAACATCAAGTCTTTTAAGAATTGGTTTCTTGGGAGAGAAGAACCCCCCTTGAAAAAGTTCAATTCGTATCATATTAGATGATAACTCACGTTTATTGTTTTTAATATTCATTACATATTAGATATTATTTATTGATTTTATTAATTTTATCCATACCAAATTTTATATTATTTTATACTAATAAATTTTTAAACGTATTTATACATAATAAATTAATAGTATTTTTATTTTCAAATAAAATTTAAAATTATTAACAAATGTGTTATTTGTCTATTAAAAAAATACTATTATTTTTATTATTTATAAAAATAATAACTAAACAATTTGTTTTAATATAATTTTGTTCAGTTTTTTAAAATCAAAAGTAACATTTTCTCTAATTATAACCTTATAAAATTGGTTAGTCCAATATATTAGTTACTTAGTAATATATGTACACGGGCTCTTTGTAAAGATAAAAGAACCGCCAACTTTAATTTTGAGTAGTCGCCAAAAGTTTCAGGAAATTTTGAGATGGGAGCTTCACAGAAGATTTCCATGACTAATGGTAAGTATTCATTTTCCTTCGAAAGCTCTTTTTTCTTTGCTATCACTTTTCTTCTTTTTATAAAAAAATTAATCTTCCTATATGAGTATTTTGAGGTCTCAGTACTATGTTACAGTTCTCAGCCTCATGATTCAGATTTTTATCGAGAGAAGGACTACAACACTTGATTTCAGGTATTTCATTGGATTTAAACAACTGATTTCATTTATATTTTGAGTGTTCTTCAATAGATATTTGAATTCCATCTTTAATTCTTCCTTTATGTTTGATTTATCCAACTTTTTTCTCCCTTGATGGTGTTGGTTCGAGTGTTAGTCAAGGCTTAGTTTCTTTATTGAAGATAAGACCTTGAAAAACAACCTCTTGCCAACATCGAATAGTCAGGTAATACATGCTTTGTAATTTTTAGTAGAACTTAAACCGTTGAAACTAGCTATGTTACAAGTTTATCATTCAGATACGAATTTAGTATAAAAAACTAGTTTATAGAGAATAATCGTAAGGAATTCATCAATATTCTAGTCTAATATATCATAATCCAATGCTTTCTAATATGACGATTGCCCTAAGCTGATTTTGGGTTTGATTTTGGTTAAAATCCAACTTCATTTTGCATTTTTTTGTCCATTTGGCAAGCCAGTCGGCTGCCTTATTTTGGTCTCTAAAGATATGAGCAATTGACATGTTAGATGTTATAATCTTTGTACAACATGTTAGTAGATGATCTAAAAACCATGAAGCTTCTGCTTTGGTTAACATCTCTATCAAGATTTGTGAGTCTGTTTAAAATATCTAGATAGTCTTTTTCCAGGTCCTTACAAATGAATAGATCATATGATAAGACCTTGCTTAAACCAAAATGGGAGCAAGTTTACCATATAATATACCAAAGCCAACTATTATGTCACCTTTACTATCTCTGATTAATCTTCCTCCACTACTATCACCATTAAGAAAATAAGAACCATTTGTAATTAGTTTCTACCTATTAGCTATTGGTGGTATCCAGTTGAATACTATAGTTTTCATATCTTTGGATAAATGATTGTAGCATCATATGTCTATAGTAGCCTTTAGGTCTTTAGTCCAGTGATTCTTTTTAAACATGTTGGCTTGATCTAAACCAATCAATATGTGTTTAATGTAATTGATAATATAAATAACAATATAGATCTAATCACTAAATTTAGCCTAATTTATAACCCTCTATAAAACCCAACATATTATAGTAGGTAAAATTATTTTAATATGCAGATTTTTATTTACAGACGAGGAGCAGCTTCTAATTAAGTGGGCCGCAGTCATATATTTTTCTAGTCTAATACCAAATAATCATGAATAGTAATTCCATACTTCCCATGCAATCTTATAGGACAGAAACAAGTGGTTATTTTTCCAGAATTTTTACAAAACTAGCATTTGGAAGCCAAGATAAGTTTCATTTTTAGAAGAATATAATCTAAAAGATCCGGTAGTTTAGTATCCTCCATAGTAAAATAGAACAGTTTTGGAGTTATTTTATTCCAAACACTCTTTAGTATAATAGAATAATTTATTTGAATTCTCATTATGTTCCAAGTATCTTTGGTTTTAAAGTTACAGTCAATAGCTAAGGACCATTTTATAGCATCTTCCTCATTCTTCTTAAAAAATGTTCTCTGATTTTTTTATATATCTAATGGTAGAACAGATCTCCTCAGCTTATCCAATATACATCCATATCTGATCCAAAAGAAGTTAAAATTGTCTTTTGAGTACCAACTGTTACATATGATTGTTAAATGTGATAAACTACACTATCTATCTGTCTAGAATTCTATTCCACATTTGACTAACTTCGAGTATATATATATTCCTCAGCAAATTCTCTAGCATTCATTAGCATTTTCAATATTTGAGAATGATGTCGTAAGTAGTTGACCTGAAGAGGATGAAATCCTAACTGTTAAGTGTAAGTGATATCCTTATAAATATTTTGAACTAAATCTGTGCTTGTGGAAAATAAAATGAAAGCATTGAGGGAGAATTAAAGTATTGAAGTTCTAGAGAGAGAAACAACTAAACATAATCTATTTCAATAAGTAAAAGACAAACCCTTTATTCATTCTCTCCTGCCCTATTTATAAGCACGCAAGAAGAATTTAACTCAACCAGTTACATAAAGAGACAAATTGTAATATGGTCCTTTATATTTACAAATAATACAAATCTCCTCTCATAACTTTAGAATTCATCTAAAACAAGCTTAATGCTATTGTCTTAAGTCCCTGATAATTCATGTCATTATACTAACAATACATACTATACATATATCTGGACTAGAGGGATTTATTCTCTCTGAATCTATACTAAAGATTACGAGAGAATATATATATTGTAAATCTTCGAGTTTTCTTAAATTTAGACCTCCAACTTCATAAGGTTTGCAATGGTTAGACAATCTAGTCTAATTTATGGTATTAACCTCTTCTGTGGACCTCACAAGAACCTATTGAACAATCTTTCCATTATATCTATAACAGTCTTAAGCAATAAAGAATATTAAATCTATTAAGCAAGTAAATACATCAATACAGTTTGAATTAAGATAAACCTTACACCAAAGGATATGTGCTTACATCCCCACTTTATAATCTTGCTTATAATTCTTGTTATAAGTATATCATAATTGCTAGCTTTGTTATTTTTATTTATTGTTCTGCCAAGATAGGCGATATACAAGTTTACATTCTTAAAGCCATACTGAATTTCTAGGATTGAAGATCTTAACAGAGACACTCTTGTATAAGTTATGATTTTAGTTTTCTCCTTATTTATAGTTTCTCCTGATTTAACTTGATAGTGTTGTAAGAGATTACCTAATCTATCTATATTATGAGCTAATCCACTTTTGAAGATGATTAGATCATCTGCAAAAGCTAGGGAATTGATGACTAGACGACTCCTTCTTTTGTATCTAATTTCATTATTTGTTTCAAACAATGTTTTTAATCCACGAGTTAAATACTTATCAAATATTATGAAGAAGCTTGGGGATACATGATCCTATTACCTTATACCTTTAGTGACTTAAAATAACCCTCAGTATCACCATTAACTACAATTGATAGGCATACTGGATTTAAACAAACTAGCAATTTTATTCAAGAAGACACTGTTAAAACCAAATAACTTCACAATCTTAAGAATGAACTTGTGGGATAATCTATCAAAGGCCTTAGACATGTCAACTTTAACCAAAACACTGCCTCCCTTAGTCGTGTTATTTATATCAATAGAAAATTATTTAACAAGCAAGATATTGTCATGAATATTCTTACCATAGAAAATCCTATTTTTTCTTCAGAGATTATCTCGAGGATAACTAAATCTAATCTATTATTTATTATATTAAATATAATTTTATTAAACAATATACAAAGACTAATATGCATGTAATCATTCCAGGTTTGGGGACTATTGATCTTTGAAATAAGGAATATGATTGCCGCTATTATACATTGAGGAATTACTTGTCCTTGAAGAAATGAAATTAAGGTTGACTAAGAAACATTCAAGAAAGAGGGATAAGAGAGGAAAAACGAACAAGAATAAAAATCAAGGAAAAATAAAGGGTTCAGTAGATTATGGAATTGATCATGTGTTAAATGATCAATTTGCTATTCAATTTGAACCATGTATTTTTCTACTCCTGATGAAGATATAGTGTTCAGCCGAAGCCACTATTGGAGGCACTCATCATTATCCTAAAAAATACTCTCTGCACATCTCCCCAAACGATTTGATAGTTTCAAGATGGAGAAGTATGATAGAAGTAGAGATTCAGACAACTACCTTGAGCATTTTAAAAATTTTATGATGAACTTTGATGACGTTAACAAGTTGTAATGCCAAGATTTTTCACAAACCTTTAATGAAAGTGCCTTGAAGTGGTATAAAATTCTCCCATAGTGATCTATTAAGAAGTTTGATATGTTCTGGGTGGCATTTAGGAGGCCATTTGTGGGAAGTAAAGAGCTCAAGGGAAATGGTGATACTATTATTCATTGTTCCCAAGAACCGAATGAGTCATTAAAGGAATATATCAGTCGATTTGTGATACGAAAAATGGGTTAACTGATTTTTTTGAACAGGTGGCTATTGCCTCTTTGAGACAGGGATTGAATCCAGGCATATTAGATGATGCAGAAACATGGGAAAATGAAATGACTTGGGATGGGTTGTTAAATTAAGTTGGAAATCAGATTACGGTTGAGGAAACTAAGAAATCTAGAGTACCACGTCAGAACAGGTCTGCTGCTACAACATCAGCTCCGCAAGCTACAACTCAATCCCATGTCACTGTTAATTATAGGCCTAAGGAGTCCGGACAAGGATCACATGAGCTTAGGAAAAATCAATCTAATCAAAACCAACAAGCTAGACCCAAAATGGGCCCGTGGGTTTAGCCAGAATAGTTTTCTGAACTGGGTGAAAGCGTAACTACCATATATGATAAGACTAGGAATGCTGTACACTTTAGAAGGCCAGCCCCAATTCAGTCTCCCAAGGAGAGTTGGAACACTCGTTTATGTAAGTAGCAGAATGATGTGGGTCATGTTACACATGATTATATAGAATTGAAACAAGAAATACAGAATTTTATCGAAAAGGGAAAGTTGGGTGCCTTTGTTAAAAGGCAAGGGGGCAATGAACAAGATAATACCACTCCTCAGCATAGTAACCGTACACCCGGAACAACTCTACCATCTGCTCTAGGATAAAGTATGGGGGCATCCATGCAAGAAGATACCATGGTGATTTTGGAAATATTTGATGTAGATTGGGAATATCTAGACCATGATCCATATCAGAATCAAGTTGGGGTAATTGTAGATAAGGCTGCAACGGTTTCCGATCAGCACAAGTTTTTCGAATCATTGACTGTTTTTGCGGGAGGCACAATGACGACACCCTCAAGTTGTTAAAGGAAAAGGAATATTAATAGTTTGACCACTCAGTTAGAAGGAATGATATCCACACATCATTACAAAAGCCATGCTCCGTTCATTATTTTCGATGAAGATGATTTGAGAAATACCGAAGGGACACATGAAGATACTGTTGTGATAGGAGCATCCATTGGGGGAAATGACATACGTCAGATCTTGATTGATACGAGTAGTTCGAGAATATATTATTCTTGACTACTTATAAGAAGATGAAGAATCCATCATTCATTCAACGTTCAAATAGAACCATTGTAGGTAGGGCTATTACCGGTCTGGTTCGGTCCGGGTTTTGACGGAATCGGACCGGACCGCTAAGCTTATCGGTTCGGACCCGACTGGACCGCTAAGCTTTCGGTTCTAACTTTTGGAACCGGACCGAACCGCTAAGCTTTTGGTTTGGTCCGGTTCGGTCCGAGTTCGGTCCGGTCCCATTTCGGTCCATTTCGGTTCGGTCCGGTTTCGGTTCGGTTCCTTATCGGTCCGGTTTCGTTCCAGTTCGGTCCACTTAAAAAAAATTAAATCCAATTAAATTTGATTTTTATTTATTTTTATTTAAATAAATACTAATGTTTATAAATTAATGTTTGATTTTGTTAAAAATGGGTAATTAACTATTAATTTTGGTGATATAATTTATAAAAGAATAAATAATAATAATAAATAATTGATTCTAACGGTTTTATTGGTCTGATTCTCTATCGGTTCTACTGGTTTATCGGTTCTATCGGTTCGATTCCGTATCGGTTCTATCGGTTTACCGGTTATATCGGTTCGATTCCATATCGGTTCTATCGGTTCGGTTCCTAACCGATTTTTTGTTTCGGTTCTTTATCGGTTTTCGGTTTTTAGAATGGAACCGTGAACCAAACCGTTAAGGTTCGGTCCGGTTCTCGGTCCGGTCCTTATCGGTTCGGTTCCGGTCTGGTTCTCGGTTCCTAAGAATCATTGACAACCCTAATTGTAGGATTTACTGGGAGTTCTGCCGATTTTATCGGGGAGTTTGAAGATGAACTATTATTGGGTAAAGGATCAGTTAAAAAAATGGTAAGGGTATTATTTGTTGTAGTCGATTGTCCAACATCATACAACGCCATATTCGATAGATCTTGGCTCTCCAGGATGCATGCAATAGATTCCACTATCCACCAGTGTCTAAAGTATGTTGTGGGACGCCAAGTAGGTGTTGCCCGAAGTAGTCAGAAAATAACTCGTGAATGCTATGTTACTGTCATTTCCTTAAAGGATTTGGAGGCAGAGAAAATTAATAAAGCATAACAGTTATTGGGGCCTTCTGCCAATTGAAGTAAAGTAGATGATCCAACGGAGGCTCCTAATACTGTAATTCCGGTTGAAGAAGTTGAAACTCATTGCCTGGCAAAAGGCAAACGTGTTAGGGTTGGAGCCAATTTATCCTTAAGGTTAATTTTTTTATTATATTATTTATTTAACAATCTACATGTAATTCCATGGTGAAATGAAGATGTGACAGGGGTGCCAACCGATGTGATTAATCACAAACTATAAGTATGATCCGATGATGGGCCAGTGGTACAGAAAATGAGGATTGTTTCTAAAGAAAAATCCAAAGTTATTGGACAAGAGGTAGATCGATTAACCAAAATGGGACATATAAAAGAATCTCAATACCCTCTTTGGACAGCTAATCTAGTATTAGTTAATAAAAAGAATGGAAAATGATGTATGTGTATTGACTTCAGAGATCTAAATAGATCTTTCCCTAAGGATCATTTCCCAGTACCCCAGATAGTCCAGCTGGTAGATTCTACCTCAGGAAATAAATTATTGTCCTTTATGGACGCTTTTTTCCAGGTATAATCAGATGCGAATGAATTTAGATGATCAAGATCATACTACTTTTATTAATGATAGGGGGCTCCATTGCTATAAAGTGATTCTATTTAAATTAAAGAATTTTAAAGCTACTAATATAGAAGTTTACATAGATGACATGATGGTGAAAAGCCCTAAGGAAGAAGATCACATACCCGATCTCCAAATAACTTTTTTCTAACCTAGTGGCTATTAACTTGAAGTTGAACCTTGAGAAGTGTACGTTCGAAGTCTAATCTGGTAAGTTTGTGGGATATATTATAAGTGAAAAAGAGATCCAGGCTGATACGAATCAGTTAATTGCTTTATTAGTAATGGATCCACCTCGAAATACTAAAGAAGTCCATATACTGACTGGAAGATTAGTTGCTTTAAATTCGTTTATTTTGAAATCACCGGACAAGTGCGCTTAGTTTTTTCCAGGTTTTAAGGAATGGTAAAGATTTTAATTGGTCCGCACAGTGTAATGCGTTCCTTGAAATAAAAAGGCATTTGTCTTCTCCCAAAATATTGTTCAAGTCTATTCAGGGAGAGAGACTTTATGTGTACATAGCTGTATCGGAGTATGCAGTAAGTGTTGTGGTGTTAAGAGAAGTGGATAATTACCTCCGTCCGGTGTATTACATAAGCAAAAGTTTATTAGAAGTTGAGAAAAAGTACTTAAAGTTAGAAAAAATTGGCTTTGGAAGTGGTGATATCAACTAGAAATACGAGACCATACTTTCAAGCACACTCTATCACGGTTCAGACGTCTTTTCCTTTAAAGAACTTGCTACAAAAGGCTGACATATCAAAGAGGATGACTAAATTGTCATTTGAGCTTGGAGATTGCGATATCGATTTTGCGCCTCGAATTGTAATCAAGGCTCAAGTTGTAGCTGATATTTTGGTAGAATTTCATGCTCAAAGATCTTACGAAAAATCTCATAGTAACAAGTTTCATAAAAAGTGGGTAGTTTGGACAGATGGCGGTCCTAGTACGAATTGAAGTAGTTCGGACAGATGGTGGGCCTAGTACAATGTGGAATTGAGGTATGTTTAACTTCACCTTATGGTGATACTATGTCACCAGCTATATGCTTTGGTTTCAAGACATCTAATAATGAGTCGGAGTACGAAACAACCATAGTTGGTTTAAGGTTAGCTCAATTATGTGGAGCAAAAAGGGTCAGGTGAGTAAGTGATTCTTAATTACTTATTAATCAGGCTCAAGGGTAGTCTGAAACCAAAAAAGATAATTTGATAAAGTATCGACCATAAAACCAACTAAAGCTTGAGCTTTAATAGCTGTTCAAGGAGCAAAAGTGATGTTAAAATCTCCCAATTATACTGACCATTTTTTCATTATACTAGAAATATCTGGTCGTTGTAACACATTCTTTTGGAGGAAAGAAGTTCGAACCAAAATGGTATGAGCTTGAAAATAAGGGTGCATCCACCATTAAAGCCAAAGCCATTTTTTCAAGTTTCAAATACCTTTTCTCCGATGGAAAAAAACTTTTACTAACATAATAGAGTGGCTTTGAAACTCCTTTGTCTTCGCATATCAAAGCAACACTTACAACAAAATCAGACACTGCTATATATAAGAAGTTGCTCTCCAATTCGAGGCTTCGATAATATCTCTGGTGATAACAAAAGTTGTTTAATCTTTGGAAAAGCTGCTTCACAATCCGGTGTCCACTCAAACTGTTTGGGTCTTCGTAATACGTAGAAAAAAGGAAAAGGTTTGTCCGAAAACCTTGAAATAAAACAATTAAGGGCAGCTAACCTTCATGTCAATACTTGCACTTCCTTTATAGTTTGAGACGATGTCATCGAAACCAAGGCCTTAAACTGTTCAGAATCTGCTTCTATCCCCTTTTCACTAATAGTATACCCCAAATTTTTTATTGATTGGACACCAAAATTACATTTCTCAAGATTCAATTTCAAACGAATGCCTCTCAAATTTAGAAAAGTCTCCTCTAAATCTTCGAGGTATTCACCATCTGTGGAAATCTTAACCAACATATCATCAATGTATTCCTCCATATTCCTTCCGATATGAGGAACAAAAGCCTTATTCACCAACCTTTGATATGTTGTTCCAACATTCTTCAACCCAAATGGCATGACCCTATAATAATGTAGTCCTCGGTAAGTGATGAATTTAGTACTTTTCTAATCTCTTGGATCCATTTAAATATGATTAGACCCTGCAAAAGCATCCATAAAATAACGAATTTTATTCCCTGAAGTAGAATCAACCAACTGATCTATTAGAGGGACATATAATTGATCTTTAGGGAATGCTCGATTCAAATCTGTGAAGTCAACACACATTCTCCACTTTCCGTTCTTTTTTTTTTGCTAATAATAGGTTGGTAGTCCATAAATGATATAATACCTCCCTATATCCGACCTTGGAGAGGCGATCCACCTCTTGCACAATAGCCTCTGACTTTTCATAGAAAAAGCTCGCCTCTTCTGAATAATAGGATTTAGCCTCCGATTTATAGCTAGGCTATGACATATTATCTTAGATGGAACTCCTATCACATCATCTGTTTTCCAAACGAAAACATCAAAGTTATCAAACAAAAATTATAACAATTGATCACGCAAAGTAGAAGACAACAATGTTTCTATTCGTAAAGTCTTCCCATTAGAGAAAACATGCTAATATCCCCACTCACTATTAAAGAACCCAAGTTTTCCCTAGGATCATCTACTCTCTCTTCATCCGAGGTCAACCCCCTTGGTTGCTATTCATTAATTCGATCCTCAAAATTAGAACCCCGAACCCTGAATGCTGTCACATAACATTCCCTAACCACTTTTTGGTCACTTCGAACCACACCAACTTGATCCCCGACGACATACTTCAAACATTGATGAACAGTAGACACGAAAACATACATTCTCAAGAGCGAAGATCTCCCAAAAATAAAATAATAACTGGTCGGACATTCAACCACCATAAACAAAATTTGAACTTTCTTTTTAAAATGGCCTTTACCCAAACACACCTCACTCTCAAATTCCCCAATCACCTGAGCTGTTACCCCTGTAAACGCAATTATAGTGAGATCAGATTGATAAATTCTGGGAAAATTATGCATCCTATCATACGTAAATTTGAATAACACATTTGTTGAACTCCCTATATCAATCAGAACACATCAAATTTCAACTCCGTATATTTTTGCTCCTATAACCACTTCATCATCATAAGGACCAATTATTCCCCTCAAATCATCCTCATCGAATAGAATAAAGAAGTATAAGCTTTCCATATAAATGAGTAGACATCATTCCATCTAGTTGAGTTGCTAAACTGACAACATGCCTTTTCTTCAGACTATTGGTATCTCCAGATATAGAAGGTCCCCCCAAAATGGCTAAAGATTCAGAATATTCGCATAAGCTTTCGAACCCGTCCATGTTGTACTGGCTCATCTACAACCATCAAAATTAACTGATCTAGGTCAGTATCCAAATATTTTGATGCTGCATCAAAATTATCACATTTAGAATCTAAAATCATCAACGAACTTTCTTCCTCTGAATTCGGGTTAGCAACTTGTTGTGCCGATGTGCTCAGAATTTTCGATCCACTACTTTGCCCTTTAATAAAAGGAGCCAACTTGCCAGTTTCAATCAACACCTGTATCGCCTTCTTTAAAGCTATAAAATCTGCAGTATCATGTCCAATATCATTATGATACTTACAAAATCTGTTGTTACGCTCTTCTCTTTATCTATATATCAGAGTTGACTTTTTAAAACTTACATAACCTTTGGACTTTTTATAAATTGCAGCAATATTTTCAGTTAAATCAGCATAGTACTCTGGCCTTATCCACTGATTTGGCCTTGGTATTTGAAACTGATAACCCGTAGCTTCAGTTGGATAACCTCTAGTTTGAGGAGGCAAATTGTTGTTATTCATTGGACGAGATGGCTGATAATTCAAAGAGTGTCCTTGATTATTTGACACTTGCCCTAATTTATTTTGACTAGGTCCAAACACTGCTTGAACCATAGTTGATTCTTCCACTTTAATTTGATCATCGACTTGAGCCATCAGTGCTTCAAAAGTCAAGGCTCTCATTTTTGTTGTTTCATTCGCTAAATTACCTGGTAATAAACCTTGTCGAAATACAACCATAGCCACCACGTCTTCGAAATTATCCAATCCTGCTTTTGTCAACACAAAACAATTCGTATAGTCCTTCAAGTTCTCTCCCACAGCCTACATACAGTGTATTATAGTGTCGCTATTTTCTCGCATCTCTTTGCTTCCCACAAACTAACGTCAGAAAGCTGTATAATATCTCTAAAATTGGTAATAGATCCCCTTAGAATCATAATATACCACCCTAATGTTGTGCCCTTGAATGATTGAGAAAAGGATCTGTATACCAGCCTGTCATCATCTTCGAAATTCATCATATAGTTCTTGAATTGATCGATGTGATCATAAGGATCTTGCATCCCACGAAGTTCTCGACCTTAGAAATGTCAAAACACTTCGGAAGAGTAGCATACCTTATCTCAACTACTAAAGGTGAATTTTTCCAGTCTACTCCTTGTACATATTGGTTATCTCCTCAGGTTCTCATAATATTATACAAATTCTGATCAACCACTCATGTATATTGGTTAGATGTATTCCCGTCACATCATTCAGTTTCCTTCAAACAATGAGGCACATTGTCTCTTTTAGGTTTATATTCTTTACGTGATTTTTGAAGCCAACTTTTTCCTTCTTTCGAAGATCCCTGATACCTCTTTTGATTAAATGATCATTCCTCAAATTTCGAACTATCAAGCATGTCGTCACTAGACATAATATACCTGGGTTTGTTTTGTCTTTTTCTCTTTTCATGAGGTATGTTGCTCTTTATCAGATTCAGATTGCGTCTTCTTCCGATTACTTCAAATCCGATGCGTTGTATATGATCGATCATATTAATTTTCTAGCTCATATTTTTCTTCAACTTGTCATACCTCATATTTTAGCCATGTTGACTGAATATACTCTTCTCTTTTAACATATTTTTCATTAAAAGCTGTTATTTTATCCAACAATTGATTCATTCGAATCTTGATATCTAAATGGTCTTGTTGCACCGAAGCTTGATTATCTTCTCAATTTTCTTCCCTACGCATATCAAATCTCAAAGTTTTAATTTTTTTTCGGACCGTTGGATCATCTTCGTTTCCTGGTTCCATATCGATCTAGAGTGATACAATTAAGAAAGAATTCTATAATTTCTAGTTTTTGACGTGAAATAGGGTACCAATCGAATAGAACTCTCACTGTGGTCGCCAATTTGCTAAGTATAAATATGGTTTCTTGAGAGAGAAAGTAAAAAAAGAGTTTAGTTGTAGAGAGAGAAGATAAAAAAGTTAAGTCGAATTAGTTCTGTGAAAACATCTTCCTCTTTATTCATTTCCTCCACCTTTATTCATAGGCGTAAAGACTTGTATAACTGATTCAGTTACATAAATGGATTAATTGTGTTGCAGCCTCCGTATTTACGAATAGTCTAAAAATCATCAAACAAGTATACAAGTTATCATATATGACCTTAGTTCTATTACATTTAGGCCTTCAATTTTTTTATAACCTTATCATAAGTAATGGAGTTTTCGGTACATGGAGTTTGATTAGCCTTCATCTCCCTTCATATATTTAAGCACTAGGTGGTATATGTCACATTCTTGAACTACTTTGGACTTTCAAAGTGTATGGTGATACAAAAACTTCATATGGACTTAATATCCCACATGAATGTGAGATATCAAAAAATTTATGAAAGTAACGGATTTTCAGGCCTCACAACTTAAGGAACGACTAATATGTGTGCAGGTCGTCCCCCAAGGAAGACTACCGCATATTTTGTTTTATGGTGAGCACCTGTTGCGAGATGTTGTTGTCTTTACACGCACCATACTCATGCATAAGTTGTTTTTCATTATTGAAAGATTCGTTTAGTTACCATGATCATTCAGGTACAAACCTCAAGAAAAGCTTGGTTGCTCGGATATATCATAGAACCTACAATGTCTAACCTTAAAGTAGTGGATCTAGAGGTAATATAAAGTGTGTTGGTGCCCAACATCTTATCTAATGATTATCATGAGTGCGGTACATATGAATGTTTAATCACAAACCCTAATCTAATAACCTTCAATCCATCTTATATTATATATATACATGTGATGATTATGTTTAAGTGTTTTAAGTACAAAAGATTATTATACCTTATGTAATATATTCAAAATTATTCAGATAGAATGAAAACAATGATATTTTTATTCAGTCAAAACACCTTGGTATATGTCAAACTATGGTAATAGACTACTACTCATAAAATAGATTAGGAATGGAACCATATACAACAATACAACTTTATGGAATATTCTTTAAAATATATCATGAAATATTTTCTATACAATTGTAAATTTTATTGCCAAAATTTAGAAATTGCAGTGTTTCAGTTCTTGAGTTTTCATGCGGTTGAATATGAAACTGATGTAATTTCAAAAATACGTTGAGGGAGGTCAGCTTGAGGACTACATTGATGATCGCTGGTCAATGATAATGGTCAACAGTCATAAACATTAAAGGCCACTGGTCAAGGGGGATATTCAGCGGCGTTATATTTTGAGTCTATGTATATTTATTATATGTAATAAATAATAGAGTAACTGCTGAAAGTAGTATAAATAGAGAGTAAGAACGATGTAAAAAGAATATGCCTAAAATCTTCTCGAATCAATAATATTACTAAACAAAGGGCTATTCTGAAATATTGTGAACTCAGGACAATACTCAGCAACGTCCTCCATCCATTCGTCATTAACTGAGTAGGGAAAATACCGGTAAAGCTAAAAAGATCCCTAATTAACGGTGTCAATGGGAGACGCAAGCCCCAATAAAAAAAGTGATGTACAAACAGGTCTCTCCTTCCTAAGTGGTATAGAGTTGATCCCCTACCCGCGGTGCCCTAATAGTCACATCATCAGGTAATCTATATCTATTCCTAAAATCAGTAATAGAATCGTCGGTCAGATACCCATATTTCGGGGTAATCTTTGTAAAGTATTCTTCTAAAACCTCTATCTTCTTATACTTCGATTTAACTTCAACTGTATTCTTCTTCATATTTTTCTTGGGCACCATGATTTACCGACTGTAATTACCCAACAGTGGTTATCAAAATCTGGTCTCAACCTACGCCACGCGGCCCTAATTCCATTAAAACCACAATTTTCTTTAAAACAATAGAGTATATACCCAGAACCCCCAAATCTCCACGGGCATCTATTACCAAAGGCTTCCTACACGACTTACTATTAAAATTAAAGACGAAAACAAAGCACATACCTGTGTTAATACTCTTTTATCCACTTAAGATGAACACCAAGACGAGACACTCCCAGCACCAACTAAGTCGCAACAAGATTCACTCAAAAATGACAGTAATCACGATAGGAATTTTCTCTTCAGTCTTTAAAATTCACTTTCTTTTTCAGAGAGTTAAAACGCTTACGAATTTTGACTTTATTCAAAATAACTAACTACTCTCAATGAAAATGGTACTTTATCACTCAACCGTCACCAAATAATGACACCCATCAAGTCACACATTGAGAAACTCAAACGGTTAGCGTATTTTCCCACATTAATCTCTCAGAAAATTAGAGAAAACACAACACGCGCTATCACATCACGAAACGACACGTCACCCACGCTTCTCTTATATTTATGCTTATCATTTTTATTTGTATTTATATTCCACTTGGTAATTATTTTATAATTATTAATTGGACTAGGGGGAACCTTGATAAGGTAGTTGATACCCACAACCAAATATAAAGAAGAAGCGTTAAAACAGAGCAGAGCAAAAGGCAAATCAAGAAAAAACCGAGACATAAAAGGAGCGGGCACACTCAGAATAATAAGAAAGAGCAGATAAGTGTTTAGACCAAGCAGAGCAGACCTGAGACTGAGCGCACTCAAGATAAGCGTTTAATCCGAGCAGAACAGATTTGAGACCGAGCGCACTCTGGATAAGCATTTGATCCGAGCATAACAGTTTTGAGTCCAAGCGCGCACAACACCGGGAAAACATGAAATGCACTTTGCACAGTAAGAAGTTCTAATGATAAAATATACATTGCCGAGCCCGACTCGGTCAAAGACTGGGCGAACACGGAACCCGACCGATCAAACTGGTTGAAGCTGTTCTGCTCGGAAAGCCTGAAAATGAACTATCGTTACATCATGCTAGCATTTATGGAGGTCAACTTGAGGACTAAATTGATGATCGCTGGTCAAGGATAATGGTCAACATTCATAAACATAAAATGCCACTGATCAAGGAAGATATTCAGCAGCGTTATCTTCTAAGTCTATGTATATTTATTATATGTAATAAATAATAGAGTAACTGCTGAAAGTAGTATAAATAAAAAGTAAGAACAATGTAAAAAAGATATGCCCAAAATCTTCTCGAATCAGTAATATTACTATCTTGGTATAATAGTGTGTAGATTTTTCCCATAACAACTTTCACGTAACCTCAAATCAAAGAGAAAAATGACAACGATAGATGTTAATTTTATCTATTGATACTACTTTTACTGATCGGAAGAATTACTCTTTTAGATAAAATATGGATATAGATATTTTGATATTATTATGATCTAACATATCTTTTATTTATTTATTTTTATGTTTATGGAAGCCACTGTCTAAAATAAGTTTTTTTTCATTTTCTTTTATTTAAGGTGAACCATATGCACTTACATTTTAGCATTCGTTAAATTTTTTCATGGATCAAAATCATATATCTGATAGTTCTCAAAATTATTGCTTTATTTTATTATTATTATTATATAATTAAATATATATAAATAAATAAATGAGATTAAATACTTGATTATTAAATTTTTTTGTATGATCGTTCTAGAAATCTTTGGAGGAGGTTTTTGAGTTATATAACGTTTAGAGGACTAAATATGATATTCAAATTATTTAGCCAGTATTTTTAGAGAGAGAGAGAAAGACGTATTTTTAAAAAGATAAATTAAAAGTAATAATTGCTTAAACATTAATAAATCATCCATTTCTAAGAAACGGGTGGTGCTATTATGGTATACATAGTATGTCCCACAAGTCTAACAATTTACTAATTGTGGTCATATCCTCAAGTCTATTGTTTGTTATAAATTGATCATTTTATATTACATAATTAACAATTTAGCCTAAGAAACTTTCTTTGTTAATAAAACACTCCTAGCATTCTTAGATCTCTAATCTTTCCTTATCAGTAGCCTCCCAATCCTTGTGACATCATACCTTTTTCTGAAACCACCAATGAAAACTCATCTCTCTTGACAAATTTCGATTGATAAATCTTTGGAAAGCTATTCTTTTTCACACGACCTAGCCTAGGGGCGGCGTAACGCTTCCATAGGCACACATTAGTCCTATTCTGGACAGTTTACCCATAGGCAAACAACTCATTAGCTCCCTGGGATTCAACATTTCCAGGCTCATTCTCCGATTATAAATGAATTTACTCATCACAAATCCTCACAACACTTTTAGAGAGAGAAAGATCTGAAAAATTAATCTAGATATAGAGTAGTGTATGCCAAGAAGTTCGCGTATACCGGAGTGGCTAGCCAAAAACTTGAAGAACGAAGAGCTATTGGTTTTTACGTCACACCTGAGCCCCATCCCCTAGAAGTTTTCTAATACGGCACTTGGCCTCCCACAGAAGACTCAACTGCTATTATACCCTCGAATATCTGCTCTCAACCTTCCAGTCAGTCTTGTTTACCTATCTACAAAAGTGACTCCAGAGTTATGGGAAACGATAAACACTCCAAAGGGTCTTCTTCGAAGAGGAAAATGCACCATAAGGACACCAAACACAAGCATTCAAAACGCTTGAAAGAGTCCCCATCAGATATTCCTTCGACGCCCTCTGTCACATCTCATGGAACCCCCATGCCAACTCCTGAAATACCTTCACGAAAACTAACAAGAGGGAATGTCACTCGGATGAATAAGCAACCTCTTGAGGCCATTCTAGAAATCAATTTTCCAAGAGAGGAGAAAAGGCAAACAGTTTCTGACAGAAAGGTACTCCCATTTCCGAGGGAAATTTAACTATTACTTCTAGTTCTATCTCCGAAAAGAAAACTATTACTGGACATCTTCCCGAAGAAGCATCTCACTTTGCCGTTCCTCAAACCGTCAAGGAAAAAATTACTACTGTGCGTCTCCTCGAAAATACATCTGAAGTTGCTGGTTCTTTAATTGGGGATAACCCTTCCTCAAAGAAAAATAAATAAATCGAAAGAAAATATCCCATTGCCCCTAAAAATTGATGCCTTGGTGGGAAAGAATCTTAATGCCGTTGAAAATAGGAATCTACTGGCCTTACACAAAATCCTATATAAGTACTTTGACCCGTCTGACTTCGATGAAGGATTCCTTTATTAATATCCATACGTTTCCCCACCATCGGAGAAACTCCACTATCAGTTAAGGACAATGAACTGATAGTAAATACTCAGATTCTGAATTGGGGACTCCGCTATCCGTTAGACCCCTTCTTCGTCGAATATTTCTCAAAGATTGACCTATGCCCTACCTATGCCGGTCCTAATATGTGGTTTACCCTTATGTCCTGTATCATGGCCTCTAGGATTTAAATGATCCCTTTTTCCTTAGAGGAATTAATTGGTATTTTTGGCCTAGCGAAGAATCCATATTTCCCATTCTATTCTCTCACTTTTGGACGCGATCAGAAAGTGGTAAAATTTTTGCTTGAAGAGGAAAAAATGGAAGCAACACTTCTTCTTTTTCTCGGGGCTTTGCGAGACAGGATTCGAGGCCACTACCAGTAATCCTCACAAACTCACGCTAGTATGGACGAACAAAGGTATGGCTTTTTTAAACTTGTACTTCCAATTTTTTCTCTGTTTTTCTTATACTAGTCCTTATATTTTTTTATAAACAACAATGAGTGGTACCTCCAAGCCTTATGTTGATTTCGTCCCTCACGCAAAAGATGTTTTTTTTGAACTAAGCTTGTGGGCCACGACTTCTTGGCTCAACAAATTTCGACTTTGCCTTACCCCCACGAATCTGGCCAAATGCCGTTTGTGGTGATTTAACCCCTCAGAAAGGTTATCACTAGTGGAACTCATGGTTCTCCCCTCGCAACAAGACGTGCTAGACAGATTATACAAGAAAGACGAGATCCTCTATCCCCCAACAACAGATAGGGTTAAAAGTCATCTTGATGAGGAATCAGATATTCCTTCAGAAATGGAAGATGTTTCTGAGAAAGTACAAAAATAATCAGGCACAACTAAAAGCTCGAAGGCAAGGAATACTGACAAACTCAAAAAGTTTTCCAGCCCCTCAAAAAAGAAGCTTCCCACTCAAACTTCTCCAAAACAAAGTCCAAAGAAAATTGAAGACTATCTTTGAGGATATCTCAGAAGCTTTTGATGATGTTGTCTCCCGGGAAACTAAAAAAAATAATCCACTCAACACCTTTCCAGAAAAAGTGACCTTTGTGCCCAAACTTAATACACTTCCACTAGCTCACATAAATTCTCAAAAGTTTGAACAAAATATTCAACCAGCTAACTCCTCACCACTAAATACTTTTGAGGAGGGATCCCCATCTAGTTCCTTTGAAATTCCTTTAGAGGATGAATTCTCTCTTCCCCTTCCAAGTCTTCTCCATTCCTATGTCTCCATTGGGAAACAAATGTAATATCTCAAGGATCAAAGGAGCCATTACAAATCTGAACTTTCCAAGGTTAAATCAGAACTCGAAGAGCTCAAACAACAACACCCAACCCTTGAACGATAAGCTGATGCAATCTTTGAAAAACTCGTTGCATTTGAGCATTACATCATGCTCCTCGAAAAATGTTGTCAAGATGAGAGGGATCTTTACGCACAACAAAACGATGCTAAAGAAAAATTCATTTCTCTTTACAAAGACTCAAACAACTTAGCCACATATGGTTTCAATAAGTGCTTCAAAGATTTTGAAAAAATTGTAAAAGAGAAACAAACCATTTTAGCCAACGCTGAAAAGGAAAAGTACGATGCTGTGGAAAGTTATGCTGCAAAGTGTGTGGATAAGTTAAATTGGAGGGATGCAACTGTAGGTGCGCACTGATTCAAGAAATTCATGACCGCTATCTTGATCTTAACTTGGGAAGTTTTTGGGAACATGTACCTGCAAAATTTCATCCTTCTAGGATATTACTAAGAGCAAGTGAAAGTGAAAGCAATGAGACAAAATATGAAGGTAATGATTCATCTGAATCTTCAGAGTAAAAGAAATCATAAAATTCCTCTTAAATTTTGAGGCATTTTGTAAAAGTCCTCTTAAACTTCGAGGCATTTTTGTAAACATTTTCTTAACTCATATAATGTTATATTTTGCTTATGCTTTCATAACACTTCGAATAATTCAGACCAACTTTGTTAGAAAACCTTATAGGTCCACAATTTTTATAGTTAAAATCCAACTTTCATTAGGAAATATAATAGTTGTAGACAAACTTTCGTTGGAAGACCTCTTAGGCCCAAAATTTAATAACTGTAGACCAACTTTCATTGGAAGACCCTCTAGGTCCATCATTTAATAGTTGTAGACCAACTTTCGTTGGAAATATAATAGTTGTAGACCAACTTTAGTTGGAAGACCCTTGGTCCAACATTAGAGTTTTAAGGCAAAAAGTCGTATATATATAAATCGGCTAAAACGACACCTCATTAAAACTTTCATGTGCCTATCAGGGTAGGAAAGAGTGTGCCACCGATGTTTTACACAAAAACAAAGAAAAAACATATATAAATTTTTTATATTCACTCTAAGTACAATTTAAGATGCTCTATATACCAAGGGTGCTTAAGATTTCTTCCTTCTTTATCCGTAATCCGATACGTTCTAGGATTTATCTACTCTGCTATATCATAGGGGCCTTCCCAATTAGGACCTATTTTCCCGAGGTGCTATTCCTTGGTGTGAAGAAAAACCTTATTTAACACTTTATCGCCAACCTTAAATTCCTTTCGTTTTACTTTAGAGGCATATCTGCTTCTCATCAGTGTTTGATAATGTAACGATTTAATTTGTGCTCGCCTTCTTTTTTCTTCAACCAAATCCAGCTCCATTGTTCTGCTTATATCATTAGGCTCCTCGGAATATGTCATGACTCAATAAAATAGAAAAAATGCTTCGGATGGCACTAAAACATCCATCCCATATGCTAATACAAATGGAGATTCTGACGATGCTGTTCGAGGAGTTGTACGATATGCCCAAAGAAATTTTTGCATATAATCAGGCCACTTTCCAGCTATTCTTTCTAAAATTTTCTTTGATCCATCAAGAATGGTCAGATTAGTGACTTCTAATTTCCCATTTGCTTGTGGGTGTAAAGAATCTGAAAAACATTGTTGTATCCATTGAGAATTACAAAAATTCTTCAAATCTTTGTTGTCGAATTGAGGCCCATTACCTGTAGTGATTTTCATGGGGACCCCAAAATGGCAACAAATATTTGAAGTAATAAATTTAATTACTCTTTGGCTTTTGTCCCTGCTAATGGTTCTCCCTCCACCCATTTAGAAAAGTAATTTACTGCCACGATTATTGTCTACCGCCCCCAGAATCCATTAGAAGTGGACCTACAAGGTCAATACCCCATCGGTGAAATAGAACTGCCTATGATATACTTTCGAGGGGAACTCCTGGCTTATGAATTATATTAGCAAACCTTTGGCAGGTATCACATTTTTAACTAAATCTTTTGCATCAGACGATATCGTGGGCCAGTAATATCCTGCCAAAAATACTTTTATAATCAATGATTTATACCCATAATGTGCAGACCCTTCTCCATCATGAAGCTCTGATAATATAATGCGTGATTCAGTTTTACCTAAATATCGGAGCAAAGGTCTACTAAAAGATTTATTATACAAGAAGCCCCCCAATATAATGTAGCCATGGGATTTGAAACGCACTTTTTTAGATAATGACTTGTCAATTGGTAACTCATCACTCTCTAAATGCTTTGATTATGTCTTGCCTCTAATATTTATTTTCACAAATGGCTAGTTGAAAGTATTCATCAATACTCCCAACCGCCTGTTCTGATTTTTTACTAACTGATGCATTTTCTAACGTAATAATCCACAGGTATTTCTCAGAATATAAAATTGGGCCAATGAATCTGCCACAAAATTTTATTCTCTTTGAACATGTTCGTAGATTATTTTTTTCGAAGCTTAAAGGCAGGTCTTTTAGAACTTTTAAGTAATTTACTAGATGCTATTTTCGAGCCTCAGATTGTCCAGATGCATGATTAATGAGAAGCTGTGAATCACTAATTAACTTTACTTTTTTAGCCCCATAAATTTGTGCAAGCCCTAACCCTCCTAAAGCTGCTTCATATTTTGCTTCATTATTTGTTGCTTTAACCCAAATCGA
This sequence comes from Limnanthes douglasii subsp. nivea, assembly GCA_036936605.1. Taxonomy (NCBI): domain Eukaryota; kingdom Viridiplantae; phylum Streptophyta; class Magnoliopsida; order Brassicales; family Limnanthaceae; genus Limnanthes; species Limnanthes douglasii. Next base: position 221,718,458 of record JAUPFV010000001.1, read on the forward strand.
ATGGCATGAAACATTGATATTCCTTCCGGAGAAACCAACTGTATACCACCCCCCATTTCCAGACGTGTTTGATCCTCCATCAGCTCGAATTATCCACTCAGCCTCGAAATTATCGTTATCAACATCCATATCCGAATGCTCAGAATGAAACTCCACTAAAAAACCTGCTAGGGCTTGAGCTTTAATTGCGTTTCTTGTTTCAAACTCAATATCAAAATCCCCCAGCTCGACCGACCATTTAGTTATTATCCCCGAAATATCAGGTCTTTGAAGCATAGTTTTTAGTGGAAAAGATGCTCGTACTGTTATAGAATAAGCTTGAAAATATGGCCTCATTTTTAGAGCTGCAATCACAAATGCAAGAGCCAACTTTTCCAACTTCAGATAACGCTTTTCTACATCCAATAAGCTTTTAGTAATGTAATACACCGGCTTTAGGACATTATCTTCTTCTTGGACCAGCATGACACTTACAGCATAATCTGAAACAGCTATGTAAACAAACAATTTGTCCCTGGAAAAGGTTTAGTAAGAATTTATAGGGAAGAAATATACACTTTAATCTGGTGAAAGGCCTGAGAATATTATTTTGTCCAATTGAAACAATTTGCATGTCTTAAAACTTGGAAAAAAGAGCACATTTGTCCGAAGAACAAGATATAAATCTGTTTAGTGTCGCCAATCTTCCCATTAAGATTTGAATTTTTTTAATATTCCGAGGATGAGTCATAGATGTAAGGGCTTTTAACTGTACTGGGTCAGCTTCAATCCCTTTTTCTCTTACTATATATCTGAGGAAATTTCCTAATCTTACCTCAAATGTGTATTTCTCTGGATTAAATTTTAAATTCATCATTTTCAACTTGATAAAGGTTTCCTCTAAATAATCAAAATGATTTTCATCTTTCGAACGTTTGGACCAACACATCATCAATATATACTTCAACGTTTCTCTCAATTTACGACTCAAAGGTCTTGTTAACTAGACACTGATAAGTTGCCCTTGCATTTTTCAAACCAAACGATATTACTTTATAACAGTGTAAACCCTTCCGGTAATAAACAAAGTGTTCTCCTCACCCCTCAGATCCATGTTAATCTGATTATATCATGCGTAAGCATTCATGAAAGAAAGCAACCGGTTACCTGATGTTGAATCTACCAGTTGATCGATCCGTAGTATTGGGAAATGATATTTTGGGCAAGCTTTATTCAAACCTGTAAAGTCTACACACATATGCCATTTACCGTTCTTCTTTTTTACCAAAACTAGATTTGCATCCCACAATAGATAGCGAGACTCTCGAATGTGTCCAACTATGTTCTACCTCCACTATTATTGCCTCAGACGTTTCATGGGAGAAGGGTCTCATTTTCAGAATTAATGGTCTAACATTGTTTTTGATTGAAAACTTATGACAAATAATGTCTGAAGGAACACCCGTTACATTTTTAGAACACCAAGAAAACATATCCAATTTCGAGGATAAAAATTCAATCAACCTTTATTATCCATCCGGAGACAATTTTATTCAGATCTTTAACACTTTTTCTCCTGAATATATATCATCCTTTGAATCTTCATCATGAACCAACATACTAGGGGACTCTCTTGGATCATCAAAAGGGGTTGGTTCTGAGGAAGTACCCGCTAGCTGTTATGTTTTTTCTGACTCGTTCCCTCGAATTTTCTTATAAGATAAAGAAATATGATAACATTTTCTAACCATTTTCTGGCTACTTCTAATTGTTCCAATATTATTCCTCACGGCATACTTTAAACACTGATGTACTGTGGAGATAACATCATGCATATTTGACAACCATGATCTCCCAAAAATGGCATTGTAATATGTAGGTGCATGTACCACAATAAATATATAATCTCAACCTCTTTTGTGAAAGGTCCCCAACCTAACTCAACCACACTTTTAAACTCTCCAACCACTTCAGTAGTCACCCATGTAAACCCTACAATATTTCTATCATATCATCGGATTACAGGTGGGTCAAAATGTTGGCAGAACTTCTTCTACCAATTAGGACCCTTTGCACATGATCTCCAGCTATCCCAGCCGCAATTACCACTGCATCTTCGTGTGGACCTGCCACATTTCTCATATCATCATCCTCGAAGAAAATTATCGAGGAAGGAGCTCTATATTGATATGCCGAGGCACCCACCTCTAACTGGGTAGTCAAACTAACTATATGCCTTTTCCAGGAACTGTTCGAATTTCCTACAACAGTATCACCGCCCAAAAATTTCTAAGGATTCAAAATAAGCACATAAGTCACTAACTTTTTCCTTGGGATGATTTCTTCCACCATGCTAATATCATTTCTTCCTTCTTTTGGATCTAAATATTCTCTCGCAATATCAAAAAAGTCAATCTCCTCGAATATGACCATCGCAGTTTCTTCTTCCTTGGATTTTTCTTTAACCATAGATTTTTTAAGAATTCTTCTTTACAAAATCTGTTAATTTTTTTTATTTAAATTAATGTCTAAATTTATTTCTTCAAAGATATACACTATTTTGTGTCGTAGCCAACATACTCATGATATTTATAAAATTTACTATTTTTATTTTCCCTCGGGGTTTGAATTGGAAAAGGTTTCCGAAATTGTACATGACCACGAGTTTTATCAAATATGGTAACCACACACTCAGTCAGATCTGCAAAGTACTATGGTTTAAATTCATTTATTAGATATTGGCCTAGCCACTTGTTGTGTGCTATATGTCTGCTGATTTACTCGGGACCTCAGAGGATATTAGTTCACTGCTTTTGGTTGCACACTAATTGAGTAGTAACAAGAGACCTTTGAAACTGATTTTGCTCCAATTAATCACTAGATCCAATTTATGAAGACTGGTTTTCTTCTACCAAAATAATCTTTTAACTTGATCAAGAAGAGCTTCAAATGTCATTGCCTGACTTTCAGCCACAATTTCTTTTAATATTCTGGGGAGAAGCCCCATTTGGTACGCTGCCAAAGCCATATAATCTTTGTAGTATTCCATATCAGTTTTTGCCTTAACGAATCGGTTGGTATAATTTTTTAGACTTTCCCCAACCTTCTGTTTGCAATATATTATGGTATCTCCATTAGCACATTTTTTTTGCTTCTCACGAAATGCTGATGAAAAATATTCCACAACATATCAAGTTTCTTGATATAACCTTGCGACAACCGATTATACCATTTGAAGCATGAAAATTTTAAATTGTTCAATATGACTGTCAAGATATTACGCCCCATCAAATTTCTTCAGCTTAGAAATGTCAAAATGCTTCAGAAGATTTCCAGAAAGTATCTCTGCAAACAAAGGAGAAGACCTCCAATTATGGCCCACTCTGTGAATATTAGCTCTTGGACCCTCGTGAGCCACCGCATAAAGACCTTCCTCAGAAGGAGTTGTGTATTGATTACTTACACGGTATTCAAATTTTTTGACTTCTTGATTGATTCTAAACATTCACAACGCTATCTTTCTTGGCATGATCTTCGGAAGCCTGACTTTCCCTTTCAAATCTTTAGTACGGTGACCTGACCGATGGTGTTTTCTATGCCTCTTCGACTATTTCTTTCAAATATCCTTCTTTCTGTGATACTCATTTTCTAAAGTAGATTCACTGGAGTCATAAAGTGAATAATCACTTGATTCAAATGATTCATACATGTACCTTGACTTTAACTTCTTCCTCGAAGAATATCGATGATGTCTTCGATACTTGTCATTCTTACTGATTCGATGATAGTGGTCTGGATCATCTTTCTCAGTCTCAGTTTCTCTTTGGACTTTAGATCGAATTTTCTTAGAATCTATTGCTGCATCTCTTTCAGAAATTCAACCTTTCGGTTATCTCCAATAATTCATTTCTCCGAGAAACCAACATAGATTCTTCTAAAATTTTACCGGCATGCTGATCATCATGCTGTTGATCAATTTCCATATTATTATCTACGAGACTCTCTTCGAACTCTTTTCTAATTACCAAGTCATTATTCATGTCTAAATCTCCTCGGGTTTCCATCTCTTTTTCTTTCAAAATTTTATATATGTTTTGGAAGACGATTCCGAGCGGCACCAATAATCGTTCCAGAAATCTTTGGAGGAGGTTTTTGAGTAGAATAATGTTTAGAGGACTAAATGTGTTATTCAGATTACTTAACCAATATTTTAGATAGATAAAGATGTATTTTTAGAGAGAGAAAGTAAAAGTAATAATTTCTCAATCATTAAACAATCACCCATTTCTAAGAAATGGGTGGTGCTTTTATAGTACAAATAGTAGGTCCAACAATTTATTAATTGTGGTCTTATCCTCAAGTCTATTGTTTGTTATAAATTGGTCCCATAATTAACAATTTCTCTTAAGAAACGTTTTTTGTTAATAAAACACCCTTAACTTTCTTAGATCTCTAATCTTCCCTTATCAATTTAAATTAAACAAAAAATGTAAAATTTAGAGTATTATAATTGATCTATCTTAATAAAAATTGGAATTTTGATTTAAATACTTGTGCGTTTGGTGTTGGAAATACTGATTAAATGTAGACGATCATAAGAATATTTCTGATCATCAAGGGCAATGATTCTTGCGCTCAGCACTTGCTGATCGCAGCAAAGCCAAAATATACATGTTTTGTCTTGGATTTTAATTTACGAGGTCGCGATCCGTACTTGTTGGTCGTGATCTTAGTATCCTTACATTAGATATACCTGATGTATAGCAATATCTGCCGCAACCAAACATATCTAGGCGCGACAAAGCACCCTCAAAGCGAATCCTTGTGTTTTTTCTGAAAAGGTTTTCCGAAAAAATTTCTTATTTAATGGATATGATCTTAAAAATATTATTATTAATATTATAACTTTTTAGAAAATATTTAATCATCTTTATAAATAGGTAAATCATTCGGAACAAAACATAATTTGAATCGAAATCTCTCAAGTCTAAAAATACGTAAAAACTCTCGCTATAGTATTTCAAACACTTTAAATTGATTTAGATTTTTGTTTTTACTTGTAATATAAATATAAAGGATTATTATATCCTGAAATGACGTCCAAAACAAGATCCAAAAAATTAAGAAGATCGTAATAATTCATTTTGTAAAGCGTATTCATATATATATATATATATATATATATATATATATATATATATATATATATATATATATCAGGATCTCTTAGTTTTTGGCAACATTTTGATGAATCTCTGAACATATTATCTTCATTAACTTACTGTAAGTGTTGTTTCTAATTTCTATTTTAGAACAATCAAAATAATTAAAGTGATCATGGAAATATAAAGAAGCATTATCATGAATAAAATGTGAAATTCAAGTGGAACCATCTAATAGAGAAAAACATTCAAGGAGGAAGAACAATGTGACATCCTCGACATTGGAAGTAGGCTAAGAAGAAATATAAGTCCTCATAAATCACGTATGAATATATGTGTAGTTCACAAGGTTTTAGTTGAAAATTGTCTTCTCCCATGAAACTCTTTAATGTGGAAAGATAGTTAAAATACTCATATCCGAGGTGGCAGAGGATATTTCTTGAGAAATAAATTATATGAGTATTAATATTAAACGTTTCCATCCAAGAGGAATTGTGTATCGTAAAATTGACCAAATTGCAAGAATTTCAAATCCTTAAAATAAAAGTGAAAGTGTAAACAATGTAGAAAGAAAGTTGTGGCAATGACGACAGAAGTTAAAATTGCGGAAGAAAAATCTTCTTACTACTGGCATGATACATATGTATAAGCCTATGTTTATAATGATAAAGACCTCTTTAAATCATTTAAAATAACTAATGATACATGTGAGATGCAAATGAATAACATGAACAAATCAAAACTAGAATGACGTGGAAACTGCGAGTTAATATTTACAAATAGGAAAATGATAACTCTCACCAATATTTTATATATTTTGTAAATGAACAAAAACTTGGTGTCCTCTGATCTTTTGGGAAAGGTTGGAATTTGTTATGTGTACGAATCCGGTAAACACGTTCCCAACCAAAGATGATATCTTTGTTAGCAAAGAATACTTAAGTAATAGAATGATGAGACTATGTACTACCAAAAATTCAATGAGTAGAATGAAGAATTTTGTTTATGTTTTTTCGCATCATGACTATTTGTTGTAGCATGGTAGATTTTCTCATATATGACATAATATGATAAATAAAATTGTTAAAATTAGACTATAAAATGTGATATATATATATTTGTATAAAATATGTGAATTGTGTGTAGAATAAAAAAGGATTGTGAAGTCTTAAAACTCCGTTAAAAGATGCAGACAATTGTTAGACTGTATACACACCATCATATGTGATTTACGGTATATTGACGCGTCGAGGTAAAAGATACTTTATAATTTTTTTGATGACTACTCTGTATTATCTTATGTTTGATGAGTCCAGATTCTGTCACCGCATTTTATAGAAACCGGACATGGTCAATTCGGACAATGTCCACCTTACTGGACAGGTTCAGTTCGGACACCATTATCCACTAAGCTGCCTGTTCCCCTACTTAGAACTAATGGGTCCTTAAATTCGACCCGAATCCATTAAACACGACCCAAAATCCCATGAGGCTCAAATAAGGGTATAAATACCCAACCACCCACATTAAATGAGGGTAATCAAAATTAAATACAACCAGGCAGCTTAATTCTCCCTCTACATTCTACCCAAACATTAAATACTCACAAAACTCCACAAAACTCTAAACAGAAATTACAAACTTACCATCAGACAAAAATAAACCACACCAATGTTTATTTTCTTAAACATAACGGTGAGGAATTTAGTATGTTTAAGATCTTGAAAGCGGAGGTATAAAATCAATTAGACATTAAGATTAAAATCTTGCATAATGATCTAGGTGGGGAATTTTTCTTTAGAGAATTTTCTAGTTTTTATGAAGGGCGTGAGACACTTCATCAATGCTTGACCTATTACACACTACAACAAAATATATTTTCTAAGCACAAAAATAGAACTTTAATTGACATGACCAATGTTATGCTAGTTAATTCAAAATTATGGGGTAAGGCTATTTTAATTGCATGACATGTTTCTAATCGTATTCTTCTTAAGAAATCAGAATGTCTCTATTTGAGTTATGGAAAGGAAGAAAACCAAACATAGATTACTTTAAAGTGTATAGTGTTTAGCATTTTTCAAAATGACACATCTAAGAAGAATAAATTTAGGTCATAAAGCTATAAGATATGTATATATTGGTTATGCGGCCAATATCAAAGCATATAGGTTATTATATTTCTGAATCTAATGTGGTATTTGAATAAAGAGAAATGGATTTGTTTGAATCCATATTATATGATGATAATAGGATGAAAATTGAGTAGAAAATGAGGAAAGAACTTTGGAAAAAGCACATTAGGTTGATGAGCAACCACGAGAACCTCGTAGGAGTCAAAGGGAAATAAGTCCTACAAATTTAGGATGTGATGAGATAGACTCTCAATGGACTTTTTTCTATTTAGTAGATTTAAGTTGTGAAGAAATCACCTGAAATATATCGATAGTGCTTTCTTTAGAAGACGATCCTAAATAATATAAAGAAGTAATAACATCCAAGATTCCGCATTTTGTCAAGAGGCCATAAATGACAATACAATTTCAATAACATCACATTGCACTTGGGAGTTAGTAGACTTATCTTCGGGTTCAAGACCAATTGGTTGTAAGTGGTTATTTAAAAAAATGTCACACAGATGGAACCATTCAAGCTTTCAAAGCAAGTTATCAGAAAAATAAGGAATTTATTATTTGACACCTACACTCCGGTAGCTAGACGAATACACATTAGGATACTATTTGCAATTACAGCAATATATAAATTGAAAATTCACCAAATAGATGTCAAAATAACGTTCCTAAATGGAGACTTGATGAAGAGTTTTACACGGAAGAGGCCGAGGGTTTTGTTCTTCCAGGGAAAGAATCTATGGTATGTAAAATTGTTAAGTTATTATATGGTCTTACACAAACACCTAAGAAGTGGCATGAAAAGCTTGATCATGGTATTTTATCTGATGGGCTTAGACATAATATGGTGGATAAATGTTTATATTACTAAAATTTATGGTGATATAATAGCCATTACATGTCTATATGTAGATGATTTTCTCATATTAAACAACGACACAAAAAGGATTAATGAAACAAAGAGGTGTATATCGTCTACTTTTAAGATGAATGATCTTAACAAAGTATATACAAGTTTCAAAATTAAGGTATTCCAAAATAGTGGGGGTTATGTCTTAAGTCAATCCTATTATATCGAGAAGGTGTTTCATAAGTTCAAACATCTAAAATTCAAAGAAACACAAACACCATTTAAAATATGTTGTGCTATATGAAGCTTAATATATGCAGTTTTATGCACTAAAGCGGATATATCTTTATGGGTGAGTAAATTAAGTCAATTTACGAGTAAACCAAGTACAAAACATTTGAGTGCAATTGGAGGGTCTTTGGGTACTTGAAAAATACTAAAGGCTTGTGTCTCTAATATTCCAGATTTCTTGAGGGATACACGAATGAAGTTGGATCACCAGTCCAGCGAATACCAAATTGATATAGGGGTGGGTGTTCACATTTGTAGGTGGTGATGTTTTATGGGGTTCCAAGAAACAAATGTGTATATCCCACTGGACTATAGATTCATAGTTTATAGCATTAGTCACAGCGTTAGGAAGCTAAATGGTTAAGAAATATCTTGTTGAAGATACCATTTGATCAATTCAGATATTGTTGGAAGCAATATTCATACTAATCCCAATAATATCTGAAGGGATTTTTAGACAAACCAAATAAAAGATAATAGGGGAACAGTAGTAGGAGTGGAACCATGACTCAACTGCATGCGTAGTAGTTCATCTACTAGGCCCAGGGTTCGAATGAGTGACCTGATCATAAGGTTTGACCCGTAAGGCCCATGGGTCACGAAAGAAACAACTATAAATACTCCAACCAACTTCATTAAGAGGGTTGGACTATTTCTAGAAATATTAAATACAATGACACATCTCTTTTATCCATCTACCTTCTAATTGTCAATTTCATACTCAATTCATAAACCACCAAAAGACCATCCGGTTATAAATTATCCACACCAGATTGGCGACAACAACGGGAGTGTGAGGTGCCTGAATATCTTTATTTAAAACCAGTTGAAATTGTAGTTCAGATACTATTAGAACAAGGATCTTAACATACGTGATGTTCCACCTCCTAAAATTGAAGGTGTAAGGGAGAATAATGAGCACACCATTGTGTCTCATGTAAATAACAACATAGATGAAAGACAATTCATGCAGGATGAACGTGATCAGCTAAGGGCCAAAATTGAAGCTTTAAGGGTCCAAAATGTAATAAAGGAAACGTTATATGTGTGTGGTGTATTTGTAGATGAGCATGGTGATAGTGGTCAGTCCCCTAAATTTCATGGTAAATCTGAAAAGGTACATCAGACTAAACAAGTTATTAGGGTATCAGACTCGTCATATGATTCCTCCACTGATTCTGGTTCTGATAAATATCAACCGTCTAGTAGTGAAGAAGATCATCAAAAAAAGAAATTGAGGCTGACTAAGAAATATTCAAGGAAGAGGGATAAGAGAGGCAAAACAAAAAAGAATAAAAATCAAGAAAATATAAAGGGTTCAGTAGATTATGGCATTGCTCATCTGTTAAGTGATCAATTTGCTATTCAATTTGAACCAAGTATTTTTTATACTCCTGATGAAGATACAATGTTCAGCCGGAGCCAAAATTGGAGACAATCACCATTATCCTAAAAAAATACTCTCTGGACATCTCCCCATATGATTTGATAGTTCCAATATGGAGAAGTATGATGGAAGTAGAGATCCGGACAACCACCTTGAGCATTTTAAAAACTTTATGATGAAATTTGATGACGATGACAAGTTGTTATGTCGGGATTTTTCACAAAACTTTAAAGGAAGTACCCTGAAGTGGTAGAAAGGTCTCCCACATTGATCTATTAAAAAGTTTTATATGTTATGGGTGGCGTTTAGGAGGTAATTTTTAGGAAGTAAGGAGCTCAAAGGAAATTGTGATAGTATTATCTATTGTTCCCAGGAACCAAATAAGTTATCAAAGGAATATATCAGTCGATTTGTGAATACAAAAAATGGGTTACCTCATTGTTTTAAACATGTGAATATTGCCTCTTTGAGACAAGGATTGAATCCAGATATGCTAGCTGGTGCAGTAACTCGGAAAAATGAAATGGCTTGGGGTGGGTTGTTAAATCAAGTTGGAAAGCCGATTACAGTTGAAGAAACTAAGAAATCTAGAGTACCACGTCAGAACAAGTCTGCTGCTACAACATCAGCTCCGCAAGCTACAAGTCAATCCCAGTCTAGTATTAATTATAGGCCGAAGGAGTTCGGACAAATATCGCACCGGCTCAGGAAAAGTCAATCTAATCAAAACGAACAACCTAGACCCAAAATAGGCCCGTCGGTTTAGCCAGAATGGTTTGCCAAACTGGGTGAAAGCGTAACTACCATATATGATAAGACTAGGAATGTTGTACACTTTAGAAGGCTAGTCCCAATTTAGTCTCCCAAGGAGAGTCGGAACACTCGTTTCTGTATAAGTACCACAATGATGTGGGTCATGATATACATGATTGTGTATCATTGAAACAAGAAATACAGAATCTTATCGAAAGGGGAAAGTTGGGTGCCTTTGATAAAAGTCAAGGGGCAATGGACAAGATAATACCACTCTTCAGCATAGTAACCATGCACCCTGAACAACTCTACTAACTACTCTAGGATAAAGTATGGGGAAATCCATGCAAGAAGCTACCATGGTGATTGTGGAAAGATTTAATGTAGATTCAGAATATCTTGACCTTGATCCAGATCAGAATCAATTTGGGGTAATTGTAGATAAGGCTGCAACGATTTCCGATCTGCGTAAGTTTTTCGAATCATTTACGATTTTGCGGGAGGCACAATGATGGCACCCTCAAGTTGTTCAAGGAAAAGGCATGTTAATAGTTTGACCACTCAGTTAGAAGGAATGATGTTCACATATCTTTACCAAAGCCCTGCTCCATTCATTATTTTCGATGAAGATGATTTGAGAAATACCGCAGGGCCACATGAAGATGTTGTTATGATAGGAGCATCCATTAGGGGAAATGCTATACGTCAGATCCTGATTGATACGAGTAGTTCGGCGAATATATTATTCTTGACTACTTATAAGAAGATAAATAATGCATCATTCATTCAACGTTCAAACAAAACCATTGTAGGCTTTACTGGGAGTTCTGCTGATATTATCAGGGAGTTTGAAGGGGAAGTATTATTGGGTAAAAGATCATTTAAAAAATTACAATGGTATGATTTGTTGTGGTCGATTGTCCAACATCATACAACGTCATGTTCGGTAGATATTCGGTAAAAGATGCATGCAGTAGCTTCCACTGTCCACCAGTGTCTAAAGTTTGCTGTGGGATGCCAAATAGATGTTGTCTGAAGCAGTTATAAAATAGCTTGTGAATGCTATGTTACTGCAATTTCCTCAAAGACGTTGGAGGCATGGACAATTAATAAAGCATCGCAGTTATTGGAGCCTTCTGCCAATTCAAGTGAAGTAGATGATCCAAGAGAGGCTCATAACGTTATAACTCCGGTTGAAGTGTTAGGGTTAAAGATAAGTTTCCCTTAAGGTTAAAACAACAATTAATATATTTTTTATCTAATAATCTACATATATTTGCATGGTGCAACGATGATGTGACAGGGATGCCAGCCGATGTGATTAATCACAAACTGTCAGTATGATCCGATGTTGGGCCAGTGGTACAGAAAAAGAGGATTTTTTCTAAATAAAAATCCGAAGTGATTGGGAAAGAGGTAATCTAGTATTAGTCAAAAAATAATGGAAAATGGTGTATGTGTATTGACTTCAGAGATCTAAATAGAGCTTACCCTAAGGATCCTTTCCCAGTACCCTGGATAGACCAGCTGGTAGATTTTACCCCAGGAAATAAATTATTGTCCTTTATGGACACTTTTTCTGGGTATAATCATATACGAATGAATCTACGTGATCAAGATCGTACTACTTTTATTACTGTTAGGGGGCTCCATTGCTATAAAGTGATGTCGTTTAAATTAAACAATGCTGAAGCTACTTATCAAAGATTGATGAATAAGTCATTTTCCAATCAAATTGGTAGAAATATAGAAGTTTACATAGATGGCATGATGGTGAAAAGCTCTAAGAAAGAAGATCACATACCTGATCTCCTAAAAACATATACCCTAACCTGGAAGCTATTAACTTGAAGTTGAACCCTGAGAAGTGTACGTTCGGAGTCCAATCTGGTAAGTTTCTAGGATATATTATAAGTGAAAATTGGATTCAGGATGATCTAGATCAGTTACATGCTTTATTAGCCATGGATCCACCTCAGAATACTAAATAAGTCCATATACTGACTAGAAGATTAGCTGCTCTAAATCGGTTTATTTCGAGATCATCGGAAAAGTGCGCTCAGTTTTTCCAGGTTTTAAGGAATGCTAAATATTTTAATTGGTCTCCACAGTGTGATCATGCTTTCCTTAAAATCAAATAGCATTTGTCTTCGCCCAAGACATTGTTCAAGCCTATTCAGGAAGAGAGACTTTATGTGTACATAGTTTTATCGGAGTATGCAGTAAGTGTTGTGCTAGTAAGAAAAATGGATAATTACCCTCGTCCGGTGTATTACATAAGCAAGAGTTTATTAGAAGTTGAGAAAAAGTACTTGAAGTTAGAAAAATTGGCCTTGAAACTAGTGATAGGAGCTAGAAAAATAAGACCTTACTTTCAAGCACACTCTATCACAGTTCAGACATCTTTTCCTTTAAAGAACGTGCTACAAAAGACTGATATATAAAAAAGGATGACTAAATGGTCACTTGAGCTTGGAGACTATGATATCGATTTTGCGCCTCGAACTGTAATCAAGGCTCAAGCTGTAGCTGATGTTTTGGTAAAATTTCATGGTGAAAGACTTTACGAAAAATCTTAGAGTAACAAGTTTCATAAAGAGTGGGTAGTTCAGACAGATGGCGGGTCTAGTACAATAGGATGTGGAATTGAGGTATGTTTAACTTCACCTTATGGTGATACTATGTAACAAACTATATGTTTTGGTTTCAAGGCATCTAATAATGAGTCGGAGTACGAAGCAGTCATAACTGGTCTAAAGTTAGCTCAATTATGTGGAGCAAAAAGGGTAATGTTAGTATGTGATTCTTAATTACTTATTAATCATGCTCAAGATAGTCTGAAACCAAAAAAAGATAATTTTATAAAGTATCTTCAAGTGCTTAAGAAAATTTCCTTAAAATTTAAAGACATCCGATATGAACATGTCCATAGATCGTAAAACATTATGGCAGATTATTTAGCCACCATAGCCTATTCTGAAGTATACCCTTGGATCCTTATGCAAGAATGTCCTTCCATTGACTTAGTTCAAGGAAAAAAGGATGAGGTTGAAGGTAATATGATCACATTCGGCACACGATCTAAAGATTGGAGATATGAAATCCAACAAAAATTTGTTACCAAAGGTGTTTTACCTTCAGAAAATATTTTGGCTAAGAAAATAAAGTATAAGGCTCGTGGTTTTTTATGCTGAGAGGTGTTCTTTATAAAAAGTATTTCAACATGATCTTCTTGCGTTGCTTGGATTTTGAAGAGTCTCAAAATATGTTATCCAAACTACACGATGGAGAGAAGTCAGCACATTGTGGTTATAAAGCTTCAACTAGGAGAGTTTTGTTAGCGGGATATTACTGGCCTACTATAATGGCAAATGCTAAAGATTTGGTCAAAAAATGTGACCCTTGTAAAAAATATGAAAATTAAAATCCATGTGGCGGCAGATCCCATGGAATTAGTATCTGAACCGATAGCTTTTGATAGATGGGGACTGGATTTAGTTGGGCCCTTCCTATGGCTTCTGGTGGCTGACGAACTGTAATTGTGGCATAGACTACGTTTCTAAGTGGATAGAAGCTACTTTGTCGGAACAACTTCTAAGGAAGTTATTAAATTTATTCTCTCCAACATATGCTTCCAATTTGGAATTCCTAAGCGCATTACTACAGATAATGGTCCTCACTTCGACAACAAAGACATTGAGGCATTCTGTACCTCAAGAGGAATTCAACACCGCTTCTCTTCCCCTTTTCATCATCAGGCTAATGGGCAGGTTGAATTTTCTAATCGAACAATTTTGAAGAATTTGAAAAATAATTTGGAAGGAGCAGCAGGAAAATGGCCACGTTATTTACAAAAAGTGTTATGGGCCTACTGAACCACTCCTCATATGGCTACTCTGGAGACACCTTTCGCTATTGTTTATGGAATATATGTAATTGCCTTCATAGAAGATACATGCCTTCATTGAGAGTACAAAATTATTATGAACGAGATAACGGCATGGCTATGAGAAGTCAGCTAGATTTAATTGAAGAAAAAAGGGTAAAGGAATATTTAAGAACAACACACTACCAAGGGTTGATGAGAAGAAGATTTGCATCTAAAGTTAAAAAAAGAGATTTTCAAAAAGGGGACAAAGTATTAAATAAAGTATTCTTACATACCAAGGAGAAACAGTTCGGAAAGCTAGCTCCGAATTGGGAATGCACGTACGTAGTATGTGAAAAAGTCAAGCAAAGAACGTACAAACTTCAAGACAAAGAAGGCAACATTTTAAAACATTTTTGGAATATTCAGTACCTCAGGTTATACTTAGAATAATCTCCTTTTTTGTAAAAATTTACTTTGTTGTGTTTCAATGTAAATATTTGTGGGCATACTCTTTCCTACCCTGGTGGCGCAGTGAGGTTTTAATGATGTGTCAAGATCCTAATTAATATACTATCCGTTAACTTTTTAAGAGAATTGTTGAGTTTGTGAATGCATCAGACAAATTAAGCACCCATATAACACTTTGATATATTTGTGAATGCATCAGACATGTTAAGCACTTAAAAACCTTGAAATACATGTGAAGGATTCAGATAAATTAAATATCGATTAAATACTTTTAACTATCGGATGTAATACTTTTGATTGGTTCAAAAATATTTAAGAATGATTGAATAGTTAAAATATTTGATGAAGTTCATATATGAATAATGTCAACAATATTTTATGTATGTTTTGATTCTAATGGAAACATTTAAAAGACAAGATAAAATACAAAATAGATGGAAGTAAAGATGATGTGAAATACTGGTTGGATCATCAAAGTTGTTCGAACCTTTTTATAAAACATGTCTTGGCCATCCAAGGAATTTAGCTCACAAAGAAAAACCAAATAAAACAATGAGATGCCTTGGCCATCCAAGGATTTTAGTTCAAAACATAATCTCAAAAATAAAAATTAACCTTAGGGCCCATTGCCTTCGGTTGTCTTCTCAACATTAATTTTTAATTTTTCTTCTTTATAATCGCTTGAGCCCTCTTCTGCTTCTTCATCAGGGTTGGAATCATCCAAAGTCATATTATATTTATCACTTTATGCTAAAGTATGATATGGAACTTCATCATCTGGCACATAGGCCCCCAGCGTCCCACGAGACCGTTTAAGGAGAGTTTTGTGGAACAAAAGGACCATATCAGATGTGACAGATTCTTCCCTTTGTTCCATGGACTTCAGCACTCCCTCGACATATTCGTTTTTAGAAGAAGATATATGTTGAGCCCTTCAGTATTTCAAAGGTGATTTCAGCGCCTCTTTTCTTGAAAATATCTTGTAGTTCTTTCTTCTCTTTTAACAGTTGTTCGTTGGTAGCCTTTTCCTTGGTTAATGCTTCATTCAAATTTTTAATTTCCTGGGAGGTGGAGGTTTGCAGTTCGATATAACTGGATTTTGTTTTCTCTCGATCTTCCTTGGCTTGTTTCAACTATGTGTTCAGTTGTTCTTTGTCCTTGATTAAATTCTCTACCTTGCTTTGTTCAAATGCAAGGGAAACCCTTAAGCTTTTATTATTAGTTTGGAGGGAAGTGATATCTTTTGTTTGGGCTCAGACTTATCTTTCTAAGTCAACTATGGGCTTGATATAACCTAAGACTGCATTGCCCAAGGTGTCGTGCTCATTAGACACTTCAAAAAATTTACCGTCATGAATCACTGCGTTGGCTATGTTGGATGATTGAGGAAATGTTCGGTCAAAATCCTCTTTTCCAAACTCGCTGAAGTATAAGTTCCCAATATCATCTAAGTTAACCTCAACCTCAGTAGGAGGTTGGTCAGCACTACGGAACACCGGAGAATAAGTATTAGCATGAACCTCTGCTTTAGTAGGAACTTCAGTAGGATTTTCAGGAGGAATAGTTTTGGTTCAGAGTATGATCTCCGAACCAATAGATACTTTATTTTTCTTGCCTTCCCTATCATCACTACTTTTCTGGTGTCTCTTGACCCCTTTTTCCTTGTTGATGGTGGCGGCCTTTTTGCCTCATCGGATTTTACTGCCACAGCCTCCTATAGTGTAGTATTAATTTCTCCTGGAAACCCCGAACTACATGCATTGGGAAGTCTTTGAGAGGAGTCTCCGTTTTTCTTATTTTTCTTCTTTATGTTGTCGAAGTAACTAGGATCCTTATTCCGAGCCGTAAAAAAAGCTTACCATTTTTTTCTTCAGTACGTGTGATGATCTCAACAACTTCGGGGGGGGGGGGGGGGGAGGGGGGGGTTGGTGAATTATTCCCAAGAAAGCTCCCTAGTTGAGCTTGTTCTCCATAAATGAGTCCTCACCATGTTAGCTGCAGTAAAGCAGTTATGAAAACCAGCTTCCCAATTTTCTATGTCCCACTGATTCAGTTTAGTGAAGGTGGTCCAACCCTCTTCCAAATATTATAAGAATATTTTGGAAAACACTGAAAAGAAAATCCAAATTACAAGTTAATGTTAAAATTATCTGATTTAAGAATTCGATATTAATGCACATTGAAAAACATCATTTAAACGTTTACCTGAGCTTTTCCAGTATCTGGTTAGCATGCTTGGATTTTCCTTCTTTCTGATTTTTCTACCATTCTCCCAAGCGCCACTGATATAAATAAATCGACTCCTCCAAGGCTTGTCAACTTCTAATAGGTCATTGACCACCTTGTATTCATTCCCCATGTTGAAATAGTAGAAAGGGATATTATGATTTCTACATAATCCGGCCACAGCTGCAAATTTTTCTATATGTACTGGGATTTTGGAAAGCCTTGAAGCATGATGCTAGCTAGTAGGGTATACCAAGTGTTGGGGCTTAACTGACTCGGACATAGGTTTATTAAATGAAAGTATCTAACTATCTTTGGGTCCAAAAGAAATCGAAGGCCCTAGTTGAGCACTTCGGTGTATACTACTAGCTTTCCAATTTTACTATCCATCGGAGTCTCATCAAGGATGAAAATTCTTACCTTGATAGACTTTCGAAAGCCCCATTTCTTCCTTATCATGTCCAACTCACCAGTATGGGTGTACATATAACAAATTCGTTGGAGGGATAGGAATTAATCAACATTAACCTTGGAAAAGTTGGGCCCAACTCGCCTAACAAGGCACTCCGGAAGTGGTTCAGTGTTAGTTTTCTCAATAGCTTTTTTCTTTTCTTGAATTGTTCTGGTGTCCCCAGTATGTTTAGAGGTCTCTATAGAGGTGTCCGACCCATTGTCTGGCATCACTTCTTCCATTATTTTTTGCGCTTGATCTCCTGATCTATGCTCAGTGTCTTCCTTCTCAATACGAGAAGAACCGATAGGAGAAGCCGACGGGTGTGGATCCAAAATTGGCAGTTTTGGAGATTTTACCATTGAAGGACCTTGTTTGGGCTTCTTTGCCCTGCAATTTTTTCCTTGGATAGCCTAGTAACCTTTCGAGGTGGGCTATCTCCCATATCTGAATCCATAGAAATGAAAGGGGATGGAGTTTTGCAGCTGGTAACGGCTTTAGCTCTAAAAAGTTTTTTCTTGTTGCTTTGATTGGAGAACTGGTGTTTTTGGTTGTTTTGATTGATGAACTGATATCTCTTGTTGTTTTAATCGATTAACTGGTGATTATGGTTGCTCTGATGGTTCGAGATTCATTAAAGATAAAGTAGAGAAATTTTTCTTGGGAAAGTTGTTGGTCTGCAAGAAGATGAACTTCTATCTGGTAGTTCTTCTACTGTGTCGGTGACCTCATATGAGTGACCCGATTATAAGGTTTGACCTATAAGGCCCATGGGTCAAGAAAGAAACAACTAAAAATATTCCAACTAACTTCATTAATAAAGTTGGACTTTTTCTAGAAATATTAAATGCAAGTACACACCTCTTTTATCTCTTTACACTCTACTTAGCAATTTAATACTCAATTGATAAACTACCAAAAAGACCATCCGGTTATAAATCATCCACACCACCATTCACTTCAAAGAGGAATACTCCAATACAAATACACTATGATAGTCAAACAATATTAGGTAGAGAGTACAATGGAATATATAGTGGGAAATCTAGACATATAAGTCTAAGACACGAGAATGGTAGACAAATAATTGAAAGTGGAACTGCATTGATCTCATACGTACGTTATAGTATCAGATTAATTTCTCATAACATTAGCTCGAGAATTGGTAAAATATACATCTGGAGAGATGGTTATACCAATTTTGAAATGACTATTTTGCAAATAATGACAACCCAATTTGACTATAGAGAACCTAAAAATCGAATTCGCAATGGGTAATAACAAGTTATTTGCGAGGTTCAACATATAAATAAATTAGAGTTTTTGTAATGAATGTGAGACATGTTTGTCGTTACCTTAGATAGATAAGTTCAAATGGGCTTTTAATACAATTTGGTCTAAGTGTGACATGTGTTTCTAAATGTAACAAAAACTCTGTAAAATTCTACCTATGAGAATTTAGAGGTGATGCTGCCTCTCATGAGAGGATAAGTTCCTCTTAAGATACGTTTCTTGAGATTGATAGAGCACACTGCCAAAATAGTAAAAAAGTAAAATATGGACAAATGTTTAATATAAACAATAACGTTTCTGAGATCACTGGTTATGTCACATGTGAGGTTGGTTCAAATTTACAACTACCAATGTTTTCGACTTAATTTTTTGTTTTTACTCTAAGGTAAAATTCAAATCGACAAATATTATATTCTACGCACAAGAGGTATATCAAGAGAGAGATAGATATGAGGACATTTAATCAGGGAGGGATTGTTGAAAATATTGATTAAATGGGAATGATCAGAAGAAGAGCTATGACAATTAAGAACAAGAAAATCAAGGATAAAATATGTGACAATGCATCATGGGGCTTTTGTGGCGATCAACAAATTTTGATCGCAACAAGGGTTATGCTTACTGTGATCAGCACTTGCTGATCGCAACAAAACCAAGACATAATAGATCATTTTAGGCTTTTACTACTTGAGGTTGCGATCAACACTTGTTGGTTTTGATCTCACTATCCTTTCATCAGATATACCTCATGCAAGGAGATGTTTGTCCTAACCAGAACAGAGTTGGTCACAAAGAAACCCCCTCTTAGCAAATCATTCGGTTTTTAGCGAAAATGTTTCTCCGAAAATATTTCTTCTTAAATGGATGTGATCTTATCAATAGATTTATAAAAAATTATAACTCTTTGAAAAAGATTTAATCATCTTTATACATAAGTAAATCATTCGAGAACAAAACACAATATGAATCAAATCTTTTAAGTAAAAAAAAATTCTCTCTATAATGTTTCAAACCGTGCAAGTTGATTGAGATTTTTTGACTACTTATAATACAAATCTAGGATTTTATTATATTTCAAAAAACTTTCAAAATAAATTTAAAAAACATATTTATATATATGTTTCAAGTTTCCGTAGTTTTCCGTAATTATTGTAACGAGTCGCCGAACCTATTATCTTGAACAATTTGTTGATCTAATAGTGTAGTTGATAATATTCAAATAACTTGTATAGTTTTTAAAGTGACGTTTAAAATTTTTCATTTTTCAACACAAACATATTGGTCCATACCCTATATATGGGATATTTTTACAGCTTGAATTAGATGCAGGCATACCAAAAATTGTGCTATTTAGGGTCAGCATGATTCGAGGCATATGTTTGTATCCATCCGTCTATGTTATGTTATTGAGAAGGAGAGGTTGGGGTTGGTGTGAAGTCTACGTCCATAGTATTAGCTGGCTTCTAGTCAAGATCATATTCATTATTGCATGTAAACGCACTAGCTTTATGTCTTCATCTTATTTTTCTCTTTTTTATTTTCATGCTCCGTATGTCTATGTATTATCAACTTACTTTTTCTTTATCGAATCCTCTTTTTGTACCGATCTTAGAGTATTCTTCTTCTTTTTTAGTTCAAGTGTTAATTTTCTAATAAAATAAATGATTGAAACTAAAAAAACATATATTACGTACGGATACAGTCAGCAGATAATATGGCATTATATGTATATTATAGAATATCAAAAATTAATTAATATTTTCTAAATATTAACTGTAAAATAATTTCTAACCTAACTAAAAATAAAATAATTAGATAATAATATATTATTATGAGTTTTGAAAAATAATATCCCCTAACTATTTTAGTCGACTCACTTTGACAATTTTATATTTATTATGGTAGTTGATTGTATTAGTTTGATAATTAAAATTATATTTTTTATTAAATTTGTTAAATATAAGTTTAAAGTGAATGATTGGGAGATAGAATTTAAGTTTAGATGTTAATTTGGATTTTATGAGTTTCAGGTATTGTAAGGTTTGAAAGTGTTTATTTTTTTGCGGATTTTGGATTTATTATAGTGGTTTTCGGTCGTTGCAGCTTTAACAGAGAGTTTCAGTTTCGGATGAGTTTGGTTGTTGACATGAAGTCAAGTCCCATCAGGATATTAGTTTTGACAATGTGATAAGAGACTTTGGAAAATTGCTTCTGGGAAAACTGAAAGGTTTGGTTGTCATCTGGAAATCAGTATGAGTTAATTTAATATATTGGAAATGGTTTGATCAAAGAATAGTTGATGTGGTAAGGTAGTTCAAGTTTGTTAAAGTTGAGCTAGGTGTACAATTTGATCACATCCATTGATATGAAAAATAGTACATGTTGTATAACAACTTACGATACTAGTTGATCAAATTTGTTGATATGGATCTTATGTAGCTGTCATGGCTTGCTATTGTGAGCATGAGGTATGTTTTTCATAAATTATACTTTTTTATCATATTTATATAGATGATACAACATATGTGTAAAGTTACTCTCTTGAAATTAAAAATAAAAAAGGTTTTTCTTAAATACAGAGTTTCCAAAGAGAGAAAAATTTGTTAGTGAGAGAAAATACTTAAGGAATTAAGTGATTTTAAAATTGATAAATTCTTGAAGAGAATCACTTGAAATACAATGATAAAAATTCTAATGGTTGTAAGATATCACTGAAACTTGATCCTATGTTTTCAGAAGTATGAACAATGCATATATGCTTGTATTTTGTGTTCCTTCAAATTATTTTTAGTTATTCCATCTCAATAAGATCATATATGTTCGCACATTAGTTATTTCATCTCAATAAGATCATATCTCGTGTAGATTTTACTTTTTGTCCCTGTTTTATTCTTATAGAGAGCATGGACTTTGTTGTAGGGATTGTAGTACTGAAGCTTTAGTGTTAAAGCCTACATAAGATAGATGCCCAACTTTATATTAATTTCCTTATATCTGTAAATTAATCATGCTCGACATAGATTCTTGTAAAGTTCCGCATGTTGAGTTTCTTTAACAAGTGGTGTAGTGAGCACGAAGATCTGGGATTAGATATTGGAATTTAGTAACTGGTATGGTGATCAACACTTAAAAATGTTAGATATGTGATAATGAGTTCCACGAAATTTAATTTTAATAAATTCACTTGGGATAATGATTTTAATCTCTGAAGAATTAACATCAAATATATCATTATATAGAAAGGCTTGTATTTTGTCATTGATGATATAGTTACAAATTATATTGATATTGAAGTGTTGTCCAAGGCACATAGTACTCTGATCTTGAGTTTGAGGGATGAGCTACTGAGATATGTATTTGAAGAAGCTACTTCCATAGATACTTAGAAGATTTCTGAAGTTATTTACATGTAAAAGTCTCGTATAAATAGATTATATCTCCAAAATAGTCTAATGATGGATGATAGCAGATAAATTCAACAACATTGTAGATGATTTTAACATGATCATTCTAAACTCGAATGTAAGTGTTCTCTTGAGTTTTTTGTTGAAGGTGTATGAATACTTTCTTGTCACCATGATATAGGAAAAAGAGTATCTTACTACGTCCAAAGTGAAGAGCACCCTGGATTCAAAATATCTTAACATGAAATATGTTTGGAAGGTGGCTCATTAAAAGATGTGTTAAGTATAATAGGAAGGCATGCAAAGAAATATTCAATTAAGAAGATATGCAATTTAAGATCTAGCTCGAGAAAACTAAATATAGATTTTAAAGTGAAATATTAGTATTGCAAGAAGGAATTTCATACCTATAAAGAACTATCACGAAATGAAGAAATGAGATAATCATAAGAATTTCAAAGATAGTGAAGCCTCAACATGGCGGATGATTATGAGTAGAATGATGTTTTAATGGCTTCTACTTGCAAGCATAATAACAAGTGGATTTTGGACTCTGGTTTTTCATTCCATATGACCTCTAACAAACATTAGTTTGAAGTTATGAAGCTTTTTTTGTGATAGTAAGATTATAGTATAGAATTATGACCTTTATGATATAAAAGGAATGAGGAATTAAACATTCATTTCAAGTAGTCTATAATACATATGAAGGTGATAACATATGTGAGGTATGTCCCTGATATTGAATGTAACCTTCTGAATATTGGAATGTTAGATGGTGAACAATATTACTTTAGGTGTCGAGATAACAGATTTATGATCCTGTAAAGCTCACTAGTTGTTATGAAAGCTTATAATCTTGTGTTATTTTTTAAAGGTTTTGTAGTGGTTAGAGGTATGTTTAATATTGAGCATAATTCTATCAACTTGTTTCATTCGAGGTTAGGGAATTTGAATAATAAATTCCCCATTAAACTAAACGAACACGATATATTAGATGATGAAAAGGTTCACAAGTAATCTTTTGTGAGAATTGTGTGTTGAGGATGAGTAAACGGGTTAAGTTCCTAACAAACAACCATATAATTTATGATTTTCTTGAACATGTTAATTATGACCTTTAATAACCAACAAGATACCATATAATAAGATGTTATGTGTATTAAATATCTTTGATTGATGATTATTCTAGAAAAATATGAGTTATACTTTTTAAGGTTAAGGATAAAACATTTAATGCATTGGAGACTAGAAGAAGTTGGTGGAGAATCAGACATGGAAGATTTTGAAGAAATTATACACTAATAAATAATTAAAATATGTGAATGAGCCATTCACTAATTATTTTCTAAAGCTTGGCATTACTAGACACGAACCGTGAAAAGAACTCTCAACAAGTGGTCTTGACGAGATAATTAATCGAACCTTGTTAGAAATGTTTAGGTGTATGCTTCTTACAACTATTATGGACCTAAATTTTTAAGGAGAAGTTTTCAAAACAAATACCTATACATAAATATGAGTAAATATTCGGCGCTGGAGTTCAAGTGTTCACAAGAGAAATGAACTTGAAAGAAACCAATGCCAAAATAGTTGAGTTATGTATTTTTTATGCATATGTAAAGTAAAACAAACTTGAGTTGAGAGTACTAAAATATTTGTTTCTTGGCTATTAGAAAATAGGAAAAATTATAAGTTATGATGTCTAAAACTTAGGAATAAGAATTTTAATTAACAATGATTTGGTGTTTAATAAAGATATCACGCTCAAGAAAGTGACGACCACACCTCTTAGTGCCGAAGATGGAGTTAAATTTGAGATGGAATCTAATCTAGATAGTGAAGTCGATGATGCTTTTAGCAAATATGGTTTCATCATGTTATGGGTTCAGTTTCTGCAGATTAAGTTTAACTATTGCATGTGTTTATCTTTGGATGAAATTTTGATGATACAAATACTTTGGTTGCTCGGACTTAAAGGCAACAAAAGGAGACTGATAATTATCAGTTGGTAAAAAATAAAGCATGAAGACCTAGTAAGCCTACATAAATGTATGATTATGTTGGTTTTTTTAGGTTATGCTTTATTTATTAAAATATAGAGAAATGGTGTTGAATCTTGGACTTATCATGATTCTATGGAGAGCATAGATAAACTAAAATGATAAAAGGCCATGAATGAAGAATTAAATTGACAAATTGATTCATATAATACAATCAAAGGATCAGAAGCTTGTTAATAAATGGATAAGAGGGTGTTGACTTCAATAAAATATTTTCACAGGCTGTGAAACAAAGCTCAATAAATATTATGATGTCATTGATCGTGAACTATATAAAATGTATAATGTTAGTACATTATTGATATTGGTTAAGTATTGTGAGCATGGTGTATTTTTTCTCTAATCTATACTATTTTGGATCTTATCTATATAGATGATACAACACATGTGCAAACTTAATCTCTTGAAATATTTAATCTTGAATTTTATATGCGCATATTTTAATTTTAGCAAAATGTGTAAGTTTTAGAAGAGTTCATAACAAACTTTTATCAAATCTTTTATTATGACAATAAAATATATTGCATGCTCTGCAGGTTCCAGTCAAATAATATGGTTTATGAGTTTATCATAAAATTCCATATAGTGAAATAAAAAATAAAAGAAATTTTAATATTACTATGGTAATAAGCCATTTGTCATTTTCTAACAATATCAATAGTTTTTAAAAATGTAAACACATGGATATCAAATATGTTATAATTTTTGGATAAATTAATGTAATTTAATAGATATTTTAAATAAAATAAATATACTAAAAAATTATATTTTTGATTGTTTTTACTATTATATATAGGCTAAAAACCATGTCAAGTCATCGGTCTTTGATACATGTTGCATTCGTGCCACTAAGGTTCTTTCATCCCCAAAACGAGTCATTGTTGTTTAAAAATGTTGCATTTTGGGTCACTCGCGCATGCAAATTAACAGGAGGCTGACACGTGTCACCCAAATCTACTGTACTTGTTCCAAATACGGTCACACATTAATTCTTACCAAAAATACCCTTATTTTTTAGTTTTTATTTTATTTATGTTTATATTTTTACCTTTTATGTTTATCTATTTAATTTTACTTATTAGTTTTACTTTTACTTCTAATTTAGTCTTTCATATTTGTCTCTTCTCTTCCCTTAAACCAGTGCTCTTCAACAATGACGATTAGGGTTTCTAGACTAACAATCATGATTAGTCACTGGAGTTGGTCACTTGTTTCAAAAGTGCCACTTATTTATTTTTTGTATCAAAACAGTCACTTTGTTTCACAAGTGGTCACTAATGTATGTCTTTTATTTTCATTTTTAGTCACCGCTAGTGACCATCAATGTAAAAAAATATAACTTTGAGTCTCAATTGTGAAACAAATATAACTTGAGTGACAATTTTGAAACAAGTGACTAACTCCGGTGACTAATGAAGTTTCTTAGTCAGGTTTCCCTTAAACCAGTCCGTGAGAAGACAACAACAAATTCTAATTTCGTTGTTTTGTGCGTCCAATTTCTCCACTTGTGCGTCCACTAGCACCGCCATATCCAAAAACACTTGTTGCAGTTATTCAAACTCTTATGTAAATTCGATCTAACCCAAAAACCATAAGGAATCAACAAAATCCTCTCCACTACTTCTATTCATGCTTCTTTACTCGAAGGCCCCGTTTTGTGGGCTGGTAGGTTTTGCATATTATATGCTCTGTTGAAGGCTGGTTTGGTTGGATCTCAAGATAATCCAATCGTTTTTGGTATGAATAATGGTGGGACTGATGTTGCAGGTGATTTAGGGTTTTCTAAGTGGCTTAAGAGCTTTAAAGGTGAAGGCTTTGTTCGATGAACTTCCAACTCCACATTTGACGGTTGAAATCATGTCTTTTCTAGTTAGGCCTCTTACGAAAAATGATTACTTCAAGGTTGAGAAACTCGAGAGGGTGCTTTGATCGGGTCCTTCCATCTGAATTGAAAATCTCTCTTCATCAAAGTTCAGTTCTATACATATTGTTATCTGGAACCAAAATTTCTACCTCGCTCATGTAACTAAAACAGCTCAGTCTAATTCTATTCTGCAACTGTTAAAATGTTAAAGTGGATGTTGAATGTTATTTCACATATTACAAGTTGTATTGATTTTGTAATGGTAGTTATGGATGTTAGCTTGCTCTCCGGTAGCATTGTAGTATTTATGTTTCAAATCTTTTTTTTGATCGAAAATGATTTTCTCTCTCTAATAGACTAGAAATCTTGGGTTATTTTTTAAACTTTGGATCTAAATCCATTACGGATGAATAAAAAACATTTGAATCAAGATTTGTATCAATAAAGAAATAGTTTTTGTTTTATCACGAGATTAGAATTGGTAGTTCTCTTCTCACGAAATGGTTTAAAAGAAACCTGAATCGCCATTGTCAAGGAGAATAGACTCTTCAAGGGAAGAGACAAATATAGAACATTGAATTCGAAATGTGTAAAAGTAAATATAAAAGATAAAATTAAAAAAAACAAATGTAAAAGATAAAATATAAAAGTAAATAAGTTCAATTAAAAAAAGTGAAAGGTAAAAAGTAAAACTAATAAGTAAAGATATGTTGGGTAAGGTTTAATGAGTAAGCGTATTTTGAAACAAGTAGAGTAGATATGGGTTAAAGTAGGTATGAGTAACATGTGTAAGTCTCATGTATGAGGCCAGTGACACAAAATACAACATTTTTAAATAGCGATGATTCGTTTTAGAAACGAAAAAACTTTAATGGCATGAATGTAATAGGTGTCAAGCACCGATGATTTGAGAGAGCTTTTAGCGTGTATATATAAATAATAAAATATTTTTGACAATTTTTAAAATTCAATCGTTTCTAATTTATAAATATATAAACAATATTTTTATCGTATAAGACTATAATTTTTAAAAATAATTATCAGTGTATAATTTTATATGATATTTAATTTAACCATCCAACTGGTGTTTTTGGATATATTATATCAACTTTTATTTAATCGTATATTTTAACTTAATATCTACGCAAATAAATACAAATTACCTTGAAAAATACACACCTTTTATAACTCATAAAATGAAAAACATATATAGCATGATTCATACTTTTTTAAATTGCTAACAAAATAAATAGTTGCAATATTGTGAAGGCAAATCCTTGAAATAAATAATCAAACATATAGGCAACTACAAATAATAAAGAATCACATGGGATTTCTATGGTGTTAGGGAACAAGTTAACGAATAACGACACTAATTTTATAACTTAATCATAATTATTTTGACACTAAAGTCCTTTTATGCTATTATCCGATTAGTTGAAAGATCAACCGCAATATCAATATTTTTATTAAATATCGAACTATGGGCAGTTGAAAATAAATTGAAAATGTGGAACCTTTTAAGAAACGCGGAGTTTCTTTATGTCAGTGTCATAATAACAACATACAGTATTATATAGCCCCCAATGGGGTAGTCGAGTTGGTTGAGTATGTCATTCTTATGACTAAAAGATCATGAGTTCGAGTCTCTCTACATACGCTTTCTCGGCTGAGTCTGTCACTTTGTGTGGTTTACCTTCTGGCGTTGGTTTGCAGGCTATCGCGTCAGAGGGTTTACCCTGTGCGCACTCATTGCACTATGAATAGCGGCTGCGGGTTTCCTCCGAAAAAAAAAAAACATACAGTATTATATTAAAAAATAATGATTTCAGCAATTAAAATAAATACATTAGAAGTCTTTTTCTATTTATTCTTTTTTCTTTTTTTAGAATCTAAATTGTTCCTTTTTAAAGAATTAATTTACTGGATATAAATTTGATAAATATTTTTTTCGCTTTTAGCCTTTATATTGAATAAAGAAAAGAAGATGAATGAGAATAATAATAATAAATGGTGCAGCATTGGTCCATGCACAGTATATACTGATTGTAACTTAGTGGAGTGCAATATGAAGGACCACGTTAGTCAACTTAATTGCAACCCATTCAAGTCAATAACGAAATAGGTCCGAACTTTTTATATAACGAGACAAAGTTATCTTTAATTATTAGTGTATGGATTGAAAAGTTTTTGTAACCTTTTCTAAATTGGCCGTTTCTTGTATACAATTACTTTACTAATTGATACAATTTAATTCGATATAATTGTTAACAATTTTTTGGGAAGGTTTAACCATGTGAAAGCATAAAATCGAAATTAATTCTGAGATAGAGATTATAACTGGTTATCATCCGATTTTCGATCGGCTGTATAGTTCACACTAATTAAATGTGTGAATTTAGTTGAACAAAATTATATATTTCTAGATATTATAAGTCAAAATTTATAAATCCTAACATAAATAAAGCGCGCGGAAAAAATATATTCACAAATTTTTTGGGAGAGCATTTTTGTCATCTTTATTAGATTGGTCTTGACCGACAAATTAAAACAAGTTTGTTGCACATAATTCGAACTAACTCACGACACATCACTCGCACTCCAAACAAAAACATTCATATTACGTTACAATAAATCAAGTAAATAAATTTCACAAATTGGGTTGATTTGATTACTGATGTGGATTCGTTTGTCCTTATCTAGGGCTTCCTCGATTTCATCCTTGCTAGCGCTGTAGTTGATTCGTTCTCATGGGCTGATGTCTTGCGGATGACTCCCCCGATTATCGACTAGTTGTTATCTCAAAGGATATGTCTACGGAGGCAGTGTGATAGGTTTGTTCCATTAGCTGACTGCATCGAACGAATTAACAAAGTTATTGACTGAATACTTCATGCACTAGCGGAATGTACAAGGCCTGGATTCCATTCGGTGCAACCACGGTCACCCTATGATAGCGTTGTAAGGGCTCGAAGCATCGGATATCATGGTTGTTGATTCATGTGCTCGATAATAACTATCAGTTCAACCTCACCCATTCATTGTGATTACGCCCCTCATATCTTACCAACGTCCGATGGGTCAATTTGTATGCAAGTACCCCGAGTATTTTCTTGTAGGTCATCTTTAAGTTCACGTTTGTTATGTTATATCCATACACGAGAACCTCCGTAACCATTACGCCTACAATATCCAAGTTTATTGTCAAAACATCCTCATATGGTGTGACGACCCCACGTAGGTCGTCATCATTGAGGGTTAGGTCGGTGACGGGATCCCGATAGTAGTGATAACAAGGTTCGTCTACGGTTGTATTTCCAGATCCTTCTTATGTCACTTCGTAAATATGGACTCTTCCCCCAACAAGGTTCATCCATCGGAGATGGAAAATAGCCATTGTTGGTTACCTTTATCGAGCCTTTTGTCTTGCCATTTTACGATGGACTAATCCGGCTGACGTTCTACCTTCGTGTTATCTTGTTGATCATCCCCTCATGCTTAACAACTAAATCATCTCCCCATTGTCAACGAGACGTTGAATTTCTTTTTTAAGTTTCCAACACTTGTCATTTCGGTGGCCGTGATCGTTGTGGTAAGACAAGAAATATTGATTAAATTGCTTGTACCCAAGGGCCTGCATGTTACGATGGGGCTGAACGTGGACTAGTGAGGTGAGCGGCTATTATGCACCATTATGATCAGTAACATTATACAATCATCAATAGTAATTGAGTGTGCGCAGAAAAGCAGTTACAATTTTGCCTAAAAAACAGAGCTGCACCCCTTCAATACATCTCCTTTTTTACTATGTGCACGGTAAACCTCATTCTCCACACCGTTCGGCATGGGCTCTATTTACCGAGCCCGCGGGTATGGAACAGATTATCGAATTTAGCTGCTAGTCGACGCCTTCTTACATTCTGAGCCTTATCTTAATCATATATTGTCATGCATAAAGAACATATTCTGCCCAAGTCTTATCCTCTGCAGTCTTTTCAGTGGCACATGCCGATATGAAGGGTTGCTGAAAAGAGTAACTAGTACGAGGAGTAAGATAGGTATAAAGTGACGGTAGGTAAATCTTGTGGGAGAAATTTGCATGGTTTTTTGGATGGCGTTAGCCGAATTGGTGTGACTACTAGCATTTGCAACAAGTTGACACGTGGTTCGAGAATGACGCATATCGAGTCATATCTCTAACACAAGCATGATGGGTTGCATTTATAGGTATGTGGAGGTGACGATGCATTTCTAATAGCCTATATAACCGTTGGGCGAATAAATTTAATTAGAAAAAATATAGTTGTTGATCGTGATGCAATGCGTGGGCTAATAAAACTTCTAAGGGTTATACAAATTACTCTCTAGGATGTTGAAAATCATTCGTATTGTTTGCTTTTGAAAATGTTGAGAGATTTTTGTTGGAGAACGACTGCACCTTACCTTTGAGAATTGTTGCATGTCATCGACGCTCTGGTCAATGATCCCCGTAAACAAGTATGTTGTCATGTTTATAGCTTTATTTTCTAATCGTTTTACCGACTTGGGGAGTGCTAAGGGGATTGGTTTTGGGTGTCTTTTAGGATTATATCCACCAGTGTGTTGTAAGGGTTTTCCTCTATTTCCCTTCGGTAGTACCTCACTGTGAGGCTAGCTTTGGCCATTACATTTGTGGTAATGAGCCCTGCTGGTACCTTGCAGTCTGTTAACTCAAATATGCCTTGCAAGACGGCGGGAAATAAATGTCGAAAGAGGCACCTCCTCTTGATAGCCCCTCCCCCCAAGGAAGAAGTGGAGGACATCACATTTCTAGATCAATACTTTGAACCTATTACCCGGAAATACGGGTATTTGACGGATGAAGACCATCAAAAGTTTAGAAGGAGGTACAATATTCCTAACATCGTGATAACCAAGTCCTCGTTCCCGGAGAACAACCGTACCAGGGTTAGGAGAACGAGACATGTTTATATATCACTTTGTTTAACTAGGGTCTCCGCATGCCACTCTCCCTATTCTTTGGGATGTTTTCAGCTATATCAACATATGCCCTATGCAGCTGACGCTGAATAACTAGCATTTATTTATCGAACATATTGGCAAACTCAAAATTATTGCAAATTCTAGTAAGCATGGCCGACCTGTTGACCACACCGGATGTATCAAAACTGGTTAGATCACCATTTTCTATCTTCAACTAACTGGAGTAGAAACGTTGGTGGACTTGCCAACATCTGATAAAAAGTGGAAGTACACCTGCCTATTTTTCTCCGGGAACTGGAAGCATGAAAGTGCCCTAGAGAATTTATAGTTGGAAACAAGGTGGATGGCTGCGTTTAAGAAGTGGGGGTTTAAATACTTGTCATGGGATGGATGTTTTATCCTCGTTGTAGACTGAGCCACTCATATGCTTGTTATATGTAAGGGACGGCGTAGAATGGCCCCTTGCGTAACCCCTTGAGGTGTATTGATTAACCCAATCGCGTATATGATCCTATTGGTCAAGGCCCAGTATGGCCTATAGCTTGGCCAACTGTGACTTTGTTTTGTTAACAGTTTTCTTGTTATACCTATGGGGGTATTGGGCTCAGTAGGGCCCCATGCATAGCCGTTAATGATGTGGCCAATTAGCCCTACTGTATAATAGACCTCATTGGTGAAGGGCTCAGTGTGGCCCCTTGCGTAGCCTATTTGCGTGTTTTTTTAACTTGGTTACATTGAGGAGAAAATATAAAAATAAATGAGGATAAATAATAAGTGAACACACATGTATTGGCGAAATCATAAATAATTGATTAACCATGAAGAAGAATGTACCTCATTAAAAAACCATTCAACGTCATCATAAGAGAAAAAGAGCACACATTTTATTTACATACCACTTTGATAGAGTTTTAAATGGTTAATATTTCATGGGTGCTTGAGAGTTCTACTGTCCGTGTCAGCAAGTCGATATGCCATTAGTGTCCCATAGAGATAATGGTAAAATGGCCCTCTTATGTTGGACCTTGTATCTCGGTACTTTTGTCTTCTGCTCCCTGAAAAACATTTTTTTATGACGAAGTCACTGTCTCGGAGGGTCCTCTTTGAGCTTGGAATCGAAATGGTTGCACATAAGGCTTTTGTAATGTTCTGAGCATACCCTGGCTTGGTCGAGCCGTTCTTCGATCAGGTTCATGTACATTGGGCGTTCAGTACCATTTGAAGTCATAGAGTAATGTGCCACCCGATGGTTACGTATAATGATCTTCACCGGGACAATCGCTTTCATTTCGTAGTCCAAGAAGAAATATGTCACCTGTTTCCGAATGAGGGATGGTTCGGTAGACCTAGAAGAATTTTGTGAGCTTGTTAGGCTACTTCTCTTTGGCTCCCTCTAGCTTCTTTTTAATACCATATAGCATGATTCTGTTAGTGACTTTGATTTAAGAGTTGGCTTTTGGGTGGTATGGTGTGGATAAATATTTATTTATTTGTTCTGTATCGTCTGCAAAACGTTGTTAGGATGACATTTTGGAACTAGGGATTGTTATCCGTCATTATAATGCGCGGGATGCCAAAACGAGATAGCATATGGTTGTGCATGAAGTCACAAGTTTCTTGCGCATGTGTTTAGTATACGACCTTAGACTCGACCCATTTAGTGAATTAATCTATCCCTACGATCAAATACTGGCATTTTCCCATGACCATAGCTAATGGACCCACCAAATTAATCCTCTATTTTTCCAAAGGGCACGGGATAGGTTTGATACATATTGGTTTTCCTGGCAGGTGGTGGGTATTGGCAAACTGTTCGTAGGGGTGACATCCTTATACGAGCCTCTCGACATCAAACTGGGGCAATAATATGATGTCAACAAAAAATTGGTTAATCAAATTGTGGTGTCCGCAGTGCATCCCAACTTATTCTTTGTGCAAGTATCTTAGAACCTCAAGTGCCTCGTATTTGCATATGCACCGCATCAGTGGTCATGTGGAGCTTTTCCGGTAGAGGATACTGTCAAGAATCTTATATTTGGTCGTAGCTGTAATACACGTGCGCCTCCCTTAGTCATCGGAAGGGTGTTGTCATGTAGATATGATAAGTATGGCTTTCCTTGAATTAATCTTAGTTCGATTGCCCCTGACCTGGTCATCCTAGATAACAGTCACAAGCATGAAGTTGTGATGTGAGAGAACAAGCGGGTTGTGGCTGGAGGCGGCTACTTTAGCCAATAAATCAGCGGTGAAGTTGTCAATGTGTGTTACTTTGTTGTAAACAACTTGCTCGAATTTAGTTTCTCATTCCTTAATAGCTGCAAACTTTGTTGTCAATACATGGTAGTTTGTTTGTCATTGAAAATTTGAACTTAAAAACTTGCATCACTTCATCGTTTGTGGGCATCCTCAATATAACATTGGCCCCTCATGTATGTACGCCAGAAGCCCCGTTGGCCTAGATTATCCACTCCATGGGTGATATTTCTATGAGCCCACCACACTCATCTTCGAACCTTTGTGTTGTTGTAAATTCATTAATGAAATAGGCCACCTCATAGCCCTTGATTGTGGTGCATGACTCGTACTTAATATTAACTCTCCCAGCAGCACTGAACAACGCTTTAGGCGCCGAAAATATCTCACTTCTACAACACGCTCTTCAATGAGAATGAAGTACGAAGAATAATGATATGCCTTTGAAATACAGTTGTATCTTACACGCCGCTGCCACAAGGCTGAGGCCCAGCTTCTCGAGGTTGAGATATTTAGCTTCTGCATCGGTGAGGGTCTTGCTATCATAGTAAAGCGGTTTATGTACCCCATAGTTCTCAAACTACAACACCATTTATCAAAAATTCTGAAATTGGAAGATAGAGATGAAGTAGTTTAACTGGTGAGGTCAAGTAATCCTTTAATGTTTTGAACACTTTGTTGCACTTATCAGTCTGAATGAACTTTTTAGCACCCCGAAGCACTTTGAAGAATTGATGGCTTTGGTCCAAGGACCGGGAAATGAAGCGAGACAGAGTCGCTAGCCGCCCGGTCAGTTACTGTACTTCCTTGATATTCCTTGGTGGCTCCATGCGCTAGAGAGCCGTAAGGTTATCCGGTTCGGCCTAACATCTGTTCTTGTTGACGATATAGTCTAAACATTTTTTGCTCTGTACTCCGAAGGAACACTTTAATAGGTTCATCTTGAGGTTGAACTGTCACAAGGTTGCAAATACGTCAGTGATGACCTCGAGTTGGCGGTCCCCTCTTAGTTTGAAATATTGTATACTCCTCATCCTTCAGGTGCATTCTGATATGGTTGTAGCCTGAGGACATGGGCTAGCAGCCCGACACTTAGTCCATCGGTTGATCGATGTGGGCGAGGGGATATGCATCCTTTGGGCAGGCCTGATTCAGGTTGGTAAAATCGACGCACATCCTTGATTCCCCCCTTCTTCTACACTAGGACCGGGTTCGCTACCCATAGTGGGTAGTTCACCTTTCGAATGTGTCTGAGATAAAAAAAAACTTATTAATCTCTTTAGAAATGGCCTCATAGCTTTTGGGAGATCATGTTCGCTGCTTTTATTGGATTGGTCTCACTCGTCTGACGATAACAAGGTTGTTGCACATAATTTTCAGGCTATTTCATGACACATCACTCGCACCCCAAGCAAAAACATCCATGTTATGTTGCAATAAACTAAGTGCATAAATTTTGCAAATTGGGTCAATTTGATTACCTATGTGGATCTGTTTGTCATCGGCTAGGGCTTCCTCGATTTCACCCTCACTAGCATTGCAGTTGATTCATTCTCACAGGGATCATCAACTATGGCTGGCGATGGGTTGGTTTCTTGCGGCTGACTCCCCTCTATCACCGGCTACTTGCTATCTCAAGGGATTGGACGAGTCTATGGAGATAGTGTGACAAGTTAGTCCCATTGGCTGACTGTCTCGAACGAATCCAACTAAGTTACCGACTAGATACTTCACGCACTAGCAGAATGTACAAGTCATGGCTTACATTCGGTGCAACCACAGTCGTCCTATGATAGTGTTATAAGGGCTTGGAGCATCGAATATCATGAATGGGTCTTCAACGATTTCTTCGGTGCTCTTGTGCCCGACAATAACTATCAGTTCGACCTCATCTATGCATTATGATTACGTTCCCTCGTATTTTACCAATGTCTGATGGGTCAATTTGTATACAGCTACCCAGAGTATCTTCTTGTACGAAACCTTTATGTTCGTGTTTGCTGAGCTACACCCATACACGAGAACCTGCGTAACCATTACGCCTCCTATATCCAAATTGATCGTCAAAACATCCTCATATAGTGTAGCGACCACACGTAGGTCGTCACTGTTGGGAGTTAGGTTGGTGATGAGATCCCAATAGTTGTAATAAAAAGATTCGTCCATGGTCTGCACTTCAAGATTATTCTTATGTCACTTCATGAATATGGACTCTTCCCCCAATAAGGATCATCCACCGGAGATGGTAAATAGCCATTGTTGGTTAAACTTGTCAAGCCTCTTGTCTTGTCATTGTACGATGGACTCATCCGGCTGACTTTCTACCTTTGTGTTATCTTGTCGGTCATCCTCTGGTGCTTAACAACTGAACCAGCTCCCCATCGTCAACGGGAAGCTGAATTTCTTAAGTTGCAAACATTTGTCAGTTCGGTGGCGTGATCGTTGTGGTAAGAGAAAAACTGTCAATTAAATAGCCTGTACCCAAGGGTCTGCATGCTACGATGGGGCTAAAACCTGGCTCGCCCCTTGGTGCGCTTGTAGATTATCGATATCGTGTCTGTCAAAAGGGTGAAGTTTCATGTCAGATTATCATAATCGGGTGCCTTCCGCCTGCTTGCGGAGCCCCTGATATTTTCACGGTCGGTGTCTTCCATTCTTCTCCGATCGGACGATAGCGTCTTGAACTATGGGTGCTTACCCTCTGTAGAGTACAGTGAGTCCTTCTTCACATCATCCACCCTGATGAATTGATCTACTCATGCTAGTATATCCCCTATTTCTTCACTGAAAAATTAGACCAGATCAACATATAGTGCTTCGTTATGGTCGAGTCCTCTTTTTAGGGACGCCACAGCCACATGCTCTTTTTGATCAAGTAAGGCCTTCATCGCATTAACGAACATTTTGATATAGATCATGAGAGGCTCTCCTCTTATTTGGTATAAATCCATGATACATTCGCTTTACTTTATAGGTTCTTTATTTCCTACAAACTCATCTCTAAAGACGCTCCATAGACCTGAAAAATCCTGAATATAACATTTTGTTAACCTATTAAACCAGTCCATAGCATTATGTTTGAGAGTCATGGAGAGCACCTTGCAGAGCATGGCATCGTTGGGGTTGAAAACATCATGTTTTGGAACTATTCCAAGTGGCGCTCCAGGTCTCATGTTCCGTCGTAAGCTTCGATTCGATATTGGTCAAATTTGTACGGGAGCTCTGCCTCCAAAATATTTTCAACGAAGGGAGACTTCTTGAGGATGTAGTTGGCTATTTTGGAATAGACCTGGTCGTACTGAACGAGTTTCGCCTCCTTGGGTCGTTTGGCTGCCGCCCTTTCTGTGGCGTTTCTTCGTTCGCAGAGCTCTGACCGCTTCTTTTTCCTATCATTTTCGTGGTCAGCAAAAGGCGGACAATAAAATAAGTTATCGGGATACCTTGGTTCACAACGGGTTGACCTGGGCGGTCATGATGTCTTCACCAGTGGGAGCAGTGCTACAGTTGAGTTTAGCAGACGATGAGTCTCTTCCAATTATAACTTTGTTTGTGGCAGCGATTGGACGGTTGAGAGGAACGTGCACTAGGGTGGTTTCAAAGGGCAAGTTACTTGTTGGGTGAATAACAACTGCCGGATTGTCAACGGGAAGGCTCCTCTCCGGAGTTTCCCTTTCGATTCTGGATCATGTTATCAGTATTGGAAAATTTAAAAATTGTTTGTGATTAAAGTTTCTATAGACTGAGCCATATTTGTTAGAAAAAATACTCACAAATGACTACCAAAAGGATAACTTTATTAATCGAGAAAGAAAAAATATATTTTCATATTCTCAACCTATTTACACTTTGAGAAGAGCTTTTTATCTCATAATAACCACGTAACCACTCGTTTGAACATGGACTAGTGGAGTGAACGCTCATTACGCACCACTAAGACCAGTAATATTTCACGATCATTAATAGTGTTCAGTAATGAGGTATGTGCGGGGAAGCGGTTACGATCTTGCCTCTATAATGGGACTACACCCCTTTGGTAAACCTCTATGTGCGTGGTTGAGGTGGGTTAATATAGAGACAGAAATAGATTATGGGGTCTCATAATCATTGCATTAATTCTATGTAGTTATGAGCTATGCGTATCTTATGTGATAACGTTGTCATTGGTGTCAACACCGCTCTCCTTATTCTAGTGAACTTAAATCTACTTATAGTGAATAAGCTTCGTCCTCAGTCATAAAACAATATCATCAGTAAATCATAATACATATAAGGGGTCAAAACCACTAGAGTTCTAGATATCATCGTCGAAGACCAAGCCAAACTCAACCCCAATAAGAAAGACTGAGCTTGTTTGAGACCCTGCTCCTGAGCCACATACTGAACCCCAGCAACATCTCCAGCCATCTCAACAGCTCGTTCCACAACCATGAACTTAGCTTCCCAATAACTACTTTTCAAGGAATCTCATCCAAATCATCAGTATGACTATCGAAATAAGTGAGGGACCCTGTTAGGTTCATTCTCCCTAACCCACCCCTCTATAGATTGCACTGACAAGGCTAATTGAAGTTCCAAAAGGTACTTATCGTTTCTTATTTTAAAATTATCTCATTCATCTATAATCACCCTCAGCATCTGAAGACTCACACTCAATAAGATCTCGGGTACGAGGACTTGGATCTCCTCAAAACTTGGGGTCAATGAAGGAGACTTAACAAGTTTAGGTTTTGGGGTCAGAGTTTCTTGAGGGGTTTAGCTCGCCTTACAAATCTCACAGTGGGTCATTTTTTGAATCTCTAACCGTAGCAAGTTCGTTTTTTTTTCCTTTGGTTTTTTTCACCTCTAGGATTTCATGAGTTTTTTGGTTAGTTGCAGAATCTAACTAGGGGTCCATCAGCCTTCAACTCTTTTCAGCTTGATTTGACCTTACTAGTTTGGCCAAACCTCCAGCCGTTGTTTCATTCGATCCTCCATTTGTTACTCCAGTCAAGCTTTCATCTTATTTCTCATTTTCTTTTTATGTTTCGTTATATATGTGTGTGTTAATATCCAATGGAGAAACACGTTTTTCCTTCATACAATGAGTGGTAGAATCTTCAACTTTACCTATTTGTCTAACACTCGGTGCCTTGTGAGCAAAAATAGGCTTGTCGACGGTCTTTCCATAACAATAGCAATCGAAGTATCGGGATCTTCGATTCTAGGTTTTAGTGTGGATGTATCACTTGTTGCAAGACTAATATGAGAAGAGTCGCCAACTCGGATAAGACACGTATCCATCCTCCAAAATCCAAAAATTGCATAAGGTTGTCGATGGTGAAAAGGTTGTGAAATTTCTTGTTCAAATGCTTGGTCGCCTAATTCCTTAATACAGAATACAACCAACCGTTCGTCACATGTATTTTTTCGTTCTACTAAAAAATTGGCCAAACTCTATGGAAATAAAACAAGATTAGTCTCTAAGGAAACACCAGTAAGTAATTCTAAGTACATGTAAGAATCGGTCCCTTACTATTATTTTCCAATTGCTCGGGGTTCGACATAGTTTTTGTTTACTCAGTGATTTCACATTCTTCCTAGCTTGGCTTACAATTATATACCTCATATTTAGTTTTTATCGAATTTCATAATATTATCCACCAACTTGTGTGAATTTTGAAGAATAAGGAATAAGGTCAGGCTATACATACCCAAACCCGATCTAAGTTTACCCATAATTGGTATAAGCTTACCCATTTTTAGATAAAAAAATACCTTTTTATGGGTATATAAGTTGATTTTGTTTAACTATTTTTTTTACTAACTCCTCTCTAATTCATTTTCTCTCTAACACTCTCTATTCACCCTTACTTCTCACACTTCTCTCTAAATTTTCTCACACTTCTCTCTAACTCCTCTCTACAATTCGGAGAAACATAGTTCAACTAGCTCCTCCTCCACCTTCACCGCTCCTTCGTCATGGTAAAGAAGAGAGATTCTTTTCCTCATCTACCACCATCCAAGTATGTATTTTTATTTTCTAATCTTTAATTTCTTGTTTGTTGATGGATTTTAGGTTATTTAGGATGATTTTTTGTGATTTTGTTAGGGTTTTTAGTGAATATCATAGATTAGAGTAAGCTTTAGGTTCGAGTATATGGTTGTAATAGATTAGATTTAGGGTTTTAGGTAGGAAAATTAGGGTTTTGGTGATTTTCGACCATTTTCCTCGCTGGATATGGCCAGAAAATGGCCGGCACCAGTGGGGTGCGACCAGGCACCCATCGCTGCGTTAGACCTGCACTGGTGGGTGTAGAGGTTGTGCACCGATGAAGAACATATGATCTTTTTTAAAAAATATTTTAAGTTTTTATATTTATTTTTTAGGGTTATATTTAAAAAACAATTATAGCTTTTATATCTATTTAAACTTAGTTTAAGATTATATATATATTGTGACTAGCCTTATTTTTTATGTTTTTTATTTCAACGTTGAGTTTTTTAATTCTCGACTATACGGTAAACATATTGAAGGTCTTCCTTGATCAAGAGTGATTCACCCTGAAAAAAGATATAAAGATCGTTAAGTCTGTCGAATATGAGAGGGTCCGCGGAAAAACAAATAGAGACGAATGTCGAAGGAGGAGGAGACAGAGAAGGAGCGCTTGAGGGACGAGGTAATAGAGAAGGAGCACATCGACCGGTTATGGAGCCACATTCACAAAGGCTAGAGAATAAAAAAATTGTTGAGAAAACAATTGGCGAGACTGTCGGGGGCTCATCACCGCATGATGCACAACCTGTGCGATCACTTATGGTGAATCGATCATCCGTTGTATCACCGCCACAGCCCGCTGCTCGTTTACCGCCCCCAACGTATACATCGGCACAATCACCACTAGTTAGCTCTAGGGTGGATGCTACTTGTGACCCCGAGCAATATGTCTTGAATGCAGAGTAATGTCATCCATACAGAATATCTAATTGAATAATG
The DNA here is from genome assembly GCA_036936605.1 of Limnanthes douglasii subsp. nivea. Classification (NCBI taxonomy): domain Eukaryota; kingdom Viridiplantae; phylum Streptophyta; class Magnoliopsida; order Brassicales; family Limnanthaceae; genus Limnanthes; species Limnanthes douglasii. The sequence goes on from JAUPFV010000001.1 coordinate 221,758,861, forward strand.
TTGGATTTCGACAAGTGAATGCACCCTCGCTCAAAATAACCTAAAGTTTAGTTTTCTCGTACGTAGGTAACGCTTCAAGTTAGAATGAGCGCTCTCGATCCGGTTAGTCGTGTAATGTCTTGAATGCATGGACTTGTTTGTTCTCAAAAAAACAAATTTATCAGTGTATTTTCAAGCCATGACTTTTTAGTGTATTTGATTGCAATGAGGTATTCTTTGTAGTCAAACTGCATCTCAATCGGTCTGTGATCAAATTTAATTTCTAATGCAGCATACATTATCTTTTTCCAAGCATAAATAAACTTTGTATTATCGTTTTTCTCAAGGAAATACTTCATTGTATTTCCCTAAACGTTTTGGTTAATTGTCAGCGGTATAGCATATGCGTTGTCTTTGGAAAGACTATTTCTAGGGCGTTCATCAGCGCTAAATCTTAGTCAGACAAAATCACGGACGGTTCTTTAATCCTGTGAACAGCAATCAACGACTTCAAACCGGTTCAGAGGCTCTAAACCAGTGTTGCGTATGGCCCGAAACAGGATCTGGGTTGCCTACACACCATCAGTTCTATGGGCTAGAACCGATGGTGCATAGGCAACTTGGGATCAAAACAAATTATGTTACCTTTTTCAGTAATTCCACCTCCTAATCCGGTGATTCAACCTCCTTCTACGACGACATATGCTCCTCCCTCACCTCCGACGACATCAAATCCTCCATGTTAATCCCTAACTCCGGTTGACTCATGTTCGATTTTGTGTTTTTGTTGAAAGAGTGGTTGAATATTCTTGAGGCTAGTTTGAATGTTCAAGCTGATTTTGAAGATTCTCACAAAATTATACCAATATGAAGTTTGATCTAGTAAATCATAGTGTTCTTTTTGTCAAGTTTGCCAAATAGCTTGTTTTGTGATTTGGGTCGATTTAGGATATACTTAGTCTTTTTTTAATTAATAGAAGTTATGTAATTAAATGGAAGTTTGAAGGTAACTTTATACAAAAGAAGTCAAACTAAAGTCAAATGTGTTTTTTGGGTAAGCTTAGATGAGTTTTGGGTATGTATAGCATAATCCAAAAGAATAATATACTTTGAGTGCTGAGAGGGTCGGATGACGAGTTACATACTGATCGGATAAAAGGTTCCAAATCGTACAACGATACTGACAAAAGTTACCTTAACCTTCGACGAGATAAAAAAAACCAGGACTCTCGGTTGGCTTCAGATATTTTTAGTGTCAGCTTAGGCACAAATATGTGGTAGTTATCGATCACTAGCGAAATTTCGTAGCAGTTTACGAATATCAAAGAAATGTTTTGGGATGGTAGGAAATATGAGAAATGAGTTTCTTTTTTTGAATTTATGAGAGTGATGAGAATGAAATACACATAAAATATGGGTGCAAATAGTTTTTTTAATCCCGAAATGGATAGCCAAGTTGGTGGAATAGATGAGCTAGTGACCCAAAAATCATGGTAAGTAGCGGTCGCGGTTTCCTACCAGAAAAATACCGTTTTTTTTCTTGAAACTTTTTTTTCCATTTATTACTAACGTTATTGAAAAACCAAAAGTCCCAATTTTAAAATCACATTTGCAGAATCTGAGAGTTTTAATAAAAGAAATTACTAATAGATCTTGAAAAAAAATGAAATATAACAAGAGTAAAATGGTTTCAGAAAAGAAAATAATCAGTAACAGCTTGATTTTTCACCTTCGTAGTTGGTCTCGACAACCAAAACCTCGGGAATATTTGCCAAGTTCATACCGAGACATTCATAAATATTTGATAACCACAAACCAAAATCTAATAGGTGTTTGCCTAACGCAAGTCGAGACCATTTACGTCCCGTAATATATTAATCTTAAGGGTGAGACTCCATGAGTCCCTAATGAGTTCGAAAGCCAGACCTACATAGTTCTGGAAATTGTATATTTGTCAACTGTTATTATGCAACAAAAAAAATTACTATCTAACAGCATATCTTTTATAGGAAAATTATAAGTTTTTTCAAAAAAATGGATCTTTTATGAACCAAATTAAGACAATGATTGGTAGACATATTGCAGGAAGCTATACGTCTTCCTGCGTGTATGAAACATATGCTGTAAGGTTTGCGTTAAACTTACAAAAACTTAAAACTATCGATGAAAAGATTAGTAGTCAGATAATCATCCTATTTAAAAAGTTATTAATCAAATCATAACCCGATCATTAACCAGTATAAATAAAATGTGTCACTCATTCATAAACAAATGAACCATCGTTAATTTATACAAGAGAAATAGCAGTACTTTCTATCCGATCTCTAAAATATCTCGCTAAGTGTTGGTAGGTTTGAACCAATCGGAATTTTAAGATAGCACTACCGATACACAATCATATCTAGGTCAGTCACAAACTAATACATTTGTTGAGTTTTAAATAGACAAATTTACTTCGACAATAATTATTGGATAAATTTGTGATGAACGCCCTTAACCTTATACTCGGGATCCCACCACTGGTGAATTCCATGAGCTCTCCGTAAATCTGGAAATATAGTGGAATTAATCTCCATGTAAGCCGAAGGAAGTAAATGTAATGGTGGTTCGGAATCCGAGAATAGACCTCTTAGCGAGTTTTGGGTAGCAATGCTCTCGATTTTCCAGGCACCGATATCTTCCATCTTCTTCCTATGCTCGAAATAACCAATATATTCCTGACAAACCGGATCAACTGGGTTCACGAAGAGGAAAGGTGTCCAAGCGGATAACTTGAGAAACAAGTCATCTTCATCAATCTTTTGGTTCAAACCCTTTACAGCGGCGGATAATCCAGCTTTGACTATACTGGTTGTGAAGCGGATCCCGTTTTTAAGTTTCTGACTCTTGATTTTTTCTAAGGGGAGTGATAAAAACGGTGGATTAAACAAGTAAGTTTCGATATGGAAGCCTGTCTTCACCATGTTTTTTCCTGCAAGCAATGCCACAGCTGAGCCTAGAGAATGGCCGGCTAACCATACATTCGCGGCGGATCCAGCTAGATTGATGGTTTCCTGAATAGTTTGCATTGCCTGCTGGAAACGCGAGCTTTGGTCGAGAGTGTTACGGATGCATTGGATATCGAGTTTGAAATCCCTTGACATGTTTTGGAGCTTCAAGAGCGTACCGCGAAAGGCGATTACATAACGAGGGATGTTTTGGGTAGAAATCAATGACTTGAATTCGTATATGACTCCGAATATAGAGTTATCAGCCTCGTCTATGAGTAGACGGTTTACTTGGAAATTAAAGAAGTTCCACCAAGGTGGAGCTTCAGCTGCAGAACCCGTACGCTTCTGCTGGCGGTCAAATTCAACAATGTATACCCCCTGAACCAAGCTTCCAGCTACAGATCTACGGTGATTAGGATTGTTCCTGTACAAGTCGCATTTGTCATATAATTCCCCAAAATTGTACCAGTTTCATCTCCTACCTTATTAGTTTTTGCTTAGAAACTTAAAAATAAGGATCAAGCTATGAATTTAGTAAATAGAATAGATTACTAATAGATGTAAAACTGTCCCTAAGGAATATGTGGTAGATTAGGTTGTTTGGTGCCTTTAGCTTTTAGTCTTAGAAAGATTGGCTGGTAGGACTTTAGGCTTAGAAAAAACTAACTCTTTTGGCTTTATAAGATCAAAAACTCCGAAAAGCTTTTCGTTTCACCATTCTTTTTTCACCGACTTTCTTCTTTGTATACACTGTCTTTTGAAAAAAAACACTTCTTTAGTTTCTCATTTCATTTTTACCTTGGTTTTGTTTTCATCATGCACCAAACAAGTATGACTTATACCAAGTATTGGTCAACATTTTTACATGCTCCTTATAAGCTAACTATTTAGTTTATACAATAGACAACAAATAGCCTCTTAAGTCTTTTAGATTTCGTCCTGCATTACTATCTCTACTGAATCTAGGGAACGGCTACACAAAAAGCCAAGAAACGGCAAAAGTCTTGCCTAATGTTGCGAGATGACCAAAAAAACACAACTTCCGTCAGCAACTACTAATAACAATGTTGGCCTTTTTCTTAGCTTGACCCTTAATCAAAATATGAAAAAAGAATTTCAAGACAGTTAAAAGACCAGCAACAAACATATACAACACCATTGTATTATACCGAAATTGAGGAGTACAGGTCTATCAGGTTTTTCTCCCTATAATGGCCAAGAATCTAGCAAGCACGGATTTTATGTTCTTATACTTAGGCATGAAATATAGAGCTTGATAGACTAGAAGAAGTAACTCACCAGTCAACAGCTGTTAGATGTACAGGTCCTGAAATACTGAAAATGTCTCTATCCGGTGTCATCAATCCTGCAATACAACATCAATAGCAACATGAAAGTTATAACCCTAAGAATTTATATCGTTCAAAGATGCTAATTGGTTGTTTAGGGAAGATAAAAGCACTCGAAGACATGGGAGTAGAATTGAATAAAATCAGAGGTTTTATCATAATGATTTCTAGGTTATAATAGATCAGTACTTAAGACATAAGCTATCTGCAAGATAATCAAAACTCAAGAACCAGGTTCAGCTGAAAGATACCTTTGAAACGAAGATGTCTAATCAACTTTTGTCAGATTATGAAACCCTTCTTCCCGATGAATCTGGATCAGAATCGGCAGAAACTTTATTTACCGGATTTTAATTCTTGAATTCAGACTCGGATCGGAAAATGGTGTCGGTGTCAATTTACTGACTCGCGTATCTTCGCTGCTAGAGAGAAAGTGAAAAAGAAAAGAGTGGGATAGGGGATTCTTACGCGGTCCGAAGGAAACGTGCAAATGCAAACGAATTAAAATGAAAAGACCGCGACTTTTGAAGAATTCACTTCTCTTTTTGTGCTTAAACCCATATTGGCCTTTTAGGTTGACTTTGGACTGTATAGTTTTTTAATCGACTACAGATGGATAGTCATCAACTAAATAATGTTTGGTAGAAAATATTTATTTTGATAAAATGATTCATAGTATTTATTTTTAAAATATTAGTCTCCTATGAAAATTTGAGGAAGCTAGTATTTTGATTATCTATTTTAATAAAATTATCTCTAAATAAATAGATAATAAATAGATATGGAAGGACGGATTTTATTTAAAGTAGATACCGATTTTTGTACCAGTTTTTGGTCGATAAATTAGATGTTTAAAAAGTAGGTAGTTAATAAATTATATTTTTAAAAAAAAATCTAATTTCTATTATATATTAATTATTTTTTATTAATATTTTTAAGTTTAAAAAAAATTATGCTTATATTTTCGTGTTAGTTTTTATATTTTGATTTACAGTGATATAAAATAGAAATCTAAAGAAATGTTAAAATTTAAATATTTAAAATTTATAAAAAAAAATGTTTGTCGTATGATGTTAAAATATAATTGATAAAAAATACAAAAAAAAAATACTAAAAAAATAAAATTGTTTAATATTAACAAATTTTGAGTTTCAATCATCTTTAGTAGAAATAAGTATTTTTGTAAAAGTGTGTTTTATAACACATTTTGCTAAAATAGACAAATTTTTGTTATTTTTTTCATCTTAATTTTTTATAACAATTTTTAAATGTAAAATCCAATTAAACGAACTACGCGAGTTGATAAATATTTTTAAACACAAATATAAAATTCTAAATATGAAAGAAAAAAAACAAATATATATATAATTAATATATATATATATATATATATATATATAATATATAATTTTTGTTATATAATTAGTGTGTAAAAAATTAAAAAATATATATAAATAATAATATCTTAAAGATATGAATAAATGAACACGGTATTCTTAGTAGTATTTATTATACTTCTATTCATAGAGTTTATAGTTATGGTAGGTATGTGAAAGATATTAGAAATAAATTGTCTTATATTTCTCTACCTATTTACATATATAGTATTTGAGCATATTTTTGTAGAAACATTAACATTCTAAGTACTTAAAATTATAAAAACACCATTATTAGTAGTAGTCTTTATAATATTTGCGCGAGTAATATGGAAGGACTAGATTTGATTTTTCTAAAGAATTTGATATTAGCCAAAGTCTCTACTGATCTCGGTCGAAGCATATTTTATTGATCATGTTGTTCGTCAACGCTTTTTCTTTGCATATGATGTAATCATATTTTTTTAAAAAAATTATCTGTTAAAATACTCATCTCAACCGTCTTTAGCCAAACTTTTTAATAGTTAATTACCTAACTATTATATTTTACGCTATCCAAAATGTCACTAAAGATGACTCTAATTAGGTTTGTAGTGTTTTTTTCATTCTTCATTAAAACCCTTTGTCGCGCAAAACCTATTTTGAAGATAAAAAAACTCGATTTTACCAAAATGAATTATTTGTTGAACGTAGTTGAGTAGTCCATCAATCCTTTGTGAAATATAAAGCAATGATTATTATGCCATCGAAAGTATTTATGTTGTTTTAACTTCTTTAGGTAGTTGAAATATGCTTTGGTCGAGCTTGTGATAAAGGTATTCCAATAACACCCATATCCCTTAGTGAAGGATAAGAGAAGGACTATACCAACTCAGTATTTTTTTTCTTTTTTGTTGCGAATTTTAATTTGCTTCTTCGGTTTTGATTTATTCTTTGAAATTACATAAGTAGTCCCCTTTAGTCATTGATGAATAATGAGGTTAAAGGCTAAAAAGCGTTAAATAGAAGTAGGCTTTGTTAGTTAGTTAAGGTTCAATATACTTTATGGTCGAGGTTATACTGAAGTGGATAGTTATGGCCAAAAAATTTTTATTGGTTATTCATCGTCGCTTTTATTAAGTATAAAACAATCATCTTTTATAAAAAAAATGCCTTTTATATTTCTATCTTATTTTTAATTCATTAGAATATTTTTATACCAATAATTTAAATATATAAAAGGTTCCAACATTAATTGGTCAAGTGTAAGGGATCTAACATTAGTTGGTCACAATTAAAAAGTTCCAATATTAGTTGATCATAAATAAATGATCCAGCATTTGTTGATCATAATTAAAAAGTTCTAATATTAATTAGTTAAGTGTAAAAGATCCAACAATTAAAAGGTTCCAACACTAGTTATTCAGGTTTAAAGCGTGAAACAATTGCGAAGTTGTATAATGGGGAAAACTAAAAAATAAAAACAACAACTCATATTGATCAATCCGAATACGATTACAAAAAGCTTTGGCGAACCCGAAACTTAGAATTAAAAAGAAAAAAAAATTATACAAAAAATGGGGGAGAGAATACTATTTAATTACCTTGGTTTTTTTCTTATCGATTTTGCCTCGGGTTGTCTCTCCCCCTTAGGTAGGATTCTTGGGTTGTTTATCGTATTAAGAAGTTTCACATTTAGTTTATGCATCTTCATGTATGCTTTCAGAATTACTATCTTCGTCATCTGAATCTAATGTGGTTTACTGTTCATGTGTAAATGAAATATTAGCAAGTCGTCTTTCCTCGGGTACCATGTCCCAAAAATACTTGATCCTTAACTCAGAGAATGTTTTATGGTAGTTAGCATCTTGTTTATCTAGGGAGCTTAGGCATTCCTCAGCATATGCATCAACTGCAACTGATAGGTTCTCTTGAGCTTTCTTAGTAGTCGTCTTCTGCTCATCCAACCGCTTGTGAAAGACATATGTTTATGGCCTACTCTCCCAATAAGGACTCTAGCTTGGAAATTTTAGCTTAAAGAGAAGATTTTTATCCATGAGCTCTTTTTCAACCAATTTAACCTGGTTTTCTTGCATGTCAGCACGGTTCTTCTGCTTGTTGGAGGCATTTTTATGTCGCTCAAAATATTCTCGAAGAAAGTCTATAGTTTCCCTTTATTGTTCTAATTTTCTTTCTAGTTTCACAATAGGTTTAAAAAGGTGAAGTAGAGAAAGGGCATGGGAGTCTTCTTCCGCAAGCTAGAAGGATTTAATGGCGACAAATCCTTTCAGAGCTGAATGTTCTTGTTTGGCTTCAATACCGAGCTGATGTATTAAAGCCGAGCATGAGGGGTAATTTTCTAATTATGGGATTGGATAAGCTCGAGCATGGCAAAAATTGTCACTTGATCCGCAGCAGGGACAATTTCCAGGCCGGTGTTTGGTTTATTCTTCTTTTTCTTCTTCTCATTACTTTTTATTTTTTCATTATGATATTTTGATGCATGTGATGCTTTCTTCCTTTTTAGGTTGGGGTTTCTTCTTGTATTTGGCTCACTCAATAGCTTCTATTGTTGGCTTCTCAGTTTTCTCCACCTCTGCGACACTAATAGCTAAATATTTCGTGCCCAAACCACCAACGTCGTATTTATTTACCCTGTGGCTCGGAGCCCTCTTCCTGATCAGAAGATACACCCGGACATTAGTAGTTTCTACTCATGTGAGTACTTCTGATGCACGTGGCAGAATCATGCATTTCTCCCATGATAAATCAAGTTTCGATTGTGTTCACAAGAAGTGATTCTGCACCAGGTTGGTCGGTGTGAAGAAATTTTGAAACCCATTTGACCAGTTCTCTTCAGCCCACTGGTGTAACTTTTTGAAAGTCTCTTCGACAGTTTTTCAAATGATGCTATTTAGACTTTGGTATAGTTGAAAAGGGATAAAAACATAAGCCTCGAACGTTAAAAGTTGAAAGTAATTAAAGTTGTAATTAGAAGCAAGTTGAACTTATATGTGCTTTGCAACTTTTTTGGCCCTCTTGTTAGATTAATCTTTCTTAAAATATTTTAACCGTTCTCCGTATAGTCATCCATAAAAACGAACTGATGCTTCCAAATTTTATCAACCTCCATAAGATCATATACTACTTTATACTAATTCCTTAGAGGAATAAAGTAGAATGGGATGCGAGGATTCATTGATAGTCTAGTGATAGCTACAAACTAGTAAATGGTATTTCGGTCTTGGATGGCTTTAATGCCATTATGCAAGACATAAACGTGAACCAAGTATTTGGGTTTGATTGACTAGGACGCAATTTAATCAACTCGAAATTTGGTAGTAATTAAAGTTGTAATCGAAAGCAAGTTGAACTTACCTACACTTTGCCACTTATTCGGCACTCTGTTCGGATTGTTCTTCCTAGATATCTTTTGACCATTCTCCCATCAGTCACAAATAAAAAGTAATTGATATTTCTAAATTTTATCAACCTCTATAATATCACTTACTACTTTATACTCATTTTCCAGAGTATTAAAGTAGAAAGAGGTGTGATGATTCTTTAATAACCTAGTGATCGCTACAAACGGCTTCATGACATCTTGATTTTAGATAGCCTTGATGTCATGATACAAGACATAAACTTAAATCAAGTGTTCAAGCTTGACTAACTTGGACACAAGCAAACCAGCTCGAAATATCTAATTACTTTGTGATCCAGTGGGAATCGAAGCCCCCAATTCAGCACGTCCGGGTATACGATCAACTCTTTGGGATTCCTCATCGTGCCTGCAACTCAACTAATTTATTTTTGCAACAGTAGTTATATTTGAACTCATTAAGAGCCACAAAGTACTTGTTCTCAACATTTTGAAAGTTTACTTCGAGGTCTTTAGCTATTGTACGAGGGAGTTCTACTTCTACTCTTTTGTTTTTACCATTTTTGGCGTGTGGTACCTTCCTTTCTCCCGCATTCAAATTTTTAGATTTTTTTTTTCGTATCACCTCCTAACTAGCCTGGCACACTACACGTTGATTTCATGACATTGCGCTTTTATGTAATCTTTTTTGGCTAGTTGACTAACCGCATCAGACTATCTCACAAAGTTGGTAGTCTCCTTTGAGACACCTCCGATTTTGTAAATTCAGGGGTAAGAGCCTCTTTAGTAATATCAACATCCTGCCTAGTCGATTGCTCCGGGGGTATATTAGTAGATGTAAGATTCGTTTTTGCTTGAATCATCCTCCATTCATGACAATCCAAAGAATGCTTTTATTTTTCAGAGCTATCCCAAAAATTTTCACAAAAGATCTCTCTTCGGTACCAAACACCACATTGCGATGAAACGTCAACGATGTTAGTGTAAGTGTATTCTTAGTGATAAGGGAGAATAAAAGATATAAGGGGAAATTGGAAATAAGTATTTTTATTGGGGAAAGATTGTAAAATGTATTATGAAAGTACTAATTATGAATAAGTGGTAAAATATATGGACTAGATGTGTAATAGTTAAGAATTTAAGCGTGTGGGGCCCGTTATTATACTATAAAAGGACCCCACACGAGTTGAGAAGTTTAATTAAATACTATAATACTATTTTCTCTCTTTACTTTTAGTAGCAATTTCTCTCTCTAAAAAGCGTCCTTATAAAGAATTGATTATAACAGTTTAGTCCATCGGATATTTGGTTTACATAATTACCCTCGAGCAAACTCTTAATTCATCATTGGCGCCGTCTATGGGAAAACGAAGATTGTCCTGACGGTAATTGCTTTCCGGAAATCGTTCTTAATCTGAGCGGAATTATGGAAGATCAGGGGGATAATTTTGTTAACGACTGTGAGGAGAATATTGATGGAAATACTTATCGGAATGACATGGATTATGAAGCGCATGGTGGTCAGCACGCCGGAGAACGAGTCAGTTCTGTTGGCTCGTAGGAATGAGTTACTATTGGAGATCGAAAAGTTGAGGGCAGAAAAAGAAACTGTCCAAGAAAATATTCGTTCTGAGGTCAGAAGAGATCGTGATAGCAAGATGAGCGTGAAGTTAATCTTCGTCCTAGAAATAGAGATGACAGATATAAAGGGCATGAACGGCGTTCTTCGAGGAGGAAAGGAAAACATCACTTGGAATCTTCTGATTCGAGTGATTATTCACGTTACAGTTCACTAGAGTCGTCTCCTGAAATGAGTCATCGAAAGAAAATACATGGCAGAAAGCATGTGGAGCACCGGATGGGAAGAAGTTTGGAGAAAAAATCTCGAAGGGAAAAGAATTATCATACTCATGCTAATGAGCAATGTTACGACCAAATGAATTTTCCTTCTGGGAACCATAATTTCGACCAGCGGAATACAGAGTGGAAGCATCAGTATACTTTGCCTTCCGAGGAGGGTCTTTACTTTCCGAACCATGAGAATTCAAGGGCTAATGTTTATAGGACAAGTCATAAATGGAGAGCTTCTCATCTGTCCTCGGAAATTCTAGCAGGCAACCTCCCAAAGCACTTTGATATTTCGAAGCTAGAAAAGTTCAATGGAACGCAGGATCCTGACAATCATATCAAGCAGTTCAAAATTTTCATGATCAATTTTGATGATGATGATAAATTGTTGTGTAGAGCGTTTTCCCAGACCTTCAAGGGGGTGGCTTCCAAGTGGTACAACAGGCTTCCACAGGGCTCGATAAATAATTTTGACATGTTCTGGAATATCTTTAGACAACATTTTGTGGGGGGTAAAAACTGTCTGGCCAATGGAGATACGATAATCTAATGTAGGCAAAAAGTTTGGAGAGTTTGAAGAATTACACCAATCAATTTGTGAAAACGAAAACAGATATGGAATACTTGTAAATATTTTGTGGCGTTAGCAGCATTCAAGATGAGACTTCTCCCTGGACTTTTAAAGGATACAATGGCAGAGATTCAGACGATAACTTTTCGGGCATTGCTGGATCAAGTTGAGAAAATAATTTTGGTGGAGGAGACCCAGACATCAGAAAAAGGATCAAGTGATCAGCTAGACAATAATCAATTTCAAAGGTCCGATTCTAGTAATCGAGGGCCTCGTGTTAATGTTCAAGCTAAGGCTGTGGGTCAGTATCCTCCGAGGCCGAGAACGAATCAGCAAAACTATAATAATCAACAAAGCTATAACCAAGGATCAAGGCCTATTTTGAATAAGTGGATTCGTCCGGACTATTTTGCTGAGTTAACAGAAAATATGGCTACAATATTTGAAAATGCAAGGTAAACAGTACAGCTCAGAAAGCCTTTTCCTATTCAAACTCCGAGGGAAAGCAGAAGTGCTAACAGGTTCTGTAAGTACCACGAGGATATTGGGCATGACACCAAGGAATGCATCGCTTTGAAAAAAGAGGTGCAAGCTTTAATTGAGAATGGAAAGTTATTAGATTTCATAAAAAAACATACTCAGAAGAATGTTGTAGTAAAGGTTGTCCTAAAGAATGCTGACACGACAATAGTGATTTCCGAGGAAGTTGATGCTTTTGATATTGCAGGAGATTATCTGGATCCCAAGGTAGGGAGAAACAACGTGAATATGGTAGAAGAGATTATTCCAAGGGGGAAAGTAAATGACCTATGTGCTTTTTTCGAGTCGTTAGCTATATTTGGAGGGGATACTATTGCAGGGAACTTCAATAGTTCGCAAAAGAGGCATATGGTAAATCTGACTACGCAGATTGAAGTAGGGATTTCAGCGCAGATGCATTGCTTGCCCTCTCCTATTATATGTTTTGACGATGATGATATGAGGAATGTAGCGGGCCCGCATGAAGATGCGGTGGTTATTGCTCCAGGGATAGCTGGTGACCAAGTTCAGAAAATACTTATTGATACAGGAAGTTCTGCGGATATTTTGTTTATGAGCACCTACAGGAGAATTTCCGACCCGTCTATTATACGGCGGTCCGACAGAACTATAGTGGGCGATATAGAAGCAAGGCATTGAACAGTAAATTGTCCCTCGATTATCGCGTTTGGTGGCAGATAGTCCCTTGACTTTCAAATGTCCGTTGACAGTCCCTGGACTATCGCGTTTGGATAAAGTTAGTCCACCAGATCCTCTAATCCATGAGAGGCTGCCACCTGTCACCATAGTCCCCAGATTTTTGTATCACCACTGGTCCCTTGAGTTTAGGTCAAACCCAAAATGTAGAAAATTACAGAAAACTAAACTCAAGGGACTAGTGGTGATACAAAAATCTGGGGACTATGGTGACGCGTGGCAGCCTCTCATGGATCAGAGGATCTGGTGGACTAACTTTATCCAAACGCGATAGTCTAGGGACTGTCAACGGACATTTGAAAGTCAAGGGACTATTTGCCACCAAACGTGATAGTCGAGGGACGATATACTGTTCAAAGCCATAGAAGCAACAACAATAGTCGTGGGAGTGTTTCAGTGTGTGGTGGAGCTCGGTCGGGGACCATTCAAAAAGAAAGTTGAAGTTTTGTTTATAGTGGTAGATGCATCAACTTCTTATAATGCGATTTTGGGTCGTTCCTGGTTGTCAAGAATGCATGGTGTTATTTCAACGGTACATCAATTCTTAAAGTACGTAGTAGGAAACAATATAGGGACAACTAGGAGGAGCCAGAAGATGGCTCGAGAATGTTATCAGATAGCTTTATCCTCAAAGGGAGTTCGGGAAGGAGTATCGAAAAAACCATAGCAGCTAAAGGGGACTTCGTTAGCAATCACTCCCTGTGATGATCCGAGGGAGTCCCCCAGATTTCTGGTTCCGAATGATGATCATGAGGAACACAAGTTTCAAGATGGAAATTTTTTAAAAATTAGAGTAAAGCTTTCTTTTGAGTTCATAGAAAGTTTGATTGCAATTTTGTCAACAAAGTTAAATATGTTTGCTTGGTGTGCAGAGGACGTTGCAGGTGTGCCTCCAGAGATAATATGTCATAAACTCGCAGTGTGATATGATGTTCGACCTATTATACAGAAAAGGAGACCGGTTTCCGAGGAGAAGTCTGCAGCTATTGTTTCGGAGGTTGAACGGTTATTAAGCATAGGCCATATTCGAGAGTTGCAATACCCTGTATAGGCTTCGAATCCAGTCTTAGTCAGGAAAAATAATGGAAAGTGGAGGATATGCGTGGATTTCATGGATCTGAATAGAGCTTGTCAAAAGGATCCTTTTCCGGTACCTCAAATTGATCAGCTAGTGGATTCTACTTCGGGTAATCGGTTATTGTCCTTCATGGATGCTTATTCAGGATATAATCAGATCAGATTAGATGCAAGGGATGAAGAGAGCACAACTTTTATCACTGGGAGAGGATTATATTGTTATAAGGTCATGCCAGCGCTGTGTTACTCCGAGAAGAGGTTGATATTTTGAAGCCGGTATATTATGTTAGCAAAGTTTTTCTAGATGTCGAGAAACGGTATCTAAAGTTGGAAAAGTTAGCTTTGGCCTTGGTAACAACTGCTCGAAAAATAAGACCGTACTTTCAAGCCCATCCTATAGTAGTTCGAACAGCATTTCCCCTAAAAGGTTTGTTACATAGGCCAGCTATATCAGGAAGAATGACAAAATGGTCAGTCGAGTTGGGAGATTTTGACATAAAAGTTGAGCCTCGAACGGCCATAAAAGCTCAGGTTCTTGCTGATGTTTTGGTTGAATTTCATTCAGAAAGAGCAAAAATGGAGATTATTGATCAACCAGATAAGACAGAATGGTTGGTTCAGACTAATGGGGGGTCGAATATTTCTGGAAGTGGTGCTGGAGTTCAGTTAATTTCCCCAGATGGGATAGCGATGTTTCAAGCTATCCGTTTCGGTTTTAAAACAACTAATAACGAGGCAGGTTTAACAGGGTTAAGATTGGCTCGAGTGTGCGGGGCTAGAAAGGTTAAATTGATTAGTGATTTGCAGTTGGTGATAAACAAGCTTGGGAGAGTCAGAGGAAAGAAAGGATCAACTAGTTAAGTACTTGAATGTCTTGAAGGACTTGGTTTTAAATTTTGATCATGTTCAGTATGAGCATGTTTGAAGGGAAGCAAATCTAATCCCTGATTCCTTAGCAGCTGCTTCACGATCAAAAGGTCATCCATGGGTCATAACTCAGGAGTATCCTTCGGTTACAAGCTGTACAGAGCATTTGATGACTGTGGAGGAAGTCAGCAATGTTGTTACGAATGATTAGAGGTCAGAAATTGTGGATTTTCTGGAAAAGGATAGCTTACCAGCAGATCTGAAGCTAGAAGAATCAGGTTTAAATCTCACAGCTATATCTTTTTCGGAGGAGTCTTATACAAGAAATCCCTAAGTAGACTGTTACTTAGATGTTTGGCCAAGGATGAGTTGCAATTTGTCCTGTCAGAACTGCATGACGGGGAAGGTTCGGCCCATTGTGGATATAAAATATTTATTCGACGAGTGTTTCTGGCCGGTTATTATTGGCCGACTATTTCCAGTGATGCGAAAAAATTGGTAAAAATGTGTGATACATGTCAAAGATATACCAATGTAATACACAAGCCAGAGGTACTGCTAGAAAGTATTTTTGAAGCAGTGTCATTTGATAGGTGGGGTATTGATTTAGTTGGACCCTTACCAACGACATCCGGTGGAAGGCAAACGATCATAGTAGCAGTTGACTATTTTTCCAAGTGGGTGGAAGCAAAACCTTTAGCGGGGACGAGAGCAAAAGATGTTATTAAGTTTGTTGTCTCAAACATTTGTTGTCGTTTTGGGGTGTCGATAAAACTCACAACAGATAATGGACCTCAATTCGATAACAAGGAGTTTAAGAGCTTTTGCGTTTCCAGGGGCATACAACAATGTTTTTCTGCTCGTTTCATCCACAAGCCAATGGTCAGGTGGAGGTGACCAATAGAACGATTCTGGACGGATTAAAGAAGAACGTGGAAGGCAAGGCTGGAAAATGGTCAGATTACTTACAGGAAGTATTGTGGGCTTATAGAACAACGCCTCGAACTTCAACTGCAACATCTCCATTTGCTTTGGTGTACGGAATGGATGCGGTGGTCCCCTCGGAGATTGTTTTCCCATCATACCGTGTGGCAACTTATGCAGAGGACTTGAATGATCAGAGCAGGGCTATGGAATTAGATTTGGTGGAGGAAAATAGACGACGTGCACAATTGAAGTCTCTACAATATCAAACATTAATGAGAAGCAGGTACGCTTCGCAGGTAAAGCAGAGAAATTTCAAGGTGGCAGACAAGGTATTACAAAAAAAAATTCTTCATACCAAGGAAAAAGGCCTCGGAAAATTGGGACTGAATTGGGAAGGTCCTTATGAAGTAACAAAAAAAGTGAAGCAAGGAATATATCGGTTAAAAGATAAGGATGGGATATACCTTAAGCATCCATGGAACATAGAGCATTTAAGTTGTATTTGGAGTAAGAATGAAGAGTTTGGCATTTAATGGTTATTTTTTATGTTTATTTTCAGGTTTGCAAAAAACAGCGAAGACATACTCTTTCCTACCCTGTTAGGCACATGAAGGTTTTAACGAGGTGCCATTATTAGCTGACCAATGCATTTGAATTTTTGCCTCGAATTATTGTTTCCAAGTTACAAGGTGTGAGCGGATTATTAGGTTAATAGTTATGACAATTTATAAGACTGCCTTAGAGCGGCATACAATGATTATTATGACCAATTAAAGTTGGCATAAAGCAATTATTTTATTCAACGCAAGTTGACATAAAATCATTTTCATACCAAATGTGAAGTTGAAAAATTATAAGATTAGTATTCCAAAAAATGGCATACAAGGAAAGTCGAGATAAATGTTCATCGGAACATGTTGATACCATTACAAAAATTTCCTTACAAATTGACAAGGACTTATACAAAAACTTGTACAAAAAATTATTCCAAGTTTGTTTACTCAGAATGTTTTGAGGGGTCGCTATCCTCGGAATCTGATGACTCACTGTCACTAACAACTATATTAGGTGGGCGAAGCTCGGGGGAGACAAGCTGCCAAAAACTTCCTAAGTCATACTTGATGATTCCGAATTTTATCACCACTCTTTATGAGAACCGGACATGGGCAATTCAGACAAGATCCACCCACTGAACCATCCGAACTGAACTAATGTATTAAAAACTTAATCACTTCATGACTAAGCTAATTACCTACCTACTTAAAAACTAATGAGTCTTTGAACTCGACCCGAATCCATAATCATGACCCGAAAGCCCATGTGGCCCAAGGTTAAGGGTATAAATACCCAACCACTTTCATTTAATGAGGGTAATGAAAATTAAATACAACCAGATAGCTCAAATCTCTCACTACAATCTACTAAACATTAAATACCCTTGAAATACCACAAAACTTTAGATAAAGTTACCCTCGGTCAAAATTAATCCACACCAAATTGGCGACCACAGTGGGAGAAAAAGGTGTCTGAATCTAGCATTCAAAACCATCAAGAAAAACCAGTTCGGATGAATCCGGACGTGCAAGAAGTACCATCAGCTTTGGTCGAAGTGGTGGGTGAGAATGATGAATATACTATTGAGGAGCTAGATAGGTTAAAAGTTGAAATAGAAGCTCTGAGGGCTGCCAAGAGGGCAGAGATGGGCACAAAAGAGAAGTCTAAGGCGTCAGTAGCTCATCATACTGACAATCCAAGAGAGCATGAGCCATCAAAAACCCATGTGAGTACAAAAAATACTCATGCTAGCTCCAAAAAGTCTCACCGGTCTAAACCGGTGGAGAGCTCTGATTCAGACTCAGAGTCTTCCAGTAGCTCCTCAAATGAAGATGGAGTCGAAGAATCCTTGTCATCCAGCAGTGATGAGGGTCGTTCTAAAAAGAAACAAAAGTTGGTCAAAAAGTACTCAAGAAAAAGGGATAGGCATGGAAGGTTGAAGAGGCATCTGGGCAAAGGATCGTTTCATAGTCATGGCCGGAGACATGTAGATCGATTGCCAATGGATCCTTTTGCCTTCCATGATGAACCATGTATATTTGCAACTCCAAACGAAGATACGGTTTTCAGTCGTGGCCGAAATTAGAGACAATCTCCATTGTCCTTCAAAATACTATCCGGGAACCTTCCTAAGAGGTTTGACAGTACGAAAATGGAAAAATATGATGGTAGTAAAGACCCAGATAACCACTTGGAACAATTCAAAAATTTCATGATGGATTTTGATGATGACGACAAGTTACTTTGTAGAGTATTTTACCAATATTTTACGAGAAGTGCTCTGAAATGGTACAATAGTTTGCCACAGGGTTGCATAAGAAATTTCGACACTTTTTGGGTGGCCTTTCGGAGGCAGTTTGTTGGAAGTAAGGAAGTGAAGGGCAATATAGACACGATTATCCATTGTGCCCAATAACTAAATGAATCTTTAAAAGAATACAGAAGTCGTTTTGTAAATACCAAAAATGGATTAGCTGATTACTTTGAACAGGTAGTAATAGCTTCTCTATGGCAGGGCTTAAACCCTAGAAACTTGGCTGATTCAGTAATCAGAAAAAAGGCCATGACGTGGGGAGGTCTGCTGAATCAGGTCGGAAAACAGATTAATGTAGATGAAACAAAGAAAACTAGGGTGTACAGGCTGGTGAGGTCTGCTCCGGCTGCACCAAATCCAAACCAAAACCAGTCCGGGAACAAGGCTAGGGAAGCCGGGCAGGGTCATAACAGAGCCACAACTCAGTCTCAACCAGCTGCACCAGCCCAGAGTCAGTAATCTAGAAATAAACGAGGGCCTTGGGTTCAACCGGAGTGGTTTGCTGAGTTGAAAGAAAATGTAGCCACAATTTATGACAAAACAAAATATGAAGTACACTACAGAAGGCCGGTTGTATTACAGTATCCTAGGGAGAGCCGTAATAACTGTTTTTGCCAGTATCACCATGATACTGGTCATACCACTGAGAATTGTATTGCGTTAAAACAAGAAGTGCAGAATTTGATTGAAAGAGGAAAGTTGGGGGCGTATGTTAAAAAAATAGGTGGAAATAGGCCTGATAGCGCTCATCGGGGTGGTCCAAACAATGCAGGCACATCGGCTCCAGATGGGGCTATGGTGATAATCGAAAGGTTCGATGTAGATTCAGAATACTTGGACCCTGATCCAACCCGGAATAAAGTAGGTGTTATCATGGAGCATTGCAAGACGGTGTCCGGACTTATTAACTTTTTTGAGTCACTTACAATATTCGGAGGGGACACCATGACTGCACCAACTACTTCTTCAAGAAAGAGGCACGTTCATACTTTAGCTACCTAGCTTGAAGGAGGCATGACTTCCTGTCAATCGCAAATTCCTTTTCCTTTTATTGTTTTTTACGAAGATGACTTGAAGGATATTGCTGGTCCACATGAAGATGAGGTTGTCATAGGAGCATCCATTGGAGGCAATGATATAAGACGAATTTTGGTGGATACCGGAAGTTCAGCCAATATTCTCTTTTTAACTTCCTACAAAAAAATGAAGAATCCAGCAGTAATTCAGCGTTCGAACAGATCAATTGTGGGTTTCACTGGAAGCTCAGCAGATGTGATCGGAGAGTTTGAGGAGGAGGTTTTGTTGGGAAAAGGCCCTTTTAAAAAGATAGTTAGAATACTTTTTATTGTGGTGGATTGTCCCACTTGTTATAATGCTATTTTGGGAAGATCTTGGCTTTCCAGGATGCATGTTGTGGCTTCAACAGTCCACCAGTGTTTGAAGTATGTTGTGTAGGGACATGTGGGAGTTGTTCGAAGTAGCTAAAAGATAGCAAAGGAGTGTTATGTGACAGTACTTGCCCCTCGAACATTGGGGGCAGTCCGGATTAATGAGGAATAGAAGTTTGAGGGGCCCTCTGGGGGAGAGGGTGAAATTGATAACCCCAGAGAGACCCCTGGTGTTTTAATATCGATCGAAGAAGTTGAAACTCACTCTCTGGCTGAAGGAAAAAATGTCAAGATAGGATCCAATATGACTTCGGAATTAAAGGGTAAATGTTAGATTTCTTGAAATACCATCAACACGTCTTTGCTTGGTGCAATGCTGATGTAACCGAAGTACCATCAAGCATTAAAAATCACCAGTTATCCATCCAAAGAGACATAGCACCTGTTGTACAAAGGAGGAGAGCCTATTCTAAGGAGAAGGCTGATGTCATAGTTCAAGAGGTTGACCAGCTTACTAAAATGGGACACATAAAGGAATCTCAATACCCTTTATGGACAGCCAATCCAGTGTTGGTAAAAAAGAAAAATGGCAAGTGGCGTATGTGCATCGATTTCACAGATCTCAACAGAGCTTGCCCAAAAGATTTATATCCGGTCACCGAAATTGATCAGTTGGTGGACTCCACTTATGGAAACAAGTTGTTGTCCTTTATGGACGCCTTCTCCGGGTATAATCAGATTCAAGTAGATCCAAAGGATCAAGAACATACCACATTGTTACACAGTAATGCCATTTGGGTTACAAAATGCTGGGGCTACTTACCAGAGGTTGGTAAACAAGGATTTTGCTGATCAAATTGGAAGAAACACGGAAGTTTACATCGATGACATGATGGTGAAAAGTGTGGACGAAGAGCTACAAATGGCAGATCTCGAAGAAACTGTTGTCAACTTGGTGAAAGTAAATTTAAAGTTAAACCCAGAACAGTGCGTTTTTGGAGTGCAGTCCAGAAACTTTTTGGGGTATGTGATAAGTGAGAAAGGGATACAACCTGATCCAGACCAGCTTAATGCATTACTGCAAATGGAGCCTCCTCGAAATATTAAAGAAGTACAACGATTGATTGGGAGGCTGGCTGCACTAAACCGTTTCATTTCAAGGTCTTCAGACATGTGTGCCCCGTTTTTTCAAACTTTGAAAGGTGCAAAGGACTTCAACTGGTCCCCACAGTGTGATGAGGCCTTCGATGAAATTAAGAAGCATTTGTCTTCCCCTAAGACTTTGTTTAAAACTGTTGATGGAGAAACCCTTTACGTGTATTTAGCAGTTTCTGATTGTGCAATAAGTGTAGTATTGGTAAGAGAGGTGGACAATTATCCTCGTCCGATGTACTATATCAGCAAAAGCTTGATAGATGCAGAAAAACGATATTTGAAGCTTGAAAAATTGGCATTGGCCCTGGTAATTGCAGCAAGGAAAATGAGGCCCTATTTTCAGGCTTATTCTATCATCGTCCGAACTTCTTTTCCTTTGAAAAATATTCTCCAAAAAGCTGACATCTCAAGTAGAATGACCAAGTGGTCAGTAGAGCTAGGAGACTATGATATTGATTTTTCTCCTCGAACAGCAGTCCAAGCCCAAGTTGTGGCTGATTTCTTAGTTAAATTCCATTCAGATAGGGATGCTAAGCAAGCAACCGGTGTAAAAGATAAAAAAGTCTGGGTCGTACGGACTGATGGTGGATCAAGTACCATGAGATATGGTGCTGTGATATGTTTAACCTCTTTGTACGGTGACAGAATGTAACAAGCTATATGTTTTGCCTTCAGGGCTTCCAATAATGAGTCTGAATATGAAGCTGCTATAGTTGGTTTAAAATTATCTCTCATCTGTGGAGCTAAGAGGGTCAGGTTGATGAGTTATTCTCAACTTCTTATCCATCATGCACAAGGTCAATCCGAAGCCAAGAAAGAGAAACTGATTAAATACTTGTTCATCCTTAAAGAAGTGGCACTCAACTTCAAAAGCATCACATATGAGCACATACCCCGAACAGAAAATATGCTAGCAGACTCTTTGGCAACCATAGCCTACTCTGAGTCCTACCCTTGCATACATGTGCAAGAGTGCCCATCTATTCATATCGGTCCGGATAAGGAAGAAGAAAGTTTGAATATACAAGTCAAAAAACCCCAAGATTAGAGATTTTCAATTCTTCAATATCTCTCAGATGGCATCTTGCCTCTAGAGAAAGCAGTGGCGAGAAAAATAAAATACAAGGCTCGTGGTTTTGTCATCCTAAGGGATGTTCTTTATAAAAATAATCCTATAGTAAACCCTTCCTACGATGTCTGGGAGTTGAGGAGTCCCAAATAGTGCTCTCCGAACTGCATGATGGTGAGGGATCAGCTCACTGCGGGTTCAGGGCTCTAACAAGAAGAGTTTTGTTAGCTGGGTACTACTGGCCCTCCATAATGCAAGATGCTAAGGAATTGTTAAAAAAGTGTGACCCATGCCAAAGATACAGTAATGAAATTCATATCCCAGCTATCCCTTTAGAGTCAATTTCTGAACCAATACCTTTTGCTCGTTGGGGGCTGGATTTTGTAGGGCCTCTACCCATGGCATCCGGAGGGTGTAAAACTATAATCGTTGATATTGATTACTTTTCCAAGTGGATAGAAGCAGCTCCATTGGCAGGTACAACATCGAAAGCTGTTATAAAATTCATCTTATCCAATATCTATTGCACATTTGGAATTCCACAAAAGATAACCACATACAATGGGCCACAGTTCGACAACAAGGAAATGGAGAATTTTTGCGCCTCTAGAGGCATACAACATTGCTTCTCTTCTCCTTTCCACCCATAAGAAAATGGTCAGGTCAAAGTGGCTAACAGGACCATCTTGTCTGGTCTTAAAAAGAATTTAGAAGGAGCTGCTGGAAAATGGCCAAGCTATCTACAAGAAGTATTATGGGCCTACCGAACCACTCCTGGGCTGCAACACAAGAATCTCCCTTTGCTTTAGTGTATGGGATGGATGCCATAGCTCCATATTAGCTACTTTTCCTTCTTTTCGAGTTCATAATTTCTCCGAACACGCTAACGAAGTGGCAGTAAGAGGCCAACTTGACTTGATGGTGGAAAGAAGAGTTAAGGCTCAACTCAAATCCACACACTATCAAGGCCTGATGAGAAGCAGGTTTGCTTCCAAAGTTAAAAGAAGGAATTTTCAGCCAAGAGATAAAGTATTGAGTAAAGTCTTCCTACACACTAAGGAGAAGCAGTTCGGCAAGATAGCTCCAACTTAGGAAGGACCCTATGTGGTCAGTAAAAAACTTAAGCCTGGGACATACCGGCTTCAAGACAAGGATAGAAGGGTTTTGAATCACCCTTGGAACATTGAACACCTCCGATTGTACTTGGAATGAAAGCTATGTAAATATTTCCTTGTTTAAAAGTTCATGTAAATATTTGGGGGCATACTCTTTCCTAACGTGGTGGCGCGAGGAGATTTTAATGAGGTGTCCAGGCTTTTCAATAAAATTCAATGTCTTCTTGAAAGATTCGGAGTGTTACAGTTGGTGTTTTCTTTGAAATTTTCTATCAATGTCAGGTCAATCAAATTGAATTGATAGAGTGATGACTACTTAAACATTTGTCATCGGAGAATTTAAACACTCTCACTTTAAAATACAAGCAAACTAACTAAGGGTTGTTTAAACATTAGCCACCAAAGCTGAAAAACTATGAAAAAAATACAAGTTTGTGCAAAGTAAAATTGCCCATTAAAATATACGAAGTACCTTGTCCACCCAAGGACTTTGAGTTTCAAACAAAAAGGTTTATCCGGACAGCCGAACACGATTACAAAAAATTCCTTGGCCATCCAATGACTTTGGTTCAATCACAAAAAAATGAAAAAACAATAGTTAATACTTCAAGACTGAGCTTTCTTAGATGGCCCAGCCTCACTAGTTTTCCTCTTCTTGGGGTCATCATTTTCCTCATCCGGACTCTCCCCAGTTTTCTCTTCTTCATCGGTTGTGTCATCGCAACCACTGAAGTAGTCATGCTTTTTACCATCAACCATCGTGTGGAAGGGGAGGTCTTCATACTCTACAAAAGTCCATAAATCTCCTAGCGTCCTCTTCGGGAATTTCTCATTAAAGAGCAAGACCATGTCCAACTTCACTGTGGCATACTTTTCCTCCTGAGTATCTATCACTCTGTTGGTATAAGCATCAATCCTAGCTTGGATTGTTTTCTCTTGCTCCTTTAGCAAATCAGCTTTCTCTTGTGCAACCTTAGACACCGAGTGCTCGAGCGAGATCTTGTCATTAGTTAAAGTGTGAATGACCTTGTCCTTAGCCCTCATCTCTTCTCTTGAAGAAGAAAGATTTCTCTCCAAGTCGGATTGCTTTGATTGGAGTTATTTGATAGTTTCTTCCGAAGTGGCTAGCTTTGTGGCCCAATCCTCCTGGCTTTTCTTCAACTCCTCATTTTCCCTCTTCAATGCATCAGCATTTTGGTTGGCAGTGAGGAGGTCGCTAGATAATTTCTCTTTGTTGAGGGTATTGATGATGGCTGACTGACTTTGTACTTGCTTATCCAAATTAAGCACTGGCTGGATATTACTTAATATGGAGTGAGTTACGACATCTCTTTCACATGAGACAGAGAAAGACTTACCATTGAATGTGACGATGTTCGAAAAACTTGGGGGGAGATAGGGCCCAGTAAAATCGTCTTTATAGAGGTTTTCGAAGTAAAGACCAATCTCTTTAAGACCGCTGATATCGACGCCATCAATGCTGATATCCCCTCCTGCACCCCCTCCGGTTTGAAAGTCACCGGGGATCCATTCTGCTTGAGTGGGGTCAGTAAGGTCAACCAGAGGAAGAGGCTCCGGAGGCCGGAGAGAAATTTCATCACCCTTGGAGGTTTTCTTCTTCTTGGCCTCCCTATCCTTGCCTTCTGCTCCCCGTTTCCTGTCTTTCTTAGGATCCTTTGAGGATTTTGGAGATCCAACCACTTCTCTAGTACTTTCATGCTCCACTACTTATAGAAGAGCAACATCAATCTGTCCTTGGTCCGGCCCCTCTGGGTTTTTTGGGGCAGCTTCCTCTACTTCGGTAGGATTGACTTCAACCATACCATGCTTTCCTTTGCCTTTCTTTCCCTTCATCCTTCTTGGGGCTTTAGCTCTACCGGGCAGATACAACGATCCATCATGTGCATCTGTCCTTCTAAGGGTTACTTCCGGAGGGGGTAGAGTGGTTAATTCCTCCCAAGATAAGTCCCTTCGGTCAGTTGTATTCCAAAGGTAGGATCTTGTTAGATTGCCTCCGGTAAAAGCGTTGTGGAAGAGGTTTCCCCACTTCTCAGCAGCCCAAGCATTTAACTTGGAGCAAGTGGTCTGCCCAGCCTTTAAGTAATCACTAAAGTCCTTCGGCAGCACTACCAACAAACAAAAAAAGACAACTTAGACAAACAAATTTGTGATAAGTAAAGATGGAAATATGAGATGAGATTCTTACCATCACTTCACCATCTGCTGGTAAGCAGGCTTGGGCTGACACCGGTTTTAATCTTCCTCCCATTCTCCCAAGCGCCACTAACAAACAAGAATTGAATCTTCCAGTTCCTTTCTGACTCAAGTAGGTCGTCCACTGCCTTATAATCATCACCCATGTTGAAATGATAGAAGGGGATAACGTGGTTTCTGCAAAGGCTAGCCACAACTGCGAACTGCTCCATTGGAAGAGGGATTCCAGAGAGCCTGGAGGCCATAATACAGGCCATGAGGGTGTACCAAGCATTAGGGCTCAATTGGCTTGGGCAGAGTTTGATGAGGTGAAAGTATTTGACGATCTCTGGGTCTAGGGGAAACCTTAACCCCCAGTTGAATAACTCAGTAAAGAAAACTATCTCACTAAGCATGCAATCCATCGGTGTCTTCGGATCCACCGGTATCCTCACTTTGACATTCTCTGGGATCCCCTATTTTGTTCGCAACCGACCCAGTTCGGCTTATGGATGAAAGTGTAATTAATTTTCTGCAAGGCTAGCAGGTATTTGACACTTACCTTGTGCAAGCAAGGTCCCACTTTTCCCACAAGGCTCTCCGGAAAATCTGGATGTTTTAAACATAGCTTATCCTTGCCCTTGTCCTTCTTGGAAGCAGCAGTCTCACTTGTTTGCCCAGAGACTTTGGACTCAAAAGGAGCTTCTTCAATAGAATCCTCCAACACTTCTTCCATTATTATGGAAGGATTATCAGTTTTTTTTGGGTGAGGGGAACTGGTGGTTGGCTCAGCATGCCCTCCGGATGGTTGGTCATTACTAACTTCTTGTGGTCTGGACTCTAGCTGGGGCTCAGATCCGAAGGTTTCTTTCCGGAGACTTGAACTGGTTGCCTCCGGACCGGACATTATGTCCTTGGGGATTTTAATGGGTGCTTCTGACCCTGTTTTTTTATTTTTAGCCCCAGACTTGGAAGTCATAGTTTTTGAGAGATGAAAGCTTTGAAATTTAACAGAGCAAAGATAATGAAGATGGTAAAACAGTGAAAATGGGACTAATTTATAGTAAAGGAACAAAAGATGCTTCGATACCTAGGAGAATACGAAAGGATAATGTAATGGTTAAAGACGACGATGATGTCATCCACATTAATTGAAGAGGTTGCTTTTTGGAGCAAGTGGGAGCGCCGTTCTAGGAGAAAAACAACCGATGTGGCGAATCAGAGAAAGACACGTGTCCCACGATCTCTGGCAAAAACCGTTCAGTTTCTGGGAACTTTTTCAGTCTGGATGAAGTCGTTACACAATTTGAAATCTGTCCGGACTTAGTTATGAGTGCATACGGACTATTTTTTAGGTCTTGGCAAAGGCCTTCAAACACAACCTAAAAAAGGGGCTACTGATGAGTCCGGGTTTTATCACCACTCTTTATGAGAACCAGACAGGGGCAATTCGGACAAGATCCACCCACTAAACCATCCGAACTGAACTAATGTATTAAAAACTTAATCACTTCATGACTAAGCTAATTACCTACCTACTTAAAAACTAATGCGTCTTTGAACTCGACCCGAATCCATAATCATGACCCGAAAGCCCATGTGGCCCAAGGTTAAGGGTATAAATACCCAACCACTTTCATTTAATGAGGGTAATGAAAATTAAATACAACCAGGTAGCTCAAATCTCTCACTACAATCTACTAAACATTATATCCTTGAAATACCACAAAACTTTAGACAAAGTTACCCTCACTCAAAATTAATCCACACCAATACTCAGGGTACTCTGCGTGAATTTGGGTGATCAGTCCTGCTCGGGTAGTAGCATCCCGAGCATTAAGCTTGTCCATACATTTTGCTGTATAATTATTCACAGATGCTTCTTTCTCTGCTTCTATCTTCTGAGGAAATCCTGCAATAGTCTTTAACAGATTTTTCTTTTCCTCTACAATAAACTCGAAGACGGCAAGACAATCCTTAAATCACTTTGTTGCAATTTGGTGAGCTTTTTTGAGTTCGGTAAGGAGTCTTTCTTGAGTACCGGTTTTATTTTGGTAAATATCCCTTTCTTCCTGACAGCATTTTTCGAGGACAAGGACATAGTTTTCCGAGGCAGACAATTTTTCAAAAATGGCATCAGCCTGTCCTTCTAGAGTGGAGTGTTGTTTCTTTATCTCTTCAAGTTGTGCAAAAACAAGGGAAGCTTTGAACTTGTACTGGTTTTTTCGGTCTTCCAGATGTTTCATTTTTATTCCCATGTTGACAGAGGCATGAAGTAGGTTCCGAACACTTAGAGAAAATTCATCGCCCTAAGGAATTTCGAAGGAACTAGTAGGAGAACCTATTGTTGTGGAGTCAAAATGCGAAGACTCACTAGTTAAAATGATGGGATCAACGGTTTGTGGAGGATCGCTTCGAGGAATTGGGAGCGGTGCTAATCTTGGGAGATCATCATTTGAAGATGGACTTGAAGATAAGGTGAGTGGAGAGTTGGGCATTTGACCTGAATTTCCTTTATCTTCACCTTCATATTTAGTTGCATCAATTTGGACTCTAGTGCCCTCGGAGATTTCCTGGATATCACCTTGTGCTCTAGTATCCTCTATTATTTCCTAGATGGGCTCTAAAGTAGCTTTCTTCTTGGTCTTTTTTTCTTGGTTTCTTTTTTCTTGATGGGATTGACAATTTTTCGTGGAGTGGAAATTGAGATGGGTGTTACAGTATTTGATAAAGAGATTGGCTCTTGGTTAGCAGCTAATCCTTCGGAGTCTGATTGAAGATCTTTGATCGATATTTCTTCTTCAGAATCATCCAAGTGACTTTTGGCTCGGGAGAGCTTCGGAAGATAAAGGAGTCTGTCGAGGGGGTTTAGCCTCCAAAGTCGACTATTGGCCAAGTTATTGTTCATAAAACAGAGGTGGAATTTGTTTTCCCAGTTTTCCTTGGCCCATTCACTATGTTTGGTGAAAACTGTGGTGGCACTTTCTACATAGTCAGCATAGGGCTTAGAAATCTCAGTCACAGCTGTGCAAAAATTTGAACAGTAAGTTATTAAACTATTATTCGAGGAAGATAAAGGTAAGAGTTAAAAAGACTTACATCTGTTAGTCCATAAAAGAGACAGCTTGTGTGGATTCGAGGGGGTCAACTCAGAGCCTGTCTCCCAATGTCCGGAGAAAAAGAGGAATTGTTGCCTTTATTTTATATCAGCCTCCAGTAAGTCCTTCACTACTTTTTGTCCTCGACCAAAGGTCAGTAAGTAAAATGGGAAAAACAGATTCTTTGCCAAGCCAGATAATCCGATGAGCTCTTCTAAGGAAATTTTGTTGCCAGAAATCCTTGAAGCCATAATATATGCCATGAGTGTGAACCACATGTTTGAACCAGCTTGTGAGGGGTAAAGATCGATTTTGGCAAAGTATTCAATAAAGAATGGATCTAAGTGATACCTCAACCCCCAATTCATGATCTCTGGATAGACAACTAACTCATTATTCTTAATAGATAAAAGAGTCTCACCGTACGAGGGGAATCTGATGGTAATATACGATGGGATGCACCATCGAGTCCTTAGCATGGTTTCTTCCGAATACAAGCAATATTTGTAGGAGATATGATGGAGTGCAACTAGGTGCTTGTTCTCGATTCCTCGAATGTTACTGCCCACAATGGCATCAAGTTCCAAAGGAAGAGTGATATCACCCTTTGATTTTGGGGTAATTCTCCAAGCTTGCTCTTCGGAAATTGCTAGGGTGGTTGTAGATATTTGACTAGAAGAGGCCAAGGAAGGACCATCGGATTTACTCTTCTCAGCAATAGGAATTTGTTGTGTCTCAGACTTAGGATTTTCTGAAGCGATCATTTTCCCTTTATTTTCCAAGGTTTTGTTTCGAAATGATTGTACATCTTCGTCAGTAATGGTAGTTCTTAAGGGGAAGAATCGAGGACTTCTTTGCACTGTCATCGAATGGGTGGCTGGAAGGTTTAATCCAGAGATGTTAGTTTTCAGAGAAGGGTTGTCAGTTACTGGATTTAAATTTGGATCGGGGGTTTTTCAGAAGGAGTTTCTCTAGCACGATTGAGTTCTTGAGAGTTTCTTTTGTCTTCGTGATGCATTTTCCTTTTTCTAGAAGAATTCTTGTGTTGTTTATCTTTACCCATATATTCGAGGGGTTTGAGATCGGAACGTTAGTTTAAGCAAGAGATTTCTAAGGGTATGATGGCAGAGAAGTTTTCCGACGGGTTCAGAAACCATAGAAAGTGGTAACCGGAGGTTGGGGTTGAGGCTCAACGTAGGTACCAGCAGCAAATTTCTCTTCGAATTTTTGGCTAATGAACAACCACTCCGGAATTCGACGAGGTTTGGGGAGCATAAGCCAGCTTTCTCTCTCTAGAAAGTTTAGAACAGAGGGTTTGGTTTGTAAATGAAAAGGGCAAGTATTTATAGAAGCATATAGGCTTTTAAAGAGAGAAAGACATGGGGATATTTTCCTTTGCTTGCCTAGGGGTGTTATAGGTAACATAGGTACATTTTTATCGAATCGAGAACTGAGGAAGAATGTGAAGAGGAAATCAAATGATGAAAACCTTGGGAAGTGTAATAAGATCCCTAAAAAATATTTGGTGACAAAGAATTTCGACTAATGACGTTATTAATAAAAAGGCGGGAGATTGCTGACTGGGATATAAGAGCTGACACTGAAAAGTTCGATGAGCTTAATCCTTGCAATTAATTAGCCAAGACTGGAGGGCTATTGATAATTGTATTGATACGATTATTTTTGAAGAAGACTCTTTGAAGGTTCCAAAATGTCCACATGATTGTTTCCGATGAGATTTTTTGAGGAGTTAGAAATTACATGTTTTGGGTTATGTTCTAGTTTTTGCTAAGAAATTGCAAGGATTGGGGGGCTACTGGTCAGTGTCGTCGAGGAGGTAAAATGTTGCAAAAAATAATTTTTTAGAATATTTGATAAGAATGGGCAAAATTATCCTGTAGGATAATCTTCGAATAATATTTTCTCATCAGAAAGAAATTTACGAGGAAATGTTTTTCGAGGAGAATCCGCAGACGAGGAAGTGTTTTTCGAGGAGAATTCGAAGATAAGAAGAAATTTGAAGACTTCATCGCAGTCCTAATAACAAATATTTTTACAAGGACTGGGGGGCTACTAATAAGGGAGGATAAAAGATATAAGGGGAAATTGGAAAGAAGTATTTTTATTGGGGAAAGATTGTAAAATGTATTATGAAAGTACTAATTATGAATAAGTGGTAAAATATAGGGACTAGGTGTGTAATAGTTAAGAATTTAAGCGTATGGGCCCCGTTATTGTACTATAAAAGGACCCCACACGAGTTGAGAAGTTTGGTTGAATAATATAATACTATTTTCTCTCACTACTTTTAGTAGCACTTTCTTTCTTAAAAAAGCGTCCTTATAAAGAATTGATTATAACAGTTTAGTCCCTCGGATATTCGTTTTACACAAAATTACCCTCGAGCAAACTCTTAATTCATCACTTAGGACCAGATTGGTCTAGAAGGGTGAGTTTTTTTGCGCTGAATTCTGAACATTAAAGAAAGAGGGGGATCAGCAGATTCGAAAGGCCTCTTTTAAGGAAACTTGCCTCAATAGTCGAATATTTGAACAATGAGTCTAGGCCATTCATCTTTGTTTAAAAGCCCATAAGATTTTCTAGGCTCTCTTCTCACTTCAACTTTTTCTAAGATAAATAACTAATCGTCTAGGATGTTTCGATACGAAACATGCAACTCGAAAGATGATGTATAACATCAAAAAGACAGAAGGCTCATATTATTGTTAAAAAAGTTTTGTGGTTGTTATTGGACTGAAAACTGGAGATTGCGGTGGCTGAAACTGGGAACTTCTCTCTATCTCTATAAATTGCATTGAATGAAGTAATAATGAGAGGGGTTGTATTTATATTAGAAAATGGTGAAGGCCAACATATATATTTTTCTGAGGCACAATGGATTCCTGCTTGAGGCAGTGGAAAGATCGCTCACAACAGATACTAACATGGGGAACTGGAACTGTTTCAGAAAAACTATTACGCTTCACCACTCAAAACGTAGATCGTGTGTTGAATATTTCCATGGCACGTGTACAAATGCAAAAGATTAACGATCACCAAAAAGATAATGGTTTGAAGCAAGACTATCCAACCATAAGTTATTCGATCAACTAATGATAACTAAAATACATAGAGCGATAATGGTTATAAGAAAATTTATCCAACCATAAACTATTCTCATCAATTAATGATGGCTAGAATCTGAAACGCATGATTGGTTACATCCAAATAAGTTACATAATCAGTCAAGATTATTCAACCAAAGGTTATTCAGATCGACCAATGTTGCTGAAAATACGAAGTATATGTATGATTAAATCTGAAGCAATTTTAGAATTAGTCATTTTAAAGAACCTTTCGCAAAAACTAAAGGGCTATCGATAAAGACCGAATTACCCGACTGACGACGAGCCGATAAGCTATGGGATTAAACCTAAAATAGTTCCAAAATTAATTTATCCAAACCATAGACTATTCTGATCAATTAATGATGGCTAGAATCTGAAACGCATGATTGGTTACATCCAAATAAGTTCCATAATCAGTCAAGACTATTCAACCAAAAGTTTTTCAGATTTACCAATGTTGCTGAAAATACAAAGTATATATATGATTAAATCTGAAGCAATTTTAGAGTTAGTTATTTTAAAGAACATTTCACAAAAATTAAAGAGCTACCGATAAAAACCGAATTACCGACTGACGACAAACTCATAAGTTTATGGGATTAAACCTAAAATAGTTCCAAAATTAGTCCCTCAGAAAACCTTTCAGAATAACTGAAAAGCTACAAATAAAAAACGAATTATTCAACCGAAAAAATCAGATGGACAAACTATTTTCCCTCTTTACATTATAATAAAGTTCAATCACTTTGCCCCCAAGGGGGTAGCCGAGTTGGTTGAGTATGACCTTCTTATGACCATAAGGTCATGAGTTCGAGTCCCTTCACTTTGTGTGGTTTATCTTTTGGTATTGGTTTGCAGACTATCGCTAAATAGTTTTAAATTACCATAAGTTTACGATATTGACAATTATTAAATCATTACTAATAATATTTGACGTTGAAGTTCTGTATATAGAAGAGGATAGTTTTGGCTTTTACAAAAATTCTATCATTATTATTACAATTTCTGAAATCAAGCTAGTTTTGTCCTATACAGAAGAGGATAGTTTTGGCTTTTACACCTACGAAAAGTTGAACTATCATTATTATCTTTACAGTGAATATCAAATAGTTAAGTTTTGATGTTAAGAAAATAAGATTATAGTTTTAATATTATTTTATATTAAAAAGAAAAAATTGAAAACTACGATTTTAAAATTTTAAAATTATATATATAATTGATTAAAAATAGTGTTAAGCTTAAAAAACTTTTTTTTTAAACTAAAATGAGATATTTATTAAAATAAAGAAAGTTTAAACAGACCAAATGACCAATACAGACGCGGGAAATTGAAAAGACCAAGGGCCCTATACAAACCCTAAAGCCCATATCAAAACCCTAACTTAATACATGATAATAAAGCTATAATAAGAACTTCATTGAGCGGCCACCATTAAAACAAACACCTTTAACACCCAAAGAGCACAAAATCAACGACAACAAGGAAGAGCTGTTTCAGCAACAAAGACTTCATCATCAAGGTCAATGTGAAAGTCATCAAGGCAGACTTCATTATCAAGCCAACCAACAGCATCACCAACTTAGCATTCTTAAGCCACAAAAGAAACAACAGCAAGCACCAACTTCTCAGAATCAAGATACAAACTTCAGACACAAACCAAACAATCAAACCAGCACCAGCGCTACTATCACAAGGACTCTCAGCAACAAAAAGCAACAGCATCAAGGTAAAAAGAACAAGTCATTACACAAAACATTGCAAGCATAACAAGTCATATATCAAACAGTTATGTAACCAAGATTTAACGCTTCTAGAATAATATTTGCTTTTAAACCGATAGGAATAGAGTTAACAGATATATTCAAAGTTGATTTCTGACACATAGTGTAATGAGCAAGCCAGTCAGCAGCATGATTTTGCTCTCTAAAAACATGAGCAATAGTCATGCTGCTGAGGAGCAAATTACGAATGCAGTGAATAACAGGCTTAATAAACCAAGCTAAAACAAGAGACCTATTAGTAACCCAATTAATGACAGTTAAAGAATCAGATTCTATGTCCACACAAGTCCAGTTATTCACCTTGCAAAGCAGCAGACCATCTAATATTACATGAATCTCAGCAAGTAATGGTGTTAACTTACCATACAAGTAGCTCTGACCTTTAACCATACTACCATTGCTATCCCGAATTATGACAGCACTGGCCTCTCCATTCTTTAAACAAGAGGCATCCACATTCATCTTAAGCCTACCAGAAGGAGGCATGACCCACTTAACATACACAGGTCTATTAGCAAGACTAACATGATTACAACAACCTAGACTAGAAGCAGCTTTAGGATAAGAACTCCAGTTAGATTTGCTAATCACTTTATTCTTGTCAAAATTCTGAATGATTGAAATAATATGGTTAATAACAGCAGTATTAGAAGTTTTAATGCCTTTGATCTTAAGCTGGTTTCTTGCTTTCCAAATACTGTGAAGAATAAGAGAGGGAATGATACTTCTGACCTGGACTTTAGAAGCTCGAGCACCTTGCCATATCTTAGAAATAACCTTAATGCTCATCTGTCTATTCATGTAAATTCTAAAAATTACAGCAAAATGAATCCAGATTGACTAAGCAAAATCACAAGAAACAAAAAGATGACCAATAGTTTCAGAATCCTCACAGAACAAGCATTTAGAAGCCAAAACAACACCCCTCTTTTGAAGAACAGAATCAACAGCAACATAATTTTTAAGAATCTTCCAGTGAAAGAAAGAACTTTTACTAGGAGTTAATGAATTCCAAATGCTTTTATAAACAGAATCAGTATCAAACTTTCTCCTAACACCCTCCCAAGTATCCTTAAGGCTGAACTTACCATTCTTAGCAAGGGACCAAACCATAACATCAAGACTACTATCATTAATACTAATACAACTAATACTATTAATAACATCAGGACTAATAAAGCTTTCAACAGAAGATAAATCCCACGAGCTATTAGACCAATAAGTGCTAACCTTTTCAGGAGAGAACCACAAGTTATTATCATTGTAATTAAAAGTAATAAAAGGACCAGAACCCGTCCAGTTATCCAACCAAAAATCAACCATACCATTACCAATCTTCCACTTGATGAAACATTCAGCTTTATCACGAACACTAATCATTCTCTTCCAGACTAAAGAACCAGCCTTCAAGGGACTAACTTGCAAAGGATGATGCTTACTGCAATAGATACTATGCATAACATTAGCCCAAAAAGTATTATTCTCCCTAAAAGCAGCCCAAATATTGAAAGAGATAGCAGTTTGCACATCATCCATATTCCTCACATTCAGACCACCCTCACTATAACTCTTGCACAGATTAGACCAGCTACACCAATGAACCTTTTTACCATAATCAGAAGAACCCCAAACAAACTTATTCAGCATGATTTCTAACTTATAAATGATACATTTGGGAAGCACATTAGATTGCATCCAATAAAGGATAATACTAGAAAGAACTGCTTTCACCAGCATAAGCCTACCTGCAAAAGAAAGCTTAGCAATACTCCATTCCTCAATTTTACTACTGACCTTACAAATGAGCTTGTTGAAGTTACTGCATCTATTGTTAGTGCTAATTGTAACACCAAGATAGTCTGTAGGCAACTGACTAGAAGAGAAACCAGATTGATTAACAACAATGTCAATCTTATTAACATCAATACCTTTAGCCATTAACACTTTAGTTTTCTCCTTATTCACAACCTGGCCAGAAAGATACTGATACTTGTCCAAAAAACTACAAAGCTTATTAACAGTTGTATCTTTGCAATTCAAGAAAAGCAGAATATCATCAGCAAAGGCTAAGCTATTCACACAGATACTACTTCTACATTTATACTTCATGCTCTTGTTATTAAGAATCAAAGCATTAAAACCCCTAATGAACAACTCTTCAGCAATAATAAAAAGAAAAGGTGAGATAGGATCACCTTGACGCAGACCTTTAGTAGTGTTAAAATAACCAAAGCTCTCACCATTCACAAGGATAGAAATATTCACAAACTGGATCATTTTCTTAATAAGACAAATGAATCTAGATGAAAAACCAAATTTATCTAGAACTTTAAAAATAAAATCATGCTTGAGCTTGTCAAACGCCTTAGACATATCAAGCTGAACAACCATATTATATGCTTAACTTTCCTATTTAAGTCACAAATGAACTCCTTGCAAATCAGAATATTATCATTGATATTTCTGCCAGGAACAAACCCTCCCTGGTTAGGAGAGATCAAACTAGGCAGAAACAAAGCCATCCTAGAAACAATTATCTTGGACATAATTCTATTAATCACATAGCAAAGACTAATAGGCCGATAATCTTTCCAAGTTATAGGATTATTCATCTTAGGCAGCAAACAAACACCAGTAGAAAAAATACCTTTAGGAATACATCTACCATTTAAGAAATCATTCATAGCATTTAACATATCTACTTTAATAATGTGCCAACAATGATTATAGAAATTAACAGTAAAACCATCCATACCAGGAGCACTAGACGTATTCATAGACTTGATGATATTTCTTAGCTCACTATCATCAATAGGCTTAAGAATGCTCTTGTTAATATCATCAGTAACAAGTCTAGGAATATAGTTAAAAATATCATCATTCAGCCTATTAACATCATCCATATGAGAATTAGTAAGAGCATTTTGAAAGAAAGAAACAGCAGAAAGACCAATCTCAGAGGATTCAGAAAGCCAAACCTCACCACATCTGATACCTTTAATACTATTGCGCCTTCTCTTCTTTTGCACAAAGCTATGGTAAAAGCTAGTATTTATGTCCCCCTCAATCAACCATTTGCTATAGCATTGCTGCTTCCAATAAAGCTCCTCCATTCTGTGAGCTTTAATAAGAAGAGCATTAGCCTTAAGAAGCTCAGACTTGGACTCAGCAGACTGACAATTCTGATGCTGTAACTCTTTTTGTAAAACCATGTCTTCCATGCTTTGCACCTTGCTAAAGATATTACCAACCACCTCCTTATTCCACAACTTTAATCCCTTCTTCAATCTTTTCAACTTATTCCAGAACATGAATAAAGGATCACCAATCATATCACCTCTCCAATTTTCTTCAACAAAAGAAAGAAAAGTTTCTTCTAACAACCACATTTCCTGAAACTTAAAACCAGCTTTGCCTTTCATAGCATTATTAGCAAAAGAAATAACCATGGGCATATGATCAGATCCCGTTCTAGCAAGATGGTAAACTTTAGTAGTGTTAAACATGCTGATCCATTTATTATTAGTAAAAACCCGGTCCAATCTCTTCCATTTAGATCCATTAGACCAAGTAAACTTGGAACCAATGTAACCAGCATCCTCAATATCACAAGTGCTAATCATGTCATTAAAATCATTAGTGCTATTCAAAAAAAAAGAACTACAGCCCAACTGATCATCAATAGAGCAAACAGCATTGAAATCACCACAGATTAACCAACCTAATTCAGTAACAGCAATACTCTTAAGAAAATTCCACAACTCAACTCTATTGACTCTTTGACATTTAGCATAAACAATAGAGATTATAACATGCTGACTGTCATTTAATAAACTATCTTTAATGTTAAGGCATTGATTCATATCGTTCAAAATTTCAACAGAAACATCATATTTCCAGAAAATCCAAATTTTGTTACTAACATTAAAAGCAAAGTTATCATAACCTATCTTAGCAGCAACATTAGCAATATTATCACAATTCACTAAAGGCTCTTGAATTGCAATTAACTTAGCTTTATTTTTAATAGCAAGATACTTGAGCCTACGAACAGAAGCTTTGTCCTTGATACCACGAATATTCCAATTTATAAAACTAATCATTTAAAGAGTTTAAAGTTTTAGATTTACTTGAAATGTTGAACTGTAAAGCCTCAATCGTCTTGCTTCTAGTAATTCTCTTGCCTTTAGCTATCTTGATTTTTTTGTCAAGAATTTCCTTAAAACTAGATTCACCCTCCCCTTCACCTTCACTCTTATTCTGATTACTACACCTACTCCTTTGTTCATCCTCCTCTTCTATAACATCCTTCTTCTGTTCAGCATCCATCTGATCATCCTTATCCTTCTGCTTATTAGCTTTGAGTAAAACATGTTGAACATTAGCTTCCTTATTCTGAACAGCCTCCTTATTCTAAACAACCTCTTTATTCTGCTGAAGCTTACCCTCAGATCTCTTACTACTCTCCATATCATTCTGACTTCCATGATAAAAACTCAGGAGAGTTAGACACCCATTTCTTAGTAGGAGAATGTTGCAAACTTCTCGACTTAACATTAGGGGACTCTTCATCATCAGAAACCATATTAACATAACCATTATTATTTGTTAACCCCAGATGCAATGTTTCAATGACCTCAATTATCTCTCCTTGTTCAGGAGCCTTACCGCCTTCAACAACATTCCCAAGCACAATCTTTTCATCTTTCTTCACCCATTGCTTAGTTATGATAGACTGGATCTTATTAGTTGTAAAACCCTCAACATTTTCTTGATTCTTGGCAACCTTCTTACAACCCTCCATACTATGGCCTAGATGATAGCACTTTTCACAGTATACTGGCATATTTGTGTGCATTATCTTGATCCAAAAACCAAAATTCTCGCCAAATCCAATCCAGACATCTGATGGAGGCTTATTAGTAACATCAATCTCGACCAAGGCAGAACATTGTGAAAACAATCTGTTTTCATCAGGAACTTTCACCACTAAAACTTCACCCAACATCGAAGCCACAGATTTAACCACACTTTCATCATAAAGAACTTCTGGAATACCAAACTTAACCCAGACCGGAGCCACAGATGATTCTTTTGACAAATCATTAGACCATTTCAAAAGACGCATAACTGAAGAATCCATAGTCCAAACAGCTCTATGGAATAACTTAGCATAATCACACTTAGCATTAAACTCAAATATGGCATGTCTTGCGTCCTATACTCTAAATCTAAAAGGTTCCCTGAATTTGAAAGAATCAAGAAACTTACTCAGAACAACTCTTTTCGGCACTCTATGAGTGAATTTTCCAACAAGTGAGTGCTTCGATTTGGATTTCAGTTTCTCAAGCGTTCCTTTATCGAATTGAATCGATAAATGATCATTCTTAAATTCCTTCCATTCTGGCTCAAACTGATCTTTCTCTTGCTTTAAAATACTTTTCTTTAAAACTTCAGCATAAGAGTTTGACTTACTTCTCATATGATCCTTACCAGATTCTTGATGAAGAGATGGAAACTCTTCTACATTAAGAACATTAAACGCCATATCTGGACACAAAAAGATACTCTGTTTTAATAAAAAAACAGAGACCAAAAAGAATACACCGAAACGCCTTACTAAAGATCACCCTAAACTCTGAAGAACAGAGAAATGAGAGAGAAGGAAGAAAACAAATGGAATATTAAACGGAATAGAACCGACGATTAAATCGGAAAGGGAGCGCCGATCTTGGAGCCCATTCTTGGAGCGAAATTTTGAGCTCTTGTCCTTCAAACTTCTCCAGACAATATTTTGTTAAGCTTAAAAAACTTGCTTTTGTTAAAAAGAATAATTTTTTTTAATTTCAAACAAAAACAATAAATTATATCATTGATTATTTTTTATAATAGAATTTAATTTTTATTGACTTATTCTTTATAAAAAAAACTTGTTTTTATAAAAATAACAACAAATCGAAATATATTATTTGTAAACGACATTTAAAAAAAATATATAACAAAATCAAATTTAATATTTATATGAGACTAAAATAACATTTTATTATATCAAAAGATATTTTTAAAAAAATTAAAAAAATCAAATCAAATCAATATAAAATATATAATTTAAAAAAAATTAAAATCAAATCAAATTTAAAAAATTAAATTCATATCTTTTAAGTCACTTATATTTTCTAATTTCAGTACTTAAGTCTTTTAAAATCACTTATATTTTCAAATTTTTGTTTACATATCTTATATTTAGTAGAAGGATATTTATATCTATATACAAAAAATAAATTATTTTCAAGAAATAAATATGTATATGATTTAGTGTTTTGAAGACTTAGTTTTGTGTATATTTTATCAAAATGGTGATGCGTGTTAAATTTCAGTCTTGAGGCGTTAAATTTCATTTCGAGATGGTACGTTATTATTGTTGTGAGCTTCTTTCTAAATTTTTTTAAAAGTTTATAATCTAAAACAAGTTTCAAAATTAAAACTTTAGAATCAATCGAAATACCTAAGCTTGATGTTTGACTAGCTATAAAACAAAAAGAAAATTAGTGTAGAATTTTTTCAATCAAAAGATAAAATGAAAAAATAGAGTTTATACTGAAATTTTTATATTCGCCGGCGCGATAAAAAAAACTTAACAAAAAGATAAAATTAAAAAAAAATTGATAAAAAAAAAGGAAAAAAAAGCAAAAAATAATACAACAAATCTTTAATAAAAATCTGGAAAAAATAAATCAATCCGCTATAAATTTATATCAAAAAATAAATAAATTATTAAGATCAAATAAAATTATAAATTAAATTTTCTATTTAGAAAACCAGACAAGTAGAGAAAAAATTGTATTAGAAACCAGCTGCTAGAAAAATATTATGAAACTCAAAGACTCCTAAACAGATTATTTATAAAAAAAAATAAAATATTCAAATTGTCTCGTCACGCAGCTCAACGTAGCGACACAATGGTTATTCAATATTAGTGATACGTGTGTATATGAGAATGACTAGAATGTATCACCTTGTGCTATAATGAATTGCACACTATAAAAAAGCGTGTCGCATATAGCACATGTTACAAAAAGCGTGTCGCAGTGCAACACCAAATCCAATAGGTAATAACAGTAAAACATTACATATCAACATGCAACAATAGTAATTTGTCTCCTTAGACCACAAGGTTCCGCTGCTTTTCCCGACACTTAAATACTTTTTTCATAAAAAAAATTAACATGTATTGTTGCTGATTTACTATATAGTTCTCTATCATTGGTTGCTGATTTATTATACGGTCCTCCCTTGCAAGATTTTACGTGTATTGTTGCTGATTTTTTATATAGTTTTCTACTATCGCTCATTTACTATATAGTCTTGGTTTTCAGATTTTAGGTGTATTGTTGCTGATTTAATTGCTGATTTTCTATATAGTTCTTCTTTCGAGATTTTAAAATTGTATTAATTGTTGATTTACTTATATAGTCTTTATTATTTAATTATCTATTTAAATTTTGTTTATAATAACTATTAAAAAAGAAACTTATTTATGGGAAATAAAATATATTTTTACAATTTTAAAAGCAAGGATTATATTTATTAAATAACGTGCAACAGTGTAAATTGAGAAAAAGGAGAAACATTTATTAAGTAACGTGCAACAGTGTAAATTGAGAAAAGGAGAAACTCGTAGACGCATTTGTTGATGTTAAATATGAGTTGCAGTGCGGTCGCCCTAGATATCATACTTCTTTCGCTAACGAGGAGGAGTAGCAGTCCTTCAAAAAATCGAAAGTTTTTTTCACGCACTTATTATCTTATAAATTATTTGTGAAATATGTATTAAACTATCCTATATATATTATTCACGTAATATTTTTTATTATCTAGAAAATAAAAAAGATATTTTTAAAAAACATAATTATAACTATTCATAATTTTAAGAAAGATGTTTTAGAATATATTTTAACATTCAATATTGTATTTAAAAATTTTAGTATATTAATATCCAACCAAATTTAGAATAATTAAATTAATGATAAAATAATAGTAATATATTTTTATGAAAATTAAATAATAAATCTGTTGACTTCATTATTTCCGAAGTAATTTTTTTCAATTAACTTTCTACCCACTACTACTCTGTAATTTTAGTTAATAATAGATGAATTTTATAAAAATGAAATAAAAATTAATTTAGTTAATAATTAACAAAATCCAAATTTATAATGTAAGATATTTTATTACCAATATTTTTATATTAAAAACAATAATATATCATTTTATTAAATATAATATTTCAAATGATAAATTACTTATTACAAGTTGAGGATAATTCGTGAGAAAACTCTTTTAGTATATGTTTCGATATACTTAATACATGAGAGATGAAGCGTTATGATGGAAAAAAAGAAAAATATTCTTTGAGAAAATTATGTTCTTCAACAAGAACAGAGTCTGAATTTTTTTGATTTTTGATTCTTCTTTGAATCTTCTCTCTGATTTGCTTTCTTTGCTTGAGAGAATGTCTAACAATCTCAATATTATTTCGTGTGATGACTTTCTTACGCTTAGGAATTCAATGATATCAAACTCAGGGAAACAGGATTTCAAGAACAGAGGGACGAAATCGGAGTTACAGGCTCCAGATTGTAACATTATTTCAAACCCAATTTTTGAAGAGGTAATCAAAGAGAAGGGTGCTGATAGGTCATTGAATTAGAAGGGTTCTTATGCTGACATGTTGAAACCCAATATAACAGAGTTCGTACACTCTAATGTTTCTGTTTCTCTTAAAAGCGAATTTCCTGTTATTACTTTCGATCTTGAAGATAAGGAGCGCTTGTTAAGGATCTCCAAGCATACATTAGTGGCCAAATTTGTGACTGGGAAACCTCCAATGGAAATCTTTAGGAAGTTTTTATCAAAATTTAACTTTAATGGCAGTTTTAGCGTCTCGGTCTGGGATTACAGACATATTTTCGTTGAATTTACGGATTTAGAAGACTTTAAGAGGCTGTGGTAAAAAAACGTATGGGTCTTGGGAACTAAAACGATGAGACTGTTAAAATGGACTCCAAGATTCGATCCAAATCTTAAGTGTCCGTTTACGCCGGTTTGGGTTTCTCTACCAAGCTTGCCGGAATTCTTGTTTAATAGGTCTACTATTATGGAGATATCGAAGGTTCTGGGAACTCTTCTGAAGGTTTGGGTGCCTTCTACCAACAGGGCTCGTCAGAATTGTTGTAGATTTTGGGTTGAATTGGACATTTCGAAACCTTTAGTTCATAAGATCCAAATTAAGTTTGGTGAATCTAATGGTTATTGGCTTCATCTTGTTTATTTTAATATCCCTCTTTATTGTAGTCATTGTGCGCATATTGGCCATTCTAATGAAAATTGTAAGAAACTGTTGGCTCCAGGAAAAGGTTCTAGGCAAAATCTGGTGAATGAGCAGGTTAAAGATGATTCAGAGGTACCAGATCAAGTTTCTTGTTCTTTAAATCAAAATCAGGTGAATTGTCATAGCAATCCTCAGATATTAATAATTGTTGTGATCAATCGGTTCAAGAACTTCCTGTGAAGAGTCGTGTGCCTGGTATGTTCTTAAAATCTATTGTTGTTGATAAAGTGGTTACTGATTCTGTTCAAAATATTGTGGAGCTTGGTAATCATAGTTCTAGAATTCAAGAAGCTGATTCAGTTCAAAATGTTGTTAATGTTGTAAATGGTGCTTCTACTGACAAAGTTAATGAAGAAGAGTTGATAGATGCTTTAAAAACTTTAGAAAGAAAGAACATGTTTGAATCTTTAAGTG
The DNA here is from genome assembly GCA_036936605.1 of Limnanthes douglasii subsp. nivea. NCBI lineage: Eukaryota > Viridiplantae > Streptophyta > Magnoliopsida > Brassicales > Limnanthaceae > Limnanthes > Limnanthes douglasii. Next base: position 221,801,543 of record JAUPFV010000001.1, read on the forward strand.
AAGAAACACATGATTCTCCGATTCACGATGGAAGTCTTGGGAGTTCTCCTGTGAAGGGAAACTTTGAAGAAGTTAAACTGAAAAGGCAGGAAACTAAGAAGTCTAAGAAAATTACAAATATTTGGAATACGAAAGGTCCTGTGTCTTCTAAGATTATGAAGATAAAAGGGGCTCATAAAACCTCTTCTGATTCATGACAATTACGATGTTAAATTGGAATGCAAGAGGGATTGCAAATAAAGAAACTATTCAAAGGTTGAAATCTATGGTTATATCTTTAATGGTCAGTTTTGTAGCTGTTCAGGAACCGTTTGTTAAGTCTGATAAGATGGATTGGTTAGCTAAGAAGCTGAAGTTGAATGGGTGTTGCTGTAATCTGAGTAATAAAATATGGGTTTTTTGGCATCAGTATTATAAGGTTGAGATGGTGTTTGATAGTGAGCAGTTGTTGCATCTTAAAGTTGCTCATCCATCTATGAATAAAGTCTTCTATGTGTCTGTTATTTATGCCAAATGCAAGAGATATCAGAGGTCTGTGCTTTGGGATGAAATTAGAGCTCTGAATGTGTCTTCTCAGGAGTGGATTTTGTTTGGAGACTTCAATATTATAGCTAACATTCAAGAGTAGGTTGCCTGTTCTACTATTAATCAGAGAGGTATGGATGAGTTTAATGATCTTATAATGGATTGTAATTTGTTGGATGCTGGTTTTACTGGTTGTCCTTATACTTGGTCTAATGGACATAAATGGAGGAGGTTGGATCGTGTATTGTATAATCCTGCTTGGTTAGATTTCTTTTACTACACTTCTGTCTCTCACCTGGCTAGAAGTTGCTCAGATCATTGCCCTATTGTTATTAAAGTCTCTTCAAATCTTGAAAGAACTAAATCATCTTTTAAGTTCTTGAACATATGGACTACTCATCCTCACTTCTTGCAGAAGGTTAAAGACAGTTGGTCTGAAAATTCTAATGTTGAGTTAAGTAACCCTATCATGGCTTTCTGGATTAAGCAACAACGTTTGAAGGCAGAGTTGAAGGTTTGGAACAAGAGTGTTTTTGGGAATATTTTTGACACTATTAAGCAGTCTGATGAGAATATTATTAGTAAAGAAACTTTGCTTCTTAATGAGTTTAATGAGGTTAACAAGTTGGCTTTGGAGAAGGCTAGGCAGGATCATTTGTTATTGCTTGATAGAGAGGAGATGTATTGGAGACAGAAGGCCCATGCTTCTTGGTTGAAAGATTCGGATAGGAACACGGCTGCATATCATAGCTTTGTGAAGAAGAAGGTTAAGAAGAATAGAATTGATAGAATAAAGGCTGATGATATTTGGTTAACTGTCAAGAAAGAGATTGGAGATTCTGCTGTTGATTATTTTAAAGGTTTGCTTGCTCCTGATACTAGTATTGTGTCTGAGAATGATCTGTGGAGTGTTATTCCTTCTCTAGTTACTGATGAAGACAATAATTGCTTGGCTAGTATTCCTGAGGATGATGAGATCTATGGGGTGGTTAAGGACTTAAATTCTGAGTCTGCTTCTGGATCAGATGGCTTCAATGGAGAGTTTTACAAGAAGTGTTGGAGTATTGTGGGGAGTGATCTTTGCAAAGCTGTCAAGGGGTTGTTTAATGGGTATAAGCTTCCTAAAGGGGTTAAGGCTACTTTGATTTGTTTAATTCCTAAGCTTGACAACCCGAACAAGTGGAAGGACTTTCGTCCTATCAGTCTTACCACTGTGTTTTCAAGGATTGTGGGGAAGATTGTTAATAATAGATTTTCTAAGATTCTGCCTAAGCTTGTTTCTGAAGAGCAGGGAGGGTTTGTTAAAGAGAGGAGTATTCAGGATTCGATTCTTCTTGTTCATGAATTGTGCTTTGATATTAACAGCAATAGGAGAAGTGGTAATGTTATCATTAAGACAGATATGACTAAAGCTTTTGATAAGCTTAATCATAGCTTTCTCCTCAGTATCCTTAAGTTCTTTGGTTTTAGAGATACTGTCATTGATCTTATTCACAGTTGTATTAATGATGTGTTCTCTTCTATCTTGGTTAATGGGGAGGTAAGTGGTTACTTTGCTAATTCTCAAGGCCTTAGACAGGGGGATCCCCTCTCCCCTAGTCTTTTTATTTTGGCTAAGGAGTACCTTATTAGAAGTATTAAGCTCAAGTCTAATGATTATCCTATGGTTAGATACAAGTCTAGAAGTAATCTGAATATTGCTTGTTTAGCCTTTGCTGATGACTTTATGGTCTTTACTAATGCTGAAGCTAGTGCAATGGGTGTTATTAAAGATGTCCTGGATCATTACCAGTCTGTCTCTGGTCAAGAAATCAACAATGCTAAATCCAAACTTATTGTTTCAAGCAAGATTAGTTCTCAGCAAATAAAATTTATTGAAGACATGTGGAAGATAAAACATACTTGTTTGCCTTTCAATTATCTGGGAACTACAATTGCTAATAATACAAGAATTGCTAACTTTGAATCTCTAATTTCCAAAGTCAGGAGCAGGATCATGGAATGGGACAAGCTGCATCTTTCGTTTGCTGGGCGTTTGCTGCTGATTCAGTCAGTTCTGATGGCTTTTCCCACTTACTATCTGCAGCATATATCTTTGCCAGCTGGTATCATTAATAGGCTGGAGATCCTTTTTAATAAATTCCCGTGGGGAAGAAAAGATGACAAAAAAAACTATCAGTTGGACTAGATGGGATAAGCTCTGTAAACCCCTTAAAGAAGGTGGCCTTAATCTTAAAAAACTAAAAGATGTGCAGTATGCTTATTCTATGAAGAACTGGTTTAACTTCAGGAAGCAGAAATCCCTTTGGGCTAGGTTTATGTTGTCTATCTATTGCAAAGATAACATTCATCCTGTTCTGGTCATATCTCCTCAAAGGAGGTCTAAAACGTGGGCTCGTATTATTGATGTTAGAGAAGAGGATGAGGATTACATTTTTTGGTTGCCTGGTCATGGTAATATGAGTTTCTGGTATGATAGGTGGTGTTCTGAAAGTCCATTTATAAAAGTTACAAGCAATAATGACAGGAGAATTCTGTGGGACAGTATTAACGATCTGGTTAGTGACTTTTGGTTGAATGGTTTGTGGGACTTGGAAAGGCTTAATACAAAGGTTACTTCTACAGAGATTTGCAAGATTAAGGAAGTTACTTTGTCTGATAATAGAGATGTAATGCTCTGGTCCTTATCTCAGAATGGAATTTTTAGTGTTAAAGATACATTGAATCATACTAGATCTAAAGGTAATGTGTCTAGGCTGTATGGTAAGACATGGAATGAGGTAACTCCTAAAAAGTGTTCGTTTTTATTGTGGAGAGTGCTTCATAACTGGGTTCCATCTGATGAAGTTATGCAATCTAAAAACATACAGCTTATTTCAAAATGTGTTCATTGTGACAGCATTGAAACTACTAACCATGCTTTGGTTCACTGTCAGCAAGCCTGGGCTTTTGATGGGAGTAATGCTCCTCCGAAATTAAAGGCAATTGTTTACTTGGAAAATATCAATTTAGGGTATTTGAGGTTAAGAGATCAGGGTTTTTGATTTGGGGCTGGTTATGAAGGCTGGAGGAAGAAGATGATGGTTTCGCGCTTTAGGTCTGAGTTTAATTTTGTGTAATTTTTCCTTAAAAGGCTTATACTTCCGTTTTAATTCAATTTAAGTCCTTTCATTAAAAAAAAGTTGAGGATAACTCTTATAGTTCATCAGCCTAAGATAAGGATCAAGAGCTTCGAATTAAATTTGGGGTCAATATCAATTTAATCTCTCATACCTAATAGTTCTATTAGAAGATAAGAAGGGTCAATATCAATTTAATCTCTCATACCTAATAGTTCTATTAGGAGATAAGAAGAATAGAAAGAAAAAAATAGTGTTTGTGCATTAAAAATGGTCTTTATGAACAAAAACGGGGAACAATAATTACTAAAGTTGCCGTGTTCTCTTCTTAACAAAAAGTAAAACATGTAATTATCATTCATTGCCAGAACTGAATTTCAATCTAGCGGTTAACAATATTGGACTAAAATATTTAAGTTCATAATACTCCATCCAAACATGAATGTTTACTCATTTCAATAAAATCAGTTACTCTCCGTTCCACAATGTAGGTCGTTTACCCCCAAGGGGTAGCCGAGTTGGTTGAGTATGGCATTCTTATGACCAAAAGGTCATGAGTTCAAGTCCCTCTACATACGCTTTCTCGGCTGAGCCTGTCACCTTGTGTGGTTTACCTTCTGGCGTTGGTTTGCAGGCTATCGCGTCAGGCTGAGGGTTTACCCTGTGCGCACTCATTGCACTCTGAGTAGCGGCTGCGGGTTCCCTCCGAAAAAAAACAATGTAGGTCGTTTTAGAAAATAAAAAAATTCCACTTTGTTCATTTGTTAATATCAATGCAAAAATTAATTTATTTTTACCAATTATATTTTATTGTTTGTTTTCTTTTATTAAATTAATAACTTTGAACCAATAAAATTAAATTGCTTCTTATGTTTTATAGAAGAGAAAAATCATCATTGGATTTATTGATTTCTCCTCTAAACTTTAAACGACTTAATGGAGGGAGTACGTATTTTTTATTTCATAAAAACCTTTAGTTATTTCCGATAACATTTTTTATAATAGCATATGATTTTAAGTGAAATTTATTCTATACAAATGCAATTATATCTGATCCAAAAACCATAACAATATTGTTGGATTGAGATATTTTTTTTGAACTATTTCAAAATACAAATTCCATATTTTCCCGAAGAAATGATAAAAAAAGTTATTTATTTAGAAAAACAAAATGATAATTGTATAAATGTAAAAAAAAATATACATTTATTTTACAAAATATAAATATAAAATCTAGGAATTTATGAGGGTAGCTTTCTGTTATTCGTATGGTCCAATTTTAATAGTGGTAGTGAGAAAATATTATTTTAAAAAAATAAGGTAAAATAATGAAAACAGAAGAATATCAAAGAAAAATTAATACAATAACATTTTTAACTTTTAAGAATCGGATATTTTATATTTTGGGTTTTTCTCGTATTTATATGTGTCAGTCATTTACAAATTTTCCAGGGTTAGGGGACTCTTCATCTGGATGGTCTATTTTTATCCTCACATAGTCATCCACAACGTCTACGAACAGGCATGCTTGTTCGAACCCTCGTCCGGATTAGTATTGCGCTTTGTCTTATTTGCTTGATAGTTTGAAACTGGGTGGGTGATAGGTACCACGGATAACCTTGAGTCCAAATTTAGTAAAAATATACATTGTTGGGCTGCTGATATTATTCATGTACAAGTTCCCTACGGTTGTTTTATGTTATCCAAGATTGAAAAATGTGAGAATTTTTGGTGATTGATCCTGACAGGATAATTTATGTCAATTCCCATAAAGTCAATTGACGTAAAATATTATGGGTAGTTAGGTCAATCCCAAGCTAAAATTAGAATGTATAAAAATAAAAAAAATAAAAAAATCTTAGACAAATTATTTTATTAATCGTTGTTACATATTTATTTATAAAATATTTTGTTACAATATAAACGAAATAACAATCAAAATATCTAAACTAATTTAAAGAAAATAATATTTTGTATAATATTTTTATTAGAATTTTTATGTTCTTATATATCATAAGACTATTATTATCTTTTTGTTACAAGTTTTTCCATATACCGTCGTATTATTATATTTCATTAACCAAACATTGTAACTGGTCGTTTTAATCGATTCCAATGGACCCAAAAGTAATATAGAAAATTTACGATGGATTTCAGTATCAGGAATATGAAAAATTACCATATGCGTTATGGTCAATATACACATGTAACTGTGATGATGTTATGAAAGAACTAGCTAGGTAAATTGGTGAAGAGTACAGTTAGAATTATGCTCAGAATCCCACCACTGGTGAATCCCATGAGCTCTTTTGAAATCAGAAAATTTAGCTGAATTAATGGCCATATACGCCGAAGGAAGCAGATGCAACCGCTCTGAATCTTTACCACCCGAGAGCAAACATCTTATTGAGTTTTGCGTTGCTATCCTTTCAATTTTTCCGGCACCAAACTCCTCCATCTTCTTCCTGTGCTCGAAATAGCCAATGTACTCTGCGCAAACTGGATCAGCTGAGTTAACGAAAAGGAAAGGTTTCCACTCTGATAACTTGGTAAATTGTTCATCATCTCTGCACCTTTGATTACGACCCTTTATGGCAACAGCTAGTCCAGCTTTGACCATACTTCCTGTGAACCGGATCCCGTGTTTCAATTTCTGGTTCTTGAGTTTTTCTATAGGGGCCGACAGAAACGGTGGGTTGAAGAGGTAAGTTTCGATAGGATAACCCATTTTGGTCATGTGCTTGCCTGCAAGTAAAGCCACTGCTGACCCCAAAGAATGGCCGGCTAACCATACGTTAGCAGCACCAACAGCCGTCACCATCTCGTGAATACCATGCATTGCTAGTTGAAAACGCGAGCTTTCGTTGAAACTGTTACAAATGCAGTGGAAATTCAGTTTGAAATCCCTTAACCTTGAGTCCCCTTTGCAAATCGTTCCGCGGAAAGCAATTACGTAAATAGGGGCCTTTAGGGGTGGGTTATAGGCCAAGGACTTTAATTCGAAGATGGCACCAAAGATAGAGTTATCGGCGTCGTCTATCAGTTGACGAGTTAACTGGAAACCAAAAAAGTCCCACCATGGTGGAGCTTGAGCTTTAGACCCTGAACGATTCTGCTGGCGGTCACGTTCAAGAGTGTACACTCCCTGAACCAAGCTTGCAGCAACCGATCTACGGTGATGCGAGTTGTTCCTGTGAAAGTGTCATACTCATCAAGTGGCAATTGTATACACAAAAATAGACAACTGCTAAGTTCTACCTAAACAGAATTTTATGTTTTCAAGATTTATAAGAAGCCAGAAAACAAGACTTCTGATGTCTTCAAAACTTTACAGACCTTACCAAACGCTACTTTTCTATCACTTATGTCCAAAATCATTTCTCTAAAACTGAATCTTATAGCTACAGACGCGTACTGACCCGTGGCAAACGTCAATGAGCAATTTAAAACGACGAATATGATTTTACCTTTAACGATTCAATCTAATATTCTTAGTCTCATCATTGGAGCTCGGTTTGAATCTTTTAAAATTTTAACAGAAGAAAGCAAACTCTGCTAAGTTTATAAAAAAGAAAAAGAATCCAACCCCCGAAAGAAAAAAGTTTCATAGTTGTTTGAATACACCACGAGAAATATCGATTCTTATGCCTAAACATGACTAGAAACAAATAAACATAGTACCAGTCAACTTGGGTGATGTGTAAAGGCCCTGAAATATTGAAAATCTCTCTATGAGAGCCGATTATCCCCTCCATTACCGTAATGTTCCCCTCCATGATTATTCTTTTGCAAATGAAATAAGCTACAACGCAGAAGAAGAAATCTATGTAAATTGACTTGATATCAAGCAAGCTTCATCGTTTAGGTCTATACAGGTATGACCACTCATCATATCTCATAAAAACATACACAAGTTGTAGGAAAGCAAACAATGAACACATAAAATAGGTCTTTGTGGAGCGAACCTCATCATACAAAGATTCGATTGGCGAAATCACAGCAATAGTTGCATATACAGATTAGTATAATTCCAAATTCATCTATCAACAACATGCTTACACATTCCAGAATTTTAACCAAAGTAGTGCAAAATCGACGAAATTCTAACCCAAAACGTACCTTTCTGGCTACGAAACAGATATATCGAAATCGATTGACAAAGTCATTGAACTCCTTCACCCATTCTTCTCTTCGGTTGGAGAGAGAGATGTTGTCAGGCTGTAGACAGCCAATGTGAAGATAAACTAATGCAAATTGCAAAAACAAAATGAAGAGATAAGAGTGTAAAATTATTAACAAAAGTCAGAAGCGAAAAGTCAAAAGCCGAAACCGAAACATAAGTTGAACTCTAAAGAAAAGGACAAAAAATGGCTTTTACCGGTCTACTGAGCGCGGTGTAGAGGACGGCGGCGTTGGTTGTTGTTTGAGAAATTTAAAAGCCGTTGGATTTGTGGGATTTGATTCATTGTAAGAATTTAGACGGTCGATTTGACAAGGACGAATATCGATGTATTGATCGGATTATATGGTTTCGTTTCTTGGAAAAACGCGATATCGATAATAATTTACTCTTTAAAATAAATATCTTTTAGTTAGTTTTTTTTTTTCTTTTTCTTTTTTTAATTGGCAAATTATATTAATAAACGAAAACCAGATTCTACAATCAGGGCCCAATCAAGTTAGGCTAGAATAAAAGAAAAGATCCAGTAGGCTTAGTCACAAACAGGCTTGGCCCAATTGGAACACCCAATTCAGAACTAAACCCTAGTCCCAAATCAGAAGACCAATTGAAACCCTAGCTCATTCTACCCTGATTCAACTTCTCTCCTTCTTGAAAAGTCGCCATTTTAGCACAGCCACCCTAGCTTTTCATCTTCCAAACCATTCCGTTGATATTTCTTTGTTTCAACAGTAGCTTCATCAACCTTTTCACACCACCACAAATCATAAACCACAAAACCCTATCCTGGGTCTATGTAGCCCACACCTAAGCTTTCAAGCACTACTATTGCGCGAAGCTGGTTGGGTATGTCCTGGATTGTGAATGAGTGGCTCGATTTTTTGTCAAGAGTCCACTTTGATATGAGATCGGCTACAGAATTTTCCATTCTGGAGATGTAGTCGATCTTCATATCAGGGTGGATTAAGGATCGACAAATCATCTCCTCATCTGTGTTTGTTGCGTATGTGTTGGCATTGAGTCTACTGACAAGAGTCCAACAGTCAGACTCAATGTCAACACATCTCCAGCCTCTTCTGTTGCAAAGGAGTAGTGCCTCAACCAATGCTCTCCTTTCAGCTTGAAGAGGACTGAGTTTTCCAAAGATGAATCCAACTCCTTCAACGCAGTTTCCTCGTTCGTCACGTACAATTAGCCCTCCAGCAGATTCCCCAGTGTAACAGCAAGCAGCATCAACGTTGATCTTTAATCTGCCTACAGTTGGAGCCTTCCACATCCGGTACGTCATTTTCCTAATACTTATAGACATAGCACCAATAGATACTCCTGCATCAATAACATTTCGCCAATGCTTAGTTTTCAATTTCATATCCACAGCCAAAATCAATCTGTTAATTCTGCATATTGCATTGTAGAAATTATCAGTTGGCTTAGCAATCTTACAGTGATTTCTATTGAACCATATTGTCCATAAAATCAATTGTGGAACAATATGATTAATGTGAAATTTACTGTAAGTTGAATTAAACCATGTTAGGAGCATGTGCCTAATTGTCATAAAACGCCTCACTGGAACTTTAAACAGGTTCCCATAGTAATTCCATATTTGCCAGGCATAACTGCAACTGATGAAGAGATGCAGTGTCTCTTCACAGTTGCAGCAGAACTGGCATTTGGACACAATTACTAAATGTTTCTTTTTAAGCTCAATGTCAGTAGGTACAAAGTTCATTAGAATCTTCCAAGTTAAGAAGGAGAACTTGGCTGGTATAAAACTATGCCAGATTTTTTTGAAAATAGAAGAAACATTGTTTTTTACTCTAATGTTTTCCCAAGTAGTTTTTGTACAAAACTTTTTATTTTTTGAAATACTCCACTCAATACAGTCATCCTGCTCATGAGTAAGTGTAATTCCACATACTTGTTGGTATCTATCATGAGACAGAAATGATTTAAGAGATGGATCCCAACTGTTTTGTTTCCAAAAAGTTTTAATCTTAGCTGGAAGATACCATGAACTTGGATCAGTGACAATAGGGCCAGACTGTAACCATGAGTCTCTCCAGAAATCAGCATTGCCACTACCAATTTTCCATTGAATAAACTGATCAGCCTTTTTTCTAACTGAACAAAGGCCTTTCCAAACAATGGAATCATTAGTACCACACTTAGCATATAGAGGGTGTTTATCTTTGCAGTAAGTATTAGTAATTAGGTCAGACCATAGTGAGCCTCCTTTTCTAAACAAGTACCAAAGTTTGTAAGAAAATGTGAGTTGAATGTCAGACAGAAGTTTGATATTCAACCCACCTTCCATAAATGGCTTACACAGGTTCCCCCACACAGTCCAATGTATAGCTTTTTCATTAACTTTGTTCCTCCAAAGGAACTTGTTAAAGCAAAGCTCTATTTTAGTCAGAATTGTTTTGGGTATGATGCAGCTTTGCATCCAGTAAAATACAATGGGATAAAGAACATGTCTAATTAGTGATAGCCTTCCACTAAAAGACAAGTTCTTTAAATCCCATTCAGCAATCTTATTATAAATTTTACTTAGTAGAGAAATATAATTCTTCCCTGTGTTGTTTGAAGCTATTGTTATGCCCAAGTACGTGAAAGGAGCATTTTCAGTCCTGAAACCCCAAGTTGTATTGATTCTGGCTGTGTTTATATTTGAACATCTTGAGGATGTTATAACCTTTGTCTTCTCGCTGTTTATCAGTTGCCCTGACTCTGCTTGATACTGGTTTAACAGGTTGCTTATACTCTTGATAGTGGAAGGATCACTGTTAGTGAAAATAATCACATCGTCTGCAAAAGCCAGGCATGGTAAGACACTTCCAGATTTAACATAGAATTGTAGTTTATTATTTTGCAAATATAAATTCTCAAGTCCCCTTAGAAGGGCCTCTTCTGCTAGAATAAACAGACAAGGAGATAAAGGATCTCCTTGTCTAAGGCCAGTTTTCTGAGGAAAGTAACCATTAGCAGTCCCATTTAGGAGTACAGATAGCATCACATTTGAAATGAGCCTATATATAAGAGAAACAATACATTCAGAGAACCCAAATCCTTTTAGTATCTTAATAACAAATGAATGAGATAGCCTATCAAAGGCCTTAGACATGTCTAGTTGTAGGATAATGTTGCCTTTAGAAGGCTTCCTCTTTATGTTATGCAGCATTTCTTTTAATGTTAAAATATTATCATGTATTAGTCTATCTTTAACAAAAGCAGACTGCCCTTTAGAAATGATTCTAGGTAGAACAAGGGATATTCTCCTATTGATTAAGGCAGAAAGCAACCTATTTAATATAGTACACATACTTAGTGGTCTGTAGTTATTCCAAGTTATTGGGTTTGCCATTTTAGGGATCAGGACAATCCCAGTGGCAAACACACCTTTAGGAATAGCTTCACCAGCTAGAAAAGCATTTAAAGCTCTACATAAGTCTGTACATATAATATCCCAGCAGTGTTTAAGAAAGAAAACATTAAACCCATCAGTGCCAGGGGCACTATCTTTCTTCATGCTCCAAATGACTGCTTTAACTTCCTCAGCATTTGTAGGCTTAGAAATTTCTGTATTGTCACTATCCAAAACAAGTTCTGGAATGTTTTTCAGTATAGACTCACTATCATCTTCAATGCACAAAATGTCAGGTTCAATTGAAAGGATCTTTTTGAAATGCTCAACAGCTGAGTCAGCTATCTCACTTTGATCAGTAAGCCAGACCTCTTTGTCCTTAATTCCTGTAATAATACTTTTCTTTCTTTTCTTAGCAACAAAACTGTGATACAATTTTGTGTTTCCATCGCTTTCACTAAGCCATGAGTTGAAACACTTTTGTTTCCAATAGCATTCCTCATTCTTTAATGCAAGAATGAGAATGCTATTGGCTTTAGAAAGATTAGATTTAGACACATTATCCTTAGCCTGTTGGTGTAACAACTCACATTTTTCTACTTTCAAAGTAGCTTCTTTTACTTTATTAAATATGTTTCCAAAAACTGTAATGTTCCACTGTTTTAAATGTTTTTTCAATCTTTTGAGTTTGTACCAAAAAAACCATGTTATCCTCTCCAATACATTGTTTTGACCAAATCTGGCTTACACAATTCATAAAGTCTGGGTGATTAGCCCATGCGTTGAGAAACTTAAAAGATCCTTTCTTGATATTAGAAGCAATTTGATTGTTAATAGAAATTAAAAGAGGAACATGGTCAGAACAAGTTCTGACCATGTGACAAACCTGAATGCTTAAGTTAGTAAGCATTTGCTGGTTTGTAAGCACCCAATCCAGCCTTTTCCAGGCTTTAGTATTGCTCCAAGTATAACGTGTTCCTATGTGTGCAGGTACATCCAGGTTGCAGCTTCTTATAAAGCAGTCAAAATCCTCAGCACTAGACACATCATATGATACACAGCTTAACTGATCATCAGGGCATCTTGTGGTGTTGAAGTCCCCTGCTAATATCCAAGGTATGTCACATGTAATATTGCTAATCTGTCTCCACAAAGTTGTTCTCTGAATTCTGTTATTTTTTGCATAAACTGAAGTAAAGCAACATTTAAATGAAATGAAACTGAGCTCAGCATGCAGAAACTGATCTTGATCATCAATAATTGAAACCTCAACATCATTTGACCAAAAGAGCCATATTTTATTAGTTGCATTAGATACCCAGTGCTCAAAACCAATTCTTTTTGCCACTAATTCAATCTTATCCAACCTAGCCATTGGTTCTTGTATAGTAACCAGTTTGACCTTCTCACTATTAATGATAAACTTTAGCCTAGCCAATGTAGGGTTATTGTGAACTCCTCTTGCATTCCAACTAACGAACTTAATCATTATCAGATGCATATTTTTTTGTTTCCAATTCTCTCTTCCCAAGAGAGTTTATAGACAGTCTTCTTGAATTTCTACTTGCAGACTTAATCTTCCTTGTAATAATGGCTTCAAAGTCTCTTTCAGGATCATTAGAACTAGCTTTTGGGGAAGGATTTAAACTACCAGAACTACCTCTTCTAGGAGAAAGCACCATATTTCTGTCCATGAAGTTCTCCTCCTCCTCGAGATTTTGAAGTGCACTTATAATGTCAGGGTCAGTACACGAATCTGTTCTTTCTTTTGTAGGACTCGCAACACTGGTTGATGGACAAGACATAGATTGTCTGTCTTTTTTTGTAATGATAGACTTAAGTTTTCTCCTATAGACATGAGTAAAAGGTTTAACCTTTGTAGTCACAGTGTCAGTTTGTTGTTGATTGTCTGTCTTGTTTGTGTCTTGTAAACTCTGTGTAGTTCCTTGTTGAACAATCTTTTGATCAATAACAAGATCAGCTTCTTTATGTTTCTTGGCCTCCATACCTTTGTGCTTTTTTGCATTCATTAAGATTATGTCCAATATGACAGCAACCCCTACAGTAACCAGGAATATTTTTGTAGCTTACCTTTATAGAATACTCATGGCCATCCCCAAAATCCACACTCAACAATCTTTTTAGCGATTTCGAGACGTCAACTTCTAGTAAAGCAAAACAAGCATTCCATTTAGCCCTGTTTCTATCTGGAATGACCACATGATGCACCTTTCCAATGGTTGATGCAAGTTCTTGAACAACTGAAGCATCATACATGAACTCAGGAAGCATTTCAAACCTTACCCAGATGAGAGCCTCTGGACATTCGAAACTCCTACTACTTTCTGGACACCATTTGATCACTCGCATCATTTTGTCGTCTACTTTCCAGAATCTGCTAACCCACAAACGCCCAGCGTCCTCCAAAGCTGCAAACTCAACCAAAATTTGCCTAGAATCGATTGTGACATAGGAATACTCACCTTTGAACTTTAAAGATTCAAGAAACAGTTGGAATGCCTGTCTCTTTGGTATTCCATCATTGAATTTGGCTATCAACGTAGTCCTTGAATTAAAACAGAGATCAGCCTTAACCTTACTGTCAAACGTAATCTTGATGTTGTCCTCCTCTTTGATTACACCCACTGGTTTAAGATTTGAAGTCTGAGCCTTCTTTCTTACTACATCCGAGTAAGACTTTGCAGAAATAGCCTCATCTTTCGACCTTGTACTCTGAATCAGCGTATTGCTTTTTATCGGTGGAAAATCAGCGTCATTCATCCTTTCCAAGGACCACACCGCTGAGCTTCAACGGGCTGTGCCACTAGCTCAAGCGCAGGATGCCCAAGCACCTATGCTACCACTTCTTCCAAGTCTCTATACCAGCAATTGAATGAAGTTTCGTAAAAGAAATTTTCTTAGAGCTTAAGAAAATTGTTAGGTTCTTGGAGTTTCTTGGGAGAGAAGTTTTTCAAAACTAGAATTTTCTCATTTCCCGGCCTTGTATTTTTTTAATTCTAAGAGGATATTAGTTTCAGTTTTTTTTTCTTTCTTTAACAGTAGAATATTTTATTAAACTTAATTAGGGCGAACACCTAAAGTGATAAAATTTGGCTTTTTAAATTTTGAGACCAAAATTGAACCAGAAACAAGTTTGAGTTACGATTGATGTTGAAGAAAACGAATGGTTCAGATTCAAACGTTTTTTTTTTCTATCTTCAATTTTATCTTCAGCATTTATGAATTTTGATTCAAACAAATCCAAGTGAGATTTGTATCCACATTTTCAAAAGCCAGCTACCAGATTTGGGAATTGCTAAACAGACGTTGAAGTTCATCTTCAAGTTTCACCACTAATGATATTCTTCAGTTTTCATTGTATTATAATAGCCTTTTTCACAAAGAAGACCTGAAAATCGAGGAAAGACAAAAGAAAGCATGCTAACAGAGCATTAAAACAAAGGTGAGAGATTAATATGGAATTCGATTGATGTATCCAAGCCCTAAGCTTTCTAAAAGAACAATGGCTTAGAGCTGGTTTGACGCTTGGAACTGAGAAAAACTTGGTATTTCCTGCATCTCAGAGTCCATTTAGCAAGTCAATCGCCTGCTTGATTTTGGACTCTAGAGATATACTTAATTGTCATTGACGAAACTATTAGTTTTCTGCAAATCATAAGTAAAGGCTTAAGATACCATGGTGATTTTCCTTCAGCTAGTAGCTTAATGAGCATTAAACATTATGATTCAACGTCAACGTTAATCCATTTAATCCATTTTTTATTCTTGCAGATTAAAAGACCCTCGAGTAAGGCTCTCGATTCTGCCATAAGAGGAGATAATTTTCCAAAAGTATTACCAACACCCTGAATGATATCGGCATGATTGTTTCTGAGAACAATTCCTCCACTAGTCTCACCGTTTCTAAGACAAGTTGTGTCAATGTTCGTCTCCATTCCAACTTCCACAGGAGCATTCCATTTGAGGTACAAAAACTTTTCTTTTATGTTTCCAATTGATGGACAACCAATAATGAAACCTGCATTTGTAGCATTAGACTAGTGCTTCATGGATAAAATGTTAGATATATCTAATCCAACAATAATTTGATTAATAACATTAATAGAAGTATAAGCAGAGTCACAACTTCCTTTAAACTTAAATTTATTGTGATTTTGTCATATTACCCAACATATAGCAGATGGTATAACGTGAGTAATATGGACTTTATTGCTAGAAAACCATAACTAGATTTCAATAACGTGAGTTATAACCATGATTCTTTCAATCTTGATATTGAACAAGTTACCAAAATACTTTCAGATTTGCCATGAATAACTGCAATTAACAAATATATAATTAGTGTCTTCATAGTTATTGCAAAATTGATATTTAGATGCCAGGTTTAAATGTCTTTTCTGCAAAATTGAATCAATCGGAATATAATTATTAATGAGCTTCCATAATGGAAACGAAAACTTCATGGGGTTAAGGCATTCCGGATTTTCTTGAATAAGTTGGATTGATTGTAGTGCTGCATAATGTTATTTCAAGTCTGCTTAGTATTGAAGTTAAGGTCAGAGGAAATCTTCCATATTATAATGTCCTCCTTGTTAGTGTTGATGATATACTCCTTGATCTGATTGATTCTATTAGTAGATGGAAATCCTTCCATTGTACTAATATCCCATGAGTTGTTCTTCCAGAATGAGTTGACTTTAGCCTCCAGGAACCAGTAATTGTTACCATTGATGTTATGGACAATGAGAAAAGGGTGACTGTGCCAATCATCAAGCCAAAAGTCTATTTCTCATCTTCTATAAATCCATCTGATATTGATTTCAGTGGTATCCTTAATACATGAAAGTCTTTTCTAGGCTAGTGAACCAAACTTATTATACTTAGCTTTTAGAGGATGTATGTTGTTACTATAGATACTATTCATAATATGAGTCCAAAAAATATCATTTCTTATGAAAGGAAACCAAAGCTTTTGAGAGTAAGTATTGTGAATATCATAGACTTTTCTGATATTTAGTCCACCCTTCTCCAAAGATCTGCACAGATTTGTCCATCATTCCCAATTTATACTCTTTTCATTGGGTTTTGATCTCCATAAAAACTTATTGAATGCTTTCTCAAGTCTTTTGATTACGCAGTTAAGAATTAGACAATTTTACATACAATAACAAGGAATTGACATAAGAACAAAGGAGATTAGAGTAAGTCTACCCCGTAAGGTAAATGATTGCTTTCCCATTCTGAGATTTTAACATTAACTTTGTCTAGTATTGTTCTAAAGTTTCTTTATTTGTTGTTGTTTCATAATGTTATCCCCATGCAATTAGTTGGAAGATTTTCAACTGTGAAACCTGTTTGACATTCAAGATTAGCTATACAGCTTTGCTGTAATCTTGTTGAAATAATTATTAGTCTTCTCTTTGTTTATTGACTGTCCAGATACTTTTGGATATCTGTCCATAAGTCTGCTTAATTTTTCTATAGAATATTGCAAACTATTAGTAAAGATCAGGATTTCATCGGCAAATATTAAACAAGGGACCAAATATTCAATTCTAGTTGCATTTTTTTTGTTTGAACTGAATAAGTTGTACAATCCCCTAGTTATAATTTCCTCCCAAATTATGAAGAGGCTTGGGGACAAGGGATCACCTTGCCTCATACCTCTCTTAGGGCTAAAATAACCAATGGCACCTCCATTAAGAAGCATAAATATATTAACTTCCCTAATCAACTTGTTATTTAAGTTTACAAAATCAGTAGAAAAGCCAAAGGTAAGAAGAACTTTAGATATAAATGAATGTGACATTCTTTCATATGCTTTTGGCATGTCCAATTGAATCATTATGCTCCATGATTTTGGATTTCTATTTAGATCGTAAATTAATTCCTTAGCTATTAAGATGTTCTCCTGAATAGACCTTTCTTTTACAAATGCACCTTAAGTATTAGATATGATGTTAGGGAGAATTCTAGATAGTCTAGAATTAATTAGCTTGGGCAAGATTCTATTTAGCATAGAACATAATCTTATAGGTCTGTAGTTATTCCAATAAGAAGGATTTATATATTTTGGAATTAAATATAAACTAGTTGCAAATATACCCTTAGGAATGCGTTGGCCATGAAGAAAATCATCGAGAGCTGTACACAGATAATACTTGATTATCTTTCAACAAAATTTATAAAAGTAAATATCGTACCCATCAATCTCAGCTGCACTTGAGGGGTTCATCTCATTGATTATGTTCCAGATCTCATCTTCATTAGCAGGCTTCATTAAATAGTCATTTTCCTCATTGGTAACCAACTTTGGGATCTTGTCAAAGATTCTATCTTGCATCTTTTCGAGTTCATCTTCAGTGTTGTTGTAAGGATAACTAGTTGGAATGTTTTTGAAATAACATTAAGTAGTTTTTCTAATAGCTTCAGAGTCAAGAATCCAACTGCTGCCTTCTTTAATGATTTTGATCATATTTTTCCTTCTTTTATTTGAGACAAAGTAATGATAAACTTTTGTGTTACAATATTCATCTCTTAACCAATTAGTATACGCATTTTTGTATCTAGAAATCATCTTCCACCCTTAAGGCTTGAATGTGAAGGCTGATAGATTTGTCTAGAGCAGCTTTTGTGTCTAGACTGTTATTCTTAAAAAAATTCAGTGTCTTTAACTTTGTTAAAAACATTTTCAAAGTGATTGATATTCCACTCCTTTAAGCAATTTTAGAGCCTTCTCGACTTTTTTTTGAAAAATTGACTACGATAGTCATTTATCTTAAGAATCCAATTATGTTCAGCAACACTTAGAAAATTCTCATCATTTGTCCATATATTCATAAACTTAAAACTTTCATTTTTGTTATTAGAGTTATTAGAGATATTAGTAGAAGTAGTAATAAGAAAGAGAGCATGGTCATAACAAGCTCTGAACATGTGAAGAACCCGAGTCTCTTTGAATATTGTAAACCAATTGTTGTTGAACATTGCACGATCTAACCTCTTCCATTTTATGTTTCTATTCCAGGTGAATCTTGAACCAACGTACCCGATGTTTTCTAACTGGAAGTCTATGATGATATAGTTAAAGTCCTCAATGTTATTCTGACACAAAGCAATGCAACCTATCTGCTCTTCGGAAGATGCTATGACATTGTAATCTCCAACAGTAAGCCACCCTTTATTTGTGGAACCAATCCTTTTGAGCCGATCCCATAATTTCATTCTTTGTAATCTCTGACATTTAGCGTAAACAATAGTTAAATTTAAATTATTATCTAAGCTAGGGTAGGTAACATCAAAGTGTAAGCATTGATCATGATTGATAAGAGTATCAATGTTAATATCCTCTTTCCAGAAAAGCCATATCTTGTTAGATATGTTAGCAGTGTAATTAGTAACGCCCAATCTAGTAGCAATCTCATCGATCTTCTCAATTTTGACCGTAGGATCTTGTATGGCTAAAAGATTAATTTTCTCTTTGTTGACCATTGATTTAAGTCTTCTAATTGTTGAATTATTGTAGATACCTCTGACATTCCAACTAATGATCTTTATCATTATCATATAGAGATTTGTAGAGTTTGTCGTTCCCATAATATTTCAGGGATTTGATGGCCAGTTTACTTGGCTTCTTCCTTTTTCTGGTAGTTTTAAGCTTTCTGTTTAGGATTTTATTAAATTCAAGGTGAGAGGGAGTGGTTTTCAAGATTTGAGTGATATGAGTACTTCTTATATCGTCTTGTTCTGGAGTATTTATTCTAGAGCATAAGTTTTTGTAATCCAGCAAATCATTGTGTATATAACCTTGATCCAACTTCCGTAATGCTTCAATGACTTCAATTTCTTCTGGTGTAGTAGTTTCTTGAATATTTGTCTTAGCCAAACTGTAATATGTTGAAGATTTATTATATAAAGAAGTATTTTCTTGATTTTTTCTTACTGTTATTATCTCTTAGAGTAGTTTGAATCACCATAGTTTTGATTTTTGATCTGTAAACTTTTCAGTTGTTTTGTTGTTTCTTGGAATATTCTTGCCTTGAATTTCATTATATGGGTTGTAGTTGGGTTGATTGTCCTTGTCCATAATCTCATTCTTTGTTTTCTTCTCTGAAATATACTTTTGAGCTTTCTTGCACCTAGAGTAGCTGTGACCCGTGTGATAACAAAAATCACAATCTGGAGAAATATTTTTGTAACTCGCCGATAACCAACAACCATCATTCCTTCCAAATCCAATCCATATTCTATAATGCAGTTTCTTTGAAACATTTAATTCAATCAGAGTATATCATTCGTTTTTGTTTGTTGTGTTTTTATCTGGAACAATTACTTTGTAAGGCATTCCGATTGATGAAGCTACATCATTCATGACTTTTAATATATATATATATATATATATGAGCTCTTTCTATCCTCCCCCAGATTAAATAAATTGCACTTTAATTCTTTATGTTGAAGTCTGGTGTCCATCACAGTAACCTCATTACAGAATCTCCAAAAGTCCAAACATTATGCGCCCAAAAACTACAGACGTCCTCCTTAAGATCGAATTCGAACAATATATGGCGTGAATCCCAGAGTTCAATATTATAAATTCATTAAAACTTAAAGGAATTCAGGAACTGATTCAGAGAGGATTTTTTTGGTAATCTATTGGTGAATTTTCCAATACGAGTGGTTTAAGAATGGTGAACAAGCAAGTCTTTCTTTTCTTGGAAATCCGGGAGTGATATATAATCATCATTTTCATTGATGATCTCTGATTAAAATCACGCAAATACAGGGTTTTCATAAGTTTAACTATATCGACGTAAGATTTCCTGGTATATTTCTTAATAGAATCTTCATCTCTGTTTTTTGAAGAAAGAACTGGAAATTCTTCTTCTTTAAAAATCTGATTTCTGTAGATCTCCATAGCTAAAGAAGATGCATTAATAAGGAACAGACGAGGAAAGAATACTAAGCTACCAAATGATGAACCTCATATTTTTTATCCTTTTAGTTGATCCTTTTATTTTGATTCGTCGGTTTCCGGTGTACGTAATTGATTGATTTTATTTATTTTGATTTTGTATTATAATTGTTAATATATTTTGGTCTATTGTTCAGTCACAGACTATTAATTGGTTTCTGTATATGAACAACATCTAAAATAGACCTTCGACGATAAGGATATTTCCAAATATGAATTTCTTAAGAGTTTATTTAGTTATTTCATTGATATATTTAGTTATCGGAGCACCAACGCGCCTCTCGTGCACGCATTTATCGAACGATAAAACTTTGAGACCAATTCATTCCATTTTATGTTTCAAAAGTTGAGAAATACATTACAAAATTATAAAATCTTCCAGTGACCAATATATATTTAAACTTCTAATGTTTAAGGATGATGAAGAATATTTTAATTTTTATTTGATATATATAAATTAAGTTCCCGGGTACTAAAAGAAGAGTTCGTTTTACACGAAAATTTATTCTGTTTTCAGTTGTGACGAGAAACGTTTTTTGGTATGAGATATATGGGCATTCATACTATCCTATAAGAGAGTGTCACTTACGCAACTCGTGTTAATCTATTGCATATCTTTTATTATTCTATATTTGCTAACAAAACATGTAACATTTTTTTCTTTAGACTATCTATTCTCTTAGAGAATCAAAACAAGTTGATATGATATAATTGGGATACAATAATATTGGCTCAGACATACCACTATCTATGTGGAAAATTGGTTCACAAAAAATAATAATATATGAGTTGTGATGTTGAAGCATGGATTTACAACCATGTCTACAAGTTAATGGCTCTGTCACATGCTGGTTATTATATTAATTTATCATAGTTTTGTAGACATGTGTGGACTGGAATCAGTATGCACGTCTTTATTCAAACATCATGCAAACATGTGATCCAAATGTTTTGAGATAAAAATTTGAGTTCACTTTATAATTTGAAAATGTATTACTTTTTATGGTTTTTTGGTTAGAATAAGTATATATTTGTATATATCTTTTTTAGGTTAATTCCCAACAACATCGATATTTAAGAGCCCATAGAGAGTTTGAATAAATTATATAGTTACATGCGACTTTGAAGTCCTTTGAAAATATTGACGTGTACTCTTTTGATCATGTCTTACAATGTTTCTACCTTATCCAGAAGATACCATGCTCATTTCAAACAATTTTACTCAAGGTTAATATACGTGTCAAAGAAAAAATTTCTTAAAAAAATATATATAGAGAAATTAGTTGGATCATTTGATACATGTTCAATATAAAGGTATATAACACAAGAAAATTCTTAACACAATAAACTCCACTTGTCCAATTTGGTGTAAAAATAATTTATGGTACACAATTTCGAATTAGAGTAAGCTCAACCCCGCGACATATGTCGTACAAAATCCTTCTCTGAGCATGCATGCCGCTAACATTTCTCAGGGGTACCGTGATATTATCGCTTATGAGTTCTGTATTCAATACATAAACCATAAAAAGAAAGATAATTATTTGGACGAAGTTACATGTTATCTTAATTTTATATGTGGCGCCTTAGTTATTGAGTTCGTATTATGATTAAATTTTATATTATGTTTGTAACTTGTTTTATGTTAAGTAAAGTGTTTTATGTTTAGGTATAATATTCTATGTTAAATTTAAATACACTAATTTATGTTATATTAATTACTTGTTTTATGTTAAATGTAATTTTTATGTTAAGCTAATATGTTTTAAGATATTGTTTGAGTGAATGTTAATTACATAATTTGAAGTATTCATGCAAAAAATAGCCTTGAACTTGCATAAGGTGTATACTTGATACACAACACTCATCATAGCTTCTACATATATCTCATACGCAACACTCATTGTAGCTTGCTCTTTCCGTAATACGATATCGTAATTCACATTAACAAATTGTGTATTCATTATTTATCGGTAAGACTAACAACGTACACTTTAAATGTCATTTATCGTGGATCGTATAAAAGACCGAGTACCGGTAGGTTTTTAGACCCTAGCAAATAATTCCACCTAATTTTGATTTATTCACGACCATATAAGGCATGCGACAGGACAATATGACGTGTCCCTTAAATATAATACAATTTTCATATCACTTCATCAAAAAATGATTTACATACATTTAGTATGGTATTTTTCTATTTTTGGTGGTTTTCATCAAATATGAATCTTTGACGTAACTCCATTTTATAGATTTAGAGTTCATTTTCGTCCTGAATAATATTTCACCTTATATAGTCGATTAAGATAACATGATATATATTTCTGAATTGTATATTGTCATGTGTTAGATAAAGATAACACCATCTATATTTCTGAATAGTATTTTAACACATATCAAATAAAGATAATATACTATGCATTTCTAATCACATAGTGGCATGTTGGATAAAAAGATAATATAATTTATGTTTGTATATCGTATCTTGACATGTGTCAAATAAAAAAAACGTAATTTATATTTTTGAATCACATTTTAAAACATTTTAATCTGTGTATGATAATAATTATGTTAGTTTAATATATTGTAATATTACTATATCTGTCGCCCTAATTATAATTATATGTTTTTGAATCGTATCTCGACATGTGTCAATAAATTATAATATTGACTAAAATTGACTAGATCATGACTTGTAGGTTTGAGATTGTACTAGGTTTATATGTTATATAATATTATCAAAGCTCATGTTAAACATCATCAAGTTCAAGCATTACATTAAAGTCTAAAAAGTTTATATTTTCAAATCACATATTGACACATGTCCGATAAAATATAATGTAAGTTGCATTACTGAATCGTATCTTGACACATATTAGATAAAGATACCATAATTTTACATTGTTAATCATATTTTGACACATATTATATAAATATAATGTAATTTATGGTTCGAATTAGATTTTAACATGTGTAGGTTGAGGATTACGTTACTTCGATATGTTATAACATTAATATAATCTTACTCAGTTATAATTGTACAATTGCAAATCATATATCGCACGTGTCAATAGACAATATGTTAACATTAACTAAAATTGATTAGCTTGACACGTGTATATTAGGTATTGCATTAGATCAATATGTTATAATTTATACGAGTTCGAGTTAAATAAATAGTAAATTTAAATATTACATTAAAGTAAAAAATACATGAATATGGCTTTGTTTTTAGTTAACTAATTACAATAAAACTCCAAAAATAACGTATATCATACATAATCAAGTACAAACATTACATGATAAAATTCACAAATCTTTCATCAAGTCGGTGATTTTTTTTAGTCCTTTACGTTCTACTACTTGACTCTTAATAGGACTAAGGATTTTCATCATCTTATTTATTATATGGGCATGAATATCTGACATATAATTGCATAAATAAATATTGATTATTCTTATTTTTTTGTAAGACTACTTTGGGTGTAGTTTCCGAGCAAAGAGCGTTGTATAAAGTTTATAAAACTATATTGCATGAGTTTAAAAAAATATACATACTTTATCTATCTTTCTTCTGATAATGATAGTTTACATGCACAAAAAAACCATATTTTTTTAAACAACACAATTACATATTTTTCGATCGACACCTATTTTTTAGTTTATTTATAAATCTTTGATAATATATATGGGGTCATTCGTGTAACTAAAACTTGAAAACAAAGAAACATAGATAAATAATTAGCATATATAGAACTTAACTTAATTTTTTTTAAAAATTTATAATTTTCGGATGTTAAAGATCAAACCATGTGAAAAAAAATAAACCAAAAAGTTCAAAATTAAGTTAAAATAATATATTTAAGTTAAAAATTTTATATGTATGTTTTTAAATTTTCAATTTAAACATTAAAAATAAGTTACCGATTAGTTGTTGTGATATCCAAATGTTGAATATCATTTGTTAAGTGATGGTAAAATTTATCACCATATGGTTTTATCCATGTAGTCATAAAACATGGTAGCGACTGGTTTCGAAACACAGTTGTCGGCTATAGATTTCAAGAAGAAGGATACAAAACAAATAGATATATACATGACCCTAGGTTAGAATATAAGAGACTCGGAGACTAAGAGAAAAATATCAATTTTTATTTATCAAAGTTTGCGGCAAAACTAGGGTTTGAGAGCCTTTTATAAAAGTGCTCGAAACCCTAACCAAATAAGTATTTTAATAAAATCCAACAAAAATAGGAAAATGTAGAAAATTCACTAAAACAGCAAAACGAGGGTTTAAACGATGGAATTTAGGGCGTAGACTTCATCACGTTGTTATACTTTCAAAAATCATTGGGCTTCTTGACGTATTCGATTTGAGTGGTCGCATCACCTAATTATGATATCCGGGCCCCAAATAAAGCTTGTTTCCGTTTGTCCAAAAGGGTCATGTAATAATGGGCTTGAGCAACTACATCATCCTCTCATTCTTCGAAAGAATTCACCCACGAACTCTCAGCTTCATCATCCTCAGCAGCAGCAGTATGCATTGGACCTACCTTTCTTGCAACCTGTATGCATTGGAATTAATCTTTTCAATAATTTCAAACGGACCTACCTTTCTTGCAACCAACTTGTTGTAATCGTGTGCGGGATAGCGATCCCTGGTCAAAATAGCCCATACAAAGTCCCCCATTGTAAACTCCACCAGGCGACGCTTCTTTTCTGCGACAATCTTGTACTTCTGTGTTGTTTCGTCCAGGTGTTTGCGGGTGTTCTCATGGATCTCCCATAGATCAGCAATGACGTTCTCGACCTTAGCTGGAACCTTATCAAACGTTGGGAAAGCTAAAGTCCATAGGTTCCCGTGGGTTATAACCATAGACTATCATGAAGGGACTATACCCAGTATTGCGTTTTTGGTGCCTGTTATAGGCGAACTCAACGTGATAAAGGCGAAAATCCCATGCTTTCAAGTTCCCAGAGTCCTTTGTGCGTAACATGTTTCCTAGTGTTCGATTAGTTACCTCGGTTTGGTCGTCTTTCTGCGGGTGATACGCGCTGCTAAAACTCAGCTTCGTGTTTGTAAGGCGCCACAAACTCCTCCAAAAATTCCCCACAAAGCGCGTATCGCGATCAGAAACGATATTCAAGGGTAGACCATGTAAGCGGTAGACCTCACGAAAGTATAAATCAGCAACATTCACAACACATGTGATTTTCTTATAGGCAATAGAGTGAGCCATCTTAGAAAACCTATCAACCACTACAAAAATAGAATCGTTACCTCTCTGTGTTCTTGGTAGCCCAGAGATAAAATCCATGCTGACTCTTCGCCACGGTCCTTCCAGTATTGGGGAGAGTGGTAGGTATAAATCTGCGTTGGAAGATGTACCTTTTGCCACCTCGCAAACCCGACAACCAGCTACAAAACGGATAACATCTTGCCTCAAATGCGGCCAGAAGAACCGACTAGATACAGAGTGAAGGGTTTGATCTCTACCCCCATGCCTCTCGTTGTGTCTCTCTTGTACAATCAGTAACCTCAAACTGCCCTCAGGAACACAAAGTAAATTACCTTTGAAGAGGTAACCGTTGCTCACTGCAAAATCTTTTCTCAAACCTGCGTTGACATCCTCTAGAATATGACCAAAATATGGATCGATAGCCAGTAGATCCTTCATCATCTTGAATCTCACAACTTCTCATTCCATACGAATCATCATGCTGCATCGGCTCAGTGCGTCAGCTACGCGGTTAACTGTCCCCGAAGTATGCTTAATAGAAAAGGTAAATTGTTGAGTAAATGTTGCCCAACGTGCATGTCGGGAAGAGAATTTCTCCTGACTCTACAAATGCTTCAAGGCATCATGATTGGTGTACAGGACAAAGTCATCGTAGGCCAAGTAGGAACTCCAGTGCTTTAAAGCTCGTACAACTGCATAGAACTCCTTATCATAGGTGTTGTAGTTGAGTTTAGCTCCACTTAACTTTTTGCTGAAGTATGCTACAGGGCAGCATCATTGGCTTAGTACACCGTCAATGCCCAATCCAGACACATCACAATGCAGTTCAAACGATGTAGAGAAGTTAGGTAAAACCAGAATTGGTGCAGTGGTCAGTCTTACCTTAATTTCCTCAAACGCCTTAGCTGCTTCAGGGGTCTAGCAGAATGTCTTGCCCTTCATACACTCTGTAATATGAGCCATGACAGTGCTGAAGTTATGTATGAACCGTCTGTAAAAGGAGGAAATCCGTGAAAATAGCGGACTTCAGTGATGGAAGTAGGAATAGGCCAGTCTCGCACGGCTGCCACTTTCTACTGATCCACTAACAGCCCATCTTTTGACACGACATACCCCAGGAAGACGACCGAATATGTCATCAAACAACACTTATCAAGTCCCCCATAAAACTCCTCTCGCCTCAAAACAACCAACACTTTGCGTAAGTGTTGGAGATGCAGCTCTTCTGTGGTTCTATATATTAGAATATCATCAAAGTACACAACAAGAAATTTTCCGATGAACGTGCGAAATACCTGGTTCATAACCCGCATGAACGTGTTAGGAGCGTTAGAAAGACCGAATGATATTACCATCCATTCAAACATACCTTCTCGAGTCTTGAAGACTATTTTGAACTCATCCCCCATACGAATACGAATCTGGTGATATCCTCTCTTCAAATCCAGCTTCGTAAACACAGTAGCACCATTCAATTGATCTAGTAAATCATCAAGGCGAAGAATAGGAAACCGATACTTGAATGTAATTTTGTTGATAGCCCGGCTATCCAGACACATTATCATTGTGCCATCCTTATTTGGTGTTAACAGTGCAGAAACCGCACAAGGACTAAGACTCTCATGGATGTGACCTTTTGTCAACAATTCTTCCACCTGTCTGCGGAGCTCTTCATGCTCTTTTAGGCGCATCCGATAATGTGGTCGGTTTGGTAGGCTAGCACCCGGTACAAGGTCAATCCAGTGATGGATATCTCTCTATGGAGGAAGACCTGTAGGTAGAGTATCGAGAAATACAACAGAAAACTCTGCTAATAGCGGTCAAAGTCGCTCGAGTATACCAGCAAATGGATTAGTACTAAATTCTTTAACCACCAAAAGATAGACAATCCCTGTTTCATGAGAATGTTCTATAAACGCCTTTCGAGCTTGAAAGTTCTTACCCGACTCCTTTGATACTGTAATGGTAGGTTTTGGGGAGGCCTTTCTAGTTGGTCTTAATATGAACCTGACATTATTCCATATGAAACTGTAGCGGTTCCTCCTACCATCATATGTGACACTTCTATCATATTTCCAGGGTCGTCCTAGCAACAAGTGACACGCATTCATCTCAATGACATCGCACCATGATTTATCCCTATAGTTACCAATAGAGAAAGATACCTGACATCTTCTAGAGATATTTACCTCACTACCTTTCTTTAACCAACTTCTGTTTTTAGGGCCAGTTTCTGTTTTTAGGGCCAGTTTCTACACAGCTTCTTCAGAGATAACATTTTCGCAGCTCCCTGAATCAATAACAATTTTTCATACCTTTCCCCCAATAGTACAAGTCGACTGGAAAATATTGTTCCGTAGCCAATAATCCCCTTCACTTTTGGCTTTTGGCGTCAGACAGATACACATTAAAACCAATGTCTGACCAATATCTCCTCATGTAACCCAGGCGTCTAGAACCTCATCAACAACATCCTTTGGTTCCTCATCAAACCTTAGGTCACCCTCCAGGTAAAATTCAGCAGTGTTAGCGAACATACCCCTCGATTGTTGTGGTTGTTGTCGTAATTTTGGACATTGTAAAGCAACGTGCTCTAGTTCATGACAATGGTAGCACCGAACCTGTAAGGAAGTAAATGTGCGACTAGGGACCTACAAATTAGAACCTGTATGCATAAGAGCATCAGTTGGTACTCCTGGGTTAGGTTTTGGAACCGTCCTTTTTGGGAATGCCAATGGAGTTGTTCTGGTAGTATCTCTTCCATAAGGAAATCGTGAATGGGCTTTCTCTAGATGCAGTGCGCGCTGATGTGCTTCAGACACATTCACAGGGTCGAACATGTTCAATTGGTCCTAAAGCTGTTGTTGCATCCCCCTCTATAGCAAGATATTAGTTAATCTGCTGAATCAGCAATATCGACACGGTTTTGTAGCTTGAAAAAGCCGTTAGTGTAGCTGTCAACAGTCCTTGACCCTTGTTTAAGGTTTTGGAACTGTTGATACATGATACGCATATAGTTGTAAGGAAAAAACGCAGCCCTCAAGTGCTTCACAAACTTAGCCCAAGTTGTTATTTTTGGCTTACCTTGCTTTGATCTGGTGTGCTTGAGCTATTGCTACCAGGATGCAGCTCGGCCTTGGAACTTAGTTGCAACCAACTGTACCCGCTTTGCATCCAGAATCTCCTTGAAATCAAGGACTTCTTCAACTGAGGCGATCCAATCTAAAAACTCCTTTGGTTCGAGACCCCCTTGGAACTCTGCGATCTCCAGTCTGAATCCGGATGCCCACCGGGTTTTAGCGTTTAGATCAGAATCTCTCGTCGGCGACTGCTCAAAGACTTGGTCATGACAGTATTGTGGGGAATATTGGCCCCTACCTTGTTCTCGACGAGGAGGAAATAGATTCTGCTCGCGACCGATCTCTCTCTCAGATCCCGACGGCTAGTTGCTCGAAGCTAGAGCTCAAAATCCGTTGGTTTGGTTGTTCAACAGCCCGTGTCGTGCTTCTTGTACGTTTTTCAGCTGATTTCCCAACGAGTGCATATGTTTACCAACTGGGATTGGAATTGACCGAATTTATCACGGTCGACCGATTCGGTGATCGGAAGAGTGAACTTCCCCTGAAAATATCGTTTTAGCGACATAACTTTGTTACCCACGTTGTAGGAACTCTGAATCTGATACCAATATGGTAGCGACTGGTTTCGAAACACAGTCGTCGGCGGTAGAAATCAAGAAGAAGGATACAAAAATATAGATATATACCTAACCCTAGGTTAGAATATAAGAGACTCGGAGACTAAGAGAAAAAACTCAATTTTTATTCATCAAAGTCTGCGACAAAACTAGAGTTTGAGAGCCTTTTATAAAATTGCTCGAAACCCTAACCTAAAATTAAAAATTTCTCCTTATGCAATAAAATAAAGCCCAACCCAATTTCAAAGCGATTAGAGCTGGTTAAGTATTTTAATAAAATCCAAAAAAATAGGAAAATGCACAAAATGCACAAAAACAACAAAACGAGGATTTAAACGATAGAATTTAGGGTGTGGACTTCATCACGATGTGATCTTTTCGAAAATTGTTGGGCTTCTCAGCGCGTTCAATTTGAGTGGTCGCATTGCCTAATTATGATATATGGGCCCCAAATAAAGGCCGTTTCCGTTTGTCCAAAAGGGCCATGTAATCATGGGCTTGAGCAACTACATCATAACATAATAAATGATAGTTTGATAAAGGAAAAATAATTTCTTTTTTTTTGTTACTAGGTTTGTGTTCAATTCTTCCTCTCTATTTTATTCTACCATTTTATTGCAAAAACCTAAAAACTCTTTTGAACTAACCATTTTTGTCGTTGTCTTTTTCATAATAGCAAGAATGTTTTTTCTTATATACTATTTACATAACATATAGATTGTAATAATAAATACATGTCAGATAGCTCACATCAATACCAACTCTTTATCTATCAAAATAACACTCGATAAGGAACATGTATTATTTTCTATCTATGGAAATATGAAGCTTAAAGCCTATGTATAACTCTTTAACTTGTATGAACTCGTAAAAATGAAAGCAAAAGAGAATGACAGTTTTGTTGAATTTACATCAACGATTTCAAACAATAATATTTTATACCTTATAATCTTGTAAGTATTATCGATAATATATGCTCATATAATTATACACAATCATCTAATACTTGTAAGATGTGCACAAAACAAATCGGTTATCACATCCGATCACTTAGTTGTCTTACGTCATATTAAGTAGTTATTCTCTTTCATATTTGATAACAAGTCTTGTATATAAGCTTGATCACTTTCTTGACAAACAATATTTTTATTGAATATTTTATATGTTGTGTATGTTGGAGACACCGCTCGAGTTATAAATCTTCAAATTTTAGTATAACCCAAGGGCGTGCACCTTCTAACCATAATTTATGTACCAACTCATCTTTGTCTGGTTTTAGCTTTGAGACTTGTGAATGAACTTTGAAGTGCTTGGTAGGCGGGTGGTTTTGTTATCTACATATAATGGTTGGTTTTCAATAACCAGAGTGTGAAGGTATTAGACAAACTCCTAATTAAAACGTATAATCATATATCTTTTGTTCTTGATGCTATTTTCCTTACACTTTTGGGACCAGACTTTTTTTTAAACACGTTGTATCGTACATTTGTAAAGAAACCTATGTGATTTTTCACTTTGTCCATTATTTTAAATGTTAATGATGATGACATATTGTAACTCTTGACCTACACGATAAACCAATTTGGTCAACTAGTGTTTGATGTGATATTTATGCATGAAAAAATATATGTGTATTGATATAGAAGTAGGATTTAAAGGACTAAACTATAAATAATGTAAGTTTAAGGACTGAACTGTAAGTAATGTAAGTTTAAGGATTGAATTGTAAATAATGTAAGTTCAAGAGAACAATTGAGACTATGCAATATTGTTAAGGACTAAAGGTAATTAGTCATATTTTGTAATTGATTTCAGTTTAAGGATAAGTCTTGGCTCCTCTATATAAAGGGCATGGGGTTGAACACTTTTTTCTACTGAACTCATTTGCACTTATACTTTCTCTCTCTAAAAACTCTATATCACTTTCTCTCTCTAAAAACTCTATATCACTTTCTCTCTCTAAAAACTCTCTATCATTTTCTCTCTTTACTAAACCTAATAATGGAATTTACAACTTCCTAAAGAAATATTCTTAATATCCGAACTCACCAAATTGGTGACTCCACTAGGGATCGAACCTAGAATCTCTGGTTTGAATGGACATCGGAATGTGAGGCAACATTCACAAATATTAAAAATTTATTATCATCACCAGAAATATTGTCAAAACTTCGAAATGGAGAGAAGATATTTTTGGACATTGTGGTATCGGATTTTGCACTAAACGCGGTGTTAATTAGTGAAGATTCAGGTATTCTAAAGCGGGTGTACTACATCAGTAAAAGCTTAGTAGCATCAGAAAAGAGGTATTTGAAGTTGGAAAAACTAGTATTGGCATTGGTTATTGCTGCTAGGAAAATGCGCCCCTATTTTCAAGCTCACATTATTGAAGTCCGAACTTCATTCCCTTTGAAAAATATTTTACAACGACCTAACATTTCTGGGAGAATGACCAAGTGGTCAGTGGAATTGGGGGATTATGATATTTTGTTCACACCTCAAACGACAATAAAAGCGCAAGTGTTGGCATATTTTTTTTGTTGAATTCCATTCGAGCAGATCAGATGTGGAGGAAAGTAAAGAAGATGTTCCACTAAATTCGAGGTGGGTTGTTCGAACATATGGAGGATCTAGTGTTTCAGTGTGCAGTGTCGGGGTTCAATTAATAGCCCCAACTGGAGAAACGATGATTCAATCTATTAAATTTGGTTTTCATGGTTCAAACAATGAAGTTGAATACGAAGCTGCTTTGGCAGGTTTAAAATTGGAAACAATTATGGATCAAATTTAGTACGTTTAGAAACAGATTCTCAACTGTTAGCAAATCAAGTATCTGGATTTTCCGAAGCAAGAAAGGATCGTTTAATTTTATATCTTTGGGAACTTCAGAATTTAATGCTTTTGTTTGATAATGTTGTTGTTGAGTATATTGGTCGAGGGAGTAACATTGTGGCTGATTCTTTAGCAGATATTGCTTGTAAGGAGGAGTATCATTGGATTTTGCTACAAGAAAACCCTTCAATTGTTACTCGAATGTATAGAGGAATTTTTTGTTACATCTGAAATGATACGAGGCGATTGGCGAGAAGATATTCTCAATTTTTTTACTAAAGGAACATTACCAGATGATTCGAGGTTGGGCAAAAAATTGAGAGGTAAAGCCTTCAGACATATAGTGATAGATGGAATATTGTATAAAAAAGCATTTAGTAGGAAATTAATACGATATCTAGGCAAACAAGAATCACAAGACGTGTTATAAGAATCGCATGATGGTGAAGGACCAGCTCATTGCGGGTTTAAAGCTCTATCACAACGAGTTTTACCTGCATGATTCTATTGGCCTACAATGATAAATGATGCTAAGAATTTAGTTCTAAGTTATGATACTTGTGAAAGATTTGCTAATGCTATTCATAGGCCACCTATGCACTTATGTCTATAACCGAGGCGATACCATTTGATAGATGAGAGATTGATCTAGTAGGTCATTTGTCGATGGCTTCTGGAGGAAGATAGATGATAATCGTAGTAGTGGATTATTTTACAAAGTGGGCTGAGACAGAACCTCTATTAGAAACAAAGGCAAAATATGTGATCAAGTTTATTGTGAACAACATTTGTCGTCGTTCTGAAGTTCCTCGGAGGATTATAATAAATAATGGCCCTAAATTTGATAACAAAAAGATGGATTCATTTTGCACGTCGAAAAGAATTGAACAATGCTTTTCAACGCCTTTTCATCCTCAAGCTAATGGACAAATGAAGGTAACAAACAGAACAATTTTAGATAGCTTTGATATGGAAATAGAGTTTCAAGAATTAATTTGTATATAATGTAAATTCAGATATTTAATTGTAATTAATGTAAGTTTTGTCCTTAATTTGTGATTGGTGTAAGTTTTAGAGGATATTTGTAACTTTGTATAATTTATAAGGACTAAACGACAATTAGTCTACTTTTGTAACAGATTCAGTTTGAGACTAAGTCTTGGCTCTTCTATATAAAGGACTAGACTACTCTAATAAAAGAGTTAAACACTTTTACTTTGAAACTCATTTGTACTTGTGTTTTCTCTCTCTAAAAACTCTCTAACATTTTCTCTCTCTAGAATTCTTCCTTAGCAATTTACTAAAGCAAAATCAAACCTCATCAAATTGGCGACTCTGCCGGGGACTAAATAAGAAAACTCAGTAGCTTATTCTGTTCGGAAATGATACTATCTAGTAGTATTTCTTGATTAAAATTCATACGATGAATCCCGATAATAATCCTACGCTTCAATCAGCGATAGAAACTGTGAGAAATAATTTACAAAAGAATGGAACTGATGGGAATAGAACTGATGGATCGTCTCAGGTCCAAGTTCGATCTGATATTGAGACAATAATGAATCAACTCTTAGATAAAATTAATGCTTTGAATGAAAAATATAAACGAAGAGAACAAGAGATACTTTCTACACGAATTAGATCTGAAGTTAGGCAAGAAATAGAAAAGACCGATGTGGAAGGTCAGTCAGATCGATCTTTTGATGATCGACATGTTAAGTCTGAGCACAAAAAAGCACGTTTTGTGTCTCCTAAAGAGCGATATTCGTCTCGAAAAGAGAAAAAAGACAAACATAAACAATTAATCCAATGACGAGGAGGTTGAAAGTTCAGCCTTGGGATTTAAAAGACATAGAGGTTCTTCGAAAGGGGAATCAGAAAGAGATTATTCCAGGAAGTACAAAAATGAGAGTAAGTCTAAGAATGCTCCTCAATCAACTTGGCATGAAGGGAATCTTTCGAATCAATGTGTTGAAACTGATAGGAATCTATATGTCACAATGGGAACTGACGATCAATACGTTCAATGCGTTGATTGGAGAAATTCTTCATTAACAGACGAAATTCGTTCCATGACGCTTCTGAAGCGCTTTGACATTTCGAAGGTTGAAAAATTCGATGGGATGCATGTTCCCGATGACCACATCGGACAATTAAAAAATTATATGATGAACTTCGAGGATGACGATTGGCTTGTGTGTCGTGCCTTCTCTTAAAATTTTAATGGAACAACTCTCAAGTGGTACAACAGGATTTCGAGGGGGTCCATATCAAATTTTAGAGATTTTTATACTGTTTTTTGAAGGCAGTTTGTGGGAAGCAAAGAGATGAGAGCCAATGGTAATATGATTATTTAGTGAAAGCAAACACCGGGAGAAAACATGAAAGACTATACCAAGAGATTCGTGTTGACCAAGGCTAGTTTGGACAACTGTAAGAAAAATATGGCGATGGCAGCTTTTCGCCAGGGATTATTTCCAGGGGATCTGGCTAATGAGACGACAAAGAGAAGGGTCTTGACTTTTTGAGTGCTGATAGCTCAAGTTGAGGATCAGATCAAGGTGGAGGAGTCGAGTAGAGTCCGAGGTGGACCAGCTAACACTCCGAAAAATTTGGGACCGACAGCCAATAATCACGAGCAGCCCTCGAATATAATAACAATGGTAATAATCAGCAGTCGAGGCAGAAGAACAGCAATTTGCCTCTTCGGAGTGGTGGTTATTCGAACCATGCTTCATCTAACAATTACAACAGGCCTAATACATGGGTCAGGCAAGAGTACTATGCTAATTTTATACAGAGTATTTCTGTCATATGGGATAAGACTAAGAATTCTGTAAACTTTAGGAAGCCAGCTTCTATCAGTAGACCGAGGGAGGAGAGGAATAATAAATTTTGTAGGTATCATGATGATATTGGTCATGATACGAATGATTGATTGGCAGGTCTGAGATTGGAAAAAATGTTTGGAGCGACTTAATTACGTTTGGAAACGGATTCTCAGTTATTGGCAAATCAAGTATCTCGATTTTCCAAAGCAAGGAAGGATCGTTTGATTTTATATCTTCGGGAGCTTCAGAATTTAATGCTTCTGTCTGAAAATGTGGTTGTGGAATATATTGGGAGAGGAAGTAACATGGTGGCTTATTCTTTAGCAAATGTTGCCTACAAGGAAGAATATCCTTGGATTTTGCTACAAGAAAATCCTTCAATTGTTACTCAATCTAGCCAATGTGAAATTATAGAAGAATGTTTTGTCACTAATGAAAGCTGACGCGATTGGCGATCGGATATTCCTAATTTTTTTTAACCAAGGATTACTGCCAGAGGATTCTCAATTGGCCAAAAAGTTAAGGGGTAAAGCCTTCAGATATATAGTTCTGGATGAAATTTTGTATACAAAGGCATTACGCAGACCATTATTACGATGTTTAGGCAAACAAGAATCACAAGAAGTATTGTCAGAATTGCATGATGGTGAAGGGTCATCCCATTGTGGGTTCAAAGCTTTATCGTGTCGAGTTTTACTTGCAGGGATTTTACTGGCCTACAATCATGAACGATGCTAAGAATTTAGTCTGAGGTTGTGATACTTGTCAGAGATTTTCCAATGCCATTCACATGCCAGCAGTACCGCTTATGTCTATCTCTGAGGCGATACCATTTGATAGATGGGGAATTGATTTGGTGGGAACTTTGCCGATGGCCTATAGGGGAAGATAAATAATAATTGCGGCGGTGGATTATTTTACGAAGTGGGCAGAAGAAGAACCGTTATCAGGCACAAAAGCAAAGGATGTCATCAAATTTATTGTGAATAGTATATGTTGTCGTTTTGGGGTTCATTAGAGAATCACAACATATAATGGCCATCAATTTAATAATAGGAAAATGGCTGCATTCTGTACTTCTAAAGGAATTCAGCAATGTTTTTCGACGCCCTTTCACCCTCAAGCTAATGGACAAGTGGAAGTGACAAATAGAACGATTTTAGATGGCTTGAAAAAGACTCATTTTTCTTTGGCATATGGTATGGATGCAGTTAGCCCTATTGAATCTATGATGTCATCTTTTGGAATATCTCAATATTCTGAAAGATTTAATGACAAAATTCGAAGGGCGAATTTGGATCTGATTGAGGAAAAAAGGGTTCGAGCTCATTTGAATGAAATCCATTATCAAACTCTTATGAGAAGTAGATATGATTCGAAGTTGAAAAAGAAGAGAATTTAAAGAAGGTGATAAAGTGTTGCGAAACGTTTTCCTACACACAAAGGAAAATAGCCTCGGAAAAATGGCTCCAAATTGGGAAAGGCCTTCTACAGTTGTCGAAAGAATTAAGCCGGGATCTTATCGTCTTTGTGATTTCGACAGGGTGGATGCTACAACATCCATGGAATATTCATCACTTGAATCTTTATTGGGAGTAGACACGTTTTTGTACTTGGAAATTTTTGTTGGCTCAGGAAGGTTTTAACGAGGCGTCATGTACATGTACATATTCAACTTTATCAATAAAGTTTGATTTTTTGCCAATGGTTTTTTACATTTATTTGGATACTATCTTAACAAATCATCAAAGATTGATCACATTCGAGATTAGTTGAGGGTAGAATATTCTGAAGTGTTTATGACACTTTTCGAAGAGATAATCATGTTTTATAACCACTCTACATTTGATATTTCGAAGTGAATGTTTAAAAGCTCACTGATAATTTTGATGAGCTAATCAAGCTTAACAACATATTCATCTCTTTTCAAAGAGATACAATTTTTTCGAAGAATTATGATACTCATTAATTTCTATTAAGGTATTTGAGGCGGTAAGCTTATATTATTAAGATTTTGCAATTATTTTGTATTTAGCATCGAATAATATGAAAGAGAATGGAAACATAAAAAACTCTTTGTCATTTAGATCAAGTTGTTACAATACAAAAAATATATTTTGATTAGACAAAGACAAAAAAAACTGAAAAGATAGTTAGTCAGAAGATTCTTCTTCTTCGGATGACTCGTCTTCTGAAGATGATGAACTGGGAACAGGGTCGAAAGCTTCGCTTGGACGTTTTTCTTCAGGAATATCGTTCCAAAAATTTGTAAGATTGATTTTTGGATAGGTAACATGAAGTTCTCGAAGAAGAAGAATGGTTGCATCTTCTTTTCCGACGTGAATAGTTGTTTGCATATCCTTTGAAAGCTAAGCTTCAGCAGCAGCTACATCAGCAGCTTTTTCTGCTTCGAAATTCGTCTTCAGTTTCTCTATTTCATCGATCAACTCCTTGTTTTTTGCTTCACAAAGAGTTAGAGAATTTCGAAGTGTGGTGGAGTTGGATTTTTCGATATTCAATTCGACAACGTGCTCGGTTTTGAGTTTCTTTATTTTTTTCTTCATGAGATTTTGTCAACAACTCTGTATCAACCATATGCTTGATTCGAAGATGATGCTTTATGCAGAGAGCGCTTTTTATCAGCTCGGATCTAGCTATCTCATAACCATAAAACTGTTCGGCTACATTGTTGTGCAAAGTCTTTCTAAATTTCTTTTTAGCTTCATAAGATTCCTTATAGTAAACCATATCTTTGGCCAAGTGTTTGAAATGGTCTTGAGAAGCTTCGATTTGAGAGGCAAGAGTTTTTGCACCAGCGTCAAGACCAAAAAATGGTTGAAGAGCGATGGCAATTGTAGGATTTGGAGGATGGCTACGAAATTAAAATGTATTAGGCTTGTTAATCATATCCAGAGATGTGACAGGTGCGTAAGAACGAGTAACTTCTGGAAGAAATTTTTCTCGTGTAGGCATCGCAAAATCAAGGATGTGATTTTGGATGACTTGAATAACATGATCCTCTTCGCCAGCAAGCACTTCTATGTTCTTGAAATTGATGAACATATTTGGGTCAAAACTTGTTGGGGTGTTGTTGGGGTGTTGTAGGGGGGAATTTTCATTAATGAGAATCACAGGATTGCCTTTATTAGAATGTTCTTCGGTCGAAGGGTTTGGGGGGTGTTGTTGGTTTCCAACAGCAGCGTCTTCGTCTTCATCAACCAAAGTGTACGAAGTGATTTTCTTTTGTTTCTTTTTCTTTCCGAAGGAATGAGAAGACTTTTTCTTTTTCTTTGATGATGGTTCTTGAATGTTTCCCTCTTCGATGGGCGAAAGAGGCTGTTCTGCAACTTTGCGTTTTCGACGCTTTGGTTTCGAGGGCGGGGAAGGCTTAGCACCAGATGTGCTAACTGCTTTTTTACCTTTCTTTTCTCTGGTGGTTTTTTCTTTCTTCTTTTTTGGCAGATGGCTATCTGATCTGTTGCGAATAGGAAGAAAGACTTTGCAGTCAGGCTGGGGTATTCGTTGGCACACGTGTTTTGGATCTGGATCGAAAAATAAATCTTGAGGAGGCAGCCAACCTTCTTTGATCGGAAACATGTGGCTATGGAGGAAATTAATGGGCTGAAAGGCAGTATGAAATGCATGATTCCATTCCTTTTCAGCCTAGGCGACGAGTTTTTGGAAAATATCTTTAGCAGCTTCTCGACGTGTTGAGTAGCGCTTCGAAATTTCTAGTATAAGTTAGCAAAATAAAGTGTAAAAAAATAATAAAATAATTTTTTTTGTATTAAAATGTGAAAAATTTGAAGAACTTACGGTTGCTTCTCCAAACTAGAGTTAATTTCGAAGGGTTGGGTTCGGAAATTTCCTTGCCATTTTCCCAAGCTCCAGATATAGAAACAAATTTTTTTTCCAGAATTTATCAGCCTCCAAAAGATCGTCTATGATCTTGAGGTCATCCATCAATGTGAGGTAATAGAATGAAAGCTTGGGACCTTTTAAAAGTTGAGTCAGTGAGATGAAGTCTTTAATGCTGATGGGAATTTTGGAAAGAAGGGATGCCATGATTACAGACATGAGGGTGGACCATTGATTCAGTGTCACCTGAGTAGGGCATAAACTGAGGACTTCGAATTACACTACGATCATCAGATCTAATGGAAATCGAAGACCCCAGTTAATGATTTCTGGGTATACTACTAGTTCATCATCTTTGTAGTTGAAGGGAGTTTCTCCTTCTTTTGGCAGACGAAGGGTTATGTCTTCTACCATTCCTCATAGCTTCTTAAGGGCCGAGGCTTGAATTTCTTTGTAGTATATAGAACGAACCTTCTTCAAGGCGATAATATACTTGCTTTCGAGGTTTTTTAGGTTCCTCCCAATTTTATATCTTTCTTCTTCGAAGATGGAGCAAATGCGAGCCTCTTCTTGAGAGTCAGCCTCAAGATCAGTTTTCGTTGCCTTAGAGTCAGCCTAGTTGGCTTTTGAAGTTTCTTCTCGAGGGTCTTGAGAAGTTGGAGTAATTGTTTCTGTAAGAGGGTTAGCAGTCCGATGCGCCTCCTCCATCACTTCTCTTTGATGAGGATCGTTAGTAGTGGGGTTTGGAGGAGATGGAGTTCAGATGATTGCTGATTCATCTCCCATGGTGATCAAAGTTTTTCTTGGTTTGGTTAATGAAGATTTTTTCGATGAAGGGTTATCTGTTTTCAATTTCAGAGGAGAAACTCTGCTTTGAGATGAGGAGGCTCGAGGTGTTTTAGGACCTTAGATTTTAGATGACGTTTATTCTTCGATTTTGGAAGAAGGTGAAAGATTTGGGACTTTGGTAGGATCAAAATTATCGTAATAAATTGTCTTAGTTGTAGTTCTGAATGGACCACCTCGAAGTAATCCTGCTCTTCGGCATTCTTCAGCTCTTTGCGTAATACAAAAATAATCGTAAGATCTGAACACTAGGTTACTATCAGTATCAGAGGATTCTGGTGTTTTTGGAAGAATGGTCTTCAACTTTTTGGTTCTTGGTTTCTTTCTCATAAACCAAGTACGGGTTGATCGGAGAAGATGAATGTTGATCGAAAATTTTGAGTTTTGCGGTGAGAATCCTGGGAATAGGGGAGGAGCAGATGAAGGTAGCCAAAAGCTCTAACTTCTCTCTAAAGCGGTTTTTGTGTGAGAAGAGTTGGAATGAGAGATATGTTGTATTTATACTAAAGTAAGTGAAGACGTGTGAAGATGAAGAGACTCATATGGTGATAAGTTGGAATATGAATCGTTGAGTGGATTAGATGTTCGACATCTGTCAGGC
The DNA here is from genome assembly GCA_036936605.1 of Limnanthes douglasii subsp. nivea. Classification (NCBI taxonomy): domain Eukaryota; kingdom Viridiplantae; phylum Streptophyta; class Magnoliopsida; order Brassicales; family Limnanthaceae; genus Limnanthes; species Limnanthes douglasii. The sequence continues at coordinate 221,841,637 of JAUPFV010000001.1, forward strand.
TAGATTATTAGAGTCATGACGAATATAACTGTTACGTATGTAATCGTTACATTCGAGGATGATCTATCTACATAATAATTCAAGGGAATGTTTTATAAAAAGTAATTACATCGCTTCGAAATGATAAGCGATTACATCGATTTGAAGTGATTAAAATTTATTGGCCCATATTTATCTGCAAAGATTATTCGAAGATTATTTGTCCTTTGGTTCGAATATATTTTTAAGATTTTATATTGTATACATGCTTTGAATAATAGATTAAGCTAATGGCTTCGAACAATTGTTTTTTTATTTATGACAGGTTAAAGATTCGAAGACAAAACGGATTTGAAGACTTTTTAGTTCTCATTCATTTACTAGACATGAGAACTCGGGGGGCTTCTGATATGGAAATAGAGTTTCAAGGATTAATTTGTAAATAATGTAAATTCAGAGATTTAATTGTAATTGATGTAAAATTTGTCCTTAATTTGTGACTGGTGTAAGTTTTAGAGGATATTTGTGACTTTGTATAATTTATAAAGTCTAAACGGAAATTAGTCCACTTTTGTAACAGATTCAGTTTGAGACTAAGTCTTGGCTCCTCTATATAAAGGAGCAGACTACTCTAATAAAGGGGTTGAACACTTTTACTTTGAAACTCATTTGTACTTGTGTTTTCTCTCTCTAAAATGCTTCCTTAGCAATTTACTAAAGAAAAATCAAACCTCATCAGGCTTAAAGAAGAATTTGATGGGGGGCAGCAGGAAAATGACCAATTTTTTTGCAAGAGGTGCTTTGGGCTTATCGGACAACTCCTAGGGAGGCTACAAAAGAGACTCATTTTACTTTAGAATATGGAATGGATGCAGTCAGCCCCATAGATGTCATCTTTTAGGATAAATCAATATTCTGAAAGATCCAATGATGAAGTTAGAAGGGCGAATTTAGATTTGATTAAAGAGAAAAGAGTTCGAGCTCATTTCAATGTAGTCCATTATCAAACTCTTACGAGGAATAAATATGATTTGAAGGTGAAGAGAAGAGAATTCAAAGAAAATGATAAGGTGTTGAGAAAAGTAATCCTGCATACAAAGGACAAAAACCTTGGAAAAATGGCTCTGAACTGGGAAGGGCCTTATATGGTTGTTGAAAGGATAAAGCCAAAGTCTTACCGTCTTTGTGATTTTGAAGGGAGGATGCTTCAACACCTATGGAATATACAACATCTTAAGCTTTATTGGGAATATATTTGTCTTTGTATTTTGGATTTTTCACTTTTGAATGGCGCACTCTTTCGTACCCTGTTGGCCTATGAAGGTTGTAACGAGGTGTTATGTATATACTCAATATTATCAATAAAATGCATTTTGGCCAATAATTGTTTTAAAATGTTTGCTTAAAACTATCTTAGCAACTTATCAAATACTGATCAAATTTTTAGGTTGGTTAAGAGTAGAATGTTTCGAAGTGTCTATTACACTTTTAGAAGAAACAACCATTTTCGAGGTATTATGTTCAACGGACACATTACAGTTTTTGTGAAGTGCAACGCTAAATAATGCACTGTATTTTTTCGAAGTGTAACGTTCAACAGATATGTTACCAATAATTCAAAGTGCAATCATGTTCATCAATTTCACTAAGGTATTTGAAGTGGTATACTTACAATTTATAACTATATATTGTGAATTTCAAAGTACTTACTATTTTAGAATTGTTAACATCAGATAGTATATGAAGATAATAAAAAGCAAAAAATAAGCAAAACATTTGTCAATTAGATTAATTCTTCGAAGTACGAAAAGCAAAGAAGATGTGTTTAAAGAGCAATAAAATTATTCAGACGACTCGTCTTCTTCGGATGATTCCTCCTTTAAAGATGATTAGTCGGGGATAGGATCAAAGGCTTCACTTGGACGCTTTTCGAAGGGAATGTCATTCTAGAAACTTGTGAGAGCAATCCTTGGATAAATTGCTTGAAGTTCTCGAAGAATAGTGATGGTTGTTTCTTATTTTCCATTGTTAATGGCAGCCAACATGTCTTTCGACAACTCAGCTTCGGCAGCAGCAACAACAACAGTTTTTCCTCCTCGAAATCCTTCTTCAATTTGGTTATATCATCGGTCAAATCTTTATTTTTGCCTCGATTGAAGTAAGAGAGATTTGGAGACCTTCAGATTTAGATTTCTCAAAGGCAAGTTTATTAATACGATCCGTTTTGAGCTCATTCATCTTTTTTTCATGAGAAGCCTTTAACTTTTCTTTGTCAGCAAAATGTGTTGTTCGCAGAATGTGTTGTCAGCTTTGGCCAATTGCTTCATATGTTCTTGAGAAGCTTTGACTTGGGAACCAAGTTTTTTTGCTGCACCATTGAGATCGGTGAATGGTTGAAGTGCAGTAGCAATTGCGAGATTAGGTGGAGAAGGAGGAATTTTTGTTTATGTTGAATTATGACAATGAATCATATCTAATATTGTGGTTGGTACAGAGGGACTGATAATTTTTGGAGACGCTTCGATGGTTGTTGGTCTCCTAAAGTTATGCATATGATCTTGAAGGTCTTGGAGAACAGGATCATCTTCTCCAACAAGCTCATGTGACTTGTTAAAATTAATGAAACTGTCAGGGTTGAAGCGTTCAACATTTTGGTTCTCATCATAAGGATTGTCTTCGATCACTATCAAAGTGTCATTATTGAATGCTTGCTCTTCGAAAGAAGGGTTTTGTTGATTTTCAACAGTTTTGATCTCTTCTTCATCGACCAATGTATACGCCGTGATTTTGGCTTGTTTCTTTTTCTTTCCATAAGAACTCGAATAAACTTTATTTTTCTTCGAAGATGGTTCTTGATCTTTCCTTTCTTCGATGGTGAAAGGGTTTGCTCTCTCGATTTTAGTTTTCGAGGTTTAGGTTGTGATGGTGTTGAAGGGCTAGCAGCAGACGTGCTAGCTGGTTTTTTACCTTTCTTTTCTTTGTTAGCCTTTTCTTTTTTCTTTTTTGGTAAATGACTTTCTGACCTATAACGGATAGGGAGGAATACTTTGCAGTCAGGATGAACTAACTTTTTGCAGGCTATTTTGGGATTGGGATCTTCCATCGAATTTCGAGGAGGCAAACCTCCCTCTGTGATCGGAAACAGGTGGCTATTAAGGAAGTTGATCGGTTAGAAGGCGGTGTGGAAAGCATTATTCCACTCTTTCTCAGCCCAAACGACAAGTTTCTTGAAAATATCCTTAGCTGCTAGTCAACGTACTGAATATCGCCTCAAAATTTATGGAATAATCATGCAAATAGATAATTAAACAAGGAGAAATACAATAGATGGAATTTATTTTAAAGTGTATAATTTTTGAAGTACTTACGGTTGCTTCTCCAGATGAGGTTTAGCGTTGATAGGTTGCCATCAGATATCTCTTTGCCATTCTCCCGTGCTCCTGAGATGAAGATAAACTTTTACTTCCAAAATTTATCAGCTTCCAAGAGATCATCGATGATTTTTAGGTCATCCACCAGAGTGAGGTAATAAAAAGGGAGCTTCAGACCTTTCGATAATTGGGTTAAAGAGATGAAATATTTGATGCTGATTGGAATCTTGGATAACCGATATGCTATTATTACTGACATAATAATGAACTATTGATTCGGTTTCACTTGAGTACGGCATAGGTTGAGAAGTTTGAAGTATTCCACGATCATAGGATCCATTGGAAGCCGAAGACCCCAATTGATGATTTCCGGGTATACTACTAATTCATCGTCTTTGCAGTCTAAGGGAGTTTCTCCTTCCTTAGGAAATTAAAATGTGATTTTATCTCCCATTCCCCATTGTTTTTTAAATCCGAAGCTTGTCTCTCTTTGTAATATATGAATCAAACGTTTTTCAGTTGAATGATGTAATTAGCATCGAGATCCTTTAAATTTCTTCCGATAACAACTCTTTCTTCTTTAGGAACAAATCCAGGTTCTTTCTTTTTCCGAGGCTTACCGGTATTCTTATCTATGGTAGTTTCTGAATTCCCATCATCGGATTCAGTTTCATGATCAGTTCTGGTAGCTTCGGAATCAGCTTCATTGGCTCTAGATATTTCTTCTCAATTTTAGAAAGGATTTTGTTGAGGCAATGGATCCTCAGTTTCTTGTGAAGGATTATTTGCTTGAGGAACTTCCTCGATTATCTCTCTCCGAGGAGAATCCTGAGTTGTTGGATTCGAAGAGGGAGGAGTTGGGATGATTTCTTAATCGTCTCTCATGGCTATAAAAGTTCTTCTTTTTCTGATTGTTGAAGGATGAGTCGAAGAAGGATTATTTTAAATTTGTTTTGAAGAAGATTCTTTCGATTCTTCACTAATGAAAGGAGAAACTTTAATTTGTGAAGAAGAGACTCGAGGTGTTTTAGGTGTCAAAACTTTGGAAGAGGGAAGTTTTTTGGGTTATTGGAGAATGAGAGAAAGAAGGAATTTTGGTTGGATCAAAATTACCGTAGTAAGTTGTTTTTGTGGTTGTTCGAACAAGAGTGTTGTTAATTAATTTGGCAACTTGATATTCCTCCGCTTATTGGGTGATGCAAAAATAGTCGTATGATCCGAAGACTAAGTTGTGGTCAAGTTCTGGACATTTTGGTTTTTTGGGTATGTTAGTCTTGGATTTCCTATTTTTTTAATTTTTTCTCATAAACCAGATGAAGGTTGACCGGAGAAGATGAGTATTGATCGGAAGGTTTGAGTTTTCTGATGAAGATGTTGAAAAAGATGAAGAACATGTTGAAGGTAGCCAAGTTTTAATTTTCTCTTAAGTGATTTGAGTTTTGAGAATGAAAATGAGGATATTGATGAATTTATAGAGAGATAGGTCGACGTGTGAAGTGGAAAGGACTTTGTGGTAATATGGCAGAATACAAAGCGGTGAGAAAGTTAAGAGTTCGGCATCTGTCAGACTAGTTATCTAGCTATGGGTCTAGTAGCTATATAGTCATGATAGATTTGAAAGGTAATATGAAACAATTACATTTGGGATACGCTTTTGATGAAATTCGACGATTACATTTTGAAGCTACTTCCATAATAATTCGAGGAGAAAGAAAATAAATTTATCGTGATTTAGAATAATCCGATGATTGTTTCTCACTTCGAATTTACATCTATTTTTGACTTCGAATTTGTATCTTCTATTACTTTTTGGACTTCGAGCTTTATACGAAGTATTTGACTTCGAATTTGTATCACATCGACTAATACGGCATATGGAAGAATTCGAGGACATTTCAGTTCTCATTCCTTTACTGACATGAGAACTAGGGGGCTACTGATATGGAAGTAGGATTTAAAGGACGAAACTGTAAATAATGTAAGTTTAAACATTGAACTGTAAATAATGTAAGTTTAAGGACTGAATTGTAAATAATGTAAGTTCAAGAGAACAATGGAGACTATGTAATGTTGTTAATGATTAAAGGTAATTAGTCTTCTTTTGTAACCGATTTCAGTTTAAAGCTAAGTCTCGACTCCTCTATATAAAGGGCAAGGCTAACCTAATAAAGGGGTTGAACACTTTTTTTACTGAACTTATTTGCACTTAGACTTCCACTCTCTAAAAACTTTCTATCATTTTCTCTCTCTAGAATTCGCATATTACAATTTTCTAAGGAAACATTCTTAATATCTGAACTCACCATGTATAATTAGAACGCATAAAATCTACTTCAAAAGATCCTCTGATATAAAGTTGTTGTACAATCAATTTTTTAAAGAAAAAACTTATAATTATAATACACGAACAATCTTAAAACAACATAAAACACATAAACACATGTTGAAAAATATAAAATTGATAGTAAGATAAGAACGAAAACTTTGCAACAAAATATGCATTATCAATGATTATGTTGTGCATACAAATATTGAGAAATTCATTATATTTTTGTGAGAGTTATGCAAAACTATTTAAGGTTTTCATATGAACTACGTGAATATACTCAATATTTTTGCATAATATGCATAAAAATCTTATTTCTTTCACATAAAAATTATGAAAACTTTAAATCACATTGCATAGCCTATGTGCATGTAATAATTTTTTTTGCACCGGGTATAGAAAATAAAGCATCTTTTAAAAAAACAAAAAATAACATGATTACCTCCATTGTGTTGTAACTCTCTTATATTTCCGAGTTTTACAGACTCAAATTCATGACGTGATATTTGAGTTGAATGTTATTAGTTTATGAATAAATTTAAGGTTTATGATTTTCATAAATGTATCATAGTTATATATAAAAATATTTAGTAAGTGTGTTCAAATTAAACAAAAATTGGATATTTCAAATGATGAGAAGATTCAATTTTTTTAAGTGAATAATAGTAAGTAGCTTATAATTTAGTATTAAGTGATAATCATTTTAATATTACATAGTTCATAAATTACTGGATGAACAAATATAAATATATTTTAATTTTTATATATTTTTTATATTCTAAAATTAATAGTTTATAATATGGTTAGTGTGAAGCTACTTTGAATGATTTTTTGAATGTTTTTTTCTCCTAAAAAAATCTCAATCTTGAAAGGTTTTGATAAAGTTCTTTAATGGTGATCGAGCAATAACATCAACTCGATGTTCCAGACTTATAAGAAGTCTTCAATGTATAATCCTTCGGATGCATCTCCTTCGCTTCAAAAAGTCTTACCCTCGCCTCAAACCATTTACAAGGCCAGTATCATCTACCATTGACTACATAACCAACCCAATCTTTGAACACCAAACCTACTACCATTACCCAAACCCAACCATGTATCAATAAAAAACGTTATTCTGAAATAACTAAGCATGGAAACAAGTAGTTTATCCACGAAAATGACAACATCCAAATTCAAGAGGATTACACATCTATATATTTCCAAAAGTCGGATAAGGCCATTCTTGAATCAAAGGAAAAAATAACTTTACTTGGTAAATATCTATCTGGAAGGCCTCAAATGCGTAAGATTAAAAAATTATCTGATTCTCTAAAGTTTAAAGGTTTTTTTCATTCTTGTTATGTGGGATCCAAGACATCTTATGATTGAATTGGAACACCAAATAGACATAAAATGCATCTAGAAGCGATCAATCTTGACCATTGGCAAACATACCATGATGGTTTTAAAATGGACTACATTCTTTCATCCTAAAAGATAATCAGCTATTGCTCCTGTCTGGATCACTCTGAATAACTTACCCCTCTATCTATCCAATCATGACTCAATCAAACAAATATCTAAAACCATGGGAAACCAAATTGAATCCTGGTTGTCTCCAAAAAATCAGGTCATGTATAACTGTTGCAAGACTTGGGTGGAAATTGATATTTCTAAATATTTTCAATAAAATATTTGGGGTACATTTAGTAGTGAATATGGGCTCTTGATCAAGATCTCTTATGGAGAAAGACATTTATATTACTCTGAATGTCATCATATGGGTCATAGCTCAAAAACCTGCAGAAAATTCAACAAAAATTCAATCAGGCCTCTATAATAAGTTCAACCTTCTGTCAACAATAACCTTCTACATCCTAAAGAAATTTGGATACCCAAATCCTTCCAAGGATCCTATTAATCAGCCTTCTCATCCCATACTTTTTCCAAATAGTTTACCCACCTCAAATCCTAAACCTTCCCTTAGTCAATCACTAGAACCTAACTTCAGAGAAAACCCAATTCTATCACCATCCAACCGCATTATACATGTTTTACATGAAACATAAATTCAAGAAGTCTTACGCTCTTTGGACTTAGGAATTAAGCTCATTACATCAGCTTAACCTGACCCTGATCAACATGCCAACACATCTTCTCATACTCACTTCATTGGTAATCTCCCCTCTTCTCCATTAGCCCATGTAACAAAAAAAGAAGATTTAATCAACAAACCATTAAAGAGAGGTCTTCTAAAGAATCACAGTCAAGTTCCCAAAACCATCAACTCTGATGCTATTACACCCAAAGCAGTGAAAAAAAGGGAGATTCTTAAATGACTTTAACAATTTTATGTTGGAATACTCGTGGAGTTGGAAATAAAGCCAAAGCAGAAGAATAAAAGTTATCATAAGATCGTAACATGTTGATTTTCTAGCTATCCAAGAGCTAATTATTGATCAAGGTTTTCTAAACCAAACTGATCAATATTTGGGGTTTCAAAATGCATTGCACAATAACTTCAACAAAATATGGATCTTCTGGAATTCTTATTACACAATTCAAATTCTACTGGATCATGAATAAACTATTCACCTAAATGTGAAACTTTCTGATTTTGAGAAAAAAATTATGGTCTCGGTTATCTATGCTAAGTGCACCCGTGAACTTAGAACCATCATTTGGGATAAAATCAAAGATGTAGCTGACTCAACCAAATAATGACTTCTCATGGAAGAGTTTAATTCAATTTCTGATTCAACTTATCAACTTTCATGCACAACAACATGTTGGAGAAGTATTAAAGACTTTAACAACTTAATTTTTTATTGTAACCTAACTGATGCAAGGTATATAGGCTTTAAATTTACTTGGTCTAACTCTCACAAGTGGAAGCGCATGGAAAAAGTTATAATCAACAACTCATGGTCAAACTACTTCACAACATCCACAGTCACTCACATGGAAAGGACATAATTAGATCACTCTTTGCTTTATATCAAAATATCTAACAACAACATTCAGATTAAATCTAGCTTCAAATTCTATAATATGTGGTTAGATAATCCTGATTTTTACTCAAACATTGGAATCAAGACCTTCATGGTTATCTTATTCAGTGATTTTGGATAAAGCTAAAAAACTCAAAGCATCACTTAAAGTTTGGAACATAAAAACATTTAGTAATATCTTTAACTCTCTTACACAATCTGAGGACAATATTAAATTTCAGGAATCATGCTATCAAGACTCTCTCACTAATGAGAACAAGATCAACCTAGATAAAGCAAATGCACATCACTTGTAATTACTTGCCAGAGAAGAAACTTATTGGCACAAAAAATAACATTCAATGGACAAGACAAGAAGATAGAAACACAACAGCTTTTCACTCATATACAAAGAATAAAATGGAAGAGAAATCGTATATCTATAATTCAAGTCAACAATAACCGGACTTAGGACCCGCAGGATAATGAAACACCAGTTATATCCTTCTTTAAATCTCTACTTACTAATAACAATTGTTCTATTAAATTAGTGAGCATTCAATCTACTATCTTTAATTTTCTCACAAATAAAGATAATCATTTATTATTGAGTCTACCTACTGATCAAGATATCTATAATTCTATATTTGCTTTAAATTCTGATAGTATTACAGGTATATATATATATGGATGTAACATAAAATTCTACTTTAATTACTGGCCAATCATAGCAAATTATTTATGCTCTGCTATCAGATCCTTTTCCAATGGTGAATATGTTCATAGTGGTGTTTATGTTACTGCAACCTGTCTAATACCTAAGAAAGATGATCACAAAATATGGAGTAATTATAGACATATAAGTCTTTGCAATATGTTTACTAGGATTATTTCTAGAATCTTAAATGATAGAATATCTAGTTTATTACCCAGGCTTATCTATGAAGAACATAGTGGTTTTGTCAAAGGTAGATGTATTCAAGAAAATATCTTACTTACTAAAGAGCTATCATACAACATAAACAAGAAGAGTAGAGGAGGGAATTTAATTCTTAAGCTAGATTTTATCTAAAGCTTTTGATAGAGTCTCTTACTCATTCATTCAAAATATACATACAATCTTTGGTTTTAACTACAGGTTCACCAATCTTATCCTAAAATCTATTAATATTTTTGGATTTTCAATCATCCACAATTGTGAAGCCAAAGGTTTTTTCAAAGCTACTAATAGAATTATACAAGGGAATCTATTATCCCCTAGCCTATTGATTCTAGCTCAAGAATTCTTAATAAGAGGTCTCAAAAATCTTTTTCATGATAATCATAACTTAAGATATAATATTCCTAATAATTACAATATTCTATGATTATCCTTTGCTGATGATACTATTATATTTAATAATGGTCTTAAATCTAGTATTTGTTTCATTTACGACTTACTAACTAAGTTTTAGGATCAAACTAGACAACTAATCAACAATGATACATCCTTCTTTATTCTTCCTAAATCATCTCCATGAAGCAGATCCAAACTTATTCAACAACTAAGGAAAGCCACTTTTCTATGATCTATTTGATTGCAATCATCCACAACAACATCTATGTTATTCATTATGAAGAATCAATCTCAACTATAAGGAGAAGAGTACAAGAATGGGATCAAACCTTGCTTTCATTTGGATCCAGACTCACCCTCATCTAAATAAATCCCGATGACTATCCCCAACTACCATCTGCAACATACTCTTCTATCTGGAACTACCATCAAGAAAATAGAGACCGTCTATAGTAGATTATTATGGGGTACAACTGAGAATCACAGCTCCATCTCCAGGGCCAACTGGAACAAGATTTGTCTTCCTTATAAAGAAGGAGGACTCAACACTCAAAAACTTGAATAAATTCAACTGACTTACTCCTACAAGCTTTGGAAGAAATTCAGAGTAAATAATTATTTATGGTATAAGGTCATTCATAGTATTTATTGTTCAACAACTTATCTAATGCAAGTTAATTTATTCTTCAAAAGATCCTAGATTTGGAAGAGACTATAGCTGAAGTTTTTATCTTCTGGTCACTTGGTCAAGGAAATTGTGATTTTTGGTTAGATCGATGGTGTCATACAAAAGCTCTAATGGACCATTCTACTACAAATAATTCAACTTGGTTTAGACAAACCAAAGTAAAAGACTTATGGATCAACCATTAATGGAACATAAACACGTTATCTTCTTCTGTGACCTCAATTGATGTCAACATAATCAGTAAACTAGTCATCAAGCATAATCTCCCTAACAAGCTACACTAGACTGCAAGTGATTCAAGAGAATTCACCTTTAAAGACTCTTGGAATGCCCTAAGAGTCAAATAAACTTCATCAAACCTATTCTCAACTATCTAGAATAGAGTCACGCATGTTAAATATTCTTTTTTATTGTAGAGGCTACTACAGAACTGGGTCTCGGTTGACATTGTCCTACATGTCAGAAATATAACTTTAGTTTCAAAGTGTCAACATTGTGGAAATATTGAAAGCATACAACATAAGCCTAGTCAGTTTGGATACATTTCAGCACTATGTTTAAAGTCACGATTGGAAATCACATGTTCTTCTCTCACATAATCAGATTATGGATTTGGTCAGCCCCTAATCAACTTCATATTAGAACTACATTACCCTCTGTAATATGTTAGTCTTTTGCAACACATAAACAAGAAAAAACTCAGCCTACAAGACAGTAGTAGCATATTTATGGCTAAGTAATGGGAAACTTTTCTCCTGTTACATGAATCTAATTTTCATTTCATCCGAGAAAATCTATCTTTTTCTGAACAATGTCTTTGTCATTTGATCCAATAGTGTTTCGTTGGACTCTTCTATTACAACTGTAATAGCTAAAATCAATCAGGCTATTCTAAAGTTGGATGTGGCTAAAATGCTCAACAGAAGTTTCTGGTCAAAAGACTCAAAAAAGGCATATGAGATTGGATGCTTTCAATACTTAAATCAGCCAAGAAAACTAAAGGCTATTCACTAGATTCTACCTACAACTCATTGTCTTAAACTCAATACAGATGCATCATGTTCAATCTCTAGAGAAGCCTCGGGTAGTTCCATTCTAAAATATCCCAAATAGGACATAAAGGCAGATATTGGCCGAAACTACAGAAAGCTAAGTCTTATTCAAGCTGATACTCATGTTTTATTTAATAGACTAATACTATATAGAAATTTTAAAATCTCTATTCTTAAAATATAGACTAACTCTCTTATCCTCTTAACTATGCTACTAACAAATCTCCTTGGTTTTTATCTCAAATGCTTCAATATTGTAGGAAACTTCTTACTCCAACAATGAGCATCTCTCATGTCAATAGAGAACAAAACTCTGTTGCTGATTAGTTGGCGCGTTGGACCAACAAATACATATAGAAAACAGACTTAACTAAAGACCTAATACCTAACCAGTTGAAAGCCATCATCCTGCTAGATAGTCCAAAGACCAACTTCATCAGAGAATTTTTCGAACCATAAATCTACTAATTACTAAATTATCTCTATAGCAAGTATCATTTAAATTAATACCGTTTCAAATAAAACTTACCTGATAAGTTCTACTTTGCAAGATTCCTGGTATAGGAAAATGGCGAACATTCAATGTATATTCAAGAGATGTTGAGAATCCCAGAATCATGAAGCTTGTATTCAACCTACAAAACTTTATCAATCATCAAAGTTTCAAGCATTTGTGCATGGATCATTTTTGTTTAAATCTTTTAAGGGGTTTTGTCTCATCCAAGTTCATGAACCCTCTCTAATCTATCTTGCTCAATCTCTGGAAGACAATCATTGAGATATGCAATTTTGTGTAATTGCATGTTAAAGTGTGTTTTAAGTACTCAGCATATTTGTCATTTATATAGGAATCAGATAATAAAAGATATATTTAAAAAGACAGTCTATCAAATAAAAAAATTGTTAAAATAACAATATTTAATTTTTTGTCACTAAATGATAATAGTAATATGATTTTCCTATAATAATAACATCGTACCAAATATTTTCAAAAAATAAATAAAAAATATATAAAAAAGTAACAATAAAACAAACATATAAAAATTACATAAAAACACTGTATAAATCCTCAACAATTCATCCCATTTTCACGAAAGATCCGCAACATATTTAGTATTTCTGCATGAACTACACAAACCTATAAAAATGACATAGATACACCGAATAAATACAAATAATTCATCACATTTTCGCAAATGACCCACAACATACTTAATGTTTCCGTATGATATATGGAAAAACAATTTATTGCATTCACATAAAAAACTTCTTAAACATCGCCTTAAACAATAAGCGAATGTAACAGATATCTCTTCATAAGTTATGCAAAATGAAACATTAAAAAAATGCAATTAGCACCATTATTATATTGTCTCCTTCATATAGTCAAACTTTTTAGAATCCAAACTTACATGTGACATTTGGGATGAAATTACTAGCTTTGAAATAAATTTAGGATTTAAAATAAAAAAAAATAAAAAAATTAAAGAAATTAAAATGTGATAAAATGATATTTCTTAAATATATGTCTAGACACAACGTAAATTACATATATTAAATGAATAGTAACATAGTAGATTTTTTTTAATATAGGAATAATAAATACTAATTTATAGTTTAATTTTATATCATCATTTAGTATCACATAATTCATAATTTATATAATATAACAGAATAGTAGTTATGAAAATCAATATTATCTAATTTCAACTATTTTCATAAAATATTTTTATTTTATAATACAATTTATGGTAAGGAAATAACCCATAAATACTTACTCACCAAATATACTATTACCTAATATTTAAATTATCTTTTATGCTTAATTAAGGCCTATCTAATTAAAATAATTTTCATTAAATACTTTTTTTAATAGTGTAACTACCATCTACCAACTATATAAGCCATTTTCTTAAGAGGGACTAAATTTTTTAACCCAATCAGATATTTTAAACATTTGAATGTGTAAGCAGCTGCCTCCCTCTCTTCATACTCTAACTAAATATCCGATTTAAAAAACTGGTTTTCAAAAAAATGATTCTGGTGATCATAAATGTCGACGCCAGTCTACCTACGTGAAGCGATTGTTTCCTCCTGATCTTCAATCGATAGAGGTAAGTTCATCGCCGATTTCTTACCACCATGAATCGCCTATTATCAATCAGACTTTGGTTGTGGATATTGGTTTATTGAATTTAGCATATTTATCTTTTTACTAGTTTATTTATGTATCCAAGTGGTTTCATTGACAACTATTGTTATCCATGTGTTTTTTTCACTCTGGCGAGGGTTCTTAGTACAACAACACTCCAGTTCGTCTTGTTTTATTTTTTTATTTCCTAAACTGATTTTGTAACAACACGATTTTATGTATTTATGTTGATTACTAAGTTAGAAATAGGACGTATTGTATAGTTAATTCACTTATTATAACTTTTTCTGGTTTGTTTGGCTGTGCAGATGCCGAAATTTAGTTTACAGTGTTGCAAGTAGAGGATTTGATTGTACGGGTAAATGATGCATGTTAATAGGCAGTTTTGGGTGGAATCAGAAATATTATCATATACGATTCATGGCTATATTGTCATTGTAATTCTAGTCTGTTTAATTATACGATCCGCTAGTTTAAAACATTCCCAGATAAGACCATATATGATAATGAGATTTTGCAGTTAAAACATTGCTAGATAAGTTCAAGAATGATAATACGATTTGTATTCATACGTTGTTGCGCGTTGTTTTGTGTCTCGTAATAAGATTTTACCATACAAGGTAATATATGTTAAAACATTTACTTTATATTTTAAAATATGGTCACCAAACTGCAATTGTTGATTTGTACGAGTTTGAAAACTTTCGAAGTCTTCAAGATTACGTCTTAAAGAAATATCGATTGTTCTTCAATAATTGGGTCTGATGAGTCTGGAAATATTTTCCACTCACTCTAGAAACTAGACAGGGGCAATTCGGACAAAAGCCACCCACTGAACCATCCGAACTGGACAAAAGTACTAAAAACTAATCACCTTTTGACTAAGATAATTGCTAATCTACTTAATAAACTAATAGATTTTTGAATTCAACCTAGTTTCATAAGATTGACCCAAAAGCCCATATGGCCCATAATCAAGGGTATAAATACCCAACCACTTTCATTAATAAGGGTAATGAACATTTAATACAACCAGACAGCTTAAATCTCTCACTACAAAACACCCAAACATTTAATACCTCTAAAACACTACAAAACATCTGACCAAATTACCCTCAGTAAAAAATAATCCACATCAAATTGGCGACCACAGTGGGAGAAGAAGGTCCCTGAATCTAGCATTCAAAACCATCAAGAAAATCCAGTTTGGATGAATCCGGACGAGCAGACAGTGCCACCAACTTTGGCAGAAGTGGTGGGAGAAAACGATGAGTATACGATTGAATAGCGAGACAGATTGAAAGCTGAGATAGAAGCCCTGAGGGCTGCTAAAAGGGTAGAGATGGGCTTGAAAGAAAAATAAAAAGTGTCAGTCCTTCACCACACTAACAATCCAAGTGAGCATGACCCATCAGCAAAGACCCACGTAAGCACTAAAACGACTCATGCTAGCTTAAAGAAGTCTCACACGTCTAAATCGGTGGAGAGCTCAGATTCAGATTCAGAATCTTCTAGTAGCTCCTCGAACGAAGATGGAGTTGAGGAGTCCCTGTCATCCAGTAGTGATGAAGGCCATTCTAAAAAGAAGCAAAAGTTCGTAAAAAAGTACTCAAGAAAGAAGGACAGGCATGGAAGGTTAAAAAAGCATCTAGGAAAAGAGTCATCTCATAGCCATAGTCATGACCCAAGACATGTAGACCGGATGTTGATGGATCCCTTTGCTTTTCACGATGAACCAGGTATCTTTGCAACTCCCAATGAAGATACTGTGTTTAGTCGTGGCCGGAATTGGAGACAATCTCTATTGTCTTCCAACATACTGTTCGGAAACCTTCCTAAAAGGTTTGACAGTACAAAGATGGAAAAATACGATGGGAGTAAAGATCCAGATAATCATCTGGAGCAATTGAAAAACTTTTTGATGAATTTTAACGATGATGATAAGTTGCTTTGTAGAGCATTCTCCCAATCTTTTACGGGGAGTGCTCTGAAGTGGTATAATAGCCTGCCTCAGGGCTGCATCAGAAATTTTGATACTTTTTGGGTGGTCTTCTGGAGGCAGTTCGTTGGAAGTAAGGAGGTGAAGGGCAATGGAGACACTATTATCCATTGTGGCCAAGAACCAAATATATCCTTGAAAGAATATATAAGTCGCTTTGTGAACACCAAGAATGGATTAGGTGGTTACTTTGAACAAGTAGCAATAGCTTCTCTAAGGCAGGGTTTGAACCCTGACAATCTAGTTGATTCAGTAACCAGGAAGAAGGCCATGACGTGGGGCGGTTTACTGAATTATGTGGGGAAGCAAATCAATGTAGATGAGACGAAGAAGACCAGGGTGCATAGACAAGTGAGGTTGGCCCCAACTGCACCAAACCAAAACCAGAATCAGTCTGGGTACAAGGCTAAAGAAGCCGGACAGGGTCCCAACAGGGCCAAGGCTCAATCCCACCAAGCACCAGCTCAAAGCCAGCAATCCAGAAATAAGCGAGGGCCTTGGGTTCAACCGGAGTGGTTTGCTGAATTGAAAGAAAATGTGGCAACCATTTATGATAAAACAAAAGATGAAGTACATTTCAGGAAGCCAGTTGCGCTTCAATCTCCCACGGAAAGTCGTAATAATTGTTTTTGTCAATATCATCATGATATTGGCCATAACACAGAAGATTGCATCGCTTTGAAACAAGAGGTGAAAAATTTGATTGAAAGAGGAAAATTATGTGCTTATGTTAAAAGAAGAAGTGGGAAGAGGCCTGATAATGCTCATCGGAACGGCCCAACAAACAATCCAAGAACGTCGGCTCTGGACGGGGCTGTGGTAATTATTGAAAGATTCGATGTGGAGTCGGAATATTTGGATCCTGATCCAGCCCGGAATAAGGTGGGCGTTATCACAAAACACACAAAGTCGGTGTCTGGGCTCATAAGATTTTTTGAGTCACTTACCATATTTGGGGGGGGGGGGGGACACCATGACTGCACCAACTACTTCTTCAAGGAAGAGACATGTTCACACCCTGGCTACTCAGTTGGAAGAAGGCACGACCTCCTATCAATCTCAAATTCCTTTTCCCTTTTATTGTTTTTGATGAAGATGATTTGAGAGACATAGCTGTTCCTCATGAAGATGTTGTGGTGATAGGATCATCCGTTGGGGGCAATGGCATTTGACGAATTTTGGTGGACACTGGCAGCTGAGCCAATATCCTTTTTCTAACTTCCTACAAAACAAATGAAGAATCCAGCAGTAATTCAACATTCGAACAGGTCTATTGTGGGTTTCACTGGAAGCTCTGCGGACGTGATTGAAGAGTTCAAAGAGGAGGTTTTGTTGTGCAAGGGCCCTTTTAAGAAGATGGTCAGAATACTTTTCATTATGGTGGATTGTCCCACGTGCTATAATGCCATTTTGGGAAGGTCTTGGCTCTCCAGAATGCATGTTGTGGCTTCAAGAGTTCACCAATGTTTGAAATACGTTGTGCAAGGACAGGTGGGAGTTGTTCGGAGTAGTTAGAAGATAGCAAGGGAATGCTATGCAACAGCTCTGGCCCCTAGAATGTTGGGGGCAGTTCAGATTAGTGAAGATTAGTAGTTTGAGGGGCCCTCTGGGGGATAGGGTGAAATTGATGACCCCAGAGAGACCCTTGGTGTTTTAATACCGATTGAAGAGGTTGAAACTCACTCTCTGGCTGAAGGAAGAAATGTCAAGATTGGATCCAAGATGACATCAGAACTAAAAGGCAAAGTGTTATGTTTTTTAACAGACCATCAATATGTTTTTGCTTGGTGCAATGCTGATGTAACCGGAGTACCAGCAGATGTTATATCACACCAGCTTTCCATCCGAAGAGATGTAGCACCTGTTGTACATAAGTGAAGAGATTTTTCGAAGGAGAAAGTTGATTTCATAGTTCAAGAGGTTGACCGACTTACTAAGATGGGGCACATAAAAGAATCCTAGTACCCTTTATGGACAGCCAATCCGGTGTTAGTAAAAAATAAAAATGGAAAGTGGCGTATGTGCATTGACTTTACAGAACTTAATAAGGCCTGCCTAAAAGACCTATATCCGGTCCTCCGGATCGATCAGTTAGTGGACTCCACATCTGGGAACAAGTTGTTGTCCTTTATGGATTCCTTCTCCGGGTATAATCAGATTCAAGTGGATCCGAAGGATAAAAAATACACTACTTTTGTTACTGATATGGGGCCTTCATTATTATAAGGTGATACCTTTTGGGTTAAAGAATGTTGGGGCTACTTATCAGAAGTTGGTGAACAAAGATTTTGTTAATCAGATTGGAAGAAACATGGAAGTCTACATTGATGACATGATGGTATAGAGTGTGGAAGAAGAGCTACACTTGGCAGATCTGCAAGAGACTTTTGCCAACTTTGTAAAAGTTAGTTTAAAGTTGAATCCAGAATAGTGTGTTTTCGGAGTGTAGTCTGGAAAGTTTTTGGGGTATGTAATAAATGAGAAAGGGATACAGCCTGATCCAGACTAGCTCAATGTTTTACTGCAGATGGATCCTCCTCGGAATATTAAAGAAGTACAAAGATTAACAGGGAGGTTAGCTGCTCTAAACCGTTTTATCTCAAGGTCTTCGGATAGGTGTGCCCCGTTTTTCCAAACTTTAAAGGGTGCCAAATAATTCAACTGGTCTCCACAACGCGACCAGGCCTTTGATGAAATAAAAAAGCATTTATCCTCCCCCCAAACCCTGTTTAAACCTGTTGATAGAGAAACATTATACATATATTTAGCAGTCTCCGAATGTGCCATAAGTGCGGTGCTAGTTAGAGAAGTGGATAATTACCCTCGTCCGGTGTACTACATCAGCAAAAACCTGATGGATGCTGAAAAAGGATATTTAAAACTTGAAAACCTAGCACTGGCATTAGTAATTGCTGCTAGAAAAAATGAGGCCCTACTTTCAGTCTCATTCTATTGTTGTTCAGACATCTTTTCCCTTGAAAAATGTTCTTCAAAATGTAGGCATATCAAGCAGAATGACCAGATTGTCAGTAGAATTGGGAGACTATGACATTGATTTTTCCCCTCAAACTGCAATCAAGGCTCAGTCTGTTGTTGATTTCTTAGTTGAGTTCCATTTGGACAGGAGTACTAAACAAGCCACAAGTGAAAAGACTAAGAAGTTTTGGGTTGTCCGAACAGATGGTGGATCAAGTACCATGCTTTGTGGTGTTGGGATATGCTTAACCTCTCCGTATGGCAACAAGCTATACCAGGCTATATATTTTACTTTCAGGGCTTCTAACAATTAGTCCGAATATGAAGCTGCTATAGTTGGTTTGAAGTTAGACCTGATTTGTGGAGCCAAAAGGGTCAGGTTAATGAGTGATTCCCAGCTTCTTATACATCATGCACAAGGTCAATCTGAGGCCAAGAAGGAGCAGTTAGTTAAATATTTATTCATTCTTAAAGAGGTGGCAGTTAATTTCAAAGATATCACTTATGAGCATATACCCCGAATAGAGAATACACTAGGAGACTCCTTGGCAACCATAGCATATTCTGAGTCCTAAATATACAAGTATATCAACTTAAAGACTGGATATATCCTCTTCTTCAATACATTTTAGATGGTATCTTGCCTCCGGAAAAATCAGTAGCAAGGAAAATGAAGTATAGGGCTCGTGGATTTGTGAT
Source organism: Limnanthes douglasii subsp. nivea (assembly GCA_036936605.1). Classification (NCBI taxonomy): domain Eukaryota; kingdom Viridiplantae; phylum Streptophyta; class Magnoliopsida; order Brassicales; family Limnanthaceae; genus Limnanthes; species Limnanthes douglasii. Next base: position 221,861,187 of record JAUPFV010000001.1, read on the forward strand.
CATAAGAGACATCCTTTACAAAAAGTATTTTAGTAGACCTCTTTTGCGATGTCTGGGGATTAAAGAATCCCAAACAATGTTGTCTGAACTACATGATGGTGAAGGATCAGCACACTGTGGTTATAGAGCTTTAACCCGAAGAGTCTTGTTGGCCGGATACTACTTACCCTCTATAATGGAAGATGCCAAGGAATTGGTGAAGATGTGTGATCCATGCCAAAGATATGGTAAGAAATTCATATCCCAGTTGTCCCTTTAGAGTCGATTTCTGAGCCAATATCTTTTGCTCGTTGGGGGCTGGATCTGGTGGGACCTCTACCTATGGCGTCCGGAGGGTGCAGAACTATCATTGTTGCCATTGATTATTTCACGAAATGGATAGAAGCAGCCCCACTGGTAGGAACTACTTCAAAATCTATTATAAAATTTATCTTATCTAATATTTGCTGATGATTTGGGGTTCCACTGAAGATAACCACAGACAATGGGCCACAATTCGATAACAAGGATATTAAGAATTTCTGTGCCTCAAGAGGCATCCAACATTGCTTCTCTTCTCATTTCCATCTACAGGCGAATGGTCAGGTTGAAGTAGCAAATAGAACCATCATGTCCGGTCTTAAAAATAATTTAGAAGGGGCTGCAGGAAAGTGGCCAAGCGACCTACAAGAAGTGTTATGGGCCTACCAGATTACTCCTGGAGCTGCTACACAAGAATCATCGTTTGCCTTAGTATATGGTATGGATGCAATTACTTCTATAGAGGAACCTCTTCCATCATACATAGTCCACAATTTTTCTAAACAGGCTAATGAAGTGGCAATCAGAAGTTAACTCGACTTGATAGAAGAGAAAAGAGTTAAGGCTCACCTTAGAGCCACCCATTTTCAGGGATTTATGAGAAGCAGGTTTGCTTTAAAAGTCAGAAGAAGAGATTTTCAACAAGGGGATAAAGTGTTGAGAAAAGTCTTCCTACATACTAAGGAGAAGCATTTCGGCAAGCTAGCTCTAAATTGGGAAGGACCCTATGTGGTCATTTAAAAGCTTAAGCCTGGAGCATACAGGCTTCAAGATAAAGATGGAAGGATCTTGAATCACCCCTGGAACATTGAACACCTCTGGATGTATCTAGAATGAAAGTTATGTAAATATTTACTTGTTTAAAGTCCATGTAAATATTAGGGGCCATACTCTTTCCTACCCTGGTGTTGCGGGGAGGTTTTAATGAGGTGTCCGGGCTATTTCATGAAACTTGATGCCTTCTTGAAAAATTCGGAGTGGTTTGATTGATAGCTTCTTTAAAACTTTTTTAGTATCGCTGACAGACCGGATTGATCTAGTGGAGTGATGGCCATTTAAACATTTGTCATCGGAGAATTTAAACACTCTCACCTTAAAATACTTGTAAAATAACTAGGGGCTATTTAAACATTAGCCATCAAAATTGGGCAACTATAAAATAATGCAAGAATTGTGTAAAGTAAAACTGCCTGGCTAACACCGGGGAATGATAGTTATCCGGACAAGAGCCGAACACGGTCACAAAAATGCCTTGGTCATCCAAGGGCTTTAGTCTGATACAAGAATTAAAGAAAAATAAAAGATAGTTACAACTTTAAGCGTGGGCTCCCTTAGATGCATCAGCCTCATCTGGTTTCTTGTTTGGGTCTTTGGGGTCCTCATTAGGGCTCTCTCCAGTCCCTTCTTCTTCATCAGAGGTATCATCATAACCGCCGGAATAGTTGTGCCTATTACCATCAACAATAGTGTGGAATGGGAGGTCTTCGTATTCCATGTATCGCCATAAATCTTCGAGCGTCCTTTTCGGAAATGTTCGATGAAAGAACAAGACCATGTCAGATTTGACTTCAGCATACCTTTCTTCTTGGGAATCTATCACCTTGTTGGTGTATGCATCGATCTTGGCCTAGATTGTCTTCTTCTGCTCCTTTATCAAATCATCTATCTCCTGGTTGACTCTAGACACAACATCTTCGAGTGAAATTTTGTCACTGGTTAGGGTTTGGATAACATTGTCCATGGCCTTCACCTCCTCCTTTGAAGTGGAGAGATCCTTCGCCAAGCCAGAACACTTAGATTGGAGTTCTTTGTTAACCCCCTCCGAAGTGGCCAGCCTGGTGGCTAATTTCTATTTCCCCTTCTTCAACTCCTCGATCTCTCTCCTTAATGCCTCAACACTCTGATTGGTGTTAAGGAGGTTGTTAGATAAATTCTCTTTGTCTGCGTTGAGTGTGTGGATAAGGGTTGATTGACTTCGCTCTTGTCTCTCCAGGTTGAGCACCGGTTGAATGTTGCTCAGCAAGGAGTGAGTCACCATGTCATTCTCCCCTGAAACAGAAAAAGACTCACCATTGAAAGTAACCATGTTCGAGGATCTTGGAGGGAGGTAAGGGCCAGCAAAGTCATCTTTCTCGAGGTCTCTAAAGTAAAGGCCAATCCCTTGAAGGCCACTAATGTCTACTCCATCAATGTTGATATCCCCTCAGGTACCCTCTCCGGTGTGTAAATCACTTGGGATTTGCTCTGTCAATGTGGGGTCTGCTGGGTCAACCGGAGGAAGAGACTCCGGAGGCCGGAGAGCTACTTCATCCCCCTTGGAGATTTTATTCTTCTTGGCTTCCCTATCTCCACCATCTGCTCCCCGTTTTCGATCCTTCTTGGGAGCCTTTGAGGGGTTTGGAGGTCCACCTGCCTCTTTGGTACTCTCATCTTCAACCACATGAAGTAGAGCAGCATCGATTCCCCCTTGGTCCTGCCCTTCCTGATTTGCTAGGACGATCTCCTTAACACCAACTTGAGCGACCTCAGTTGCATCTTGCCTTTCTTGCCCTTCATCTTACTTGGGGCTTTATCTATGGCAGGCAAGGCCAGCTTCCTATCCTTCTCCTCTGTCCTCTACAGGATGACACCTGGAGGAGGTGGTGTGGTCAATTCTTCCCAAGTCAGGTCTCTCCGGCCGGTTGTGTTCCAGAGGTGGGACCTCACTAAGTTGCCGGAAGTAAAGCAATTGTGGAAGCGATTTCCCCATTTGTCAGCAGTCCAGGCATTCAGCTTGGCTCAAGAGGTGTGTCCCTCTTCCAAGTAGTCGGAGAACTTCTTCGGCAGCACTACCTAAAGAAAAAGAAGAGAAATTAAGTAATAGACTTTTTATAATGAAAGAAAAACAAAGATGATGAAATTTTTACTTGTGCTTTTCCATCTGCTGGTGAGCATGATTGGGTTGACACCATCTTTAATCTTCCTCCCGTTTTCCAAAGCTCCACTAATGAACAAGAATTGGGTCTTCCAATTCTTCTCCAATTCAAGAAAATCATCCACCACCTTAAAGTTATCACCCATGTTGTAGTGGTAGAAGGGGATGATATGGTTCTTGCAGAGGCTAGCCATAACAACAAATTGCTCCATCGGAAGCGGTATACCGGAGAGCCTAGAGACCATGATGTAAGCCATGAGGGTACCAAGCATTGGGACTCAGCTGGCTTGGGCAGAGCTTTATTAGATGAAAGTATCGGACGATCTCTGGATCCAAGGGGAATCTGAGCCCCTAGTTGAACAACTCCGTATAGATAACGATCCCGCTCAGCTTGCAGTCTATTGGGGTCTCCGGAGACACCGGTATCCTCACTTTGACAGATTCAGGGATCCCCCACTTCGTCCGGATCTGGCCTAATTCAGCAGTATGAATGAAGGCATAGTTGATGTTCTGCATGGCTAGCAGATACTTCATGCTCACCTTGTGGAAGCAAGGTCCCACTCTGACTTCCAGGGACTCCGGCAAGTCCAGATGTTTCAAACACAACTTCTCTTTACCTTTGCCTTTTTTATCAGTGGCAGTTTCCCCTGTTTGACCAGAGACGTCGGTCTCAAATGGGGCCTCTTCTATGCTGTCCTCCATCACCTCTTCCATCATCATGGAAGGTTTTTCAGTTGTCGTTGGTGGAGGAGTGCTGGTGGCTGGCTCAGTAAGCTGTCCAGATGGTTGAGCATCACTTTCTCTTTGCGGTCTGGTGTCCGGCTAGGGCTCGGGTCCGGAGGGCTCATTTCGAAGGCTTGTTCCAGTGGCCTCCGGACCGGAGGATTTATCCTTTGGGACTGATAGATGCCCTTGAACCTGTAGCTTTGTCCTTGGCCCCGAACATAGGGGGCCCTGATTTCGGGGACTTAGACTGTGAAACAGCAGCTTGACCATTCACTAAGCGACCTGTCCTGCGAAGTGTAACTTTTTCCGGGATTTTTCAACATCTGACCCCATGGCTATAATTAGAGAGGGTCTCCTTGTGCTTGAAACGACTTTTTCCCGTTCAACAGTGGGCTGTGACTCCTGAATCGAGGAGCCTGATACACTGGGTGAAAGACTTGGTTGAAATAACCTCTTGGGTTTGGAACTTCTAGCAGAAGATGAACCTCGATCAGCCTCTGAAGATGGTGTTTCAGGCTTGTCGTTTGGAGAAACTCGAAGACCCGCAGCAATGCGCCTTTCTCGCTCAACTCTTTGTGCTTTTTCTAACTCCGAAAGATTAAGCCACCCGCCTTTTACCAGTGCGTTTTTTGTCGTGAACATAAACTTACACCAAAAGGATTTTAAGAAGAGAGGTGAAAACTTTGAGATAAAGGAATGAGAGAGTAATGAAGATGGTAAAACAGTGAAAATGATGTAATTTATACTAATGAGATAAAAAGAGATGCCAAAAACCTAGGAGAATACGAAAAGACAAAAGTAATGATTGAAAGTGGCGCTGACGTCATGGGTATTAAATGAAGAGGTTGCTTTTTAGGATTAGTAGGAGCGCCGTTTAGGAGAAAAACGTCTGGTGAGGCAAATCCGAAGATGACACGTGTCCCACGATCCATAACAAAACTTTTGAACTTCTGAGAAGTTTTCATTCCGGATAAATCCTGAGCATATCACTTAAGCAATCCGGAGAATGTTACTAGTGCCTAAGAAAGATTTTTTAGGTCTTATCAAAGGCCTTCGACAAAACCTAAAAGATGGGCTACTGATGAGTCTGGGAATATTTGCCACTCACTGTAGAAACCAGACAGGGGAAATTCGGACAAAAGCCACCACTGAACCATCCGAACTGGACAAAAGTACTATAATCACATTTTGACTAAGCTAATTGTTAATCTGCTTAATAAACTAATGGGTTTTTGAATTCGACCCGGTTTCATAAGATTGACCCGAAAGCCCATATTGCTCAAAATAAAGGGTATAAATACCCAACCACTTTCATTAATGAGAGTAATAAACATTTAATACAACTAGACAGCTTAAATCTTTCTCTAAAAAATACCCAAACATTTAATACCTCTAAAATACCACAAAACATCTGACCAAATTACCCTCAGTCGAAAACAGTCCACAGTAGGGTCAACTACTATTTATAGTAATGATGATATAGATCTTCAATGACAATGATATTTATTATATATTTATAAATTTAAATTTTATTGAGTTAACTTTATCATTAATTATGTTTTAATTCTAAACCAAAAAATTGGTTGCCGGTAATTGAATCCATATAATCGTTCCCCTTAGTAGAAAGTCTCTTGTCTCGACGATCAAATCAAAGAATAAAGGCGATGTATCCTTACAAACAAGAAATGTTTTGAAGTCGTACAATACTACAACTAATGACAAACTTCCAAAAGTATAATTTTGATGATAAGATTTATCACATCTCGCTAATTGGCCCCTCTATTGGGAGCCAACTCTCTTTATATAAAATAATTATTCGTTGATGATCTTATTTGTGTTTTTTTATTCGGAGTGTAAGAAGTAGTCAACATTGGTGTGGATCATGTTGCAACCAAATCTATCGTTAAGAATATACTAGGTTTATCTTTATAAACAAGACACTTTGTATGTTTTGACGACCTCTTTAAATATAATTTACAGGTAATGCTAACGGTTGTCTATGTACATTTGTAAAGAAAACATTAATTTATTATAGGTAGAAATTCTTTACCATCATATATTTTATTTTAATTATTGTTTTGAAAAAAACAAGTCTTCAAACATGGTAGAAAATATTATTAACGAATATCTTTGAACACCCGTTAGCATATTAATTAGTTTTCTACATGTTGACGCATAACAAAATATAATGGAAAATCCTTTACAAAAATTAATTATACACAAGCAACATATAATTTAATATTTTTTACCATTAGCCTTTGGCAGTTGTGACCGTTGGAGTTTAGCAATATATTTCTCATAAAAAATAAAATTAATGTCGAGATTGATATATATCGCTGATATAAAAAAGATTTATTTTTGTACACTATCAAAATGAATCCTCTGTTCTTTAGAGTTTCTAGTTCTGGGCCACCGAACTGTTTTCACTATCATCAAATCCAACTTTATTCACCGGAAGGCTTCAACCATTACAGATGGTTTTTTCTAACATACTTCAAATATAAATAAAGCAAGATAGTCTAATAAATGTATAACCATTTAATTTTTGTATTTATTGATTCAAAGCATGCTGAAAATTGTAAAGTCACGCCTAAATAAGTTTGCAAAACCTTAATGATGAATTAACTATTTCATATACTAGTTATGATAATAAATGTTCAATATATATACCATTTTACCTCAGATCTTTATGAAGTCTATAGAAAATATGGAATCCTTAGATGTGTTATTGTTAGGCTTTTGAATCATGATAAATCACATATCTTATAGATTTCAACATTTATTTCTCATCCTTGACAACTTGAGTTCTTTCAACTCGTGAATATATGAGTCAGCTAACGTTGAACTTCTAAAACATATTATGAAAATGTTTATTGGTTTGACACTTGTTGTGATGTCATTCTCGATAGTCGAGCTACTATTGATTTTAGTCAACATAAAGAAGAATGAGATTTGTTTTTAACTTTTCTTCAAAAAATATTGTGTTACATGTTATAACCTTTTATAATATAAAAATACAATATGTATATTATACGAGTAAAAGTAAGGAATTGATTACCTAATAGTAACATTTTATAATATAAAAATACAATATGTATATTATATGAGTACAAGTGAGGAATTGGTTACCTAATGATCAATAAATATACTACTAAAAAGATTCTTTCTTATATGTTTAATATTGAATGCTTAAAATTTTTATATGGCTTGTACGGTATAGAAGTTTTAAGGGCTTATTTAGGACTAAGCTAAATCAGAAAGGCCCAAGTTTGTTCAATTGGTTGACTAAAGGATATCCAAGACGGCAACCATCCTAGATCATCTTCAACTACACTTATGAGTTAAATGTTGTTTCAATATAAACCATATCTTTTATTCTTATTTTTTCTTTCTGCCACACACTTTCATCTTCTACCTTGTTAAGAGTGTTATTCTTCTATTTTCTTAATCAAGTATTTTTGTCAATATCACCGCTAAAACGAAGGGGCGACCACCAGAGGTCGAGTTTATCTTGAAGAAAGATGAAACGGGAGTGAGAAAATGGTTTAGTAAGATAATTGGTGGTCTAGTCATGAGAAGGCATAAAATAAATTTACAATAAACCTTGTACAACTTGGTTACAAATAAAATGAAGGTCGATCTCCATGAGTTTTATGCGGGAATAAAAAATATGATTACATGTTAAGGTTCTCATACCAGTTTTATTGCGTTAGATAATAAATGTTTGCGGAAGAGGAAACTTTACTTCATTGAGAAATGATATTAGCCAAATAAATTTTTTATACAAATGAGCTAATGCACGGTACTCAAATTTTGCGTTGGAGTGGGCTATAACATGTTACTTTTTATAGGACCAGTTGATAAGATAATTATAAAAAAAATGATGCAACATAATTCAATCAAACGTCTATCATTAGGTGAAGTGGCCCAATCAGTATTAGAAAATCTAGTTTAATGAAGATCAATATTGGGTTTGATGTGAATTCTAAGTCGATAAGTACCAAATAAGTACCGTAACACACGTTTTACATATTTCCAATGTATTATATGGCTAAGCTTATTTACAAAATGAATATACTAGGTCGAGTATATTATAGATATTGCAGAGACCCTAAAGTGCTTATGCACTGTGTATGGTTTGTTAGAGGGATGGCATCATGGATTGAAGGAAGTTGACCAACCATCATGTGAGAGGAATTATAAGTAGATACACCCTCACATAATAAGTCATATATGAATATAGTTTAAGTTAAATAGAACCCAGTGTAATCTATATGAACTTCTATGCACAAGAGTAAGTAAATGAGACCCATGTCTTTTAGTACACAAATGACATGTAGATATCATATGGATGTTTGTAAGTGTGTTGTATTGTTTTCTGTCATAATAATGTTATTAATGTACACCATAATAGTTAGCAACACTGAGTTGGATATATAATATAACATTAGATAAGTCTTATTTAGAGTAAATATAATTCTAGTAGGGTATAATATGCCTCATCTTGTCATAATAGGATTTAGATTCTTGTTTTAATCCATACAGATCCTTATACAGTTTATAGACATAGGAGGTCATTTTAGGACCAACAAAACCTTCTGGCTCAGTCACGGATATAGTTTCAGATGAATCCCCATTTATGAAGAATTATTGATATCTAGGTGACGAACATCTCATCCTTTAGTTGAAACAAGTTCCATAATGATTCTAATTATAGAAGCTTGATAATAAGGTTGTAAGTCTCAGTGAATTAAATTCTAGGCATTTGGTGGACACATTTGGACACTAGTCTGGCCTTGTGATACTGTAAAGATCCATCTAGGTTGTATTTAAGTTTAAAAAATCCACTTGCATCCTACAACATTCATAATAGGTATCCAAAAAACTGAAAACTAAGTGCGATTGATTTAAAGAGCATTATAATATTTTTGCATTTATTTTACCCATTTAGGATCATTCAAAGCTTTAGAGGGTTTAATGGGTACTATTGATATGCTTGGGAAATTTGATAGGGTAGAATAAATGGATTGGGTTTGAAAATACCACTTTTGGTTTTAGTTTGCATAACATATTGAGGTTGTATATTGTTTTATTTGTTTATAGTGGTATTTTGTGAAAGTTATAGGTCTTGAATGGATGTATGTGTTGATTGTGGGTGTCTTATGCATGCTGATTGTGTATGTGATGAATGTGTGCTTTCGGGTAATAGATATTTTGTGTAATTTGTGGTTGTTTTGTTTTGGAACTGATGTATTGTCTGTCCATGTGTGGTTATTATCTATTGGTGTGAATGTTATTAAATTTGTGTTTATTTTACTATTCTTGTTGATTAGGGTAAGAGTAAGTAGGATGCCCAAGTGATAGGTCTGGTGAATGCTTGTTGAGATTAAGAATACCTTCTTTTGTTTGACACTTTATTGTAAAAAAACCGGGAATAGTTATATAAATATACTCTGTACGAATTAAATGATGTAGGAATTTAGGAGAAAATAATTTCATTTTCATTAAAGAACAAATTCCTTAAATATATATTATGCCACTAGCGTGATACATTTGTACCCTTTTATATATATATATATATATATATATATCACTGTAACCTAGAAAAATGAATTTTACAGAGTGAAACTATAACTTGTAGGAGTGATAGGATATGAGGCATGTAAGAATAAATAACTAAATGTTTTAAAATAAAAGTAGTACGGTTTTTTATTAAAACGTTTTGGAAAAGGTCAAAAAAATTATTTAAAATATTTGTGGGTAGTCCCTTTATTAAGTAAACAACATTGTTAAATCCTTAGTCCAAAATTTATAAGGTATATTTTCTTAGGCTAACATGGTTAAGCTTGTTTCCACTATGTACTGATGTATTCTTTCAACCTTTCAATTTTAGGCTGAAGTGTGAGGGCATGAAGTTCTGTGATGAATGCATAAAGTTTGATTAATTGGGTGAATGCTTTGTATTCTCATCCCAATCATATTAATTTTTTTTTAATTTTTCTTTCAAAACGATTTTGAACGAGTTGTTTGTATTCAATGAAAACTCAGTGTCGTACTTTTTTGCTTTTAAAGGGTAAATTTAAATATATATATATATATATGGTGAAGTAATATATGAAGTGAATATAATATTTGTATCATATGTGAGATTAAATTGGAGAGGGTTCCCACAAGTCAGTATATATTAAGTTTATGACATGATAAGATGTAGAATGAGAAGTAGAAAATTGCAAGGCATGAGACTTCCCAATTTGACAAGTATCATAAAATCATATGTCTTTCTTTAAAACAATGGAAATATTACATTGTTTTAGGATCAAATACAATATTCTTCTAAATAGATGGACAATTCTTCTATGCCACCGCTCTTTAGGTGAATTAGAAAGAACGTATTTAGATAGACTGATACGTGACTCAACACTACATACTTTTGGCTAAACCTCTATAGATTTAGAAAATGGACACTAAAACTTTGAAGGTTCTTCAATCCTATATAAGTCATTCTCAAACATGTCTTTGACAAGCACCTTTCACGTGAAATTTTCCTTCACAGAGCAGTTATAATCATAAAATTCCATAAAGATAAGATTTTGTTTAGTTCTTTGAGAAACATATAATAAGTTTTTTGTAATCTTAGGGGTGTGTAAGATATTATTTAGAAATCAAGGTTTGTTTTTATATGTTTGAAACTTTGAAAATCATGTATGTTTAATATAAACTTTTTCACCACTTCTTGGTTATATGTGTAGTCTAATTTTTTACTCTACTATCAGCGTACCAAGATTCTGCATTCCTATGATCCTGCGCTCTTTCTTCCTTCTCCCTTTTAGTTGCTAATTTTTCCTAAAAAGGTATTGTTATTTTGAGATTTATTTTCATTCTCGTTTCCATCATAGTTAGTTAGAGCAATATTCAACTTTTCCATGAAATTTATGGTATTGTTGAGTTGTTAAAACCTACTCTCGAAAGTTAGTAGGGCAGTATCTAGATCCAACCAATTTAGAAATTCATAATCAGTCAAGTTAACGACAACGAGTGTAATCAGAGTCTAGTCAAACCAATACTTGTGTCATTAGATCATCTAGTGTGATGTAAATTCATGTTATAGTTAGGTTATATGTAATAGACTTCATTTTATTAGGTAATACTCCATTGATGAGGTATCCTTTATGGTTCTTTGGAACTTAAATTTAAAAAAAAGTGATATTAGATCTAGTGTGGTGTGAGAACCAGACAGTTTTGTGGCTGGATCACACAAACCTTTAGATGTTTCTTGCTGCATTAGTTGGGTTGCTATTTCAGCACTCATGATGTTATATAACCAGTCTAGTAGGGGTTGATCTTTGACATTATGCATAGGTTGTCTGGATTTCCCATTATATTATTTGATTATGTTATGAGCTTTAGAATGCATAGGTTGTCTTTATTGATGAATCTTCCAAGCTTGTTACCCTTAATAATAGGTATGACTAAAAGTTTCCACAACATAAAGTTGTTTTGTCCAAACGAATATTGTTGACAATATTTATGTTGTTATTTTACAGATTTTTATTGGTGAACAAGGTCTCATTAAGCCTGAGCTAGAAACCGAAGAATCATGTTTTGCTATGAAACGCTTGTTCTGATACCAAGTCAACATAAGAGAAAAATGAAATTTTAGTTTTTTGTATAATATTTTTCAAAAAACGCATATACATATTATAATATTTTATAATTGTAAAAATATAATATGTCTATTATATGGATAAATGTGGAGAATTGGTTATCTATGGTTCACTAAACATGGTACTGAAAATATTTCTATTTATCTTTTTAATATTTGGATATTTGAAATGCTTATGTGGTTTCTATGAGATTGAAGGCTTAAGGACTTAGTAAGGACTCAGTTAAATCAGAAAGGCTCAAGACTGTTTAATTACCCGAGTGAAGGATATCCAAGAAGTATTGTTTCTAGATCACTTTTACATACACTTATAAGTTAAATGTTGTTTTAGGAAAAACTATATCTCTTATTACTTTTCTTGCCTCTACACGGTTCATCTTCTACGTTGCTAAGAATTTTTTGTTTCCTTTTTTCCAATTGAGTAGCTTCTTCAATAATTTTGAAATAAACTCATACTTTTTTTATTAATTGATCACACATAATTTTAATAAGCAATGAACTCTCGGAAATAAAAAAAGTTATATAAACACACTTTTGTTTTCATTTGTAAATATTTAGAGCTCGGTCGACCATAAACGATATATAGTATCTAAAAATCTTTGAATTAAACAAATATGGAGTTTTAGTTGTGATTGTAGCAGGTAGATCCATGTTTAATTCTATTATATTCCATAATAATTTATGTACTTCACTAATAATATTTTTTATGTTGTAAGGTTTGGACGATTAGTTTTGTAATATAGAGTCAAAGTAGAATATCAATTTACATTTCTGGGAATATTTATTAGAACGAAATGGTAAAGAATTTCCATTAACTCTTTACAATATGCCATCTTTTAATATAAGAATTTTAGCCAATTATGAACTTATTTATCCTTAAGAATATCCTCGTGAGCGGTCGTTAAATTTTTGAAAAACTATTAAGACTACAATCTTCACAAAGATGTATAAATTTTAGCTAACCTTTTTATATATATTAATCCGCTGACAACATAAGGAATGAAGTACCTACTCGTAGCGATTAATTACTTATCTAAATAGGTTAAAACACAATCATTATCAAATATCAAGGCCAATGAGGTAATCAGTTTTATCAACTCCAAAATATGTTATAGATATGGGTGCCACAAGTCATTACCACTGATAACAGAACACAGGTCTAGAACGACAACATCACAAAGTTTTGCGCACCCTAAGGGATAAAACAAAAATTATCCTCAGAATTTCACCCCATGCAAATGACCAAGTAAAGGTCATCAATTGTGCGTTTCTAGATAGCATAAAAAATCACTCACAATAGCGGTATAAAGGTGGTCAGATTGTTTAAAATATGTGTTTTGGTCATACCGAACTAGCCCTAAAGTCAGCCACAAGGGAAACCTCGTTCAAGCTAGTATATGGTATGGACGAGGTGGTCATAACCAAATCTCAACTACACTTTTACATGATAAACATGTATGATGAATAAAGAAACTTCACATTTGGAAGCATATAGTTGGACACGATCGAAGAAAGCGGTTCAAGGTCTATCGCAGGTTCGAACATTATAAGGTTATGATACGCAGTGATTAAAATTCATTGGTCTACTTTCCTTCAAAATCGATGTTAAAGTATTACGAAGGAATTCCTACATACCAAGGACATGCACATTAACCCCAACTTAGGAAAAACTTTATACGATTGATTCCAATGTAAAATTAGGCACATACCATCTTTTGGATAGCAGGAACAACCGAATCTGACACCTATAGAATATCAAGCATCTAAAGGATGATCTAAACCTTCCGACCTAGCGAGCATGAAAATAATAGGGACATAAGGTAGCTCAACATTCTGACTATGGGTTATAACTAATAAAATATAATTAGAATGAATGAGATCAGAATGTTCAACATCACTAACGATCTTCACTTCACCCAACGATCAATGTAAGTTATTCTCCCTTGCTTCATTTGGCTCTATGATCTCCCTCAGTCACCATATCACATGATTTTTCATTTGGAGGACTGCTCCAATTACACATAGAAGGCTTTTTAGCACTTGAAACTAAACCCATAATGTATCAAACCTATGATCAGGATATTTCTGGTGCACACAAATAATTGGTGTTAGTCCCTTACAGTGGGGATCATACATCATTTCCTTTTTTAATTTCATTATCTCCACCACTTCGGTTGGTCGTTCTTCTTCTAAGGTGCATTGTAGCTCACTAGTTTACATAAGGAATTAGATAAGTGTCTCTATAGATTTTTCTTTACCAATGTGGCTTTTCTTTGTTCATATACCAATATTTATTTCATACCATTTTCCTCCATCATACCACTTTGTCTCTCCTCCTCGAGACACTCAGATTCTCCAGCTTTGACTTACAAATCCCGCATCAATATAACCATGATAGCCTAGATTTATTGATATTACAATGGTAACTTTTATCTTGATTTTTTATTTGTCCGTGACACATTTATTAAGTGCACACCTTGACCAAAAGGCTCACTTACACCTTCCACTAGAGGCTGCAGATCAGTTACAAGGCTAGCCGAAATCGTACCACCTTGATGTAACAAAGTAGCACATTCACAATGGCATGCGTCATAGATTTTCAAGGATAACTTAAGCAAAAAATCAACACCAATAAAAATAATAATACTGAACTATGACTTACCTCGACCCCAAGCTGAACTATATTGTCACCAACTCGGTAGATGTCATGTTCGTCCAAATATCTCTCTTTCTAGTTTCAGATGCATACAAACTAAAAAGCTTGAAATTTCTCTATAAAATATATGAAAGACCGGACAATATCAGCAGAATGGGCGACATCTATATCACCTATCGAAGGTACCATCACTACTTGGGAAATATTTGAAGTCTTGGTTGGACAAGACCATTGATGCTTGAGCAACACTTGAAATTCTAGCCAGAGAATCTCTATGACACTGGTTTGCCGCCTCTGTATTGTCGTGACCTATACATCTAGGATTATTGGGCTCAGAAGATCCCTCACCATCCATCATCTTCGTCTTTTTATTTAATATCGCGTATGTCATGTGTTACGCCATCATTGTGGCCCGTATAATTATTTAACCTCTTATTATTTTGAAGTTGAGTCTCGATGCGAGATAACAAACAAGAACTTTTCCCTTGTCGACATGGATCATATGCTCCTATGTCTCTCAGGATCCTCCCTCGTCAATCACTACCCCTTGGTAGGCACTACGTGTATAACATCTCGAAAGAAATACTCATCATCAAACATAAGTGCATGATCAACATCATAGGCCATACGTACAAAAAACATGGTATTATCTCCAACCAATAGCGATGCTTGGTGATGGTAAAATCTAGTTGGAGGGTATGTTTGGTAAGTGATTAAACAAAATATTGATTTTTTTTGTCAAGAGAAGAGAGATAACAGAGGTGTCAATATTTAATTTTTTAGAAAGAGAATCTTCCAACCCATTTAATGTTGTTGTTCGATCTATTTATAAAAATGACCGGGTCTATAAATCTACCGGCTCGGGTCACACAGTCAGTTTGGCCTTATGAGCTTTCATGCCTAATAATATTCGAACAATTATTCGAATTAAGCTCGTCTTAATTTTTCAAACTAATGTATTTACCTTTTTTCCTTAAGTAACGAATATATTCGAACATGTTTCGGAGTAAAAAATGTTTCCATTTTTATCAGCAGCCTTTTGGACATGTGCAACTGTTCATTGGACCTTATATTTGTTTTACCTTAGGTAAAATAAACCAATTAATGACTGACGTTTCCACTCCTCTAGTGATGTTCCCACTTCCCTATAGACCCTCGTAACAAATGCACCTCCACATAGCTTTTATGGTACTCAAGATCCTGTTAGTACATCATTAATAGGACTCTTGAGTACTCCTTAATCATCTCTATATAAATTAATTTCTCATTTTTTTGCTTCATTCATTTTTAGAAAGAGATAAACCACTTCATAAGAAAGAAAATAGTAAAAAACTCTTGTGTTTGTATGTTTACCAGCTACAAATGCTCTCATTAAAGATGGTTTATTAAACTTATCTGAGTTAGAAGAATAAGAAAAAAAACCAGACAAGCTGCAGGATTACCTATCTCTTCACATCTTGTTGCCATTACCCAAGTCATCGATTACGGTGGTGTTTACCCTTATAATCAAAACGTTCCCTTAGAGCCTTCAAAAATCGCTCAATCATCTACTACACCCAAAATACCTTCGCTGCCATTACAATCTAAAAACTCCACTAGTAATGGAGCCCTTTCAACATTTATAGTTATGGGATTGGATTCGGAGAACGTCACCGCACTCAAGGTAACTAGGCAGTGTAAAGGAAAAGCTAAAGCTATTGTGGAACCACATGTTCTAGTTGATTATCATCATGATCTCAATCCAATTTAAACTCAATATGTGCCCATATATGATGTTTGCACCCAGCTTATTGGTCGGATAGGATCAAAACAAATTGAAGAAATCATAGATGATTTATGTGAAGATTCTCCCCTTGAGACGTCTGTTAAAATAGGGGAAACCTCAAGACCTTTTATTGATAAGGTTTTTACAGGGAAGAAAACTATATGGAAGAGTGAAGTCATAGAGGAAGAATCTAAAGAGCTTTAGATCTCGCTAACTGGGCGTGTTCGTCCAAAATTCAAGAAAGTAAGTGTAAAATATATTTTAGAATTAAACCAAATATCTTACTTTTATTTTCATAAGATAGAACTGGATATTGTTCGTACTAAATAGAGGTTTTTGAAGCAATTAGGGTTAGTTTTCCTAAGTCTGGGGAAACTTTGCTGACTTGTCGCTCCAATGAACTCGTAGTTTACACAAACGTGCTATAATGGGGATTTCAGTTTTCCTTTGACCCTGAAATGGTTAGGTACTTACATTTGGTTTGGTTTTGTTTGAGCCATTCTAGTTTGAACACCTGGTTTACTTTAATTTCTTGTATCATAGCCTCTCGCCTCTTTAAAATTCTAATTCTTATGGAACAAAAGGCAGCTATTTCTGGGTTGTGTGAGAACTCCATAATTCCCTTCTACTACTTCAAGATGGGGAATAATTACAAAGTAGTAGACAATCTACTGGAGACATACAGGATATGGAAAACCCAGTTCATTTTCATTAGCGGGCCATGGGAAAATGGCAAAAAGATTTATTCCTCAAAAGGAAATCCAAGCCTGCTCACCAGATTTTGAAAATCGCCCACATAATTTTCCTTAAATAAATTATACTTATTCAACTCAAAACTCGATCTCTTAGATTAATTTCCTTCTCTTTGTAGTTATTTTGAATCATCTTACACACCACTTGAAGGATTCTCAAGTTACTTTTGGGAAACTGAACGTCAGGGAAGAGAAAAAAATGGGATAACGCCTTTCATGAAGTCTTCACCCTGAATAAATTTGTGGATGACTAATTCTATAAGAGAGCTGTCTTAGAAGGAGTTTACCACTCCTTCTTTACCTACCAATATTTTATTGAAAACTGAATCTATCGATGGGAAACTATACCTGCCTACCAGGAAGAGTTCCCCCAATCATCAGGCCAAGAAGGATAAGAAGAAAAAGAAAAAGAATGAAGGGACTTCCCGAGGTACCATTCATTGTTGGATGCATTTGCTGCCACTGTGGAAGGAGGTAATGTACCCACACATGTTCTTGAGCCTAAGAAAAATAAGGATAAAAATAAATAAACAAGACAACGATGAGAGAAAAAGAAACAAAATTAAACCCTCTACTAGTTCGGAGCTAATGTTGCGCCCGAGTTCTAGTGTTCTCCCTTTACCTATGTCAGACCCTGCCTTTTTATTTCCCAATTTCAAGGGAGAAGCTGCTGTTGGAGTCAATAACCCGATGTATGAGTTGAATGGATTTGATTACGATGCATTTGATATGGCCTTCCCAAATACTTCTCCAATATGATATTTGATGGTATACCCTTGAAAGTTTCAAAGGAAAATGACACAGTTGGGTACTCAATAATAGGTTATGTGAAACTTGCTGTTAAATTGGAAATGGAGGTCAAATCCTAAAAATGAACCATCTCTTCTCTTCAAGAAGGGAATAAAAACCTGCAAAGTTCCCTTGAAAAATAAAAAGCTAAGGCCAACAAGGAAGTCGAAGAGGTTGATGTGCTCAACAAAGAAATAAAGTCAGCCAAAGAAGAGATGGTCAAGGTTAAAGGATAGTTGGAGGCACTGCAGATATCCACTTCCAATGAGATTACTTTACTGCAAAAACCAACTGAAAATAAATAAAGAAGCTATGGATTAGATCATTGGTGAAAAAAAGGCTCGTGAGAATTCTAAGCAAGAATTAGAGAAAGAAATTGATTCATTGAAAGATAAGTCCACCAAGGAATCGGAGGATGATGTGGAAGCATATGCTGAGGGGACTGTGGATAAATTGAAGGAAAGGGATGCTTCGATCAAATCAAATATGGTCCTAGCATTTCACCAAACGTTTCCAACACTGTCCCTTGGTTATTTGTGGGGATGGGTTCCAGATAAGTTTTCGCCCCTGGACATATCTTTTACAGATGAGATGAACGCTTCTAATAAGTGGTCAGATGATGATTCAGATAGAAATGATAGGATGGATTTTGAAAAGGGGAGTTCAGACGAAAAAGAGGAGAAAAAGACCACGGGAATGAGCCCAAAAGTTAAAATCGTTAAACTTTATATTGTTGTGTAAGTCCTTTCTAGAATATATTTTTGCTCTGATTGATCTCAACTTATTTGGATAAGTCTTTGGTAAATCCAAAGTCTATTTGTTTTTTTTTTAAACTCGAGTTAACTCCTCATGGTTTTCGAGGCATTTTATACTCATTGTCCTCTTATCAATCTTACTTTATTTTATCATGTTGGTATTCCTATTTTCATTCATTAGTATAATTTATTCGAAAGTACTTAAAATCAACAAAATAGATCATTCGAAGGTAATCCTTTTGAAGGAAAATCACAATTCTAAACATAAACTATTCGAAGGTAATCCATTCGAAGATATATCATAATTTTAAATAAAAACCATTCGAAGGTAATCAATTCGAAGAAATATCATAATTTTAACCACAAACCATTCGAAGGAAAATTATAATTACTGAGTCTACTTATAAACAAACAATTTTAAATGCAAGAAGTGGTAGATTGATGATACATGCACCTCATTAAAACATCCCTGATCCACCATGGTAGAAAAAAGTATGCCCATAAATATTTACATTAAACAAATATAAAGTAAATATTTACAAAACCTTACTCGAGGTATAATCTTAGATGCTCTACATTCAATGAGTGTCTTAATTGAACACCCTCTCAATCAACTAGCCAATATGTTCCATTCTTGATTTTTCCAACCATTGTATAAGGCTCTTCCCAGTTTAGGGCTAACTTTCTGAACTTCCTATCTTTGGTATGTAAAAATAATTTTCTCAAAACATTGTCCCCTACCTTAAAATATATTTTACGTATTGTAGATGCATTTGTACTTCTCATTAACCCCTATCAGTGAACATTTCTAAGATATACTTTAATCATTTTTTCTTTAATCGAATCCAACTGATCTTTTATTGCAACTTCATTATCTTTTTCAGAATAATTTTAGACCATAAAGAAAAAAGAGTAACTTCTACAGTTGTAATCACATCCATAGACCAAGGTGAATGGAGACTCCTGAGTGACAGTGTAGGTAGTAGTTCGGTAGGCCCATAAAACCTCTTGTAAAATATTAGGCCATTTCTCAGTTGTGCTTTCTAAATTATTTTTGAGCCCCATCAATATGGGCCTATTTGCTACCTTTACTTGCCCATCGGCTTGGGGATGAAAAGGTGAATAAAAACAATGGTGAACCTACAACATATATTGGAGATGATAAATTTTATTATTTCCTTAGAGGTTGTCCCAGAGAGTGGCGCAGCTTCTATCAACTTAGAGAAAATAATAATTCAATATCCCCTTGAAGCCATTGAAAATGGTCCAACCAAATCAAGCCCCCATCTGTCAAAAGGAACTGCTTTGACAAAGGTAACATCTTTTTACCAGGTCTTTGGAATCTTCCATAATGAATGGCCAATAATACCATGCTAGTACTACCCTTCTAGTTAAGGCTATATACCCACAGTGAGTCGATCCTTCCCCATAGTGTAGTTTAGAAAATACTATTTAGGATTCATTGGATCGGATGCAACATAGTAAAGGTTTACTAAAATATATTTTTTATATAAGACCCCATCCAATACCAAGAAACCATGGGCTTTGAATTTTAATTTTTTAGCTGCCATTTTCTCTTAAGGTAAAACCCCATAAGTAATAAATTTTTGGATGCCATACCTCCAATCTTGGTTTATTATGGCTGATATTTGGAAAATTTATTCAGAGTCAACTTTCATTTCACAGTAGGTTGATACAGAATGGCGTTCTTGTTTAAGAATCCAAGGATATGAATACGCGATGGTAGGAATCAACCATTGAATTTTACAATCTTAGCACATGTTCGTACTTAACATACTTAAAATAGCTGAAATTTCTCTTACTACCCTTAAGTATTTTATCAATTGATCTTTCTTGGCTCTAGGTTGTCCTTGTGTCTGATGTATGACTAGTTGTGAGTCGCTCATAAATCAGATTGTTTTAGCACCAGATATCTGAACTAGCCTTAGACCTGCTATAAATACTTCATATTCTGCTTCGTTATTAGATACCTTAAAACCAAACTGTATGCCTTGATGCATTAAATCCACATGCGGAGAAATAAAAAAAATTCCAAACCCACATCCTATCATAGAAGCTCCACCGTGGGTTTAGACAACCCATTGTTTCACAGATTTGTTATCTTGAGGGTCCTCACGAGGTCATTTGAATGTAATTCGACTAAGAAATCAGCCACGAGTTGAGCTTTGATTGTTGTTCGAAGACCAAAATCAATATAATAATCTCCTAATTTGATAGAACACTTAGTCATTCAACCTGATATGTCTAATTTTTGTAACACGGTTTTTAGAGTAATAAAATGTGCTTGAAAATAAGGCCTCATTTTAAGGGTTGCAATTATAAAAGCCAGAGCTAGATTTCCAGCTTGAGGTAACTTTTTACTGCATCCACTAGCTGCATAATCCGATGTTGCCATATATATATAAAACCTTTCCTCCACCACGGGTTTGAACAAAGTTTTTGGTGAAAACAAATGTCGTTTAATTTCAATAAAAGCTTTATCACAATTTGAGGACCAGTTGAAGTTTTTGGCATTCTTCAATACTTGGAAAACTGTATGCATTTATCTGATGACCTTGAAACAAACCTATTTAAAGTTGTTAACCTCCCGATTAATATTCAAACTTTTTGAGTAGTCCGAGGTGGATCCATAACTAATAAAGCATTTATTTCTCACTGATGATATAACTCAAAACTTTATCGGACCGAACCCCAAATGTACATTTCTCAGAATTTAGTTTCAAATTAGTAGGTTCCAAATTATAAAATGTTTTTTGGAGGTCAAATATATGATTATTGTCCTTTAGACTCTTCACTATCATGTCGTCAATGTACACTTCCATATTTTTTTCCCATTTGACTGACAAAAGCTTTATTGACCAATCTCTGGTAGGTTACCCCATCATTTTTAACCCAAAAGAAATTACCTTATAACAATGAATCCCCCTATCCGTGATGAGTGTGGTGCGATCTTGGTTATTCAGATCCATTTGAATCTAATTATAACCTCCAAATGCATCCATAAGAGACAACAACTTATTAACCGAAGTAGAATCCACAAGCTGATCTATCCAGGGAATTGGAAAAATATCCTTTGGACAAGCTTTGTTAAGGCCTGTGAATTCAATGCACAACCTCCATTTTCCATTGTTCTTTTTTTATAAGCATTAGATTTGTAGTCCAAAGTGGATACTATGAGTCACAGGTGTGTCCTACATTAGTTAACCTATCCACTTCTTAAACTATTGCATCAGTTTTCTTTAGAAAAAGCTATCCTTTTTTGTACTATTAGACCTGCATCAGAACAAACAGACAACTTGTTGTAAATAATATATGTCGGCACACCAGTCACTTTCTCATTACACCAAGAAAATAAACGTAAGTTTTTGGATAAGAAGGTTAATAACTTCTTTTTCAATTCTGATGGTATTTTCGTATCATTCGAACATTTTCCCTTTATGCCAGACTATGCATTTCAACTTCTTCTATTAGAATCATAGTACTAGGAGCCTCTCTTAGATTATATGTCTTGTTTGGATCCGGAGAGGACTCTAGTAATTGTTATTCTTTCTTAGTTTTCACATCTTTCAGAGATTTAGGAGCAAGATTCGTAACATAATATTCTCTAGCCAATTTTTGGATTTTTTGAACCACTCTGACTTGAGGTCCAACTACATACTTCAAACATTGATGAATCGTCGATGCAACAACATGCATCCTTGAAAACTATGACCTACCAAAAATTTTATAGTAGAAGGTCGGCCAATCCACAACCACAAACAATACTCTTACCATTTTCGTGAATGGTCCTTTTCCTAACAAAGCTTGACCATCAAACCCCCCGATGACCTCAGTAGTATTGTCAGTAAATCTTACTATAGTTCTATTTAACCGTTGGATAGCCGTAGGATTCTTCATTTATTTGTAAGTGGAAAAAATAAAACATCTGCCAAACTACCCGTATTAATCAAAATTCTTCGAATCTTAGTACTTTCAATGGATGCCCCTATTATTACGACATCTTCATGAGGGGTTGACGCTCCTCTCATATCATCTTCATCGAACACTATAAATAGAATATAACTTTGGTAAATATGGGTGGACATATTTCCTTCCAATTGTGTAGTCAAACTGACTATATATCTCTTCAGAGAAAATTTTGATGGAGATGTCATAGTGTCCTCCCAAAAATAGTCAGTGATTCAAAGAATGAGAATAAATTAGATACTCTTCCAGAATTTTATGCTACCATATTGATTCACTTCTGATCTGGATCAGGATCCTAGTACTCCGAATCCACATCAAACTGCTAAACAATAACCACATACTCTCTTGTTAAGACACTTCAGTATTTTGCTTCTAGATATTGGGCGATGCATTTTGAACCTCACTTGTACTAGGTTGTGCCATATTGCTTAGCTGCCTATTCCTCCCTTGTGACTCCAAAAAATAGTTAATTTCCCATTTTTAATTAAAGCATGTATTTTTTTCTTTCAAAACAATACAGTCTTTAGTGTCATGCCCCACATCATTGTGGTATCTATTAAAAACATATATTTCATTTTATCTTAGAGTTTAGATATGAGCTAGCCTTCAGAATTATAGCATTATTTTCCCATTGGATTTGATTGTTGACCCTGATTAGACTGACTCTGTCTAGGTCTATGTGAACGTTGCCTCGAATCACTAGGTCAATTGTTAATTATAGCATGTGATTGAGTATTAGCTAGTGGGAAAAAGGATGGAGATGCAATTTGTACTTATGAGACCGCAATTTATATTCCAACCTGATTCAACAACCCTTGTCGAAGTGAGGTTATGGCCACTTGTTCGAACCGATCAGCTAATATATTTTAGTATTTACAAAATGACTTATGTAATCTTTAAGTGATTCATTTGGATATTGCATACAATGAATTATTATATCTCCATTTCCTTTGAGTTGTTTACTTCCCATGAACTATATCCGAAAATCAATCCATAACATATCAAAATTCTTGATCGACCCTTGGGGTAATCAGTTATACTATTTTAATGCACAACCTTTAAATGTTTGGGAAAATTCTCTACATAAACTTATCATCATCATTGGAGCTCATGATGAAAATTTTAAATTGTTTAAGATGATTGTCATGGTCTTGACTTCCATCGCCCTTTTGCATTTTTGAACTATCAAATCGTCTGGGAAATTGTCCAGTCAAGATTTTCGAAGATAGTGGTGAGTGTCTCCAATTATGCCTATGGTTGTAAATGTGTTCTTCATTAGGGGTTGGTGAAAAATACCAGGTTTTGACTGGATATCAAATTGATTACCTAGTAAATGATTCATACTATGATCACTTGACCCTTTAATTTTCCCTTGATAAAAAATTTTCCATTTACCATTCCAATCTCTCTTTGTTATTGATGAATCTTATTTACTCAACTGAGCTTGTTTCATATTTTTCGCCCATCTCTATGCCAATTTGCCTTAGACCATGCCGCTTTAATTTTCTCTCGTGTCTTTCTCGGTTTCCTCCACGCTTGTGTCTCCATGCCATATATTTTTCCCATTGCTAGTGTATTTCCCCCATTATAACCATGTCCATTTAGTAGGGTCTTACAAACCTCCCCCTTAAATTGGTTCGATACCCTCACCGAACCTGCAGTCCTAAGCATGTTAAGGATTTCATTTGATCACCATCATGCTTTCTCGATGTTGCTAAACTCAGCCTATACCGGACTTACCAAGTAACTCCCCTACTTGTCCTCCCTGAATTTCTCTTTAAATCCGCAACACAAATATTTGTTAAGATTGACCATTTTCTGTTTTCTCATGGGCTTCTTCATTTATTATTATACAGCCCATATTCCTACTTTATTGTCATCTAACTCCCTCTTTGTTTTAGGATCCATCCGCTGATGGTCACCTCCTTTACTCGATTTTAGATGCTTTTTTGAAAGCTTCTTAATTTTTTTTTCTTTTCTTTTTATGTCCATGATCACTACTTGAAGAGGAAGAAGAAACTTTTGAATGAGACTCAGTTTTGGACACATCAACGGAATTTGATGTACTTATATAATGTTTAGCCCGATATTCCTTCTTAGATTCTTAGTGGGCTCTAAGGAGCTGATCATCTGAAATTTTCTTGAGGTTATTTTCAGGTTTATCAAGCTTGAAATGTTCTATTGGATTATTTTTATATAAATATTTTTCAGCCTGCTTTTGGGCTTTGAGTGCTTCAATATCAACCCTGAGAGGATCACTTTCCTCTTGCATTAGCAGTCTGTCCTCAGCGTTGTGATTCACTTTCCTTTTGGACGTGTTTTTCACTATCGTATTCCTCTCTTAACCATAATATCATACACGCAGAATCCACCACGAACATCTATATTAACCAAAGTCCATTAGCAAAAAAATTCTTCAACACCAACATATTTTTGTATGAATAATAGAAAGCCAAAACTTCTCCTTTCAACTGAACATAATGCTCCATCTCTTCAAGAGTTCACAAAAAAAGACGCCCTGTCACTATAAATAATGAAAAGTGAGACATCTTCACATGACCTGAGAATTAATAGAGCAACAAAGAGAAACACGTACCATGCAACCTCCATGTATGACAACAGTGTTGCCTCTCTTCTTTTACGCTCGTATCCCACAACCCAAACATATATATATCCACGTTTTTACAATCCCAAAGGCTCAAATACAACTAGGCCCTCTCCAAGAAGTGCAACATGTCCGACCTTAAGAGAAGCCAATTTCAGTGGTCAAGATTATTGGTAAAAAAGACATCATAACATCAAAGACATCAAACGATATCTCATCCGAACTAAGGAAACAAATATGAGCCTCGTATGAAATGGCCCACTTTAGCCTATTCTTCGTTATATCTTTTAGTGAAAAATACTTATACTCATCTTCGAATATCGCATGTGTCTGGTGATGTTCCAGATACTTCTCAAAAAAATAGGTACACAATTTATATCGATTTGTTAGAGTACTCACCCTGATCTTCAGTAGTCCGTTGGGACGAGTCTAACAAATGCCTCACACTCGGGCTCAAATGTGAAAACTACATGGTAAGGGCACAACATCGACACTCAACCCCTCAGAACCTTGAGTCTTCTCCTCTAGTTTAGGTTTTCGGATAAGAGGTACATGTCGGTTTCACGTGATAAATTTGAGGACTCTAATATGATGAAAGAAGGGATGCATGATTTCACTGTCCAAGTCTTCTCCTTCACGGTGATCGATCGGGCTGGGAGGATGGAGGATTCTTTCTAAGCGTAATAACAATAAAGCAAATGAGTGAACTACCAAATCTTTTGGTATATCTTAAAGTACCTATAATATAATGTCGATTCAAGCATGTTCATTTAGATATATATGATTATTCAGATCTTATAAGAAAGATATGGAAGTCACCTCTTGGTATTTATAGCTGAAAAAGAGTGAATATTTTTTGTATGGATGGAAAAATTAATTCTTTTATTAAAGCTTCACTTAAATCAAAACCAACATTAATGGTGATGTGAATCATCAATTTATGCATATATAATAATTTCGAAAATAAATTAACGACTCCTAATTATCTACTTATGCTCCTCAATTAAGATGAAAGATAAGAAATTATCAGGTTTCAACAATAGAGTACGAGCATCATTCAATATTTAAATAAAACTCGCGAGAAATGCACGGAAGAAGGAACTTCGACTACAATATTTTGTTACCAGGTCTAGACTTGGACAAATTCCGGATGATCAAAGAACTTCATAGTCGAATCCATGTATCATGTTTTAATTACAACAACACCTTATAGTAACACATAAGCCTTGATCAAAGTCGTACATCAAGTTTAACTTTGGGAACTACAACATACAACTAAGTATATGCCTTAATCGGACCTTAACAATGCAAAACCCTCAATGTCAACAAATTAGTTACCATGATAGCTTTAGTAAACCAATTGAAAAAACAACTAGGTTATAAGGTATATGCAATTAAAGTTCTTTCTTCGACTTTTGAAAAGACTTGGGTAGCTACTCAAGCCAACAAATCGTTTTGACGGTCTTTGCAAATACTTTGATGACCTATTAGAAGCCATAAATACTTCAAGGGCATAACTCTTTTAAAAAACAATTGGGGCTATTTTATATCATAATTCTTTTTGAATATTATCAGAAGTTCCAAACCAATCAAACTGTAGCAAGAAAGGGCCCAAAGCAAACAAATTTCAAAAAATTACATAAACATACTATAGTTTTTCCTCAACACACTTGCAAGGACTATATGGGATACCAATAAGCCATAGTTTATTGAAAAATAATTATTAGCCCAAACAACTATAAATCCCATGGGACGAGTTTTCTATGATCAAGAAATATCAGAAGAAAAAAATATATTTAATAAATATGCAAGAGCATAATTCTCAATATTTTCACACTTTACTAGTCAGAATAAATGTCATTTATTCCTAATAATTGTAACTAAATAAAGAGAGATATTCTCTAATATATAGGAGTACATTCCATCAATACAAGTCCATAATACATATTCTACTCAAATAACTTATACCTAATTCAACTTTATTATTACATATTACTTGTTTATCAAATATATT
The DNA here is from genome assembly GCA_036936605.1 of Limnanthes douglasii subsp. nivea. Taxonomy (NCBI): domain Eukaryota; kingdom Viridiplantae; phylum Streptophyta; class Magnoliopsida; order Brassicales; family Limnanthaceae; genus Limnanthes; species Limnanthes douglasii. Next base: position 221,888,113 of record JAUPFV010000001.1, read on the forward strand.
ATATTCGACTTTATATTTATGTTAACCCGAATTTTTTTCATCAAATGTAAATATAACACCACTCTTGCAGCTTTTTATTAATGGCTCCCGATTGATAGTAGACTTATGGGGGATTTATCAAATTTCTGGTTGACACCATGAGAGATTTGTTATAACAATTTGAAATTTTTATTAAATTTGAAGAAAGTAAACAAGGTGGTATAATGCTGAAAAAATGTTGGAGTTAATGACATATGCATCTAATAAAAATATAACGTCCGATAAAGAATTTTGTATCCCAACGTAGCACAAAATTCAAGATATTTTTTTGCTTATTTTGATAATCACAATAAGAGATTATCACTTATTAAAGCAAACATAACATATGTTTATGATAAAACCGAACATAAATTTAATAACATAAAGGTCACAAGCTATGATTGCTAACGATGATGAAATATCCCTGAGGTCTTAATATGCTTACCATTGTGATCATGGTCATGCGACTTGTGATTGCTCTCTGATAAGAGAATAGATCCAATGGTTAATTAACAAAATATAATTACTATAACTTGCAAATAATAAGGAAAAAAAATACAAGATGAAAAAATTAAGGTAATAGTCATAAAAGACGGGCGTCTGATTCGTAAAAAAAAACTGAAAGGATTTAGAAGTATTTCTCATCCTCCCGGATGAGGATTGACTGGGCTCTTAATGAATTAAGACTCATGTGGCTGAATAAGTCTTCATGACAACCGAATGTGAATTACCAATCCTACATGCTAAGGATAACCAAGCTCTTAACCTGGTTAAATCTTATATAACAAAAAAATTATTCATTTCAAGTAGTTACAATCCATTATCTCTTAAAATTATTTCCAAAAGTAGAGTCTACAAAGAAATAAAAATACAACTCCAATTTTTACATTTAGCATATTTTAACTGAAAACCAAACCCAAAGACTAGGTCTCCTTTAAAATTAAAATAAAGAAGTAAAATAAACGAAAATAATACATTCATATATAATACACCGACCACCTAAGGACTTTGGTCAAATATCCCTGTCAAACACGACAATTACAGAAATACAACTATTGGTTTCTTTATAGGAAGAACAATTAGTTGGTATCAATTATATGAGGAATTTTAATAACAACTTTGGTCTCGGTTGCAGGATATGTACCATTAACAACCTCGACCTCGCCTTGAGGGGGACACCATTATCTTCCTCCTCTTCATACTCCTCTGTGTATATATATATATATCTTTGACAACTTCGGCTTCAAGACTTCTTAGATAACCTTCAAATCTATCTTCACACGGGATGTAATTCCAAAAAATAGTCGAAAACCAAGTCATAGAACTCCTCATAAAACTTAAGTACCAATTCTACCTCAATGAATGGATTCGTATTTCAAGAAACCCTACGACCAACAACTTTTATCTTCAACTTCTCGGCCTCGTGGCTGAAGAAAACATCTCATAATCTTTTCTCATCCTAAAAAATAACATTAACCCATTGTATCACCTCATTGTCATAACGAGCATCGTTCGAAAATGCCTAAGAATAGATGTTCTAAGAATATTTCAAGATTATTTCCAGCCACTAGGTCAACAAAAAGATCATATGCATCTCGAAATGGTATTTTTAACATAAGCAAGATCCATATAATGTATTTATTCGTTTTGGTCTTAACATTTACCCGTTTTTCACTTTTAACTAACCATGCCTTTATTTCTTGACTGCTCTCAAGTTTTTCTTACATCATTTTAAGCAAATTATGTAAAGTTCAGAACCACAAAATATGATCATTCAATTTTTGATGAGCCAATCGAAATATATTGAGAAATGTTTACAAATTTACAATGAAATAAATTAAATTTTTGAGACAACAAAAATATACCTCCTTGCTATATCCAACCAATGGAGATTAGTAAGTAGCTCTTTAAAATAAGTTCAACTAAGTGGCCAAAAAACTCTTTTATATGCTACATGGGTAAAGTCTCTTCTATTCCAGCAAGCATAAATTCTCTGTATGGCCCTTGACAAGATGAACACTTAACCATGCCCGTTGAGGGTATTGGATATACAAATTAGAGTGTCACTGAGAGATCGATAAATGTATTTGGAATGACATCATCAATAATAACTTTATTAATAACATTTGTTATAGGAATTTGAACATCATTTGTTATGGATTTAAGAACCGTTGTTGGCGTTTTCTTATACCCTATTTTGCTAATATTTCTTATCTTTTTTAGCTTCAGACACATAGTTATCTTAGAAATGTTACTTTATGTTCATATCTACCTTCCTTTAATCTGTCTTTGTTTGTATTCTTTCGGCTAGTAGATCCTCATAAACAGCTATCCTAAATCTTTTGCCTTTGTGGCTTTATAGGGAAACCAAATTCCTTTATACTTTCCCCTTCCCTTTTCTAGTAGGATGAATAATTTTCTCCACAACCTCTAGGTTTCCCTTGTTGATGAAAATTTCCTTTCATGAAATGGGAGAAAAATTCATGGCTAGATCACTACCCCTGTTATTAGAAATATCTACCATAACCTAATTCTTTCAGAGAGATAACTCAGTTATGAGCCATATTTGTTTTGGAATCAATAACCTTGGAGGCTTAAAATTTAAAAGATGAAGGCCCACCATGAGCTACTTTCACTTTTGGCTCACCAACATTGGCCCTCAACTCAATTTATTTTTAACCTATAATTGAAGACCTTGGCCTCGACAGTTCTATGATAAAGAAAGCTCATCAACTTTGGATTTTGGATCAACAAACTTTACTTCGGCTCAACAAATTTAATAATGATAATTTTAGAAAAAAGAATCCCAATAAGATTCATCATCATCTTTGGCTCGACAAACTTGGCTTGCAAGCATTTAGAATATGGCACGACATAAAATCCATTTCCCTTAGGCTATAAAATCTCATTCTTTGATTTATGTACCTTATCTGTCGGTTTAATCGATGTCGTAAAAACATCTACAACTCTAGATTAATTTAAAGCTCAGCTAAAAAACTTATTTCCCGAACATACGTCCGCCGTAATTTCCCAAAACTCTGGTAGATACTTGGTATCATAGTACACATATCGCTCCAATATTATCTTATCTAACATAACAGGAAAAATGCCATTTAGTTCGATCTTGCATAAGATTTTTGGGTTTTCCACGCCCTGAAGTCCTCACAATTTAAGAAGCGTAAGAAAAACAAACACTAATTTTTACCACTAAAGTAGTCCATGTTAGACCATTTGCAAAGCTAATTGGGCTAAATAACCTAGCGTAATGATACTTGAACAACCTTATTTGAATGGTGGAATGTGACAAAACCGTTAGGTCTTGAGCAACGATAGTGGTGCTTTCACGAACTTTTAGCTATTTTCTACCTCACATCAAATTGTTTTTATTTCCAAAGAAGATGAGAGAAACCTCTCCGAGTGAGCCGCTGAATGTTTTGTTTTAGATATTAGAACCCTCATTCGTTAGTATCACAAATATACAAGTCCCTTTTCTACCTACTACAATATTTAAATAGAAAAATTAAACTTAAATGAGAAAATTTTGAGAAGGAAGAATAAAAACAAAAAATTGAAACTATAAAATTTATGAAAAAGAATAAGGAAAGCATAACTAATGAATAAATTTAATATTAGAGAAAAAGAAGAAACTTGAGTAAAAAAATCAAGTGAAGGTGCATTAATTTAATTATTGAACGAATGGTTTACATTTATTTTGAAAACAAATGATTGATATTTTCTCAACTTTAACGATTATGATAGCTAAAGCGAAAACTGCAGCAACATGCGTTGTCAGGTTAATTTTGGTTACCCACACCAACGAATGTCGAATAGCTCTTCCAGTCTCTAACTCATGTCAGTCATACTCCTATAATTCATCGTTAACCCCATGCCTCAAGCACTTGAAATATTTCTGTTACATCTAGCGTTAGAGTTTTGGTTCTTCAAAGGTGAACATACTTAGTAGTAATACCTCATACTTTCAACAGTTCGGGCGATTATAATATTGGCATGGCTAATCATGCTTCAGGTAAAGGCATTGCAAAGACATTTGTCGCTTCAGTTCGGCAAAAAATACTCGTGGCTCATGTTTTCAGAGGTTCGACTTTCAACTTTAGTCATTCTTGATACTTCAAAATGACTAAGGGGTTACCTTCATATTTCTATAAGGAAGATGAAGCTACTTTAAGAGATTATTTTTTAAAATTTTTGCGAATCCAGACCCAGTTTTGAACCTTGCCTGTGAGATAACAACTACCATAAAATAACAAAATATAGGAAATACTATTCATAAATGTACTAATTTTCCCGTCGAAAAAATATAGTTTTTTCTCAAAGGAAATGCTGACCAACGAATGCTTTTCACGAGGGAAGTATGAGACCAACATATCCAAAATTTTCATAAGTGCAACCATAATCGGCTAAGTTGCTTAGCCCGACAAACAACTAGTCGGTAGGGTTAATAGTGCCCTTAAAGGTATCAAATCATGTGAGGTTTTTTAGGGAATATCAAGCATGAACATCAATGACTCGGACTCAATTATGATTCGACCAATGCAAAATAACTCAGAAATATAGTCCTCTATCGACTCTCTCCTAAATACTAGGGGTTACTCATGATATCATAAATGGTAAAAGCTTAGCCTATTAGTTATAAAACTATAAATTAATATTTAGGTGCAATGTATCATAAATAAGGCTTAAATGGGCTTTTGTAGTAAGTGCAACTCGTAAGTCCACTGGACCGAAAACATGTATTATAATTACAAAGCTTAGACATAAGGTTTGAGACCCATAATGGTTATTAGAAAAATGTTTCGTCTATAATTAGAAGGAGAGTCCTCAATGTTGAGTTTTTTTTTTAATTTTAAACAAAAATACCATCTATCTCTCAACGTATTGCACTTTATGTCTTTTTCCAACTCCTAATTTTAAGATCAGGTTTGCCACTACTTTTTATTTTTCCACTTACTTAGCCCAATATTTTCAACGACAATCTTCCATCTCTAACACAATTTTCATAACTTATGTCTAATATAACATTGCTTCTTAGCACATCTTTGATCTTTACTCAACTTTTTGTTTAATTATCCCACCATAAATTATCCACTTCATCACTATTGCACAGTTTTATTCTGGTGACTTATCATTACGATGATTTCATTTGAATATATATATATATATATATATATATATCACTAATATGCATTTCATCTTAAATTTATAGATTTTTTAATCAAAGTTACTAAATTGAAAATCCAACGATTGGATAATTTTTTAAATTAAAAAAAATTAATAACAAATAAAAAAGTCAAGATACTATATCAATATAATCAAAATATTTTTTAAAATTAAAAAAAAACAATTAATAAAAGGGATCATGATGACAACCATTAAATTTTAGTCTATTTCAATAGTTTGGCAACAAAATCTCATAAACGTTATCTCACCATAAACTCTCATTGGGGCGGATCCATAACTAAAAGTAAGGGTATGCCAATAATAAAATAAAAATTAGCAAAAAATAAATATTTGAGTATTACATATTAAAAATATACCACTATTTTAATTACACCTCAAAATGGATATTTATTTATAGTTCAAACATAAATGCATTAACCTATTACTCATAGCTCGAAAGCGCTTGATAATATCCTGATCATTTGGTTGATACTTAAGAATTTGAGTTATTTTTAGGATCAAACTCCAAATATCCATTTTTTTAATATGTTATTTGAAGATGATGGATCACTTGACGAATGAGTAGAAGTAGGTTCTTCAAATGGTCTTTCAGTTGATTCATTTCAGATCATCTAAGCATAAAAGATTTATGCAACATTATGTAAACTGATTAAACTAAATTATATATTAAAATTTTGACAAATAAAATAAAATTCACTAGTAATATGAGAAAAAATATAAAATTAGTAACCAATTACTCCAAGACTTAAATGAAATTATTAATCAAATCACTCCAAAACACAACTTATTTTTTGAACTTTAATCTTATTATAACATCTTGTTATTTAAATATAACTATTCAAATAGTAAACTTGGTATAAAAATTTTATTACTTAAATATAATTAATAAATTACATAACTATGATTAATAAACTTAAATACAAAATTTTTATTTAAATATAATTATTTAATTAGTACACTTGGTATAAAATAATTATTACTTAAATACAATTAACAAAGGATTTAGTACCATTTAAGACCAAAACCAAAATTATTATCCATTTACTACCCATATTTTCATGTATCTCTGAGAAAGACCTAGTTCACTAAAATATTAACCATCTACCCAAATAATACCCTAAGTTAATTATATAAAATATTTTCTATTTTTACTAAACTTTTTACCCTCATTATTTCTCTCTCTAGTTTTACGATTCCTTCTACAACGATTCAACTTTATTGCGATTCCTTATTTTTCTTTTGTTTTTTTATGATTTTGATTGTATTTTTATTTTATTTCGATGTTTGATCTTAGATTTATGTTTATGTAAGTCGATTTTTCTGTTTAGGTAATTTGATTTTTTATTGTATTTTTATTTCTGTTTAGGTAACTCGGTTTCTTTTTTTTGGTAATTTTTGGTTTTCATCTGGTATTACTTTGATTTTCTAGTTTAAATGTTGTATTGCAGTAAGGTTTGATCATCTTAGTATATTTTTGTGTTTCTAGAAAATCTAGTTCGAAAAAGGGTTTACAACGTAAACAAAGAAGATGGAGCTTGGAAGATGCAAAACCTTTTTACTTTAAGTACTGATAATGCGGAACATGATATATGAGAAGATGCAAAACCTTTTTACTTTAAGTACTGATAATGCGGAACATGATATATGAGAAGATGCCAAACCTTTTTTTTCTAGATGCGAAACCTCTTTAATTTTTATACTGCTAGATGAGAAACCATCCAAACTATGACAGATGCTAGATGCGAAAGCAAGCATATCATATATGTGAAACCATATAATGAGAAACCAATGTAAAATGTAATTATTTAAAAAAAAATCAAAACATATCATGAATGGAACTAGTTTGTTTGTCTTTAAAAAACAAAATCAATGATAATTTTAATTTTTTTTACAAGTTACGATTTAAAAGATACAAATTTTTAAACTTTTAATTTTTACAATGTAACGAAGAAGATTGTTATGAAGAGTGTGCGAAACCTTTTAAATTTTGATACTGCTAGATGCGAAACCATGCAACTATGATAGATGCTAGATGCGAAACACCTATGATAGATGCGAAACCAAACCAACTATGATAGATGTTATATGCTAGATGTGAAACAAGAAATATGATAGATGTGAAACCAGGAATATAATAGACACGAAACCATATAATGAGAAAAAGTGTAAAATATATATATATATTATTTAAAATTTTAAAACATATCATGAATGAATATATTTTTATTCATCTTAAAAAAACAAAATCAATGATATTTTCGGATTTTTTTCCCCAATTACGGTTTAAAAGATACAAACTTTTAAATTTTAAATTTTTACAGTGTAAACGAAGAAGACGACTATTACGAAGAAGATGCGAAAACATTTTTTTTCTAGATGTGAAACCATACAACTACGGTAGATGTTAGATGCGAAACCAGACTAACTATGATTACGGAGAAACCAGACCAACTATGATAAATGTTTAATGTTAGATGCGAAACCAGGCATATGATAGATGCGAAACCATCTAATGAAAAACAAGTGTAAAATATAAATTTTTAAAAAAAATTCAAAACATATCGTGTGAATCTAGGAATTCTGAACATCCTTAACAAAGATGGCTGACAATGAAGTCGTGGTCAGTCAAATCCCTAATGAATAAACAATGCAGATTGCTGCCATTCCAAGAAATGGTCTCGGAACACAACAACAAACAACTAACCCCGAGAATTTATCCTTAGGGATTAAACTAGGTGGTGACAACTATGCCCTATGGGCAAACCTTATGAATAAAGCAATTTGGGAAAGGGGGAGAGGTTCTCACATTACAGGGGAGCTGACACCTCCATCCAAAACTGACAAAACATATACAAGGTGGGAACAAGATGATCAATGTGTTTTCACATGGATTATCCAGAATCTTGAATCCAGCTTGGTGAATAATGTCTCGCAATATCCCACTGCAAAAGCCCTCTAGGATGGGTTAGCCACCACATATAGTTCTGGTACAGATTCGTTACAGGTGTTTGACCTTCATAAGAGGGCTAATTCATTAAGGCAAGGGTCCGATACACTAGAAGACTTGTGGAACAAACTGCAGAACATCTGGATGTCTATAGATAGGCGAGATCTGAACCCTATGAAAGACCTAGAAGACATTCAGATCTACAATAAGAAGACTCAAGAACAAAGACTCTATCAATTGTTAATGGCGATTAATGACAAGCTCGAACCAGTCAAGAGAGATATTCTGAAAATGGATCCTCTTTCTTCTGTGGAAACAATATATGCTACAATACGAAGGGAAGTGGCCAGGCTTAATATACTAAAATCAAGTTCTTTTGATAGTGAATCGATTGAAATTGGAATGGGTTCGGCTACTAAAGATTCTGCACAGAGGTTTAAATTCTGATCCAAAGAGAAAGAAGATAAATCCAAGTTGTATTGCACTCATTGTGGGATGAAGAAACACACTAAAGAGACATGTTTACAACTGGTTGGCTATCCAGAATGGTGGGAGGACGGTCATAAGGAGAAAAATAACCAACGTTTCAGATCTAATGTTAAACGGGTTTCGTCTACAAGTGGCGGTGAAGATCCGACTAAAAATGAGCAAGGAAGTGGTACTGGTTTTAGAGGAATTGCGGCGAACTCCTATGAAAAATTTGGAGGTAAAGGGTTTGAGAAATCAATGAATTGGATCTTTGATTGCGGGGCTACGGACACCATGTCTTATGATCCTAAAGACTTTGGTGACATGTCATCTCCAAAGAAATCCCATACTGAGACTGTTAGTGGAGAAATTTGTGAAGTCAAAGGGGGAGGTTCAATTACTTTTTTCGGAAAAATGCAAATTAAAAATTGCCTCTACATTCCTTCACTATCCTTAAAGTTATTATCTTTTAGTCCAGTGATAAACCAACTCAACTGTGTGGTTCTTATGTATCCATTTTTTTGCATTTTACATGACATTCGTACGAAGGAGACCATTGGGCGTGGTACTGAACAAAAAGGTCTCTATTATGTTGATGAGGTAGTTCATAAGGGACATGTCATGCTTGCTCACGGAACAAACGAAAGGCAACTTTGGTTATGGAACCGACGACTTGGTTATCCTTCTTTTAGCTATCTTAAAAGTTTTTTTCTTAGTCTTTTTTTGAATAATTCCATTCATGAGAAATGTGAAACCTACATTCTTGCAAAAAATTGTAGGGTCTCATTTAATCAAAGTAATACTAGAGTTGATTATGCTTTTTTGCTAATCCATTCTGATGTTTGGGGTCCAACACCAAATTCCACTAACAATCAAATCAAATACTTTGTTTTATTTGTGGATGATTTCTCAAGAATGACTTGGATATACTTTATGAAACATAAATCGGAAGTACCATAAATATTTGTTTGTTTTTACAAAATGATTTTGACTCAATTTGAAAAAAAATACAAATTCTCCGTTCTGATAATGGAACAAAGTTTGTCAACCAAACAATGCATAATTTTTTCAAAACAAATGGTCTTATCCATCAAACCACTTGTCCAAACACACCTTAACAAAACAGTACTTCAGAACGAAAAAATCGTACTTTACTTGAAAAAAACTCGTGCTATCATGATTGAATCTAGAGTTCCTCATTCTCTTTGGCCAGAAGCTCTTGCTACAGCTACGTATCTTGCAAATCGTCTACCAACCCGATGTCTAGGAAATAAAACTCCATTGCAAGTCCTTGTCACCCAAGTTACAATTCCATCTGTTATGACCTTACCACCTCGTGTCTTTGGTTGTTCGGTGTTTGTTCATATCCCTAAAACTAGTCGAAACAAACTTAATCATTTTGCTAAAAAGTGTGTATTCGTTGGATACGGTGTTCATCAAATGGGATATCAGTGTTACAATTCGGTTACTCGTTGAATCCATGTCACCAAAGACTGTAACTTCTTAGAATCCGATTATTTTTTTGACCACCAATCTCGTGCTCAGGGGGAGAAAGTAAGTGAATCCTTCGACTGGTTGCTATATGAAAGTTACTTTGAGGATGTGCCGACAGAGTCGGTAGATGGCGCCACCGAACACGCCTCTTCCAACATAAAGGAGACTGACGATGCAGTTCTTACCACCAATGATTCTCCCGAAGACAATGTCCAACAAAAAATAAATACCATGGATACTACCAGCGAATCAGCCGAAGAAAATGTCCATCAAGAGGTAAACAATTTGCAATGTCATAATTCACAAAATGCTATTGGGCATGACATTTCAGGAAGTTCATTTCTTGAAACTCAAACTCCGGTTCTTCCCCCAAGAAAAAATAGAGGGGTTCCTCCTGACCGATATTCACCGAAACACGTTCCTCGTGCTTCTACATATCCGGTAAAAACAGACAGGAAAAAGATGACGAAGATTGCAAAGGCGTTTTCAGCTACTATTCTCTCTGAACAAATCCCTGAAACAGCTCAAGAAGCTAAGAAGATGAGTGAATGACATGAGGCAACGAGTACCGAAATTGAAGCTCTAAAAAGGAATGGTACATGGGAGAATTGTGTGTTACCACAAGGGAAGAAAGCAGTCGGGTGTAGATGGGTGTTTAATATAAAATATAAATCCGATGGCGCCATTGAGCGACACAAAGCAAGATTGGTTTCCAAAGGATATACACAAATATATGGTATAGACTACTCTGAAACGTTCTCTCCGGTTGCAAAGATTGATACTATCAGAGTTTTACTTTCAATAGCCGCAAATAAAGATTGGCCTCTTCATCAATTTGATTTAAAGAATGCTTTCTTACATGGATACTTGGAAAGAAAAGGTATATATGGAACCCCCACCAGGGTTCTCTGATGGTTTTCAAGAAAATGAGGTATGCAAACTGAATAAGGCATTATATGGGCTCAAACAGTCTCCTCGTGCTTGGTTTGGGAGATTTACAATGCCAATGAAGCAGTATAGCTACAAACAGAGTAATGGGGATTATACTTTGTTTTACAAAAAGAGAGGAGAATTAGTCAGTTGTCTTATAATATATGTCGACGATATGATTATAACGGGGAATGACGAAGAAGAAATTAGCTCTTTTAGGAAAAAACTCTTCAAGGAGTTCGAAATGAAAGACCTTGGGGGACTGAAGTAATTCTTAGGAATCGAGGTTTTTAGGTTAAAAGGAGGGATTTATATCTCCCAACAGAAATATATATTGGATTTATTAGCTGAAGTTGGCATGGTGGATTGCAAACCAAATGACACTCCTATGGTTGTGAATCACAAACTAAAGATAATTGAAGGGGCCAGACCAGCGAATAAAGAAAAGTACCAATGGTTGGTGGGAAAATTGATTTACCTGGCTCACACTCGACCCGACATTTCATACGCGGTGGGAGTAGTTAGCCAGTTCATGCATCATCCTCAGGAACACCATATGGAGGCAGTAATGAGGATTATTCGCTATCTCAAAGGTACACCAGGAAGAGGCATAATTTTTAAGAAAAATGGATACCTTGATGTTGAAGTATTCACAGATGCTGATTGGGGAGGGAATCCTAACGACAAGCGATCAACTGCTGGCTACTTTACTCTTCTTGGAGGTAACTTGGTGACTTGGAGGAGTAAGAAACAGAAAGTAGTATCACTGTCAAGTGCTGAATCAGAATTTAGAGGAATCGTTAAGGGGAGTACCGAGATACTTTGGTTAAAGAAGATAATGAAAGAAATCGGATCCCCTCTGAAGTGTCCAAGTCAGTTAATGTGCGATAATAAAGCTGCGATTAAGATTTCAGAGAATCCGGTACAACATGATAGAACAAAGCACGTTGAAATAGATAGGCACTTCATAAAAGAAAAGATTGAAGATGGGATAGTCGAACTTCCGTTTGTTAGATCTGAAGACCAACTGACAGACATCCTGACAAAAACGGTTGCTGCAAGAACATTCAAATCAGTTTTATCTAAGTTGGGTATTGGTGATCGCACTACACAACTTGAGGGGAGTGCTAGAATATACAGTGTATTAAGTTTCTTTGTATAGACCTCTAAGTTCTCTATATATTGAGAGCCTTACTATTGGTCAATTCTTGAATTACATCTCTAATGCATCAATAAAACAAAAGGGAACATTTTCTAATAAATACAAATTCTAGCCGGAACTGAGATGCTACGTAGAACATGTGCATGTTAACAGAAACCATCTAATGAAAAACAAGTGTAAAATATAATTTTTTTAAAAAAATTCAAAACATATCGTTATCTAGTTTGGTTGGTCTTAAAAAAATAAAACTAATGTTTTCATAAAAAAATTCGAGATACGATTTAAAAGATATAAATTTTAAATTAAAAGTTACGAATTAAAATTTCTTTGTTGGGATTTTATCATTTATTGAATGAGTCTTAAACAATAACTCTCATATTAATAAAGAGTTATATCCATTGTAATACCAAAATAAGTTCATAATTCATCATCCTTGGTTCATCCCTAAATGTCTATTTCATTTTATCACTTAATAAAATCTCTTTATCGCATTTTAATAACAAATATTTTAAAAATATCTAATTTATCTTTGGTTATTTATTTAGTAACCAATTATATATATTTTTTATCTAACCATAGCCTTTTCAGAATCGCTTGGTCCACCAAACATAGTCCAAAAACGCCCATTTCACACCAAACTGAAGCAATAAAACCTCCAACAAGAATTCAGAAAGCTTCAAAAAAACGTCCTCGTCATTGGCCCATGTGCTTACAAAGATCCGGAAATGATCCAATCAGGTTTAGAGAAAGCAGTGGAGTTCTATCATTGGGAATGAACAGAGAGTCGTTTGTGCTTCACACACAACGAGATCACTTGTACAGAGATGGGTTGTGTGTTAGTTAAATGATATTACTTAAATAATCATTCGTAATTTTAAAAATCCGATTTTTTTTATAAATTCCAAGGAAATCCGATATACATTTCATAAGGTGAAACCCAAGTATATCGAGTATAATCATCGATAAAAAAACATAGTAGGATGAACCACCCTTTATGGAGACAAGAGATGGACACCAAACATAAGAATGAATACTATCAAATGGAGTTCTATCATTGAGAATGAACAGAGAGTCGTTTGTGCTTCACACACGACGAGATCACTTGTACAGAGATAACTTGTGTGTTAGTTATATGAAATTAGTTAAATAATCATTCGTAATTTGAAAAAAATATCGAGAAGATAAAATAAAAATATCGTGGGTAACTTGTTTGATAAAAATGATAAAAATCATAGACGAGGACATTTCAGTTAACGAAGCACTGCCTGTTTTACGCATACAATAGGATTGTAAATGTACAGTATATAATTCACGATTTATATAAATGGCAAGACAGTCCATTTGATTATTTTGGATCTATTTTTTTTTTTAATATTGTTGATTAGTAATATTAAATAAATATTTTAATCATGTTAATTATGAATTTTAAAAAAGTTAATGATGCTAATTAGCAGTATTTTAAAAATTAATACTAATTTTAATTTTTTAGTAGTATTAATTTATTATTTTCACCATTATAATCTTTTAGTAGTATTAATTTAATATTTTTCACTGTTTTAATTTTTTTACCCGAACATATCAAATAAACAACTTGTTTATAGCTCGTAAGTATAAAACATAAGGGTGATTTTAGTTTTAATATACGATCTTTTAGAAAAAAAAATTATTTTATTAGAAGTTTAGTATATAATGTTAAAAACAAAGGTATTAAAATATTTTGTTAAATGTTTGGTAGCAAATATAAATAACCATCTAGTTTAACATCTAGCATATAACATCTGTTTTGGTATATTTATATTTGCTACCAAACATTTAACAATTAACGTTATTTTGGTATATTTATATTTCCCAGGTAGCAAATATTTTGTTAAATGTTTGGTAGCAAATATAAATAACCATGTAGCTAATTAGCAATATTTTGTTAAATGTTTGGTATAAATTTTTTATTTCAGGTAAATATTTAGTTTTCTTTTGAAGAAAGTTAATCTAAAAAAATTGCTTTCCGAATTCTCCTCCGTTCTATTTGATAGAGTAAATAAGTATATAAATAGCTCTCTCAGTGGCTCCAAAACCCTTTACTCTTAAGAAGAGACTAAAAGCTTCCGTAGAGCCATAAACTCAAAGAACAATCTCTTAATCTCCACCGAGTCAATTCAACGACAATGGCGATTATCTCTGACATGCACGAAGAGGAAAGCAAACCTAAAGTTAAACCGTTTACCGCGAACTACGATCCGTCGAACCCGCTAGGGTTAGTTGAGAAAGTTTTAGAATTTCTCGGGAAACAGAGCGATTATCTCGGAAAACCAACGGCGGAGAAGGAAATTACGGAAGCGGTTAGGGCGGTGGTGCAGAGGAAGAGGGTAGACGAGCAGCAGGCGGCAGCGGCTAAGGCAAAGGCTGAGGTGAAGAAGACCGAGAAGCCCAAAACGGAGACTGTTGCCGAGGCGGACAAGGACGTCAAGAAGCAAGAATCTAGCCCTGCTGGTATTTCGATTTAATCTATATCATATTCATTGTTCTGTTTAGATTATTTTCTTCGGTTCTTGGACTAAATTTTATGATCAAATCCAGTTTAGCATTGTGGTTTGCTTTAGTATTCTTTATGTGACTATATGAGGTAGTATCAATTCATTTGAAATTCCAAATATAGGGAAATTGTCTTTAATGACATTGGTTGTAATCACTATCTAGTTCGAGTTGATTCCTGAGCTCAAAGATTGAATGTAGTTTATGGCTATTAAAAGATTAAACATTGGCATGCTCGTAGCCAAACTCTGGTAGAAAGTTTAACAAAGATTGAATGTAGTTAATAACATTGCTTGGTTTCCCAGTATTAGTTATGTGCTTCTGACTATTCTTGCAGCTCCAAACAAAGGCAATGGCATGGATCTTGAGAAATACTCGTGGAGTCAGAATCTTGAAGAGGTCACCGTTAATGTTCCAGTTCCTACCGGGACTAAAGCAAAGTTTGTTGTCTGCGAGATTAAGAAAAACCATCTGAAAGTTGGTCTCAAAGGCGAAACTCCCATAATCGAAGTAAGTTGTAGTCTGATTTAATGCATCTATGACAATATTTTCTGGGTTATTCGTAAAGAAATCTTAACTCTAATGATGTTAAATTCCAAATACTTGCAGGGAGAGCTTCATCGGTCTATCAAGCCTGATGATTGTTATTGGAATCTTGGTATGTGCTTCTCCTGAATACTTCTGTCCCTATCTTGGTACTTATATTACAATATCTGCATTTTAAAGCTTTAGCTATGTGCATTAGAGTGCGTATCTTTCGGGCTCTGATCTACATGGTTGCAGGGAGTGCTGTCTGGTATAACCTGTATTCTATATACGATATGGGTAGCAGGTACAGGTAGTCTTGACATGACGAATACAGGATAAAACATACTTCTAGGTTTTAAGGATTAAGACTATCTGACCATGTTTAGGTCTCAAGGATTAAAACTATCTGGCTATTTCAATCATGTTTTGTTCTTTGTTGAAAATATTTTGTGGTCTTAACTCAAGGTCCTAATGATCTAAAGAATCTTAAACTAAACACCTCTAGTTTTACCAGAATTATGGACATGATGGTTTCTCCTTATCTAATGGTATATTTTTAGTTATATAATATATTATTAGAAATGATCATTCTATAGGTTCTAAATTGTAAACATATCTAATCAATACACACAATGGAAAACCGATGCATTATATGGTACACATGAATTTATAGCATAAGACATACCTCATCAATGTTAGTATGTTACTGCAATAAAAAGAGGGCATTAGACAAGCAAAGAACTAATATAATGCCCTTGTGATTAAAATAGTTTTTGCTGATTTGGATTTATGAAGGATGCAGTACAACATTTTCACTTACTGATTTTATCTGGGATGTATTCGTTTTACTTTTTGTAGAGGATCAAAAGGTCATCTCAGTTCTGTTGACGAAGCACGACAAGATGCAATGGTGGAGCTGTGCAGTGAAAGGAGAACCAGAAATTGATACTCAGAAAGTTGAGCCAGAGACTAGCAAACTGTCTGACCTAGATGCAGAAACAAGGGTTACTGTTGAAAAAATGATGGTAATATATCGCCCTTTATGTTTTCTGGGATGTCTGTCTTTACTCTTCCCTCGCTTATGCGTTTTAGATTGATTTAAGGATTGGTGGAGGTAACACGCTTGTTATTGTCATTCTGTTTTTACTTTTGTTACTCTGGCGAAATGCATAAGCTAGTGAAAGAGAGTGATGAAAAAACTAGTATTTCGATGCATATGTTTTGTGAAACAGCTTGTGTATTCTGTTTACGGATATACTTTGGCGGTCTGCAAAACATTTTCGATATTCACAGTATATTACAAGGAGTATTGATAAATCAGCATGTGAGAACTTTTTTGTATCTTCTTCAAGTTTTTAATCATTTTCAGAATGTCCAGTTTGTTTCAGCTGAGACTTTCTTATTCAAAATTCGACATGGATGTAGCTAATCTCTTTAAATTTCTTTGCTTTAAAAAAATATGTTCTTCTATCCTTTAAGACGAAACATGTACGGTTGTTTCACTCTCTTTGACCCATCCTCCTACAACTAATGGATATTTTATTGCTTCACGATATTTTTGATTGATCTGTGTTATTAAATTCTGCAGTTTGATCAAAGACAGAAAGCTATGGGCCTTCCTACAAGCGATGAACTTCAGAAGAAGGATTTGCTAAAGCAATTCATGTCTCAGGTAATGTCATTTATACTTTTGTTTTCTTGACATTACTTTCTTGCATGGTTTCATTGCAGGCAAGGAAAAAATCCTTCTTATTTTCCGTTCCTGGTTTAGATTTTGCTATATTCTTCTTTTTTTTGCCTTTTTCATTCTGAAAAGGTTCATTCTGTTCATGGTTGTGGAAACGAGATAGCATATATCAAGTTAACATTCAGACTTGTTTGGAACTCAACTACACTTTAGAAGATAAAATCATCAAAATTTCTTCGGAATAACCTTCTTTTTTAGTATCATACATACCGGTTTTTTTCTCATATCCATTAGGGAGCAAAGATTTTGTGACATTACAAAAGAAAACTTTGCACAAATTGGTCGTTTGAATTATATTTCAGAGTTTCTTATGCTACCAAACCATACCCTCTCATTGCTTTTATTGTTTTATCACTCGCTGACTGGATTTTCTATATTGTTGCAGCATCCTGAAATGGACTTCTCAGGTGCAAAGATGTCGTGATCAGAGTTTCCTTCCTGACAACTTATCGGCAGTTTATATGCATCACAGTAGACTTTTATCTGTTCTCAAATATTTTAGTCCTCTTATTTTGGAACAAATCGGTCTTTTCTATCAGCTATTGATACTCTAGTTAGTTTTTTTTATATATCATATGACAAAGTTTGTCATATGGTCTTTTGTTTCTAGTCCGGTCCATTAAAGTTTGATATCATTAACTTTTTTAATCGGGTCCGATTACAGAAGGGGGTCCTCTTGGTCCAGGATTATTGGAGAGACGGTACCAAAATTGAAAATCATGCAAAATTTGATTTTGTCAGTTTGTGATGGGCACTAGTCGTGGTTGATGTCGGCCATGTAGGTGGTTCAGTCTCACCTGACTGGGCCCTTATTGCCTCGCTCGATTTAGTCAAACTAATCTCTGGTTTCTCAGACAGCACAATATTCATTTATACTCATGAATTAAAACACCAGCAGGTTTTTTTACTACTCTTTCAATGTAACATGTTTTTCTTCAAAATGAGCGTTTTATCCTCCTCAAAATTAAAATGTTACACTAAATTTGTGGTGGCACCTAAATTAAACTAGTTATAACATCTTCGATCCGACTATTTATACGTGACTGGTACTTTATTTTTCGAATGCTCGTACGAATCAATTTTCTTTTTGAATTTAAAAAACTGATAAAGTTATTCGGATGAGATTGATGAATATATATTTGGAAAATATTTAAGTCAAAATATTTGATGATAACATTCTCCTCTCTTTTTTCTCCCTCTTACACACAAACACTTTTAGTACTATTTCATTCAGATCAATATTTAATTCTTGGGGATAGAATAGGTTTATTTTTTATCTCTTTCAACATTATTTATACACAGATCAATATTCAAATCAATAAATATTTTTATTTCTTTCAACATTATTTATACACAGATCAATATTCAAATCAATAAATATTTTTATTTCTTTCAACATTATTTAATAGTGTAATGAAAATTGATAGATAATAGTATTTTGGCAATTTAAAACATTAAATAAATAAAGAATGACGTATTTACAAGATCATAATACATATTATATTGAAAGACTACAACAAATTTCAAAATTAAATACAACAAATTTGACATAAAAAATATCCGGGGTGGTATCCAAAACAATTAAATAACTAAATAGATACTTTAAAGGAGAATCTAACAATTTAGCTCAAACATAAAAAAAAACATAATACGAATAAAACAATAAAACATCCTTCTTATAGAGGTGTGAGAAGCATACTCACCTTACGATATATGCTGAACCATTTACAACTGCTGCATCCAAATTATATTACTCAATTACAACTACTACAATCGAATTACAATTTCAGTCGGACTACCACAACCGAAGTTGAACTACATGAAAAACGCCTAGATCTAAAGATCTAAAATTTAAAGCCGAATATTCAATAAATATATATACATATATTCAAATCTACATTTGAAAAACAAAAGTCTAAAACTAAAAAACTAAAATATATAATAGAATATACACAAAAATACTCAAATGTAACACCACATTGCCAATATATTACTTTATTTTTAAGATTACATTTTTTATTTTTATAAAATCATATTATTTATTAATATATTAGAACAATTCAAAATCACATTATTTTATCATTAAGTTTACATTATTTATATCTATAAAATCACATTATTTGTTGATATATTGATATAATTCAAGATCACCTTATAATCAGAATAATATGAAAATATATGTTTTTATATATCTATATATAACGTATTTATTTTTTTTATCAAATTCGGTTTTGTTAAATGTATTAATTTTCATTGTGTCAAATCTCAAAACACCAACTGTATTGGTACGACCCTATACCCAATAGTTTATATAAAACAGTTTTAAAAAAATACCTAGTAAATACTCACTAAACTATCTCATTACCACCTGATACCACAAAATTACATAGTACCGATAGGTATTCAGACCCAAAAATAGAAAAAATACCCTCAGTATATAGGACGTTTTAGATTTAAAATCTTATTTTCCCGCTCTAAGACTCATTAAACCCATTTGATTGGTAAATCCAAATAAAAAACCACCTATAGACCCAAACTCTTCGACGACCTTCGATATATCCACCAAACCCACAAACTCTGGTTACTGTCGTCGACTCTCTTACTCCGTCGAAGCTAAATTGTGCCCGACAACCTTTGTCGATACCCTCGTACAATTAACCAAGTGACTATAGACTAGTGAATAACCACCATTAACAGAAACCCAATAAGTATACATTAGTGAAGAGACCAACGGTTGCCACATATAGGTACTGAATTTCTCTTGAAGCTTAAGCAATTCTATGTATTTATTTACTAAGTTTAAAGTGCATGTTGATGGTTCGTTACAATCGACATTGTGTAGTTATACTAAAATTAGGTATTACAATCGTGTATTAGATAGTAGGTTCTGAGTATTTTTTTGGTCGACATTAGGTTTTGTAGGTGCATGCACTGTATTTCATTTTTGATATGTTGTGTTGTTTCTTGGATCTAGTTTATTCAGTTGTTTATGGGTTTACTGGTTGTGTTCATATTTCCCAGTTTTTGTCAACGTGCATGTGAAATTTAAAAATAATTTGCATCTTCATTGTATAAAAATTCGAACAACTTGCATCTTTCTCGTATAGACATTCGAACAACTCACATATTCACGATATATACCAAATGTTAACCTAACTCGCATAAGTTAGTGTAATTGATTAAGCTAGTTTTGTTATCCTTACCCTGTGCAAGTTCTTTTATCAACCTTTGTCGGTTCATGTTTTTACAGATATGACTGCGAAAGGAAGCTTTTACAGATCAGGATTAGTTAGTATCACGAATCTGATGAAAAAAACCTGGTTACCTCTGCGCACCTCGAAGCTACGCAAGACACACCCTTCTACATAATTTTGAAGGCGTCATTCAACCTCTACGAGAAGAGGTTCGCGATAAAGAAGTTTTATGTGCTAATTGAGAAAATTATAAAGATGTACTCGATCGAGGATGACTCGTTCTGGATAGGGTCGAAACTGGTGAAGCTAACGACCAATGATGTAAAGGCTATTTTCATCCTTAAGCACGATACAAAAGAAATGCCTTTAACAAAAACCGGAGGTTTTGTGGATCGATACGTAGACGGGTGCAAAAATGATTCAAGGATAATGCAACATACTTCATGGTTGAATGTTCTAGAAAAGTTAGACCGTTAAATACGAAAACTGTATCAAACAATATTATAAATGTACCTCTAAATCTAAGTTAGGTTATAAGGTGGATGTTCAGTTGCACTCATATAGCATGTTGTGATGTGTATTACAAGATGGTACAACATGTTGGGGAACATGTTGTGGAGGACGTGTCTCGACTGTTGATATTGTTTCTTTGCTCAACCCTATTACACTAAGTATCTGGAGATGTAGTGGGTTGGAATGTGGTATATTAGGTCGAAGACCTTGACAAAATAAACGACTATGATTGGTCTGAAGTAGTATTGTAGAAGCTTCTCCACTCGATTAGAACACGTGTTGCTGCTGGAAAACCTGATAGAGTTATCAGTTGCGTTGCCCTTCTATTCGTAAGAATGTTTTATCTTAATTAAATATAAATTAAAAAAATATATCCTGATGATAATACTATTCGTAATGCAACCCTTTATCATAGAGTACACAACAATTGGGAAAGATCTCGCAAACTGTACATGATCCCAATGTGCTTTAAATGGTGGAGATTGAAGTGCAAACCATTAATAATTAAGATGATTTTAAAAGCTAAACCTGATTGATACAAGATGATGAAGTATGAACTATATCTTTCAGTACATTATCAACTATTTAAGGAAGAACTCACTTAGTTTTATTATAAAAGAACACACATTGTTAAAGTATAAAACAACTCCAAAGTTAGTAACATGTAACACCCATGGTTGCAGTATAAAATAACTCACATAGTAGCATTATAAAACAACTATCAAGGTTTTAATAACATAGAACACACATATTTGAAGTATAACACAACTCGCATAGTTCTAGTAACATAGAACACACAAAGTTATATTATAACAGAACACACATGTTGTTGGTAACATAGAACACACATGTTTGTGAACACAAAAATATCGTGCGATCTGTTGATGGTATTAAACAAATCGCATACATGTATTAACTGTGTTGTTCTTCACTAGATAGGTTATGGAGGCTGCACTAGTGTTGACAGAGGCTGAAAGAGCAGCATTCAGATATATTGAAAGAAATAGAAATCCAAATGTTGCACCGATGTACCAGATTAAAGGCCTAGGAAAAGGAAAAAAAGTGTAGCCCAAAAGAATAAGAAAAAAGACACCACATCCAAACCAAAAACCTAACCCCAAACTAAACAACCAAACCCAAAAAATCGGACCTTAACCATTCCATCAACAATATCTTAGACATCTCAACCAGAGACCGAGGACATACAAGATGATGATTTGTATGTATCGCTCTCTAGTTTTTTGTTCCAACGCAGACCGACTCAAATGAAGAAGACTGAAGAAAAGAGAGATGCAACAACATCCAAAGGTTGGAAAAGAATCCAAACAACCAAAACAACAAGTTTTAAGGACTATCCATGTTATATTAATCGCTAGAGAGTTGAAGAAAAAAGAAATAGGGTTGTCTGCAGGACCCATACTGATAAGAATCGCATGTAGCGTTTAGTTGGCAGATAGACGAGAGAAGTAAGTATATGTTTTAACTTATTATATATGTTTAATTTTTTTAATCCTCACAAACAAACAATAATTTGTCTGGAATTCTTGTGAAAAATTGAAGAGTTGCGGAAAAATCTAGCTTAGTCAAATGCGAAACTTGAACAACAAGAACTTGAAAACACATGTTCTCCTACAGTGGTACCATTTGAAGTAGTACCAGAGCATGTGGTACAAAAAACTCGCATTACTTGCTTTCAAAGAACTCTCGTGGTATGTGTTACAAAAAAATTGCATGATTAACTTTTCAAAGAACTCTCATAACTCTCGTTCAAACAACTTACATGGTATGTTTTGTTATACTTGGGTATGTATTGCATGACACAACTCGCATTGCTAGTGATCCAAAAGAACTACCATGATCATTCTTCAAAGAACTCTCATTATTCTCATTTCAAAGAACTCTCATTATTCTCATTTCAAAGAACTCACATGCTATATATATCAAATAAATCCATGTCTAAAAATGAAGCAACCCGTATGTTTAAAAATTAAGCATTGCAAAGAACTCTCATGTTTGATATTGCAAATAACTCGCATTTTTAGAATTGCAAATAACTCTCATATTTAATATATAACAGCATGTCAATTAACAAAAACCCCAACAATAACAACAACCTCAAGGAGAACAATAATTACTATCCTTAGCAAAGAGTGAACAACACAAACCGAAACAACACCACCACTACCACAACAAGCTGAAAAAGAAGCACAACCCTGCACAAAGGCAGAACTACTGAGCCAACCAGAAGCAATGGTAGAAGTACCACAACCAACTGAAGAGGTTGTTGAACACCAACAACCATGCTACACAAAGTTAGAACAACCAAGACAAGAAGAAGTGATAACAGTAGTACTGAATCCAGAGAAAAATAGAGATGTACAAGTTTTGGCATCAGCTAATACGGCTAATAAAACACTATGTTTAGAACAATACTTTTTTGATGATTATTACATTCAATATACAGTCATTTTTTGAAAAAGCTGATAAGGTTGAGCTTGATATCGTGCTGCAACGGACTTTGGATTATACGAAGGATGATATGCTTGCTCGACTTTGTGAATATGGTGCTATTGAAAAGGTTGTAGATGAGACAACAACATTGGTAGTCGCTGCGGATATGGTAAGTGGATTTTTAGATTATTAAACATCAATTATCTGTAGTCAGGATGTTATCAACCACTTTTCTATGTTCCAGACAAGGAAAAAGATAGTGAAAGAGGATGATATGTGTCCTAATTTTGCTTTAATTAATCAGATACATGAGGCAGAGGTAAATTTCTATGATAGGGAAAATAGTACATTAACAACACAGATGATCGATATTAGTGAATACCACAAATTACTTAAAATTAAAAAAGCAGAAAGACAAGAAGATCCAGAAGTATGGTATTTACCAATGTCAGAGTTCTCCTACAGAATTAACGTGAGTGTGAGTGAAGTGATGACGCTACCTTACGAACGAGACCTGGACTACAAGGTAAAATATAAAAGTCTTGCATTGTCATTTGATGACGTAGGTTCATTAATATCTTATCTTTGGTTATACGACTCCCACTTGTCATTTGGTAGATTATCGACGCTTGAATTTATAAGATTCTTAAAGAAGCTGCTTGGTAAGTACCATTCAAAGGTTTCAGAGGTGCTTACAGTGAAAAATAAAGCCTGATACAAATTTTTGACCATGCTATGATAAGTTTAGCTAAAATTAACATTATGCAAACAACTCATATTTTTAATTTATAAAAGAACTCGCATGTATAATGACAAAAGAACCCCATCATAACTCACATTCATAACCATCTTCCACTGATATATTACATATAACTCGCGTTCTTAAATTACAAAGAACACACGCATTTCTAATATTTTTTCTTAAATGTAAAAAACACTAAACGAAGAAGATTTGTCAAAACTGGTTGATGAACTATTCGAAAATATGAGGCACGACACAAATATTGTGCTCCTTCCAGTCTTCCATATAAAGAAGAATAAAATGAACCACTAGACATTTTTGGTTATTGATATATACGAAAGAACGATAACAAACTATAATCCGCTCTTGTCGGGCAGTAAATACACACCAGACTACACAACAAAGAATGTTGAGCCGCTGGTAAATATTTTCAAAGAAAATGCATGCTTATTGTTTCAAACACATCGCTTTTATCATTTATTTAATAACTCTATTGATCAATTCCAAAATAACTCGCAATGATGGATTTTCAAAAAACTCGCATGATTATGTTGTCAAATAACTCCAAACCTTATATTTTCAAATAACTCGCGTGCTTACTAATTAAACAACCTACATTTCATATTATCTGATAAATGCTCAACTCTTCTAAACAATTGGCATATTATATGAAAAAATTATACTTACCTGGTACAAAGAAGGGATATAAAGTGAAAATTATACGAGAGATTCCTACGGCGTTTTATATGTGAATACGCCGAAGACATTATCTAGAAAAGCTTAGTGTCGGAAACTTACCAAGAAGATATGTTTCCAAATACTAGATCTCGAATGTTTTATTATTTCCTAAATGATATTAACACTAACACTTAGTGGTAGATATATTGGTAGGTAGAGATCTTTTTTATGTGGACAAATTTGTACAAATCTTTTTAATATCAACACTAATATGCACTGGTATATATATTGGTAGAGATATTTTTTATGTGAACAAATTTTTAATATATCACATTTTGTAATATATGTGGGTAAAATATAAAAAAAACTAGCAAAATATATATGGACAAAATAACACGCACGTTTGTTATATACAAAAAATTGCAAAAAAGGTATGTACGTTAGGTTAAAACCATGCATGTTTAATAATAAAATAACTCACAGAATGTGCGTAACTGAAAACAGCACACACATATGTTATAAAAAAACAACTCGCAATATGCATGTTTACCGTGTTAAAATATAAAACAACTCGCTCGTTTTCCTTGGTAATTGGTTTCTGCATTGAGCATGTATATAGCTATATAATCATATCAGCATTTAAGCTAATTTATTGATGATTTGACAAAGGTAGATATTTCATCATGACCAAAGCCATTACTACAAATACAAAAGCACTCACTGCCTATGAATAAGAGTACCCGGAGGGTAGTGAACATAAACTCTTAAAATAAAAAGACTCATACCATCTTCAACTTCAAATACCATGGCCATTTATGTTCTTCTTCCTCCATCGACTCATTATTTTCCATCTCGACCTACAGACGCACCGCCACCATAGGGGTATCCTCTCCCTTTTCAGGGGATGGGTTTATATTCTTGTTTCCACACGACTACTTCTCTACAAACTCTGGGTTCCTATCCAGAGATGACTCTGACCTCAATGAGCTTCTATGAGTAAAAAAGAAGAGGGAGGAGACAAAAGAAAATGAGGAAGATGATTAGACGTCAAAAGAGGCAGATGAAGAGAATAAAGATGATGAGGACCTCAAGACTGAAGATGAGGAAGATGATGACAATAAAGATGAAGAATAGTCTGAAGAAGAAGACTTCTCTATTAATGATTGCTTTTTTTGCTTTTGTAAGTTTTTGTTTTGTTGCTAACTGGCCAACCCTAAAATATGGTAATACTTTTTGTTAGGGTTGAGTGTATGAAGGTTGTTATTTCCCTATAATATCTTTTCGTAATCTATTTATATTAGTATACATTTTTATAAAGTAATAAGAATAGTTTAATATTTAAACAACTCGCGCAGTATGATTAAAAAGAACATGCATGTTTAGATTCGAAAGAACTCGCGCAATAGTATTACAAAGGACACTCATGGATAAAATATACAAAGAACTCTCAGATTCTCAATGTAATGTACACAACTCACATTGTTAATAATATATACAGAACTCGCTCGTTAAAATTAAACCGAAGAACATGCATGTTTAGTATTTCAATAATGTACACAACTCTCAAGTTCAAATTAATATACAGAACTTTCATTGTTCTTATTACAAAGAACTTGCGGTCTAGAATTACAAAGAAGAACACCCATTTTGGTATTAAAAGAACTCTCATGGATAAAAATCTAAAGAAATTTCATGTTTAAAAGTGAATAAAACTCTCACCCTTTCAAATTAATGTAACAAAAAAATCGCTCTTTAAAGTGGAACCTCACAGGTCCTCCTGTTACGTCCTGCTTTTGAACAACGACCACACCTCAACTGCTTGGTTGTTATCTATCCTCTAGACAGAACTTGTTTTCCTTAAGTCTTCGAGCGCGTATTTTCATGTTATAAGGAATAATTTATAGCTCAGACAAATCAGTAGAGCTTCATCCTTCCTTAGAATTGGTTATAGCCGGTATGACAAAATAGTAAGTTGGCCTGTAATTGGTAACCGTGGAGAACATCTCTATCAACGTCATAGGATCTTGCTAAGTCGATTGTATTGCTGCTAAAATATGAGAACATGGAAAATAATATTGTTGCCATGCACCGCAAGAACATTTGAAATTTAGTATATTAACAACCATTACATGGTTTGAAAAAATTCAAACAAGGCTATAGAAGACTTACAGACTAGCCATGTACAACCTTTTAGGACATTCTGTTTTAACTTATTTTCATACTCGGGGAATAAATTAGTACTCCAGCTTAGTCCCTCCAAATATCACCGTGAAACTTGAGTCATAGAAAGACTCTAATCTTGTCAACCAATTCAACAGTTGTTAGGCTGCACAGTTTTTTTGATATGTGCGTTAAATTATTCGACCGCTCTAGATGCCACAACACCATATCGTTTCCCTTTAACAAATTCCTGAGAATAATTCTCCTGAGGTAAATTTTCAAGAAATTTACTAATTTTGTTACCACATTCACATAAAAATTCTAAAAGTATATCATTAAAAAGATCTACCGTGGGAGCATAAGCACATCAACTCAACATACATATCATTGTAGCATTAAAATCTCTCTTAGTGTGATCTAGAGCACTCTTCAAATTCTAAACAAGATGTAAAAAACAGTACGCATGATAACAGTTTGGATACAAGACATGCACAATATTAATGATACCTAAATGACGGTCCGAAATAAATATGATTTCATGCTCCAACGAATGATATTTCAAACACTAAAAAAACCACATCCAATTGTCAGAATCTTCACTACCCACAATACTAAATACAATAAGGAATAGACCTGAAAAACAAGACAAGTAAACTGGTTTTGCATATCAAGTATGGTCAAATATACATACAACTCAAGTTGTCTGTTATATAACAACTCACAATGTCATATAAATGTACATAACTCGCGTGGTTAATCATGTAACCTTGAACATAAATAACTCTCATGGATATATACACGAAGAAGTCACAACATTATGTAACAAACAACTAGCACGTTAAGGACCTCACATATCCTCTTTGTATAACAAGAACTCATACGTTTATCTTATATTGAATAACTAACGCATTAGGATTACAAAGAAACGCATTATAATTTGTAATTTTAAATAAATTCGCAGTTCATCAAATTATAAGAAAAGCATGAAACTAACCGTTGATACCGTCCTTTCACACGACAGACAACAATACACCCATATACTTTCCGGGTAAAACGGTTTCATCGACATAAAACTTCGGACGACATGAATGGAAACCTTGAAGACATGAATCAAATGCTATAAAACAATGCTTGAATACGTTTCCAGCTGATAAGTCCAACTGGAAGTCGGTAGTAATATCACGACTCTTGAATCATTTTAAGTATCCCCTTAATAAACTAAAAGAACTATAACTATCTTCAAAATCTCCCTCCATTGCCTTCTTTGAAGCATTCCATGAAAAACGGTAAGAGATGTCTAAACCATAGTCTAGTTTAGCAAACCATTGTATAGTTTTGGCTGTCACCTAATGACATGTCCTAATAGAATCATGAATTTCCTCCGCAATCAAATCCGATGTCAAATGCCTCTTATGTTTTTGGGAAGTATGGTGCGCAACATACTGCGTAATCATCATGAAATTGGTGCGGGAATCAACTGATGCATAAAGCCTCCATTTACATCCACTTGAGACTTTATTTTCACAATAAGAAATGATCTTACTTGTTGTATTGTGCATGTATTCGAAAGAAAAACCGTGCTCTAAGGCATATCGACACAAAGATAACCTTAGAGTTGTATCACCTTCATCAAAAGCTTAACCAACACCTGTGATAACATCAAACCAACCAATAGTAGCAAGTTGTTTTTTTATCAAAATTAACTAAACCATTACTACTCTCCCCACTAGTTGGTTTTTATAAGAGAGTTCTCCCAAACTTATACTAGGTTGTTTACGCTTTTGACTAGAATCCTTATCAACGAGTTATTGTTCTATAACAAAACTAACGTGTTTTAAACGCTCCAAATTAAGATATAAATCTAAATTAACAAAATATTTCTCATTATTAAAGAAACAATTCATGTGATCACCACAAGAGCATGTAATAATGTAGTTACCTTTGACCAGCTCGTCTCATCTATTTTTTATATACTCTTGAATACTTTGAAAGTTTTCAAACTCAGTGAAAGGAACAATTAAGATTTGGTGACCATGTTTGAAGATACAAACTCGTGGTTTAGACATACATTACCATGCATTGAATAATTAAGAAGCAGCCAAGCGCATACAAATACCAATATATGTTTTAATATTGAACAAAACTCGCACAATCAATGACTAAACAACTCTCGTTATAAGAAAATCTAAAGAACTCTCATGTTTAATAATGAATAAAACTCTCACGTTCTCAATGTAATATACATAACTCTTATTGTTAATATTATACAAAGAACTCGCTCGTTACATTAAACAGAAGAACACAAATATTTATTAATGCAATAATGTACATAATTCTCAAGTTTTAATTTAATCGGAAAATAACTCGCATTATCAACAAAACATATATGCAACAAAATTCGCAAGCTCATATACATATGTTATTTCAAGAAATAACCCACACAACTCGCATTTTTAAATTACCCTAAACTCGCATGTTCTTGCACATATGTCATTCATGAAGAACATCACACAACATGCATCATCATCACCACAACTCATATGTTCATATACAATTGATAAATAAAACAATTTGCATCTTTCTCGTCAAATTCACTTGTTTATATTCACAAAAAATTCAAACAATTTGCATCTTCTTTAAAGGAACTCGTTTATCATGTAAACCTAGAAAACTATAATATCGAGTCTATATATTCTTTCGGGCCTAAAGCATATATAATACCCTAAAGAACAATATATAACTTATTAAACAATAAAAACTCATGAAATCGAACTAAAGAATATTCATTCTCTAAAAGGAAAAAAAAGAACATGAATCATACAATGGTAATACACGATGCTCGCAAAGCTAACGAAACACATGAAGAAGAGAGAAATCGAGAAATAACCAGATGAAACTAGTCTATAATCCTCACAAACTCCGTGTATGCTAGGATGGAAAAACCATAAATAAAAAAAACTCAAATGAATCTCTGATTCGGTTTCTTCTTCGATAACTTGAAAACTAGTAGTTGAAATTAATGAATATATAGATTACGCAAATATATATATTTTAAAATCGCCGATCACCTAAAAATTGTGGTTTTTTGGTGTAGGGTCGAGCTCTATCGGAAGATAAATCAAGAAGGCGGCTAGAACAAATTCAGATGTTTAAAAGATAAAAAAACGGCTTTCAACAAAAAGTTAAACTTATATAGTTGGTATATGGTATTTAGGGTATCAAATATTGGATATTAACTGTGAGTTAGATAGTTGAGATGTTAAGTAAGTATATATATCATAATTTGGGTATTAAATGGAAGTACTATACTTGAATAGACATTTTGGAGGTTATTTCCCTTTATAAAAATTAGAAATCATAAAACCCAATATTACTATATTACTTTTTTTTCTTCGGTTTCATATGTTTTAAGCTTTAAGGGATTTCTAATTCTAAATTAATCGTGGTTTTATATTATCAATATTATATTAAATATTCGTGACCAATTACATTTCTTTTATAAAACAAATATTTTATTTATTATTATGAACAATTAATGTTTTTTATTTTATTTTTTTTGGATATAAGTCACCGATAGTCTTTTATGGTTCATGTTTGTACTAAACTAATTTTTTTTGTTTTATTTTTTATTAGTAATCCGCCGCAGTGTAATTATTTAGAAATTGCAACGTGACAACTCAAATAATATCTTGTCAATCAATATACATCTAATATTTACTAAAGATACACAACCAACGTTTTGCTAATATTATTCAAATTTTAAAGGCGTGTATTATGAACAAAAGATTGAAAGATCATATGTCTCAATTTAGTTTTTGAATTGTCACCTAACAGGTATACCTTTTGTTCTTTTATATGTGTTGTTTTTAAAATTGTTAATATTCAACTTTAAATGCCGCCCTTTGAATCGAAACACTATTAAATATGTATTTATTTTATTGACCAATAATTTTTTTTTAAAAAGGAAAGGAAAACTATTAATTATTATGTTAAACCGATGAAACTCTATTTTTTTTAACGAAAAACGGAAGTTGTTATTGTTTTTATTAATATTTGTGTAAAATCAAAAATAGATGAATACGATGCAGGAAAATATACATGTAAAATTTTAAAATAAAGAAATTTAATAAAATATAATTTATTTTAAAAATAAATTTAAAAAATGAAAAAAATTAATGGTGATTTTTCTAAAACGTCAAATATAATAGAAAATAGAATAAAAAGAAAAGAGTACTCCATATAATAGAATGGAGATAATTAAGTATAGGAAATCGGAGTGACCCAATAAGAATAGAAGGGAGTATGGGTCCTATCAGCAATAATTACCTTATCTCACAACTCAATAAATTGAAATTGAATGACTCCAGTGCCCCATGAATGAGGAAACATCACTTACTAATATTAGTACAAGTGTACAAGTAAATACTACAGTACTATCGAGCAAGTGGCTTTTGAAACACGAGGGCTGCCAACATCATTCCAACCAAGTCTCCAACTCACCCATTTGTCAAATCGCAAGCAGCTCCAAAATACTACTAGTCTACTAGTACCTCAACTTTGTCTATAACCTCTCTTTTATTCATCCAATTTTATCTTAAATCAATCGCTTCATTATATACGAATCGTACTCGTACTGATGCTAATCTCCCGCTTTCTCTAGTGTCTAAATTTACTCTCACTCTCAAGTAGATTTTATTTTCATTTTCCATATAAATGTGGTTTCGAAAACTCATTATCTAGATTTCTTTAATGTTTTTGTTTCTTTCTATTTATTTTATTAGTGCATTAATTTAATTATAGTAACCATAAATCATTTTCTTCGAAGGTCACTAGCATGTTCCTCTGAGTGGCATTGATTGAATACAATTGTACACGTCTGTCGATTTCTGATTCGTAAATTTCAGGCACTAGTCCACCTATGTCACTTAAGTTTTGTCACTTAGTTGTAGTTTGTTTCTAATATATTCAAAATTGACATTATTTTCATAAATTTGTAAGTTTGTTAAAGTTGTGGGTCTAAATTGAAAAGGGAAAGCAAACAATTTTGTGGGTCTGCAACACTTTAAATCGAAAGCTCGCATGTAGGTAGGAAGACAACTCCACTTCGTTTATAGACGATTAAATGGTACTGTATCAGATGAATTTTAGTAATAGAGGTTTTGTGACCATTTGTCTAATGTACATGCGATATTGTCTTAAAATAGTTCAATAATAAAAATAATGCGTGTGTTCAAATTTTAAACATTTAAGTTTGTTCGAGTAATTTATAGTGTAAACCGGTTTTATTAATTTATTTGGTTGTAGTCTCCGATGACAGTGTGGTCATTTTTTTTTTAGTTTTTTATAATTTGGAGTTTTAAATTCCGAAATATATATAAATGAGATTTAAAGTTGTTTTTGACATTTTTTTAGCTAAAAACAGAAACACAATCGTTGTCTTCCTAGTTGAAAGACGTTTGAATTTTTAGCTTAGACATCTTGGTAGTTGTTCTTGATGATCAAAGGCAAGTAATAGATTACAAAAGATTGGATAATGGAGAACAATAAGCAAACCAACGAGTGTTTTCATTCTTCTTTTTCGTTTATTCAACAATTGAATCATTTTAGAGTTTTATGTTTTCCACGGTTTGATGAGCGATTCATCAATTGGTATTGTAAAAACAAGCAAAGAAAGACGACTATAATTTTATTATTTAGAAAACGTATAAATTATACTCAGTATATGATCTTATTTATAAATAAAACATATGACCTAATGGGCTTGGGCCTAATATCTCTTACCCTCTCTCAAACTCACAATGCAACAGACGCATTGAAAGTTTGTCAATAAGAAAACAAAACTGAGATACTAACAGAGTCTTTGTATAAATATTGGCAAGTTGTGTTTCTTTGCGAAGAACTTCACAAGTTGCGTTCAATCTTTAAAACTTTTTAATACGTCTTCTTCACACCGCTCATCGTTTTTCGTTTTGATTCGTTTGGATTAGCTTGAAGTTTGGATTTTGGAGTTTGGAGATTGGAGATAGGCGATTGCCGATTGTAGATTGACGTTCAACTTAGAGTTTTGATATTTCGATTTTGTTTTAGTGTTTTGTTATAATTTTGGATTTCGATTATGGTTTTGGCGTTTGGTGTTTGAATTTGGAAGCGATTTTAGTTTTAGATTAAATTTTGATATTTATTATTTCAATTTGGTTTTCCGTTCTTTGGAGAATATCAAATTTCTACTCATCAACAGAAGAAATCTCCGGTGTCTGATTGTTATGCTTCCTTGTGTACCTCTGGTTCCTCAAGAACTTTGGGTATATACCTCTAGTTGAAGTGTTTCTGTTTCTTTTAGGTTTCTTGATTACATTACGATAAGACTTGTGGGACTGGTTGTGAGCGGTGTGAATACAATGTATGAAGAAGTTTTAAAGAATGAAGACAACTTGCAGATTTCTTCACACATATCATTTGAAGATGATATTTTCACGAAAGCTTAGTTAACCATGCAGTTTTAGTTTCTATGTGACAAACTTTCAATGTTTATCAGTGTTGCATTGAGAGTTTGAGAGAGGGTGTTAGAGATATTAGGCCAAAGCTCATTAGCTAATATGTTTTATCAATAAATAAGAGCATATACTCTTTTTAATTGATACACTTTCTAAATATAAAACTATAATCGTATTTCTTTGTTTATCTTTTTTTACATGGTATTATAATATAGTTTTATATCTCGAAGTTGTTTTAATTGTCCTCCGAAATTAAAAAAAGACATAAAATTTTCATTTTCGGATCTGTTATGTGCAGCCACAATCAGCAAACATGATCAAGAGGCAAATATTATCAATTTTTTTTCTTCTGAATTTTGGAGAGCGCGTTCGGGACATCCAATCCTTCAATCTGACCGATTAGATTGTGATTTGGTACTATGGTTCAGAAGAAAGTGCTACTGGACCAGTGCAATTTTTTTGTTTGTAAAATTGTGGATTCAATTTTTATTTTTATTTTGATTTTGATTGAAACATAGTTTTGTATTTGGATTTAGTATTGGATTTAGTTTTAGATTTAGATTTGGTATTTGGATTTGGTATTCGGATTTCGTTTGGATTTCGTTAAGTTGTTTAGATTTTGTTTGACGTTTGGATTATGTCTAACATTTGCTTATATCGGCGTTTGTCGTTTGGATTTTGTGTGGTGTTTAGATTTTGTTTAACGTTTGGATTTTATCTGACGTTTGCTTAGATTGACGTTTGTCTTTTGATTTTTTTTAGTTTTTATATTTTTTGTTTGACGTTTTGTGTGACATTTGCTTAGATCGACGTTTGTCGTTTCGATTTCGTTTGGGTATTTGGCGTTTAGATTTTATTTTGCATTTGAATTTTCGTTTGGCGTTTGGATTTTGTATGCCGTTTTTTGGATCAAAGTTTCTCGTTTGGATTTTGTTTGAGTATTTGGCGTTTAGATTTTGTTTGGCATTTAAAATTCGTTTGATGTTTGGAGTTTGTCTGCCGCTTTCTTAGATCAACGTTTTTCATTTGGATTTCGTTTGGGTATTTGGCATTTAGATTTCGTTTGGAATTTGGATTTGGTTTGACGTTTCGAATCTGGCGATTTGAGATTTACAATTTGAGATTTGAATTGGAATTTAGATTTCGAAATTGAAAATTCAGAATTTCAAAGTGAAGCTTTGAGATTTAGGATTGGAGGTTTGAGATTTAATGTTTGAATTGAATATTTGGTTGAAAAAGATTATTAGGTTGAAGAAATTCGAAAAAGAATACTTAAAGAAGATATGTGAAGAAGATTACTTGAAGAAGATTTATCAAGAAGATGGAAAGAATATCAAATTTCTACTCATCAGAAGAAGAGTTCTCCATTGCCTCATTGTTGTGCTTCCTTGCGTACCTCTGGTTCTTCAAGAGCTTTGGGTCAATTCCTATAGTTGAAGTGTTTCTGTTTCTTTTAAGTTTCTTGATTCTATTATGATGAGCCTTGTGGGACTGGTTGTGAGCGGTTGAAAGAAGACGTATGAAGAAGTTTTAAAGATTGAAAACAACTTGTGGATTTCGTCACACATATCCTTTAAAGATAATATTTTCACGAAGGCTCAGTCAACAGTGCAGTTTCATTTTCTTTGTGATAAACTCTCAATGTTTATAACTATTGCCTTGTGAGTTTGAGAGAGAGTGTTAGAGATATTATGCCCAATCCCATTAATTCATATGTTTTATCTATAAACAAGAGCCTATACTCTTTGTAATTGATAGCTTTCTAAATATAAAACCCTAGTCATCTTTCTTTGTTTATCGTTTTCTACAGGTTTCACAGCCAATAAAAGCCCTCTCTAGATTCATAAAGTAATCATTCGCATTTTTATTGAATCGTGTATGTTTTCTTTTTGTAAACAATCCATGCCATTAAAATTATATGTTTGATTGAGCTGATACATAGATATAAAGATGTTTTCTATGAAAGAGAGAGTTCAGATGGGTCAAATAAATAAAGAGCACATAAACACAAATTCTATGATTGCAGATCCTCTAACAAATGTGTTTTGCCTAAGGTTTTCCTTAGACACAACATTAGTATGGGTGCAGTTGAGTTAAATTGTTAGTTTCAGTGGGAGAGTTTATAATAGGATATGATGATATACTTTCAAGTATTGTGCATATAAAGGTTTATTTGCAATATATATGCTTGGTTATATACATTGATATCTGTTATATATTGGATCTCCAAATGTAGAAACCATTTAAGAGTAGATATGTACGATTACAAGTCATATTACTCTTAATCTACACCCCATAATTGACATAAGTAAATGACTAATAGCAATAACGTGATTACTAATTGCATCATATTGTTCACATTATGAGAAATATGTCTTTAGTCCTCTATTGTTATCAATCATGTACGGGGTTGTAGCGTTTGCCTATTGACAATTGATAAGAGATCCAACGAGAGTTGAATGTATATTCTTGAGTAGCATGTAGCGGTCCCAGTGGAAGATTGTTGGAATATATTTATGAACCGACATAATTTGAACGAGCATGTGAAATATATATATATATATATATATATATATATATATATATATATATATATATATATATATATATTCAGACAATAATAAAAGTAATAATGTTAATTAAATTAAATAATAATCTGTATTTGACCTATAGGTGAAAATGCGTTATGGACAATCAGGTTGAATTTGAACACTGCGAAGACAAAAATTAAAATCTCAATAATTATGTCTGAACTAATTATTCAAGGTGTAAATTGATTTTAACAATTTATTCGGTTGTAGCCCTCAATCACCAAATAGTAAAAATTATTAGAATTTACAACTATAAACTTAAAGTTGTTATATTATAAAAAATTGATTAATAAAAAATTACTAAAAAACCGATAACTTGTTATTTATTTATTTAATAGGTAAATCATTTGAAGGTTTTATGTTTTTTTTTTTGCTGCGAGCGATTCACATAATTTTGTTAGCGAGATTGATTAAATATAATTGTACAACGTCTGTCGATATCTGATTCGTAAATTTCAAGCACTAGTCTACATATGTCACTTAAGTTTTGTCACTTAGTTGTAGTTTTTCTCTAATATATTATACAAAATTGACATTATTTCCAAAAATTTGTACATTTCTAAAGCTGTGGGTCTAAATCGAAAAGGGAAAACAAACAAATTTTGTGGGTCTGCAACACTTTAAAATGAAAGCTCGCATGTTGGTACGAAGACAACTCCACTTTGTCTATAACGATAAAATGGTGAATTTTAGTAATAAAGGTTTTTGTGAAAATTCTAACTGATATTTTGAAGGGGAATGTTAAGTACTATCCAAACGGTTAGGGTAATTATAAATTTAATAAGGACAATTGTAATTATTAACAATATAAAATATATTGGATCATTCGATAACTATTTTTTTTTTTGAAAATATATATTAGAAGATATTAATAAGACCGGGCTAATAAATGTGACACTAAAGATATTAGACTATAAAAATCCGACATGATTATAATTCCTAATCAATAGGAAACTGAAATTTAAACATGATTAGATATTAAATTAGTAATATATAAATAATATTAAAAATTTCTAGTATTGAATCCAAATACATTCACAAATATTAGACATAAAAATATGAATGATAAAAGAAATATACATAATATTTTTTTTCAATGTTACGCTATATTTCATATTTTTTTTAAAAAAATTAAAAACTTTAGAGTTAAACCGTAGTTCTTAATGCTATCAGTTCATTTCATTCAACGGTTCAATACATAACTGCTCCCGATTGGAATGATTATTCGCAACCGTCGGGTTCAGATCCGAGAATCTAATGTCAAACATTCTATTACTAAATTCACCGTTTTCGTTGGTGACGTGTCTAGTTTAATCAATGCCGTAAAGATGACAACGAGTAAGTCTCTAATTTGTTGCATGTTTATTATTCATATCCATTATAGATACTGGTTGCATTTTTATAAGAAAACTAGTGATATAAGCTCTAGATCTTACAATTGACATCTCCATATATGATAATATATATATATATATATATATATATATATATATATATATATATATATATATATATATATATATATGATTTATTTATTTTTAAATCATTTTAGCTCATTGATTCAGACTTTTTTGGAGGAAATAAAAACTCATTTACCATTTAATTGTATATGAAAATTGATGCTATACTTGTATTCTTGATAATGATTTAATGATACGGTGACACATGTTCTAGGTTATTAGATTTGAAAACTAATTACATGTTTATACATATGTATATATATATATATATATATATATATATATAATATGATGTATGATTAAGGTTTATTGGCTTTGTTTTTTTCTCAGAAGTTGCAAAAAACTCTAAATTAAGTACAAAAAAATGTTTTCGATTATGGAAATCAAGGGGTCATGACGACAAAAGGTTCATTAACACGACAATGTTGTTGCAACATAAACTATACGTGGTCCGTACTTGATTTGTTACGATAGTTGAGCTTAAAAGGCTGCAATGCCGCAACACACATTTGTATTGTCGCAACACAACTTCAATAATCACGTTACAAAGATACACATATATATTGTCGTAGTAAAAAACATACAGTCATTGTCATGTTGCGGTGCTATGTGTTGCTGATACAACGTTGATCCATTGTTTGTGGATGAGTCTTTAGTTAGTTTTCTTTGCTTAATTTCATGTATGTTTGTTTTACCGAATCCTTTATAAACATGTATCATAGTATTAAAGTTTTAAATATGTTAGTTTGATTTATTTTCTAATATGTATAACATTGCATGTTTTATGTATAATTTAATGTATGTTATGTTACATATATATGAACAATTATGTGGTCCTATCATGTATGCGCTAAGTAAGCATGAAATGCTGAGAATGTATGACCTTCGAGATGAGAGTGATGACAATTATGATTGATGACTTGAATTTTAGGATGTATGGGGTGATGTTATGCTGTTGAGCACTTAGAGTTTGAAAGAAACTCATCTCACTTAATATTTCTAGACACTTGAAGAGTATTTTAGATTTCAAAGAGTATTCAGGATGTTCATGGTACAATAAAATACAATACAAATCTCTTTTAGTTTGAAAGACTATTGTATCACATTATTTACACATGTACACTTCATATGATCTTACTTTAGAGGAATAAAACAAACTGGTCATGATACTTGAGTGGTTTATGTTTGTGTGATCATTGAAAGATATGGATTTGGATACTTAGGCCAAAAACAATAGTCGTGTGTCTAAGTCTTTCCACATGAAGACTATACATGTATTTTTATGAGGATAAGCAAACCAATGCATGATTTCGTTGTTACGTTCACACGTTACATACTCATACAGTACTGGATTTCAATATAGATTATCCACGTTAAAGTATGTCACAAGACCTAGATTTGACTACATGAACGTCTTAATAATCTTTAAAATATGATTGTGAGCCAAAATTTATTTCTTAAATAGTTGGTAGCTAGAGTGATGTATATCATGATGGCACATAACGTCTCCACTAAATATTATGATGTGTCAGTTCAAATGAATGCATATTAAAACTTAGAACTTGATTCTACATTTAGTCTATGTGTCAAGATATGTATGAATTTAATCAAATTGCTTCATTAATGAAATGTTTCCTTTTTTCTTTGATTATTTAACTATTTACAAAGTTTAAAAAACACAATCCATGTTTCTTTTTTGACGGGGAAGTTATAAGGAATGAAAATGTGAAACTATGATCGTTCTAGGACTAAATGACATATAACACTGGACTAGGGAAAAAGTTGGACCCTTTTATAGATCAAAATACTCTTGATGAGATGATGCAATTTAAGAGGTGAGAATACTATAATTGTCTTATTCGGTATGTACAAGAAAAGAGAGTCATTCAGGTATTTTTAAGTATGAGTACATCGCAATAGAATATGATATAAATGTGTTTTCCTTTTTATAAAAGAGTTTTTTTAATTCTATTTATGTCAAAATTAAGGACCTGCAAGGGATAATGTAAACAATGGAATATACTTCAACGTGGAGAACCTATATGTAGTTGTAATGTCTTACATATTCATGTGCTTCCCCATTGTTTTAGTTTCTTTGAGATAACTTATAACTTTAAGATATGAAAGTAGACATTAACACCATAATTCCTAATATGATAAATGAAGAAGAAGGACAATCTCAAGAAAAGAAAATATGACAACATGGTTAGCATTAGTAAAGGTAGCGAAAATAACAAGCACAAGAAGACTTTAGTTACAAATGAACATTATATATATATATCACATTTTTAAATCACAATGAGCTTACCCTAAGAAAGATGAGTAAAATGGAAAGGTTAGGTCATGTTTTCAGTACAAGATTTCAGATCACATTAAGAAGAATTGCGAGGACTTAGAATCCTGGATGGTTCAGAAATGTAAAGTCATTCCAGTATTTCTTTAGAAATTAATTTAGTATCAGTGTTGAATAATACTCCGTGGGTTGATACATCACCCTCAACTCATGTTTGTGTTTCTTTGCACTATAAAGTCAAAGTATTACTAATTCAAAATTTTAGTTTATATTGTTGAGGGGTCTACGTACCTTGTAAAGGCCATATGTAGTTTTATGTTGGATGTACGTAGTAAACACATTTTATTTTTAGACAATAACTTGCTTGCAACTTATTTTATAAGTGCTTTGATTTCAGTTTCTTTATTGGACAAAGTTGCTTATGTTTGTTATTTTGGAAATGAATAATATTAATAATCTTATGACACTATTTGTGTTGGTACATGTGTACTAGATAATATTGTTAATTTATATACTCTCAATGATATTACAATTATCATCTTACTATGAATGTATCACATAAAATTACTTATGAAAATTCAATATTTCTCTGGCATACACATTTATATCACATCAGAAAAAGAGAGTTAACAAGTTTGTTACCAAATGGTATTTTAGACCATCTTGAGAACACCAACTTTAAGATATGTTTTGGGTGTATAATAAGTAAACAGACTTAACACATAAAATTTGAAATTTTTCTTAAAACAGACGTCTTAGAGTGAATTTATATAAACATACGTGACGCTTTCTCTACAACTTCATGAATCCTAAATATATTTTTTGTTATTTATAGATGATTATTCATGATATGTATGCCTTTATTTACTTCGTGAGAAATATTATTTCATACTAACGTTCAAGTCCTACAAGGCCGAGGTTGAGTTAAAACTTGGTAAGAGGATTAAAAATGTCAAATCATACCGTAGTGGTGAATATATAGTAGATATGATAGTACATGTGACAAACATTATAGCTTGTTTTCTCTATACCTCGAGGAGTGTAGAATTTTTTTCTCAATACATAATGTCTGGTTTTCCCACTATGAAAGGTGTGTATGAGTGAGGAAAACGCATCAATTAAATGGCGAGGAGCATTATCGCTCATACATCACTACCAACTTCTCTGTAGGGGGTAGAAATTAAGTTTAAAACATATGTACTTAACAAAGTCCTTAATATAACAAAAATTATAATATCATTTGAGCTTTTGAAAAAACAAATACCCATATTAAAAAATCTACACGTATGAGGATGCCTATTTATAGCAAATCCTAACAGGCCGACCAAACATGTTAACCAAAAGAAAGAAATCAATTGGTTGCAAATGGATATTTAAAACCAATTGCGATATTTCAGGAAAAGCGGAAAAATATAAAATATATTTTGTAGTGAATTATTATAATCGTCTTGAAAGCACTGACTACTCTGATATATTTTTTCTAGTTTCAACAAAGGAATCGTTTAGGACAAACATGGATATATTTGCTCACTTTGACTTAGAGGTTTATCATATGGATCTTAAAACAACATACCCAATGAAGATATTGATAATATGATTTATATAAAACAACCATACAACTTTATTTCAGAAGATTCAAAATCAACGGTTTATAAAAAAAAGAAATCTATAGATGGGCTAAAGCAAACAACTCGTCAATGGTACGATAAGTTCCTTGATATCATTGCCTCTTTTGGTTTTGATATGAACTCAATGGTAGATTTTGTATATAATAAATTCAATGGAATTAAAATAATTTATCCAGTATTATATGTTGATGACATAGTAAATGCCACTAATGATTTAGATTTATTACATACGAGTAAGATTTTTCTATTAGAGAAATTTGTAAGAAAGATATTGGTTAGACATGTTACATGTTTGGGATCCAAATAGTAACAAATCATATTAGGGAAATCTCATGTCTATCACAAAATAAATACATTGAGAGCATGATACAACATTATGGGTGTAGAGAACATCAAACCTATGGGTACCTCTATCGAAAATGGCGAGTTCTCACTTAGTGAGTTCCTTAAGATAGATTTATACATTTATATTATGAAGATATATTATTAAACTTTAATTATTGGAAGTATCATGTATGCTCATATGTGTATCATACTATGCGTATCATTTACATTAAGAATGTTGGTAAGGTATGCGAACAATCGAGGAGTTGACCATTAGACATTAGTTAGTAGGTTCCT
Source organism: Limnanthes douglasii subsp. nivea (assembly GCA_036936605.1). Lineage (NCBI taxonomy): Eukaryota > Viridiplantae > Streptophyta > Magnoliopsida > Brassicales > Limnanthaceae > Limnanthes > Limnanthes douglasii. The sequence continues at coordinate 221,929,960 of JAUPFV010000001.1, forward strand.
TCGATATTTAAAAAAACCAAACACTATATACTAACATACAACATATTGTATAGCTTGGAGATCATAGGCTAATCCACTATATATTTCACCAATGGTGTGGACATAATAAGCTCAAAATTTGGTTATGTATATATTCTGGTCGGAGGTGTCATCTCGTGAAAAAATGAAAAATAGACTTTTGTCGTAGCCTCCACCATAATAGATGAGTATGTAGCATGCTTTTATACTTCAAACCATGAACTATGGCTAAAATAATTTGTCACAAAATTACGTAAAATAAAGAAAATTAAAAGAACAATCCTATTATACTATTATAATATATAAACTTGATTGTTCTCAAAAAAAAAATATAAACAAGTCTAAGTAAATAGACATAAAGTATTTGTGTGTTAAATACATGTTCCATAATAATCAGATCGAATTTGAGCATATCGACACACACTATATGGCTGCAAATACTTTCAGTAAGACATTACCATCCCGAGTCTTTTACAAACATAAAGTTCACATGAGTATATGTAGTTAAAATGATATTTAGTTTGAGTAGGAGATATGTATAGATTCTAATATAAAATGCCAATACAATTTTTAGATTGTATTATCATTTCAGATTTATATGCAATTTTTTTGTATATTAATACAATGATTAATCTTGCTCTCATTTCTTGAATTTAAAGAGAAATTTAGTTTGATCTCAAATTCTATACAATATGACTAGTTGGAAACTGATACGTAGTGATTATAGGTCTGTGTCATTTATATGTTACACTTAATGAGAGGCCAAGTTATATTTAGGTGCTAGTTAGAAAAGTGGTTATTGAGGGAACTATTATACATCGATCTTAATTTTTTGCTAGCAATCATCTAAAATGATAAGACATGTTGGGTTACCTTCAAAAGAAAAAATATTATATAGTGAAATATTTAATTGATACACTTTAGTTTACGTGATGATCCAAGTGGAAGATTGTAAATATATCATGAATTAGAATGTCTCATCCATGAAATTTGGAGTATCCAAACTGTTGTAATTGTAAGTCCAATGAATTAAATGTAATAAAAAATAACTAACCTCATGGAACATATTATATAGATAATAAATAAATTGACGCAGGATCTAGAGAGACTACCACTATAGATATTATGCCTTAAGGGTTGAATGTGATACTGCGCCCCAACCAACATGAGATATCTGATCAGACATGTATTGGGCCTTATGGGTTATATTAATAATATAGAGATAATATTTATAAAATTTTTTTGGATTTATCCACTATTAATCTCAAATACATGCACAAGTAATAGATCATAAATTGGGATAACAATATATATATATATATATATATATATATATATATATATATTATGTTCAAGCTTAGAGACTCTTGCTCTCTTAAACTAAAAACTCTAGAGTTAAACCCTCGTCGTGTATCTAATGATATCATTTCCTCTCCTTCGAGGACTTAATATACTTGTACTTGTGATCATAAGGATTATATGCAACCATCAGGCTAAGATATAAGAATACAACATCAATTGTACTCGTGTAGGCTTCATCACTTTTTTTTGGCGTTTTTATTCAAGTTTTTTATTTAATCACTATTGTAAGGATGACTAATGATAAGTCTTTATATTTTAATTCATGTTTGATTATTATCCACATGAAAAGTATTGGATGTATGTTTATAAGAAGATTATATATATAAACTCAAAATCCTAAAAAATCATATTAAAAATAATCATTTTATGATTCGATTTATATCAACAAAAAATTGCATATATTATCAATACCGACGAGGAAAACCTTGTTAAAATGAATGTCAATGATGAAATAGACTAAACTACTTAGGGTTTATAGAATAAAATTGATAAGGGTATATCTCACTATGGGCTATTTCCTTATATACGAGGTATGATATATAAAATAAAGGTAAGTAAATTTTGAGTAGTGTATGTGAAAGAACTGATTGAAAGCATAATAATAATGGTGACATGATATATAATATGATGAGCTAGATAATGATACATAAGAGTGTGATAATAAAAAAAAGTAAGTAAAGGAATGAAGAATGGATATAGCAAAACGCTGATGTTGGATTTATACTGGAACAACAATGATGACAAGCTACATTATGACAAGTTGATATATAAAGAATAAAGGCATACTGATTAATGATAAGGGAAAATTAAGTTAAAAACAAAAGGAATTTCTAAAGAAAGCTAAAATAGATGGCAAGCTAAAATAAGTGGTAAAGATAAGAAATAAAATGATAACATATAAGATAAAATATAAACAGTGTTAGATTGAAGAAAAATATAAGAACTTAGAAAATAAAAGATTATTCTAAGAATCTTCTAGCTTTGTCTATTAATATTAGATAAATACCCTACGAACTTAGAAGGAATTTTAGTCATATCTGTAGCAACTTAAGCTTCACATGTCCTTATTTACACGTGTCACTCATCCATTCATTTTTTTATCTTTGATAAAACCTATATATATAGGTGTTAACATTCATTTGAGGGTGATTGAGTTTTTGGTAATGAAAATAATTACTTGTTTCTCTCTGATTTTTGAGTAGTTTAGTCCTTAAAACCATTACCTCATCACATCTTTAGCATCGTATGAGGGAAAACATTTACAAAGTTTAAACCCGAACCAATGGTATTGATTCGCTCAAGGATATATAGAGACATGTCTTGTGGATAATATTTTCACTGATCTCTGTATTTGATTACAAGAAATTATAATGTTGTTTCTCCAGCTTATGAAAATACTAAAATACGAGATATCCAGTTGTTAATCGAGAAAATATTAATTTGGGTTCGCCAGCTTGTGGGAATAATAAAGTAAGAGGAATTTCCAATAGTAATGATTTTTAACATTATTTCACTAGCTTGTGGGAACAATGAGATATGAAGTAGTTCTCTAGTATCATTAATGCGTCCTCTAACTACGACATCTTTAACACGAGGTAATGTGTTTGGTAATGAAGGAAATCCCCAAGTTCCCGTTGATTTACATACTTTAGAAATAATAAAAAAAAGAGTTATGACAAGAGAAAAATAAATCTAATTTGTTACAAATTGAAAATAGATGAAGATGAAAGAGAAACAATGGAAACAATGCCTAAAGTGTCACATTTATTAAACGAGAAAGTAATGAACAAAGATAATAATGATCAAATGAATTTTTGTGTGAAAGATAACATAATTCAAAATGAATAAAATGAAGTAAAGTTGTATGATGATAATGACGAGAATTCTAGTAACGAGGTGATGTCTAAAGAAAAATTTAACAGAAAAGAGAAGACATGTTCGAAATACAGTAAAAGACTTTTAAGAGGCCTGTTGGGAAATTGTTCCTCTTAAGAAGATCTTTCAACATGTTCGATAAAAACAATAAAAAAAAATGTAAAGTAAACCAAACACACAAGATAGAATTTTAAGTGGTTCGGATTGTGAAAAAATCTTACATCCACGAGCAACAGATACTCTGTTTTATTATCAAGGAGATTACACGAAAGACACTATTAGATACAACAAAACTCAATCATTCTATATGTTACAAATCACTCATGGATTACAAAATAATATAAGTCTAGAGTTTAATATTAATATTAATATTGCTTTCGCATACCTTACTTTTCTCTCTAAGAACCAAATATTTTTCCATAGATAAATCTGATTCCACATATTAGTCCTTGCTCGAATATCTTCATAAGGATCGGAGGAGTACTAATAAGGGGAAGAATAAGTTAAATTTGATAAATAAAGGAGTTAAGTTAGTTTAATAAAATATTATGTAAGAAAACCAACAAATATGTAATATTGAGGGTGCTTTGTAACAATTATGATCGGGATTAGTAAAGTAATGGGGTGTGAAATGTCCATAAAAAAGAGTAATTATGTAAACTATAGATCCATCACTTGTATTATATAAAACATAACCCCATTTTGGGAAATAGGTCAATCATTAATCAATCATTAATCAATCATTACTTTATTATTCTATTTGTCTCCTTCCCTACTTATCTCGCTTCTCTCTGTAAAATATCCTCATACGAACATTACTTTGACTTATAACCCTTATAATAAATCTTTGGAACTACCATTGGCATCGTCGGTTGGAATACGATTGGTACCTGGAATCGTTTTCCCAAAACCATAGTATTTTCAAACGCTATGAGAGTAATGGATACAAACATGTTAGGAGAGCTAGAGTTTGACACAAAGAATCATGGAACCGGAAGTCCATCTAGAGATCTCTAAATTGAGGAATAAATAATGAATGAATGAAACGACAATGACCGATATGCCGATGAGCTAATAGAGGAATCTGCCTTAGTATCTCGGCAGGAAGAACTTTTGGAAGATATTAAAAAATTGAATGTTGAGAAGGAAGTGATACTAAGTTTATAGAGGCTCAAATCGAAGGTCTGAAGAGAGCAGATAACTGAAAACAATCACGTAGAAGATGCTCTTCAAACCGATGAAAGGCATCAAAGACAAAGTTGTTATTCTTTGAAGAGAAAAGTAAAATCTAGACTACATTTTGATTCGACTGAATCTTGTAGTTATTCATCGTATAATTCAGATGAATTTTTCTTCCCGAAAAGGGATAATCAATGTAAAAAAAGTTAAAAGAAAAGAGATTCGAGGTGGTGGAGAGATGGTCATCGCACATCTCATCGAGTTCGGGGTTTGAGGAAACAAAAGAATGAACAAGATAAGAAATGACTTGGGTCCGAGGAGCAAGATAGGGTTGTTAATGTTACTAAAAGGAAGCAAGCAACCCCTCATGTGCAGATCCCTTTGGGAAGTCATAATATCGAGTATCGTGTAAGCCATCAGTTCACATACCCATCTAAGGAAGGTTTGTACACTGCACTAAATGAAGGCCCTGGAGGAGTATGTATAAAATAGGTCACAATTGGAGGTCATCTCCCCTTTCACTGGAAATTCTTTCAGGATATCTGCCTAAGTGGTTTGACATGTCAAAGCTGGAAAAGTTTGATGGAACGCAAGATTCGGGAAGCCATATCGAACAATTCAAAATCTTTATGATCAACTATGACGCTGATGATAAAATGATACGTAGAGCCTTCTCCCAAACATTCAAGAACACAACTTCAAAGTGGTACAAACGTTTGTCAAAGGGTTGTATTAAATATTTTTATATGTTCTGGAATATTTTCCGTCAGCATTTCGTGGGAAGCAAAACGTTATGCGCAAATGGTGGTACAATTATTTTTTGTAGATAAAAAGCGGGAGAGAGTCTCAAGGATTATACAAATCGTTTTATCAAGGCTAAAACTGATATGAAAAGTTGTGAAGATAAAGTGGCATTAGCAGCTTTCCGAATGGGACTTCTCCCTGGTATAATGAAAGATAACGTTTCAGAAAGGCAAGCCATGATGTTTGGGGCCTTGTGGATCAAGTAGAGAAAATAATTTTGGTGGAGGAAATGCAAGCGTCGGAAATGGACTCTATGGAACAGTTTCAGAAAAATCAATTCCATCAGAATCTGATGGTAGCACATGGCAATTCACACCTAACAACAGTTATCCAAGCTTGTGCACCAACTCAAACACCAACCCAAGTACCTTCGAAGCCGAAGGTGAACACACAAGTTGTAAACAAACATCAATATTTCTGACCCATATCTAACAAATGGATTGAACCTGCAGATTTCACCGAGCTGACAGGGTATGTAGCAACAATATTTGAGCGAGTACGTCTGCATATACTATTCTGCAAGCCACTTCTAAAACAAAATCCGAGGGAAATCAGAATTAACATGTACTAGTAAGTATCACGAGGATATTGGGAATGACACAAAAGATTGTGTGACTCTGAAAAAAGATATACAAGCCTTAATTGAAAATGGGAAGCTAACAATGTTTGTCAAGAAAAATTCTATTACCGCACCAAAGCGTGAAAACACACTGATGATATCAGAGCCCATTGATACATTTGACATTTCCACATAATATTTAGATCCAAAATAGGGAAGGAATAATATTTCGATGGTAGAAGAGTCAGTTGTGAGAGGAAAAGTTAGTGAGTTATGTGTTTTCTTTGAATCACTAACAATTATTAGAGGGGTTACTATTATAGGGACATCAAATTATTCTCTATATAGGAACATCGTCAGCTTAGCAAACCAATTAGAATTAGGAGCTTCACCACACTTGTATAGAAATCCATATCCAATAATTTGTTTTGAAGTTGATGATATGGGGGGTGTAGCTGGTCTACATAAAAATGTGGTAGTTATTCTAGCAGAAATTACTGGGGATGAGATATGAAGAATTTTGATCGAGGGAAGAGTAAAACTAGGTCGAGAACCATTTACAAAGGAAGTGACAGTTTTGTTTATCGTGGTAGATGCTCCAATGTTTTACTATGCAATTTTTGGAAGGTGTTGGCTATCTAGAATGCATGCAGTGGCATCAACCGTTCACCAATGCTTGAAGTATGTGGTGGGAAATAATGTTGGAACAATTATGAGTAGCCAAAAAATGTGAGAGAGTGTTACCGGACCGCTTTCGCCCCAAATAGATGAAGGGGGCGAATCAAGCAATATATAACAATTAGTGGGGTATTCCTTAGGGTCTGATCCCATAGATGATCCGAGGGAGACCCGGTTTCTTGGTCCCTAACAAAAGTTTTGAGGATCATGTTTAATAGCTTCAAAATCGGTATAAAGTTATCTTCGGAAATGAGAAAGAAGGTACTTTTATTTTTTCCAACAAAGCTGAGTATGTTTGCCTAGTGCAGGGAAGATATGACGGGGGTGCTAGCGAAAATCATTTATCACAGAATGGCTATTCGAAGTAATATGCGTGCTATCGTCCAAAGACGAAGGTTTTTTTCTCAAGAAAAATATGAGGCAATCATGGCAGAGGCATAGCACGTGTCTAAGGTGGGGTACATACGAGAATCACAATATCTTTTATGGACTGCCAATCTAGTTATGGTGAAAAATAAAAATGGTAAGTGGCGAATGTGTGTGGACTTTGCTGATCTAAATAGAGCATGTCCAAAATATATTTCCCGGTCCCTCGGATAGATTAGTTAATGGACTCAACTTGAGGCAACCTGTTATTATCATTCATGGATGCGTATGCTGGGTACAATCAAATCCAGACAGATTAGAAGGACCAAGCAAATATGACTTTTATCACTTAAAAAGGCATGCAATGTTATAAGGTTATGCCCTTTGGGTTGAAAAATGCTTGGGTGACTCCCAATGCTTTGTAAATAAAACTTTAAGGCATAGATCAGACAAAATGTCGAGGTATATTGATGATATGGTAGTAAAAAGCACAAGAGATGAAGACCATTTGACAGATCTAGAAGAAACCTTTGCAACTTAACAAAAATAAATTTGAAGCTAAACCTAGAGAAATGCACATTTGGGGTACGCTTTGGAAAATTTCTTAGGTACATAGTTAGTGAACGTGGAATAGAATTTGATCCTATACAGCTAAATGATTTGCACATTATGACACCACCTCGAACAATCAAAGAAGTACAGTTTCTTACATGGACATTGGCAGGTTTAGATAGATTCCTATCTCAATCATCAGATAATTGTGCTCTATTTTTTCAAGTATTGAGGCAGGCCAATTTTTTTAACTGGACCCAAGAATGTTCATAAGCATTTCATCTGATTAAAGAGTATCTAGCCTCACCAATTTTTTTGACAAAGCCTAATCTGGGGAAACAATTATACATCCACATATCAGTATCAAATTATGATGTTAGTGTCATTTTGATTCGGAAATATGGAAATTTCCCAAGAGCAGTGTATTATGTTAGTAAAAGTAGTTTAGATGTAGAAAAAACAATGTTTTAAAATAGAAAAACCGACCCTCGCATTGGTAATTGCTGCTAAAAAAATGAGGCCTTATTTTCAGGCTCATTCGATTATTGGACGAACATCTTTTCCATGGCAAAGTATGTTGCAAAGGGATGATGTGTCAGGAAGAATGACCAAATGGTCAGTTGAATTGAGAGATTTTGACATTGAGTTTGAACCGAGATTTGTAATAAAAAAACAAGCCTTAGCAAAATTCTAGTCGAATCTCACCTCGAATGATCAAATATGGAGGTAATTAAAGAAAGTTTCGAGTAAAAAATGGACAGTCCAAACAAATGAGAGGTTCAAGAGCATCAGGATGTGGAGAATGAGTGTAGCTGATCTCTCTAGATGGAATTGTTATATCTCAAGCTACTCGTTTCAGATTAAATCATCAAATAATGAAACAGAGTATTAAGTTGCTTTAGCAGGTTTAAGACTTGCTCAGATATGCGAGGCTGAAAAGGTTAGGAAAATAAACGAATCTAAACTTCTTATAAATCTTGTGTCTGGCCAATCCAAGACTAGAAAAGATCGATTAGTGAAGTATTTGAGGGCGTTTAAAGCTTTAACATTAGTTTTCGAAAGTCTTAGGTACAAACATGTTCATAAGGCATAGAATTTTGAGGCTGATTCTCTGGAAACTGCTTCATATTCTGAAAAGCACCCTTGGATTATCACACAGGAAAATATTTCGATAAAAAAAGGGTCCGAGCTCGTGGAAGGTTCAGTCGACGCTTTTCAGATTTGTACAAGTACAGACAAAAATTGGAGGAATGAAATCAAACAATTTATGGTAAATGATTTTTTTGCCTATCGATAAAGTAATGGAAAATATAATACGGTTTAATGCATATGGTTACTTGGTCCTCAGAGATATCTTATATAAAAAATCTCTTAGCATTCCCTTACTTTGATGCATTGGAGAAAATGAATCTCAAATGATATTGTAAGAATTATATGATGAAGAAGGATCCGCACATTGTGGGTTTTAAATTTTGATACAAAGAGTTCTTTTGGAATGATATTATGGGCCCACAATCGCTTCGGACACCAATGAATTGGTCAAGATATGTGATACCTATCAAATATTCGCTAATACAATTCATGCACCAGGAGTACCTCTTAAGTTGATATCAGAGTCATTACCGTTTGATCGATGAGGTATTGATATGGTTGGACATTTACCGATGTGATCTGGAGGACGACAACCGATAATTTTCGCATTAGACTATTTCTCTAAGTGGGTGGAAGCTTAACCATTCACAGAAACAAAAGCTAAAAACGTGTTCAAGTTCATTGTTTCTAATATTTGTTGTCGTTTTGGGATTCAGAGGAGAATGACGATGAATAATGGGCTGTAGTTCGAGAATAAAGAGATGAAATCATCTTGTATAACTAAAGGAATACAACAATTCTTCTTGACATTTTTCAATCCACAAGCAAGTGGCCAAGTAGAGGTTAGTAATTGAACCATTCTTGACGGGTTGAGAAAGAATTTGGAAAGAAATGTTAGAAAATGACCAGATTATTTACAAGAAGTCTTGTGGGCATACACAACTACTTTTTGAACAGAAACCTAAGAGTCTCCATTTGTGTTAGTCTATAGAATGAATATTGATGTGCCATCCGAAGTGATTTTCCCCTTATGTCGAGTCAATGATTATTCTGAAGAGGCCAACAATAAAGGGAAGCATACAAAATTAGATTTAATAGAAGAAAAAAGAAGAATAGTGCAGTTGAATTCTATACATTATCAAACTTTGATGAGAAGCCGGTACGCTTCCAAAGTTAGACGACGAGAGTTTAAAATAGAGGCCAAGGTTTTGATAAAAAGTATCTCTTCATAAAAAAGAACAACAACGTAAGGATATCCAGTTTCTTCATAATTGGGAGGGCCCATAATTAGGAGGGCCCATACATGGTAACTGAGAAGGTGAAGTCAGTGACATATCGGCTTAAAGATAAAGAAAGAAGAGATCTTCGCCACCCATGAAATATGAGCATCTCAAATTTTATTTGGAATGAATGTAACAGTTTGTATATATTTTTTAAGGAATTGTGGCATACTCTTTCCTACCTTTATGAAACATGAAGGTTTAAAGAGATGCCCTAATACAATTTGCACAATTTTTATATTTTGGACCGTAAGGGTCTTCCAATGAATGTTGGTCAACAATTTTTATCTTTTAGTCGGGAAGGGTCTTCCAACGAATATTGGTCAACAATTTTTATCTTTTGGACCATAAGGGTCTTCCAACAAATGTTGGTCAATAATGTTTTATCCTTTGGACCGGAAGGGTCTTACAACGGATGTTGGTCAAAACATTTTATCTTTTGGACTGGAAGGTCTTCCAACGAATGTTGGTCAACTATTTTTATCTTTTGGACCTGAAGGGTGTTCTAAAAAATGTTGGTCAACAATTTTTATCTTTTGGACCGAAAGGGTCTTATAATAAAAATTAATGAATATTGATATTTCGATATGAAAAAGTTTGGTGGAAAAGAAGTAATCGAAGAACACTATTATTAATTAAATTTCCCACAGTAAAAAATTCTTCCAAAGAGTACGAGGATTTAACAAAACAAGGTGCCCAAGGCATAATTGGTTCATAAAGGTTTACATAAAGACTATAAAAGTAAGAACTAGAAAAATACTTTTGTTTTACCCCGAAGGGGTACCTTCATTGTCATATTCCGACAAATTTCTGAGGAGGAACTGTTTGACTCCTCAGAGTCACTAGATGATTCTTCATCTACTAAAAAAACTCCATACGGACGGTGCTTCTCATCAATGCGCTCCCAAAGACTTTCTAAATTTAAATTGGGAAAATGATCGTGAAATTCTACCATAAAGGTAGATTTAATCCTGATGTCCCTCTTTTCCAAAAGAGAAAAACACTCAACAACATATTCTTCAAGACAAAAATTCTTATATTTTTTAATGTCGTCCCTAAAAGATTGCATCTCAGCAGTATTTTTCTCGATTTTCTCGACAACATTCTCGAAGTATATTTCAGTTCGGCCACAATCATCGGTGAGATCGTCAACAAGTGTATTCCGATCAGTGTCTCTAGCACTGAACCGCTCTTGCTCATCATCATATTTTTCTTGCTCATTTTCAGTTAAGCTTCCAATGTCTCAATCCTCGTCGAACGCTTAGTAGCAATCTTCTTGTAGTGGGCAAGCTCTCCTTCCAACTTTCTCACATTGGCCCTCTTTTGAATAACTTAATTTTTGTAGTAATCTTTGTGATTGGTATTTCTTTAAAAAAAACAGTTACATGAAGTAATTTGTTAAGCTCGTTTGATAAAAAATCATTATCGTAGAAATCAAAGTATGGTAAGGCAGGAAAAGTAGCTTCAACATTATCTGGAACTTCTTCCTCATTTCCTTGACCTCTTGGTTTATCACTCATCTTTCTCGTTTGAGAAACAGACGCTCTTGTTGAATTTCGAGCAGAGTCTGAACCTACGATAACGACGTTTTTAGGAGCATGCATGTCCGGAGCAGTGGTATTATCATATTATTCTTCCTTAACAATTTTCTTCTTACCTTTATCCTTGGATGTGTATGTCTTTGGTGTCCTCTTGAAGCCACCCTCCCCGACAGTATTAACTTTTTTAGGTTCAACATCAACATTATTTTCCTCCTCGGCTACATTCCCAACATTGACATTCTCTTTTTCTATCGTATCGTTTTTGGGGTCCCAATGGTTGGGAGCCCCTAGATCTCGCAGGAAGAAAGATAAGGTTATCCAAGGATTTCAATCGCCTGAGTACATCATATTGTATATGAGCTATTATGAGTGTCTCTGTAGATTTTGGCTTAGTCAGTTCGGCCCTTCAAAGATGGATTTTGGCCAGATCTGATGGACTGAAGCACCTATGGAATTCATTGGAACAAGAAGATTTAACCCAATAACCCAATTGCGCAAACATCCAACTAGCTTCTTTAACTTGATCCTCAAATGGTTTGGAGACTCCCTTCATTGCTTCCCTCAAATAAAGGTTTGGTAAAATAGAGAAAATAAATATGAAAAAGTAAGAGTGAAATTTAGTACCTTGATTGGTCCATCTCATTGTGAGTCGATGGGGAATCTCAGCAGAGTGTCAAAGCTCGTCTCCCACAATCCGGCGATGAAGAAAAATCTATGTTTCAAATTATTGTCGGGTTACATCTACTACCTTGAATTTCCTCCAAAGGGTTAATGAGTAGAAGGGGAAGTGATAATTCTGGGCAAAGCAGGTCAGCCCAACAAATTTCACTATTGAAAATCTAAATTGGGAGATTTGAGAAGCTATTATACAGGCCATAAACGTGAACCATATGTTGGGGCCGACTTGGGGCGGACACAAATTTATCAAGTCTAATTATTTCACCAGAGCAGGGTCCAGTGGGAGCCAAAGACCCCAATTCAGGATCTTTGAGTAGACAGTTAATTGGTTGTCCCGAACCAATAAGGGAGTCTCTCTAACCTTAGGAAATCGAATATGAATGCAGCCCGAAATTTCGCATGGGTCTCTGAGTTTGAATTCTTGAGACGGTTGATAATATTTGTACTTAATCTTTTGCAGCGCCAAGAGATGCTTGGTTTCAACCTTTTAAAGATTGTTTTCCAAGATGGCATCAAGGTATGAGAGAAGTTTAAGGTTACTCATTTTATTCTTCTTTGGCACATTCGTCTGGTGGACAGAATAAAAAAATTCAGCTTTGAGAGGAGTTGATACTTGAGTACGTATGGAAGCTCCGATTTTGGGAGCCAGTGGAGGGACAACTCTGATGGGTCGAGTATCTACAACAATTACATATTCTCCTTAATCATCATCTGATTCATCAATCAAACACTTGCAGTGGAAGCAAGTTTAATTCTCTTCGGATGATTATCTTTGGATTTTTCTGTTTCCTTCTGTGGGTCACCCATCAAAATAATTGTGGAACTATTACCTAGGTTTGGTGACAGATTATGATAACCTTTGTCGATCCTCAAAACAATTTGACCGAGGGGATGAATAGTAGGATAATTGGATGGAGCCTCGGTACCTAAACTCCCTGTCGCCTTAGAGTGTCTTTTGATAGGAGGTCAGTGATCGTAGTAAGTAGTTTGAAGAATTTGTAGCGGTCTAGGCTCCTCTTCTATGCCATCAACGTTTTTCTAGCCTTTTTACCAATGTTGAACCACTTCCAAATTTAATATCTCTTAAGACCGTCAGACCTTTTAGGCATGAAAGGTGGAAGAAAACGTTTAGAGAAGAAAAACAAATCTCTCTCGAAAAAAGGGTTTTCGCATTATCTCTCTAGAAACTGTGTAGGCGAAGGGTTTTATCTTAATTAACGCGTGCCTAAGAAAGATAGAAAGTATTTTGGAAGATAACTACTCTACTTATGATTTAAAGTACACATGTATTGAGAAGTTTAAGAGTTTTCTGACGCACCTCTTCACCCACAAGTCATTTTGGAAGGCATGCATATTTGTGTCACAAATTGATTGGTACATGGATCAAAAGAGACACATACATCATTAGTCGAAAAATATTTTGATACGTAGATTGGACGCAATACGTGTGCCACTTGTCAGAATTCGATTTAGTACGTGGCCTGAAATACAAGGCGCACGAATATGAAGTCATCCTTTCTTTTGGTGAGGTCATGAATCTGAGGAGACACTTATGGAAAAACAATCCAAGGAGACACTTATGGACGAATAGTCCGAGGAGAAACGTAAGAAAGAAAAATCTGATTCCACATATCAGTCCTTGCTCAAATATCTTCATAAGGACTGGAGGGCTACTGATAAAAAGAAGAAATATTGGGAAGAATAAGCTAAATTGGATAAATAAAGGAGTTAATTTGGTTTAATAAAATATTGTGTAAGAAATTCAACAAAAATGTAACATTGAGGGCACTTTGTGTAATAACTAACAATTATGGTTATGATTAGTAAAGTGATGGGGCGTGAAAGGTCCATAAGAAGGGGGTAATTCTGTAAATTATGGACCCACCACTTGTATTATATAAAGCATCACCTCTTTTTGGGAAAATGACCAATCGTTAATCAATTATTACTTTATTATTTTATTTTTATCTCTCTCTACTTATCCTTTTCTATCTCTAAAATACCCTCCTACGAACAATACTTTGACAAATAACCCCTCTAAGAAATATTTGGAACTATCATATAACATACATAATGTTACTAATAACATTAGCATAAGGTATCTTCAACATATACTTCTTATCTACAACATTCGGTTAGTGTTTGACTGTCACTAAGTTTGAATTGGGAACCAATGGAAGTTCTAACCTTTTGGGATTTAGACATAGAGAACTTACTTAGGACCTTATCTATATATATTTATATAATAGTGTTGATATAAAATGAATACCCCTTCGGTCTGCTCCTACTGATATCAATACCAAATATCATTATAACCCCTCATATATCCTTCATCTCAAATTTTTCTTTCAACCAGGTCTTTATCATTTCAATATTTATTCTATCTTTTCCAATTATAAGGATATCATCCACATGCAATAACAGTAAGAATAAAATATTTTTTTCAGTCCATAGGGAGGTCCCTTTAACAAACACACATCACATATTCTTATCTCCCCATATGTGTTTCCACATTCCAATAGGCACAATTTTCATATAAACTTTAGAAATACGTGAAGGATCTCATAAAAAGAATAAAATATTTGTTTCAGTCCATAGGGAGGTCCATTTAACAAACACACATCACATTCCTATTCTTCATCAAACCCCTTGAGCTGACACATGCAAATCGTTTATTCTAATTCTCCATGTAGAATGGTAGTAGTAACACCCATGTGATCTAACTTTAGATCAAACCTAGCAACAATTGACAAAATAACTATAATTGAGGTTTGTTTTATAACCGACGCAAAAATCTCATTGAAATAAACAACTTTATTTTGAATAAATCCCTCCACCAGCCTAGCCTTGTATCTCGATAAGTCAACACAAGAAATACATATCGTCCTTTTGAATATACATTTATTCATAAGAAGTTTCTGACTTTCAGCTTCTTACAAATATCTAGGTACCCGTCTTCTTGAGAGATTTCAGTTCTTCCTTTATAGCCCTAAGTCAATATTCTTTATCATTGATCTTTATAGAATCGTGATAATTTTATGGTTCAATAATATCTCTATATGTTTCAATAAAGAAAACAAAACCAATAATATCAACAAAACCATACCTCTAAGGCGGTCTACTTGATCTTTTTCCTTTATATCTCACCAATAGATAACTATCATACTTATTTTTCTCTCGAGTCTGATCATCCGAAGACCCCTGAACACCAAAATCAATGTCATTTGTGGCCACAAGAAATGGTTAAACTTCGTATACCTGAGCCAAATCTGTAATAAACCTCAATTCCTTTTCAACAAAAGCATCCCCAACTTCACTCTCTGTATTAGACTCGTCATCAAATTCGTATCTTTATTTAACAATACTAGATTAGGTATCCACACCTTCTTCGATGGTATATCCTTATTATTAAAAATTACGTTCTTACTTATCAAAGTTTTATGACGTCCAGTTTCAAGCACCACAATTTATAATATTTTACTCCTTCTAGATAGCCAATGAACAAAATTTTTAATGATATATGCCGAAGTTTATTCTCCTTCATATATGCGTAGACTATACATCCAAACACTCTCAAATGTTTCAGCTTTGGTTTCTCTAGTACATGCCTCTTGAGGGTAAATAAACTTTAGTGTAATAGATGGACTCTTGTTGATAATATACACACTCGTTGTCAAAGCTTCTCCTAAAATGTTTGGCCCATTCTAGTTGTTTTAGCATACACCTAACCAATATAAAAAGGTTCAGTTCATTCTTTCAGCAATCATGTTTTGTTGAGGAGTCTCACTCATGGTTTTGTGTCTAGAAATTCCAAGTTTTTCATAATAGTTAGTAAACTCTGTATTCATATATTCTAGCCCATTATCAGTCTGAAGCTTCTTTAAAAATTTCTCTATATGATTCTCTACTAAAGTCCTTAAGTTATGAAAATCATCAAATGATATATCTTTGGTCTTCTAAATGCTAGAATAATCATCTAACAACAAAATAAAGTACATTGCAACACATATAGTAGGTTATTGTGTCGGACCTTAAATATCTGAATGAACATACTCAAGAACATTATTGGTTGTATGGATGCTAGGTGGAAACTTGACCCTTTTGCTTTTACAAAACACACGACTTTGACAAAATCCTAACTTTTGAAATGTGCTACTATGTAACAACCCTTGTTTGATAATATTTTTTAGGTTTTTATTCACTCAAATTTCCTAGTCGAAAGCGTCAAAACCTGGTTAAATCATTATCTACCCATATATGTAAACAATTTATCATTTAGCATCCTAACATAAAAAAGTTTTGTTTAACTTTGAGTGAGTTTCTCACGTTGTCAATAACTCTCTCAAGTTCTTTACACAACTTGATCCGAACAGTTCTTACCCATTTGACAACACATGATTCATCATGATGACCCTCCCACCTTCAAATAATTGCAAGTTTTCAAACCAATGATGCGTTCAAATACAACACCCATTTATTGGTGTACCCGCAGAAATAAACATTCATTAAACCATCAACGTAATCAGAATCATCTAATACCATTGCAAAATCTCCAACTTTAGTCTTTGGATTACTATTTCTATTCTCTTTCTTTGGGTAGTTCCTACTAATATACCATTTTTCTTGCATGTCTAACATGTTACTTCAGAACCCGTTCCAATATATATGGACTTTCATTAAGATTTTTCTCTCTTCTTGCTCGATTCTCTCTTTGCTGACCATCCTCTCACCCTCAGGCCGTGACCATCAGAACCACCCATACGAATATCCTTCTTTTGAAGATCCTTTAAGTTCCGAGTGATATTTTCTTTAGACATTGTAAGGGATTCTTTACCGTTAATAACATTGTCGACAAATTTCTCGTCCACATTCGACAAAGAACTTAAGATGATAATTACCTAGTCATTTTCATTCACCTTGACATCAACTTCATTCAAGTCAAGTATGATTTTTTCGTAGTCATCTAAGTACCATCAGATATCTTTAATACTATCTATAGATAGTGTGTATAACAGTTCCTTTAGATAAAATATTCTTGTTAATAATGTTTTCATGTAAATCATCTCCATCAGATTCTAAATCTCTAGTTATAGTATGCTCTTTAGATACCACACATGGTATTTTATCTTTCAAGCTCAATATGAGAGCACTATGAGCTTTAGACAATACCATGATATCAACTTATGTAGATTTCTCATAAAAGGAAACAACCAATCCCTTTTTGTACTATGTAAGCTTTGAACTTAACTCTCAAGAGGTTAAAGTCATTTAGTCTATTTAAATTCTTTATGTTAAGCTTCATAGACCTCATTTTTGTGACTTTTTGGTTTCAATGTGAGATCTTTCTCTCTAACCTTTATATCGTCAATCGATTTACATCTTTTGCTTGGTTGCTCCACGCTCACCACACTACTTTTTAGGAAACAGTTCCTCTTAAAAATAATTTTCAACATGTTTGATGAAAACAATCAAAGAAAAACGTAATAAATATCTAAGAAATAATTTTACATGGTTTAAATTGTGAAGAAATCATACATCAATGGATAATAAATACTATATTTTATTATTAAGAAGGATATAACGAAGAATTTATCAAATACAAAAAATCTTGAACCACCTCTCTGTTACAAATTGCTCGTAAATTACAAAGGAATATGAATACAAAGTTTTCTTTCAATGCTCTCATACCCTATTTCTCTCTCTAAGAACCAAAAGTTCTGCTCTAGATAATATACATACCTGAAATTGATTAATGCTCAACTACCACTGAAATACATGTCTTTCTTATTCTATATAGCAATTCAGAGAAGAACCTTAGCTTTTACTTTAATAATAAATTATCATTTAATCAACGAGTGCCACAAAACCCTAGTCCTTCAATATAAATTCTAAATTAAATATTCAAAACAAAAAATATCATAAATATGATATCCAGCTCAATTATGAATAAAATAAAATATTTTAATTAAATAGGAAACCAAAGAAAATAAGAAACTCAGTGAAATAAGAAACTCGATTAATTAAGAAACCAAGAAAATAAGAAACCAAGTAAATTAGAAAACCCAGTTTATCTGCAAGTTTCCTTGTTGATGAGTTACTTCTAGCCTACACATTAGAAGGCCAAAGTAGCCTCGTATACTTGAGCAAAATCACCAAAATCTGAAAGATATTTGGAGGGTGAAATGCCTAGAAATTTGATCCAGATAAAATGAATAAGTATGACGGGACTATGGATCTAGAACATTATTTGGAAGAATTTTATAATACGATGTTAAGGTTTAATCCTAATTATACTTTATATAGATGAGATTTTTCTATGGCATTTATAAGTAATACTTCGGCATGGTTTAATAAATTACATCATGGATTAATTTTTAATTTTTGAAGAACTTTGGAGTGCATTTAGAGGTCAGTTTATTGTGAATGAAACTATTAAAATGAATAATTATTATACTATGACTTTTCTTTTTAAAATGATTTAAACTTTAAGAATTACGTTCAAAGATTTGTTCAAGAAATGAATAGTTTAGAAGGATGTCAAAACGGTTGTTTTGGCTTCTTTTGAGAGAAGTTTACTTTTGGATAGTGAGAGGATTCAAATACGTTTTTCGTGTATAATTTATGAATTTTTGTCATATTACGATAATACTAATATGATGTTTACACCACTAACAGTGGGAATTGAAATAATTTATGATAAGACTAAGGATAAAATGAGTTACTAACCTCATATAGTGATGTTTTCTCCACATAATTAAACATCTAAAATATATTTTTGTGGTTATCTTAATGATCATAATAATACGAAATGAAATTATTTTCAATTAGGAGATGAAATTCAACGGTAAATTGATAATATAGAGCTGATTGAGTTCGTAAAACATAAAAGTCTTAAGAACATAGAATAAAAAGACAGGTAATTATCCTGAAAAAAATCAAGCAAACAAACAATTACTCTGTACTATATATGGAGGAGATACTCTGGGTAGAAATTTTCAAAACATCTAGATTAGTTACATAAATGATACTTTATTGGTTAATTTAAAGATTACCGAGGTGATAACTAGGAGAGTTATAATAGATACATGAAGTTAAGTTAATGTTTTGTATAGAATTAACTATGAACAAATGATTGGGATAACTCTATATGGAAATATTGAAAGGTATTTGGTACGCTTTATGGAAATATCGACTATATATATTGGTGAAGTGGAACTATATGTGATAATTGGCTCTGGTGATATGAAAAAATAGTATAAACTTCGTTTATGATACTAGATACACCAGGCTCGTAGATTGCAATTTTATATCGTTCATGGTTACACAAAATGGAAGAAATTGCTTCATCTTATATCAATATGTTAATTATTTTATTGAAGATCATGTTATAGTTGCGAGAGGAAGTTAAAAATTGGTTAAGAATTGTTATTCAATGTCATTTAGTCCGGATAATAATATCCCATATCAATTACAAAGTACATTAGATGGTCAACATCCAATAAATTAATATGAACTTCAGTGGAGATTCAAGAAAAACAGATTGACGAATCATGTGATAATTTGTAGTTAATGGAAGATATACTATATAACTGATACTAAAATCGAGGAAAATCAACAAAAATTAACAATTCACTTAAGTTTGGAATTTAATGAAAAAAAGTAAGTTGTTTTTTTAATATAAACATAAATGGGTTTGCCTGGAGTATTGGAGATGTGACTAAAATAAGTAAGTTAGTGATTTGTCACGAATTAGCTATTAATAAGAAATTAAGTCCAATTCACCAAAAAAGAAGTGTATTTTTCTACAAAAATCTAAAGCTACAATAAAGGAAAATAAAAATAGTCATTGGAATGTGTGCAGGTTTAACTCATCTTAATAAAGCTTGTCCAAATGATCATTTTCCTTTACCTCGTATTGATTAGTTACTGAATGCTACATCAGGTCATGATTTTTTAATTATCATTTATGGAGCATATTTATGGTATAATCAAATAAAGATGCATACTAAATATGAATAGTACATAACATTCATGACTGAAAAGGATTATATCGTTATCAAGTGAAGTTATTTGAGTATAAAAATGTTGGATAAAAATGTCACGGGCTCACCAATCATATATTTATATAACAATTATAGAAAAACATGGAATTTTATATTGATGATATTATTATAAAAAGCAATAACGAGGATATGCATATACAAGCATCACCACAAACATTTAATAACCTTTTAACATATAACTTGAAATGAAATATTTTAAAATGTATATTTGTTGTACGAGCTGGGAAGTTTATGAGACTTTTTATTAGTAAATAAATCATTGAGGTTGATTCTGAATAGTTAAAAGCAGGGTTGAATATTGATTCAACTAAAAATATCAAAGATGTGTAAAAGCTAACAAGTCGTTTAGTAGTGTTATCTCGGTTTATTTCAAAACTGTTTGGTATAAGTTATTTATTTTTGTAAAATTCTAAAAAAGGGAAAAACATTTAAATGGTATGATGAATGTATTAAAGCTTTTGATAATCTAAAGCAATATTTTTCCTTCTTCATAAATTGTATGTATGCTAGTTCACAAAGAGCCTTTGTATCTTGAATTATCAGTTTCAAATGCTATTGTAAGTGTTGTTTTGGTGCTTGAAGAGGATCAGATTCATAAACCAATTTTTTATGTAAGTAAAAGTTTAATAGATGCATAAGGACATCTTTAAATTTAGAAACACTGACATTAGAATTGGTTGTAGCAACAAGAATTGTGTCACTATGTTCGTAGTTATATTATTATAGTCCGTACATCTTTTCCTCTTACAAATAAATCACATAAACCAGATATTTCAGGTCGTGTTACTTGTTATCTTATAGATTTGATGGAGTATAGATTCAATTTGAGCCTCTTACGCTGATTACAACACAAGCCATAGTGGATTTCATTAAATTAATTTTAAGAAGAAAGTGTAAATGATGGGGGAAACGTTGAAAGAATTTATACATAAAGAATATGAGGGTATTGTATGAGCAGATGGAGCATCATGAGAAAAAGGGGGAGAGGTTGAAATTATTATCCAAACTTCATGTGGAGAAGAGATTAAACAGTCAATTAAATTTGATTTAGAGGTAACCAAATAATAAAGCAGTGAAGTCATTTTGGCAGGAATGAAGCTAGTTTGTATTTATTGAGAAATTAAAATCAAGATGATTCATGAACCACAACTTGCCACCACTCAGGCTAGTGGATCTTTTGATGCAAAGAAAAAGAATATTAAGGGTTACTTGGAGGTACTAAAATGATTAAAGACACATTTTGAAGATGTAAAATTTGAGAAAAAGTACTTTGTGAGTTGATTACAAATTCATATATCTTGGCTAAATTTCAAGCTTGAGCTTTGAGAATAAGGTAAAAAAATATTTAGTTCTTCACGAGTTCCTTTATCAGAAAAATACAACAAGACCCTTATTGAGATGTCTAAGTAAAGATGAAGCATTTTTTATATTATATGATTTGCTTAAAAGAGTGGCCGGAGCTAATTGTAGGTATAAAGGATTGATAAAATAATTTCATTTGGAAGTGTATTATTGGCTTCATATAGAAATATATGATAAGACTTTAAAAGTTCATGATCATTGCTAGAGGTTTGTTAATACAATTCATCTACACAGTAAAATTATGGAATTTGTTACATCTCCATATCCTTCGGTAAATATGGAATTGATTTAGTAGGACTTTTACATATGCCAATTGGAAAACAAAGTTCTTAATATTAGCAGTGGATTATTTTACCAAGTGGGTTGAAGCTAAATTATTGTTAAGAACTCGGGCACAAAACGTTTGCGAGTGTTTGTAAAATAATATTTTATGTATCTATGGAATACCTAGGATATTAATAACTAATAATGGTCCAAAATTTGTAAATTATATGGTCACAATATTTTGTAGAAAGTATGGATTGGAGAAATTTTTTCGTACCTAATTATCCCCAAGCTAATGGTCGAGTGAAAGTTACAAACATAACCATAAGCAGTGGTTTTAAGAGGAAACTTAAATTAGCTAAGGGGAAATGGCCATATATTTTACAAGAGGTTTTATTGGCCTATATGATGTAGCCCAGAAAGTTCAAACAAAAGCTTTTTAATCTTTTTTTCAAATATCTTATGTATTTAAATCAAATCTAATTATATTAAATTTGATTTGATTTGATTTGATTTTATTTTATTTTAAAATATTTATTTTATTTCCTTGTATTATAATTTAGGGTTTTGAGAAGCTATTATATAAAGCCTCATATGCCTTAAGTTATTTGAAGTTTTTGGAATAATATATTTTTATCTCTGAAAATTTCAATTTTTGTTACCCTAGATTAGGGTTTCATCATGTTACCCTTGAATTAGGGTTTCATCTATCGTTGCTTCTTCTTCAACTTCCGCCGCGTTATCAGTTTGGTATCAGAGCCTCAGTTCCTGCTATGGGGAAGCATGTTTCTAAAGCCTGATTATTCTGATTCAAGGTTTAAAGAAGAGAACAACACACATGGTCATGAAGATCGGGAAGATCGTTTGAGTATGAGGGGGCATACCAACCGTTTCAATGACGATCATATTGACCAGTTACTGAAGGAGTTTAAATTGGCTACCAATCGTCAAGGTAAAAATTGCTTATCGAGATGATGTCTCATGCTATGAAAAAGTTTTCAAAACCATATTTTTCATCAACTGGACATGGGGATGTTGTCTTCAGGCTATGAAAAGGTTTTCGAAATTATTTTTTTCATCAATCGGATGGATTCAATGTGACTTGGAATAAGGAACACTCGAGAAGAATTTATCTTACTCCGATGAGGTCAACAATTATAATTCCTAATGTAACGATTGAATAAAATAAAATAAATAATTTGGGTTCTTGATGGTGATGGTGCTGTGAATTCGAGGACGAATTCTTGTCAACCAGGAGAGGATGATGTAGCCCAGAAAGTTCAAACAAAAGTTTTTTTAATTTTATTTTATTTTATTCAAATATCTTATGTATTTAAATCAAATCTAATTATATTAAGATTTTATTTTATTTTAAAATATTTATTTTATTTCCTTGTATTATAATTTAGGGTTTTAAGAAGCTATTATATAAAGCCTCATATGCCTTAAGTTATTTGAAGTTTTTGGAATAATATATTTTTATCTCGGAAAATTTTAATTTTTGTTACCCTAGATTAGGGT
Source organism: Limnanthes douglasii subsp. nivea (assembly GCA_036936605.1). NCBI lineage: Eukaryota > Viridiplantae > Streptophyta > Magnoliopsida > Brassicales > Limnanthaceae > Limnanthes > Limnanthes douglasii. The sequence goes on from JAUPFV010000001.1 coordinate 221,953,154, forward strand.
TTCATCATGTTACCCTTGAATTAGGGTTTCATCTATCGTTGCTTCTTCTACTTTCGCCGCGTCATCACTATATAACGACTTCAAAAGTAATTATAAATGCAACTAATTTTGCTATGGTTTATGGTATGGAAGCAGTGGTACCGATGAAGATTTATGATTCTTAATCATACAGTTAAATTTTATTATTCAGATTTAAATGCTGATGAATGCCAAGTTGTTGTTGATTTAATAGACTAACAAAGAAATCAAGTACATGTACGAGTTAAAAATTATATGGGGCTTATGGAGAGTATATCTGGTTGCAAATTAAAGTTTAGAAGTGTAAAGGAGGGAGATTTGGTATTAATGAAGGGTTTACATAGATATGAGGAGAAAATGTTAGAAAATTGGTATCTAATTGGGATGAACCTTTTAAGGTTGTTGAAAAAAGATACCACTGAGCTTATAGACTGATAGATTTCAATGAAACTGTGTTTTATAAGACTCTAGTGTAACTAAACTGATGTACATTTTGTTTATCCTAGTGGTTTGGAGGGTTTTTTATAAAAGGACACCACAGGGGGACATTGTTAATACAAAGTTTTTTTTTGCATTCATATGTATTCAGGTAATTCGTAAAAAAAATTCTATAAAATAAACATAGCAATATAATTTTAAGAAGTTAGTTAATATTATAAATTAATTAATGACGAGTTGAATAAGAAAATGAATGAATAAAATAAAGTAGATAGTAAAAAAACGATGTATAAATCAAATAATGAAAGAATTATTGAATGAAAATGAAAGGAAGGTTAGTGAATACGAATTAAAATATTACATGGTTATTAAAAAAACTAGTCACTTAATAAAAAAGCTATATAGTTGATGAATATTAAGATACGACCATGGATTTTAGTCAAGTCCATCATTTATAAGTTTGACGAGGTTATGCATGAGGTTGTAAACACCTCGACTATATATCAATTGGCTATAAACCAAGCATGTTATATTAAAAATAATATGTTGAGACTTTAAACGCACAGATTATATGTCAATTATGAAATATCAATGAAATCAAATTATTTAAGAGACTTAAGATGTTTTTCTAAAAATAATATATATATATATATATATATGAAAGAGTTATTGAAAGATCATATAGTTAAAATATAAAAATAACATGTTAAGTTCATGACGTGATGTTATGAGAATAATACAATCAAATAAATATGATAAACCATAAACTTAAAAATAACACAGTAGATAATAATCGAACGTTATCCAACAAAAACCCATCCGTTCACAAAACTTAAATTCATCTAATGAAAATTTATACGTATTAATAAAAGAGTTTGAGAAAGATATGAATAAGTTAAATATATTTGTTTGATGGGGTAATCATATCCGACGTCAGAGTTGTAGATAGTGGTGTCTTGAGTTGTAAATTGTTCATTCTAAGTAAAAGAAATGTTATTCTCATCGTCATTTTCATCTTCTAAAAAATAGTGAAGGAAACGTATAGATTTCATCTTCATAAAATATTTGTGCATGAGAGCCCAAGTTCAACCCACTATTTATTTTCCAATGCGAAGGATGATATTCTTCTCTAGTCTGTGAATATTCTTTCATCGGGTTTTAATAATTTATCATTAATTGATTTATTAATATCATCTCGTCAACTAAGTTTCTTTTATATGTGGAAAGATTACCAATCTTTTTTTAAAGAGTTTTTGTATTTCAACATTTTTTATATTAATAGAGATTTTGAGATTCGATAGAGAAATATCGTAGTCAGGTTTATCTATCTTCAACATCTTATACTTCTTTTTTGGGTCATTATGATCCCATTTAAAGGATTTAAATTTTTTACCAAATGATAACAAGGGGATAAGTTGAGAAACAAGACACTTGACACCAGAAGAAGACATATGTTTCCCAGCAATGAACATATAATTATAATAGCTATTAAAATCTAAACATTTTGGGTTATACTAATAAAAATTATAAAATAGTAATATAAAAGTAGGCAATAAAAGAAATGAAAATTTACCTAAACTATAATTTGAGTTTAATGTTTTAAAATTTCAGAAGTTGTTTCAAAAGAGGTATACGAACCATTTGGACATACAGATAAGTATTTATTAAGAATGTGTTATGGATCAATGAACGCAGACAACCCAACATAGTCTCTTGCGAAATGAGAATTTATGACCGGTAAATATGGAGGTGTTGAGAGATTAATATTTTTACACTTATCAAGGTTCCTCTCTAGTATTGAATTACGTTTTACTTGTTTAAAGACAAAAAAATATCTTTATATGTGCTAACAATTATTTTCCCTAAGAATGAAGATAGACTCGTTGTTCGTTCAGTTATTGGAATTGAGTCAAACATGTACTAAAATCGAAGATTTCGACGAGCCCGCCGGATTTCAAAAATGTGACTTGTCATAAAATTTGATACCCAAATTCGACTAATAAAACCTTCAAAAACCAGTTTTTATATTAAAGGGTTATTTTTATTTATTTGTTTTTTTTATAAAACATTTATGTAATTTCCAAATACTTAATCAAAATTAAGGGAAATTACATAAATGTCTTACAATAAAACAAATAAATAAATAACGCTTAAATATAAAAAATGGTTTTTGAAGGATTATGGGTCGAATTTAGATATCAAACTTTATGAAAAGTCACACTTTGAAATCTGACGGACTCGTCCAAATTTTCGATTTGAGTACCCCATTTGATCCAATTCCTATACCTGAACGAGAAACCAGCATCTCTACATTCTTAGCTACATCACTTATCAAAACATATAATAACTATTTAATTATTACAAATTATATTTCAAAATTATAATCCTTAAAAATAATAAATAACTCTAATGTAGTATGGAAACGTTTGAAGTTCATATTCATCTCTTTAACCGATGTTACTTACACACCATTGATCATGCATTTGATCCACCGCCTCAAATGAGTTCATATTGTATATATAAAGTCGAATTTGATTTCGATAAAACTTTTTCCAAACTTCCAACTTAGTCAGACACTCTCTCTCTAAAAAAACTTTCTATTTTCTAAGATTTTTCTAAAAATTTCTAACAATTTCCAAGTAATATAGTATTGATGTAAGACGATAGTCTTATTTTTTCAAGCTTTAAATATTCTTCGATTTCCATTTTTTAAATGTTTAAAAATATATATTTCTTATCTTTTGAACATTTAATTTTTTAACTAGTATTTTTATGGCGTCAACCTTTAGAAATTATTTCTTTTTTGTATATCTTGTATGTTCATCAATCAAACTCTCAAAATACCAACCAAATAGATCGTATATGGATTTAATAAGTGAATCGAGCAAGTCATATAATAGTAAATCTTACTCGTATTTCTCTTTAAAAAATACTATTTCGAAAACATTGTATCCTTCCCGGATCAACCACTACCAAGAAAAAAAAATATTTCCCTTAACAAATTGATGGAATTTAGAAAATATGTATTGGATGCTTGTCGTCTTCAAACGATAAAACCAAGCACCGTTTTTCATCCAACAAAAAATATATCATCTTCTGACCAAGTGCTCTTCTTTAGGAAATAACCTCTCCATATATATTAGCGAATTTGAACTAGTAAGTTGATATTTTTTACAACATAATTATTCGGTCATCTAAAAAAATAGAACTTTCATATCGCATTATGGACGATGAAGAACATTAATCAATGTGATTATTGCTTATGGAATCTTCATAGTCTCCATCATTGTCTTTGACTAATGTAAATTTACCAAGAGTTTCCAAAACTTTTTATTATTATTTGGAAATATGTTAAATATTTGATTATAGTAATAATTATCTCTATTTTTTTATAGCTCATATTGTTATCAGGAATAACGTTTTTTGAAATCAATCATGACAAAGTTGTTTTAAACATATTATCCAATAATACCTTTTGAATTTGAAAATACGAATATTATCATTTATTCACAATATAGAATTTCATTCCTTTAGGATATTAGACTGTTGACGAGCTAAAAATATTAGTAGACATTGTTAGATTATATTTATTTAATATATTTTTGGACCAACAATAATTTGGACCGACATGCTAAAAAAATATATTCGGTCTTGTCTTAAGGAAGTCCAAATTAAAAATAATCGAATTAATTATTTAATTAACTAAATTGGACCTATGGGTGAGATGACGTTATGGGCTCAAGTATGGTAACCGGGTTGAATTTGGGCACTGTTATGAAGAGGGTCCAAAACTCAACATATAAGCTTGAATTAATAAATTAGAGATATAAATTAAATTATCAGTTTATCGGGTTATGGTCCCCGGACACAAGGAAGTAATAAAGGATGGGTTTTACAATGTTGGGTTTCACATTGTAAATACTATAAGTAAGGGGCTAAGTTTAGGAATTTCATCATCTTAAACCCTAATCAAACAGACGGTCACTTCCTTCAGTGTCTGGAAACCTTTCCTTTCGACTAACTCATTCTGCAAGTTTCTCAAAGCAATATAAAGAATCGCTAAAGAATGAAAAGGAAAAAAAGAGAATATTGGATTGGAAAGCAGGAGGCAAACCCGTAAGTGCTCTTGGTTTTATGTTCATTCGTTTAAGTGAATCTAGAAAAGGGTTTAATTATTTTTCTGTGATTTGTTATATATTATTTGAAGTGATTTCGAATAATATATAACATTTGGTATCAGAGCCAAGTTAACCCTTTTTGGATTTAGTAGAATAATCGAATTCTGTATTGATAAATAAAGATGTATGTTTTTTCTTCATCGTAAATAATCCATGCCATTGGTATCATGTGTTAATTGAGCTGCTTAGGGCATGAACTTAGAAATTATATGAAAAATGTGTTATGTGATTTATTCGTATTAAAAAAACATGTATATTTGTTTTTTTTTCATGTTTTATATGAATAAATTATAATTTGGATAATTCGGGGATTTTGTTTGGTTAAGTTAGGGTCGATTGATGTTTGGAAATTTTTCTCCCAAAATTAGCATCAAATCAACCCTAATATAACGAATAAAACCAAAACTATTGGGGTAGTGCCTCATCGACGAATTAACCATTGATGTAAACGTTGCTCGAAATCTATCCTACGGTGTTCATGGTGGCTAGCAAATTACGGATGCTATGGTGAATGCTGTGACTTGTGATGACTCACAAACCCACTGTTATCGCAATGGTAGTAGTGAGAGGCTGCTAGCTCGATATATATTCAGTGACAACAGTGCTACTCCGGGCTGGGCATTACCCAGGAGCTGCAGGCAAGTAAGGAAGCTACTGCACTACAGCAGGTAGGGAGGCTGCTGCAGCAAGCAAGTAGGCACACTATATATTAAATTTATTTATTTCACAAATATGATGTGTTTGGTCATGTTAATCGTATGTATATTTGTGAATTAAATTGTGTATGCTTGAATAAGTAAATGGTGATGCATGACTAAGGTTTCGTAGACCGGTAGGTAGAACTAAGGAATTAATTTAATCGACCCTCCAGAAGGTTAAAATTAATTTTCTTATGGATCATAGGCTTTGAAAGGTTTGGGGATAAATCTAAATTCAAATATTACCGGCCCTCCTGAAGGTTCACGTCTAGGTTTAAATTAATCATGAAGGTTTACGTTCGGTACTTAGGATAAATTAAATTTATCCTTGCGATTTTTTAATTTTAAGTAGGTGAAATCGGTCCTCCGGAAGGTTTCACAGGAACTTAAGAAAATCAAATTAGGGTTATTTTAATTTAATTAAATGACATCGGCCCTCTCGAAGGTCTCATTGGTACTTAGGAAATTAAAATAATGATCATATTATTTTTCTCAAACTCATAAAATTGCATGTTAGTACGATTTGCGCTCCGGTATCTATTATCAAGGAATTTTATGTTTTACATGTATTGTTTGTTCTTATTATAGTGTCCACTAAATGCAATCTATTGGGGAACCATCCATCCATGTTGGATTGTTCGGACTTCCAATTATGGAAGGAAGATATGTTCATGTTTATTGTGTGTACATGATTATGACCATGTCTTGTCAACTCCCAAACCGTCCCCCTTAGTCCGGAAAGTACACTGGAGGAAACTAAGACCGATGAAAGGTGGGAGAAGGCAAATACGTTATGCATGACGCTCTTGTTACAGGGGATACCAGTAGCATTGTGTGGGGCTATCCCTAAATGTGTTTCCACTGCCTCAGTCTTTCTTGCGGAGGTCGAGAAAGTCTTTGCAAAAAATGAGAAGGTAGAGATGCAGCGTATGCGCATCGAGTTAGCTACCAAAAAGTATAATGGCAAAAGTAAAATCCACCTATAATTGCATGCGGGAAAAGTGGAATATCAATGAGTTGATTTCCCACGTTACACAGGAGAAAGAAAAAACTTAAAGACACATTGGCTGAGGTTAATGTGATTACATCTGCAAAAGGGGCAGGGCTTAAGCGGAAGACAGATGGCAAATGACCAAGGTAAAGGTCTGGTCAAGAAGAAAAGCATGAGGCCCTACACAAGTTCACAACTTTTAGGACCGAAGTTGAAAACAACTCGGTAAGAGCATTAAGATTGTTAGATATGGCCGAGGTAGTGAGTACTATGGCAGTAGCTAAGGAACAACGTCCACAACCCTTTGCACAGTAGCTAAGGAAGTATAGAATAGTCCCTTAATACACTATGTTGGGTTCACCTCACATGAATGGTGCCGAACACTAAAAGATATTGTTAGAAGCATAATAAATCACTCATCTCTACCATTATCTCTATGGGGGGAAGCCATCAAATGTGCCGCTTATATACTCAACCGAGTACCCACTAATGCTAATGTTAGAACTTCATATGAGCTTTGGAACAAGCGTAGACCCAATTTAAAGCATATGCATGTGTGGGGCTATCCAGCTGAAGCGAGGCCTTACAAACCTTAAGAAAATAAACTGGACCCAAAAATAGTTACTTGTTTCTTCGTAGGTTATCTCGAACATTCCAGAGGGTCTAAGTTTTATGATTCTCTCACTGGTACAATATTTAAGACAAAAACATCCAAGTTTCTAAAGGATGTTGAGTTTGAAGGGAAGAATAATGGAACATATGTTAATTTTGAGGAAGAATCCTTAGAGATTCATGAAGGTTTTAAAGGGGATACTTGGGTATCAGAAGATTATGTTGTAATGTCAATCTTTTCGGTCCCATTAGAACAAGGTAATCCTCAAATTAACATTAATGCTCCACTTCAGGGTTCTAACTAGGATACGGATATGGTCCAGGTAGAACGAGAGGAATCTTAAGATAATCTTCCACAAGGGAATCAAAATGACATCGTTCATAATTATATACTCTACTTCCTCAAAAAGTAAAACAAGAGGAAATAATGCCTTTAAGAATGTCCACGAGATAGAGAATGAGTACTAAAGGTCCAAGAATTTATTAATATATCTTCAGGAACATGATGAGTTATGTGCTGGAACTGTAGATATTCCCTCATCATACAAATAGGCCATAGCTAGCTCTGTCTCTTGGAATTTGATTGACGCTATGAATGAATATTATAAATCAATATAGGATAATGCGGTATGGGATCTTGTCCCAATACCTAAAGAGAAAAAGGAAATTGGTTGTAAATGGGTTTACAAAACCAAATGTGATTCCATGGTTAAAGACATAAAGTACGTCTTGTAGAAAAAGGTTATACTCAGCGTGAAGGGATTTATTTTAAAGAAACCTCTACTCCGGTATCGACGAAGGATTCTTTTAGAACAATCATGACATTAGTTTCACATTTTAACATTGCACTTCATCAGATGGATGTTAAGACCATTTTTATTAATGTTAATATTAAGGAAATGATCTATAGGGAAAGTAACTCAAAAGATCTGGTTTGCAGACTTAAGAAATCCATTTATGGGCTTAAACAGGCATCTCGTCAATGGTATCACAAATTCCTTGAGATGATAGTCAGTTATGACTTTGAGATCAACTTGGTTGAAGAATGTGTACATCACAAGTTCAGTGGCAGTAATTTCACATTTCTTATATTATATGTGGAGGATATATTACTTGCCTCCAACAATAAGGAATTTTTACACACTACAAAATAATTTCAATGAGTCAAGTTTGATATGAAGGATCTTGGTAATGCTAGTTTTGTGTTAGGAATTCAGATACATCGGGGTCGCTCTCGTGTTTTTCTTGGATAATCACAAAAGGCATACATTGAAAGCGTGTTACAACATTACGGATTGACAGATTGCAAACCTCTAAGCACCCCTATAGCAAAGGGTGGTATACTTAGTCTGGGTCAATGTCCTAAGATAAAACTTGAGATTGAGAAAATAAAAACGGTCCCTTATGCTTCGGCAGTTAGGATTTTAATGTATGCTCAATTTTGTACTAGGCCGAACATTGCCTTTGCTGTAAATATGTTGAGGACAGATGTTTGTAACCCAGGCATGGATTGCTAGAAAGCAGTTAAAAGGGTACAGTGTCCGTAAGGAACAAATAGGCACATGTTGACATTTGAGAAGTCGGATAAAGTGGAGATCATTGGGTATTCTGACTCGGTTTTTGGTGGATTCGTAGACACACTAAAGAGGACGCCAAGAAACATATTCTTATTTGCTGAATGTGAAATATTCTGGAAAATTGTAAAGTAAAAACTTATTGCATCGTCACACATGGTGGAAGAATTTATTGTGTGCTTTAAGGCATCGAACCAGTAATTGTGACAACGAAATTCCGTAGTGTATATACTAATATTAATAAGAACTTGTTTAGTTCCAAACACATAGACATGAAGTTCTTTTCTCTAAAAGTGATAGTTCAGATGGGTCAGATGAATATATAGCACATTAGCACAAACTCCGTGATAACTAAGATCTTCTAACAAAGGCGGTTTTGCCTAAGGTTTTCCAGAGACACGCCATTAGTATGAGTGTAGTTGATTTAGAAGATTGTTAATTTTAGTTGGAGTGTTTGTAATAGGATCCGATGTTATATTTTACAATATTGTGCATATTAAAGTTATGCTTATAAATATTTATTGATATATGTATTGTATTGGATCTCCAAATGTATGAACCATTTAAGAGTAGATATGTACGATTACAAGCCATATTACTCTTAAGACACACTCCATAATTGACCTAAGTAATTGATTGATAATGGTAATGTGATTATTGTTGCATCTTATTGTTCACATTATGAGAAATAAGTCTTTAGTCCTTTATTTTCATCAGCCATGTACAGGGTTGTACTGTTTGACCATTGACAAAATATAGTGATACCATTAAAGCTGAATATGTATTCTTAAGTAGCATGTGGTGGTCCAAGTGGGAGATTTTTGGAATATATTTATTTAATATATTTTTGGACCGACACTAATTTGGACCAATATGCTAAATAAACATATTCGGTCATTGTCTTGAGGAAGTAAGAAATAAAAGTAATCGAGATAATTATTTAATTAACTAAATTGAACCTATGGATGAAAAGGCGTTATGGGCTCAAGTGTGGTAACCTGTTTGAATTTGGGCACTATGATGAAGAGGGTCCAAATCTTAATACATAAGCCTGAATTAATAAATCAGGGATATAAATTGAATTATCAATTTATCGGGTTATGGTCCCTCGAAACAATGAAGTAATAAAGGATGAGCTTTATAATGTTGGGTTTCACATTTTAAAGACTATAAATAAGGGGCTAGGTTTAGGAATTTTATCATCCTAAACCCTAATCAAACAGATGACCACTTTCTTCAGTGTCTGAAAACCTTTCCTTTTTACTAACTCGTTCTACAAGTTTCTCAAGGTAATATACAGAATCGCTAAAGAACAAAAAGGAACAAAATAGAATAGTAGATGGAAAGCAGTAGGCAAACGCGTAAATTTTCTTGGTTTTCTGTTTATTCATTAGGTGAATCTTGAATAGGATAAAAAAAATCGATTTGTTATATATTTTTTATGCGATTTTGAATAATATATAACAGAAAGAACTTTCATTCTTGCTAAGACTAATGTTGTTGCTACCATATAAGATATAAAAACATTGATACTCAACCATGTAGGATCTAGTATTGGATATGGCCTATGCATATCATTTCATGTTAGAGAAAATCATCATGGTGAGGAAAAAAAGAATGACCATCCAAAAAAAGAAAATAATCAACTTTTAAAAAATAAAAATCTACTCATGCAACCAAAAATCCAAATCAAGAAATCAACCATGTTATTTCTCATACCACTACTGTTTTGGTTGCTCATAACAAAGGTTCAATTATTCATGCTTCAGTAAATAGTATAATTATGAAAATGGTAGATAAAGAGAAAGCTAGCGTAGTTGCTAAACCAAAATCTAAAGTTGTAATGTGTTCTTCTACAAAAGATTCAGTTGGTTGTGAACCTTTTTAGATCCAATGTTTTAATCAATCGTCATCTATCTATATGTCCGTATGGATAATTGTTGACAAAATCTTTAAAAGTCGAGCTAAAATTACGATCGAGGTATTTTTTATCTGTACCTACATATTTTAAATTTTATATCTTATTGCTAACATACTTTTACATATTTTTATATTCAGAGGTATGCAATTCTATAATGCTTTCTCGTAAAACTATGCCTCCTCCGGTAACTAAGTTTTTGTGTTCAATAATAAACTGAAAAAGAACTAATCATCTTTGAAGAATGACTATGGCCAACTCGTAAAAGATTAGTCTGAATTTTATTCCTCGTTGACTTCTTACTAAACAATTATTAATACCAAAAACTTAAAGATAAAAAATATGCCAAAAACGTTTGACAAATTTTCCAATGAAAAACAAAATAAACGTAATGCAACTAAGAATACAAGTGTATGAGAATCATTAGACGCTGATGTAAGTGTTTTTATTAAATTGCATAAAACCTTATTTTGTGATCTAACAGAAAAACTCTGTCTTAGACTCATGATCTCTAAGAAGTTGTTATCCATCAAAGAATATCAAGTGTTTTTATCAAATCAGGAATCTTGAGAAGATTATTAGGACAAAAACAATAATGATCATCCTTCAGAAGATAATCATAAAGTAGTTCGTACAAAATGTACTCCAGAAGATGAAGAAAATAATACACTTATCAGCAAAAAATATTATAATGTTGGAATCGCTATAACGATGTTATTAATTCACATAAAAAAATCAACACCATTTGTTCTTTTATTCTTTATGAATTATTGTTTGGTTTTATACGATAAATATTTTATCTATGTTTTATGAACCACCGGTCTTTTCCAAAGTAGCGTCCGATTGAAGTATTATTATTACTTATCTTTCATTTTAATTACAATATTTTCTTGTTTAATTACTTTTATTATTTTTAATATTTTACCAACTTATTATGTTTTAAAGATTTCCTCCTATCAATATGTACATCTCGATATTTTAAGAATTGTTATTTAATTTTATGACAAAAAATATTTTCACACATAACCTATATCATTAACATTAATTAGATAACTTTATTATTTTACTATATTTAGGTAACCAACAATATCTATAACAAAAATATCTCATCTTAGTTAAATGTTTTTTCAAATTTATGTATTATGATTTACCTTATACAAAAATTTATATTTTATCTAAATTTAATTAGGTTTTTTATCAGCCTGCTTTTATGGTCTTGTTTTATAAAAAAAATTCATTATTCAACTCATCAATTATTTTTATTTAATTTTTAGAACACCATTTATAATTTTTATAGCTTCAACTCGTCATAAATTCATATTCATTATTGCTATTTTTTTATATACAAATTTTTACAACTTTATATAACTACTTATTATTTAATTTATATTTTTATTTTCTTAAATTAACTTTGAACTCACCTCATCTTTCTAATTCAAATTTTTAACAAAAAATTTCTTATTTGTGAATTTTCAAATTATAATCCTTAGTAATATATCATAATGCATTACTTTATTTTTCTATAACTTGCTTAGTTCTTTTAATATAGATTGCAAACTATGTTATTTTATATATTTTAAAAGTTGTTTATTCTTTCTTCTTTAATTCTTCTAACTCCATTTTCTTATTTATTTTTAATTTTTAATTTATCATTTGACTTGTTAAATTTATTTATGAACTTTAAGTAACTTCAATTTTATTAAAAATTATATCAATTTGTATTTGACTCATCATATATAAATGAAACAAAAACTATGTATTAATATTGACCTGATTTAGTGTCATATGTACTATTATATGAGAAAAAAGTGCCCCCGACGCCACGATATGGGGGGAAAGAGTACATCAGTCTGATTACAATAGATTCTTGTATAATTACAAATGTTGAATATTCAAAAGATGTTTTAATGTGTTCTCATCCATAATCCAGAATCTATAAGCACCATGATGCCTTTTAAATACAATCTTAAGAGGTTCATCCAAATTAGGAGCTACTTTACAAGTAATAATGTATTTTGGTCTATAAAAAAACTTTGTTTAGCACCAAATACATTCCTTTGAACCTTATTAGCTTTGATTTTAAATCATATATACTTTCATTAACCTCTTATACTGTTATTATTGTACTTGTGCTCGATTTTAATGCTCTCCTATCAGAATAAGAGTTATTTTGTTTCTTCATCATATATCTCTGATGAGTAAAATTGAATTTTATGACTTGTAATCATTATTTATGTTGGAACAACTCCCTTCATGCCATAAATTAAATGAAATGAAGTCTGAGTCGTAGCTGTTTTGGGTTATTCATATATATCTATAAAACTTTTTGTAAAACAATACGGCCACTTGCCCTTAGAAAACTCAAGTTTCCTTTAAATAGTAATTACTATAATCTTCTTAGTAACCTCCATGCGACCATTAGTTTGTGGGTAATACATGGCAGAAAAATAAATACTGTTCTACTCCATATTTTCTACAAAATACTGTAACCATATCATTCTAGAACCAAGGTCTGTTGTCAGTCATTAATATTCTAAGGACTCTATACTGACTTAAAATTTTAATTTGAACAAAATCCAAAACTTCTTGTGCTCGACTTCTTAATAAATGCTTTGCTACCATCCACTTAATAAAATTAACAAATGCCACTCTTAAATATTATATTTTACAGGTTTCCATAGGTAGAGATCTTACAAAATCAAATCTCATTTTATCAAATGGACATGGAGAAGATGTTGTCGTTAGAGATGATTTTTTTCCCACACCATCGTGTCCCCGGCTCGAACTGACCCGATGGGTTAGGGTAAGTGAACCTTTATTTTAAGTGGGATAAGTCGTGGGTTTTAACATTCATTATCCGTTGGGTTTTGGATGAGTTATGATTTAAAAACAAATCACAAACGAACTCGAACCTGACCCACTGGATATCCATTAGTTATTCTACTTACTAAAAATTTAATACATGATATCTCATTATTTTATAAATTTTAAAGATTTATTATAATGTAATACAATTATATATATATATATGTAATTTATGTAATTTTTTTATAATTTTATAATTATTTATATTTTATTAGATTTATAATTATTTTAAATTAACTTATATATAACTTATATTTAACAAATAGAAAAATTTAAATTGAATAATATCTTTTAAAAAAATAACAATTTTTTAATGAATTTATATATTTAAAAAACAAATATAATTTATTTAAAATCTAAATGAATATGAATTGTAAATAAAAAATATGTTTTATACATTTACTACTAATGTTTTGTTAAAAAATTAAAAGATTATATTTGATAAATTATTAGTATTTTAATATATTATTTTTGGTTTGTTTAAAAACATTTACTACATAATTAACTACACAAAATATATTATAAATAAATGATCAATGGATATTCGAAGATGGATACCCGAATCCAATTAGTTTAGACGTGGGGAAAGTAATCTCTTATCCGATGGGTATCCGAAGAACTCGAGGGATTAAAAAAAATATAAACATGATGAGTTATGCGTTTAGCAATACCCGCGCTCATCCTGACCCGTTGCCTTCACTAGTTATCGTCATAGCTTCACTTGTTAAAAGACTCTTATTTGCAAATGTGTGACAAGAGTCACAACTCTGAACATAATCTTACGATCAACCACTAACAAATGCCTATAATATTATGCAAAATAATCACATTGATCTTTTATAATCATAATGGACCCCATAAACCCTTCATGCAAGTCTTTCATAGTGAATAAATCTATATATATATATATATATATATATATATATATGTCTAAACATCAATGTAAATATATTATATTACTTTTTATTGTAAATCAATTCATTAAGAACTATATATTTTGTTGTATTTATTCTTAATATCAGAGTTTAGACTTATCATCTACTAATATTTGATCGTTTCGAATTATAAAATATTTTTATGATAGTCATCATCACTATTAACCGATAATATTTCTAAATTTTAAACTTCCTATTTCACTTGAAGGAAGTTTTTGGGCTATTACCAAAAGAATTTCTTCTAAAAGCCAAACTTAGCTAATAAGTGTGCACTAGCATTGTATTCACGGATCATTTGCTCCTAAATCACATTAGCAAATTATTTTTTCAGTTTTCTTAACACTTCTTAATATCCCCTCACACTTGTCCATTTCTTGTTGTATAAACCTTTAGACCGACTGATTACTAACTCATAATAAGAAAATTAGCCGATAATGTTTTTACCACAAATACAAGCTAGTTTGATTTATGCCAAAATTTCTTAATATTGAGCATTACTACTAGTAACCACAACTCCAAATTATATAAATTGTCGAATTTACTCTCTTTATAAAGTTTAGAAAATAATTCTAGCTCATCCACCCATTCAATTTAGACCCTAATATGCTGGTAATGCCCACACTCTAATTTGTTTTATGAGATTTATGCCAAAGTTTCATCATCGTCATTTGATATTTCTTATTGAATAATAAAATTTGCCATCGCTTGTTCTTTAATTGTTGTGCGAGGTTCATACTGAATCTTATACTCCTCAAGCTCTATAGACCAGTGTGTTAGACAAACTGAAGTATCAAACTTATGCAAACCACTTATGACAGGAAAAAAGTACAAATATGATAACATGACTTTGAAAATACGAACGCATTTTGCTTGCAGCTATAACCAATCCTAAAGCTATTTTTCTTAGATTACGATATAGTTTTTTATCATCTACTAAGATTTTACACGAATAATAAACTAATTTTTGAACTTCATCGTCTTCACGTACCAACTCGACACTTATGATGAAATTTAAAACTGACAAGTATGGATCCCATTTTACATATGTAGATAGAATTTATGTTGAATTTAAGTTTTCTTTTAACTCATCAAAAGCTTTAATTCATTCATGATTCCAACTAAACCTCTTTGCACCATTTTTTGAGATTTTAAAGAAAACATGACTCATTTTTAAAGTTGTAGATATATAAATCTTGACAAAGCTATCAAACAACATGTTAATTATTTTTACTTCTTTATTGAGATTAGACGAAGCCATAATTACCAAGATTTTATTTGGACATGATCTAGTTAAATACACTTGAAATAATCATATAACCTAAAAACTTCACAATTAGTACATCTAAGGTTATCAAAATTTTCTGATAACTTCATTATATTCATAGCCTCGTGATTAGTCCTTGTGATCATATCATCAATGTGAAATTTTATATTATTGCCTAACTTCTTTGTAAAAATATAGTTGATGAGCCTCTGATACGTTGATCAAACATTTTTTCACCCAAACAACATCATCTTATAACAATATAACTCATTTTCAGTTATGAATGTTGTATTTTATTCATCATTAGGATGCATCTTGACCTAATTAAATAAGGAATAAGATTCTATAAATGATAAAAAATCATATATTGTTGTAGTGTCAATCAATTGATCAATAAGATGAAAAGAAAAAGCATACTTAGCACAAGCCTTATTCAACTCCGTAAAATCCATACATATTCTTCATTGTCTACTTTTTAGCCGGAAGTTCATCTTTTAAGCTAGATTCAACTTCAGACTTTGTCTGAAGCTCGGTTCTTAACTTTTCTCAATCTCAGCTTCAGCTTAAAAAATAACCATAAGTTCCTAACTACTTGAAAATGCTCTTCTACCAACTCTAGCGAAGGCCACAGATCACGGATAGTATAGACTAGACTCTCACAAGATTTGGGTAACATTATGAAAGCGTTAAATCGAGACTATAAAAAACAATACAAACCAAAGTTAATAAAATTTTAGCAAACAAGAATAGGCAAGTAAAACATCCAAAGAGTTACCTCAACTCTAAACTGCATATACCTTATAGCCAACTCAGTGAGACCAAGATGAGTAGGAAAAATTCTCATGCAACTGAGATTGAAAAATGCCTAAAGAATTTATAAATTTATTCTAAATTGAAAGTTATGGGTATAAGAATCACACTGACAGAAGAATTACACAACGTTGTTGTTAGGAATTTCAGCCGCAACTACTTGAACTGAATGATGAATTTTCTAGGAAGCATCAACAAATTAGGCATGTAAAATTTATAAAATACCAACATTATTGGTAATAATACCACCAAGAGAACAAGTCTCTCTGACAAAAGCGCCAACTATATTTAAATCCTGGACCCCTTATACCCTTATCGGTAGATTTCTTAGTCCTAACTTTTTTCACCTTACACCCTCCAAAAGATTCTTCACTCTTGCATTTTGGAATCAAAATATTCTTCAAGATACACTTGGACTCTGCAAATACTTTACTATTCATATTATTTTAAATGGAATCTATATCTAGTCAACAAGAAATTTCGTAAATTCCTCCATTCTTCATTCTAATGAACTCAGAAACTTGTTTCACCTTTGGAGAAAAACCATTAATAATCATAATGACCTTAGTGATAGGAGGAGAAAAGTTGTTAGAAAGTAAAAGTCAGTCTCAAATACATCACTTTCAATAGTAACAACAACAGTTTATGTCGTAGAAGTTATTTGACCAATAGACGCAGAGCAGAAAAACCAGCCGTACAGTTTATGCCAAAGAAACAAGTGGAGGAAAGTTGGCCACAATTACTATTAAAATAATATAAAATAAATCTAAAGGTCTACTTAGAGGTTGTGGTTAAATTCTCGATAAACATTTGAAGCAGATCATTGTTGATCATTAATAAGATCACAAATTGAAGCACCTTTTGGAATTAAAGCCTTACAAATAGGAGAAGTACTGATAGTTCCATTGGAAATAAATTATAAAATATTAACATTAATTTTATTTAAACCAACGGATGCAATAGCAATACCTTCAATCTTCATTGAAATTAGACTTACTCCTTCAGTCACAGCCTTGTCCAACGCACTTAAATAAGATGCACCTGCCACAGGCTTCAACCATAGCCCATTTTTTTTATTAAATGTTTAGCTACAAAAAATGGTCATGTGATTATGAAGAAATTTAGAAGCTTCCTCTACAAGCATGGTGTACTCCTAGTAGGCAGTAATAATCCAATGTTTCCAGCATGGAAATAAAATCGAAAATAATATGGCCGCAAAAAAATACAAATCAGTTTTGTCAAATATATAAAATAAATAAAGATATATATATATATATATATATCACCAAATAAACTTACATTGAGTGTTCCAAACATAAGAGAAAACATGTTGATCCAACTTCTGACAAGTCTCCCAATCGCGGGAGACATATATATACTCTATTTTACATATCTTTTTAGAAGTAGGATGACGATCTAGAATATAGAAACCAGTTGTTATAGTAAAATAAAATATGTGGATCTCAAATATGTTAGAAATTTTACACATGGCCCATAATTTCTACACTCTAAAATACTTGTAAAGAATTTAAGACATGGTAATGCCTCTCGTCAATATTCTCTGCGTATTGAATGGTAGTTGATTGAGACATATTTTTGTTTCTTGAAAATATTTAATCCAAGTCACTACTGACTGGTATACGAAGACCAAATATCAAATATATAGGTGAAAAATACCACTTCCCCGCAAAGAGAATTTAAAATAGTCATTTCTTTCTTGGGAAATAGGATCTCGACTTTGGAAATGAATCCCCATTCCTCTATCTCTAAAGAGTAGTCTTCCTTAGTCATATACACATAGTTATGCCCATTTAGACAAATTCTCTTCGTAGGCTCCAAATATTTGAGCATAAAAAAATTATCTTCCTCAACAACTCCTTCAACATTCGTCCAGAGAGAGGAAATTTCTCCTCCACGGTCGGTAAAAGAAATTATTGATCGTATCAGGACTACGTCCAAAGCAATAAAATTCTATGAATGATCATACCAATCATCCTCTTTATTATAAGTATTAGACAATAGTGTCCAAATTGAGGTCTAAAATTTTAATTTTGGCTATCAAATTGCTCATCTTTAATAAGATAAGACTTCAAATTCTTTGTTTTAATCATATTATAAGAGGAAATAAACTATTTTAGGAGGTAGGAAACTAAGTAAAATCTTAAAGTCACAAGATTTAATAAATTCAGTCAATAAAAAGAAAGATGGGTTTGACGGAGAAAACTTCAGATAGTAAAAATAACAAAATTTGTAAAAGAGAAAAACAAAGAATAAACATGATAATCCATATATGAGGTAAATAAATCACATTCTTTCGATATTTAATCAATGTTTTAGATCGTTGTTACAGATTAAAGGTCAATATTAAAATAAATTCAAAGGATGAGAAAAAAGAAAGGAGTAAGAGACAACACACATGCAAGAATAATATAACTCCCACGCGTCTCAACATGTATCAATCAACTTCTTCCTTTACACAAGCGGCATGCAAATCATTATCATCCATTATTCAAACACTTAAGCATCTTCCAAATAAATCACAAAATATTTCAACCATATAGAATTTGAGAAGATAAATGTTAGAAATAATTTACAAAGATAAAAGAAAGTCTCAGTGAGAAAGAAGGACAAATCTTTGCCATGCAAAAGAACAAAGTCTTGGATTACTCGTTCAACATAACAAGACAATTGTTTAGTTTTTTCTGCATTTTTAAAAGGATTAAAAGGCTCTACAAGTACACTACACAAACAATCTGAATTAGTTTTTTCAAACCTCAAGTCATTTCTAGTGATAACTAATCAAAGTCTCTCTCTATGAGATAACCAACTACTAATAAACCAAAAACATGAGAATGTTACCAATATGCGTATTTTTTTTCTCCTCGACAAAATAGAATATTTTTCCTCAACAGAGGTTTGACCCACAAAGAAATTTTGATACGTATATATAAGATCAGCAGACCTCAAAGCTCTTACGAGTTCAGTCATAATTGGCTTTATGGTTTAGCTCTATGTTACATAAATTCGGTAGGAACAATCAATCTATGGATTACAAGATAGATTAGTCTCGACATAACCTCAAAACACAAAATAAACATAAAATTTCAATAAAAAATAAATACTTACAATTTTAGTCATTCTTCGATGCTCTCATAAAGACTAATAAATTCACGTTCTGCAAAATTTATTACAGGTAATCTATAACAAAAATGTATTATGTAGTATTAAAAAACTCGTATAAAAATTTAATAAATCGGAAACAAATACAAATAAAACAAAAAAAAAATACTTTTTAAATAAATCCTAAGTTATTCTTTTTCATTTTTCATGTAAAATATTTTATCCTCTTAGGTATTTTTTTCTCTCACAGCTATAACTAATTTTATTTTTTTCTCCAAACTTTTATTTGAGTCGTGCAAACTTCCGTCAAACTTCCGAACAATTTATTTTGTTATCTTATTAATATTAACCATATACATTTAACAAATAATACTGTAACATAAATCTCTGACAAATAAATATGAATATACATATATCGACCCAATTTTACCCGCCTTAAATGTACAATTTTGAACAATACTATTTTATACAAGTATTAAGATTTCTTTTTTGCTGGAAAAAAAACATTCCTATAAAATTTATAGTTTGATTTTATATGCGTTGGTTTAATAGACATTCTTTGTCCAGTACTAAAAGGAACCAGAACAATATAAAATAGACATTATTGAAACGTTTATTGTGTTCACATGAGGACTTCCGTCCAGCTGTTTTTGCACACATTTCTATGATTCTATGCTCTTTCACATCCTAGTGGAATCTCTTGTCCACGCTTTAACCAATTCGAGCTTTCCATTGTCCTCCATTAGCCAAATTTATGCCCCTCGATGTATTTTCTTTGTTATTTATGTTAAAGTTTTATTATCATAAACAAATTAATAAAACTTACAATTACAATTTAGATAGTCAATTAAATTACATTATAATTAACACAGCTTAATTATATCAGTATATTAACTGAACAAGAGATAAAGAAAACTTCAAACCTATTTGATAATATACCCTATGATAGTGATCAGTGTTTGATTCCAATCAAACATCCAGATTAGCAGACAAATTTAAATGTCCATAACAACTTGCCTTTAACATCTTCTACTAGAACGTCTTCATTCAGTTCACCAAATTCTTGCTTTTCCTTTTTCCATTTTTTTCTCCAAAATTGAAGTCAACTTGAGCTTTCATGGCAAATAGTCAAAGCAAAACAACCGATATCTAAATCAACTTAGTCTTTAAAACTTACCAAAGTATCATTTATTCAAAATTAAAACTGGTGATGTATTTTTAAAAAATAAATGTATTAAATAAAATAAAATAAAATACACGGTGTAAAAATCGTAAAAGAGAATAATAAAAAATAGATAGGCGAATATATGATCAAAATCGAAATAAAAGAAAATGGATAAAAATCAAAGACGGAAGAGATCATCGAAAAACATGCCAATAAATCATCAAATGAGTAAAAATTGGTTCACTAGAATGTACCTTCGAGAAATCAACGAAATAAAACAACAAATTAGAAAATATGCAATAAAGTATCAAACCGCAACTACAAAGAAAAAAAAATGAGACAAAACATAAATTAGAGACTAAAGAGATTGAGTAAGCCAGATAATCTTGGTACCAAGTAGCATGAATCGGATGTCAAAAAACATAAATTACCATACAACAGAGTCACAGGTTGTAGAGGTGCCGAAAGTTCTATGGTTCCTCTCCTCCGGATATGATAAACAATCGCACCAACGTAGGCACACTATAGATAGGGGCCAACTGGAAACATCTTGAGACCAAAAGGTTCAGTTGATATTAAAATAGAACCCAAGCTTCGAGCTTGCGAATTTTCAGATGCTTCGAGAAACGCTATAGTCATAGATTATATAATTAATAGATTCAGAGGCGGGAATGCATAAGACGCAAGTCATGAAGTATTAAATTCCCAGCTCAAAAGCGTATCGCATGTGATTAATTATTCCTAGATGACAAGTCAAAGGATAAAAGAATGACGAAGAATATTAAATTTATGTTAAACTAACCTTGTTATCAAACAACGGAGATGTGTAAGCGAGTGCCATTGTAGTTGTATTTGGTTGAGAATTTGTAAGATCTTCTTTTAACAATCCAATATTGGACATCACTAAGGAAGACATTGAGGGAAGAAATGAAAAATGAAGTTGGAAATCTATTAAAAGAAGGAAGTGGTATGTTTTGGTCTTCATGATATCTTTAATGACGGAAAGCAAACTAAAGATATATATTTCAAATATAAATTAAATGAGATGATAGATAGTTTTTAAAACTTTGAAAAAGTAAAATAACTTTTTTGTGATTGGTTATAATGGTATTATGATTTACTTTTTATTTTAAATTGATATTTTATCATTTAATAAAGTTGTATTTTAGCATTAATTTTATTAATATTAAAAATAATATTGATAGAACATAAAAATTTGTTTAATAATTAGATACCTAGGATGGGCCCTAGAAGCTCCCGAAAGAAAATCAAGAATCGGGTCTACACTTTTGACACCTTATTCATGAATCTTAATTCGCGCGACATCACTCTTTAGCTCCCCTCTGCCATGAACACCATCAATACTTCACCGCAAAAATCTTCGAATTCTCCAAAATTGCAAGAAAACTCTTCAGGCCCTTCGATCTTGAAAGAAATCAACCCTGATTTCCTCTCTCTCCCTAAGAGATATTTCACTAATCAAGCTTCTGGCATATTTTAGGTGTCTTCAACAACCCAACCTTCGACGCATAATCTAATATTACTTAAGGAAATCTATATAGTAAAGGACATTCCGCCAAGGACATGATTTTTGGAGACACACTGAAGAACAACCACAAATGATTCAAGCACACAACAATTCAAATCTAGGAAAAAGAGTAATGTAAGGCGATCTTCTTTGCTAATGGAGACAAGTCTCATCTCTTATCATCTTCTAAATATACAATTATCGCGAAAGTTTTGTTTACAAAACCTAGTTTAGGTCAATCCAAAAAAAAATTAGACACTTTCAAATTTGTTGGCCTTATTAGTGTCTCCCAATGGGATTACAAATACGTTTTTTAGAACTTGACCTAATCGATGATGTATTAAAAATCGGAAAAAAATGTTTGTTCAGTTGACCAACACTCTTTGCGTCTGTTGAAATGGTACATGGGATTCAATCCTAAGATTAAATCCCCTTTAACCTCTATTTGTGTCTCATACCCCAACCTCCCTGAATATATGTACAATTATTACAAAATTGTACATATATTATTTTAAATTGGCATACCCCTTACTATCTGGGTCCTTGATCGCAACAAGGCCAAATACAATAATTGCAAAGCGTGGTTGGAGATTGATGTATCCCAACCATCGCCAAATAAAATCTTGATCCAATTTGGTACGGAGGATGGGTTCTTGCAACATATTAACTATGGTGTCAAACACTCTTATTGTATCAAATGGAAACATCTAGGTCACAACCTAAATTTCTGTAAAAATATATATTTGAGAAACATAAACACATATATTGTGTAATCCAACAATTGTGTAATCTCCAAATATATTAAATACTTTAAGTCAAGTTAACATTCTTAACCTTCAAAACCCTGAAAAAGAGAACACAAATTATGCTATCAATGCTAACAATCTGATTCCTTTGAAAATTCAATCAAATACTCACTTTACCAAGTTAACGATATCAACCTGAAAACCCTCAATAAAGAGAACTCATAACTTGTTAGTCATACTAACAACTCTAACTCTCTTGATAGTCTAAATATTTTAAATGGAAAAGAAACCCTGACTCATTCATCAATAAGGGATAAATTATAGAATCCCTTCACACGTTAGAGATTGGCTATATATTTAATTCTTTCAATGAGTATGAAAACCTTAAGTCTGAATCATATACCTTAGACCCCATTCTGAGAAATAAAAAAGATATGTCACCTAAAGCTAATAACTCTAATGAACCAGATTTAAATTTAACTATAAAAGACCCTCCCCGCCACCCACCCATCTTTATTTGTTGATTTATCCCTAAACTAATTCCTAAAGAGAAACTAAAATAAATAAATAAAAAAGTTTCATCCAGAAACAAATCTGGAACAAAGTTGACACATTCTACAAAGGTCTCAACTAGGCCCTCAACCTCAACATTAAAATGACTCTGAAAGTTCTCAACTAGAATGCCGATATGGGCAACATGAGAACTATCAGAAGATTAAAATCTATAATCAAGTCTAAAAGAATTGACTTCATAGCTCTCCAAGAGCCTAAAATGTGGTTTTGATAGACTTTCTCAAATTATCAAGTCATTAAAATTTACCTCCGGATGTGCAAATACAAACAACTCATCCTAAAATGTTTTTTTTTTCTTTATGGTCTAAATTTTTTTAAGTCATTTTAATACCAAACATTTCAAAACACCTATTTTATCCTTACTACTTTACTAACTCTTGTTTGTATTATAATATTTTTGTGTAAAATTCGTATCTTTTGATTTATAATTCTAAAAAAACCGAAAGCACTGTTGTATTTATATTTACGAGATAAAAATACGGGTAATATAGAAGAACATCTTCCATATTACTAAATCAATCGATAATGATCAAGTTTTGCATCTCTTTTCTAATCACCCCATGATTAATAAAGAGTTTTTAGTTTCAATAGTTTATGCCAAATACCTTTAAGCACTAACACATGATCTATGGAACAAATAAAGAGAGATATCTAACACTAAGCAAGAATGGTTAGTGTTAGGTGACTTCAATGTCATTTCATCCAATGATGAGAAACTTTCTTGCCTATCATTGTCCCAAAGCAGCATTGATGACTTCAATGATACCATCTTGGACTTCCAGTTGGAATATGCTAATTTTTTAGGTCCAATATATACCTAGACCAATAATAGAGTTTGGAAAAGATTAGATAGGGTCCTTTATAATTCTCAATGGATAGATTACTTTGCTGTCATAATGGTGAAGCATCTGGCCAGAACTGGCTCAGATCACTCACCATTGTGTCAAACCATTTCAAAAACTACAACCAAATCCAAACCAAATTTCAAATTCCTCAATATATGGATTCTCAGTCCAGAGTTTACACAAACGGTGGAGGAGAATTGGTTTCGAAATATCTTTAGAAATTATTTACAATTTTTTTGGTCCAAACTAAAAAGGTTAAAGCATGAATAAAACAATGGAATTAGGATACTTTTGGCAATATTTTGACAGCCTTGTAAACTCTGAAGAGGAATTTAAATTCCTTAAAATTTGTTTTCAAAACTCACAATATAATGAAGATAGAATAAAGATCTCTAAGGTCAAATCCAAGAATCTGAACCTTCTAGCCAAAGAGAAAGCTTTTTGGGAACAAAAACCTTCTATATCATGGATAAATAATAGAGAGAGAAATACACCCTTCTTTACAATTTTGTAAAGAAAAGAAGAATAAAAAATAGGATCAATCGTATATGGCATAATGGTTCATGGAATGAAAACCAAGATACTTTAGAAAACCTTATTGTTGACAATTTCAAATAAATTTTAAACTCTTTAACCCAAGAAAATTTTGTTCACTTTCAAGATATCATTACAAACTTAATTACTGATCAAGATAAATCTTTCCTCACTTCTCCCCAAACTGTTGATGAAGTCCTTAAAGTCATTTAATCTCTCAGTCCCAATAGTATTGTTGAAGTTGATGGCTTTAACATAAAATTTTATATAACTTGTTGGGACATAATTAAAGAATATCTTTTACAATGCTATTATAGAATTATTCAATGGTATTCATGCCCCAAAAAGGGTATATGCCACCACTATTTTCTTGGTTCCCAAGAAAGAGTCACCTAAAAGTGGGAGTGATTTTAGGCCTATAAGCCCATTCAATGTTTTAAACAAAATTATTTCAAAATTGATCAATAACAGATTGACACTAATTCTCCCCAAAATCATCTCTGATAATCATCGAGGTTTTTTCGACAATAGAAAAATAAATGAACATATTTTAATAGCCATTGAACTTATACATGACCTAAAAACCCAAAATTGGTAACCTCATTTTCAAGCTTGATGTGGACAAAGGTTTTTACTAATTTTCAATCAGTTTCCTAATCAAAATTCTGGCTAGTTTTGGTTTCAATAAGAGATAATTGAGATTATCAACCAAGTACTAATATACACTCAATATGCATGCATTTTTAATAGATCTCTCCATGGTTTTTTTAGCTCTTCCAATGGTGTTAGGAAGGGTGACCCCTTGTCATCCAACCAATTCATCATTGGTGAATAGTATTTCATTAGAGGTATTATAAAGCTTTTTTCAGAAAACCAATCCATGTGCTAAAATAATAGATCAAGTATTCTAATTCCTTGTTTATCATATAGTGATAACATAACTATATTCATTAAAAGTTCACTAAATAACATTAAAAAGATTATAGACTTCCTTATACACTATCAAAACATTTATGGTAAAATATCCTCACCATTTAAATCCAAATTTATAACATATAAGAACATTGATAGAGCTACGATTATCTATATAAACAACATCACTGGTTTCAATCACTCTAATCTCCCCATCAAATACTTAGGAATTCAAATTCGTCATAGTAATAGACCATGTTACTTTGAAGAAATTATTAACAAAATTAGGAAAACAATCCTTGAATGAGACTACAAAAATATTTCATTTGGAGGTAGGATGATTATTATTCAATCTGTTTTAATGAACATCCCTTCTTATTACATACAAACTTATTACCTTCCTAGATATATTGTTGAAATAATAAATAGAATTTTAAACAAATTCCTATGGGGAAACAAAGAGGATAAAATGTGATGATTTGGACAAGCTGGCCCCATCTTTGTAAAACTTATAATGAATCTGGTTTAGGCTTTAGAAATATTATCAATTTCTAAAATATTTACTCGTGTAAGATTAAGTTTACATTTATAAGAAACCAATCCTCATGGGTAAAACTAATGCATTCTATATACTGCCCAAACCATCATCATTTACAAATAAACTCAAAACCAAAGGAATAAAAAACCTTGAAAAGAATCCTTCAAATTAGGAAAAAAAACGGAATCCTATATTTTTGTAGGACTTGGTAATGGAAAATGTGACTTTTGGCTTGAGAGATGGTGTCACATCATTCCTCTTATCATTCTCAATCATAGCAACAATCTCTGGTATCACAATACCAATATCAGTTACTTCTGGGACAATAACTCTTGAAGCTAAATAAACTCATTGTAAATGTCACTTCAATGGACATTAATATGATAATCAAATTCACCATTCATCCTGACAAACCAGACTCAATCAAATGGAATTCTTCTAAAACTGGCCAATTCAATTTAAAGAAACTTACGTTAAATTAAATCCAAAAGAGTTTATAAACATTATACAAATAAAGATATGGAAGTTTGTTTCTCCAAAGATAAGTTCATTCACTCTTTGGAGAACTCTCAAATAATTCATCCCTGTTGATTCTATTCTTCAACACAGAAATTTCACGCTTGCATCAAAGTGTCAATTATTAGTGTTTGGTTTTCATCAACAAATAATCTAACCCAGATCAGATTCATAATCCCTGCTATAATAAGCTAGTGTATTTGGAATGCTAGGAACAATGCTAAATATAAATACAGTTATATATCATCCCAAGATATGAAGAACAAAATCATGTATATGTATTTTAAACTTTACTGCTCTAACTTACTATCGAAGGAAGTTTGAAGTAATGATTTTAAAATAGGAAAACATTTAAACTGTTTCAATCATTCTATCAATAAAAACATTGATCTTTATGTCAAATGGCATCCTTCTTTAGGTAATAGGCTCAAACTAAATATTGATGGAGTTTGTTACCTAATAAGGGAATCTAGTGGTGGATTTTTAATCAGAGATATTAATGGTAGTATGATCGCCTCTGGCAATAACCTTTATGGGAAGCAATCTCCCATAATAGTTGAAACCAGAGCTCTTCTTGATAGGTTAATCTTATGCATCAATCTTGGTCTTAAACATGTTGATATTGATATAAACTCAAAAAATATTATCTATTATTTGGCTTATGGGCTTGCTCCTTAGTTTTTTTATCACCTATTATAACTTGTTGGCGTAATATGATTTCCTCTTCTATGTATTTAAGACTTATTTGTAGTGAACAAAATTTGGCAACCGATTGGCCTGCCAAACTTTGTCTCAAGATATAATAGATAAAAACCTTTGTCTAGCAGTTTCTCCAGCCTAACTTAGAGTTATCTTACTTTTAGAAAGTTTAAATACTAGATATCTAAGATTAAATAATTAGTATAATATTTTTCATCTTGTTTTATCGATTCTTCTTGTCTAATAGTTATGATCTAATTGTAAGTAGGTTTTTATAAACCTTCCCTATATTTGATTTGTTATCACAAATAACCCCAAGACATGTTTGAGCTTCCTTCAAAGAGACAGTGGCAAGGGTATCAAAACCAGAAAGCAAGAAGCTCAAGCGAGACCTCCACAAAGACTAATGAAATGCTACGTAATGTAAGGGCCAGTCCTTACTCTTCAAGCATCAAGAGCCATATCGGAGGGCTTCATCAATTTACTTGAAGATCTAAAGATTTTCTCTAGCTAAATTTGTACTAAAGTTTCTTTTCCAAACTTATAGTAGAAATGCTTAATTATAGTAATTTGTGACCTAATTTTTGGTATTTTGAAATGTTGGTTTTTAAAAATAAAATAAAAATTGTTTAATGAAATATATATATATATATATATATATATATATATATATATATATATATATATATATATATAAAAGTCATATTTGAACTTTAGACAAACATAAAAATACTTATTTTATAATAAAATTATAAAATTATAAAATAAAAAATCGTGAGGTAATACTTCATATACATGAAAAAGTTGGATTTAGAACAATAAATCGTCTTTCAGCTATCGATTTTAGTGACAGCTAGTTTTTGGATTTTCAAAAGTTCACTGGTAGTTCCTGGACTATACAATTTGGATAAAGTTAGTCCCCGGTATCTTGTAATTAATGTAAAGTCGTCACGTGACGTCATACCTAACAGAAACTTGTATTACTAATGATCCTTCGACTTTAACCTTGACTACATTTGAACTTCGACCTAAAGTCGAGAGACCATTGGTGATACAATTTTTTGTTGAATATAGTATACGTAGCAGCTTTATATTAATTACCATATACGACTTTACATTAATTACCGTATGCGAGTGACTAATTTTATCCAAACTAAATAGTATAGGAACTACCATCGAACTTTTGAAAATCCAAAAATTATGTCACTACAAATAATAATTTTATTACAATTAAATATAACTAGAAAGTTTAAACATATTTTTTCTTATTCAAAATTAGATGCTTCTAAAAATTTTACGTAATATAAATTGGTTTTGATTTTTTAAAAATAGTAAAAAAAACATTCGATCTTTGTCAATACTACATACGAATAAAATAGTTGAAAAAGAAAAGAAAATTATATAATAAAATAACTCAAATTCTAAACAAACATATATGGTAAATATAAATATCTTTAAAAAAACACCTATTTTAAACATGAGAAATACAAATCTAATATGTGCCAAATGCCGCTATAACAACATGCCAAGTGGGAGGAACCGGTTGGATAAAAGACAAAAATCCCAATATATTCGGACAATATAAAATGTTTGGTACCTAATAAAAAAGTGCATTTCAAATTCAGAATCTTACTACCCGCACTACTACTAACACTTTACCATTTTGGTATTATTTATTTATTTGTGATTTAAATTTTTCCAACATTAATTCCAAATGTGGAACTTTAAGGTTATTGTTGTATACTAGTTCCATCAACTGTCCTAAAATGTACATCATATTCATATAGTAGTGCTTCTTCATCTTCTTTCTGAGTGCATGGCATTGGCATAGGCATATACTAATTCTATCTTTCTTCAAAGTGGCTTTTTGGTTGAAATTCTCTTTGCTTTTCTAACTTTACAACCCAACTTGATATTCCACAACTTTCACATTCAAGTTTTAGACCAACTCTAACCACCAAGTTTGGGTTTGTCTAATCCAAAAATAAAAGGAAAAACACTAGTTTAAGTCCACCACATTAGGTTTAGACCCACCAATGGCTTGCAATTGCAAACCTTCGATTTTCAAAGTGGTTTTTTGCATCAACGAACCAATCATAGTTTCTTACTATACTTTTTAATATTAATTTATGCCAGATAATATATATATATATATAGAGAGATATTTATTGCAAACAGTCATACAAGTAAAAAAAAAAATTAATAATTTGTGAGCATTCAATAGTTAGTTAATGATGAATTATATAAAAGTTTTTGCGATGTTAAAGATGATTTTTGACCCATTTTATTTTCTATTTATAGTGTACATTTGGTTTAATATATGTTTGCTGTGTATTTTTTATTATTATTTAGTAATCGAATTATTGTTTCAATTAAATCGAATATTGAAAATTCATTATTATTTGCAGTATGCTTAATTCTTTATAAATAGATTCATAGGTTATAGAAAACGTAACATCAAATATGTAACTGCATTCTATTATATTGAAACATTTTATTATAACAATATTTTTTTGTGTAGATATTATTGTTGAACCATGTTAATTATGTGTTTTTTTTATCAGTTATTTATGATATAGATTACAACTTGGTTGGTAACAGATTGACATAGGAGCGTAAGTTATTACGATCGAAGGTTAACAATGGCGTATACATCAATAAAAAACAAAATCAAAAAATCTGATGAGGGATCTAACTTTGTGTTGTGTAAGTTAAAACCTTTTTTGGTAGTCCAAGAGCTGCGGAAGACTGTGGAGAATAAGTTACCGATAAGGTGAAAAAGAAGAAGAAAGTGGATCGTTAGAAATGGTTTTATGTTGGATTGTAATGAGTGCAAAGATAATGTTATTCACGAGATTACCGGTAGAAGACTGTGTAAGAAGTTAGGAGAGTTATACTAAAAAAATCAGTTGTAAATCGCTTATAATTGAATAAACTATTGTATAGTTTCAAGTTAAAAGAATGTATGTCTAACTTAAAACATCTTGATAACTTTAAATATATTATTATGGATCTAGAGAATATCGATATTATAATGGATGATGTCGATAAGACTTTATTTGTTTTGAGATATTACCAACTTCCTATGATAATTTTGTGGATAACATCATGTATGGTAAAGAAAATCTATCTCTATCGGATGTCAAAGAAGCAATGCAATGAAAAGAGTTGAGACGGATGCAAGTAGATAATAATGTGGAAGAGGAATATCTTATGACTAGTGAAAGATCAAACAACAATATGAGTTCGTGAAATAAGAATAATTATAGATGATGCAAGTCATGAGTAAAAACTCAAACTATATTGAATGCGGTGAGCAAGGTCACTACATGAGAGGTTTTCGTAAGCCGAAAGGTAATAAGCGAAATCAAAAGAAAAAGGCTACAAACCTAGTAGAATATGTGAATTATTTTTATAATAATGACAATATTGGTGCATCATATGTGTTGTATATGAGTCCATATTATGGATAAAAATCTTGGGTACTCGATATTGGCATTTTAGACCACATTTATTATACTTACAAACCAAAGCAAATAATAATTTATTTGAAGAATAATTATTCGTTTCTTTTTTGTGGGATGTGTAACATTAAGTTCAAATATTTGATGATGTCAAAATCGTGACGCTTGCATGTTATTGGGTTGAAGAGAAACCTAATATCTGATGAAATGATAGACTCTGGGGTTTATAACTATCGTGCATGTAATGGTGTAATCAATTGTGGCATTGGCGCTTTGATTATATAAGTGATAGATGATTGAATATTTTGGGAAATAATTTTTTTTTGAAATGATATAAAGTAGAATCATTAGGATTTTACGAATATTGTGTGTTTGGAAAACATACTACAATAATTCAATAGGTTGAGCGTAAGAAAAATTAAAAGGACGCTAGATTACATTCATTCAGAGCTTTAGGGCCGAAACATAATTCCATCAAATAGTAGATCAAGATACCACATGAGTCTAATCGATAATTATTAAAAGATCATGTGAGTTTAGTTTATGAAAATAAAAAATGAGGCATATTCAACCTTTGTCAAATGGAAGATGACAACCGAGAAGAAAGCGTAAAAAAATATGAACCATCTCAAGACAAATAATAGGTTATAATTTTAAATTCGTGAGTTCATTGAGTTCCCTAATGTTGAGGGAATAATAAATCATTACACGTGAAAAATACCACAATAGAATAAGGTCGCAAAAAGAATAAACATAACATTCTATGACAATGCATGAAGAATGCTCTCACATTATGACGTGGGAAATAAATTTTTGGGACGGATCTATCAATACGACAACCATTCTTTATCAAGGACTATTCATTGTAAGACTTATTTTGATATTCAGTATGGATCGTTGGCTGATTATAAATAGTTGGGGTTGTTTGATTTTCTAGTATATGCTCACTTGAGAGATGGTAAACTTAAGCTAAGGAAAAAAATACATATTTCTAGGATATGTTATTTAATTTAAAGGATATAAGTTATGGTGTACACGCTCCTAAGTCTCCAGGTTTTTGCATTAGTAGAAATGTGACTTTTCATGAGTCTACTATGCTAGATAGTTAAAAAGATGTTGAGAAAATAGTCAAATTATGTTCGCTTACGAGTAAAAAATGGAACTATAAGTATAATCGGTTCCTAGTAAGTCTAATAATTTTCATTGTTTTGAGGTGGATCTACAATCAAGAGGTCAAGCATCATTACCGGATGATAATGTTGATGATGCGCGCGAATTAGAACAACAACCTTATAGCATATCATCGAGTGGAGAAAGAAGAAATATTAGATCATCAAAAAAAGGTATACAAACCTGTTTGCATACATTATCTCAGTTCTATAATAAGTTGAGATGCATGAACTCAGTAGCTATAGAAGCTATAATGAGTTCAGAAGCATATCGGTGGATTGGTGCAATGTGGGAAAATATTTAATTTCCTTATAAGAATTAGACATGGAACCTTGTTGATTTTATTAAAGGACAGAAGGTAGTAGGCTGCAAAATGATATTCAAGAAAAAAAAAGATGATCCAGAGGTTGAGGTACCTCGATTCAAGGCAAGGTTGGCCGTTAAAGGTTTTACTCAAAGAGAAGGGATAAACTTTAATAAAGTGTTTTCTCCATTTGTGAAACATAGTTTACTTCAAGTTTTGTTAGCCATAATAGTTTTGAAATACTTAGATCTTTAGATGTTGGATGTAAATACGACGTTTGTACATGGTGAATTAGAGAGATAAATCAACACGAGACAAGTAGAGGGATTTATCAAACCTAAAATGGAAGACAAGTTTTGCCAACTAAATAAGTTAGTGTATGCTTTGAAGCAGTCTTCTACACAATAATACAAATTATTTAATACATTCATGGTGTCAACATGATTCATAAGGAGTCCATATGACAGTTGTGTATATCACCAGAAGATGGCAGGCGATTCTTATATTTTTTTCTATAGGCGAATGATATGTTCATTTTTGTTGGTAGCATATCACATTATGAAGTTGCATTAGGAAAGTATATTATAGGGAAGTGTTAGGTAAGGCAAAGAACATTGTAGGGATAGAAATTACTAGGAACATAATTATAAGATCGTTACATTTGTTTCATTGAAGTTGCATTAGGAAAATACTGAATTTGAGATGAAATATCTAGGTAAGGCAAAGAACAATATAGGGATGAAAATTACTATAAACATAATTATAAGATCGTTACACTTGTCTCATTGAAGTTGTATTAGGAAAGTGCTATAAAGATTTAACATGTTTGACGCCGAGCCATTAAACATCTTGTTTACCATTTATTTTAAGTCGTTTACAACACGATCAGACAAGGACGATATTGAAATGGGAAAAATATCGAAGGTTTAATACTCAAGAGGAGTTGAAAACACCATGTATGCTATGGTGTGCACACATGTAATGATATTTCACATGTAATTAGTATGGTCATAAAGTACATGGGATGTACATGGAATAACACTTTAAGATAGTAAAATCAATACTTTAGTATCTTAATGATATTGTTAATGTTGGTTTGACATTCACCAAGACTAATATTGGTGGATTACTGAATGATATTGCAGGATCAGTGGTTGGTTTTGCTAATTCTGTTTTTGTATAAAATATAGATAAAATGAGCTTTTTATAGGATATATGTTTACTATAGCTGAGAGTGTGATCAATTGAAAAACACAATTGTAAGCTATTGTAGCTTTATCCATAACAAAGGCCAAATACATGGATGTAACAAACGCAACTAAGGAGACAATATGGTTCCGAGATATAGTGGTAGATTTGGACTTAAGTCAAACTACCATCAAATTATTTTATGATATTCAAAGCGTCATACACCTTAGAAGGAACCAAATGTACAATGAGCATAAAAAATACATAGATGTCATATATAATTTTATTCGTGATATAATATCAAAATGAATTAATTGTTGATGTGAAGAAAGTATCTACACACAATAATCGTATTGATATAATGACCAAGACAATATCAGTTCATAAGGTTAATGAGTGCTTAAACTGGATTGGTGTGTGCAACATCAAGTGAATACATTAAGGGAAATTAGTAAGTTAAATGAAGAGAATTTTTTTTGCTGACAGTGAAGAAATAAAATTTGCCTCAATGGGAAACTTTGTTGAGAATGAGTCGAATAGTCTTGAGGCTCTAATGATTGGTCATATAAGAGTTCTTTCTATTTTTATGGTGATTCTTGTGATCTAAACATACTTTTGTATGTGCATACTATACTTTATGTTTACATTGTATATTGTATTCAGCGTATATCTTGTGTTTGTAATGCACATTCTATTATTGTTTAATAGCCAAGTTATTGGACCTATTAGGTTCGATATCTGGAATTTCATTATATGTCTATAAATATATTTCTAGGTCTATAGAAAATATAACACTCAAATCTATAACCTCTTCTATCATACTGTGAAATATTTTATGCTTGCAATGTTTATGACCGTAGACATTATTGTCGAACCATGTTGAATCTTGTTTCTTCTCTTTTGATTTCACTTTTGATTTATTTATTATGTTTTGTGGATGAATTATATGCGATAGATATTACGTCTTGAATTCTAACAACATTTTTAATAATAATTATATAAATATTTATGTAGAATATTACTTGAAATGAATAACTTATATAAATTCGATTTATCTAGTTATAATATATAATTGGTCTAATAATAACAATATTATGTTTTTTAAATATAGTTTAACACTCAAATACCATATATTGATAACATACTATACCAATTTGTTACTTATATAAATATGGACCAAATGTATACCGTGAGATGATTTTTAGTTATAAATTATAGTTATTTGATTTTATAAGTGAAATAATATTTATGGTTTCAATACAACATATATTATAGTTGCGTTTTCCTTATCTATCAATATAAATTTAAGTAAGTATTTAGCTTCTATATCGAAGAAATTTTGAAATACGTTTCAGAGATAAAATAACTAGATTTTTTAAAATTTTAGACTTTTAGACATAAGAAATAGAAATAATAATTTTATTTTTACCCAGATTTTATTCTTATATTTATTATTTTCCAGATGAAGTTATTCATAATATTTCTTAATAGTTTTTAAAGATAAAAGAATCACTTGATTGTTTTCGGTCACGATTGTATCTTGATATTCTGAGAGAGTTAAATCTGTTCAATGAACTATATTTTAAACTACATGTATTTTTGCTAATGTTTATTTTTTTATATTAATTATTTTGAAATATAATTTGATAAGATAGATTGGGCTATCAAATTTAACAATGGGTATCATATCATATTCTATGCATGTTAAAATATTTATAATTATAAAATTTGTTTTTTGCGTTGAAGATGTGTACTATGATTAAAATATTATAGATTTTTTTATTTGAATGCATGTTAACTGATGTAATATACATGTTGAAATAATATGTTTTTTAAATTTTATTTTAATAGAGATCATGGTATCCGTGACAAAATTTTATATGGTTATGAAAATCATATTACTGATCAATTAGTTTGTTGTGCAGTATTGTTATTGAACCGCGACGAGAAGCTGATCTATTATGTTGCACTATTACAGAAATCACAACCGACAAAACTACTTATTTTTTAATGTTTTTAGGGTATCTGATGTAGACAGTTTAGCGCTGGAATTTATGAAGACTGGCGATCACCCGAAGAATGCGGTGAATTGACAGTTTGGAGCTCCGGTGTCTGATTTTGACCCACAGCACCTTGTTTCGAAGGAAACGACGCCACGAGCGCAAGTCACCAGCTCTGCTCGTGACATATGGGCTCATCTATCAGCTTATTTCGAGTTTTTAATAATTTAGGATACTTTAGTAATTTTCTTATTTTAGTTTTAGGATTTCAATTGAAACCTTATATAAACATATCTTCTTTACATTGTTCTGTGAGACTTTTTGATTAATTAAAATTAGGGTTTATCCCTCTATCTAGCTTCTTTTGCGTTCTACTCTGAATCAGATTGGTATCAGACACAGGAAGTCCTGCGAGATGGTGCGAGGAAGACCCAGAGGTCGCGGTGGCGCTGCGGTGGCTAGAGATGCAAGTGATTTCGGAGATCGCAAAGATGCTGACCTACGCCGCCAGGTGGCTGATCTTACCCGTCAGATGGCTGATCTTAACGCCATGAAATAAGGTATGAAGGTTGAAAGTATCGATAACCCTTTTGGGGAGGGGTTAGAACTGAATACTTATCACGGCCGCCGCTAGGTGCTAG
Source organism: Limnanthes douglasii subsp. nivea (assembly GCA_036936605.1). Taxonomy (NCBI): domain Eukaryota; kingdom Viridiplantae; phylum Streptophyta; class Magnoliopsida; order Brassicales; family Limnanthaceae; genus Limnanthes; species Limnanthes douglasii. The sequence continues at coordinate 221,989,398 of JAUPFV010000001.1, forward strand.
GGGTCTTTTCTCTCATGAGGCGTTTGAACCGAACCCCATTGTTCTTGATGGTCCTCCGAAATTTGATATATATGATGATGATATGCCTGAGGTTGCGGAGGAAGTTGTGACTGGTGATGTTGGTGCAGTTTTGATGCTACGTCACACTCTTCTGTCTCCTCGCGTTCCTGATCAGAGTGACTGGCTGCAGAATAATTTGTTTCAGTTGACTTGTACGATTGGCGGTAAGGTGTGCACCTTCATTATTGATGCTGGTAGCTGCGAGAATGTCATCTCCGAGACAGCGGTTTCGAAGCTCGGGCTGAAATCAAAATCGGACCCCAAGCCATACAAGCTAGCCTGGCTGAGTAAAGGTACTGATATAGCTGTGTCTAAGCGTGTGCTTGTATCTTTTTCTGTGGGGCAGACATACCACGATGAGGTATTTTGTGATATCGTCCTTATGGACGCTTGTCACTTGTTGCTTGGCCGTCCTTGGCAGTATGATTTGTCTGTTGTGCATGATGGTCGTACAAATACTTATTCATTCCTCTTTCGGGGTAAAAAGATTGTTCTTGTGCCGGCAAAGCCTCGACCCCTAAGCATTGGCTCTGGTCCTTCCACAACGACCTTGCTGTCCCGTGCTCCTTTTCAAGCAGCCATGGAAGAGGCTGGTATGGTTTTCTTGTTGTTTTGTGATCCTGTTGTGACTGATTCTCATGCGGACCCTAGCCCTGTGCGTTCTACTCTGAATCAGTATCTTATGTTGAGCTTTTATTAATGTGTTAGGTTATATATTCAAACCGAATGCAATTAAAATTTTGACATTGTGATGTATAGGATAATGTCATGTATGCCCTTAGATGATTGGAGTTTAAGATGTATATGGTGATGTCTTCCTTGCTCAAATATTATTTGTTTTGGGTTCAGAAATTATTGAATATCGTTCATCTAATTTAGATATATGAGACCTCAATGGGATGTAACACATCGATGATAATATCATACTTATTAGAGTTTTAGTATCAAAGATATATCAGAGGCTTATGACACTAGGAGATTTGTACAATGTTAGATATTCATAAAATATTATTTGTTATAGATAAGTCATAATTAAAAACGTCAATATTATTACCTTGGAACCATACCAGTAGACTCATTATATTACCAAAGTGTTCTAATTTGATGAGTCATACATGAAAGAGGTTTAGGTGTTCAGGTCACATATCAATGTTGTGTGCTTATGTCAGCCAAAAAGAATATTATGCATTATTTATCTGAGGTACGACAAATTCATGATGTTGGTGGTGTTCACACATTGTATACTCTTACAAAAAAAATCAACGTTAAATGGTTTTATTAACGATGTATTAAAATAATTGAATCAATCCAAAGTAATGTTTGATTGTTGTCATAAAGAGATTGCGAATCAATATTATTTTCTTTAAAATGTTAGTCCCTAAAAGTAATGTTTCATGTCATGGCTATGTTAAGGATTACGATGAGTCATTTTATATGAATATCATTCTAATTTTAAAAAATAAAAGTTAATTTTTTATATTGATTTATCCAATGATTAAGTTGAGTGATCTATATTTAATTATATGTTATTATTCTTTGATTTAGACTTAGTTCTAGTTATATATTTTCTCTTGCTCTACGTGTGTCAAGATATGTTTCACAATATGATAGTAGACAAATAATTTCTCCTACTTTTAAATTTAAGAAAATAATAAGTAGACTATACTAAGGAGGATAAAACTCAACTACATAAGTATGATGCTACTCTATGGATCATCCCTTGAGTAAATCGTGGTAAATTTTCTAAGAATGTCATACGTTTTATTGCTTAAACTCATATTTTTCATTGTTTTATATATTTTTCTAGATTTTCCAAGTTCATTAAATCTGAAGAATAGTGGAGATTAAGATTCTAATTGTATAAATGGAATCTATTATACATTTATTATAAAATAAAGTTTATATGCTAATCGTGTACAAGTCCATTAAAATATAAAATGCCGAATTTTATCTTATTACTAACCTATTACGAGAATATAATAATTAATCTTGCTCTCTAGCTTTTTCCATCTCAATTTAATTATAATGAGACTCAATAGTTGTTACAACATAAAAGTTGAAGAATTAGAAAAACATGGGTTAGTTTTACAGAGAATAAGCTTCCATAGTGAATATATCTAGATAATCTAGATAAAATACAAATGAGTATGAGGGATATTTATTCATATATGGTTTTAAATCTTAAAAAAATATAATACAATTTAGCATCATCGACGGTTTTCTTCAAAAGAATTTAAAAAGGTAGGGAGAGGTTTTGAGATATGGCTCAATCAATAAAGTTTCTCTCATATTTGTAATGTATTTCATAATTCAATTTATTTATAATTTCGAGAGAAACTTGATGAATTTATATATTTGCAACCATTAAGTTGTTTTTGTTTATACGGATAATACATAAAAGGGAATTGCTAAAAAGACCACTTTTACTTTGTGATGTCATATTTTTCTGATTTTTAATATTTATAAAATTGACACTATGCAAAAAAATCATTTAAACCCTATTAAATTAAAACCAGTGTTACTGAAGACTCCAAACTATTCCATGAAGTTGCAAACAAATTTTCAACTAACAAACCATAATGCATATTCTCCAAACTACCAAAAACATCAAAAATCTAACCCCATAAACCCATTTTTTCAAAACCTTCATAACGTGACCAAAATTGAGTAGGACCAGTTCCTCTGCAAACTACCATGGACACCGTTACTTTTCACTGTATTTTGTTTTACAAAATATAGAGTTTTTTAAAAAACCCATTTTTGTGTTCTTCGTCATACATTGGAGTCGAACTAGTGTTCTTCACTAATCCCGGTTTAATTGATTTGCTGGAGGTTACCAATGCGATATTTCGCTTGTTTCCGACTACGCTCACCATTTCATGACTCACGACAAGTATAGCTTAGACTTGATTAACATAACATAACATATACGGTATGGATCAAAAGTATGAGGAAGTGGTTAGGTAAACATTACATCTACGAAATAGGTCAAAAGTACGGGGAAGTCGTTAGTTTTTTTTATTAACATTACATCTACGGAGCGGATCAAAAGTACGCTAACCATTTCAAAGACATTTACAATTGAACGGAGATGGTTGTTGTATTAATAATAATATTAGTAATAGTAGTAATAATAATAATAATACTAGTATTAATATTACTAATAATAATATTAGTAATATTAATATTAATAGTATTTTTATTTTTATTTTTATTTTTATTTTTATTAGTATTAGTATTAGTATTAGTATTAATATTACTAATAATATTATTATTATTCATACAATTATTAGTAATAATAATAATACAACTTCTCGGAGATATTATTACTATTACTATTAATTATATTAGTAATAGTAATAGTATAAATAAAAAAACCTCACAGCATGGCTAGATTAATAGAAAGCAAACTCTGATTGATCAATAATTTTTAAAATGGTATATTTGAGACATAATATAAATAAATAAAAACCCTCACAACAAGCTGAGATTAACAACAACAACAACAGTACATAGTGCAATATAATTTACTAGTCGGAATCGTATCCCGTGTTGTCCTGATCAGGTCTGAAATTCGCAATGTCATCCTCTTTCTCAACAACCACTCTCGAGAGATATACTAAAATATCTCCAGTAATGAAATCTGTCCTGAACAGGTTCCACTCTTCAAGTGCTTGTTGCTAAATTTTGTAAAACGTATTGGATAAACAGTGTAGTGGTTCAGCTTTCACACGATTATAGCTAAATTTGACTTCATCTCGACTGCGCTGAATTGGATTTGGATCCCCGAATTAACTATAATAATAAAACATCCTACAAAGCACTCGTTCGAAAAATCATCAGTTGTATCATCAGAAATTGTTAACTTAACAAACTTCACGACTTGAAGCAACTCATGGTCTTCATTTAAATTAAAGTTCATACTTAAGTCGATAACCTGAAAATAACAACACACTAAATATGAAGGTGTACTTGAAAATACTAAATATCATTTGGAAAGCTGTTTTATAAACAAAAATAGGCATGCATATATAATCCACACCAACGAAGATGATTAAATTGGTCCCGAGATAATCCAGTGACTGGAGCGATTCATGCCATACGTATGGCATGATGCCGAACTTATAGTGGATTCAAGTGTTTGATTGGATGATGCTCGAGTTCGATTGGATGTTGCTACTCGACTTCGATTGGATGATGATGCTCGCTGCAATGTCGATCGTGGATACTGCCGGTCGTGGGATTGGATTTCAGTGTGCGTCTCAGGTGTTTTGGGTGTAGACAGGAGCTTTCTGGTCATGGATAGCGAAAGGTAAGTTAGGTTTGTTTTATTACATTTAATTTAGGTAAGTTATAATTTAGGTACTAATTATTAATTTAGGTTATTAACTTTAAATTTATGAATTAATTTAGTTATATACTAGTATTAATTATTAATTGGGTTTTAAATTTAGATGTTTTAAATAAAAGTGAGAGAAAATATCATATTTTTCCGAACTTATGGTAACTTTACAGAGTAATTTGTTATATTTATAGGATTTTGTAACGGCAAATTAATCCAAAATAACAACTTCACCGAGTAATTTTAAAAATCCAAAACAATCAACTTCACGGAGTAAAAATAGATTATTTAACAATTCTCTGCATAATTTTTTTAGGAATTAAGTGATGATAAAATATATTTACAATCAAATGCATATCTAAAAGTATTTACGAATCAAATAAGGTATGTAAAGTACATAAAATTATTAGTTTATATTCACACAATACAGGTTAATGTACTATAAATTTTGAAAACCTACGAGGATAAATATACCATAAACACAAAACTTTAGGTTATATCTCTAATTATTAGATTAACAAGCTAACTTTTCAAAATCATGTTTTGACTAATCGGGTAATTTCTAAATGTGTTAGAACAAAACAACCAATAACATATTTTAAAACTTATTATCCATCACACGTAAAATAAAAAAAAATTCGATAACTAGTCCTCAAATCGGATATCCAGTGATAAAAAATATTATTATATTTAAATTTATATAATAAATAAAAATATTTATATAAATTAATTTGAGCTGCAACCAGCTTTACTACTATAATTGCTCGTTATATAGTAGCATAATCTAATCACTTAAAACCAACCATGTCAATAAATACCGAGATATTTTATTACTTGCCGAAGTAGTGTGATTTTTTTTATTGAATTTATTCTATCATAATTAAAATCTGAGAGAAATTATTGATTAAATAGTGAATAATAAATATTAGTACGATAAATAAATTATGTCCAAAAATGCAAAATAATTATAATAAATCGATAAATAATACAATATGTTACAGAGAATGATAGGTTTTTATTTGTGTAGGTTCTTTATCAAAACAAATATTCAATTTTTTTTCAAGATTGTCATGATAACTAAACATTTCCTTCAGCTAGTATCAATCAAATTCAAATAATTTTCTGAAATTATATGATGACAAGAGAGACTTTAATCCTTGAAATATACTCGGTAGGTGTACGAAATTTTAAGCTTCAATCACATAAATAGTAAGTTTTGGCTGCAGGTGTGGCTGGTTATGAAAAATCAATAATTGATTGATATTTTCTAGGTTGATTTAAATGACTATGGTTATAAGAATTACCCATCCATATTAAAGTGATCAAATAATGCAAAATAGACTATCGGTAAAATAATAATGTGTATGAACTGTTTTTCGATTGAAAACTGAACACAAGAATAGAATAGAAATAAATATTTCATTCCAAAAATATAAAATAAGGAAAAACCACGATGATTGCATTGATGTGACTTTTGTTGAAAAATATTTGGTTTTGTATATTTATTTTACGGGAAAAAAAGATAAAGTTAAGAAAATAGTTAATGTTTTTATAAGTAGTTTTGGTCATGGTGGAGAAATTTGTTAGTAACTAATTTGATACGAAGTTAGAGAAAGATAAAAAAAAAATCGATCATAATATAAATATATAAAATAAGATAGATCGATTTTTTTATTAGTATTTGTTAGATCTCTATTTATAAAGTTTGTAGCTATAGTAAATATCGGCTACATATAAGAAATATTTTATTTTATTTTTCTCTTAACTATTTTGATTATGTATTTAGTAGATTTTAACTAAGTCATGTTGACTTTTAGTATATACTCCTTCTGTCTCATAATATGTGTCTTTTTAGTAGAGATTTTTTGTCTCATAATATATGTCGTTCTCGTTTTCCAATGCAGCATTATTACATGTATTCCACTTTCAACCAATAAAATAGTTAACTTTTTGTATAAGTTATTAACTCCACCAATCAAATTTATTTTCTTTTATTCTTTCAAAATCATTATTACTTTTCTTAATATTGGTGAGGAAACCTTAAACGACTAATATTATGAGACGGAGGGAGTAATTTGTTATGGACCAATGTAGACGAGACAAACTATGTACACCTTTATGAATAGCCTATTTTGGTCCATGCACGAGTGATATAAAAGGGTTACCTTTGAATTGTTCGAAGTTTTAACATTGGTTGAAGCATATGTTGCCTTTGCTCAAGTAGCCTCTTAACCCTTGCTGAAGAATGAGAGAAAGACTATACTAATTCATTGTTTTCTCTTGTAATTTCTTTTATACGCGGAGTTTAATTGGTTTTTTCGGCTCTAACCTCTTTATTTAAATTATTTACGCAGCCTCTCTAGTCCTTAATGAAAACTGAAATTAAGGGCTGAAAAGGTAAATAAAAATATCTTCGGTTATGTTATTCAGCCAAAGTTTATCGTACTCATTCGGCCGAAATTAGATTGTGGTGGATATTTATGGGCAAACTATTTTGTGTTGGTATGATATCTAAATTTATTTATGTTTGCACGTGGTCAAATTTCTGAAGGTGGATGGAATGCTTGTGTGTATTTAGGTGAAAACACAAGTGGCTAACGGAAGGCTAGCCATGTTGGAAAATTTCCTCTTTTAAGCATATGTATGGACCCTTTCCAGCTTCTGCAACTTGCGCTCTCCACCATTATTTAAATCATAGTCATTCATCGTGCAAGTTTATCTCATCCACATAATAGAAAAGACCGAAGATTCTAATTAAATTATATTTTTGTGTCTAAATACCAAAACAATTCCTCTGATTTTTTCTTTATTTTTTCCTAGTCTTTGAGTTTCTTGAGTCATTTTGGATTTTTTTATATTTGTTGCAAAAAAATTGATTTCTCGTATAAATAGGTAGAAGATGAGAACATAATAAAACTTTTAATAGTCAGAATAATCATCATAAGGGTTCTTTTGGAGCTGGTTCTTATAGGTGAAGACTATATTTATGAGATTTCACGCTTAGTTTGCTCTCCAGTCCTAAAGAAAAACAAAATTACAGTTAAGAGGAATAAGGCATTTAAGGCGTTCTTGTTTCTTTTCAACTTGCGTTTTCTAAATCGCATGTATGATTCTTAAAACTACACGAGGTAGCAATCAAGATGACACTGATGCTCGTCGATATTTCTGAGAGGTAAGCTATAAATCTTTGAATGCATTTCAAGACAAGAGTATAATTAATTATCCATATCAGTATCTAAACAAAAACTTAATGTGGAAAAAAAATCTTGTTGATATTGCGATTTCACGAGACGTGAAAGTTAGGTTTCCTATTAATTGGGAAAATCATTTTGACTCCCATGGTGATGAAGTAGTTTTCTTCAATTACAGTATCGACCATGGGCTTCAGTTGCCACTTGCTTCAGGAATTATTGAATTCTTTAAAGTGACAAATATTTACCCATGTCAACATATTCCAAATTCTTGGAGTCTGCTTATGTTGGTTATACTTTTATAAAAGAGTGTTCATTAACGCTTCTCGCCAAGTGAATTACTCACCACTTACAAGGTTTATAGCCAAAAAATAACCATTTCTTCTACTATTTGATGCAGTATTTCTCCATCGTTACTGACCTTACCACTTATAACAAAGTATAGAGGGATAAATTCATTTTTCGCCTCCGACAACTAGAACACCAAGTACGGATTGGAAAAATATCCCTTTAGAAATTGGGCTTCCAAACATGACTCATTGAATTCTCGACCCTCTTATTCTTTTTTGGTCTTATGTTTTTATTCTTTTTTGGTCTTATGTTTTATTTGTTTGATTTTCTTTTGTTATTTTCTCCTTGTTTCAGTCCCTATTGTAAATATTCCATTTGATGGTAAAAAGAATATATTTTCCAAAAGTACGATATTTTAATGGAGAAAACTCCCAAATTTGCTTACTTATACTCTTCAATTCTGATGCATGAATAATTTATTCACAGTGTGTTATGTTCCTGTATCATTGTACAATGAGGGTTATCTATTTTTTATTCCCATAAGGAGGATATTGTTAAGCAATATTATCTTCTTAATAAGGGAATCGTGAAATAATTTTAGAATAAGAGGGTTATACAAAAGATGTTTTCGAAGATGAGATGGTTAGGAAGTATTCCAAAATATAACGGTACAGCAAAGCCAAAGATCGGGGCTTGGAGAATATGTCTGCTATTTCTTCACATGCCGAAGTTAGTGTTGTATAAGTTTACAAAACAATCATGGTGAGCATTCTCTGCTTAGATAAAAAATGAGAACATTGGCATACTACTTCTAAAGCAGGTCAGGGATGGAGAGGATGAAACTGCTTGGAAAAGACGAAAGACTTTGATCGGAGGTGTTACTTCTCCCAATATTATTATTACCACTAAATCAAGTGTTAAGGGAGAAAGTGATATACCTCTGGCCCTTATCTCGAGTAGTGAAGTACTCCTTTAAATTAAACCCCTTTTTCTTCCTCAATTGTCTTACACTGTAGAGACTATTATGAAAACAAGTATTATTGAGGCTTTAGTTCATGCTCATTTGTCTCCTAGTCCTTTGGAGTCAATTTTCCTTTGTTTTGGCGGATATGTAGAGGCTCTACTAAAGTCTCTGTCGATGCCTGATTTTGAGGTTATGAAATATAAAAAAGTATATGATGGTAAAGCAACCCTCAAACGAGACTGTAATGAATTTTTTCACTTTCGACTTGTGCATAGTAAAATGAATTGTACTCCTAAGGTTACAAGGTGTTCATCCATAAAGTTGGATTTCCACGTTGATAAAGAAAGTGGGGCTGAAGTTGCTATTTAGTTTATGTTATAGTGGTTGATCCTACTGGATCCTTGATTACCTTGGTTGTTACAGTTGTTAACCGATAAGTCATATTTTAAGAATATGTCGTTGTTTCCACCGAGGCTCATCTAGAACCTTCAAAAAATTCAAAACATTACGTAATTCATGATAAATATTCTTCAAATGTTTCCACAGATATTCTGCCATTGATTTTTATTATTATTTGTAAGGATTCTTCTAAGGTTGTCGATGATGTTTTGGCCCTAATTCGAAAATGTTTTACCCTTTTGGGAACACCTTGAGATGATTATGCTATTGTGACTGTGGACCCAAATATTGGTTTATCCCTACTAGGTACTTCTTTAGTTGAAGCTTCCACTTCAACAACCTTTTTGTTTTCTTTAGACCAGGTTTCTGAGATTCTCACTCAGTTTGCTACGCTGACTAGTTAGAGGACTGTCCTCATTCACCTTTCTCTCGTGGACATGGCTAAAAAGCATTTAAACTTGGAATTTGAGGTAAGATGAGTTATTTTTCTTTATTTTTTTTATTCTCTTAACTTGTAACATAGAAACTTATTATATATTTTTGTCACCTTATATTTCAAGTTATCTTTGACAGTTTAACAATTCTTATCAGGTGAATGCTCATCCTGCAACTTAAATTTTTTATTTTCGGGCCCTTTTGATGGTGTTACTGAACCTTTAGAAATATATTTTTTGTTAAAGTTGCTTTTAAAGAAAACTTTGATATTGAAAAGCATTTGAAGTATGAACTTGAAGCTAACTGAGAGAAGCTAAAGAGCTTAGGAAAAGTCTTTTGATTGGGCTCAGTTGCGTGGTGCACTACCGTATACCATCAGAGTTTTTTGATCATCTACGAGTTTGGTATGTCTCCGAAGAATATGAATTATATTCAGATGGAAGTTTTGATAACATGTAAGCAGAAGTTGAGTGTGTTTGAGTCTGCACGTGTTGTTGTGGAGGATCGTTGGTAGTTTGTTGAAAATAAATTTATTGATATCAAGACTGAAGGCGAGCTTGTAAAGTCAAGGTTCCATGAGTAATTGGATACTCTGACAACAAAATTTCACTTTGTTTCAAAGCTTATTCTCATTAAACTTGATACATCGAATTAATAACTCTACTTCTTACCAAAAATAAATGATTTTTCTATTGAAAATGTAGTTAAAAATGCTCGTTCTCAATTAGTTTTGGATTTTCACTAGGAATATCTATTATAAAGGGAGGAAATATTGTGAAGAATAAGGAAAATTAGATGAATGAGTTAATTTAATGTAATAAATTATTATGTATAAATTCGACAAGTATATAATATCAAGGGTGATCTGTGTGTAATAACTAATATTTATGTTTAGAATTAGTAAAGTGGTGGGGTGTAAAAACTCACATAAGAAGGGGTAAATATGTAAATTAAAGACTTACTACTTGTAATATATAAATGACCACCTTTTTTAGGAAAATGGTTCAATCATTAGTCAATCATTATCTCATTATTATATTTATCTCGTTTTTCTCTCTAAAATACTCTCACGTGAACATTACTGTAATAGATGATTGCATACGGATATCAGTGTGATAAATAACCCCACTAAGAAATCTTTTGAACTATCATTCGCACCGTCTGTGGGAAATGCAATTTGTACCCGAAATCATTTTTCCAAAACCATAGTATTATTCTCGAACATTGTAAGAATGATAGATACAGAGATGCAAGGAGAGCTAGAGTCTGGTATGAAGAATCGTGTGATCTGAGACTCATCTAGAGATCTCTTGGTTGAGGAACATATAATAAATGAATGAAACAATAATGACCGACGTGCCGAGGAGCTACTAGAAGAATTTATTTTAATAGGTCGATAGAAATGACTTCTGGAAGACACTGGAAGATTAAATGTTGAAAAGGAGCGATATTGAGCTCACGGAGACTTAAATCAGAGGCCCGAAGAGAACATTAATTGATAAAGAACACATGGTAGATGTTCATCGGAACGATGAGAGATATAAAAAAAGCCATTATTCTTCAAAGATAATAGTAAAATCTAGACATCATTAAACAGAATCTAATGAGTATTCATCGTACATTTCAGATAGATCTTTATATTCAGAGAAGGATAATCGAAGCCATAAAAGTTACAAAAGAAAATATTCGAGAAGGAGAAGAGTTGGCCATTGGACATCTCATAGAGCCAAAGGTTCAAAGAGAGAAAATGCTGAACAAACGAAAAATGAATTGGCTCTTAGGAACAAGATAGGGTTGTCAATATAGTCATATGGGAACAAGCAACTCCACATATTCAGATCCCTTCTGGAAGTCGTAATTTCCAATATCATGTGAGCAATAAATCCATATATATGTCTGAAAAAGTTTTATACACTACAATGAATGAGGTCCCAAGGGACAGTGCGTATAAAGTAGGTCATAATTGGATACCATCTCCGATCTCCCCAGAAATTCTTTTAGTGGTTTGATATTTCTAAGTTGGAAAAGTTTGATACAACACAAGATCTGGAAAGTCATATAGAATAATTCAAGAATTTTATGATCAATTACGATGATGATGACAAATTATTATGTAGATCATTCTCCAAAATATTCAAGAACGTGGCTTCGAAGTGGTACAATCGTTTGTCTGAGGATTGCATCAAAAAAAATTATATGTTTTGGAATATGTTTCGTCAGTATTTTGTGGGAAGAAAAACGTTATGTACGAATGGTGATACGATTATCTACTATAGGCAAAAAGTGAGAAAGACTTTTAAGGATTATATAAATCATTTTATTAAGGCTAAGATTAACATGGAAAGTTGTGAAGATAACGTGACATTAGCTACTTTCCGAATAGGACTCCTCCCGCAATAATGAAAGATAACGATGCGGAAGGGCAATCTATGACATTTGGGGCATTATTGGATCAAATGGAGAAAATAATTCTCGTAGAATAAATGTAAGCTTTGTAAATGAACTCTTTGGCACAATTTGAGCAAAATTAGTTCCATCGGAATTTAATGGCAGCGCATAACAACTCACATTCAACAAATGTTGTCTGAGCTCATGCACTAATTCAAACAACAACTCAAGTACCTCCAAAGCCAAAGGTGAATACACAGGTTGTGAACACACAACAATATACACATCATATATCCAACAAATGGATTCGACCAACACATTTTGCCAAGATGAGAGAATGTGTAGCAACGATTTTTGAAAGACCACATTTTCACGTATAGTTCCGTAAGCCATTTCCAATACAGACTCCGAGGGAGAATAGAAGCAAAATATATTTTAAGTATGATGAGAACATTGGGCATGACACAAAGGATTGTATGGCATTGAAAAAATAGATACAGACCTTGATCGAAAATGTAAAGCTAACAACATTTGTGAAGAAAAATTCTCTTGTCGCTCCAAATCAAGAAAATGCTATAGTGATTTAAGAACCTATTAATGCAGATTATATTAATGAACTTGACCTTTACATGGAGTACCTATATATAAAACCAGACATGAACAACGTCCATATGGTGGAAGAATCGATTATCCGACGAAATATTAGTGAATTATGTGATTTCTTTGAATCATTAACAATTTTTGGAAGGGATACTATTGCAGGGACATCAAATTATTCTTGAAAGAGACACATTGTTTGCTTAGCAACTCAATTAGAGGTAGGAGCTTCACCACACTTGTATAAAAATCCATCTCTAGTACTTTGTTTTGAAGATGATGATATGAGGGATGTAGTTGGTCCTCATGAAAATGCGGTGGTTATTGTAGTATATATTGTTAGGGACGAGATAGAATGAGTATTGATTGATACTGGAAGTTCTGCCAACATTACGTGCATCACTACTTATCTTTTTTAGGATTATGTTTTTTGAGGATTATGTTTTTTAGGGAAAAAGTTTAAAAGTTTGTACAAATGTATCTCTGAAGGTGATAGAGAAGTTAATTCAGTTCTTATCAACAAAGTTACATTTTTTTTGCATAATGTACGAGAGATATGATGGGGGTTCCTGTGGATATTACTTTTCATAAGTTAGTAGTTTGAAGTAATGTACGTTCGATCATCCAGAATAGAATATATTTTTCCCAAGAATATTTTGAGGCTATCGCGACTCAGGTAGATCGCGTAACCAAGATTGGACATATACGAGAGTTAAATTATACTTTATGGACTGTTAATCTGATTTAGTGAAAAAAATGGTAAATGGTGAATGTGTGTGGATTTGCTAATCTAAATAGAGCCTATCCAAAATAACCCTTCCCGGTTCCACGGATAGATCAGCTAGTGGTTTCTACTTCGAGGAACCGAATTCTTTCATTTATAGATGCATATATTGGTCGCATTCAAATCCAAATGGATATAAAGGATCAGGAAAGCACAACGTTCATCACTGGAAGAGGTTTACACTACTATAAGGTTATGCCTTTTGGGTTGAAAAATGTTGGGGCAACTTATCAACGCTTAGTAAACAAATATTTTGAGACTCATATTGGGATAAATTTTGAAGTATATATCGATGATATGCTAGTAAAAAGTATGAGGGATGAAGACCATTTGGCAGATCTAAAAGAAACTTTTGCTAACTTGACAAAGATAAATTTGAAATTAAATTCAGAAAAATATAAATTATGAGTGCGGTCCGGAAAGTTTCTTGGGTACATAATCAGTAATCAGGGATAGAGGTTGATTATGTACAGATAAATGCCTTGAGCACTATGGCACCACCTCAAATGATTAAAGAAGTACAAATTCTGACAAGGAGATTACCTTGAATAGATTCATTTCTCGCTCATCGGACATATGTGCTCATTTTTTCCAAGTGTTGAGACAAAAAAAAATTTAATTGGACCCAAGAATGTTCTGAAGCATTTCATCGAAGTAACGAATATCTTTCTTCGCCGGAAATTTTGACAAAGCCAAATCCGAAGGAAATAATTTATGTTTATGTAGCGGTGTTGGATTATGTTGTGAGTGTTGTTTTGTTTTAAGAGAAAAGTAATTGCACACGCCCATTATATTACATCAAAAAAAATCTTTTAGATGTTGAGAAACAATATTTAAATTAGAATAGTTGTCCCTCACACTAGTAACTACTGCTCAGAAAATAAGGATTTATTTATGGCTCATATTGTTATTGTATGAACATCTTTTCCATTGAAAAATATGTTATGAAGGCCTGATATATCATGAAGAATGACCAAGTGGTCGGTTGAATTGGGAGATTTTGATATTGAATTTGAACCTATTACTGCAATCAAAGAACAAACCTTAGCAGATTTCCTAGTCGAATTTCATTCTGAACAGTCTGATATGGAGATTGATGAAGACAATTTTGAGTCATAGTGGACACTCCAAACCGATGGGGGTTCAAGTACATTAGGATGCGAGGTAGGGGTGCAGTTGATTTCTCCATATGTAATTGTCATGTAACAAGTTATCCACTTCGGGTTTAAAGCATCGAATAATGAAGCAAAGTATGTAGCCGCTTTGACAGAATTGAGACTTGCTCAAATTTGTGGGGCTAAAACGTTAGGCTGATAAGTGACCCGCAACTTCTTATAAATCATACATCTGGACAATTTGAGGCAAGAAATATTATTTAGTGAAGTATTTGAAGGCTCTAAAGGCTTTAATATTAGTCATTGAAAGCATCAAATATGAACATGTTCTTAGGGATGGGAATTATGTGGGTGATTATGTTTATAAGTTAGAGAAAGCTGAACCATTGGTAGAAAAAAAAAGCTAAGGACTGGATCAGGTTTATTTTTCTAATATTTGTTGTCATTTTGGGTTTCCAAGGCAAATGACGATGGATAATGGGCCACAGTTTGAGAATAAGCAAATGAAGGCCTTTTGTTCTGCTAAAGGGATACAACAGTACTTATCGGCACCTTTACATAAATAAGAAAACAGCCAACTCGAGGTCACTAATCGAACAATTCTTGATGGGCTGAGAAATAAATTGGAAGGCAAGGCTGGAAAATAGTTGGATTACTTACAAGAAGTTTTATGGGCATACAGAACTATTTCTCGAACAGTCATCCAAGAGTCTCCATTTACGTTAGTCTACATGATGTTGTTGTGCCATCCGAAGTAATCTTCCCTTCATATTGAATCGGTGAATATTCCAAAAAAATCCAACGATAAAGGAAAGTGTACAACGCTAGATTTGATAGAAGAAAAGAGAAGAAGAGCGAAACTGAATTCTGTACACTACTAAATTTGGGTGAGGAGTCGGTACGCCTTCAAAGTTAGATGACGGTAGTGTCAAGTAAGGGATAAGGTGTTAAGGATAGTATTTTGTTCATACGAAAGAGAAACTATTTGGCAAGCTAGGGCCTAATTGGGAAGGTCTGTATTTGATAACTAACAAGGTAAAGCTGGAGACATATCGACTCAAAGATAAAGAAGGAAGAGATCTTCATCACCCGTGGAATATTGAGAACCTCAAATTGTATTTCGAATAAATGTATAAGTTTTTTGTATATTTTTGAAATTTTGTGTAAGTATCGGTGGCACACTCTTTCCTAGCCTGGTGGTATAAGAAGATTTTAATGAGGTGTCCTCATAATCGACTTATATATAATATTCCTTTAACATCTTTAAAAAACTTGTTATCTTCTTGGATTGGAAGGGTCTTCCAATGAATCTTGGTCAACATTTTTTATCAATTTGGAGCGGAAGGGTCTTCCAACGAAATGTTGGTCAACAATTTTTATCTTCTTGGACCGGAAGTGTCTTCCAACAAATGTTGGTCAACAATGTTTATCTTTTTGGACCAGAAGGATCTTTCAATGAATGTTGATCAATAATTTTTATCTTTTTGGACCGGAAGGGTCTTCCAACGAAGGTTGGTCAACAATTTTTATGTGTTGAAACGAGGAGATTTGTTATAAAAAAGTAAGACATGATAATATTTTGATATGAAAAAGTCTAAAGGAGAATTTGAAGATCTTTTATAAAAATTAAGGTGTTATAATGTTTTCATATGAAATAGTTTGGAGGATAAGTTTAAATATCTATTATAAAATTTAAAGAATGATAATGATTTCATATGAAAAGAATTGGAGGAGAAGTTTGAAGATCTTTTATAAAAATTAAGGCGTTATAATGTTTTCATATAAAATAGTTTGGAGGAGGAGTTTGAAAATATTTTATAAAAATTAAGGCATATGAAAACATTTGGAGGAGAAGTTTGAAGATCCTATATAAAAATTAAAGCATTATAATGTTATCATATGAAAAAGTTTGGAGGAGAAGTTTGAAGGTCTTTTGTTATGAAGGTTATATATGAGAAAAGCTTAGTAGAGAACATATAACCATATAACACTTCCATTAAGAACTTTCATAGTACAAAGTATCTCTTGAAAACACAAAGGCTTGACAAAAACATGTGTATATCATAATTGGTTCATAAGGTTTACACAATA
This sequence comes from Limnanthes douglasii subsp. nivea, assembly GCA_036936605.1. NCBI lineage: Eukaryota > Viridiplantae > Streptophyta > Magnoliopsida > Brassicales > Limnanthaceae > Limnanthes > Limnanthes douglasii. The sequence continues at coordinate 222,006,055 of JAUPFV010000001.1, forward strand.
AAGTGAGAAAATAAAAACTAAGTAAGACACCCTAATCTTACTCCCATGGGGTATCTTCATTATTATCGGATAAATTGCTACCTGTGAAGAAAAGAGAAGAATAGTGAAACTGAATTATTTACACTACCAAATTCTGGTGAGGAGTCGGTACGCCTTGAAACTTGGATGACGGTAGTGTAAAGTAAGAGACAAGATGTTGAGGATAATATTATTTTCATACGAAAGAGAAACTATTTTCCAAGTTAGGGCCTAATTGGGAAGGTTCGTATTCGATAAATAACAAGGTAAAGATGGGGACATATCAACTCAAGGATAAAGAAGGAAGAGATCTTCATCACCCGTAGAATATTGAGAACCTCAATTGTATTTGGAATAAATGCATAAGTTTTTTTTATATATTTTTGAAATTTTGTGTAAGTATCGGTGGCACACTCCTTCCTACCCTGGTGGCATAGGAATCTTTTAATGAGGTGTCCTCATAGTCTACTTATATATAATATTCCTTTACCAACTTAAAAAAAACTTGTTATCTTCTTGGATTTGAAGGGTTTTCCAATGAATATTGGTCAATAATTTTTTATCTTTTTGGATCAGAAGGGTTTTCCAACGAATATTGGTCAATAATTTATATCTTTTTTGGACCGGAATGGTCTTCGAACGAATGTTGGTCAATAATGTTTATCTTTTTGGACCGGAAGGGTCTTCCAACGAATGTTGGTTAACAATTTTTATCTTCTTGGACCGGAAGGGCCTTCCAACAAATGTTGGTCAACAATTTTTATCTTCTTGGACCGGAAGTGTCTTAGAACGAATGTTGGCCAACAATTTTTATCTTTTCACACCGGAAGGATCTTCCAACGAATGTTGATCAATAATTTTTATCTTTGTGGACCAGAAGGGTTTTCCAACGAAGGTTGGTCAACAAATTTTATATGTTGAAACGAGGAGATTTCTTATAAAAAAAAGTAAGGCATGATAATATTTTCATATGAAAAAATCTAGAGGAGAAGTTTGAAGATATTTTATAAAAATTAAGGTGTTATAATGTTTTCATATGAAATAGTTTGGAGGATAAGTTTGAAGATCTATTATAAAATTAAAGACTGATAATGATTTCATATGAAAAAAATTGGAGGAGAAGTTTGAAGATCTTTTATAAAAATTAAGGCGTTATAATATTTTCATATGAAATAGTTTGGAGGAGGAGTTTGAAAATATTTTATAAAAATTAAGGCGTTATAATGTTTTCATATGAAAACATTTGGAGGATAAGTTTGAAGATCCTATATAAAAATTAAAGCATTATAATGTTATCACATGAAAAAGTTTGGAGGTCTTTTGCTATGAAGGTTAACAATTAATAACATTTTTTATATGAGAAAAGCCTAGTAGAGAACATATAACCATATAACACTTCCATTAAGGACTTCCATAGTACAAAGTGTCTCTTGAAAACACAAAGGCTTAACAAAAACATATGTATATCATAATTGGTTCATAAGGTTTACACAAAAACGTTGAAAATAAAAACTAAGTAACACACCCTAATATTACTCCCAAGGGGTATCTTCATTATTTTCAGATGAATTGCAACTTGTGGAGAAACTATTTGGCTCTTTAGAATCACTGGATGACTCTTCATCTACCAAGGAAACCCTCTCATCGCATCCCTCTTTTCCAAATGGGAGACACAATCAACAACATACTTCTGAAGACAAATATTTGTGTACCTTTCAGTTTCGTCCCTCAGAGATTGATTCTTAGCAGTAAGTTTTTCAATCTCTTTGACAAAATTCTCAAAGTGCATTTTTTTTAGTATAAGAATCAAAGAGGTCATCAATAAGGGTATTATGTTCGAATTCTTTAGCAACAAACAACTCTCACTCATTTTTGAATTTCTCATTTTATTTCTTCAATTGAGCTTCCAATGCTTCAATATTAGCCAAACGTTCAGGGGTAGTCTTCTTCTCAATAGCAAGTTCTTCATGCAACTTCTTCACATCGTCATTTTTTTGGATAACTTCTTTCTTATAACGATCATTCTGATTGGATTTTCTCTCAAGAAGAGCAGCAGTATGAAGCAATATATTAAGCTCATTTGCTACAAAGTCGTTCGCATAAACATAAAAATAGGCTGAGGCAGGAGAAATGTTTTCTATGTTCCCGGGAATTTCTTTTTGGCTCCCTTGACTGGTTGGTTTATCATATGTTTGCTTCCTTTGAGAAATAGACTCTCCAGCAGAGTCTAGATCAAGAATGACTACTTTTAAATAGTAGGCAAGCTTGAAATTGTGGTGTTATCATCCTCTTTTTCCTCAAGTATCTTATTCTTTCCTTTATCTTTGGTAGTGAATCTCTTTGGTTGCCTTACGAAACCATCATTCCCAGTAGGTCTCACCTCTACCACAACCTCGAGTTCAACATTGATTTCTTTTATTTCCTTGACCTCAATCTCCAACCCAATATCAACATTAGCATTCTCTCGTTCCTCTACCTTATGCTTGAGGTCCCGATGACTTGGGGCCCTAGCCCTAGTGGAAAGAAAGACAAGGTTGTCTAAGCATTCTAGACGCCTAAGTACTTCATTATCCAGTGAGAGGTACCATAAGCTCTTTTATAGATTGTTCTTTAGTCGTATCGATCCTCTTCATATGGCTCTTGGCCAGATTCGAAGGATTAAAACATCTATGGAATTGATGGGACCAAAAACTGTTGGCCCAATATATCAATTTTGTAAAAATCTGACTAGTTGATTCAACCTAGTCCTCGAATGGTTTGGCGATTCCTTTCATTGCTACCTTCAAAGAAAACATTAGTAGATAGGATAAATTGAGTAAGTAAATATAAAGAAAATGTGGAAATAAATACCTTGACTAGTCCATTTCAACGTAAGCCAATGGGGCATCTCAACATAGTTCTCAAAGCCTGTCTCTCATAATCTGAAGATGAAGATGAATCTCTGATTCCCCTTCTTATCAGCCTCTAAAATATCATTTACAATCTTATATTTTCTCCTAAGATTCAATGAGTAGAAGGGAAAGTAAGAATTTTTAGCGATATCGGCAATCCGAGAAGCCATAATGCAGGCCATCAGTGTGAACCACGTGTTGGGGCCGGCTTGGGCCAGATATATCTTTATCAAATTAAGATAATTTATTATAGTATTGTCTAGAGAGAATCAAAGACCCCAGTTCAAATCTCCGTGTAGACGATCAATTAATGGTCCCGAACAGGCAAAAAAGTTCCTCCCACCTTAGGAAATCAAATTTTGATGGAATCCGGAATTGCCCGTCGGTCCCTGAGTTTAACTTCTTCAGATGGATGGAAATATTTATACCTTATCTTGTGTAGCGCTAGCAAATATTTTGCTTTAACTCCGCAGATATTGTTTCCTAAGATGGCCTCTAAGTTCGAGGGCAGTTTTGTGGAACCTTTCCTTTTATTCTTCTTGGGAACTTTTGGTGGACACGAGAGCTTGTCCCAGCTTCAAGGGGAGAATATTCCCGAGTCGGTCTAGAAAGGTCTACGAGAGGAAGTAATCGGGAACAGGTCGGATATTTTGAGCTTCAACAGGAATTATGCCTTTTTCTTCTTAGTTATCATCCGACTCATCAATCAGGTTCTTTTCTTGCACCTCTGGAATGAATTTGAGGGTTGGATCAATAGTCTTTTATGTTCAAACAGCCTTTGAAAAATATTCCCGATGAGTGAACTCAAGAGTTGTTTGAAGAGTACCATGTGGTGTGTTTTGGGGAGTAAGAACAGAGGACACGAGCTTTATCCTTGGTGGATATTTTCAACATCTCCTCCAGAGATTTCTTCCTCTTTGAATGGTCGACTTTAGGTTTCTTAGTTACTTGATGTTTATCACCCATCGGAAGAAATAGAAAATTCTTTCTAGAGTCTTTAGAAAGACCAAGGTCACCCTTATCGCACCTCGGAAAATTATGACCGGGGGCTGATTAATAGGAGGATCAGATGGAATGTTAGTACCTGAAGTTCCTGGTGCCTCAAAATTCTTCTTTATAGGAGGCCACTGACCTTAATATGTTGTTTGAAGAATTTTTAGGGGTATGGGTTCTTCCTCTATGTCTGCTGATTTTCTTTCTTTAATCGTGTTTGTAATGTTGAACCACTCCTAAATCTTATATCTCTCAAGACCCTCGGGTTTTCTAGGTATGAAAGGTGGAAGAAAGCTTTTAGTGAAACAAGTTGTTTCTCTCTCTAAACAAAAGCTTGCTTTATCTCTCTAAAAGTGATGAACATTAAGTAACGTTGGAATGGTAGAAAGAGTGGAGCATTTAGAAATGAAGATGTAGGATTCCATTAAGGCCCAAACATATGGAAGGTGTTTCTTAGATAACGAGTGTGTAAGAAAGATGAAAAGTTTTTTAGGAAGTATCTATTCTACCTATAATTTGAAATACACGCGTATCAAGAAGTGTGAAGGTTTTCCAACATACCCCTTCACCTAAAACCTTCTCAAAGGCGTGTATGTTTGTGTGGGGAAGTAATCGAAATGTGGATCAAATGACATCACCAATCTAAAAACATTTCTGACACATGGATAGAGTGTAACATGCACGCCACCTGTCAGAAATTGCCCCAAAACACAACCTAAAACAAATGACACATGAATATGAAGTCATCATCACCAATAATAAAGTTATGAGTCTGAGGAGGAACTTATGGAAGAGTAATCCAATGAGGTTCCTGGGGAGGAATAGTCTGAGGTTACCTTGTGGAAGAAGAATCTGATGAGACACATGAGAAATAAAAATCCGCTTCTATGAACTAGTTCTTTTTCGAATATCTTCACAAGGACTGGGGGGGCTACTAATAAGGGGAGGAAATATTATGAAGAATAAGCAAAATTGGACGAATAAGGGAGTTAATTTAATGTAATAAAGTATTGGGTATAAATTCGACAAGTATGTAATATTGAGGGTATTTTTTTGTAACAACTAATATTTATGTTTAGCATTGGTAAAGTGGTGGGGTGTAAAGACTCACATAAGAAGATGTAAATATGTAAAGTAAGAATTTACTACTTGTACTTTATAAATGACCATCCCTTTTTAGGAAAAATTCCAATCATTACTCAATCATTATCTCATTATTTTATGTGTCTCTTTTTCTCTCTATTTATCTTGTTTTTCTCTCTAAAATACTCTCACACGAACATTGTTGTAATAAATAATTGCATACGAACATCATTGTGTCAGAGCCCCACTAACAATTCTTTAGAACTATCAATCTCGAGCTTGATTTGGGTAGTTGTTGGTTTTTTTTCTAAGGTTAAAAAGGCCAAAGGACTTACACTAAAGTTGTGTTGAGGAAGATATTGGTGGGACTAGTAATGTTCTGACTGCTGGTTTAGAGCTGAAAATATTGAGAGTACTTGTGTTCAAAAAACTGATAATATCCCAACACATAATCCTATTCCTTCGGAGAATGATGTTCAAACTTGATTTTTTTAACCTGATCTATTTTTTTAATGTTAAAAGGATTATATTGTACTTACTATACTACGACTCTATTCTTTTTGTGAGTACTCATTTTATAAAAAAACATTAACGAGTCTTTGTTTTTCTAATAAAACACTTAGCATTTTATGTTTTTTAGTGACTGGTCAATTTTAATAGGCTGAGACTTATTAATGAACATTTATGTTTTTTTCTAGGAGTTTTCTATAATTTTCTAGACATTGTTAGGGTGCATGACTCTCATTAGAGTTTTTTCCATTTTTTATTTTATTTTAGAGCAGCCAAAGCTTGATTTTTTGTCAAAAGATGTATATTTGATCATTCGAGACTTATTTTGTTATAGCCTTTAAGAAACCTAGTGCTCGTGATCGAGCACTTTATTGTTTGTGGTTTGAATTTTATTATTCAGAACTTGTTATTCCTAAATTTTTGAAGTCTTAGTGTTCCAAATGGATCACTTTATTTTTAAGAACTTTTTATTGGTCGTCCGAGACTTGTAATAGATTTTTCTAAGCCTTAAATTTTATTGCAAAAATCCTCTATTTTGGCCTTTTGAACTTTTATGGTTTGAATTATATTTGATATGTAAACAAGAAATAAGAGTCATTTTTTGGATGAACCACGTTTTATTAATGTCGAATGTGTCTTCACAACCTACTCACGTCACCTAGGGAGGAAATAGTACATTCTCATAGATTAATATATACGTTTTAGAAGACTAGTAAGTTACTAACTTTAGTCTTAAGGATTATGATAGAGATTTAGATGCTCTATATTACAGGGTGTTAAACTTGGTCTCCCTTTTTCATCTAAGAGTGTATATATTCCTGATTTAAGTTGGCTTTGAAAGCGAATGGCCTCTCCAAACGTGGAGCTAACTTTCCGAGCTTTTTTATGTAAATCGATAATATTCTTAACATCTTATCTCTTTGTTTGAAAATCATGAACAGCACTTTCGAATTATGTATATTTCTCATTAATTACTTGTAATGCTCTCACCAAAAATGTATTTTGACTTTTCTTTATTTAAATATGTCTAGCTCTTATCTCCGAACTTGTGCATTATTTACTTTATCATATATTATAATCTTGTGAGATGCCACGTATATCTTGGTTTGCACTACTTTTTACATTCGATACAACATGGAAATTGGTGTTTCTTCAATTGCGGTTCTAGGTGTGGTTTAGGAAGTCTGATCAAGTTCCAGCTTCTTCATTCAGCATCTTCTTGATGACCTTTTTATTGTCATGTTGGTCACTTCAACTTAACTGTTGGATTTGGGATGAAAATAAGAATAAAATATTTTCTTAGTTTCCTTTTGAGCACATAAACTTATGACGCTATCATTATGGAACTAAGTTCATTTAACTGTATTGATGAATCTAGAAATTTCATACAAGTAACACATGTTTACTTTAAGAAATATATTACTTATATTTCAGTTATGTTCGATAATGGTTATGCTTCTATCCACTTTGAGAAGTAATTTATGGTAATTATTATGTATTTATCTGTCAAATGGGATTGACTCGGTTATTGTCTTTATTAGTACCGTCAGGGATTGTATGGAGTCTGTGAATCACTAGCACTTGACACATTGTTTTACTTTTTCCGATACATCTTCTGCAACGGTTGGCCAATAGTAGCCTTGGAGTATGTTACTTTGGTAAAGTGTTGTATATCCATAGTGAGCGATTCCTTCATCATCATCTAATTCTTCAACAATAATAATTTCTTCATATGTGCCTTAGCACCGAAGTTGAGGCTTGGTTAATCATATTTTATACATTGTATATGAAGTTTCGAAGAATTTTGTTGACTTCCTCTTTATCTTTTGTGCTTCCATTTTTCATTCAATGAGCATTCTTTCTATTAGATATGTCTTGATTGGAGTTCTTGATAAGGTTGCACCCTATAAATAATGTATAATCCTTATAATGGCGAGGTCAGCTCACAATAAATCCTAACTGTAAATTAAGTTGCATGTAATATAATACAATCAAGAAACAATGTGGGCATCGACGAGACAAGCGTAATAAACCTACTAAAAGAAACATCTGACATCGTATTAAAAGTCACCAAAAATATTCTTACACATTTATTGGGGAACATGACGAGTATTTAATATACGATTAGGACGTTCAAAGTAGTAGTTGGAAATAAATGTAAAAAGAGTATCGGGTAAATAGTATAAATTAAGACAAAGGATCCAATTTTGAAAGATAAAAAACTAATTATTCTCTTCCTTTATGGTCACTTGTTATTATCTTGGTAGCGCATTTGAGTAGGATTTCTCGTATCAAATTTGGATTGTATGTAGGAACTATTTTTTTCTTTTTGTAAAAACTCAAAATTCTAGCATTTTATATTTAGTTAGCCACCGGTGGAATCTTATTATATTTCACAACTTCAACCATCGCGAATCTTTTTTCTGGTAACATTCCAGCGTTTGTATGTTCACTGCAAGAAACGCATCAATCGAAGACGGTTTGTTAAATTTATCTAAGCTAGACGAGGAGAAAAAAAAAACTAGAACTGATGTTGGGTTACATGCCTCCACATACACAGTTGTGGTAACTCAATCAATCAATTAAAGAGGGGTCTGTCCCCCTACAACAAACATAATATTCCATCCGAACCGTCTTCGTTGCCAGTCGTTCACTTCTCACAGTCGCTCACCAAAGCCATCTCGATCTCAATGAGCCACCAGTTATCGGAGTCCTTCAACATTCAAAGCCATATGTTCAGATTCTGAAGAAAAAAATCCTTGTAGACTAACCAGATAGTCTCAAGGCAAAAACTAATCCTTTTGTAGAGATAGGGTGAGCCCAATATAGGCAACCTTCCAACAATCCCTCCTCATAAAATCCGAATAGGGAAGGTAACCCTGCATCTCAACCACATGGGCCCTCTCAATCTAACCAAGATCTTTCTCAATGACCAAATTAAGAGGAGAATGTTAACACTCAGCCTATTAAACCTTCAGGATCTGGTCCGAATGTCATAGAAGAAAACATGGAAGACATTAGTGAAGATTCTCCCCTTGAGACATCTGGTCAAACCGGGGGGACTTCAAGGCCAGCTAAAAATAAAGCTTCGAAGAACAAATATAGTAAAGGTGGAAAGGGAAAAGGTAGATACTTCGAAATAGAATTCGAAGCGTTTCCTCTCTTTTTGGTCGGATACATCGTGCCCCAACTTCGCAAAGTTCAGCGTTAAATATCTTTTGGCTTTAGTCAAGATTTCCTATATTTATTTATATGAAAAAGAACTAGAAGTTATTCGTGCTGAATGGAACAACTTGCTGCTACTGCGGGTCTGTCTTGCAACTCCTAAATTCTTTTTTACTTATTCAACATGGGAATGAATACAATGTGGTAGATGATTTGTTGGAGGCAGATAAATTACAAGAGTCACAATTTCTCTTCATCGGTGGCTGGTGGAATAATAATAAGAAAATCACCTCCCAGGATAATCTAAATCATTTTACCAGATTCTGGATGAATACAGATAGACCATACAATGTATAAAAACTTTAATTCGGATACCCCACACGTAATCTAAATAATTCTATCTACAACACGACATTAAACCGATGGATTGCATATCAATTATAAACCATTTATGTTACATTCTAAAAGTTTTATATTTCTCTCTCTACCCTTACAACGATTAAGAGGGCTGCCGCTGCAAACTTGAAAATATAAAACAATATTGTCGGGTTATCTTTAGAATTTTCGTCAATCATGTAAGTTGGTAGCTAAAAATAAAATATTACTTTGAGAATTCTTTTTTCAAATGAAATTTTGACTAAAAAGAATTGAAAAAGACAAGAATGTAAACAATATTAAACTATGAAATATTCTAAAATCGATCATGAAAGATTTGATGAACCACCGGCAATATATGAATGACTAAACGCATCATAGTAATTTCCTTTCAAAAACTTAAAACTTCAGCTAAAATTCATTAATGGATCAATATTGGTTCGGTTTAGTCGAATATAGATCCCAAGCTTCCATCACTTCACTTACATAAACTGCCTATTAAAAATAATTAAAATAATATCAACAACTACTTAAAACATAAAGAAATTATAAACATTATAACTAATTAAAAATAAATTATATTTTATAATCTATATTTTTATTTATCCAACTATTTAATCACCAACTAGTACCTATATTTTGGATATTGTCACTTGGTACTTCGAATTAAAATTTAGACAAAAATACTCTGATCATATATACCTGTCGGTACCTTCACCGGTACTAACTTGAGAGTTGTTTGAAAAACTAATCCTAAGAGTTGTTTGCAACTCTCATAATTTCCTGAACAACTCTGAGGATTTCTTGAGAGTTGTGGCAACTCTCTCGATTTTCTCAAAATTGTTACTGACGAAATTTAATTTTAATTTTTTTTTAAAAAATATCATTAATGAATCTAGTTTTGTTCATTTTAAAAAATAAAATTGATGGTAATTTCATTTATTTTTTTCGAACTTGAGTTTAAAAAATATAAATCTGTTAAAAAATAAGAAAGATAAATTCTAATTACGTAGTTATTGATGAAAGTAGTTAGAATATTAGAATAATATTAAGTATTAAATAGTAATTAGATAGTTAAGATAAATATTAAAAAAAATACTTAACAATAAAATACTTTATATCTACCATTATATCATCAACGATCCAGCTAAAATATTAAAAAGTGCAAAAATAGCGGTAATGACACGTAGCGAAACAAATTACTGAATCCATAGTAACACGAATAATACACGCTCCAAAATATGGAGCGTGAAAAAGGTATCGGCGGCATGTAAGAGAACAGTGAAGGATCTATCAAGAGTCTGACAACTTTATCATCATGTCCAAACCCAGTTTTGTCGTCAGCTGTAGTCACTTGTGATGTCTAACGTGACGGTGGGATTTGGCGGTAATACTGTCAAAATTGGTACGACAACGAAACATGCTAGAGTTATTATCGATTTTTTTTTTAATTGCGGCTGTTTCGGTTACTTTAAAATACGATTAAATACGATATGGTTAACGGTAATTATATTTATTAATTTTATATTATTATTTAACGGTATAAGTGTTATTATTGTTCAATGGTTATAAAATTTGTATAAGGTTTTAGTTAAATTAGGGTCTAATTGGATAACCAGTCTCAATTTTAACTATATCCAAACATATTTTAAATAGCCCTAACATTATATCTAAAACACCCTTTCGTTTTTTATTAAGTCATAACTCTAATCACTAATCATTCCCAAAACAAAAACAAATCTAAATCAACCCTAACCCAACTTTCCCTCTCATCTCTTCGACTACTACAACCTTCCAAAATCAGCCCCAAAATCAGATTTGAAGAGCTCTACTAGATCAATACTAGTCAAGAACAGCTATGGGAAAAGGAAAAGAGTAAGTTTTTACTCTTAAATGTAGTTTTTTTTTCTATATTTAGTTTTTCTTAAGTTTTTTAGATTTTGATATACATTAGGTGTTAGATTAGGCGAAACAAGGTTATGTGGTTGTTTATAGTTGTATAGTGATGCTATGGTAGATTTGGTGTGGCTAATTTGGTGTTTTAGGAAGATTTTGGAGTTTTTTTTCCAGGTTGTTAATGGAGGTTTTGGATTTGTTCGAGCCCCCCGGTTGAGTTTACATAACCCCGGCGAGGAACATTTTTTTTCCTAGAAAATTTACCATCCCCGCCGGTTATGGGCCGATTGACCCGACGGGAAAGCAAAACATTTTGGCCTCTTTTTACAAGCCCCGCCGGATGGGGGTGGATTGAACCGGCGGGGCAAAAACTTGTATTTTGAAAATATATTTTCTACCCGTCGGGCGAAAAAAGGTCAACCGGCGGGTAGAAAATATATTTTTTAAATAAATATATTTATCCGCCGGGTGAAAATTGTCCACCCGGCGGGGACCTAGTTACGTTTTGTAAAATTTCTAATTTATTTTGTTGTATTTGTTCCTGCAGATACGAAGCACCGTGCCCCGCGAAGGAGAAGGTGGCTAAAGCGGCGAGGAAAGGCGAAGGTAGCCGACAACCGATGGTCGATCGCCCCGAATGTGGGGATCGGACCGAGTGTGATCGGACCGAGCGTGAGGTGCGCCAGGGCCACACCGAACGATCCTTGCAGCATAGAAAATATGACGCCACAAGGGATCGCGGTGCCCCAAGGGCGCCGTAGAACAATCTTCTCCTCCACGAGAGGTGGTCCCCATTCAACGGCGGCGTGCGTTAAAAGACAAGGAGGACACGGAGGAGGAAACAGAGGTCCCAATGCCACCACCTTGAAGAGAAGTCCGTGCGGAAGGGCGTCCAACCGATCCAGAATGATGGAAAAATCTATTTCTATCCCAAAACATCGTCCTTCTTTTCCCGGACTATGCCCAATATGAGGCGTACTACGCCTTTAAAGACGATGTAAGTTATCGAATTAATTATATGTTTTATTAGTTAAATTGTTTTATTAACATTATATATATTTTTGAATTTTTTTACAGTCGCGCTCGGGTATCACGGTCCAGTCCAAGTACGGTTTGCTTGGTCAGTGGGACCTTAGCAAACAAATGGGGGTTAGAGCTTATCTCGAAGGGACATCGTTCTGGCCGTTGATGCGACATCTACCAAAGTTCAACAACCATGTGCAGTTGGCCGAGGTGTTCATTGAGAGGTGGCACCAAGAGACGAACACCTTCCAGTTTTGCTTCGGAGAGATAACCTTGACACTCGATGACGTGTACGTGATTACTGGCCTCCCTGTGGAAGGGAGAATTATCGACGTCTTTAGACCGGATCCGATAGAGGCGACATACGCACGCTATGCAGACTTGTTGGAAGTTTCGGCTGATGTTGTGCGGCAGGAAATGAAGGTGCATCACGGGAGTGGATTCGGCCTCCGATGGCTTAGGATGACATTCTCCGCGGACGAGTATTTAGATTCTAATGTTGCCCTGACTACGGATATGAAGAATGCAGCAGCTAAGCATACATCATGTTCTTCCTCGGGTGTACCATCTTCACCAACACGAGCCAGAAGAACATCCGGTGCGATTTTCTCCATCACCTTGAGGACTTGACAAAGCTTCGTGAGTACGCATGGGGTACTTCTGCACTCGTGTGGTTGTACAAGAGCTTGGGAGGCATTTCAAAGCACTCCTTGAAGAACTTGGTCGGGTTCTCGGCCTTGTTGGAGTGTTGGGTCTATGACCACTTCCCTATTTTCCGGGCGTCGGTGAATAGCGGTTATAGCCCAATGGATCCGAAAATGCTGGCGTGGTTGCCCAAAAGGGTTCCGGTATCATTAGCTCGCGGGAAGCCGTTCTACCGTGACATCCTCGCGGATCAAAGAGAGACGGATGTAAGTTAGCTTCTTTATGTTTATTCATATTTGTCTTTTTTATATAAACTGTAGTATGAGTAATTGCTTTTTAAGGTTATATTCCGACCTTACGAGGATGTCCGTGAAGTGTGGCCGGAGCAGGCAATAGGGTTGTACCGAAACCCTATTCGCCTTATGCTGGTGAGCGAGGCATATCACCCGGACCGAGTGATGCACCAGTTTGGTTGGATCCAAGAGAAGCCGCTAGACCCCCTTGTTGCTAGAACCGGTATTTCTAGAGGAGATTATCTTTGCTATGCGCTTCAGGGTAGGCATTGGACTAACTGAAGGGAGCACGTATACGTGATTGATAGGTATTCGAGGCCCTTGGAAAGAAGTACTCACACGTTATCCCCCCAGTATAAGGCATACATGAAGAGGTATGGTTGGTTTAACATCACGCCTCAGATTCTTACCGAGACGTCTGCGATCGATGTGGTGAACACGATTAATCGTGTTCGGCCGTTATACGATTCGACTGACGAGATGGTGTCGTTTGCGAGGAAGGTGTTGGAGATCACCAGTCTGTGGCTTTTGATTATCGTAGTTGGCTTCTTGATATGTATGTTATTCTAGATGTTTTGTTGCACTACTTTCCGTATTTAATTACGGACCAATACTAAACCTTAAGTTTGTTGTTGTTCACTCAATTTTAATATGCATTTGTTGTTCGTTTAATTTAAGTTTGTTGTTCTGCTATCCGTTTTCGAAATCGATATTTCACTCACATTGTTGTTTAAAAAATGTAATAGCTAAGATAGTTTCCCAAAATTAAGTTCCCCAACTACATAAACCAAATTAAGTTTTTTTTTTTCAGAATACCTTTTCCCCGGTGGTGTAACAATTTTCAACCGCTTGTTGAAAACAACCCCGACGGTTGAAAATATGTCAACAGCCGGGTGCAATTAATCAACCGGCAGTTGATGTAGCGTCACCCGCCGGTTGATGGCGAGTGGAGATTTTGAATTTTCCACTAGCCATCCCCCGCACGTTGAAAATTACTACCCCGCCGGGACATTGTCACCCGGCAGTTGATAATTTGTGGGCCGGCGGGGTCCTAGTCATTGATCCACTACCCACCATAAAAAAGGTGGTGGGCTTCTCCCCGGCAGGATGAAAATTGAAAACGGCGGGGGTAGTTTACACCCCGCCGGGGAAGTATTTCAACCGGCGGGGAAGCCCTATAGTGATCTATTCTACTTGAAAAAAATGGAGGCATTCACACCGGCGGGATGAAACTTGTGAACCATCGGGTAAGTATTTCAACCGACGGGTGAAAATTGGTCACCCGACGGGGACCTAGACAATCCCTAAAAAAAATTATACTCCCGCCAAATGAGTGTCCCACCATATGAGTCTCCTGCCAAATTAGACTCCCGCCAACTTCAGAATACCATTATAAATATACAAGTATTATCAACCAACATGTCATCCATCAAACCCTCAAAAACAAATGGAGTTTACGCCTACTGAAGACTACTATATGCTTATAGCAGTGAAGGATTCCCGCGCGGAGTTGAGTGAAGATAGGAGTGACGCATCTTTTGAAAGGTTCTTATGTCATATGTATTACAACTACAGTTGTTTACAAACTGGAAGTGTCGTTGTGCGCAACCGTGACGAAATCAAGAGACGGTACCTTTTCGTCCAACCACTCACGAAGTTGTTGTTCATGCCGCGGAGAATAAAAGAGGAGGCGGTAAAGGTCTGGGACATGACAGTCTGCGACTATATCACTAGAGATATGGTAGCATATGTGGATGATATGGTTATAGCAAGGGAGGATGGCGACGATGTTTTACACAGCTTGTGATACGACTACTAATAGTGCAATGGGTCGTATTCGAACGTGTTTTTATTATTTATGTTACGTAATGTTGTTATAAGTTGTTATGTTTTTAATATTTATGTTGCGTATTCTCCTCGTTTCTTATGTAATACTAAGTTGTTATGTTTGGGTTTCTAGTTGTTGTTCAATATTTATGTATTATACATATCACCGCATTCTAAGAAAATACATTCATCTAAGGAGATACATTCATTAAGCCTCTCAGTACGCTTTACGCCCCTCTTCCATGTGCGTGTTACCAACTTCGATTGATGCTTTAATTAGATATTGATCTTCTAACTTGTTCGAAGGACACATTATTTTAGGGTTTTCTTGTTGTCTACCCTTCAATGTGTGGATAGAACATTTATTTTATAGACATTAAACTCCCGCCAAAAACTTTGCCACATCTGTAATCTCCTGCAAAAAACTTTGCCACATAAACTCCCACCAAAATAAGTCCCGTCAAATAAGTCTCCAACCAAATGAGACTCCCGTTTCGAAACATATAATAAGCGGGAATAATAACACCATTTCCCGCTTATTATTTTAGAATTGACCACCGACTCTTACTCTATAAAAACTAGAATATGAGTATGAAACTAAGCATATAAGTTATAATAATGGCTGATTCTGGCTGAAACGTCCACGAAGATGCAAACCTCCTAAGCGCATTTGACTTCGTCAGAGGTACGATGCAAGAGAAGATTCCTGGTTTCGTCGATGCGGTTTTGTGCAGAATGTTCTTCAACCACGGTAGGGAGGCATCGTGTCCAGGATGTTTAATGCCCCGACCACGCGGACGCGAAGATGTGGCCGAAAGGTTAGCTTATCTTAGAACAGTGACTATACAAATTGAGTCACTTCCTTTTGAAGTCCGAAGCAAAGTCCGAAAAGTTTTCAACATGAGATTCCAAAGTACAATTACGCATGAGATGGTGTCACATGCGAAGAGGCAATTTGAGCAAGAAATAGCCGAATCAATAGTCAGCGTCGTTTATACTAACACAAGTCCCGAATGAACTAGTGACGAAGAGGAATATTCATTCGAAAAACGTTTTGAGTATGGAATGAACTATCCGTCTCCATGAAACTGAGTGCGCTATGTTTACTCAGGGTTAGCTTATCTATCATATGCTTTAACTTATTTTCTTATGTATTTCTAATTATGCAATGCCTTTGAATTAAGTGTAATGTTATATACCGGCAAACGAAGTTTTAGTGTTATTTTTTTTAATCTATAGCCCATCCCGCCAGTTTGAAAATTTTATACCGCCGGGGACCATGTGAACCGCCGGTTTCCAAATGCTCAACCGACGGAAACCGAGACTAAATTACTCATAAGGGTGCGATTCAACCGCTTGTTTCAAAAATATCAACCGTCGGTGAAGTTTTCACACCGGCAGGGGAGTATTCCCCCCGTCGGTTGACTAACACGAAAATAGTTTGTGTTTCTTCTTACTTTGTACACATGTATACCGACGGTATGAAAATTTTCAACCGCCGGGGGATTTTTTACACCGCCGGTATCAAAATTCGACAGCGGCGGTTTATTATTCCAACCGCCAGTGTGAAAAATTAGAACCGGCGGGGATAAACATGAAAGTTTCATAAGTTGTTACTTTCATGTCAAGGCACGTCCGCCGCAAGAGGGTATATTTTATTTGTATGTTGTTAACGTTCGAGGAACATGCATACGTTAGTAGGAAGCATAAATAAGAACATAGGCGAACATAAAAGAAACGACCAACTCAGACATAAAATTATTTTGTTTTTATGACAAACATTAACTCAAAAAACACCAAATTTTAGCATGCATGTGCGTTACAATAACATAGTAATCAAACAAAAGCGGATAAATCTGTTACATCCGGGCAACCATTTTTTAGTTCTTGATATCTTCTGCAACGAGAGACAATCGGCAATGCCCAACCCTCTGCTTCAGGTGAACGCACTTCATGCAACATGGATGTATCCTTGCGCAAGGGGTGTCCACCCTAATCCCAAGCTACAAAATGAAACATCGATAAAATAAATGTCTTAATATTAGAACTAATCGTGAAGGTCAAAAAATACTTACGTTAACGAAATGGTTGGAGTTGACCCAACCCAATCCGATTTCCACCCGGTTTGACATTGGAGGCGGTGCACCTCTTAGGGGAAGAAAAGTGAAGCCGACGTCCATATTTCGGTACACTCCAACAAAATGGAGTACGCAGTTAAACGCAGATGCAATTGCCACCCCCATCTCCGGCATGGACATCCAATGGGCTTTAGTACCCACGTTGCTAGAGTACTTCACACACTCCACAACATCAATCAGTTCCTCCATGCTTGTAAATATTTTAACATACACGGATGCATAATCCATCAGCTCGTTGTAAAGGGAATCCCTTATCAACCTCCACCCATCTTGTTGCCCGCTTAATGCATACGTTATGGAGCGGTGCCCGCAATGGCCATCGGCTTTTACGTCATTAATTGACTCCACAAATGGTCTAAAGTAGATGGGGAATTGTCTTAGGTATCCTTTAGGGTCACAAAAACTTTCCTTCGCCGGCAATGTTGAGCTTGACCTACAATTAACCGTTCTACTATAAAGCATCATTCCACTTGCTTGGGTTGGAATCAGACTACCTTTCTTACGAGCGGCAGCACTATCAGAACTAATTTTATTCCCTGGAATTTTTTTCCACATAATTTTTTTCCCTTTAGGTGACGTTGCCGGAGGAGATTTGAATTCATCCGAAAATGAAGGAGAACTAGCATTTTCCGATTCAAGCACATACTCGTGCCCACTATTGTCGCGTTTAGTAGATGTATCAATAATGGCAATAGAAAGCTTGCGTTTGTTAGGTGGACGACCACGCGCTTTTTGTAGATGTATTGTCGCGTTACGCTTTTGGCAATAGAAGTAACTACGAAATTCATCTCTTCTTTGTTAAATCGTCCCAAGTAAGAATGACCTTCTTTGTAAGATGTAGTGTCGTGAACGTCGCATTCGACCTCTAAACCCCACAAATCATCACCCAACTTCTTTTCCTTTAGGGTGAAAGGGCATCCGCATTTTTTCGTGTCGGTTGACTTCCTCTTTAGATGCTTCGGATCTACCAATTTTTTGTAAACTCCAGATCTTTCGCACATAAACTCAATTCTTGGAGTTTTTCTATCAAGTCTATCGCATCGTCGTAATATTACCACAAACCCGTTATCTGTTACGGTCTGCTTCACCCATTCGATAAACTCCACTTTAGAGTAGTGACATTTGATGTCGAACAAATGGTTATAATCGACCGAGCAAGGCACCGGAGTTTCCTCCTCCTTCACCATGCACGAACAAAAATCAGCGGCCTTAAAATATTCCTCCTTAAAATCTTCCTCCTTATAATTTTCATTCTTTAAATCTTCGGCCTACGTAAAAAAACAGGAGATTATGTTAGGGTTCTAAAAATAATATTAATTAACGCCTTCCCCCCCCGGTTTACAAATACCACACCGACGGGGTTATACAAAACCAACCGGCGATTGGAGACCTATTACCCGGCGGTGTAATAAACACCCCGGCGGTTGAAAATACTTGAACCGCCGGTTGAAAATTACTCAACCGGCGGGGTCAACCCTAGCAATTTTTAACCAATGAGTAAATATTTCTAAGCATTAAGCGCCGCCGGTGACGATACTATAGCCCCGCCGGGACACTAGTGCTAACACCGGCGCGTGGTACTCGATTCTACAGACGGTTGGGAATGACCTCGACCGGCGGGGGACATTCATCCCCAAAGTTGAATGTTCTTCATCCCCGCCGGTTGAGGATGCTACCCCTGGCGGGGGAGTTCGGGTCCAGCTTTCTAAAAATGAAAAATCTACCAAAACAGAAACTTTTTTTCAAAATATTGGTTAGAACAAGTACCACGTTTGGAGTTCCACGCTCTTCATCAACCTTCTCACGTGTTGAATCTATTCTTCAATGATTTGAATTTTTTTCAAAAACTAGTTGATTTTTGGAGGTTTGAGAGTGTATGGAGTTTTTTGAGTTTTTGAATTTTTTGGACTTTCTGAATTATTTTGAGTTTTTGAATTTTTGAATTTTTGAATTTTTGAATTTTTGAATTTTTGAATTTTTGAATTTTTGAGTATAAGAGGATTGTTGGGAGGAGTAATTTTGTGTTCTTCTATATTTGGTTAAGTATACCCACAATGCACTAGAAGACAAATTATTAACCGGCGGTTATTTTCTACCGTGGGTTGGGAATTTTTTAACCGGCAGGGTGGGAGGATAGATTCATGTTATTTATCATCCTCTCATGAATTGTCACCCGATGGGGTGTATATTTTCAACCGGCGGGGTCGAAAGTTCCCCACCGATTAAAAATTATTAAACCGTCGGGGAGGGACAATTTTTCAAACATTCAGTATTATAACTAACAAGTCTTAACCCGAGTTCACAAAATATACAAGTGCAACACACAAATAAATCTAACGTAGATCAATACACAAAAAAAACATTTAATAGAATATACAACATCAAAACTTAGTGCGATTAAACTTAAACCGATCAATATCTAATACACAAAACATAGCGTGATTCTAAAAAGCAAACACATTATTCGAAAATCTAAAAAACCAAACAAACAATCAACAAGTCGAGCATGATAAGAAGCCACAGACTTGTGATCTAAAGCACTTTACTATCAAAGGACACGAGCTCATCCAGACTATCATTCAGAGCACGAACACGATTTATCGTATTAATCGCACCAAACGCGGCTTGCTCATCTAAGATACGAGGCGTGATGTTAAACCAACCATATTTTGCGACACACGCTTCGTACTGAGGGGTCGATGTCATACTGCTTGTTTCCAACCATCGTGAATACCTACCAATGACAATCAAGTACTCCCTCTAGTTGGTCCAATGCCTATCCTCAACAACATAAGATAGATTTTTGCCTCTTGTCAAACCCGATCTGATGCTAATGGGAGCCATCAACTTCTTTTGGACCTAACCAAACTGACGCATGACTCGATCCGGGTGGTATGCATCAGTAACAAACATAAGGCAAATGAGGTTGCGATACAACCCTATTTCCTGCTCCGGGAACGCTGCACGAACATCATTGTAGGGCTGAAAAAGGACATACAAATAAACAACATTACACATATAAACATGTAATAAATAAACACATATATTAATCGATAATGTAAACAAGTACACTTACATCCATTTCTTCTTAAGCCGCGAGGAGGTCACGGTAGTACGGCTTCCTATGATTGTTTGTTGCAGTGATTTTTTTTGGCAACCACGACAAAATCTTTGGATTAGTTGTCTCGTAACCGCTATTCATTGCAACCCAAAATGTAGGGAAGTGGTCATACACCCAGCATTCCAACAAAGCCAAGAAACCCATCAAACTCTTCAAGGAGTGCTTTGAAATGACTTCAAAGCTCTTGTACAGCAAAGTTAATGCGCATGTACCCCGTGCAAGCTCATCAAACTTCTCCAAGTGCTCGAGATGAACGAGAAATTTGCACTTGATGTTTTTTGGGTTGTGTTGGTGAATATTGTACATCCGAGAAAGAAAATGATGTACGCACGAGCGGCTTGTTTCTTCATCTTTATAGTAAGCATGCCATTCGAATCCAGATACGCGGCTCCCTAATACGTCTCCTTTAGCCATCGAAGTATGAACCCACTCCCATCGTGCGCCTTCATCTCTGATTGCACGAATTCGTCCAAAACTCCCAACAACTGGGCATATCGAGCGTACCTCTGATCTAACAACTCGATCCTAAAGGGGTCAAGAATTCTTCCCTCAACCGGAAGGCCGGTAATCACAAATATGTCTTCCAACGTGATAGTCATCTCATTGAATAAAAACTGGAAAATGTTAGTATGCTGGTGCCACCTTTCAATGAACACCTCGTCAAACTGTGGGTGCAAATTAAATATCGGTAAGTGGCACATAAATGGCCGAACGAAGTACCTTCTAATATAGCCTTAACTCATTGTTATTTGCTCAGGTCCCATTGACCTACTAGGTCGTATTTGGACTGGACCGTAATGCAGGAACGAGATTGAAATAAAAAACACACATTAATATACCATAAAATAGATTTTTTTTAAATAATAAACTTATTTTTTAAGTCATAAATTAAATAACTTACGTCATCCACGACAGTGTAGTATGCCTTGTGCTATATATAGTCGGAGAACATAATAGTATTGTTCTGTGACAGGAAGAGGACCTCTCAGCCCTCTGATTCGCTTGACGCACTAAGCTACGCACGGATAGCTCAGGGACCTCCGTCTCTTCCTCTTCAGAGTCCGTAAGGTTAAAAGTATCTCATAGGGATGATGCATGTAGAGTGCACACTCTCACATTATTATATTTTTTCCTGCGTACGAATCGGTCGGTATGGTCCGTACGCTCACCATGGTCGGCCTAATCTCCCCTTGGGACATTACCATACCGATATCTTCTCTCGGCGTACAGACTTCTTTTTGTTTATGCCTTGCCATTTTCTGATCTTTCTCTTTCTCCGACCTTGATACTTGTTGCCTGCGACAAAAAAAAATAGTATTGGAGATGGTAAACAATTAGGTACCCGTCGGGTGAGACTGGATAGCCCCAACGTGAAATATTTGAAATTTGTAGGGAAACCAATAGGTTCCCACTGGGACTACCCAGGCTCACCCGACGGGGAACAAGAATAACTTAGAAAAAAATAAGTGTCCAGTGGGTTAACAAGTTCTCATCCGGCAGGGAACAAGAACACATGCGTAAAAAACTCCATTTCCAACACAAATCTAACCATAAAAACATATTCTAGCACAAACTAAGCATCTAACATCAACATATGAATTCAAACACCTAACTAAACATAGATTAACCTATCCTAACACCCTAAATAGCCCAAATCCACAGAAATCATAAAAAATTAATATAACAAAAAACTAACTAAAATAGATTCTTAATCTTTCCCCTTGCTCATTTATTGTTGTTTGTTGGATTAAAGTACTCCATAGTTGTTAAGGAACCTTTTTTAGTTGGTCGAAAATTGTTGTTTTGTGATTTTAGATTTTGGAGCTTTGGCGAGGGAGAGGGAAGAGGTTTGGGAATGTTTTTGTTTTGGGGATGGTTAGAGTATATGGTTAAGACTTAGTAAATCTAATTGAGTTATTTTGGCTATAATGTTGAGGATGGTTAAAATTACAATGGAGGTACTTAAAATGGGGGCTGATTATCATATTGGGACCAGATATAGCCAAAACCAAGATATTATCGAGTTTTTTCATTATGGTTGTCGCAGTTACCTTAAAATACGATTAAATACGATATGATTAACGATAATTGTATTAATTATTTTTATATTATTTTTTATGATATAAATGTTATTATTGTTCGACAAACAAATTCTTATAAAGTTTGTATATAATTCAAAAGTAGTATAATGTTATTATAGTTTTATTATTATAGTTTGATTATGAGTATTATAAGTGTTGTTACATTTTGATTATTATTTATTAAAGATAAAATAATTTTTATAGACTTGTAGTTTCATTATACTATAAATTGTTATAGTATGTTTATTTTTATATGTGGTGAAACAATTGTGATGAGTTGTTATATTATGAGATTGAAGGATAAAAAATAAATTCTATTGATTTAATTATTTCACAGTTTATACTCTTACAAGCCAAGAGTTGTACAAATGTTTTCAAATTGAACTACCCGTTTACAAACTCTATGACAAATGTCATTCATCTAACCAAGTATGAAGATGTACCTTAGATTTTCTTCCATTTTGTACTCTTTCAAGATCTTCCATAATCATATTGTTCAAGATCTTTTTCAACATCTTCTCGAAATTTATCGAAGATGTACCTTAGATTTTCTTCCATTTTGTACTCTTTCTTTTGCATCCTTTGCTCTGTTGCAGTTCATTTTTACTGGAACAAACACTCTAACTGTCATGTGAATCAATCTTGTTTGTTGAGTCGTGTATTGTAGCCTGATTTGACTAAACGCCCATTCACTTGCCACTGTAAACATAAGTATTAAAAAATCTATATGGCTAACCTGCAAAGAATATGAAACTCGCATTCTTTCAAATTCCACCACCTTTAAATATTAGTGGTGTTGTTCTCGTCATAATGATATAACTCAAATGAAGTGTTCAAATACTTGGTCACTTTATTAGCAGCTTGAGAAGTTTATCCTGTCACCCGACTATTTAGCATTGCCATTTTCACATAGTTATGGTGACTTTTGCCTTTGACTTTATTATTACTATCAATACCCGCTATATTTGAAGATCTAATATTTATATTTCTCTCGTATTTGTCAACATATTCATTATACATTATATAAAGATAAACGTCAATTTCTAGAATATATACATCAGTGTCATATGTTACATCACGAAGTTGTATGGCTTTATAAAAACAAGTAACTAAAAGGTACGCAAGATGCATGTGGCTCTTGGTTTTACCTCATTACGCATCAAATCCAACATATCTCCAATTGTCATTAAAATTATACGGTTGTGAAGTACCAACATTATATATCATGGTTTATTCCCTATATATAAAAGCATTACTTGCTTGAGGATCTATGGATGTATTCTATTCTTCATAAATTTTAGAAGGATGAAAATATTATAGTAGCTAAGTGTCTTGATATACCCGCAGTAACACAATTTGTTTTTCCAACCTTATAGCTATATTTATTTTTCACAATGAAAAAACACGTAGCCGAATTATCTTCAAGATTCTTAGTAAAGTTTTCCCATGCCCAAAATGTGTTTTCCTACTATTCATACCACCGCTAGTACTGCTAGAGATACCAACGCTAGCATGAGAATAATGTGTTTCAAAGTATAGGGTTTCTAGACCAAAATCTACGAGATCATGCTTATCATAAAAAAGAATTTAGGCAAGGATTAGCCAGATATAAATGTTGGACAGTTGACATGTGACCAAGGTTGATCGGGGCATTTCATCGCTTTGGTGTAATTTAAAAGATGTTTTTAAAAGTATGAAAAAACTAGTTATATAATTGTGTATTTTCTTAAAGTATGAAAAACTATTAATTAAATGAAATATCAAAATAATAGCGCAAATAAGTAAAAAGATATAGTATACCAAAAAATTGAATCAACAATGATCCTCTTCCATCAAACAAACTTGATTGAGTTGATCAAAGATAATAGCAAAAGAATATAGAAGAACATTTTGGTTTGAGAGATTATAAAAGTAACCGTAGTAATTGGTTTTGAGAGATATTAGAAGAACAATATTGTTTGAGAGATGATTTGAGAGACGAATGTGAATTAGCAGGTTTTTTCTCTATTTATAGAGAAAAACTATTTTTTTATCAAATCAGATATCCAATTTGCAATAATTTTTTTAAAATATGACCAAACCAGATATCTAATTTGGCAAATCTGATATATGATTTAATTATTTTTACTAAAAAGACGTGGCCAATTAGAAATCTGATTTGCTATAAAAGTTTTTTATAAATACCTTATTTTTTGTTCATTACTCTCACAACTATCTTTATATTTCTATCATGAATAATTACACTTCAAATATTCTTTTATCAATCCAAATTTCTAATGACTCCAAAAGTCGAAAAGTCTAAAAAATCCTAAACAAATATCGTCAAAACATCTTCATCAAGTAAAATAAGATCAAGATCTGAGAGGAATTCATCATAACATGAAAAATATCTGAGAGTACTGAATATGAGGTCGAATGCGAGGTTCACGCTCAAAATCATCAGACACGAAAGGGAAGCACAATTAGCTCTGGCGTTTTTAGAATATGATGAACGTATCGATATATCAGGTATGTAAGTGTTTTTAGATAACCTTAATGGGGAAAATGAATGGATTGGTTAATTTTTTCCGGATTTAGATGTGAATGGTATATAGAATATGTATGACAATTTAAATGGAATTTGAAGTCTACTTTTGAATGAGAACCGAGGTTTAGGAATGAGGTGCAAAAATAATAATCCCGAGTTGTTTTTGAAACTGACTTAGTAGACCAATTTTGTTACCAAGATATATAACGTATGCTTGTTGTTTAGCGTCTCCAATTTATACTCATATGAAATGGCTTGAAGATTGGACTATAATGTTTGATGATGCAGTCGACATAATGAGTAGTAATAAAGAACAAGAGCTAATAAATCTAATTTGGATGGATATAGTGAGTTAGATTTTAAAATTAGTTAATCTTTGTTTCATTCCAAATAATAACAATGATTCACACTTATCGTTTCTTCAAACATTTGTAACTGATGCTTGATCATTGTGCATATGAACTCGAGAGTTCATGGTACAACGTTACCTTATGCGATAATAATAAGTCAGTTGATTATTAAAAAAAAGTATATGTTACTGGATGGACTCTGAGTCGTGTTAAGAAGAGTTCTGGTATTATAAATGAATTCTTTAAGAATCCAAGATATATATTCTTTGAAAGGAGACATATGTTCGAAATGACATATTTATAACCGGTTTCATCTTGATTTACCACAAATATATAAATTTAATGATGTTACAGTGCACCTGCTCTGCCTACTGATTTTCGGAGGCAAATCGTACACAATTCTACACAAGAGCCTCAGCCGACCACTTCCAGTGCCGGTAGTTCTTTTCATCAACATCAAGGGATATCCGACCAACAATATATGGAATGGATGCATTCTAAAAATGTGATCATGCTAACAAAAGTGAGAGACATTGAAATAAGGTCACTACTCAACTTAGTAAATTACGCACCACCCAAATGAAACATGACCATTACATCCAACTAATGATACATATGATAGACTTGGAACCGTGCGTGAATCCTCTATCATCACCATTCGACGGTCAAGATCTTTTTCAAGCACCACAACTATGATTGATTTGGTTTTTTTTTTGTATTTGATTTTATTAAACTTTCTTTTTGTTTTATTTTATCATATTTGTATCAAACATCATTATTATATTGCTACATTAATTTAAATTGTTTTGTTTTAACATTTTTTATATAATTAAATATCTTTTTAATTTTATTTTGTTATTGACGGTTATACAAACAGTATATATAGTTCTAATAAATTTAAATATATTGTTGAAAGATCTAACAAACTATTTAAACATCTAAAGATATAATTTAAATATCTAATAAACTATTAGTTAAAATATCTAATATATATACGGTTTAAAATATCTAATAGTTAAAAATCTATAAATTTAAAGATTCCGACAACTTTATACATTATAGCCTAAAAATATAATAAACTAATAAATGAAACATTTAATATAATATTTAAAATATAATATTTGAAAGATATAAATATCTAAAGATTGAGCTATTTTAAAATTTTAATATAATAATTAATTTAATAAACTATCTAAAATATATAATAGTTAAAAGATCTAAAAATTTCAATAATTTTAAAAATATACTTTAAAAATCTAATAAACTATTAATCAAAATATATAATAAACAACCTCGAGCTGAATAGCCGAATTGGTTGAGTAAAACATGCTTGTGATTAAAGGTCATGAGTTCGAGTCCCCTTATATATGCTTTCTTGGCTGAGTCTTTCAAATCGTGTGGCTTACTAAGTGGCGTTGGTTTGCAGACTATGGCGTCAAACTGAATATGTACCTGTGCTACACTCGTTGCGTAGCGGTTGCGGATTCTCTCTAAAAACCTTATATTAATTATTAATTATTTTATTAGACTAAATTAAATAGACATCACTTAATTTTTAATAAATATATTAAAAATATAATAAACTATTAAATTTTATAAATTTTTAAAAAATGTAATAGCGTGATATAGTAGCAATATAGATATGTAATGTTATATTTTAATATTTTTAATAGAAGAATCCAAATTTTTTTTTTACATAGAGATGACGAATACAATATTTATGAATATAGAGACATTAAAACCTAACCAAGTACTAAGAAAAACAAATTAAAAATATAGGTAGCACGATTAACAAAAGAAAGAAAAAACCATATAAATACAAAAAGTTGGAAAAAAAAACATGATAAGGGGGCCATGGGATGGGAGGGACAGTGCACACCATTATTAATGTCCTTTTTACACTTTGTCTTTATTTATATTCCTATTACCTTTTCCTACTTGCTCGGCAAACACTTCAAAATAATATCTCTTATATAATTTTTTATTCGTTGGTAAAATAATTATATTATTAAAATAACGTAAAATTATAAATCTATATTATCTATCCGACACGTTTTAATTTCTGTTTTCATTTTAGCGAAAATAGACTGTGAGTTTGTTTTGAAAAACGCTAATGGGTGGAGAATCCGAGTGCAAGAAACTCTGAGTAATCTTTGCTCCTTCTTCTTCTCTGTTTGTGATTTTTTATCATGGGCTTCACCAGCAGCCGTGAGGTCCTAAAGAAGAGTTTCCTGCTCTTCCCTCGACAAGATCCTTCAAGAATCAGCCCAAGAATTTTTTGCGCAAATCTTTTGTTGATGTGGTTGAACGAAGAAGCAAAATGGAGGTGATAATCAAACCTGAATTCTGCAAGGTAAGTAAAGATCATAATACGGTTCAGTATTGTAAAGAAGTAAAAGATTTATTAGTTCATCAGTCTAAAATCACTTTGGTGGGCAAGTTCAGTAAAGGAATCCCCAAAAGATCCATTATGATAAAGTTTTTGAATAAGTTTAAATTTATGGGTACTTACAGTTTTCAGATGATGGATCCTATTTT
Source organism: Limnanthes douglasii subsp. nivea (assembly GCA_036936605.1). NCBI lineage: Eukaryota > Viridiplantae > Streptophyta > Magnoliopsida > Brassicales > Limnanthaceae > Limnanthes > Limnanthes douglasii. Next base: position 222,033,529 of record JAUPFV010000001.1, read on the forward strand.
GGAATTCTATATGAAAGAAGACGTCTGTCTTCTTTGGTCAAAAAATGTTTGGAATGTCAACGGTGAGACTATGAGGCTTCTTCATTGGAGTCCAGGGTTTAGCAAGAAGTATGAAAATCCAAAGGCTTTGATATGGACTCGGTTTGAAAGAATCCCAGAGTTCTTGTTTAATCGCTCCGTCATAACAGATACGGCTAACACTTTAGGTACTCCCTTTAAGGCTATCATTCCTGGAAAAAAACAGAGCTTTCAAGAATGCTTGTTATGCGCAAACAGAAATTGACATTTCTATGAAACTTAAGCATAAAATATGGATGGGATTTGGATCCAATGATGGATGTTGGATCCCAATTAGCTACAAAATGTACATGCTTACTGCAACACTTGCTTCCCCATTGGGCATGATGACTCTGTTTACAAAAAGAACATAAGAGATCAGGAAAAAATTGAAGAAAGGAAAGATGATAGTAAGAATAAAGAAGAAAATGTTAAAGTGATTGAGTTACCTACTGATGCTAGTCACAACAACAATAATCAAACTGAGGGAAGCCAAAAAGATTGCCAGATACAAAAGGAAAGAAGTATTAGTCAACAAATACAAAGTTTCAGTAAGGTGTATTAAAGAAAGATCAAGTCAATTGTTGTAGGAAATAACAGTAGAACTGATTCAAATGGGGACCAATTAAGTCAATCTCAACATGGTATATCTCATAATAAAGAGATAGAAAATTTGGAGATAATAGATGCTTTGAAAAGACTAGATAAGTACACTCACTCAAGCCCTATTGAGGAAAAGGGTCTTCTGTTTGTGAAAATATTGGCAGCAGTAACATCACTCTTACAGAGAGAAGAGGCCAGCATGATCAAGATTTTAACACTATAATTAGCAATAAAATCAAATCTGCCAAGAATGACAGACTACACCAAAAGTTGATCATTAACTCCCTAAAGAGAAGTGGGAGCAAGCAACATCAAAGGTCTTTATATGAATGATTAGAATCATAAGTTGGAACATAAGAGGTATTAATAACAATTCCTCTTTGAGAAAACTTAATTCTATGATACATTTGGAGAAAATCAAAATTTTGGCTATTCAAGAGCCTATGTCTAATTCTGTTAATATTTCTAACGTTGCTAATAGTTTGGGGTTTCAAAATTTTTATTTCAATGTGTCTAATAAAATTTGGGTTTTCTGGTCTACTGATGTTTTTATTGAGATTATTAATGACTTTGATCAATTTATTCATATGAAAGTTCAGTATCTTGGGGTCAAGGATAGTTTTCTGTTTACTTCTGTCTATGTTAACAATCAGAGACACAAAATGAATGTTTTTTGGGATATGATGAAAGATATTTCTACTGAGGTCAAGGCTTGGATTATTTCGGGGGACTATAATGCTATCTCTACTTGTGATGATCAAATTGAGTGCACTACTAATAACCCTATCAGTAGAGATAATTTTAATGACATCATCAGATGTAGAGGTTCTCGTTGGAAAATACTTGACAGATCTATGGTAAATGAGAAATGGTTCAATGATCTTGGGATTCAGGTTAGGCTAACTGGAGACAAAAAACTTATAATTGTTGGCTCAAGAATGGGGATGAGAATACGAAGTTATTCCATGCCTATGCTAACAAGAAGAAAATAAGTAATTCTATTACTAGCATAGATGATGATCATACCTGGCTTTATGATCCTCAGGACATTGGTAAATTTGCAGAATGGTTTTTCAAAAATATTCTTAATTCTGATTCCTATCTTAGCAAAAAGGATGAAAGTAACTGTATGAATGATCCCATTTTTAATAACATCCCTATGTTAATTTCAAAAAATGATAATGATACTCTGATGTTTTCAACTAATAAGGAGGAAATTTAGAGCATCGTCAATAATATGAACAATGACAGCGCTGCTGGCATTGATGGTTTTAACATTATTTCTTTAAAATATGTTAGGATGTTATTGATGAGGACTTATGCAATGCTTTTAACTCTTACCTCAAAGGCAATAAAATTCCCTCTGGCATTTTTGCTACTTGGATATGCATGGTCCCTAAAATTTCTAATCCTACTGGTTGGTCTAATTTCAGGCCTATTAGTCTTTGTTCTCTGTTTAACAAATTTTTTTCTAAACTCATTGAAACCATATTGGCTAAATTTTTTCCAAAGATCATCTCTAGCTATCAAGGTGCTTTCGTGAAGGGAAGGTTCATCCACGAAAACATCTTGATAGCAAAAGAGATGATCCATGACACCAACAGAAAACCCACGAGTGGAAATGTCATTATCCAGTTGGATATGTCCAAAGCATTCGATAGAATGGATCACTCTTTTATTCTTAAGGTGCTGTCCAAATTTGGATTTTCTGTTGATTTCATAAATCTTATTAACAAGCTTATATCTGGTGTGAACATCTCCATTCTAATTAATGAGGCTGTTATGGGCTATTTCCATCAGAAGAAAGGTTTGAGACAAGGAGATCATTTATTTCATAGTCTCTTCATCATTGTTGAGGAAGTTCTCATTATAGGGTTATATAATCTTTTTAATAATAACAACAAAATGCTTTATGCTACTAAAACTAACATGATTGTTCCCTGCTTAGTCTTTGCAGATGATATTCTTGTTTTTTCTAACAGCCAAAAATCTTCAATTGACCTGTTAAGTAAGCATTTGGAGAATTACCAATTAGTATCTGGTCAAGTTATTAATAAAGAAAAAACTAAGCTTATAACCTCTCACAAATTGAATTCTGCTAGAGTTAATACCTTAAAGCTCAAAACTGGATTTTCTATTGATACTCTCCCTTCAAGTTATTTGCGGATCACTCTCTGCAACAATAATAAAAAGGGAAACTTTAGTACTATTCTTGATAAAATCAGGGACAAAATTAATGATTGGGATTCTAAACATCTCCCATTTGGTGGGAGATTGAATTTATTTTCTTCTGTTTTACTTCCTATAACCTATTATTGGATGCAGAATAGTAGGATTCCTAACTCTATTATCAACAGCTTGGAGACTATTTTTAACAGGTTCTTATGGAGATCCAATTTTAATGATAAGACCATCCACTGGTCTAAATAGAGTCACGTTTGTAGGCCTTTTGAGGAAGGTTGTTTGAATATCAAAGCTTTAAAAGATATTCAAACTTTCTTCTCTCAAAATCTTTGGTTTATTTTCAGACAAAATACTTTTCTTTGGTCTAATATTTTACACAATATCTATTGTTCTAACAGTCACCCTTTTAAAGCTAAATGTAAAAGTACAGATTCTCTAATTTGGAAGCTACTTACTGAGGTTAAGGATCTTGCAGAATGCAACATCAGTTGGATTCTAGGAGAGGGAAATACTGACTTCTGGCTCGATGAATGGCATAATGGGCCTCCTCTGGCAATGGACAACAGCTGGTACATTGAGGCTCCAGTGAGGTCTTTCTAGAAAGACAACACTTGGGATTTAGATTGCTTGAACTCTTTTCTTCCCTGCAAAAAAGTAAATCAGATTAGAAACTTCAAAGTTAACATTGATAAAAAGAATATGATCATTTGGAAGCTTTCTACAAGTAACAGCTTCAATACTAAGCTAACTTGGGAAAACATTAAAGAGAAGCACAACAAGTCTAGCATTTTCAAGAAAATTTGGAACAACAAAATCCCCAGGAAGTTCTCTTTCTTATGTTGGAAGCTTATATCTAATTTTATCTCTACTGATGATGTCTTAAGGAACAGATTATATCTAAGTATCAATTTTGCAACAGAAGTGAAGAGAAAAAACATCTCTTTGTTAGCTGTTGCTTTGCTTGGCAAATTTGGAACTATTTTAGTTCCTTATTTAACATCAAAATTGGTAGATATATATCAATTACTCATATTATTAGATTGTGGTTCTAGAAATCTAATAATAAGTTCCATATTACTCATATCTTTCCCCAAATTATATGTTGGTACATTTGGAAGAATAGAAACTCTTCCAAATTTAAAGGCTCTCATGATTCGATCAATAAAACTATTGAGAAAATCATTAGAGTTATTAGAGGTATTGATTTTTCTAATTGTCTGATCTAATAAACACTGGTCTAATTCCTTTAACGTAGGAATCAACTTAGGATGTCAATCTGTTGAGCATAGAAGGAAATAATTATTTACTTCAAATGGAGGCCTCCTGAGAAAGTCTGGCTCAAATTGAATGTTGACGGGGCTTGTTCCCATACAGGAGAAGCTATTGGAGGTATCATTGTTAGGAACTGGGAAGGCAACGTCGTTGCTGGCTCTGGATTTAGGTTTGACAACATGAATCTCTTGCTCGCTGAAGCAAGGGCTCTTATTGAAGGTTTTCTGGTCTGTAGACTTAAGGGTTGGGTGAATGTGGATGTCGAGACGGACAACTTCCTTTTTGTCAACATGATTGTGAAATGAGCTGATCACTGGTTCACTGAATCACTTATAGCTATCTGTAGGAAACTTCTTCACTCGAATATGTCTCTTAGACATATCTCTCGTGTCCAGAATCAAGCATCTGATTGGATCGCTAAATGGATGCTTTCTTGTACAGACAATCAGGAATTCACCTATTTTTATGCTCCTAGTGAGTTGCTATCTGTTTTTTTTCTCAAAAGCCTTGGTCTGGGGTATATTTCTACGGATTAAGTGTGAAAGGTTGGATTCGTAGCTGCTTTGATCTGGATTTGGAGCTATTGAGGAATTAGGGTTTATCGAATTGGGGCTTTCCTAATTTGAAGGCGACTATTCTTTTCCTAGTAGCTAATCGCTCTAAGTTGGGTTGATGGAAGCAGTTGATCGGCTATTGGATGATGTCTGGGTGTAAGCTTGGTTTCTGTCAAATAAAATCTTGAATAAGCTTCAATGTCGAAGTCGTGCTTTTTACTCGGAGTCGTGTTTTCTTTTAGTCTTACTGTGATAAGACCTTGTATTTGTTACTTTGTTTTAATTAACTCCTCGAGCATTTGTATTCTTTTAATTCAGTAATAAAAGAAGTTATTTACTTCAAAAAAGAAAAGTATAAAAGCATATTAAAAAAATGCTAATGGTTGTTTAAAAGTATTAGTTAAGAATATATATATATATATTATAAATTTTAGAATTAATTAAGAGAAAAGTACCTGAAAATACCCACTCAACTATCTTATTACCCGGCGGCACCCGCTTTTAACATAGTGTTACTTAATACCCAGACTAATATATTGGACAAAAATACCCTTCCACTATATATACCCATTTTTCAATTCCATCCCACTTTTTCGACCCTCCTATCACCCTAAACAAACGCAAAATTCTAATTTTAGAAACCACCAGAAAACAAACCGTTCGACTTCGTGATACTCTCTCTCTCTCAAACCCAGAAACCCTACAGCTTCTCACCTTCGTCACTATCGCACCGGTCAACCTCTTTTACTCAGACAGACTACACACCTTCAATCTCGTTCGACAAAGTTGTCGTGAAGTCGTCTCTGAAACGATCAAATCTCGTTCTCCGGCCGGTGAAATTTAACAGGTATGCATTATGGTGGAAAGCGTACTTCTTTTTGCATTTTTTTCGAATCTGAACCACTGTTTTCTCTTAATTCACGATAGGCATTGCTTTTGGTACTAGAATGAAGTATCTACTGACGATAATTGCTCAGTTTATGGGTTTATAGTCGAAGTCAGGGTATAATTTTAGTTGCATGTAATACTGATACTCTCCTGAGAAATATTATGTATGTTAGATCTGCATTAGGTAGTTCATTGTTGATTTTGGTGTTTGTTGCATAATTCCCAGATCCCTGCAACGTGCATGTAAAAAGTGTAACAGTTCACATCCTGATCACCCACAATGCAAGCAATTCGCAGCTCGATTGTATAGTTATACTTATTTACAAACAGTTCGCAGCTTGAGATACATAATTCGCATCCTGTCAGAACTTATTTCGCAGCTTGTCTGTTAAGCCAGTATTTATATGTATGCGATTCGCAGCTTGTGATGCGAATTATTTGTGACATTCCAACTGATTTGTGTTTGTGCAGAAAGCATGACAACAAAACCCAGCTACTACAGATCAGGGTTGGTGAGCCTTCTGAAACTAGTCAAAGGCATGGGTATTACAAGGGCCCACATTGAAGCGTGTAGAAACACACCCTTCTACACACTTCTGAAAACGGCGTTCGAAATCCGTAATGAGGAAGAGCTACCTAGGAAAAAATTCTACTCAATCATTCAGTATATCCTCGAGAAATTCTCTCTGGAAAGAGACGCCTTTAGGATTGGCAACAAGTATGTAAAGCTAACTACAAACGATAGCAAGATCATATTCGGGCTGAGGCATGGCACCGAGAAAATGGAGTTAACAAAAACCGGCGCTTTTCACAACAAGTATGAAGCCGGCGAGGAGGACGAATCAAGGATGATGAAGAAATACTTCATGTCAAAAACTGGCAGGAAAGCATCAGCTAGTAATACCAAAACAATAACAAATGCCATCATAAAGGTACGTCTAAAATGGACTTCATCTTTATAAAGCAAGATTCTGTACATTTCTAACATAGAATGTTGTCATTGGTTTTACAGGAGGGTATAGAGAAGGCCATAAACGAAGGAGGGGAACATGAATTGGAAGACGTGGCGAGGCTGCTGATACTGTTTTTGTGCTCCACGCTATTCTACTCCGTATCTGGAGATATCTTGGGCTGGAGCACGGTTTATTACGTTGAAGACCTCAACAGAATAAACAATTACGACGGGGCTGGATCGATTCTGTTCAAGCTTCGACAGTCTATCAGGAGTTGCTTAGCAGTAGAAAGAGCCGATAAAATCGTCGGCTGCGTCGCCCTTGTAGTTGTAAGATTGATCTATTCAATATAACAATTAGTTATGTACATAGCACCATGTTGATAAAACTTGTCCCCATGCAGCCCTTCATCATGGAGCACACAACAATCGGCCACGAGGTAGCGAAGCCAACCTCGATACCAAGGTTCTTCAAATGGTTGGGGTTAGAGTGCCACGCATCGACCATGGGGTATCTTATTAAAACACCACTCCTGGATGCTGACGAGGTATAAGCTCAATATATGTATTGAACTTGGGGTGCATACAGTTCGCAGCCTATGATGCGAACTGCTTATAAAAATATCTCAAACATTTCGCAGCCTGATATGAATTTTACTTCGCAGCTTCATGTTCAGCACAGTTCGCATCATATGTTTAATACTTAGTTCGCATCATATGGTTTACACTTAGTTCCCATCATATGTTTTACATATAGTTCGCATCATACTGACCCATAATCATTTCGCAGCTTCACATGCGAAATGTGATTTAAAACCACACAGTTCACATCATATGATGCGAACTGATTATAAAAAACAATTTGTTTGTCTACACCCTCATTCTTTCGAAACAATTAATTTACTTACATGTGCATCTGTTGGTAGGTTTTAGAAGGTCCACTACAGGTTACCGAGGCTGAAATTGAAGCTTTCAGAGAAAGAGAAGACGATGAACATGGTGAAGATGCAGAAGTAACGGTACCTCCTTCACCGGAAGAAAGACCTAGGAAGAGGTCGAAAAGCACAGCATCAAAACCAAAAAAAAGGAGACCAGCATCACAGAATGTAACAAATAAGGTGATGTCTCCTACACTCGAACACCCAACACCACCCGAGCCATCGATTCCACCACCAAGACTCCCAAAGAAAACAATTCCACCACAACCCAAAGGCAAATCTAGGCAAGAGCCCTCCGACACCGACACAACCAGTATGAGTGAAACAATCGGTGATTATTTATTCAAACGCACAAACCCTAATCCCGATATTGCTGCTCAATCAAAGCGTTTGAAGACGTACGCTGACAAGAACAAGTACGAGCGAAAAATAGAAAAACAGGCCAGAGAAGTAAGTATGCCTTGAACCTTAAATAATCACTACAATCAGCACTTAATATGTTTATGAAAAGTTTGCTATCATTTTTGCAACTGAAAGAATTGAAACGCAAGATAGCGGAACTTGAAGCACAACAACTCCACAATGCTATCTCTCTGCCAATCTGCCGTACTGAAAGCCCAATAAAGCAGATACCAGCAGCACTTCCAGAGGGACAAAAATCAACTGATCAGCAAGCATCCGTGTCTAATGCTGATCAGCAAACATTCCTTCCTGGAGTACTGCCGGAAGAAAGGGATGAGGATGCCCACAATTCACCCATCATCGAGACACATACAGAGAAGGTAAATAATGTAAGTAGACCATATGATGTTATTAAACAAATATCAGGACTATTGTGCAGTGATGGCCAACCGTTTCGCATCTTAAGCTGCGAATTATGTAATAAACTGGTGGTCTGGTTATTACACATATATATCAGGTCAGGATGCGAATTATGTACTAAACTGGGGGAATTTATAACATAGATATCAGGTCAGGATGCGAAATATGTACTAAACTGGGGGAATTTATAACATAGATATCAGGTCAGGATGCGAACTATGTAATAAACTGGGGGACTGTATAACATATATATCAGATCAGGATGCAAAATATGTAATAAATGGGGGAATGTATAACATAGATATCAGGTCAGGATGCGAAATATGATTACACGATGATTAACTTATGCTTTTGTATGAAATAGGAGACCGAAAGACAACAACAACACCAGCAGAAACAGCAACACCAGCAGCAACAACAACACCCCCAACAACAAGAAGAACAGGAACAACAGCACCAACAAGAAGAACACCGCCAGAAATGACAACAAGAGCAAACAGAACAACAGCAACAACAGCAACAAGGTGAAGAACACTCCGAGCAACAGCAACAAGAAGAAGAAGAACAACAACACCCCCAACAACAAGAACAACAGGAACAACAGCAACAACAAGAAGAACAACAACACGAAGAGCAACAACAAGAAGAAAACCCCCAGCAACAACAAGAAGAACAACAACTCGAAGAACACCAGACGCCACAGGTTCAACCGGATGACCGGCAACAAGAGCAACAACAAGGACAAGAAGAACAACAGCAGCAGCAACAGATAACCTTGGCGAAGTGAGAAAGGCTAACTCAAGAGGTAGCACCTCAAGAGTCAGAACCTGTCCATCCCGGTGAGAAGACAGAACTACTCAGCCAGGAAGGACAATCCTTAGAAGACAAAACCAATTCTTCGGTGGAACCTCAAAGACCAACGGTGCTGTCAGCAAAGTCAGAATTGCTAAGCCAGCGTCAAACTGTAGGCCCGGTAACAAATCAACTGCCAGCTCCAGAGTCCCACGATAACACAGTAGGTTTACCTGATGCTTTTGTTGATGGTATTAGTACTCAAGTTTCACAGACATTTTTAAATGAAATTGATAATGTATATTACGATTCTATAATACAACGGTCTCTGGAGAACATGTCGGAGGATGACATTAATGATTTCTGCCGACACGATCCAGCCTCTATGCCGAACAAGTCAACGGCAGTGGTTGTCGCTGACCGTGCGGTAAGGCCTACTTACAATGATTTCGCATCATAACATGTGACTTGTGGCAAATGCTGATTGGAGTATTACAAACAAATATCAGGGTATGATGCGAACTGTTCAGTGGAACCTCGAATAGTTCGCACCCTACCCTGATATATAATAATAAATTTATTTAACTGCTACCTTACAGTTCGCAGCCTAAGCTGCGAACTGCTTAGACTCGTTGCACTTATAATCACTGACGCCCTCTACTTTTGATTTTTGATTCATAATAAGCTCGAGACAGTTAACGAGATAGAGGAGCCAACTTTTGCGCTACTGACACAAACGCAGCCTCAAGTGGCAGAGGAAGAAGAAGAGTTCGTAATAACAATGCGGGAACCGCCAGTAGTAGAATACAGCGACTGGCCAAAGAAAACCAAAGTCACTGAGTGTATCGATGTGGCACAATACCACAAAATACAGCTGGTGAAAGCCTACGAGAGCGACACCCCTGATCCAGTGGTATGGCAGTTACCGGAGTCCAAGTTTATGTACGGAATCAGGCTGCAAGCGAGTGATCTCATGGCACTACCTTTAGAACTGGAGCTGGACGTAAAGGTATCCAATTGTCAACCAACTTTATTTTCAATGTTTCAAATATGTATTCTATATTTAACATAAATCTACAACTCCTTTGTTAGCTTATCGATGCTTGGATTCGAAAGATGCTTGAAGTTGCAGACTACAAAGTTCCATGCACTAAAGCTAAAGGAGAGCATCACGACGCCATACTGATTTCTGGCATGACTGCGGTAAGTTTAGCTCACGTAAATAGACCAAAGTTCTCAGAAATATTATCACTTTAATATACTCTTGCTTGGATGCAGCATCAAATGAAAGAAGGGTGGCAAGTGGAAAATCTGGTGGACATGGCTTTTAGGAAGGGGCGCAAAGATGCCAACATCATCATGGTTCCAGTGTGCACCGAGTCGAAGGACAATACAAACCACTGGACGTTGCTCGTCATCGACATTGACGCCTGCACAATTTCAAACTACAACTCGCTTCTGCCTAAGCTTCATGCCATAGACCCCACCGCAAGAACACCTGCACTACTGGTAAATATTCCAAACTATACACTTAAATCTGAACACATTTTTAGTATGCATGCTGCGAAATGAGATCTGGTATGCTGCGAATGACTGAGTAATCAAGATGTTTTTTCGCAGCCTGTCCATAACTTAATTCACAGTCTATCTATGTTGGACATAATTCGCAGCTTGTTCATAACTCAATTCGCAGCCTATCAAGGCTGCCATACAATTCGCAACCTAAGATGCGAATTGTGTATGATTGATTGTCATATAATTCGCAGCCTGATGATGCGAATTGTATGTCACCAACTGTTTTTGTTTTTGTGCATATTCCTAACACTAATTATTATACACAGATCAAATATTTGTTGGATAGAGGATTCCTACCCAAATATAGTACAGGGTGGAAGGTGAAAGTGGAAAGAGGCTTCCCACAACAAAAAAAAGGCACCGTGGATTGTGGTGTCTTCGTCTGCAAATATGTCATGGATATTATTGAGCATGGATCAGTCCAGAAAAAATACGATACAAATATGGTGACTGCCTTAAGAGCAGAAATGTTCCATTACTTTTTAAATGACATAGACACCGTCACATATGGCTGATTCGTGTATTGCTTCTAAATACATTAGTTGCTTGTAAATACATATATCTGTTGTAAATTTTTTGTTGTTGTGCATACATAAACAAAATTGTGATATATAATGAATATTCTTATCTTTTAGTTCGCATCATAACCTGATATATAATGATTGATTATTATCCTGGTATGTATGAACAATTCGCAGCCAAACCTGTATGAATACTTCGCAGCCTAAATTATATCAAATAGTTCGCAGCCTAACCTGAGAGATGGTTATCACTACACACACAATTCGCATCCGGGTATACCAGCTTATAACCTGTTCGCAGCCTGGTGCATGAATAAAATATTAAATAAAATCATTCAAGAATACGAACACGCTATGGCGTATGCCTTGGTAAACGTTTTCTGCATTGAGCACGCAAAAAACAATCTAATCATGTCCTGAACCCATTAATTGCTGATTGGACACGGAGGCTATGTAATGATCACCTTCTTTCCCTATAAATAACACTAGAAAAACCAGAGGCTATTTTTAAAACAAACTCTACATTTTAAACCAGAGCTATTTTTTAACAAACTCATTTCCCTCGTCTCTTCCAATTCAAAAAGTCATGTCTTTTTCCACCACCACAACCACCACCTCAGTCTCAAACTCTGGTTCAATCGGTTCTCTGGGTGACTCCTGGTCATCCTTAACCGTGAACTGGAGTGATGACTTGATCATGCCAGCAGCACCACCAAACAGCCCAGTATCTGTTTTTGGGTTAGACATATATGATGACTACTACTCAGCTGACTCTCAACCATTGGAAGTTGTTCCACAGCTTGCTGCTGAACCTCAGCCAGAACAGGTTCCTGCTGCACCTCAGCCAGAAATGGTGCAACCTCAAACGGCAGAGGTTCAAAACAACAAAAGGAAGAGGGAAGACGAAGCTGGTCCATCGAGGACAAAATTTTTAAGCATGATGGACGTTGATGTTGAAGCTGAGGATAAAGAAGAACATGCGAAAGATGTTGAAGCTGAGGATAAAGAAGAGAAAGAGAAAGAGAAAGTCGAAGACAAAGAGGAGAAGGACAAAGATGATCAGCCCAAAAAGGAGAAAGAGGAAACAGTTGGTGATGAATCATCTACCAACTGCTAGAGTTGGTTTTTGTTTTTTGTTTTTTTGAAATGCAACTAACTAGCAACAGCAGCTTGTAGTGATATGTGTAAACAGTTGTTAGTTTCTGGATATATTTTGTAATCCTCCTTTTTGAAATCCAACTTGTAATCCTCATTTTTGTAATCCAAATATATTTTGTACATAATTCGCATGTAATCCTGCTATGTTACTCATTTTCAACCTTACTGAATATCCTGGTATTTTATTAAATGACAATTCGCAGCTTATCAAATGACAAATATCAGGACTCCTAACTGAACCATGATTCGCATCACAAGTCTGGCCTTAATTCGCAGCCTATCATGCGAAACGTACGATATGATAAATGTTTGATGTGATTTTACCAATGATTCGCATCATGTTAAAATTTCACATGATTGTACATAATTCGCATGTAATCCTGATAGATGTTTGTAATCCGACTTGTAATCCTCCTTTTCAACCTTACTTAATATCCTGGTATTTTATTAAATGACAATTCGCAGCTTATCACATGACAAATATCAGGACTCCTAACTGAACTCCATTCGCATCACAACTCTGGGCCTAATTCGCAGCCTATCATGCGAAACGTAAGATAAGACAAATGTTTGATATGATTTTACAAATGATTCGCACCCTGTTAAACTTTCACATAATTATACATAATGCGCATGTAATCCTGATAGATGTTTGTAACAAATATGTATGCATATTGTACATAATTCGCAGCACAGGATGCGAAATGATCACAACTCTAATAGTAGCAAAAACAAAAAACACAGGAATGTACAAATTTCTAGTTTTCTGTACAGAACAATAACTATGCTACACAAATAAATGTCCTTAAACTGGAACATCACAAGTCCTCCGGTTATGGCCTGATTTCGAACATCGGCCACACCTTAACTTCTTGTTTTAGATTTCTCCTCTAGAAGGGATTCGTTTTTTCTTAGGCCTTCCGGAGCGTCTCTTAACGTTCGGAGGCAGAACTTCAACGAAAGAAGGATCGCTAGCGCTGGACCCTTCGCCGAAATCAGTTAGAGCTGGTATGCTGAAAGAGTAACTTTCCCTGTAATTCTTAACCGTAAAGAAGGGTTCTATTACAGTCAATGGATCTTGGTCAGTGTATTGTAATGCCGCTAGAGCATGAGCACATGGAAAACACTCTTGTTGCCATGATCCGCATGAACATTTGAAATCCAACAGATTAACAACAGCCACAGGAGTCGAAAAGACTTCGAACATGGCGGAAGAGGACTTACATACTACCCAACTTCGGCACATGTCAACATTCTGCTTTAGTTGCTTCTTGTACTCGGGAACCAAATTAGTACTCCAGCTGAGACCTTCTTCGTATCTCCGTGAAACCTGAGTCATAAGCAAGACTATAATGCAATCAATAAATTCAACAATTGGTAAGCCGCAATATTTTTTGATCTGATTGTTAAACGATTCAGCTGCGGTAGAAGCCATAGAGCCGTATCGCTTCCCTTTTACGTAAGCCTGGGCATACTTTTCAGGGGGTAAATTTGCAAGAAAATCACTCATTCTCTTACCACCTTCACATAAAAAACCTGTTAATATCTCTTTAAAAAGCTCTTGACTGGGAGCATAAGCAAGACGGTGGAAGAAACTCAACATCTTTTTTTTATACTCCCTGTTAGTATGTTCCAGTTTGGCTCTCAAATTCTGCATGAGATGGAAATAACAGTACGCATGATAGCAGTTTGGATACAGGACAGAAACAGCATTAACAATACCAGAATGACGGTCTGAAATAAATGTGATCTGGCGATCCAGCAAATGTGGTTTCAAACACCCCAAAAACCACATCCAATTGTCCCAATCTTCAATGCTAACTACAGCAACAGCAACATGGAATAGTCCTGGAAAAAGGCAGATCAATAAAACACTACAACAGTATGCAAACGTTTAAAAATTGGCAACAATTCGCATGGTGTCCTGTAACAATTCGCAGCTTTTCATGCGAAATGTGTTTGACATTTTAATTGATCATGCAAACAGTTCGCAACTTGTTATGTGAATTCGCAGCTTGTGGTAAACTTCAAATAATACCTAACTCAAGCTGCGATGTAAGTACAGTTTATTCAGCATAATACCTAATTCGCAGCCTCAAATGCGAAATGTGAGGACCACAACACTGCTTAATTCGCATCACCTGGTGCGAATTGCATCAATATTTTCACACAAAAAACATCGTTCAGATTAACTAGATAAATGTAACTAACCGTTGTTTCCGTCCTTTGCTACAGCAGTGAGCAATGTACCCTTGTACTTGCCATATAAGTGGGTTCCATCGACAAACAACATTGGACGGCATGAATGAAAACCACTAAGAGACGAACCGAATGCTACAAAACAGCGCTTGAATTGGTTTCCAGCTGACAACTCCAACTGGCAGTCTGAAGTAATATCCCGGCTCTTCAAGCGTTTGAAGTATCCGCTTAGTAAACTAAAAGAACTTGAACTATCTCCAAAAACTCCCCTCCTAGCCTTCTCTAAAGCATTCCATGACAAACGATAAGAGATATCAAGACCGTAATCTTGTTTGACAGTCGATTGTATGGTTTTGGCTGTCAACGAATGGCAGGTCCGGAGAGAATCCTGAATTTCCTCTGCAATCAAATCTGATGTCAAATGCCTGTGCCGCTTATGATTATGCTTCTGGGAGAAAACAAGACTGCAAGTATGGTACGGGAAATGCTTCTTTATCGTCATAAGGCCGGTGCTTGAGTCAATAGATGCATAAACCCTCCATTTGCACCCACTTGTGAGCTTATTTTTACAATAAGCAGTGATCTTATTTGTTGTGTTGTGCAGGTATTTGAAAGAAAAACCACGCTCTAACGCAAACTTGCACAAGGATAACCTCAGACCGGCAGCACCTTCTTCAAAAGCTTGACCCACCCCTGTAATAGCATCAGCCCAACCAACAGTAGCAAGTTGTTTTTTCCTCTGATCATAATTAACTAAACCGTTACTACTCTCCCCGCTAACTATTTGATCAAGAGATGGTTCTACCAAAACCAAGCTACGCTCTTTACGCTTACCACCAGAATCCTTACCACAGAGCTCTTATCAACAGAACTTTTATTACCAGAACCCTTATCGAAGACGTGTTGTTCTATGAGAAAACTAACCCGTTTTAAACGCTCCAAATCAAGATATAACACCAACCCAACAAAATCACTCTGGTTATTAAAGAAACAATTATTGTGATCCCCGCAGGAGTAAGTAATTAGGTACTCACCTGTGGCAAGCTCCTCCCACGTGTTCTCTACATAAGCTTGGATACTTTCGAAGCTTTCAAACTCGGTGAAAGGCACAATTGCAGTTTGGTGACCATATTTAAAAATACAAACTCGTGATTTAGACATCTCTTAACCTGGACAATACAAGTTATTAGTTATTAGTCTCAAAAACTAGGTGCAAAATATTTACTACTGGATCAAACAATTCGCATCCTAAGGTGCGAATTGTGTATACCTACACGATCTATTCGCATCTTGTCCTGATATTTGTAGGTAACAAAGTCCTGATATTTGTCATTAGTCACAAAACTGTGCAGATTATTTACTGCACCATCAAACAATTCGCATCATAACATGCGAAATGTGTACATACATCTAGTAATTCGCAGCCTGTCCTGATATTTGTGTATATCTACGTATATATATTCGCTGCCTGTCCTGATATTTCTATGTAACACCGGTCCTGATATCTGTTTCGAAATACAATACTCTAACTGACCTAAAAACTCGTAATCTACACATTACCCACAAACTAAAGCACTACCAAATTAGAATATAACATCAGAAAACTTCAACGTAACTATATAGTGAACAATATTAACGAAACAGATCACTATAACAAAAAAAAACAGAGAAAAGCTCGAAATCAGGCAATGGCATCTAAAAACAGTAGACTAGAACCTATTCCAACAGAGAAAACGAATAAAAAACTTCGAAATCGGTAGGTAATTACCTAAAAAGCTCGCAACACGATTACTTGTAAGCTACACGATTCCAAAAAGTCGTGATGAACTCCTGTACGTATAAAACAGAGGTTAGATAGGTCTAACACAACAACTTACATAAAGAAACAAACCTTTAGCAGCTTCCGATCACCGGAAAATGTGATTTAAACCCAGCTCGTGGTGGTTAGTAGGGTTAGGTGGTTAGAGCGGCTAACAAATTCAAATCTTCAAAAAGCAAGAAAAAATAGAAAGAAAACAGAAAATAACGTTTATATAGTGTGTTAAGGGTAGTTAGGGTATTAAAATAAAGTTAGGTTGTTAGTGACAATAAGGTAGTTGAGATGGGTATTAAGTAACAATTGATCAAACCTTGGGTGGTAAGTGACAATTGAATAGTTGAGTGGGTACTTTAGGTGCAATTTCCCATTAATTAATGTAATTAATATATGATGATATTAAACATATTTTAGTAAAGTTGATTTTTTAAGGATTACTTATATTTTTAATAAATATATAGAGTTATAAATTTTTGTTCCACGAATTATATTATATTTGAATGATTTATAAAACAAAATTTTACTAATAATAAAATATTAAATAAAAATAAAAATTTATTTACAAAAATGATAAAGTATTTTTTATAATTAGTGTAAATAAATATAACATCAACGAAGTATGTTTCAATAAAACACAATATAAAAAAATTCATAAAAACAGGTGAATAAATTATAGCAGATATAAAATAATATGAATGATAATGAAATAAAAGGGGTACATAATAATATCAACTAGTAGGAGTATATAATATGGAGATTTTGAAGCCAGTAAAAACGAATATATATTGTTACTAAAGATTAATTGGATCATAGGTTTTTGAGTCACGAAATCTGTAAAGAATGTGAGAGAGAATGCAGTATGAAATAGTTGATGTTATGGGTAGGTATGTCATTAAATATTTTAATATTGTTTAGGCCAAATATGATAAACCACTGCATAGAATTCGGAGTGTTAAAAATAAACATGACGAGAACGGAAGGGTAAAAAAATTCATTACATGCAAATCCGAGATAGAGAGAGCAAAATGCAATTTTGCATTCGAAGCGTCCCAAATAAGACGAGAGAAAATGACATTCCTCAAGAAGATGAGTGGTTGTTTTAGGAGAACTATTACATATGACACTCATGGATGGAGTTATAACTCCAATGATGAGTTTCTCTCTCGTGGTTGGATAACTAACCATATAATAAAATTTTTTTGGAATATTAAATTTATTCAATACAAGATTGATCCAAGGGACACGAGGGGTTGAGTTTCATAAATAATGGTAAGTTCTTGTTAATGGTATAGATCTTATTCTTCTGGTTAAAAAGCCAGATTATAACATCTTTGGTGTTTGAGGGGACAATTAGTAGATTATATCATTGTCGATTTCTTGAAGGTATCTATGATGATGAGTTTTATTACCCAAACGAATTTTATCGGATAAACTCTAAGCGCAATTAGAAATGATATCTACAATGCACAAATATAACAGATAATACTAGGACCAAAACAATCCACTAACGAGTTAGATTAGAGCCACTAATCATACCACTAAACAGTAACTCCACTCTCATCTTAATTCTTTTTAAAATGAGAGCTTTCTCGAAGAAAGTTTAAAGGTTGGTCTGGACCGTGCTTTCTCTCCGGATATCCTATGCTACTCGGGTCAGAGCATAAACTAGTGATATTTTCGGCTACCCGAGTCTTTCCATCTAGGATACTCTCTAGGCACTTCTCAAATTGTTTGCAATATTTTCAATTTCGGCACTTCTCATATTTTCACGATGGCTTATTCAACAACACGATTTCATTTTATTTGTGACAAAATCTTAATATTTAATAATACATTGTGAGTTTGAGAGATGGTGTTAGAGATATTAGGCACAAGCTCATTAGCTCATCTATTTTATCTATAAATAATAGTCATATACTCTTTGTAATTTTCACACTTTCAAAATAATAAAACCCTAGTCGTCTTTTTTTGTTTCTTTTTTTCGACAATTTTTTGTTTTGATTTAATGAAAGAAGACCGTATGCACTTGCATAAATATGGCAAAATAAATTGTGAAAACATGTCTTTTATTTTATGTATTTGACTTGTGAAAATAGTTTTACTTGTGAAAAAAAGATATTTCAGTTGTGAAAAACAGGTTATGAGCGAGCTGTAGAAATACATGTATTTCAGTTGTGGAAATAAATTTACTTGTAACAAAATATATTTTATCTTGTGAAAAACAAGTTGTGAAACACTTGTAGAGATATGTGTATTTCACCTACGAATATTTATTTACTTGAGAAAAAGAAGTTGTGAACACTAACAGAAATACGTACAATTCACTTACAAAAATAGATTTATTTTTGAAAAATATTTTTCACTTTGTGAAAAAATAAGTTGTGAACTATTTGTGAAAATAAATGTGTTTTACTTAAGAAAATGCGTGTATTATACTTGCGAAAATACATATATTAGTAAACAAAATACAATAATTAATCTTCGAAAATACGTACAAATCATTTAAAAAATAAGTATAGATCATTTGTGAATTAGAAAAAAAATTCTTAAAACATATTATTCATGGATTGTATTTTTTCGTCTCAAGAAAACATAAACATCAGTCTTTCAAGTTACGATTATAAAAATACAGAACTTTAAAATTCTAATATAACAAATGTAATAGATAAATTTTAGTCCATAGTTCAGACAAACGTTAGGTGTGGTGTTTTGTGTTTGGAGCTTTTTCTTATAATAATATTGTTATAAATAACTATAGGTAATTGTTTGTAATTAACTTTTTTATGTGTCTAACAGAACAATATGGTAAAACTGATCTCGTCCCGTCTCTACGGGACAAAACCATAGTAAGATGATAAGAAATAAAGCTAAATATCAAGTATCATCTCATCCTAGGTTAAACGAGATCTAATCCCGATGGACTAATGTGAAAATGTCTAAATAAAATTAGTATATGCTTGTGTAGGGGAGTGCAAGCCAAAATACCTTTTTAGAAAAAGATATCCATTTTATTTATTTTTTATTCCGTTTTTTACTCATTTACTTTATTTTATATATTTTTAATTCAATTTAGATATTTTAGACTATTTTTATGAGTAAATGTAGTCGAAGGAAAAAAATACTTATCATAAATGAAATACTTATCACTAGATCAATAACCCGATTTCCTTTAGGATTGATAAATTCTCGGTCAATGACCACTGGGATGATTTTTTTCCTAACTCCTTCGTCCACTATGACTTCCCGAGAATCTCCGACCACATCCCCATCATCCTTCACCTCTCTATCTCTTTTACCCCTAGCCCCAAGCCTTTTTAATTCTTTAACATGTGGCGTTTCCACCCCATCTTCCAATCTCTAGTTGCTGACTGTTGGAAAACCCCTTGTGGTGCTGACCCGATGAACGCCATCATTATCAAGCTTTCTCGCCTCTCCCCTCTCCTTTCCGCTCTTAACAAAAGAGAATTTAGTAATATCAGTAACAAGGTTGAGAAGCCCAGCTTGCTTTAGCCGAGGCCCAACTCTCCCTCGCCTCCAACCCTTCCGATAGCTCGCTTATCTCCCTCGAAAGTGAGGCTGCAAAATCCTACATCTTTTATAGTTGTGATGAAGAATTATTCCTCAAACAAAAGTCTAGGGAAACCTGGCTTAAACTTGAGGATCAAAACTCCAACTTTTTCCACAACAACATTAGGGCCTACATGGGCCGAAATAAAATTCTTTCCATCGTCAACCCTGACGGCTCCGCTGCTTCCAACCCTAAAGCCATCTCTAAAGCCTTCCTCCACTACTTTGAAGACCTGCTTGGCTCTCCTAGCCCCCCAAACCTACCATGGGCTCGATAGAATCAGATCCCTCATCAAATCTCGTCTTTCCCCCTCCGCCTAAGACGACACGATAAAACCCATCTTGGATGACGAGGTGAAGAAAGCTTTATTCCAAATAGATAATGACAAGGCCCCAGGGCCCGATGGGTTCAATGCTAGTTTTTTAAGGCTTGCTGGACCACCATTGGTGATGATATCTGTCAAGCAGTTAAGCACTTTTTCCGATATGGAAAAATCTACATGCTATGGAACAAAACTCTCATTCCTCACATTCCTAAAACTGACAGCCCCTCCTCCCTGACCGATTTTAGACCTATTGTTTGCTGTAATATTATCTACAAAATCATATTCAAAATTATAGCCAATAGAATAAAAAAGTCACTGCCTTTCCTGATCGACTCTTTGCAGTCTGCTCTTATCCCTGGCCGCTCAATCTCTGACAACATCCGACTGACCCGAGACCTCATGCATGGTTACCATACCAACCGCAAAGGCCCCCGATGTGCCCTCAAATCGACCTTAAAAAATATTTCGACAATATCCGTTGACGCCTTGTCCTTGACGCCTTTTATGTCATGAGTTTTCCCATTTTGATGATCAACTAGATCATCGAATGCATCACGACCCCATCCTTTGCTATTTGCATTAATGGTACCCCCTCTAGCTCATTCCTGGGGATGAAGGGCCTCCGCCAAGGGGACCCTCTA
This sequence comes from Limnanthes douglasii subsp. nivea, assembly GCA_036936605.1. Taxonomy (NCBI): domain Eukaryota; kingdom Viridiplantae; phylum Streptophyta; class Magnoliopsida; order Brassicales; family Limnanthaceae; genus Limnanthes; species Limnanthes douglasii. The sequence continues at coordinate 222,054,394 of JAUPFV010000001.1, forward strand.
TACCACTACCTTTTTTTTATCGTTATGCAGGTTCTCTCTAGCATTCTTTAGGAAAAAAGTCAAGACCTGACATTCAGCTTCCACTGGAAATGCCACAAGCTTAAGATCCTCAACCTTTACTTTGCAGACGACCTTATGATTTTCAATTGCGCAAATTCTCATTCTATTCGCCTCATCAAGGATGGACTTGAAGAATATTCCCTCATCTCCGGCCTCCACCTCAATCCTAACAAGAGTCAAATTTTCTTTATGGCACCCCTGCTTCAATTAAGAGGGACTTTCTTAATCTGTTGGGCTTTGTTCAAGGATCCCTTCCGGTTAGGTACCTCAAAGTCCCACTCATCACTTCCAAGTTAACTTACGACAACTGTAGGCCTCGCTTCCTCAAAGTTACCAACCGCATCAACTCTTGGACATCAAAACGCCTCTTTTATATCGGTCGACTTCAGCCCATCAAGTCGGTCCTCTTTGCAAGCCAGGTCTACTGGTCATCTATTTTCATCCTGCTTATCAGAGTTCTTAACGAGCTCTCCCAAAATTTTCGACGCTTTCTCTAGTCTGGCTCTTGTATGAAAATCATCGGCGCCAAGATTTCTTGGGATAAGCTTATTTTTCCTACGGACGAGAGAGGCCTTGGGATCCCAAATCTAAAAATCTAGAATCAGACGGTCGCCCTTAAATCTCTTTGGTCCATCTCAACCAGAAATCAGAATTTTATTTGGACTAAGTGGACCCTTGCTGAGAAGATCAAAGACAAATGCATCTGGACACTCCCTACCTCATCCTCTGCCAGATGGGTCTGGCGCAAAATCCTCAACCACCGCAGCCGTGCTACTACCCTCTACAAAGTTTTGATTAGAAATGGATTCTCCACTTCCATTTGGTATGACTCATGGCTATTCCCAACTTCACTGGTGGACCGTTATGGTCCTAGTATCATCAACCTTGCTCGCATGTGAAATCTTGCTCATGTCTCCGACCTTAACCTTAACCTTAACGGCCGATAGGCATAACCGATCCTGGCTAGGGCGGGACGTAGACATCTGCAATATCCCCTCTTAGAAATTAGAGTTTCCATCAATGCCCTCCCTCCCACTTCGAATGAACCCGACACTTTCCTTTGGATCCCTAATAAGAACAACCTGCATTTTAACATAAACAGTACCTACCAGGCCATCAGACATGCCAAGAGCAAATTCTTATGGGACTTCTTTGTCTGGTTGAACATTCACAATAAGCTCTCCACCCGGGATCATCTCATTGCTTGGGGTCTTGAACCATGAAAATTTAGAACACATCCTAATTAACTGCACCTACTCTTCCTCTATCTGGGAAGCCATCTAAAAAAACTTAACTTCAACACCCCCCCTCTTCATGGACCTCCTGGCTTGAAGCGGCTAGCACCTGGCCCCCTCCAGTGCTAGCACTGGCCAAATCTGGCGCATTGCTTTCTGCTCAATCATCTATCACATTTGGATTGAAAGATATGCACGCATTTTCATGAACACCTAATCTTTTAGTTCATCGGTAACTCATCGAATCATCTCAGATCTCCGATACCGCTTTCTAGGCACCAAGATTAGTTGGCCCACCTAATTTGACTTATTTTCTATCATGTATTTCTTTTCTTTTTCACTCTTCTTTTGCTCTAAAGTTACCACAACTGTTTGGATGTATTGATTTCCTATCTACTGGGTCCCCTCCCCCCCCCCCCCCCCCCCCGCCGCATGTAAACATTTTTATATATTCATAAATTACAGCTTTTTATACAAAAAAATCAAATACTTAAAATATAAAACATTAATAAAAATATAAATTAAATTAAATTCTTTATACAGCACAAGTTACAACTAAATAATAAGAATATTTAATATTCATTGATCTTTCATTAAAATTTCATGAACATCATCTAAAACGTAAGAAACACCCCCACCCCCTAAGTGAACGTGCCGGCAAGTGCCTGTGAATCATGAGGATAGCCAATCGTATATCCAACACACTGTTGATAATAAATCTTGGTCTGGTTCAGTCGCGCACACGAATCTTGGAAGTACTTAAAAGGACGACATCAATAATTATAAAAATAGGGTTATAATATATGTTGTTGCAACTCTAAGTTCCCAAGCATATTATCCACTTGTGCCATGCTATTAGACAATTTCTCACCTCATTGCAGATTATAATCTTCATTCGATACTTCCTATCATAATTGGAAACTCTGTTCAATTTGGGTATGTGTGATGACGATCACCCGATCGCTGTCTTAGTCCATTGAAAGTAAAAAAAAACTACGATTTCCTATTATTTATAGGTTAACCAAGGATGCTCTTTCTATACCTATGTCTACAGTGATATGTAAATCTGCATTTAGTATAACCAAACTACAATACATAGCTAGAAGATCAATATTGACTAGCCAAACAATGGAATTAGGTGTTTCAATCAAGGACTAGACTGCGACAGAAGATAGAATAGAAGACAAAAGATATGCCACAGAAGAACATTAACATGATATGATTGAGGAACTAAGTGATATTGCAGAAATTATTACGGATGAAGTTAAGGAGGATGAAAAACTATTGATTAAATTATATGATAGACATTCCATAAGAAGATAATATGTAATAAGAATTAATTAGTGAATTTTTAATAAGATACTTCAAACTACAAACATGTCCCCGAGAGTATAAACTGTGAACGACTTAACTCAATTTGTTTTTGTGTCATTCAATCTCATAATGTAACAACACTTATACTGCTTGTACTATAATAATAATATATAACAACACGTTTCAAATATACTATGAGTATTCACTTTACTTATGGCAATCAAACTATAATAACACTTATCACATATACTATAAATATACTACTTATATTACGATCAAACTATAACAATACTTATCACATACTATTATAGTATAATACATATACTACAATTAAACTATAACAACATTTATCACATTTACTATAGACATACTACTTAGTTATACTGTAATTTAACTATAACAATAATTTATCACATATACTATAATATACTATTTATATTATAATCAAACTATAACCGTATATGTTCCTGTAATAGATCAAAACATTTATCGTATTTCCACCTTTTCAAAATAGACTCATAAAACAATACAAATTTTAAAAAACACGAATACCCGAAATGTTTAAAAAATTGATGATAGTTTTTGGAATGAAATTATAGCCGTTCACAAACAATCCAGCGTGACTATACATTTAGACATATACCGTGACTGATACATTTATATATTAAACATGTCTACCTCTTAATAACTTATTGTTTTATTAATATATAATAAAACAAAAAATAGCTAAGAGCATACAATGTACACGTTCACCACATATTAACTTTTTTCAATAAAACCACATCTCCAATGGACGTGGTGTTAGTGATATTGTTAACTAACACGAACAAAAAAAACGCTACTGGTTTTGCTAATTTCCCAGAGCGAGTTAGCAAAGCCACGTCACCTATGTTAACTATTTGACAGAGTTTTTTTTTATTTTCTGTTTTTTATTCATCTTTTTCATCTTTTCGTTTTTTTCCACTAGTGTCCTTTTCATCTTCTTCGGTTTTTTCATTCTCTTCCTATATATCTTTTCTATTTATAAGATCGTTGTGATAAATAATATGATACAATATACGAAAAGTAGAATCATTTTCATTGACGATACAAAACAATTTATTGTTCTTCATTAGTAACCGTCGATTTTTTTTTTGAAACTTAAAGATATAAAATTAGAATCTTGCATGACATCAAGTTTTGATGGTATTTATTGATCAACAACGAAAAAAATTAAAATTGTTATTTAAAATAAATGCGATAAAATATCGTAACAAAGACCATTAAAATATAACTAAAATAAAGCACAATATCATTTCGTTTTCCCACGTGACATCACTTACGCGTAACTTTATCATAAGCTACAGTACATACTCTTTGTATCTAAGTATTAAAATACTTGGGGTATATATCGTAGATAACTGACAAAATAATTTTTTTATAATATCACTAATTAATAAAGATGGTACTTCTTTTTGTATAGCCGTGTCTTTAATTTATTATAACATTTGCAAAACATAATCTTAAAGAGAATACTATTCTAGAGCAATTATGTATACTAACAAAATATGTAAACATCATATCCTTGAAAGGAATAATATTTTCTTTTTATCATGTACATACATTACATACGTATAAATTACATTTTTTTCTTTCATTACAACAAGTCTCACTCAATCAAAGGCTAAAACGCCAAACTCTGTTTTGTTATTCGGCTGCTCTGTTTTGGTAACTCTGCCTCTACTTGTCTTTTTGTGAATTGTTGCTTTATAAAGAAAGCTCTGTATTTCTTTGAAATAAATTTAGGGTTTGTTTGTGTTAAAAGAGAAAAAAATGTATGCCGAACCTAGTCTCTTTTACCCTTACCTCCAAAACACCTCTCAAGATTTCCTGCTTCTTGAGGATTATTACTACAGATCCCAGAAACCAAATGCTCCCATGGTACTATCTAATTTCTCTCTGTCCTATATCCTTTTTCTCTTAGAAATTTTCATGTTTTGTTCACCATTTTGTAATTCTTTTTTGTGGGTTTTGACAAAATGCATTTTTTAAATAAATTCTTGAGATTTTGATTACTACTTATATAATTTCAATGTAATTTGATCTTCTGTAAGGTGTTTGGCTTCAGCTAGGGTTTCTATCTACACTACTTTGGGGGTTACTTAGTTTGTGGTGGAGGTAGCTTTCACTAGCTACAAATTTGAGAACTTTAGCTGTTATAGTTTCATATTCTTGTTTTGTCTAGACATTTTCACAGCAATCAAGGTTTAATATTGGAACAGAATTTGGTATTCAGTGTTTGGATTCATTTTATCTTTGAAAGTTCTGTTTTTTTTATTCTTGTGATTTTCAACTGATCATTTTAGATAATCAGAAACTAAAGATCTTCATCTTTTAAGTAGAAATAGAAAATCTAAACTAGTCTTGCTTAACATATTCGTAGACTACTGTTTACAATTAATGAATCCAGAGCAAAAACTACTGTTGGAAAATGATTTCACTCACTTAAAGTTTACTGTTCACATTATATTTCTCACACGCTTTTGTTGGCTTTTGCCTTTTTGATTCCACTTCAGATGTATGTAGAAAAAAAAGTTTCGTCTTTTCATTTAAGTCTTAAGTGGATGTACAGAAAAAAATAACTTTTGGAAAAGTGGCATAAAGCGTAAGATTGTTTATTTTTAAATGTTTTTGTTTGGTTGAATTTAGTGAATGGTAAGGAAGCAATGGTCTATAAGAAAATATTTTTTTGGATCTTTTCTGGGTTTTGCAGAATCATGTCCTTGAGTTTCTACCATTAGCTGTAAAGTTTATTCCAATTCTTAACGTTCTGTGATTGATTATCCTTTGATATCGTCTCAACCCGAAGAGACAATAGATTCAATTGTTTTCAGAATTTGCATCTATTGTATAGTACATGGCTTGGATATGAGGCAATTACATGATGACGTGTGCTTATGTGCCATTAGTTCCATGACATGGATTGGTTCTATCCTAGCGAAAGCTCCTGCTTCTTGTCCTGATTCTACATATTGTTCACTTTGAACTCTAAAAAGAATCTTTTTAGTGTGTTCACCAATTTGTTAATCTCTAGTTGTTTAATGCAGAATAACTTGGTTGAGACATCTAGCCTGTTCGACTATGACTTTGGAGGTGCAGGGGATCTGTTCAAAGCCCCCGAGCCTATCATCGAAGAGCCAGTTTTAGGTGTTGATCCCATAACAGCGTCTATTTCAATGATCTCTTGCGGCGAAGATATTATCACTACTCAAGGACTAAAGGCTGAAGATTTCAGATCAATTCAAAGCGATGAGCAGCTTCTGAACGATGTTTTCTATGAGTGTCAGAAGGATATCATAGCACAAGAAGCAGCTATAGAGTCTTCACCATTCTCCCAAGTATGGGACATCAAGATCCCGGTTGCCGAAACAAATCAAAATCATCAAATTCAAGAAAACACCGATATATTATTACCGGTCCAGAAAAGCGTGAGTTCTGGCAATCTGAGCTCCATGGAGTGGGTGCAAGGGGTTGGGCCTAATTTTCTTGATTTTACCGGGATGGATTTTGGTTTCATTGGCATGAGGAGAGCATTCAGCGAAGGAGATATCAAGGTAAAACTCCATTTCTTTTTGGTTCTTGAAGTCGAATTATGAGATCATAGAAAATCAAAATATTTGTATGGAGTTGTGCGGATGAAACTCAAACAAGCTGCTCGTTCTCCGTTCAAGGTTCGTTTGTCTGAACTTAAGTGTGATAAAAATGAAGCTTGGACTTGGAAAGGCTTGGTAGTAAATATTAGTCTCTATCAACCCAGATTTCGGACACTGGCGTTCTGTCAGAACTCGAACTTTGTTTCACTTCAAACAACCCTGAACCGAACCACTTAACCCGATCTGATTGGGTTTCAACGTATTGTTTCGAATATTTTTATAAACAAGTTGAACATTTAAAGTATATGTATTCTGTTAGTATGTGATACGGAGTAATTATTTTTCAGTATTCTAATATAACCTCTTTTCTGAATGTCCAAATCCCGGATCCAAGCCCTATTTTGGACCTACAGTTTATCTCAAAATCCATATTTTTGAGGGGTAGGAGAAAACTGGATGGTCGAATAAGACTATAGTTTGCCAACTCTATCTAAATGAGGCACAATGGTGTTGTGAGGTGCTCATCCTGTCATGCTAGCTTGAAAATAATATATTCTTATATCTTCCTAACGCAACACCCAAGAAAACAACATTTTTGTTCCAAATTGTCCGATTTCACTCATTTATTGGTTTTCAATGAAGTCTAGAGACAGAGAAAACTTTAGATGTTTGGCTGGCCATTTTTTTGGACAGGATTGGGGCTGAGTGGTTGCTTTTTATGACAGACACTTGATAATGGAGCTATCAACCTCATCCATTCTTCCTTCGAACCTTTACCTATGGGAAACCACATTTCCGAAGCTCGCAAGGAAAAACTTTCCAGGTACAGACACAAGAAGTCAAAGAGGAACTTTGGCAGGAAAATCAAGGTATATATATACTTGGAATATGGAGGGTGTGTTTCGTTTCAAAACATTTGAGTGCATTCTTACAAACTAAACGTAGCCTGATATTCTCATTCTTCAACCATATATGTTTTTGAAAATATATCTTGTTATTGTTTGTTTTACAGTATGCATGTAGGAAAGCTCTTGCAGACAACCAGCCGCGAATCCGAGGAAGATTTGCTAAGACTGAAGATTCGGTTACATCTGTTAATCGACCAAACCAGTGAGAAGCATATGGAAGATATCTATGTTGATTAGAAAGTTTAAGCCTAATATTGTAAAATAGTGAAATAATGATTAGTATAGAGTTGTGTTTAAATAAAAACTAAACTAGATTTGTACATAGTATTTGTTATAAATAAGGCAAGAGAATGGAAATTACTGGTTGTACTTTGTTCATATCTATGCATTATGACACTATAATTTTGTAGTATCAGTGAATGTGTTCCACCTTTGTTTATGTTCATTTGATTTCTGGAATAGAATGAGCATGAGTTTTACCTAACACTATTGAATGATAGAATTTAGAGATATCTTTTTTTTTTCCTCAAGTCCTTTTGAAACTAGGAACGCTCAACTCTTATTGGTTGCATTTATCTGGGAGGAAAAAAACTCAACGGAGGTTGGATTTGAATAGAACAAAACTTTGTAACGATCGATGGTCTTTTGTAGACTGATCGGAGTTGGATCCAGATGCTAGTAATTGATAATGATTTTATAGCTAAACCTGGTAGTGATTGATAGTCTATTAGATCGTCAGTCTATTAGAATCAAACTTGATCTCGATTTGAGCTTTAGACAATAGCTATATCTGAATCTCACCCTTTTTTAAATTGATAAAGATATAAATAAAATTTTAGCTCAACCGGTCCGATACTAAGATTGTTGAAGACATATAAATTCTAACTAAAGTCCGAACTCCACAAAAATCAATTGTTCTTTGGGCAAAGAATACTTTTGCTTTCCAAAAGTAAATAAATTGTAAACTCAATTTTTTGGATTGTTTTACATTTCGGCTTTAGTTTTTCATTTATTCTCACCCATTATAAATTGGGTTTCCAAATTTTATATCAAAACAAACATTTGTATTACTTGAAACGATCAAGACCAAGAAAAGCAATAGGGAAGCTCTCTCAGGAACAGAGGCGTTTTTCAAGATTGCACATGCTAACCATTAAGCCGTCTCCGGCGTTCTTCTTCGGGAAGGCTTCTTCGACTCTTTAGAAGCGCTTCCCTGAGTCCTCCAATCTTTTGATTGCCTTCTGGCAATCTTTTTTCTTCTTCTCTTCCCTGTTTTTGGTTCCTTCTGTTTTCATCGATGGATAATAGAGTCTTCAATATCGATGTTGATTTCTCAGTTCTAAACACAAATGCTGAAATTAATGCTCTGATCAACTTTAAGAAATCCTTCTCCGAAATTCTGAAACCAAAGATTACGCCCAAAGAAACTAATCCTGAGTTCGTCAAAGAGACCCAAGATCATATCTCTGTCCAGTATTCGAAGGAGACAAAAGACCTTCTTTTATTATAGAGTAGAATAACCCTAATTGGAAAATTCACCAACGGAATACCTAAACGTACCTCTCTTCAACACTTTCTTGAATCTCTGAAGTTCAAGGGCTCATACAGTTTCATTACAATTGACTCCCGCCACGTATTGATTGAGTTCTGTCTTAAAGAAGACGTTAGTCTCCTCTGGTCTAAAAATGTCTGGGCTGTGGATGGGAAAAGCATGAGAATTTTAAAATAGAGCCCAGACTTCAACAAGAATATTGAAAACCCTACTGCTTTGCTATAGGTCAGATTTGAGAGAATACCGGAATTTATGTACAATAGCTCTATTATTCACGATCTTGCTTCAACTCTTGGAATGGTATATCGTGTTGTGATACCTGATAAACATAGAGCCAGCAGAAACGCTTGCTATGCTCAGGTCGAGATTAATGTCTTAAGGGAGCTCAAGAGAAGCATATGGGTGGGCTTTGGCGAGAATGATGGGAATTGGATAGGCATCAGCTATAAGAATGCTCCAGGATATTGTCACAGTTGTTATCATTTGGGTCATACCACTAAAGATTGCAGAAAGACAGATCTTAAAGAGAAAGATAAAGAGAAAAGCAATGAAAATAAAGATACTACGAAAGGTTACTCAGATACAAACTATACAAGCTCCAAAGGTTACTCAGATACAAACTTTTAGCAAAGTGTATAAAAGGAAACTCAAATCTATAATTACTACGAAAGACAAAGAGTCTGATACTAAAGTAACTACTGAAGTGGCCCCTAATATTGAAGAAGACTATAGCTCCTCCAAGAATGACCCTGAGATAATTGGTGCCCTTCAAAGACTTGACTCTGAATTTCAAACTAATCTTGAAAATCAGAATGTTGATAACTCTTCTTCTCCACGTCTCAATAATGTTGGAAGCTGTGATGTTTCTTCATGTGACTCTCCAAGCTTCACTTCTCCCCGTCATGACTTTAACTCGATTATCAGCCACAAGATCAAATCTGCAAACAGAAACAAGCATATAAAAAAACTATCAATAAACTCTCTTCGAAAAAGGGAGAGCAAATAAAACAAGTCTTTATCTGATAATGATAAAGACTACTAGCTGGAATGCCCGTGGTATTAACAACAGTTCTACCTTAGCCAGGCTTATTTTCATGATTCAAAGTGAGAAGATTAAAGTTATGACCATCCAAGAACCTATGGGCAGAATTGATAAGATGGAAAATATATCTAAAAGAATTGGTCGTGTTAATTATGCTGCTAATTGTTCAAACAAGATGTGGGTGTTCTGGTATTGTGACATTAATCTCTCTGTTAATGTTGATCATGATCAATTCCTTCACATGGGGATTAACAATATCAACTACTACTTCAATCTTACCTCTATGTATTCCAAGAATCAACGCACTCTTCGAAAGGATCTCTGGAACAACATGGTCTCTATTGCTAATGATAACATTCCCTGGTTGGTTGCTGGTGACTTCAATGCTATCACTAGCTCTGAAGACCAGCTTGGTTGCTCCACTTTTGATGTAGGGAGCTCTGAAGACTTCAATGAAGCCATCAGAATGTGTAATCTTGAAGACTCTGGATATGTGGGCTCCAGGTACACATGGAGCAACAACCGTTGCTGGAAAAGATTAGACAGAACATTAATCAACAATAGTATGATCTCTACTATGCAAAGTATTCAGGTGTTTCAAATGGTCAGAACTTGTTCTGACCATGCCCCTTTACTTATATCCTTATCTAATAATTTAAATATTGTTTCAAACTATAGCAAATTCAATTTTAAATTCATTAATGCATGGGCTAATGACTTTAAGTTTCTAAGTCTAGTTAAGCAGAATTGGGACCTTCCCTGTCATGGGAATCATAACAACATTTTATGGTTCAAGCTTAAGAGACTCAAAAAGCTGCTAAGGATTGGAACATCAAGCATTTTGGCAACATCTTCAAAAAAGTGAAGGATGATATTGATGATGTTAACTTAAAGGAGACTAACCACCAAAATGAGAACAACATTAACTCTAAGGCCAACCTTGCTAAAGCAAACAACATCCTAATGCATGCTCTCAAAAATGAGGAAACCTACTAGAGACAAAAGTGTTTCAACACTTGGTTGAATGAAAGTGATGGCAATACCAAGATCTATCATAGATATGTTTCTAAACAGAAAAAGAAGAATCTAATTAATGGAATAAAGGAAGATGGCATCTGGATCCATAGCCAAAATGACATAACTAAGTCAGCTGAATCTCACTTTAAAAACATCCTATCTACTGATTCTTATGATAACTCTGTTGATTTAAACTAAAAAATGCAGGATCACATATTTGATAACATCCCCAAGTTAATAACTTACTAAGACAATCAAACTATGCTCAGACCCACAAACACGGATGAAGTTTGGACTACTATCAACTCTATGAAGAAAGACAGTGCTGCTGGCACTGGTGGGTTTAACACTTTCTTTTTGAAAACATGTTAGGACATTATTAAGATTGATATTTGTAATGCCCTGAATGCCTATCTTAAAGGTTGTAGTATCCCTAAGGGTGTCTTTGCCACTGGAATTTGTCTAATCCCTAAAGGCTCTAATCCTATTAATTGGGATAACTACAAGCCTATAAGCCTCTCTACTATATTCAATAGGGTAATTTCTAGTCTTATTAACAACAGACTAGCTGATTTCCTTCCTAAAATTTTCTCTAACAATCAGTGTGCCTTTGTGAAGAATAGACTCATACATGAGAATATTCTTATCACAAAGGAGATGTTACACAATATTAACAAAAAGTAACATTATTATGCAGCTTGACATGACAAAGGCATTTGATAGAATGTCTCATGCCTTTGTCCTAAACGTTTTAAACTGTTTTGGCTTTTCCAAAGACATTACTTCTATTATAAGTAGCCTAATATCTAATGTTATGATCCGTGTCCTCATTAATGGTCTAGGCATAGGTTATTTTCCTAAAAAAAGGGCTTAAGACAGGGAGATCTCCTGTCTCCAAGCCTTTTTATTATAGCTCAGGATGTTCTTATTAGAGGTATTTTTAACCTTTTTAAAGATAATGAAAGCATGAAGTACTATACTAAATTCGATTACCTTTTACCAAGTTTGGCTTTTTCAGATGATATCATCATCTTCACAAACAGTCTACCCTCCACCATTGATAAGCTCAGCAATCTGCTTGAAAAATACCAATCAATCTCTGGGAAAGCTATAAATAAAGATAAGACGAAAGTGATTACCTTAACTAAATCTTCCCAAGATTGCGCTTCAAGGCTTAATGTTACTACTGGCTTCAAGATTGACTCTGCACCCTTCTCCTATCTGGGAATCACCATCTCTGCAAACAACAAGGGAAAGAGTTACTTACCTCTTATTGAGAAAATTCATAACAAAATTCAAGAGTGGGACATGAAACACTTGTCCTTTGGGGGCAGAATGTCCCTAATCACTAATGTGCTTCATCCCATTGTTTATTACTGGATGCACAACAGTGCTATTCCAACTACCATTCTTAATAAAATTTATCTTTGTTTCAATCGATTCCTTTGGAGGTCAAAGTATAATGAAAAATCAATATATTGGGCCTCCTGGAATCAGCTTTGTAAGCCTTATGATGAAGGTGGGTTGAATATCAAAATATTAATTGATATTCAACACACTATCAGTCATAAGCTCTGGTTTCTTTTTTAAAAGAACAACAGTCTCTGGTCCGACCTTATGCACAAAACTTACAGTCCTGACTCTCACCCAGTTAAAGCTAATTGCAAGACTAATGACTCTACTGTTTGGAAAAGACTCTATTCTATTAAAGATAAGGTTGAGAAAAATATAAAATGGTCTCTTGGAAATGGGTGTGTGGATTTTTGGCTTGATGAGTGGCATGGTATGCCTCCTTTACTCACCAACCATAGCACCAACAATTAGTATATCTCTGCTAATGTCAAGTCCTTTTGGAAAAAAAACTGTTAGGATATCCAAACTCTCATGAGCTTCCTGCCTCAGGATAGAGTTAACCATATAAATGGTTTAAAACTCAAACCTGATCAGGAAGACAAGATAATTTGGAAACTATCTAATGACAGTAACTTTAACACAATGTTAACTTGGGACAAAACTAGAAACAAAAGCAACAAATCAAACTTTTTCAAAAAAATTTGGAGCCATTTTATCCCCAAAAATTCTCATTTCTTTGTTGGAAAATCATTAAAAACTTTCTTCCCCTAGACAATATCCTTTCCAAAAGACACATTACTACTGTCTCCAAGTGCCAATTTTGTTGCAGTTGTGAAGAGAAAAAACATCTCTTCGTCAACTGCAACTTCTCTTGGGCCATTTGGAACTACTTTGGGTTCCTTTTTAAAATTCCTATCAGTCGATTTATGACTCTTAATCACATGCTTCAGTGCTGGTTTTGTTTCACAAAATGCAATTTTCATATTACTCATGTGGTCGCCCAAATAATTTGTTGGACCATCTGGTATAATAGAAATTGTTTAAAATTCAACAACACTCGAGACGATTTCAAGAGTGCTGTCGACAGAATTACTAGAATCATATTGGGCATTGATTCAGGAAACAAGCTACACTATAAACACTGGTCCTTTGTAATAAACGCAGGTTCAAAGTTAGGGTGCAGCACGATTAACAAAAGGAAGAAGAAAGCAGTGTACCTGAAATGGCAAGTCCCCAATCATGGTAGACTCAAAATTAATGTTAATGAAGCTTGATGTTCTTCGGGGGAGTCGAGTGGAGGCATCATTGTCAGGAACGAAAATGGTGATATCTTAATCGGTAAGGGCTGCTTATTTGGGCGTTGAATCCGTTTCAGGCAGAATGCAAATCCCTTGTCGAAGGGCTCATCACTTGCAAGCGAAACATATGGGAAAATGTCGATATAGAGTCAGATTGTTTGACTCTAATCAACATGCTTGCAAGCGGCATCTCTGCCCCAATTCACGAGCCAGTGAGCACCATTTGTAGAAATCTGATCTATCCTCGAATGACTCTCCGTCACATATCCAGAAATCAGAACCATGCGGCTGACTGGATAGCGAAGAGAGCCATTTTCGATCGCCAAAACTTTTCATTTGTGGGTTGCAACGTTCCGATTCCCCTTCTAGCCATCACAACACTAGAAAGCTTGGGAATCAAATTTCTCGATACTGGCTAACTCTGAAGCTCTGGTTGAAGAAATGCTTCATCGAAGTTCTGAGTAAAAAATTAGGGTTTCTTCAATTTGGGAATTTCTCAAATTCTGTAAATTTGCTTACTAAAACCGATTCTTTGTATTTGTTTACAATTTTGTCCTCTAAATTGTAAAACTATCAATTTGGTAATAAATCGATCTTTGCTTGAAAAACACATTTTTGATTATTTATTTTTTGGATGATGACCAACAAATAGACATACCATCAAATTGCCGTCTTTCGTGAAAACAAATTTTTTCATAAAAACAATTTCTTTTAAAGATCTCCAACTACAAACATCCAAATCCACGGAAAGAATCCAACTATGACAGCAAACAGCCATATTTTCTATACCAATTACGTATAACAACAGCTAAGCGATCAATGACGCTTCCATATAAAAGATTCCATAAAAACCGCACCCTGGTGTAGGAGTCCTCTACACAGACAAAAGGCTTGCACTATGTTATCTATCGTCCCAACAAATTCAACAATATTGAGGAAGATGTTATAATGAACTGATATTAACCTTTTCCAGTCGTGATTATATATTTTATCGCTGTGTCAAGTGATAGGGATCAAATTATCTGATCCGCGAATCAGAGCAATAAGATAAGATATTGGACCAAAATGAGTATCGTGGTGTTAATGTAATAAACATGAAACAATCTGATGATTTCATGTAATAAAATATAATAAATTTTTTTTTTTCGGAGGGAACCTGCAGCCGCTACTCAGAGGGCAATGAGTGCGCATAGGGTAAACCCTCAGTCTGACGCGATAGCCTGCAAACCAACGCCAGAAGGTAAACCACATAAAGTGACAGGCTCAACCGAGAAAGTGTATGTAGAGGGACTCGAACTCATGACCTTTTGGTTATAAGAATGCCATACTCAACCAACTCGGCTACCCCTATGGGGCAATAAAATATAATAATTGGTTTGAGTTTAATTGGCTTGAATTATCATGTTCTAGATTTTGGAATAAATAACGATTTTTACTTTCTCAACCACTTTTATTTTCTCTCTAAAAACTATCCAAAATTTATTTATTGTCTTTATTATTAAAACACCATTGAGAAATCTCTGAGATTATCAGTAGGGATGGCAACGGGGCGGGTATCCGAACCCGCCCCAAATCCGATGGACATTTTTTTTCCATACCAAATCCGAATCCGTGGGTTCAGGTTACCCACACGGATACCTGCGAACTACCCGCGGAAGAAACCCGTTGTAGATACCGAACCAAACCCGAACAGAACATAAACCAAATCTATAAAAAATAAAAAAATAAAAGTAAAAATCTAACAATAAATTTACAAAAATACTACCATGAATTATAAACTTCATTGACTTGAAAAATCATTAACAAATACAAATTATATAACAAATCATTAACAAAAAAAATTATAGAAATTAAAAAATTATATAACAAATCATTAACAAATCGATGCATTTACTCAAAAATAAATATTACATAAAAAATCTATATCAAATTTGTATATATATTTAGAAATTAAAAATATGTATGATAAAAATTGAAATATATATATATATATATATATATATTGAAAAACAAATAATATAAGGTACCATAAACTTCTGTATCAAATATATAGAATATATTTGAAAATAAATTTTAAAATATATATAGAATATATAGATATATTTAAAAAAGAATATAAAATTGAATATAGAATAAATAAATATATGTAAAATCTTTATATATCTATATATATATATATATATATATATATATATATATATATATATATATATATTCAGAATTAAATATTTTTATATGATAAAGAACGGAGCAACAAATCGTGGCGGTCGGTACAGTAGTGATGGTTCTATCTCAGAAAATCAAAACGAGAGAAGCGGCAATAGTGAAAAATGAGACAGATTAGATATTGATAGGTTTTTTTTTTCTTTTAGGGTTAGGAATATTATTGGGCTAGATTACATAACGGGCTACAATAAATAATAATATTATTAAGGATGAATATTTAGTCTTTATAACGGACTAAAAATAAAATCAATAAATAATATTTAAATTTATATAAATGAAAGGTATTTTTACGGGGCAGGGTCGGGGCAGTTACCGTGGTTTAATATTCAAAACCGAAACCGAACACGAACCCGAACGGATAGTAAAAATAAAACCATAACCCGCCCCATTTTTTTTTCCGGATAACCCACCCCATCGGTTCGGTTCGGTTCGGGTACCCATGGTTTCAGTTTAAATTGCCATCCCTAATTATCAGTGTCGACCACAGAGCCAAATAAAAACATTCAAGACCTTAGTTTTTTTCAAGTTTGTCTTCAGAATCTATCGAAATAAAGATTTTGAAATGCAGATGGATTCTGCGAGATCTACTGAAAGAGTCACTGTCAAAGAAGGATCTGTTCAGTTGGCTTGGGAAAATCAACCATCGGATATATAGATGAAAAAAGCATGAACAATTGATCATATAGGAGCGTTGTGATCAATTATAAGAGGAAATTGAGGCGTTAAAATCCTAAAAAGAAGCAATGACGATTCGCAAAAAAGGTCCGCTCGGAAGTCCAAAATATTTAGAAGCAAGAAGGCTCTGATGGAGAAGCTGCTGACTCTGATTTTTTACGAAATTGGAAAAAATACCGAAGAGGTCGATCGAACAAAAACCACCATTCATTGAAAATGAAACGAAGAGTTAGGTATCCATAGAGTCCTTTAGAGTCTAATGAGTAGTATGTGTCTAAGTCTGAAGAAGTTGCATCTTCACCGCATAAAGATAACTATCATAAAAAGAAAAGAAATCATGGTGTTAAGCATTACTCGAAGAGATACACTTGTCGATATCAAAACCGAGAACGGGAGCACATGCCGTACAAACGACGTACCTCTCCGGATAAAACGATTGAACAACAACAGCCGATTCAGAAAGTCCAGTTTTTATACACGAGGGTTTGGGGAACCCGAGTGTTGATTATCAAGAAAATAGTCAATTTACAATTCAGTCCGAGCATGGTCTTTATGCAACAGCTAATGAGGGTCACCAACGTAGTTAGAGACATAACTGGAGGCAGTCTCTGGTACCTGCATAAATTATTTGGGAACATGTACCGAAGAGGTTTGATATATCTAAAATTTAAAAGTTTGATAGGAGTAAAGATCCGGATGAATTACAACACCGATGAAAAGTTTTTGTGTCAATATTTCTCTTAAACTTTCAAAGACATTGATCTAAAATGGTACAACCAACTTTCATAGGTTTCCATCAAGAATTTTGATATGTTAATAACATTCTGAAGACAATTTGTGGGAAGTAAGAAGATAAAGGTGAACGAAGACACAATAATTCAATCCTCCCAATTGATTGGGAAAGTTTGAAAGGTTACATTAAACACTTCGTGTTTACCAAGGATAGCCTAGATGATTGTTATGAGCAAGTGCCTATTGCTTCTTTCAGGTAATGGCTTCACCCGAAGAGGTTCCTGCTGAGGTAACTAGGAAAAAGTCCTAAAATTTGGGGTTTTTTAGCTTAGGTTAAGAAGAAAATGAAAGTAGAGGATTCAAAAAGATTAAAACTGATTCGTTTACAAAGACATGCTTTACATGCTTCTATCTCAGACTATCAACAACCACAGGCCAAAAACTTTCGGCCTTGATTAGCTACTACTTTTTATTATAAGGGTACAAATCAAACCCCGTCTTCACCTAGGGTAAATCAACACCCACAAGGTCAACAATATATACCCAGAACGAATCAATGGTTCCAACCCGATAACTATGTTGAACTAATAGAGAGCGTTGCTAATATTTTTTATCAAACATAAAATTTTATTCTTGTAGAAAACCACTTCCAATCTAAAATCCGAGGGAACATCGAAATAACCGGTTTTCCAAGTATCATAAATATGTACGCCATAATTCAAGAGATTACATCGCTTTAAAACATGAAGTCTAAACCTTTATTGAGAATCAAATGTCAACCACTTTTGTCAAAGCGCATTCTGGGAGACGACATCATGTGCTAGTTGGCAATCAAACCATAATTCGAAGAGAGGCAATTGAGATTTTACCCAGGTAAGAGAATGTGATGGTCATAGCCAGATCTTACATGAGAAATGTTAAGAGTTTATCCAAATTATTTGGCTCACTAACCATTTTCGGGAAGAGGATACGGTTTCAGGGCCTTCTGATTATCCTCAAAAGAGGCATGTTATAAGTTTGGAAACTCAGTTAGAAGGAACAATATCCACGTACCTTTACCAAGATCTGATGCCATTTATCATGTTTAGCGGTGATGTTTGAAGAGACGTTGTTGGACCTCATGAGGATCTTGTGGTAAACAAAGAGACTAATTATGGAACTGAAATCTTAAGAATCCTAATCGATACAAGTAGTTCATCAAACCTTATGTTCATGTCCACTTACAAGAAAATGAAGAACCCTCATATCTACTCCGATCAAATACAACAATAGTTTGATGCATTAAGATGATTGCTGACGTAATTAGAGAATTTGAGAGAGGCATACTGTTAGGACGAGGACCCTTCAAGAAAAATACGAGAGTAATTTTTTTAGTGGTAGATGGTCCGACCTTCTACAATGCTATTTTTGGCAGATCATGGTTGTAAAAAATGTGTGTTGTTGCCTCAATTTTCCATCAATGCTTAAATATGCAATTTTAGGTCCGATCATATTTCTCCACAGCGCTAGAAATTGGTCAAAGAATGCTACATTACTGATCTAGCTCCCAAGATAATTTAGAGTGATGAAATAAAAAAAGAATACCAATTATCGGAGTATACTTCAGAATCGGATATTGTAGATGATCTGAGAGAGACTCTTATTTCGGTAATACCTGATGAAAATATCAAAGTGTATACTTTTCCAGATGGAAAAACTTTAAAGATTAGAGCCCGCTTACCATCAGTTGTAAGAGAACAACTATTATCCTTTTTATCAAATAATTTACATATATTTTCTTGGTGTGTTGATGTCATTACAAGCGTACCTGCAAGTGTTCTTTGCCATAAACTTACAGTGCGACCCAATGTCTGCCCTATTATCCACAAACAAAGACCTTTTTCTATTCAAAAGTCCGGAGCCATTGTGGCAGAAGTGGATCAATTAACAAAAATAGAACATATCCGATAGTCTCAATACCCGTTATGGATATCAATCCCGATACTCATAAAAGAAAGATGAGAAATGACGGATGTGTGTTGATTTCACAGATTTAATGAGTGTTGGTTCGAAAGATCATTTCCTCGTCCTAAAATTGATCAGTTGATATACTCGATCTCAGGTAATAAAATTTTGTCATTCATGGATGATTTTGTAGGATATAAGCAGATACAGATGAACTTGAGGGACCGAGACAAAACCACATTCATAACTAGTAATAGACTCTATTACTACAAAGTGATTCTGTTTGGAATGAAGAATGTCGCGGCTACTTATCAATGCATGGTAAACAAATCCTTCGCCATCCAGATCGGAAGGAACTTTGAAATTTATATTGATTATATGTTAGTAAAAAGCACGAGAGATGATGATGATTTTTCTGATATTGAGGAAACGTTTTATAACCTGAACGCCATTAACCTAAAATTGAACCCAAGAAAATTTACATTTAGAGTTCAGTCTGGAAAATTATTGGGTTATATAGTAAGTAAAATATCATTCAAGATAACCCAGTACAGTTAAACGCTCTAACTATCATAGATACCTAAAAGTCCACCAAAGATGTACAGATATTATAACAAAAAGGCTAGCGACTTTAAACAGATTTATATCAAGATCTTTGGATAAGTGTGCACCATTTTTTCAAGTTCTAGGAAAGGAAAATAAATCAAACTGGAATACGCACTATGACGAAGCCTTTATAAAACTAAATGAACACATATCCTCTCCATAAATTTTGACCAAAACCACTATGGGACTGTTCGGGGAAACAATTTCATGACCCGTTTTCTCTTTACCTCCAAAAATATGGAATTATACCTCAATATATCATGTCGGGTTCATCCACTATGATTGGTTTATCTGAATGATGAAACGTCACATTGATATAAATGGCTAGGAGTATGATTTCTCATACATCACTAATCATTTCGCTCTAAGAAAAAGTGTGCTAATTATATCCTTAAAAAGGTACATTCATTTAAAACATCTAAAAACACAAATAAACTATTTAGAGGGAATATATATATATATATATATATATATATATATATATATATATATTCTCGTATGAGGATGTCTAGATGAAAAAAAGCATTATTGTTCGAGAAAACAAAAACTTTAATCCAAAACCGTTAATTGTAGTTTTGTAGGTTACCCTGATCACTTTGGGGTTACAAATTTTACTCTCTTATTAAGTGTTCAATATTTAAGACGAGAACTATAATATTTTGTGAGGATACAAATTTCACGGGGAATGGTTCAAATAAAAAATACATTTTAAAGAAAAATTAACTATTTCATTCAGTGTATGACATTCCTACTTTAGCTATTCTTAGCATACCGGTCATCTAAAATATTTCGAGGAATCTAGTTCCTTAGACTGATGTTATACTTCCACCTTCAAAATTAAATGTTAAAATTTTTCATGATTAAAAAAACATAAACCCGAAGAAATTGAGCAACATAATGAGCATATATCGTGTATATCCAATAGAGAAACAAGAAGTACCTTAACTTTAGATTATGTGGCATTCCTGAACGAACATGAAGCAAATTTATACATTCTTGAAGATGATCCAATCACCTTATGATATTATAAACAGTTCAAGCTCCAAATTAGAGACTAGAGCAATGAATGAGAAGTACAGATCGATACGAAACAATTTAGTATCAGATCTTGCCACCTTACCTATAGGGAATAAAGAATTTGGTTGCAAATGATTGTTTAAAACCAAGCATGATGCTTTAAGGAAAGTGAAAATATATAAAATGCTGATTTTTATGAAATGGTACAACTAATGCGAATAAAAAGACTATTTTGAAGGATACAACTAATGCCAATGGACTAACTATCTTGTAGCGAAATTTAGTATGGATCTAGTTGTTTATTTTTATTTAGAGCTTCATCATATGGATGTTAAGACAATGTTTCTCAATGAAGACATTCTAGAAACAATTCATATGCAACAACCTGAATAGTTAATGCGTGGAGATAAAAAATTAACGGCTTGTAAACTAACAAAATTCAATTATGGATTCAAACAAGCATCTCGACAATGGTATTGTAAATTCCATGATATTGTCATCTCATTTAATTTTTAGATGACTATCGTGGAAGATTGTGTATATCACATGTTCAATGGGTATAAAATGATCTATATAGTGTTTTATGTCAATGACATACTCTTTGCCAGAAACGATTTGGGTTTATTACATGTTACTTAGAGTTTTATGTCAAATAAATTATATTGGTGAAACGTCGTATTCGTTAGGGATCCAAACAATAAGAAATCACCCTCGTAGCATCATGGGTCTCTCGTAAATGGCATACATGTAAAGCATGTTACATAGCTATGGTTTTAATAACAATAAACCCATAAATACCCCTCTAGGAAAATATGATAAGTTTTAGCCTTAAGACAAAATCAATAATTTAATTAATTAAGACACACCCATATGCTTCAGTACTTGAAGAATACTAAATAAGACTGGTTGATATACACTGGATCGGATAACCTTGAGATCATATGTTATATTGATGGTGATTTTTTTGGCTATATAAACACTGGAAAGTATACTATCGACTATATATTCATTATGGTAGGAGCCCCATATTATGGAAGAGTATGATACAGACTCTCATCACGAACTCTATTATGGCAGCCGAATATGTGGCGTGTTTTACAACATCTATACATACACTTTGGTGGAGGAGAATTATGACAACATTGCACATAGTGGATGGAACAGTTCAGCTGACATGTTTTGGAATAAAAATAACAACTTCAACAAGTCTAAGTATACAAACATTAAGTTTTTATATGTAAAGTAACAAATCCAGATCATGGTTGAGCACATTGACGCACACTCAAATATTGCAGATCCTTTCACTAAGGCATTACCACTTTTAGTATTTCTTGTACATGTTATATGTATGAATGTACTTAGTTCATAGGGTATTAAGATTTAATGAGAGTGTTGTATCGAATACCAATAAGTTTTTACAATTTCCAATTTTATATTATATTATTACTTCAGATTATATGTATACATTTATTAAAATGATAAAATATTTTAGTATTTCCCTTATCACTGATTTTTTATATATTAAATAATCTCAATTCAGTATAGTAGGACGAGTTAAAAATCAACATGTAATAATAACAGGGTTATGTCGATTCCATGTTGTACTTTATGAGAAGCCGAGATTCATTAAGATGGTAGTCGATAATTGATTTAATGTCAGATGAGTTGTATGGTTGATAATATTTTGTTCACTATTAGCTATCATTTTACGTGATGAGACATATAATGATTTATTTGTAATCAATAGTGTTTCATAAGTGCTTATTTAGATGGATATGTGTCAGTATGTGTGAATGGTCCAAGTGGGGGATTGTAAGGATATTCCAAACTTGGAATGTCTCATCACATGAAAATTCAGAGAATTCACGTATGTTGTCCTTGTCTAATTTAATAGAAGCAATCAACCCTAAGTTAAATATATTGGACCTGAAAATAATATATCGGGGAGATACACAATGCATATATTCGTTGGGTCAACTGTGGATATGATGGAAGACATATTCATATAAGACTTTAATATTGCGCTCTAAATGTCCGATAAAGGTTATGGTCCACTATAGTGGCTAATACATCGGACTATAACGACTTAATAATTAAATTAATGATAATTCTATAAGAGATGAAAGGGAATTGATTGAGTTAAGAAAATTGAGTTATTCGGGGACCACTACATATTTTAGTGAATTAGATTCACTAACGATAAATACTCTTCACATAACCCTAATTTATCTATCCTGAACAATCATATGGGTAATCTTATACATTATATTGTAACAAATAATTGGTCGAAAAATGGCGGCGTAAGAATGAGTATTGTTTTTAGGAATATGGGCATAGAACTGGAATTCAAAGAATGTTCCAAACAATTAAAATTGAAAAAATTGAGGATCTTGTTGTATATATCTGAAGATTTGTTACTATCTATAGTGAATGTTGCATTATCTTATCTCCTCACACGTTAGAGGATGAATCATGGATGTATTTCTAGAAAAAGGTAAAACAAAGAAAGACGATTAAAGAAACAAAAAGACAACTAAGGTTTATTATTCAGAAAACGTGTCAATTACATAGTCTATAAAATTTTATTTATAGACAAACTATATGGCTAAT
Source organism: Limnanthes douglasii subsp. nivea (assembly GCA_036936605.1). Classification (NCBI taxonomy): domain Eukaryota; kingdom Viridiplantae; phylum Streptophyta; class Magnoliopsida; order Brassicales; family Limnanthaceae; genus Limnanthes; species Limnanthes douglasii. Next base: position 222,077,615 of record JAUPFV010000001.1, read on the forward strand.
GGTCATATGTCTTATATCTCTAACACCCTCTCTCAAACTCGTAATGCTTATTCTTACATTGAGAGTTTGTTACACAAAATAAAAACCAAAATTACATAAAAAATGAAACACCAAACTTCAAAACCATAATTTAAAGCCAAAATCAAAACAAAACGCCAAAATCAAAATCGAAATATCAAAATCCAAAATTGAACTCCAATCTCCAAACTCAAATTTCCAATTTCCAATCTTCAAACTCAATATCTATTTCAAAACCCCGATTTTCAAACTCCAATCTATAATCTCTAATATCTAATCTCTAGTCTATAATCTCCAGTCTTCAAACTCCAATATACAAACTCTAAACTCCAATCTCCAAACTCCAAACTCCAAAATCCAAACTCCAAACTAATAACAATAAAAAAATTTAACTGAAGCCAAACAAATCCAAAAGAACCCAAACGAATACAAGCAAATCCAAACGAATCCAAACAAGCCTAAACGAATCCAAGCTAAATCTATACCAAATATCCAAACGAAGAACAAAATCTAAACGGCAAACAAAATCCAAATTCAAATCTAATTTCAATACTAAATCTGAATGCCGAATTCAAAACTAAATTCAATCTGAATGCCGAATTCAAAACTAAATTCAATACTAAATCCAAATAACAAATCCAAATTCAAATCTAATTTCCAATCAAAATCAAAATTGAATCTACATTTTTACCAACAAAAATATGCACTGTTCTAGTAGTGATTTATCCCGAACCATATCACCGAATCATAGTCCAACCGGTCATATTGAAGGATTAGATGTCAGGAACCCACTTTCTAAAATTAAGAAAATATAGACACCGTTTACCTCTCGATCAGGTCTGTTGATTGTGGCTGCACACATCAGATCCGAAAATCAAAACTTTTCACTTTTTGTTTCTTCCGGCGGACAGCTAAAACAACTGCCCGCTGGTGCAGCGGAAGACATGAAAATTTCAAGATCTAAACCTAAGCTCTGATACCATGTAGAAAAAGGTAAAACAAAGAAAGACGACTAGAGAAACAAAAAGATATGATTTATTATTCAGAAAGCGTGTCAATTACATACTCTATAAATCTCTTATTTATAGACAAACTATATGGGTTAATGGGCATATGCCTTATATCTCTAACAATATTATACAATGAGTTGAACTTTATGAAAATGAAAATAAATACCCCATAGCAAAACCCGAATGACTAGTTCCAAAAATATTAGCGAAGTAGTTTAGAAAGACATTTGCAACCTCTAAAATAAAGGTTACTAAGTCTTATTTGAAGATTGAGACTATTTTATTACGAAAGATACAGATTTTTATATTTTTGTAAAAAACTTATTTCGATCTTCAACTTATATATATATAAATATTCTAATGACTTTTCCACAATCACTTCGATTATTTTTCATGTTTCTAGTTGATAGTTGTTTGTTTAAGGCCGTCTTGAACGTATTTTCTCCTTCTATTCCTTAAACTTAGTTTTTTTTTTAATTTTGATAATCTTGTGAGTTCAAATATTATTTTACTTTTTCGAGTTATTTATACAACCCTAGTCGTAGGGTCATCACCTTGATGTTTTTATTGGATCAAATCCTTGAGATTATTACTAGTTTGCAACTCTAATTGGTCAAAAGATTATTCTTTATCATTTTTAGAGATGACTCATAGGCACTTGAGCTTGGATTTTGTGGTATGCCAGTACTTATCATTTTTTTGTTGTGTTGTTACACATATTTTATTTGTTATATAACACCTTACTAAGTATTGTGTACACCTATTTTTATCTCATGCCATCCTTAATGGATTAACCATGTTGTATCAAGAAAATATTAATCCCTCAACTCATATTTCTCATCTTCGAGCTATTTTTGATGGTGTCGTTGAATGAGTGGAGAAAAGTGCTGCTATTAAAAATAGAAGATTAAATGTTGATAAACAACTGAGAATTTATCTTGAAGCTAGTAAAAATGAGAAAAGCGTGCTCATTGGTGAATTAAAGGTTAGGTTGTTCATAAATGCTCAACTGGGTAATGCTTTAGTTCATGCTCATGATGATTTATCGCCAAACTACCGTTTTGATAAGGGTTTTGAGAACATGGCCTCTATTCAAGAAACTGTTTTTGATGTTTGTAAGAATAAGCTAGTTAATTCTGAGTGAGCTCATGACATTTTGGAATAATGTTAGTCTATGATTCATAACAAACTTATAAATATCAAGGCGAAATATGAGACTGCAAGATTGAATCTGCATGGGTAAGTTGATGCATATCTTTGAAGTATCACGTTGTTTATAGTACTTTTATTGATGAACATAAGGGCCCAAGTTAATGATCATGTTTATTTTACAAAATAGGTTTCATTTAGTATGAAAATCATCTTTTAAAATAATTTTTATTATAATATAGTGCATATTAAAATCGTATCTTTTTTAAATGTTTAACACTACAAGAGTTTGGTTTATATATTATAGCTCAATGATTCTATTAATTAAGTATGTTATATTGCAAAACTTAATCATCCCAAAAGAAAGGTTTGTAACAATCATATGCATATTTTAGCTAAAGTAAACAGTCTGTAATAATTAGTAATTCAATTATGATATTTCAAATTGAGCGTCTCACTAATGATATCATGATCTCTCAAATTTGTAATCTCTTTTAGTTTTGAGATCAACTTAGTTAAATATTACGCACTTCATAAATTTAGTGGAAGTTGATTCAGATTTAGAGTTATATGCCCTTAGTGGTGAAGTGTGAAAGGTGGTAAATAAATTGTTCCACTTATCCTTGTAAATATCTGTTAGGGTGTGAAAAGACAGTCAATTGACCATTCCAATCCCCAACGTAGGTATCTATTACGCTTGGAAATGTATATGTTGGGCTTTTAAAATCCCGTCTATAAATATGTCATCCTTTCTCTTATTATTCTCACTTCTTACTAATTTTTGAGATAGAGAGAGAAACTCCTATGCTCTTGCCATCGTAAAACTCAGTTTCTATTTTGATCGTCGATGTAAAAACTTTTATGGCACAAATCTTAGCATTCTTTCATTATCTATCGCCACAAAATATATTTGGAGTTATATGATTCACCTTGAAAATTTTCTAGAAGACTGGTTGTCAATTTATGAGCAAGTCAGGAAAAAAAACTATCGGGATCATAAATGAATGACATGTTCATATTGTTCAGGTGTTCGATTATGCCGACAACACATTAGGAAGAAAACAAACCGAATTGGTTGACCCCTTGTTTTCTTCAAACCCTTTGACTTAACCATCAACAATAAAAACCTACCCCTCTATACCAATTCTTTTTCATTGAACCGAACTCCGATTGATTTTCAATTTGATTGGTCAGTCCAACACCGAAGAGATATCCACCCTTCATTGCCTCTACAGGAAAAATAAATGCTCTTCTATTTACTAAGAAAAGAAATCCAAGAAAACCAAAATGATTCTTCTGGCTTGTGATAGTCTACCAGAGGAATCGACTGGGTATGAAGGGAAAATTTTCACTAGATCTTAGAGGATTCTTGCAACCCAAGCTACACCTATAAAGGAATCTGTGGGCTCTCGAAATAGTACATCATTTGAAAAACAAATATGATGTGGTTGGTTGATGAATCGGACGAGAAGGCTGGGGTCCAAAATAACTTGGGGTTGCATGCTAGTAGCTCAAGTAAAAATAGAGGTGGTGCTGAGGATGAAGTTTAAATCCTAAAGGAAATAAAATAGAAGATATCAAATAAAAAAAACGAAGACAAAATAAGCGGAAGTCAAGCTGTCGTCCAAAATATACGAGGTGTAGGGGAGCAAGCTTCGTAAGGTCAACCACTGATACCTCATAGCTTTGCATGTGATTAAGTATAATTATTACTCTAAGGTGGAAGAATCCAATTTTTGAATGAGCCAGAGAATTCCGGATTCGCTAGATATACGCTTCAATAGATTGGGAGAGACACTGTTGCCTACCAAAAAACGTGAACTTGTGGTATACATGGATGTCTTGAATTGGGGATTGCGGTTCCCTTTAGACCATGGTATTATTCGTTATTTCGAAGTAGTTGACCCTTATCTTAATCAAGCTAGTTCAAACACATAGTTCACGCTCATTTATTGTATTAGTGTGTCATTGATTTTTGGTATCGAACTCCGGATGGAGCAATTCGTGAAGCTTACTTCCCTATCGAAGAATCCTCGTATACCTTTTTATTCCATCACCCTAAAGAATGAGTACAAGGCAGTGGCCGACCTCCTTGAAGTGGAAAAATTTTAAAAGCAAGAATGCCTCTATCTTAGTTGTGGTTGGGAAAATGGTAAAGATATTTTGAGGAAAATAAATCCTAGCCGACTTATGAGAGAGTTGAAAACTATTGATAAGTTCGTTCTTCTGTCGACCAAGTCAGATATCATTACAAACATTTAAAGCTTGATTTCTCATGCAGTTATTTTTAAATAAGTCTTCAAATCACAATAATAAAATATTTTTTTGTCATTTCCTTGCATGAGCTCATTAGTCCCATTGCTACACTGGAAATGTAGCAAAGTAAAAAAAAGATTTATATGAAGCTAAAAAGTTGATTTCGCGCCTCGCAAAGTCCAACTCGACCATTATGGAGATATCGATGTTTATTTGAGGAAAATTCAACAAGCTACAGAAGGATGCCTCAGATCAAATATCACTTACATATCAAAATGAATGTTGGGCATGTTTAGTTCAAAAATAGTTAATGGACAAAATATCCACTTTCAAGACTGATATTTTCGAATTGGATTTCGCTTTACTAGCGAGGATTCGGAAGCACAACAAGATTTTGAAGGAAAATACCTTTCATCATGATCTTATTATGTCGAAATATTACGAGTATGTGGCTGATTCCCAAAACATACAGAGGATAGGGAAAGAACATTTAAGTATCTTATTTCCTTTAAGAAACAAGCTCAAAATGGAAAAGTGGTCGCGTTTACCGCATATGCTAATAAATGCATAGGTTATATAAATCCACAAGACAATAGATTAAAATACGTGCCAGTCTTTAGCTTTCATATTAGGTTTTTAGATTTGAACCTTGACTCTTATTAAAATATGGTTTCGAAGGAGGAATTTCCTGGTAATATCTAGTTTGAAGAAGAAATGGAGTAATTTCCTGCTAATATCTTATTTGAAGACGAAGTGGAGGAATTTTATAGATTCAGGATGCGATGATGATGATTGTGGGTCCACAAGTGAGGAGTCTGAAAAAGGAAAGCTCAAGAGAAGATCAATATCAAGAAGATCCTAAGGATAATGATGAAACAACAAAAGGCAAAATAACTAATAACAAGGCTAATGAATACAAATCCGATGGTATTGGATAATTTCCCTTTCGTGTTTCCATTTTTTTTTTTTACTTTTTTGAATTGCAAGTCTCTGTATTGCTATGGCATTTTTGTACTTCAGATTTTATGAATGGTACTTTCTTTGTTCATCTTGAATTATCATATTTTATTTATTTCAAGTAATGTCTTAAGATTATTCCTAGTTGAGGACCAACAAATTTTTATAGATTCCAAATTACTGAAGTTTCAATATTGACCAACTATAGTTGAAACCTTTGAGCATGAAAAACTAGGGTTCGAATGCCTGAAACGTGATCAACTAGTTGTGGAAACTTTTAAACAAGACCAACTAGTTTTAAAACCTTTTAAACTTGACCAACTAGTGTTAAAATCTTTTAAATATGACCAACTAGTGTTAAAACCTATTAAACATAACCAACTAGTATTAAAATATTTTAAACATGACTAACTAGTGTTTGAAACTTTTAAGGATTCGGTTTCGTACATGTCTAGACCTATTGAAGATGAAACCATGGACTATAATAGGAAAATGATTTATGTTTACTAAACAGTTATATTATAATGTCACTAAAAGAGCATGTCACCGATCCTTACATAATTAATTGTTTTTTTTAAAAATTATTTTACATAGTCATTTCAATTACAACCTCAAATTTTTTATGTTCCAAGTGGGCCGAAGTGGATTTACTTGTTGATCTTCCAACTGATAAGTTACGGGCTTTACCCTCTTAATTACCGAATAAGGTCCTTTCAAGTTCGCCCAAAATTGCCAAGTCATTTATCTTTAGTGTACAAGAAAACCTTATTTGAAACCTTATACCGCATATTAAATTCTCTTTAGCGGACTAAGAATGCATATATACTTCTCATAAAAGTCTAATAATACAGGGATCTGAGATGTGGTTTTGTCATTTTCTCTTCGACCAAGTCAAGTTAAGCTCTTCTAGACTCTTCATTTCCAACCTCCGAGTAGTTTGTTACTCGTAAATAAAAGATAAAAGAAATTATTGAGTCACTTCCTGGAGGGCCATCCAGTATACCCATAATACTTTGTGGATATAATATAGCCATTTTTTGAAAATACCCTCTAAATGTTTTCTAAAGCCATTAAGGATAATTGTGTTGGTAACCTCCACTTAACCATTACCTGCGGGTTGAGAGCTGCTAAAAAATAATATTGGATCCATCTCGAAGAGCATAAAACCTGAACATCCTTGTTATCATATTAGGGACAGTAATCTGTGGTGATTGTCCTTGAGACTCTGAATCTAAAATATATATTAGATAAAGTAATTGGATAATATTATTTATTTTAGTTTCGTAAGAAGGTTGGACTTCCACCCACTTTTTGAGAAATAATTAACAATTATTATGATGGTTTGACGTCCTCCATAGGCCATAGAAACGACCCAACTAAGTCCAAACCCCACCTATCAAAATGTATCGCTTCAAAAATTCATTCAAGGAATACTGATGGCACATGTATTACATTTTTAAATCACTAGCATGTATCACACCTTATAGCTAATTCTTTGGCATCAACCATGATAGAAGGAAAATAATATGCGACCAATAATACCCTTCTTGTCAATGTTTTAAACCACAATAAGCTGATCCATCTTCATTATATCATTTAAATGGTATCATATGTGATTCATTAGTTCCGAGAGATCACAATACTGGCCGACTTATAGATTTTTTGTGAAGAATGTCTCCGAAGACCGCAAATCCATGTGCCATAAATCTCAGGTTTTAGCTAATTATTTATCAACTGGTAAATTCTCTCTCACTATCAAATCTTTAAGCTCATGACTTTAATCTTTTCCAAGGCTTGTTGAAACTTGCAACGCTTCTTATATGTCTAGTTTTTGTTTGGAGGTTGCTGTCATGGAATGAGGCACTTGTTCAATTATCCACAAATACCCTTTACAATATGTTATAGTCTCTAGGGAATTAGCAACATAATTTTCTCCTCAGTGAACATGTTCATACTAAATGAAATCAAACAAAGTTATCAGTTCCCTCAATTCTTTTAGGTACTTTACCAGATGATATTTCCTTACGTCAACCTGGCCAGATGTGTGGTTGATTAGAAGTTTTGAATCGTTTATCGAACAAAATCTTTTGGTACCATAAATTTGTGCAAGTCTCAACCCTGCCAAGGGTACTTCATACTCTTCTTCGTTATCAGATGCTCTGAAGCAAAAATATATCGCATGATACATTTCTTCTCCAGTTAGAGTTACCAAGTAAACTGCCGCTTGCCCCCAAAGGGGTAGCCGAGTTGGTTGAGTATGGCATTCTTATGATCAAAAGGTCATGAGTTCGAGTCCCTCTACATACGCTTTCTCGGCTGAGCCTGTCACCTTGTGTGGTTTACCTTCTGGCGTTGGTTTGCAGGCTATCGCGTCAGACTGAGGGTTTACCTTGTGCGCACTCATTGCACTCTGAGTAGCGGCTGCGGGTTCCCTCCGAAAAAAAGAAAAAAAAAAAAAAAAAAAGTAAACTGCCGCTTCACAACCCAAAAAGCTTGAGCCCTCATCAGTATGAATAACTCACTCATATCTAGATATGTCAATATTTGGATCTTGTTCAGGCCGTTTGGAATGAAACTCAACTAAAAAATTTACCAAGGCCTGCGTTTGGATTGATTCCCGAGGTTTAAAGTCGACATCTTAGTCTTCAAGTTCAGTGACCACTTAGTCATCCAACTAAATATATTCGGCTTTTCCAACTCCAAGTACCTTCTTTCAACACCTAAAAAACTTTTTATCAAGTAATATATTGGGCAAGGATATTTTCCGACCTTTGTCACCAACACTGCACTTACTATATAGTCTGATACCACGAAAAATAAATATATCCTCTATGTTATAATTGGCTTAGTTAAAATTTTCCTGATAAGATAAATCATATTTTATCTTGACAAAAGCTTCGTCACACTATGGAGTCCAGTTAAAACGATTTGTTTTTCTCAGAACTTAAAAAAATGAAACACATTTGTCTGATGATCTTAATATGAATCTATTTAGAGTAGCCAACCTTCCAGTCAAGATTTGTAAATATTTAATGGATCTTGCATAATTCATAATAGTTAAAGCATTCGATTGTGTTGGGTGGGCTTCAATTCATGTTTGGCTTACTATATAGCCCAAGAATTTTCTGGATCGCACCACGAAAGTACATTTTTGTAGATTAAATTTTAAGTTTATGGCCTTTAAGTTACAAAAAAATTTCCTATAAATTGGAAAAATGATCCTTATATCTTGTGTTTTCTATCAAAATATCGTCAATATAGACTTTAACGTTCTTCTGACTTGGCTAGCAAAAGCTTTATTAACCAATCGCTAATAAGTTTCCCCAATATTTTTCAACCTGAACGACATTACCTTGCATCAATGTTTCCCCCTATAAGTTATAAACATATTATTGTCTTGGTCGTTTGGATCAATCTTGATCTAATTATACCTGACAAATTCATCAGTAAAGGATAATAGTATGTTACCCGAAGTTGAGTCTACCAGTAGATCAATTCTAGGAATATGAAATGGATCCTTTTGATAAGCTTTGTTTAAAGCGGTAAAATCAACACACTTTCTATATTTTTCATTCTTTTGTTTTCACAAACATTGGGTTCGCCGTTCACAACAAATGTTGAGATTCTCTGATATTGCCTACTTTTGATAACCAATCTACTTCCGCCACAATAACTTCAAATATTTAAATATAAAACACTCTTCTTTTTTGGATTATTGGGCATGCATTAGGTCATAAATCAAGTTTGTGATAAATAATATTAGATGGTATTCTCGTTACGTCTTCGGTACCCGAGAGAATATATGCAAATTTCTTGATAAAAATGATATTAGTTTTCTCTTATAAATGTGAAAGTTGAATAACGATCTTCAGAGTTTTCCATCGGGAAAGGTAAGCTTCAAAAGATCTCATTACTTATTAACGAACTTGGAGTCTCCCTTGGATCATCTATAACATCTAACTCCAAAGCAGACCCCTATAATTGATATTCTTTCTTTTTTTAAACTCGTTTAATTTTCTCTAGAGCCAACGCAGTTGTATCACACTCTCTTAACACTTTCTAGATACACTGGACAACTCCAACTTAACTTCTAACAACATAATTCAAACATTGATGAACAGCAAAGCCAATAACATACATTCGAGACAACCAAGACCTACCGAAAATTGAAATATATGATGTTAGACCTTATTCAATTTGTTTGTATGTAGACATAAAAAATATGTAAGCCAAACTTCTTGTATTGATTAGGATCTTTCGGTCTTACATTCCTTCAATGGTTACTATGATTACCACAACATTCTCATGAGGTTCAGCTACCTCCCTTAATTCGTCATTGTGAGAAATAATAAACGGCAATGGATCTCAATAAAGATGTGACGAGATTCCTCTGGTTATCTATGTCGCTAAGCTCATTATGCGCCTTTCTGAGAGTTAATGGTGGTTCTCGACACAATATCCCCACCGAATATAGTCAATGATTTAGAAAAATTTCATAAACTTTTGACTTCCCCCTCATATTTGAGCTTGTTAATTACCATTATACTCATTCCGTTAGGATAAAGGTCCAAATATTTTGTGTCCACATCAAAATCATTAAAGGGTTCTGCTATGACCATTTTTTTGTTGCAACCTGAAATACTTCCATTGAGTTAATGGCAACCTGAAAATCATTAAAGAAAGCCTCTTGCCGACCCCCTGATGTCTTTTAATAGATGTCGTCAATTGGCCATTATCGATTAAAGTTTGAATTTCATGCTTTAAAGCTATGAAATCCCTCATATCATGTCCGATATTATTGTGATGTTTACAAAATCGGTTGTTCCTTTCTTCTCTCGATTTCTAAATTGGGAAGGGTTTTCTGAATTGAATAAAATTATGCGTTTTATAAAACATAATAACAACATCTATCTCACTCATTGATTTTCTATTGCAAAGCATTTGCTTCTTAGCTTGAGGTTGTTTATTTACCTTCGGTCCAGACAACATTTGACTTTTTGGCCTCTCAGACGAAAAATGGTCGCAGTCTTTGGATCTATTTTCGCTTTAAATAAATATCTTTAAAAACAATAATTATTTTAATATCATACATAAATTCTTATGTAAATTATCGAACTATATATAATAAAAAATCCATAAAATTCACTTTAAAAATAATTAATTTCTGCTTGATTGATATGTATTGATTTTGAAATACAAAAGAAAAATTGGCAATGTTTTTTCCGGATTTTAATTGTCTATATAAAGAAACCGCTTTAGATTTAAACAAACCTATTTCTTAAACATATGTAAATCTAACTGTCCGTTTATAATCTTTATACATATATTTAACTATTGTTTTTAGAGAAAAGTACCTGAAAATACCCACTCAACTATCTTATTACCCGGCGGCACCCGCTTTTAACATAGTGTTACTTAATACCCAGACTAATAAATTGGACAAAAATACCCTCCCACTATATATACCCATTTTTCAATTCCATCCCACTTTTTCGACCCTCCTATCACCCTAAACAAACGCAAAATTCTAATTTTAGAAACCACCAGAAAACAAACCGTTCGACTTCGTGATACTCTCTCTCTCTCAAACCCAGAAACCCTACAGCTTCTCACCTTCGTCACTATCGCACCGGTCAGCCTCTTTTACTCAGACAGTCACTAACACCTTCAAATCTCATTCGAGAAAGTTGTCGTGAAGTCGTCTCTGAAAACTTCTATCTCGTTCTCCGGCCGGTGAAATTTAACAGGTATGCATTATGGTGGAAAGCGTACTTCTTTTTGCGTTTTTTTTTGAATCTGAACCACTGTTTTCAACAACTCCACGATAGCATTGCTTGTCGTAGTAGAATGAAGTATCTACTGACGATAGTTCCCCAGTTTATGGGTTTATAGTCGAAGCCAGGGTAGAATTTTAGTTGCATGTAACACTGATACTCTACTGAGAAATATTATGTATGTTAGATCTGCATTAGGTAGTTCATTGTTGATTTTGGTGTTTGGTGCATAATTCCCAGATCCCTGCAACGTGCATGCAAAAACTGTAACAGTTCGCATCCTGATCACCCACAATGCAAGCAATTCGCAGCTCGATTGTATTGTTATACTTATTTACAAACAGTTCGCAACTTGATGTACATAAGTCGCATCCTGTCATAGCTTATTTCGCAGCTTGTCTGTTAAGCCAGTATTTATATGTATGCATTTCGCAGCTTGTGATGCGAATTATTTGTGACACTCTAACTGATTGTGTTTGTGCAGAAAGTATGACAACAAAACCTAGCTACTACAGATCAGGGTTGGTGAGCCTTCTGAAGCTACTCAAAGACATGCGTATTACAAGGGCGCACATTGAAGCTGCAAGAAACACCCCCTTCTACACACTGCTGAAAACGGCTTTCGAAATCCGTAATGAGGCAGAGCTGCCAAAGAAGAAATTCTACTCAATCATTCAGTATATCCTCGAAAAATTCTCTCTAGAACGAGACGCCTTTAGGATTGGCAACAAGTATGTAAAGCTAACTACAAACGATATCAAGATCATATTCGGGCTGAGGCATGGCACCGAGAAAATGGAGTTAACAAAAACCGGCGCTTTTCACAACAAGTATGCAGACGGCGAGGAGGACGAATCAAGGATGATGAAGAAATACTTCATGTCAAAAACTGGCAGGAAAGCATCAGCTAGTAATACCAAAACAATAACAAATGCCATCATAAAGGTACGTCTAAAATGGACTTCATCTTTATAAAGCAAGATTCTGTACATTTCTAACATAGAATGTTGTCATTGGTTTTACAGGAGGGTATACAGAAGGCCATAACCGAAGGAGGGGAACATGAATTGGAAGACGTGGCGAGGCTGTTGATACTGTTTTTGTGCTCCACGCTATTCTACTCCGTATCTGGAGATATCTTGGGCTGGAGCACGGTTTATTACGTTGAAGACCTCAACAGAATAAACAATTACGACTGGGCTGGATCGATTCTGTTCAAGCTTCGACAGTCTATCAGGAGTTGCTTAGCAGTAGAAAGAGCCGATAAAATCGTCGGCTGCGTCGCCCTTGTAGTTGTAAGTTTGATCTATTCAATATAACAATTAGTTATGTACATAGCGTCGTGTTGATAAAACTTGTCCCCATGTCTCCATGCAGCCCTTCATCATGGAGCACACAACAATCGGCCACGAGGTAGCGAAGCCAACCTCGATACCAAGGTTCTTCAAATGGTTGGGGTTAGAGTGCCACGCATCGACCATGGATTATCTTATTAAAACACCACTCCTGGATGCTGACGAGGTATAAGCTCAATATATGTATTGAACTTGGGGTGCATACAGTTCGCATCATATGATGCGAACTGCTTATAAAAATATCTCAAACAGTTCGCAGCCTGATATGAATTTTACTTCGCAGCTTCATGCTCAACACAGTTCGCATCATATGTTTAATACTTAGTTCGCATCATACTGTCCCATAATCATATGTTTAATACTTAGTTCGCATCATACTGTCTCATAACCATTTCGCAGCTTAACATGCGAAATATGATTAAAAACCACACCGTTCGCATCATATGATGCGAACTGCTTGTAAGAAACAATTTGTTTGTCTACACCCTCGTACTTTCGAAACAATTAATTTACTTACATGTGCATCTGTTGGTAGGTTTTAGAAGGTCCATTACAGCTTACCGAGGCTGAAAATGAAGCTTTCGGAGAAAGAGAAGATGATGAAGATGGTGAAGATGCAGAAGTAACGGTACCACCTTCACCGGAAGAAAGACCTACGAAGAGGTCGAAAAGCACAGCATCAAAATCAAAAAAAAGGAGACGAGCATCACATAATGTAATAAATAAGATGATGTCTCCCACACTCGAACACCCAACACCACCCGAGCCATCGATTCCACCGAAAAGACTCCCCAAGAAAACAATTCCACCACAACCCAAAGGCAAATCCAGGCAAGAGCCCTCCGACACCGACACAACCAATATGAGTGAAACGATCGGTGATTATTTATTCAAATGCAGAGACCCTAATCCCGATATTGCTCCTCAATCAAAGCGTTTGAAGACGTATGCCGACAAGAACAAGTACGAGCGAAAAATAGATCAACAGGCCAGAGAAGTAAGTATGACTTGAACCTTAAATAATCACTACAATCAGCACTTAATATGTTTATAAAAAGTTTGCTATCATTTTTGCAGCTGAAAGAATTGAAACGCAAGATAGCGGAACTTGAAGCACAACAACTCCACAATGCTATCTCTCTGCCAATCTGCAGTACTGAAACCCCAATAAAGCAGGTACCAGCAGCACTTCCAGAGGGACAAAAATCCACTGATCAGCAAGCATCCGTGTCTAATGCTGATCAGCACCATGCTGATGGAGTACTGCCGGAAGAAAGGGATGATGATGCACACAATCCACCCATCATGGAGACACATACAGATAAGGTACATAATGTAAGTAGATGATATGATGTTATTAAACAAATATGAGGACTATTGTGCTTAAGATGCGAATTATGCAATAAACTGGTGGTCTGGTTATTACACGTATATATCAGGTCAGGATGCGAAATATGTACCAAACTGGGGGAATTTATAACATAGATATCAGGTCAGGATGCGAAATATGTACCAAACTGGGGGAATTTATAACATAGATATCAGGTCAGGATGCGAACTATGTAATAAACTGGGGGACTGTATAACATATATATCAGATCAGAATGTGAAATAGGTAATAATGGAGTGAATGTATAACATAGATATCAGGTCAGGATGCGAAATATGATTACACGATGATTAACATATGTTTTTTTATGAAATAGGAGACCGAAAGACAACAACAACACCATCAGAAACAGAAACACCAGCAGCAACAACAACACCCCCAACAAGGAGAACAGGAACAACAGCACCCCCAACCACAACACCCCCAACAACAAGGAGAACAGGAACAAGAAGAACACCGCCAGAAACAACAACAAGAGCAAACAGAACAAGAAGAAGAACAACAACAACACCCCCAACCACAACAGGAAGAAGAAGAAGAAGAGCAACAAAAAGAAGAACAACAAAAAGAAGAACACCCCCAGCAACAACAAGAAGAACAACAACTCGAAGAACACCAGACGCCACAGGTTCAACACGAGGACCGGCAACAAGAGCAACAACAAGGACAAGAAGAACAACAGCAGCAACAACAGATAGCCTTGGCGAAGAGAGAAAGGCTAACTCAAGAGGTAGCACCTCAAGAGTCAGAACCTGTCCATCCCGGTGAGAAGACAGAACTACTCACCCAGGAAGGACCATGCTTAGAAGACAAAACCACTTCTTCGGTGGAACTTCAAAGACCAACGGTGCTGTCAGCAAAGACAGAATTGCTAAGCCAACGTCAAACTGTAGACCCGGTAACAAATCAACTCGCAGCTCCAGAGTCCCACGATAACACAGTAGGTTTACATGATGCTTTTGTTGATGGTATTAGTACTCAAGTTTCACAGACATTTTTAAATGAAATTGATAATGTATATTACGATTCTATAATACAACGGTCTCTGGAGAACATGTCGGAGGATGACATTAATCATTTCTGCCGACACGATCCAGCCTCTATGCCGAACAAGTCAACGGCAGTGGTTGTCGCTGACCGTGCGGTAAGGCCTACTTATAATGCTTTCGCATAATAACATGTGACTTGTGGCAAATGCTTATTGGAGCATTACAAACAAATATCAGGGTAGGATGCGAACTGTTCGGGGGAACCTCGAATAGTTCGCACCCTACCCTGATAGATACTTATAAATTTATTTAACTGCTACCTTACATTTCGCAGCCTAAGCTGCGAACTGTTTGGAGTAGTTACACTTATAATCACTGACGCCCTCTACTTTTTGTTTCATACTAAGCTCGAGAAGGTTAATGAGATAGAGGAGCCAAGTTTTGCGCTACTGACACAAACGCAGCCTGAAGTGGCAGAGGAAGAAGAAGAGTTCATAATAACAATGCGGGAACCGCCAGTAGTAGAATACAGCGACTGGCCAAAGAAAACAAAAGTAACTGACCTTATCGATGTGGCAGAATACCACAAAATACAGTTGGTTAAAGCCTACGAGAGCGACACACCTGATCCAGTGGTATGGCAGTTACCAGAGTCCAAGTTTACATACGGAATCAGGGTGCAAACGAGTGATGTCATGGCACTACCTTTAGAACTGGAGCTGGACGTAAAGGTATCCAATTGTCAACCGATTCTATTTTCAATGTTTCAAATATGTATTCTATATTTAACATAATGTTTCATTGTTAGGTTATCGATGCTTGGATTCGAAAGATGCTTGAAGAAGCAGACTACAAAGTCCCATGCACTAAAGCTATAGGAGAGTATCACGACGCCGTACTGATTTCGGGCATGGCTACAGTAAGTTTAGGTCAGGTAAATTGAACAAAAGTTCAGAAAATATTCTTATTTTAATATACTTTTGCTTGAATGCAGCATCAATTGAAAGCAGGCTGGCCAGTAGAAAATCTTGTGGACATGGCTTTTAGAATGGGGTGCAAAAATGCCAACATCATCTTTGTTCCAATGTGCACCGAGCAAAAGGACAATGCAAACCACTGGACGTTGCTCGTCATCGATATCGACGGCAGGACAATTTCAAACTACAATTCGCTTCTGCCTAGGCTTCATGGCACAGACCTGACCACAAGGACACCTGCAAAACTGGTAAAATATTCCAAACTATTAAATTTAAAGAATGCAAGCTGCGAACTATGTTCTGGTGTGCTGCGAATTGCGAGCAAAACAGTTGTTTTCGCAGCCTGTCTATAACTCAATTCGCAGCCTCTCTATAACTCAATTCGCAGCCTGTCCACAACACAATTCGCAGCCCGTCCATGTTGGATTGCCTGTCATATAATTCGCAGCCTAAGCTGTGAATTGTGTTGGATTCATTGTCATATAATTCGCAGCCTGAGGATGCGAATTGTATGTCACCAACTTTTTTTGTTTTTGTTTTTGTGAATATTCCTAACATTAATTACTATACGCAGATCAAATATTTGTTGGATAGAGAATTCCTACCCAAATTTAATACAGGGTGGAAGGTGAAGGTGGAAAGAGGATTCCCACAACAAAAGCGAGGCACCCTGGACTGTGGTGTCTTCGTCTGCCAATATGCAAGGGATATTATTCAGCATGGAACAGTGCAGAAAAAATACGATGCAGATATGGTAACTGCCTTCAGAAGAGAAATGTTCCATTTCTTTTTAAATGACAAAGACACCATCACATATGGGTGATTCGTGTATTGCTTCTAAATAAATTTGTTACTTGTAAAATACAGCTGTTGTAAATTTAGTTTTTTTGTTCATATTCCTTACCTTATGTTTCGCATCATATCCTGATATATAATGGTTAGTTTTGAATATTCCTTATCTTATATTTAGTTTAGTTTTGAATATTCCTTATCTTATATTTCGCATCATAACCTGATATATAATGGTTGATTATGATCCTGGTATGTATGAACAGTTCGCAGCATACCCTGATATATAATGGTTAAAACCACACCGTTCGCAGCCTAACTTATATCAAATAGTTCGCAGCCTAACCAGATAGATGTTTATCACTACACACCCAATTCGCAGCCTGGTGCATAAATAAAAAATTCAAAATATAAAAATCAAGAATACGAACAGGCTATGGCGTATGCCTTGGTAAACGTTTTCTCCATTGAGCACACAAAAAACTATCTAATCACGTACAGAACAAGCTTTCCCATTAATTTCTGATTGGACATGGAGGCTATGTAATGATTACCTCCTTTCCCTATAAATAACACTAGTAAACCAGAGGCTATTTTAAAACAAACTACACATTTTGCACCAGAGGCTATTTTTTAACAAACTCCTTTCCCTCTTCTCTTAGAATTCAAAAAGTCATGTCTTTTTCCACCACCACAACCACCACCTCAGTCTCAAATTCTGGTTCAATCGGTTCTCTGGGTGACTCCTGGTCATCCTTAACCGTGAACTGGAGTGATGACTTGATCATGCCAGCAGCACCACCAAACAGCCCAGTATCTGTTTTTGGGTTAGACATATATGATGACTACTACTCAGCTGACTCACAACCATTGGAAGTTGTTCCACAGCTTGCTGCTGAACCTCAGCCAGAACAGGTTCCTGCTGCACCTCAGCCAGAAATGGTGCAACCTCAGCCGGCAGAGGTTAAAAACAACAAAAGGAAGAGGGAATACGAAGCTGGTCCATCGAGGACAAAATTTTTAAGCATGATGGACGTTGATGTTGAAGCTGAGGATAAAGAAGAACATGCGAAAGATGTTGAAGCTGAGGATAAAGAAGAACATCACAAAGATGTTGAAGCTGAGGATAAAGAAGAGAAAGAGAAAGAGAAGGAGAAAGAGAAAGAGAAAGAGAAGGAGAAAGAGGAAACAGTTGGTGATGAATCGTCTACCAACTGCTAGAGTTGGTTTTAGTTTTTTGGTATACTGAAATGCAACTAACCAGCACCAAAAGCTTGTAGTGATGTGTGTAAACAGTTGTTAGTTTCTGGATATATTTTGTAATCCTCCATTTTGTAATCCAAATATATTTTGTACATCACTTCCAACATTAC
Source organism: Limnanthes douglasii subsp. nivea (assembly GCA_036936605.1). Classification (NCBI taxonomy): domain Eukaryota; kingdom Viridiplantae; phylum Streptophyta; class Magnoliopsida; order Brassicales; family Limnanthaceae; genus Limnanthes; species Limnanthes douglasii. The sequence goes on from JAUPFV010000001.1 coordinate 222,095,652, forward strand.
TGAATGTTACTCATTTTCAACATTGCTGAATATCCTGGTATTTTATTAAACAACAATTCGCAGCTTATCAAAAAGCAAATATCAGGACTCCTAACTGAACTCAATTCGCATCACAATTTTGTTCCTAATTCGCAGCCTAACATGCGAAACACATTGCTGAATATCCTGGTATTTTATTAAACAACAATTCGCAGCTTATCACATGACAAATATCAGGACTCCTAACTGAACTCCATTCGCATCACAATTTTGTTCCTAATTCGCAGCCTAACATGCGAAACGTAACATATGCTAAATGGTTCATCTGATTTACTAACGATTCGCATCCTGTTAAAATTTAACTTAATTGTTCATAGTTCGCATGTAATCCTGATAGATGTTTGTAGTCCAACTTGTAATCCTCCTTTCAGCCTTACTGAATATACTGTTATTTTTATTAAATAACAATTCGCAGCTTATCACATGACAAATATCAGGACAACCTTAACTAAACTCCATTCGCATCACAAATATAGCCCTATTTCGCATCATACCATGCTAAACGTAAGGGTATGAACATGTTTGATGTGGTTTTACATATGATTCGCATCCTGTTAAACTTTCACATATTTGCATATAATTCGCATGTAATTCGAATGTACAAATGTCTAGTTTGCTGTACAGAACAATAACTATTCAAAAAAAATAAATGTCCTTAAACTGGAACATCACAAGTCCTCCGGTTATGGCCTGATTTCGAACATCGGCCACACCTTAACTTCTTGGTTGAGATTTCTCCTCTAGAAGGGATTCGCTTTTTCTTAGGCCTTCCGGAGCGTCTCTTAACGTTCGGAGGCAGAACTTCAACAAAAGAAGGATCGTTAGCGCTGGACCCTTCGCCGAAATCAGTTAGAGCTGGTATGCTGAAAGAGTAACTTTCCCTGTAATTTTTAACCGTAAAGAAGGGTTCTATTACAGTCAATGGATCTTGGTCAGTGTATTGTAATGCCGCTAGACCGTGAGCACATGGAAAACACTCTTGTTGCCATGATCCGCATGAACATTTGAAATCCAACAGATTAACAACAGCCACAGGAGTCGAAAAGACTTCGAACACGGCGGAAGAGGACTTACGTACTACCCAACTTCGGCACATGTCAACATTCTGCTTTAGCTTCTTCTCGTCCTCGGGAACCAAATTAGTACTCCAGCTGAGACCTTCTTCGTATCTCCGTGAAACCTGAGTCATAAGCAAGACTCTAATGCAATCAATAAACTCAACAATTGGTAAGCCACAATATTTTTTGATCTGATTGTTAAACGATTCAGCTGCGGTAGAAGCCATAGAGCCGTATCGCTTCCCTTTTACGTAAGCCTGCGCATACTTTTCAGGGGGTAAATTTGCAAGAAAATCACTCATTCTCTGACCACCTTCACATAAAAAACCTGTTAGTATCTCTTTAAAAAGCTCTTGACTGGGAGCAAAAGCAAGACGGTGGAAGAAACTCAACATCTTTTTTTTATACTCCCTGTTAGAATGCTCCAGTTTGGCTCTCAAATTCTGCATGAGATGGTAATAACAGTACGCATGATAGCTGTTTGGATACAAGACAGAAACAGCATTAACAATACCAGAATGACGGTCTGAAATAAATGTGATCTGGCGATCCAGCAAATGTGGTTTCAAACACCCCAAAAACCACATCCAATTGTCCCAATCTTCAATGCTAACCACAGCAACAGCAACAGGGAATAGTCCTGGAAAAAGGCAGATCAATTAAACACTACAACAGTATGCAAACGTTTAAAACTTGTAAACAATTCGCATGCTGTCACACACATTTCGCAGCTTGTCATGCGAAATGTGTGTAACATTTTAATTGATCATGCAAACAGTTCGCATCGTGTTATGTGAATTCGCAGCTTGTGGAAACTTCAAATAATACCTAACTCAAGCTGCGATGTAAGTACAATTTATACAGCATAATACATATTTCGCAGCCTCAACTGCGAAATGTGAGGATCACAACCCTGCTTAATTCGCATCACATGCTGCGAATTACATCAGCATTTTCACACAAAAACATCGTTCATTATTTAGATAAATGTAACTAACCGTTGTTTCCGTCCTTTGCTACAGCAGTGAGCAATGTACCCTTGTACTTGCCATATAAGTGGGTTCCATCGACAAACAACATTGGACGGCATGAATGAAAACCACTAAGGGACGAACCGAATGCTACAAAACAGCGCTTGAATCGGTTTCCAGCTGACAACTCCAACTGGCAGTCTGAAGTAATATCCCGGCTCTTCAAGCGTTTGAAGTATCCGCTTAGTAAACTAAAAGAGCTTGAACTATCTCCAAAAACTCCCCTCCTAGCCTTCTCTAAAGCATTCCATGACAAACGATAAGAGATATCAAGACCGTAATCTTGTTTGACAGTCGATTGTATGGTTTTGGCTGTCAACGAATGGCAAGTCCGGAGAGAATCCTGAATTTCCTCTGCAATCAAATCTGATGTCAAATGCCTGTGCCGCTTATGCTTATGCTTCTGGGAGAAAACAGGACTGCAAGTATGGTTCGGGAAATACTTCTTTATCGTCATAAGGCCGGTGCTTGAGTCAATAGATGCATAAACCCTCCATTTGCACCCGCTTGTGAGCTTATTTTCACAATAAGCAGTGATCTTATTTGTTGTGTTGTGCAGGTATTTGAAAGAAAAACCATGCTCTAACGCAAACTTGCACAAGGATAACCTCAGACCGGCAGCACCTTCTTCAAAAGCTTGACCCACCCCTGTAATAGCATCAGCCCAACCAGCAGTAGCAAGTTGTTTTTTCCTCTGATCAGAGTTAACTAAACCGTTACTACTCTCCCCGCTAACTATTTGATCAAGAGATGGTTCTACCAAAACCAAGCTACGCTCTTTACGCTTACCACTAGAGCTCTTATCAACAGAACTTTTATTACCAGAACCCTTATCGAAGACGTGTTGTTCTATGAGAAAACTAACCCGTTTTAAACGCTCCAAATCAAGATATAACACCATTCCGACAAAATCACTCTGGTTATTAAAGAAACAATTCTTGTGATCCCCGCAGGAGTAAGTAATTAGGTACTCACCTGTGCCAAGCTCCTCCCACGTGTTCTCTACATAAGCTTGGATACTTTCGAAGCTTTCAAACTCCGTGAAAGGCACAATTGCAGTTTGGTGACCGTATTTAAAAATACAAACTCGTGATTTAGACATCTCTTAACCTGGACAATACAAGTTATTTGTTATTAGTCTAAAAAACTAGGTGCACAATATTTACGACTGCACCAAACAATTCGCATCATAAGGTGCGAATTGTGTATACCTACAACTATATATTCGCATCCTGTCCTGATATTTGTAGGTAACAAAGTCCTGATATTTGTCAGTGGTCACAAAACTGTGCAAATTATTTACTGCACCATCAAACATTTCGCTTCATAACATGCGAAATGTGTACATACATCGAGTAAATCGCATCCCGTCCTGATATTTGTGTTTATCTACATATATCATTTCGCAGCCTGTCCCTATATTTCTATGTAACACCGGTCCTGATATCTGTTTCGAAATACAATACTATAACTGACCTAAAAACTCGTAATCTACACATTACCCACGAACTAAAGCAATACCAAATTGAATATAACATCAGAAAACAAAAGGACGTAACTATATAGCTCAGAAAATTAACGAAACAGATCACTATAACCAAAAGAAACAGAGAAAAGCTCGAAATCAGGCAATGGCATCTAAAAACAGTAGACTAGAACCTATTCCAACAGAGAAAACGAATAAAAAACTTCGAAATCGGTAGGTAATTACCTAAAAAGATCGCAAAACGATTACTTGTTAGCTACAAGATTTCAAAAAGTCGTGATGAACTCCTGTACGTATAAAACAAAGGTTAGACAGGTCTAACACAACAACTTACATAAAGAAACAAACCTTCAAGCAGATTCCGATCACCGGAAAATGTGATTTAAACCCAGCTCGTGGTGGTTAGTAGGGTTAGGTGGTTAGAGCGGCTAACAAATTCAAATCTTCAAAAAGCAAGAAAAATTAGAAAGAAAACAGAAAATAACGTTTATATAGTGGGTTAAGGGTAGTTATGGTATTAAAATAAAGTTAGGTTGTTAGTGACAATAAGGTAGTTGAGATGGGTATTAAGTAACAATTGATCAAACCTTGGGTGGTAAGTGACAATTGAATAGTTGAGTGGGTACTTTAAGTACAATTTTCTTTGTTTTTATATGTTATGTTAAATGAAAGATTATACATTTATTTTAAAATCTATAGATGTCGTATACATATTTTACTAGAGCTGAAAACTAATGGCGTCGAAGAATTCGACCTATTTAGTGATATCAACTCGTTGCATATTTTTAATTGCATTAATGATATGCGATGTCGGTATGTAAATAATTGGATCAAAATGTACACTTTGTTGGATAGTTGTTTTTGCTTTATCTAGAAATAAAATATCGTAAATTTGTAATATTCTGTTTTTAGACGAAGAGAATATAAAAGAAAAAGAGTACATATTAAACTTAAAATAAAAAATAAAAATCAAATAGAATAAGAATTATAAAATATTTTATTACTTGAACAGCAACTTCGACACTACGGTATCCTGTTTGAACCTGCAAAGTTTAAGTTAAAGTTTATAGTAAAAATAATATTTAATAAAAAAAAGTGGTACAAATTTGTAAAATTACAAAATTATATTAAAAAGTTAAACAATAAATATAAATTTCTTTCAAACTCTACTCATAGTTTCTTACATAACTTATATGACCAAACTATGCTAAAGTAAAATCTATAAAAGTGAATGAGGCACACGTCATTGTAGATGTTACATAAATTTAATTTACTGCATCTTTACTTTATATTATAGAAAAATAGTAGCTGTTAAAAAAATACAATTTACTGCATCTTTAGTTTATGTTATATAAAATAGTAGATGTTAAATAAATACAATTTAATACATTTTTACTTTATATTATATAAAAAATACTTAATTTTGTTGGGACTAGAAACATACAACAGCAATTAAACAAAAAATAATTGATAAAAAATAAAAATATGAAATATATATAAAATAATTTTAAAAATGATAATTTATGAGTAATTACTTATAACATCATATTTATATAATATGTATGAATATCGGATAATTCAATGATAGATAAGTATTTACAAACAACCATATGATACACCGAAATATAATTAACCAATTTATTTTTTTAACATGATCCAATGTAAAAGTAATTACTCACTGTTATAGTTTTAATTCAAAAATTCGTAATTTAATTATGAATTAGAGAAAATGGTCGAAAGGAAAAAAAGTGAAAAATAAAAGTTAAAATAATGAGAGAAATAACGGAACAAAACAAGTTTTCACAAAGAATCAAAAGGGACAGCAGAGTAGGAAAAAAAGATTATTTAAAAAATAATTTAATTGTAAATTTTGTAGGATAAATCCCGGAGGGGATAGACAAAATAGAATCGACGGCTGCAAGAAATCAAGAAAATAAACGAAAAGAGCATATAAACCATAATCCTACGTTAGAGTGAAAAAAGACTCAGAGAAAAATCTCAATTTTTATTCATCAAAGCGTGACAGTTAAATAGGGTTTACTACTTTATATATAAGACATCCAAAACCCTAATAAAATATTCTAAAAAATACAATAAGTATATTAAAAATAAAAATCAAATAAAATCTGAATGCAATCAGATGTGATTCACTAATTAAAACATTTTTTAAAAATAAAATAAAATAAAATATCAAAAACAGTAAAATGAGGTTTTCAGACCCTAAACAGTAGAATTTGAAGTCTGATTTTCATGACAGAGTCACGTTTTTTTACAGTTGTTGGGCTCATCGAGATGTTCAATTTGAGTACTAGTTTCGCATAGTTCTAATACATGAGCGAGAAATAAGGCCCATTTGCGCCTGTTCAAAACAGCTACATAATTGTGGGTCGTCTTGCCTACATCATCCTCTCCTGGTTGGGGATAATTCGCCCTCGAATTCCTAGTGTGATCGTTATTAGCCGGTTCTTCAACTTCTTCAGCAAATCTTGCTTTTGTTTGTCTATTAATTTATAGTGGTAGGCATAGCCAATCATAGTAAACAAATGATTCTTTTACAATGATTGTCGATGAATGTATGTCAAACGGTCATGACGTTATGGGTGGTGGTGGTGGTTTTGGAGGCTTTAAACCATCAATAACAGGAAGCCTTAATACACTCATTCCCAATTCAAAACCACACAACTTTGGGATCATCTCCTCAGAGAGTATATTTCTGCCAACAAATTCAAAACACTGCAATCTTCCACTATTAACTTTTTCTTTCTGGTTTTCTTTCCGCAACCATCAACCCAAACTCCTCCAGGTTCTATTACAAAACCTAAAATTTTATCCATTAAAACATTACTATTTTCTTCTATCAATCTCTTCATAATATCAAATACAAAAATATCATCTTATATTTTCCCTACACGACAATATGCATCCACAGAGAACTAAAACAAGGGTTGGATTGTAGGATAACCGAAAGTACCTAAAAGGCGCATCTCCACGATAAAAGATACTGCTTCGCAGTCCTTCTTTAATAAAATCTCTCGAGGGATGTAATATGGTGTACTAAAGTCTGAGACAATTTCTCGATCTACAAGTTTCTCCTCAACGTTAATTAGATCTTCATTATCCCATTATTTAACATCAATGATCTTCTCTTCAATCTCATTGTCAAAGACAACATAAATGAGATCTCCTAATTCCGACCAAGTTTCATAAGAAACTTCACCTTGGTAGTCAGCCTCATACTCATGAAAGAGTGGATGGTCGAGTATCGACTACTCCTCTATGTCACTAACATCTACTTGATGGATTTCCTTTCCCTTTGGGTTTTCCAAATTTTAGCTATGACTATGGCTGGATTCTGTAAAAAAGACTTTCTCCTTTGAATTTTTTATTGGAGTTTGGAATCCGGTGGCGGTTATCTTCTCTATATCTTATATCGTTTTCTTCATTTGATATCGCAACAAATTCATCCATTCACATATCTGGCCAAATCGATATTCCATCTCTTCTCGATAGACTAGTTCTACGATTGGAGTAGTGGATTTACAACGAGTGGTTCTCTTAGGCGGCATATCTCCTCAACCCACGTCGTATGAGCTTTGTCGCTCTGATACCAATATGGTGGGGATAGTCGAAATAGAATCAACGGCTGTAAGAAATCAAGAAAATAAAAGAAAAGAGCAGATATAAACCATAGCCCTAGGTTATAGTGAAAATAGACTCAGAGACTCAGAGAAAAATCTTAATTTTTATTCATCAAAGTCTCACGGTAAAATAGGGTGTAAGATACTTTATATATGAGACATCCAAAAGCCTAATAAAATATTCTAAAATATACAATAAATATATTAAAAATAAAAATCAAATAAAATATGAAAGCAATAAGATGTGATTCACTAATTATTTTTAAAAAAAAAACAAAAAATAATAATATAAAAAAAACAGTAAAATAAGGTTTCGAACCCTAAACAGTAGAATCTGAAGTCCGATTTTTGTGACAAAGTCACGCTTTTGACAGTTATTGGACTCCTCAAGACGTTCAATTTGAATACCAATTTCGCCTAGTTCTGATACCTGAGCGAGAAATAAGGCCCATTTGCGCCTATCCAAAACAACTACATAATTGTGGGCCGTCTCGCCTACATCGATAAACTTATGTAGGCTATGGAGTATTGTCTAATATGTTGAAGAGTTTAAAAGGTAAACATCAATAAACACCACAAATTACAACTTATTTGGTGATATAAGTTATAATAAACATCGTATTAAGTTTGATAAAAAAAATTGGTATTTTCAAATTAGTGATATACAAAACGTATTAAAATTATATTATATATTTTCTTTTAAACCAAAAAGTAATATTAATATAATTATTTTTATATTTTAAAAAGTTTTTGATATTATTATATAATTATTTAACATATATTTTTTATTTAAAAAATAATATTCTTCATATTTAAATAATTGGTGATGTATTTTTATGTAATAATAGTTTTTGTGACGAAGATAAGAAAGAGAATATCGGGAGAATGAAGTAATATAGGATAGCTAAAGTTTTTAAAGATTGTTAGATGATCAACCTAAACTTGATTATTAGAGAAGAGTAATGGAGAAAAATATGTTGTAGTACAAAAACGTGTGTAGAAGTGATTGTAGAATCGAGAGTGAGATATTAGAGAGAGTGAAGTCAGTTTACTAGAAAGAAAGGAAGCAATTAATAGTTAGAATCGGAGCTGGAGCTAATGAAAAACAAAAGTTAATAGTTAGAATCAGAGGTGGAGCTAATGAAAAACAGGACATAGTGAGTTTACAAAAAAGCGTAACGATCCTTTTGAATGAGAAGTCTGTTATTATTAATTAGCATTGATTTGAGCCAAAATTTTATATGGACTTTTTTAGAGGTAGGCATCTGAATATTAGTCTTGTGCTATTCGGCCTTAGCCTTACATGTTAATTTTTCGACTCAAAGATATTATTACGATAAAAATATTAGTTTATAAGCTTGAAATTGAGGGGCTAAACTGTTATGTTTTATAACAGTAACCTTTCATTTTTGTAAGAGAAACGGTAGATCACTATAGTATTGAGGTGTTTTTCCTTTGCTGGAACATATGTTGTCTACATTTGATCTTGTTTGCTAAAGTTTATGTGGCTTACAATTTTGAAATAGAAAGTTTGTGTCAAATTGGTTACCCTGTTATGCAGAAATATCGAATTAATTATAGTTGGATTTATAAAAATCTTGAGGTCTGATAACCTTATACTTATCTTATTAAAATCCTTCACCGGTCTGAACTTCCAATTAAATAAAAGTAATCAACCTTATATTCTCGGACATGTTGCTTGTATGGATGTCCTTAGTTTATAGGGTATTTAGATTGAATGAGAGTATTGTATCGATTAAATTCAAGTTTTTTCCAGTTTTCAGTTATATATTATATTATTACTTCAGATTATATGCATACATTTATTTAAAAAATATAATATTTTAGTATTTTTTTATCACTAATTTATTTATATATTAAACAATCTTATTTAGTTCAGTAGGACCAATTGGAAATCAATATTTAATAATTATAGGGTTATGTACCACTGAACTATCCGGACACGACAGAAGTAAAACACACCTAAACACCTTTTGACTAAGCTATGCGCTAATCAACTTAAAAGATTAATGAGTCTGTAAACTTGACCCGGTTTCATAACTTACCCGTAAGCCCATGAGTCCTCAATTAAGGGTACAAATACCCCAACTAATTTCATTAATGAAAGTAATGAACATTTAATACAACTGGGCTGCTCAAATCTCTCACTACTTTATACCAAACACTTAATACTCAAAATACTTTACAAAACACTTTACAAAATTACCCCCAGCCCAAAATAAACCAAACCAAATTGGTGACCACAGTGGGAGGCGACGGTGCCTGAATCTTGCATTCAAAATCAGTAGAAAAGACCTGTCCGGATGGATCCGAACGAGCAAGCAAATCCACCACCTATGGTGGAGGTAGTTGGGGAAAACAAAGAATACACCATCGAAGAGTGAGTCAAGTTAAGAGCAGAAATAGAGGCGTTGAGGACCATAAAACAAGTAGAAATGGGTATAAAAGAGAAGTCGAAGGCGTCAGCCATCCATCATACTGACAATCCTAGGGAGAATGATCCATCAGCAAAGACTCATTTGAGTTCAAAGAAGACCCATGTCAGTTCTAAGAAGACTCACTGGTCCAAGCCGGTTGAAAGTTAAGATTCTGAGTCCTCCAGCAGCTCTTCGAACGAGGATGAGCTTGAGGAGTCTTTGTCATCGAGCAGTGATGAAAAGAGATCCAGGAAGAAGCAAAAACTAGTTAAAAAATATTCAAGAAAGAGAGATAGGCATGGGAGACTTAAAAGGCATCCGGGCAAAGGGTCATCTCACAGCCACAACCACAAGCATGTCGATCAGTTGCTAATCGATCATTTTTCTTTTCAGACCAAACCAAGTATCTTTACAACACCTAATGAAGACACAATCTTCAGTCATAATCGGAACTGGAGACAATCGTCATTGTCTTCCAAGATACTGTCCGAAAACCTACCCAAAAGGTTTGACAGTTCCAAAATGGAGAAGTATGATGGGAGTAAGGATCCAGACAATCATCTGGAGCAGTTTAAGAACTTCATGATGAATTTTTATGATGATGAAAAACTTCTGTGTAGAGCCGTCTCCGAGTATTTTACGGGAAGTTCTCTTAAGTGGTACAATAGTTTACCCTAGAGGTGTATCAGAAAATTTGATACATTCAGGGTTGCCTTCCGAAGGAAATTTGTGGGAAGTAAGGAGGTGAAAGGCAATGAAGATACTATCATCCATTGTTCCCAAGAGCCAAATGAGTCCTTAAAAGACTACATAAGTCCGTTCGTAAATACCAAGAACGGGTTAGCCTATTTCTTTGAACATGTGGCAATTGCTTCTTTGAGACAAGGGCTGAACCTTAGGAATCTGGCGGTTACCAGGAAAAAGGCCATGACTTGGGGTGGCTTGTTAAATCAGGTGGGGAAGCAGATTAAAGTGGATGAAACCAAGAAAACCAGGGCGCACCGTCAGGTGAGGTCCACCCCAGCAGCTCAAAACCAAAACCAGTCCGGGTATAAGGCTAAGGAGACTGGACAAGGGTCCAACATGGCTAAGCAGGCTTTATCCAACTAAAATCAATCTCAGAGTCAGCAATCAAGTAGTAAAAGAGGTCATTGGGTTCAACCAGAGTGGTTTGCAGAATTAAAAGAGAATGTGGCCACAATTTATGACAAAACCAAAGATGAAGTCCATTTCTGGAAACTAGGAGCACTGCAGTCTCCCAAAGACAGTTGAAATACTTGTTTTTGCTAATATCACAATGATATTGGCCATAACACCCAAGACTGCATTGCTCTGAAGCAGGAAGTATAGAATCTCATTGAAATAGGTAAGTTGGGGGCTTATGTCAAAAGAAGAGGTGGAAACAAGCCTGAAAATGCTCCTCGAACTGGGCCTACGAACAATACAGGAACATCTGCTCCGGAGGAGACAATGGTGATCCTTGAAAGATTTGATGTTGATTCGGAGTACCTGGATCCTGATCCAACCCATAATAAAATAGGGGTCATAACAGAACAAACTAAGACGGTGTCCGGACTCATTAGTTTCTTTGAGTCACTTACTATATTCGGAGGGGATACCATGGCAACGCCAACTCCTTCATCAAGGAAGAGGCATGTTCACTCTCTGGCTACTAATTTGGAGGGGGTATGTTTTCTGATCAGTCCCAAACCCCTTTTCCATTTATAGTCTTTGATGAGGATGATTTAAGAAATATCGCTCGGCCTCATGAGGATGCTGTGGTGATATGAGTATCCAATGGGGGCAATGATATCGGACGAATTCTGATAGACATGGGTAGTTCGGCAAACATCCTATTTTTAAGTTCTTATAAGTAGATGAAAAATCCGGTCGTTATTGAACGATCAAACAGAACCATTGTAGGCTTCACAGGGTGCTCTGCGGATATAATCGGGGAATTTGAGGAAGAGGTGCTGTTGGGCAATGAGCCTTTTAAAAAAATGGTCAAAGTGTTATTCGTTATCGTAGTCTGCTCCACATGTTACAATGCAATCTTTATGAGGTCCTGGCTTTCTAGAATGCATGTTGTAGCCTCAACAGTCCATCGGTGTTTGAAGTATGTAGTTCAAAGACAGGTGGGTATTGTCCGAAGTAGTCAGAAGATAGCAAGGGAGTGCTATGCAACTGCACTTGCTCCTAAAACTTTGGGAGCAGTTCGAATCAATGAAGATTAGCAGTTACCAGGGACTTCGGAGGGGGAGGGTGAAATTGATAACCCTAGAGAGGCACCTAGTGTTATAATACCGGTGGAAGAAGTTGAAACCCACCCCTTGGCAGAGGGTAGAAGCATTAAGGTTGGCTCCAAGATGGTGCCAGAGTTAAAAAAGAAATTGCTGTCCTTTTGTTTGGTGCAATGGTGATGTAACCGGAGTGGTTACAAGCGTTATTATATTTTATAAACTATCAATTCAGAGTGATGTTGCACCTGTTGTGCAGAAAAGGAGGGCCTTCTCTAAAGAAAAACTGATGTAATAGTCCAAGAAGTTGACCGGCTTACCAAGATGGGGAACATAAAGGAGTCCCAGTATCCTTTATGGACTGCCAATCCAGTGTTGGTCAAGAAAAAGATCGAGAAATGATGTATGTGTATTGATTTTACTGACCTCAACAGAGCTTGCCCAAAAGATCTTTATCTGGTCCCCCAGAAGACAAGTTGGTGGAGTCAACGTCTGGCAACAAGTTGTTGTCCTTCATGGATGCCTTCTCTGGGTACAACCAGATTTAAGTGGATCCGATGGACCAAGATCATACTACGTTTGTTACAGACAGGGGTCTCCATTGTTATAAGGTGATGCCTTTTGGGTTGAAGAATGATGGGGCTACTTACCAAAGGCTAGTAAACAAAACATTTGCTAATCAGATTGGCAAGAATATGGAGGTGTATATACATGACATGATGATTACAAGCTTAGAGGAAGATTTGCATATAATTGACCTTCGGGAAACTTTTGCCAATCTGACAATGGTGAATTTGAAACTGAATCCAGAAAAGTGTGTCTTTGGGGTTCGATCCATAATTGTTTTGGGGTATGTAATAAGTGAGAAAAGGATACAGCCCAATCCAGATCAGTTGAATACCCTGTTAGAAATGGATCCTCCCATGAATATTAAAGAAGTCCAGAGGCTTACTGGAAGGTTAGCCCCCTTGAATCGTTTTATTTCAAGATCTTCAGATAAGTGTGCTCCGTTTTTCCAAACCTTGAAGAGTGCTAAATATTTTAATTAGTCTCCACAATGCAGCCAAGCTTTTGATGAAATAAATAAACACTTGTCCTCACCAAAGACTCGTTTGAAGCCTATATAAGGAGAAACACTGTATGTATACTTGGCTGTGTCAGAATACGCTATAAGTGAAGTATTGGTAAGAGAGATGGACAATTACCCTCGTCCGGTGTACTACATCAGCAAAAGCCTGATAGATGCTGAGAAGAGGTACCTGAAGGTTGAAAAGCTGGCACTAGCCTTAGTGATTGCTGCAAGAAAAATGATGCTGTATTTTCAATCTCATTCCATTATTGTCTGAACGTCTTTTCCATTGAAGAATGTTATTTAGGAAGCAGACATATCAAGCAGGATGACCAAGTGGTCAGTAGAGTTTGGTGATCATGACATTGATTTTGCTCTCGAACTGCTATCAAGGCTCAATCTATTGCTGACTTCCTAGTAGAATTCTATCCTGATAAAAGTTCTAAACAAGTTTCAGAAGGGAAAACCAAAAAAGAATGGGTAGTCTGGACTAATGGTGGATCAAGCACAATGGGTTGTGGAGCTGGAATTTTCCTAACCTCTCCGTATGGTAATAAATGCTTTGGGTGTAGGGCCTCTAACAATGAGTCTGAATATGAAGCAGCTATAGTTGGTCTTAAATTAGCTTTCCTGTGTGGGGCTAAAAGAGTTAAGTTAATTAGTGATTCCCAGCTTCTTATCCACCATGTTCAAGGCCAATCTGAGGCCAAGAAGGAACAGCTGATCAAATACTTACTCATCCTTAAAGAGGTGGCAACCAATTTCAAAAGTGTTTGTTATGAGCATATTCCTAGATCAGAAAATACACTGGCAGATTCCTTGGCAACCATAGCATATTATGAGTCCTACCCTTGGATTCATGTACAATAATGCCCATCCATATAGTCAAGCCAAAACAAGGAAGAATCAGAACGCTTGAGTATACAAGTAGTCCAACCTAGACATTGGAGATTTCCCTTTCTTCAATACATTTATGATGGGGTTTGGCCTCCGGATAAAGCTATAGCAAGGAAAATTAAACACAAGGCCCGTAGATTTTTTATCATAAGGGAAGCGCTCTATAAAAAATCTTTTAGTAGACCTTTCCTACGTTGTTTGGGGGTTGAAGAGTCTCAAGTAGTTCTATCTGAACTACACAATGGTGAAGGGTCAGCTCATTGTGGCTACAGTGCACTGACCTGGAGAGTATTGTTGGTTGGGTACTATTGGCCATCCATAATGGCAGATGCTAAAGAAATGGTGAAGAAGTGTGATCCATGTCAAAGGTATGGTAACGAAATCCATGTGCCAGTAGTATCTATGAAGTCAATTTCTGAGCCAGTACCTTTTGCTCGTTGGGGATTCGATTTAGTTGGGCCTCTACCAATGGCGTCCGGAGGGTGCATGACTATTATAGTTGCTATTGATTACTTCTCAAAATGGATAGAGGCAGCTCCTTTGGCAAGAACCACTTCAAAAGTTGTCATAAAATTCATCTTATCCAATATATATTGCAAATTTGGGATTCCCAGAAGATTACCATAGATAACGGTCCCCAGTTTGATAACAAGGATATGGAGAGTTTTTGTGCCTCTAGAGGCATTCATAACTGATTCTCTTCTCCCTTTCATCCACAAGCGAAAAGAGAGGTTAAAGTTTCCAACATGACTATTCTATCTGGATTAAAAAAGAACCTAAGGGGGGCAGCAGAGAAGTGGCCAAGCTATCTACAAGAAGTATTGTGGGCATACCAAACTACTCCTCCGACTGCTACACAAGAATCTCCTTTTTCTTTGGTGTATTGGATGAATGCCATTACCCCCATTGAATCTACCCTACCATCATACAAGGTCCATAACTATTCCGAACAGGCTAATGAGATAGCAATTAGGAATCAGTTGGACTTAATAGAATAAAGAAGGGTTAAAGCTAACTTGAGAACAACCCACTACTAAGGTTTGATGAGAAGCAGGTTTTCTTCCAAGGTCAAGAGAAGAGATTTTCAACTAGGAGATAAAGTTTTGAGAAAAGTTTTCCTACACACCAAGAAGAAGCAGTTCGGTAAGCTGGCTCTAAACTGGGAAGGCCTCTATGAGGTCTCCGAAAAGCTTAAGCCTAGGACATATAGGCTTCAGGACAAAGAAGGGAGGGTCTTGAAGACTTGCTGCCATTGAACCCATCAGGCCTAGGAGAAGAATTAGGATTGAGAGATTTGATAATAGAGTGGATCTTAAGCTTGGTAGGATAAGCCATAAGCATTTGATTCTCACGATCCTTCACAAGATTAGGAATGAAGTCTTAAAGGATATTAGGGTACCAAGGATTGGGAGTGTTAAATAGGATGTCCTTGAAATAAGAAACAACAAAATCCCCAATCAGATTAGGATCATCAATCCAACCAGTACCATACCAGATTCTATGAATCTTGTTAGCTTTATGCCTCTTCTTGACCAGTCTATGATATAAAGCAGTGTTCCTACCACTGTCTTTAAGTCATTGAGCATGAGTTTTTTGCTTCCAAAACATCTCTTCTTTGATTAGAAGGTTTTGATGAGTAGCTTTAGCTGCATCCAGAAGATATTTATCTTCTTTAGAGTTAGTAGACTAGAAGAAAGACTCTTTAAGATTAATTACCGCTTCAATTTCCTTGATGGAGTCGAAAATATTACCAAAAACCTCCTTATTCCACAGCTTAAGGTCAACCTTTAGTCTCCTAAGCTTGTTACAGAATTTCAGAATAGGATTCCCATAGGTTTGAACAGGCCAACTAGAAGAAGCCATGTTTAGAAATTCCTCATATAGAGCCCACATGCTCATGAACTTAAAAGATGCCTTAATCTTTAGAGACTCAGAGGAAATAGTGACACTGAGGGGCGAGTGGTCAGAGCAGGTCTTAGGAAGATGAATAACATTGGTAAATTCAAAGGAATTGAGCCATATGTTATTATAAATGGCCCTGTCTAGCCTCCTCCATTGACTGCCATTCGTCCAAGTAAACTTGTTACCTGAGAACCCTGCATCACATAAATTTCAGTCTAACATGAAGTTATTAAAGTCTTCAATACTAGAAAGACAATTAGAAATGCAGTTTAACTGCTCATTAAAGTTAGAAATAGTGTTAAAAATTCTCCTAAAATGAGCCATTCAGTAAACCCATCCTCAATAGCCCTGAGAGTGTCCCACAATTGAATCCTCTCGTGCCTTAAGCATTTAGCATAGATGGCAGTCACCTGGAAATTCTTATTAGTAAGTATTTTCTTTACATTAAAATGGAGGAATTGCTCCTCATTGTGAAGAATGTCAACAAAAAAAACCCTTCTAAAAAACCCAAACTTTGTTAGAAATATTGCTGCATGAATTCTGAAAACCCAACTTCTTAGTGACAGAATTAAGATTAGAAATACTGATAAGAGGCTCTCGAATAGCCAAGAAATCCAGCTTCTCATACCTTTTAAGAGCTTTAGGTCTGACCATAGTGTCTTTATTACCCAAGCCACGAAGATTCCAACTCAGAACTTTGTTAGTCATTTAAAAATTGGGGGTTTTGCAGTAACTTTGAACTACACATGTTTGGAAGTTGTAATATTATTTACCGCTTTAGATTTCTTGTTTGTCTTTATTTCAAGTCTTTTCTCTTCACTAACATTGTTTTCTTTGATTGATACAGGACAAACAGGAAGACTCCCAGTAATTTGTTTTAAAGGAGATGGTGAATTAGCATATGTTGAAGATGGACTGTTCTGAATACCCAAGTCAATCATATGAAGTGCTTCAATCACTTTATGATCACCAAGCCCTTTAGGTACATCATTCCTCTAGTCAATTGGAATTGCAATTATAGAATTATCCAACTGAGATGTAGAATTATCAGCAAGCTTCTGAGCTATTATAGAGTTAATCTTTGGAGTAGTATTACTTGGGATAGATTCATTCATATTGGTTGCTTCATCTTGCAGATTTGGATTACTTGAAGAACCAGGAGAAGCACCAGCTTTAGTAGATAGAAGATCTTCTGAAGACTTCGAAAGAGACCCAACAGTAGCATCAGTAGCAGCCCCAATAGACGTTTCCTTGGTAAGATTCAGTTTCTTACACTTCTTATGAGAGTGACCCAAATGGTAACAAGAATTACAGTACTCAGGATAAACTTCGTAGGCCAACTCTTGCCAGAATCCTTTATTTCCAAAAGAAACCCATAGATTTTTAGGCATAGGCTTAGAGACATTCATTTCCACAAAAATTCTACAGATAACCCTAGCCCGGTTCTTCTGAGGAACCCAGACATTTAGAGGAGACCTAAGGCCTTTGAAAATGCAAACAATCGTTTTCTCATTATACATGTATTCTGGAAAGTTAAGAAGCTTGATATAAATAGGAGTGACCGGATTTTCATAATTCACATTGAAGAAGGGACACCATTCAAGAAGACAAATAGTCTTGTTACCAATAGGCCAGATATTTATGCCCTAGAGCTTTTTAAGATCCTCCAAAGACCCTAACTCTATGAAGACATGTCTAGCATCCACATGGGTGATACTGTAATCACTTTTAAAGTTGAAGCTTCCAAAAAAAGTCTTCAAAACCTCGGAGTTGGCCTTACCAGTAGAGAAATTCCCTAATAGAGTATGTTTATAGCAAGATTTAAGTATTTCTTTATCTTTTTAGTGAAATTCACGCAAGGGCAACCTTTTTCAATACCGTATATAACCTTTTCATGAATTTATTTATCAGATTTTTATGAGAATAACCCAGCATAAGTCTTTATTGGGACAATGAATTCTGTACGGATTGGCGATTTATAAGAAGGATTGTCTCTAATATTTTGAATCGCTATTTGTTAACGCTGACGCAGGGGAGGAAATTGGTTATCAAGATCAGCAGATCTACAAAGAGTGGAATGTTTGGAAATGACTTCCATTAACTCTCGAAGATCGAAGAAAAGTTATCAAGGGTGAAGAAGAAGAGTTATCAAGAAAATCTTGATAATCAGAGTTCAGTTTTAACTGATTCTTGGAGAAAACCATTGAATTTTTTGTGCAGATTCGAAACAATATCAAAAATTTAATATCTACTTTCCCATCCTAGATTTAGTTCTAACATACATTTAGGGAAGCCATTACCGTTGCCGTTGCGGATTTGTTATAAAAAATTCTTCTGATATCAAACTTAAGGTCTCTATTTGTTGGGCAGTGACGAATAAAATTCCCCGGAACTTTGCAGCGCGGCAAACATACCATGAGAAGGATTTTTCCAGCCCAATTGAGATCCAAAACCTATTCGGTTATCTTTCAACGACAAATCTGGTATTGGATTTGGTGATATGAGTGTGGGTATGAGTAACCAAATATATATGGGGCCAAAGTCGTCAGTCTTCTTAACATGTTGAGTTTCTTCCACCCAGATTACTTTCAGCTTTTAGTTTTGGTTGTGTAGGGATTGGTTGACGATGAATTGCAGGAAAAAAAACCAAGAAGAGGGTTTCTAGAAAATGAAAAGTGTGAATCGTGAGGTGGTATCATATGTATTTATAGTCGGGGATTTTGTTCCTTTCTAGATTAGGAAACTTGCCTCGTCTTTTTTTAATCAAAAGATACCATTTATTTCAATAAAGAAATAATTACAAATAAATGGGCAAAAGCAATTCCCCAAATAGTTTATGACCTAGAATTTCCTTCCCAAATAAACTAAATTTCAGATTCAATTTTTGCTCCAAAATTATAAACCCTCAAACACTCATTCTCATCAATCCTAATTTCTGATAATTAAAGATATCAACAAAACCCATTTCTTCTTTTCAGTATTCAAAAAGAACCCTCGAATCAGATCAGCTTCAGATAATCAACAGATTCGAAATTCCCCAAGCGAAAGAGGTAGAGGTATTTTAGCTCCGTGAGCAGCTTCATCAATGATATCAACTAATTTCTTCTCATCTGTTCACAATAATAGTTATGGAATTGGATCCGCTTCAGCACAGTAGACCAAAGCATTTGAAAATCTCAAGCGAAAGAGGCAGAGAAAATCCAACTCCATAAGCAGCATCCAACAATTATTTGAGTCTTCCTGCATATAATGAAACAACGATAGTATTTTGGAAATAATTTACTCAAGGTTGATGTATCCCAGCCCAAGGGATTCAAGAACAACAATGGCCAGAAGCTTTGGAGGAGCATCATAATGTAAAAAGGTACTCTTCTGCTTGCACTTGAGAGTTCATTTAGCCAACTAGTCTGCTGCTTGGTTTTGGACTCTCGAGATGTGTCTGATATTTATTTTAGATCTTATTAGATTTCTACAAATATTTAGACTAGAGTTATTAGTCCAGGAGTTAGTGTTGTATGCAATATGATTGAAAATTATAAGAGAGTCCGATTCAATATCAATGTCTTTCCAATTGTTTTTGTAGCAGATAAGGAAACCTTCAATAAGAGCCTTATATTCAGCTTGAATTGTAGAGAGCTTACCAAACATAAGACCAGTGGCATTTATAATGTTTCCCTCACTGTTTCTGATCACAATACCACCAGCAGATCCACCATTTCGAGCACAGGCACCATCCACATTCATCTTAAGTCTACCATTTGCAGGAGAACTCTATTTCAAGTAAAGAGTCTTGGTGTTTTTCTCAACTGAGTTGCAACCAAGTAAGTATCCTGCATTTTTACAATTAATCCAATGCTTATAGTTAAGTCTATTAGACACATCTATACCTTTAATAATATTTGAAACAAGATCAATAGAGTTTTTAATGTTAGGCTGCTTATCCTTGTATTTGATACTATTCCTGGTCTTCCATATAACCCAATATATAATCTGAGGAATGATGTGGGTTATGTGAGACTTTCTATTAGAGAACCAGAGCCAACACCTTAGAATATGAGAAACAGACATAAAACGAGCTATCTTGATTTTGAATAAGCAAGTAAAGTGGTTCCAAAGCTGCCAAGCAAAGTTGCAGCTGACAAATAGGTGATTTTTGTCCTCACAGTTTTTGCATAGCTGACACTTTGAAATAATACTAAAATGCCTCTTCATTAAGATCGAGTCAATAGAAATGTAATTATTTAGTAATTTCCAGGTTAAGAAAGAGAACTTCATGGGAATGCATGAGCTCCATATTTTCTTGAAAATAGATGACTGATTATGCTTTGTTCGTAGATGGTTCCAAGTGTCCTTCATATTGAACTTACTATTATTTGAAGGATTCCAAATAATAGTATCCTCCTTTTTATGATTAAGCTTGATCTTGTTTAGGGCTTCCATTCTTTCATTTGACAAACTTCCCTGCATTGCATTGTAGTCCCAACCACCATTCTTCCAGAAGGTTTGGAACTTAAGAGAAAAGAACCATTCTCTGTTGTTGTTACTGGCTATAGTTGGCATGCCATGCCAAGCATCCATCCAAAAGTCAACATCACCTTTACCTAAAGTCCAGTGAATGCTCTTCTCTGCTTGACACCTGATACTAACCAACCTTTTCCAAACTAAAGATCCATTATTGTTAACAGCTTTTAAACGATGAGAAATTTTACAGTAGATATTTTGCATTAAGTTTGACCAAAGGCAGTTATTCTTTTTTAAGGTGAACCAAAGATTTTGGGAGAAGGATTGCTGAATATCATCAAGTTTTCAGATATTCAGCCCTCCTCCACCAAAGGGCTTGCAAATAGAGGACCAAGTTGTCCAGTGTACAGACTTTACGTTATACTTAGTCCTCCACAGAAATCTATTAAAAATAGTATCAAGATTCTTTGTGATTTTCTTTGGTGTTAAGAAACTTTGCATCCAGTGAGGGGCTATAGGTATTAAAACATTTGTTATTAATGCTAGTCTATCACCATAAGAGAGGGATTTGTTGTCCCACTCAGCAATTTTATTATTAACTTTATTTAGAATGGAGTTATAGACCTTTCCTTTGTTGCTGTTAGATAAGGTAATACCTAGATGCATAGTAGGAAGAATCTCCACTCCATAACCAGTTTTAGCTTTCAGATTGTGAATGTTGATTTGCTGAGCTTTAATAGATATAATGATCTTTGTCTTTTGTTTGTTTATTAATTGTTCAGAGACCCTTTGGTAGCATTCAAGGAACCTGCTCAATGTCTCAATAGTAAGAGGTAAGTTATTTGTGAAAATCAATATGGCATCAGCGAAAACAATACAAGGAATTAGATAGCTAGTTCTAGCATTGTATTTCATGTTTTTATTGTTGCTAAACATCTTATACATGCCTCTAACAAGCACCTCTTCACTTAGGATAAAAAGGCTAAGGGATAAAGGATCCCCCTGCCTTAAACCCCTCATCATATGAAAATAGTCAAAAACCTCTCCATTTATAAGCATTGAAACATGCGCATTAGTTATCATTCTTTTAATTAGGGCATGAAAGCAGTTGAGAAACCAAATAAAAGAAGAACTTTTATAATGAAATCATGAGAAACCCTGTCGAAAGCCTTGGACATGTCAAGCTGGATCATTATATTTCCAGTCTTTGGTTTTCTATTGATGTCGTGCAGCAATTCCTTTGCAATAAGAATATTGTCCTGAATCAATCTGTCTTTCACAAAAACAGTCTACAATTTTAGGTAAAATATTAGATAACCTATGATTGATAAGGCTAGCCACTATTCTATTGATCATAGTACACAAACTGATTCGTCTGTAGCTACTCCAATCAGTGGGATTGTTATTTTTTGGGATTAAGCAAATCCCAGTAGCAAAAACACCCATAGGGATATTACTTCCACTGAGAATAACATTAATCATATTTCACAGGTCAATCCTAATAATGTCCCAACAAATTTTAAAGAAGAAGATATTAAAGCCATCAATTCCCGGTGCACTGTCAGACTTCATACTGCTTATTATCTTCAACACCTCCTCATCATTGATGCTATTAAGAAGAGAGTCATTCCCTTCTTTAGAAACAAGAGCGGGGATACACTCAAAGATACTGTCGTGGGGCCTGTTGAGATCTTCACTATAAGGAGAAGTCATAATGTTTTTGAAATATCTTGCTGCTGAGTTGCCAATGTCCTTTTGATTGGTCATCCAGGTATCACCATCTTTGATACTTTTGATCTCATTTTTTTTCTTCTTAGAAACATAGGCATAGTAAAGCTTTGTACAACCATCCCCATCTTTTAACCAACTATTGAAGCATTTTTTGCTTATAGAACATTTCTTTATTTCTGAGAGCATTAATGTGGAGACTATTAGCCCTCGAAAGATTAGACTTAGAATCCTGATTGCTATTATTTAAGTAGAGTAACTCCATTCTCTTAACAGTGTCTTCAATAGCCTTGACATTATCAAACACATTTCCAAAAGAATTAGTATTCCAAGCTTTCAGACAAAGCTTTAATCTTCTGAGCTTATACCAGAAGATATGACTAGGATCCCCCTGAATATGTCTTGACCAGTCCTGCTCAACAATACTCATGAACATATCATCATTAGTCCAGGAATTTAGAAATCTAAATGATTTTATTTTGTGAGTTAAATAACTAGTGTTTGAATGATAAGCTGTTATTAATAGAGGAGCATGGTCAGAACAAGTTCTGACCATGTGAAAAACCTGGGTTTTGTTGAAAAGTTTCAACCAGATGTCATTGATAAGGACTCGGTCGAGTCTCTTCCACTTGTTTCTTCTGGACTATGTATATTTAGACCCTCTATAACCAGCATCCTCTAGGTTGCACTCTTTAATGGTCTCATTGAAGTTGTCCATGCTAGTTTGACAATTTGAAGTACATCCTAACTGCTCATCATGAGAGGCTATAGTGTTGTAGTCACCAGCACACATCCAAGCTTTGTTTGAGTTTTTAAAAGACAACAAGCTATCCCAAAGGCTGATTCTTTGAATACACTGGAATTTTGCATAGATAGAGGTAAGAAGAAAATTATCCTCCATACCAGGATAAGTAACCTCCATGTGAAGACACTGATCCAAGTTATGAATGATATTTATATTAATATCCTCCATCCAAAAAGTCCAAATCTTGTTTGAAATATATGAATTGTGAAAACTGAAACTAAGAGATTTAGAAATCTCTTCAATTTTTTCAATCTTAGTAATTGGTTCATGGATTGTAAGAATCTTAATGTGCTAATTCTTGACCATAGAAACAAGTCTCCTCCTGGTTGGCTTGTTGTTGAGTCCCCTTGCATTCCAACTAAGTATTCTGATCATTATCAGAATGGTATGTTTGCAGTTTGTCCCCCAAGTTTAGGGACTTAATTTTCAGTTTACTTACAGATCTTTTCCTTCTTTTTGCAGTCTTTAGCTTACTCTCTATTATTTCATTAAAAGTTTGGCCAGTTGAGGAGGTTGGAGATACTGAACAACTGCCTATATTTTCCGGGTCAGGAGATGAATTATCCATATCAAAATTATTTTGGTGAATGCACTCATTTTCAAGTCTTTTCAGGGCCTCAATGTACTCAGAACTGTCTTTAGTAGGAGAATTCTTGCTGGTTGATTGAAGACATGTCTCCACATTTGATTGTTGAAGTTTTTCCTTAACTTGTTCGTGAAAGGACTGTTGTTGATTACATTCATTAACATATTGGTTGTTACTTTCTTCCTAAGAATCTTGATCTTTTTGCCTTATAATAGATTTGATTTTCCTTGTGTAAACTTTGATAGTGTTATTTCTTGAATCATGATTGAATGTTTTAGTATTATTTTCAGATTCCTTTTCCGATTCTTTTTCCAATTCTTTTTCCGATTCTTTTTCATGGGCATCATTGTTTTCCATATTTTCAATCTCTTCTTTCTTCTCTTTTCTTTCCTCAACAATCTTGGACAATTTTTTGCAATCAGCCCGGTTGTGCCCAATGTGAAAAAGATAACCACAATATGAAGGGATATTCTTATAACTGATAGAAATCCAGTGCCCATCATTTTTACCAAAACCAATCCACATTTTTCTCTTCAGTTGTTTGGAGATATCAATCGCAATCTGTGCATAACAAGCATTCCCATGAGCTCTATTTTCTTCAGGAACAACTATTTTGTATGTAGTTCCTAAAGTTGTGGCAAGATCATTCACAATTTTTTTATTATAAAGGTACTCAGGCAGGTTTTCGAATCTAACCCAGGATAAAACAGTTGGGTTTTCACGATTTTTACTGAAATCAGGATTCCATTTTAAGGATCCTCATTACAAAATCATCGAA
Organism: Limnanthes douglasii subsp. nivea; assembly: GCA_036936605.1. Taxonomy (NCBI): domain Eukaryota; kingdom Viridiplantae; phylum Streptophyta; class Magnoliopsida; order Brassicales; family Limnanthaceae; genus Limnanthes; species Limnanthes douglasii. Next base: position 222,119,805 of record JAUPFV010000001.1, read on the forward strand.
CCTCCACACAGTCTTCGACCAGATAAGACACACATCCTCTTTCAAATTGAATTCCATGAATATATGATGCGAATCCCAAACCTTATATCTGTAACTTCCACTGAATTTCAGTGAGTTTAAGAAACTGTCGAGCTTGATTTTCGCTGGCACCCCATTGCTAAATTTTCCAATCAAAGTGGTTTTTGATTGTTCTAGCAAATGGGTTTTGACCTTTTCGGAAAATTGGATCGAGAAATGGTCTTCTGATTCCTTAGTCCACTCCGGATTCAATGAAACAGAGTCATTATTTGGTTTAAAAAGATCAGCAAAGCTTCTTTTATTCTCCTTCTGCTGAATTTGTTTTTGAAGAACAGGGAATTCTTCAATATATTGTTGTTTACTTTGAATTTCCATGAGAAGAGAAGAGCAAAGATTAGGTGAAGAATATGAGATATTCAAGAGCAAATATTCGTTCTTGGAGCGTTTTCATTTTTCATAAACAACCCTCAAAACTTAAATCTCACTTACCAGACTTGCCTCGTCTTCATACCCCCGTTAATAACGTATAGCTGCGAAAGCCCCCAAACCATTTTCTAGATCATAATCATTCTGTGAAAAAGGGAAATTCCAAATATAACTAATCACATATATATATATATATATATATATATATATATATATATATATATATATATATATATATTATAATGACTTTTCTATAATTACTGCGATTACTTTTCATGTTTCTAGTTGATAGTTATATATATATATATATATTCTAATGAATTTTCCGTATTCACCTGCGATTATTTTTCATGTTTCTAGTTGATAGTTGTTTGTTTAAGGCCCTGAATATGTTTTCTTCTTCTATTTTGTAAACATTAGTTTTCGTAATTTTGATAATATTGTGAGTTTAATTTTTTTGGGTTATTTTTCTCTTTTAGAGATGGATCATAGGCACTTGAACTTTGATTTTGAGGTATTTATATACTTATCATTTATTATTGTGCGGTTGCACATATTTTATTCGTTATATAAAACCTTAGTAAGCATTGTGTACATTTATCTTTTATCTTATGTCATCTTTAATTGATTAACCATGTTGTATCCGTCACTTCATGTTTTTCATTTTTAAGATCTTTTTGATGGTGTCTTTGAACGAGTAGAGAAAAGTGCAACTATTATTAGAGGCATTAGAAGAGAAGATTAAAATCGAGAAACAACCGAAAATTCGGCTTGAAGCTAGTAAAAATAAAAAAGTTTGTTGACTCATGAATTAAAGGTTAGGTTCTTTCTTAAATGCTTAAATGAGTAGTCATTTACTTCATGCTCATGATGATTTGTCGCCAAGCTACTGTTTTGATAGGGTTTTTGAGAACAGGACCTCTATTCAAAAATATATTTTGGGTGTTTGTAACAATAAACTAGTTAATTATGAGTGCTTCTATTTGAATTCTTATAGTCATGAATCAATTCTTGTGCAATTGATTTACTTTCGTTGCTTTATAATACTCAATAATCAACAACTTATTTTGATTGTATTTCTCGTGATTGTAGGATTGGTTTCAACTATGCTAAGCAAAATTCACTTATAACACACGCAATGGTATGAAGAGGTCTACTTGATTTTTTTTAATTTGAAATTGGCACGAAGGGTTAAGACTATATACATTATCCTTAACATTCTGAATTTTCACCTACTTTTTTTCCTTTGTTGTTTTTTGCATTTGTATACACTGAAAAAATTTGTGGGGGCTTTAAGTATCCTCTTATGTAATCCAAGAACTAACTCCATATGGCCTTAGACTAACGATACTTACTCAAATTAGTAAATAAATGGTCTATGTTTCATATTCTCTTATTTAAAACTCTTGGTATCTTCTCTCATGCATGGTTTTTTCTGTTATAAAATACTATGCAATTATCACTAAATGGCTCAAGCACAGAATATATGCGAATGAAAGATTTAAATGAAACACATGATTTAACGTGGTTCGACAATTGTCTACGTCCACGGGCGCCGCCAGAGAAAAGAGTTTCACTATGATAGAAAAGGTTACAGATTTCAGATTGTGTTTTGTGTCGCCCTAGTAATCTATTTATAGGGAATTAATAGACTTACTAGACTATGGGCCTAATGGGCTCATACCACAAGACTAACTCTTTTGAAGTAATTGGACAATATCCAACACAAAACTGTCCTGCCGGACACAGTACACTGTCAAGGCACTATTCGAACTGCCGGACACAGTACACTGTCAAGGCACTATTCGACTCATTCACAACAAATCTTCCCCTTGAGGCGAATATCCTTTCTTCACTATCAACAAAGAATCTTCTCTTCTTCTGACTCACCAAATGCCCTTAAGGCATTCACTCTATACTGCGAACACCGATCCAGTTTAGGCATTCCCTAAACTTTCGAACTGATACTGCCTTGGTCATTATATCTGCTGGATTATCGTGTGTAGACACTTTCTTCACATCAACAATTCCCTTTGATATTATATCACGAATAAAATGATACCTGACATCTATGTGCTTTGTACGCTCATGGTACATCTGGTTCCCTGTAAGGTGTATGGCGCTTTGACTGTCACAAAACACTTTTGTAGTAGTCCTATCCAAGCCCAAATCTACCACCAAACCTTGCAACCATATTGCCTCTTTAACTGCTTCTGTTACCGCCATGTACTCTGCCTCTGTTGTAGACAAAGCTACAGTAGCTTGCAACCGTGCTTTCCAACTGATCGCACTCCCAGCTAGAGTAAATACATATCCTGTCAGAGATCTTCTTTTATCCATATCACCTGCAAAATCAGAATCAACAAAACCAACCAATGATCCTGCAACATCATTCAGTGATTCACCAATATCGGTTTTGTTAAAAGTTAAGCCAATGTTCACAGTATTCTTTTGAAGAGATTCAATCTCTTCCCCTATAGCACCAATCCATCGATCTGCCTCTGAACTCGCTATAGCTTCTCTGTAGCTACTAGGTTCCTGCATCTCAACTTCTTCTGCAACTGACAGAGCATATGCAACTAGATTCGCATACCTTTTTGGAAGTCTAATATCTCTTCTTTCTCTGCCCAATGCTATGCTATAAGGTTGTTGTTCTGGTTCATGCGCATCATCGTCACTATCATCTGATGCTGACGCTTCACCTCCTGATTCTGGATCCACCTCAGAACCACTTGAATTATTGGACCTACTAGGAACTGATTCTACTTCAAGCTCCACCTGTTCACTCACAACCGATCCTGATTCGACCATTTCTCCTACTTCCTTTTGACTGTCTATCGAAGCAAACTCATTAAAAGTAACGTCCCTACTGATGAGAAAACCTGGAGACTTTGGAGAGGTACACCATAACCTATATCCCTCCACTCCAGTAGCATATCCTAGAAATATGCATCTCTTTTCCCTCGGCTCAAGCTTACCATCTCTCACATGAGCATACGCAGGACAACCGAACACCCTCAAATGTTCATAATCAGCCGACGATCCAGACCAAATCTCAAAAGGAGTTTTACAATCAATAGCCGTTGATGGAGACCGATTCACCAAGTAACACGCTGTATTGATAGCTTCAGCCCAAAAATCCTTTCCCACGCCGGAATGTGAGAGCATACTTCGTGCCTTGTCACAAAGCGTTCTGTTCATTCTTTCTGCGACTCCATTCTGTTGTGGTGTTCTAGAACAAGTGCGATGACGCACTATTCCCTCAGCTTCGCAGAACTCGTTGAACTCACGACTGCAATATTCTAACCCATTATCTGTCCTAAGACGTTTGATTTTTCTTCCTGTTTGCTTCTCAATCATCGTCTTCCATTTGACAAAGGTTGAATATGCCTCATCTTTCGTTTTCAGAAAGTAAACCCACACCATCCTTGAATAATCATCAATCAAACTCATGTAGTATCTGGCTCCGCTTTTGGATGGAATTCTGTTTGGACCCCAAAGATCTGAGTGAATGTAGTCCACTGTGCCTTTAGTCTTTCTTACAGCCGATTTGCTGAATTTGACCCTAGTTTGTTTACCAAACACACAATGCTCACAAAATCCCAATGATTCTGCTTTATACCCTTTCAACAAATCTCTCTTTCCCAAAACAGCTAATCCTCTGTCACTCATGTGACCAAGACGCCAATGCCACAACTTATTTTGATCCTGCCTACTTTGGCTATTACTCCCTGATGATGCTACTGCAGCATCGCCCATAACAACACTCCCTTGGAGAATGTAAACACCCTTCTGCAAACTACCTTTCATGCATACTATTGAGCCTTTTGTCACTTTGATTACACCATTTTCTGCATGGTACTTGTAACCCCGAGAGTCTAGAGTCCCAAGAGAAATCAGGTTTCTTTTTAACCCAGGAACATGCCAGCACGTCAAGATTCTAACAACCCCGTCAAACATTCTGATTCTGACGTTAACAATACCACCAACAGTCAACGAATGATTGTTCCCTAAATAGACAGTTCCCTGCATTGGCTTGTACGTATCAAACCACTGCTTGAACTGACACATGTGATATGTAGCGCCAGTATCAAGTACCCAAGAGTTTTTCCCAAAGTCTGAACTCACGGACAATACATCTCCTTTACCACTGTTTTCACTATCGTCGGAATCGTTCACACCTTCAACAATGTTTGCTGCATTTTCCTTTTGATTTCCCTTCTTACCATTCAGTTTCGGACAATCTCTCCTATAATGACCCTGCTCACCGCATTCATAACAGTTTGAGTGCTTCACCCTTGACTTGGACCTCAAGTTCTTCCTTCTTAAAGAACTCGCTTTGCTTTTAGATCTTCCCCTAGTCATAAGACCTTCCCCTTCAGCTTGATTGTCTGGCTACAACTGTCTCATCTCTTTTGATTTCAGTGCCCCTTTGACATCTGCTAGCGATAACTTATCCTTACCATATATAATGGTATCTACGAAGTTTTCATAGGGAGCTGGTAACGATCTCAATACAAACAAAGCTTGATCCTCATCCTCAATATTGATATCTATGTTCTCCAAGTCCATTATAATTGATTTAAAATTATCTAGGTGCTCTGTTATGGACATACCTTCTTTCAATCTGAAATCATACAAACGTTTCTTCAAATATAATCGGTTTACTACTGATTTCTATGAGTAAAGATCTCCTAGCTTTCTCCATGCGCAGGCAGCAGTCTTCTCACCACTAATCTCGCGAAGCACATTGTATTTCACACTCATTAAAATCCAGCACAAAGCCCTTTCTTGAAGATCTTGTTTCTCCTCTTCTTTCATCTCTTCTGGTCACTTATTCTCCACAGCCTTCCACAGCCCTTGCAGTACCAATGAAGATTTCAGTTTAATCTTCCACAACGCAAAGCTGGATCCCCCATCAAATTTTTCAATCATGTATTTTGTTGCTGTAGACGCCATTGTGAACCCCTAATTGCAAAAACCCTAATTTCACCACGTGGCTCTGATACCAATTTTGTTATAAAATACTATGCAATTATCACTAAATGGCTCAAGCACAGAATATATGCGAATGAAAGATTTAAATGAAACACAGGATTTAACGTGGTTTGACAATTGTCTACGTCCACGGGCGCCGCCAGAGAAAAGAGTTTCACTATGATAGAAAAGGTTACAGATTTCAGATTGTGTTTTGTGTCGCCCTAGTAATCTATTTATAGGGAATTAATAGACTTACTAGACTATGAGCCTAATGGACTCATACCACAAGACTAACTCTTTTGAAGTAATTGGACAATATCCAACACAAAACTGTCCTGCTGGACACAGTACACTGTCAAGGCACTATTCGAACTGCCGGACACAGTACACTGTCAAGGCACTATTCGACTCATTCACAACATTTTCATCCACATAGGTAAAATGTTTTGTTAAAGAAGATAATATAATGAAATTTAAGTATTGCCTTTATTATTGGTATCTTTTCGTGTTGTCAACTATGACGAATTAAACTATTGTTTATATGTAATACAAATTTTGACGTTGTCATTTTGATCTCTCTCATTACTTTTTCATTTTGCAAAGTATTCTCGTGGAATCGATAAGTGGAAAAACGGACGGATCCAAGAATCAAAATAAGAGGGGGCTAAATAAAATTTTATAAAATTTATTCTACCCGATCGTCGTAAAATAGTTTCATTATCAATTTTAAATTATCATTCTTTAAAAAAAATGTTTATTTCATTGTATACAACTAACTTTAATGTATTTTTAATATATCTTAGTACATTATTTATTACATATAAAAATAATATTTAACAATAAATCTTAACATTTCTTAATATATTATTTTAAAAGATATTTAAAAAATAAAATATAACAAAATAAAATATATTATATAAAAGATATTTTTGAAAATAGATGAAATAAAATCAAATTTGTTATGTAAAAGATATTTTTTAAAAATATATGGAAATAAAATCATTTTTTATATAAAAATGATGTGGAAATAAAATCAATTTTTATCATAATATAAATAAATTATTTAAATGAATTATTTTTAATTTTTTGATATATATTGTTTAACAAAAGTATATTTAAAAATAAAATTAATTATTTTATAAATACAAATATATTTTAATTTTTTTAAAAGATATGATTTAAGTAAATAAAAATTTGATAACTAAATAGATAAGTAAATGTACTCAACATTCTTTAATTTATTTTATTTAAATATTCGTCTTCTTCATTTTCTCCATCTTATTTGATTTATTTAATTATAATATTCATGTTTTTTATCTATCTAATTAAATTTTTTATCTTCTTTCATGTTCTTTTTTTTAAAATTTATTTAATTAAAATCTCTCTCTGATAAACAAATTTCCATTAAATTTTAAATCAAATCATTATTGTAGAATAATAGATAAATAAAAATTCAGTTTTGGGAGAGAAAGATTAACAAAATAAAATTGAAACAAATTATTGCAAACAAACAATTTAATAGAAAAAATACTTACATAATCAACTGCATTTTATCCGTGATTCTAATCTTAAGAGATTGAGATGTAGATTCAGACTACATCTTCCAATTTGGAAATATTTTAATTTAAAATTTTCCTATTATCCAAGATTTTAATTTAAAATTTTCTTAAAAATAAGTTATTATCTAAGATTTTAATTTAAAATATTCCTTTAAAATAATAATTATTATATATTTTTAAACTCATTTTTTATTAAAAATAATCGTTATCTTAGATTTTGAAATTAAGATTTTTCCTTAAAAATATCTATTATCTCAAAATAAACAATATAAATTAACCCATATTTTTTGGTAAGCAAATGCTGGTATCCTTCCAGATCTATATGTACATCCGTCATTGCATATAACAATGTTAATGCTAAAAAATGTCACTTGAATAATATTTTAAGCCGAACTTGTATTGACCAATGCGACAAAGGTCAGGGGCTGTTCAGAAGACAGAACTTGTATTGTATTGTTGTTTATATTTATATTTTTTAATTTTTAATTTTATATGTATTAATATATTATTTATCACTTAGTGTTTGTTATATTTTTTTTGGGAAATTGTACCAAAGGTACCTACTCAACTATTCAATTGTCACTTACCACCCAAGGTTTGATCAATTGTTACTTAATACCCAACTCAACTACCTTATTGTCACTTACAACCTAACTTTATTTTAATACCCTAACTACCCTCACCATTCATGAACAGCCACGTAACCAAAATTTCTATTTCCTTCTCTTTCCTTCTTTTTCCTACTTTTCCTTTAATTTTATTTTTAAAAGATCCGTATCTTTCGAACCGGAGCTCGAAAAAAATAAATGAAAGTACCATTACTTTCGTTTTTTAAAAATGAACAAAACTAGATCCATTTATGATATTTTTTATTTTTTTAAAAAATAAAATTTCACCAGTTGCAAGCAATTCGCATCTTGAGAATTGTACCAGTTTTTTTTTTATTTTTTTTTATTATCGTTCAGATATCCTGAGAGTTGCAAGCAATTCGCATCTTATCATGAGAATCGTTCAGAAATTTGCAAGCAATTCGCATCTTATCATGCGAATCGTTCAGAAATTGCAAGCAATTCGCATCTTATCATGAGAATCGTTCAGAAATTGCAATCAATTCGCATCTTATCCTGAGAATCGTTCAGAATTTGCAAGCAATTCGCATCCTGAGAATTTGCAAGCAATTCGCATCTTGAGAATTGTACCACTTTTTTTTTTTTTATCGTTCAGAAATCTTGAGAGTTGCAAGCAATTCGCATCTTATCATGAGAATCGTTCAGAATTTTGCAAGCAATTCGCATCTTATCATGAGAATCGTTCAGAAATTGCAAGCAATTCGCATCTTATTATGAGAATCGTTCAGAAATTGCAAGCAATTCGCATCCTAAGAATTTGCAAGCAATTCGCATCCTGAGAATTTGCAAGCAATTCGCATCTTGAGAATTAAACCAGTTTTTTTTTTTTTTTTTACCAGCGCGCGCCTTTTTTTAGTCGGGGGTATTTATGTCCAAATTTCAGTTCGAGGTACCAAGTTACACTATCCAAAAAGCGGGTACCACCGGGTAATACCATAGTTGAGAAGGTATTTACCGGTACTTTTCTCTCTTTTTTTTCTTTTTAATTTATTAATGCTAATTTGTGTTCGTGTGTAATTTTGCTCATGTTGAAAGTGAAAAAACTATTTGTTATTTTACGTTTTAATTTGAAGTACTTTTTTTTATCAATGTTCCTTCTTTGAACAGGTCTTTGATATATCCGCAGACCAATGACAAATATATTCTTGATCTATTACTCCAGTATTGATTAATTAGTAGAAATATTATTCTCATTTTCTGAGTCGGTGTTATTCTAACAAACTTGTGTACTGTTTATCATTACGAGCTTCATATGATGGTCTAATTATTTTTTAGATAATTTGATGCTAAGAGAAACACAAAAAGCGACAGAGGAAAAACAAGTTTACGTAGGTTAGTTGGTTAAAAAAGGTAAGTTAGACTAAGAAGCTTCTAGAATTATATGCCAAAGTAGATAAGTTTCAAAACTCATTTTTTATTAGCTATGCAATAATTCTTTGGAAATTAGGTACTACTATATGTGGCCATTTTATATTATATTAGTATACAAGTTAAGCTGTTTTACATTATAGTTCAAAAATTATGTATAACTTATTTTATACCATTTATGTTTGAGATATTTTTTGATTTGTAAGATGTTATTTTTATGAATTTTGTTAATGTGAATTCCAAATACCACAACGAGACATGTTAAATCTTTAGAAGAACAATTGATCTTTTTCTCCACCTAGTAAAGGGAATAAAACATACTAGAATCCTACCTTTGAAATAATATTAATTAAGACTTGAGAAAGAAACATACATAACAATATCTTTACAACGGCTTGGCCGAGACATCAAATGACCACTTCTCGCATTTCCAGACTCACCACCAAGTGAAGAGAGCAGTGCTAAACCCGCGTGTCTTTTTTAAAGCAAGACCATCATTTGGCACAAGAGGGATCCAAGTAGGAATAAATACTTGTTGAAGACCAAAACTCAATGTTAATACATCATTTCTATGATTACTCAATTTTTGATTTATCGAACCTCTGTTGTGTGGACTGCATCATGTATATCTTGGTTTGGGAATAACTAAAGTAGGATATTCGAACCTAATTCTTGATGAGTTTTTGAATCTAGTCCCATCATGCAGTATAACATCACCATCTGCAGGAAAATGAGAGCTTGAACAACCACACTTTCTAACGGTATAACCTTATGCATTCTAGCTAAGTGTCTGTACACTTCTTGATTAAGAATAACATTTATCTAAGTTAATCACTCTAAAATTTGTTAAACAATAAAGAGAATATTCGATAATAAATTACACGATTATGTTATAACTTATAAATACTGGTAGGTCCTCTTAATTAATGAGAGAAAAATTACTTTATTCACTTTGGTTAATTGAAGAACTAACCATCAAATAATGGTTTGAAGAATGTGAAATCAATAAAAACCACCAATCACAATCGAAAGGATGATTCAATTATTGAAATCAAGTAGGAGATAAAACTGAGAAGCATAAATCAACAAGACAAATAGATAAAATGATGGTTTTATACCAGCAATCCCTTAGAACATATATAACAAATATACTATAATTTTAGTATTACTATGTATAAGGAGTAATTTGCATACAACAATGGTGCCAAATAACAAATTGGCTCTACTTTGCAGTATTGGGTGTCTTTATTCTCTTTTGGATGACGTTGCTAGTTTCATTTTTTTCTAACGGTAACTATGTCTTTCATGTCATTATTTTGGCACCAACCGTTGTATTTTATTTGTGTGGTTCTATTTGTAGTTTGAGCTAGATTTGTTAGTGTTTTGAGACCGTATATCTATTTGTATTTCTTGATGACTCCATAAATATTTGAGGGGTAAATGCATCTAAAATATTTTAAAAAGAGTCGCTCAAATGTTAGAGAGAAAAGTTAAAACGAGAATTCTAGAGCGAGAAGCTTCACAAAATAGTGAAAAAGTAATAATTATTCCCCCTCGAAGAAAATGTATATTTCCTTCTATAGTAATGATGGTGAGCTCTTGAACATATATGGTTAGCTCATTCTTGGTTATTCCATCCCATTAATTTACTAATATTTGATAAGGATATAAAATATTAGAGGGTTTAAATGTAATAAACAAAATTTTTATATGACAAATTATATAGTTTAAGGATAGCTTTTGGACTATTTGTAAATATGGAGGATTCAGGTACAATTAACCTATTTTTATAACTAATTCTGTTCTACCAAGTCTGAACGCGTATAAATAATTGCTAAAGATATGAATAAATGATACAATATTTTCATTAGTTCAATTTTACTTTTACTTTTACTTTTTATTTCTATAATCAAACTCTCTCGGTCTCTCTTAAGAACTAGATTTATACTCATCAAATTGGCGACTACAGTGGGACTAACAGTCGATTGGTACCTTGATTTCATAATAAAAAACAAAAAAAGAATTGAATTTTTGATCTGTTATAGTTGTTTTTTTATCGATAATGGAGTTAGGAAATGAAAATGATCCTTTGGTTCGAAAGGAAATCGAGACGTTGAGATCTGATTTGCAAAGAGGAGAAAGTAAGAAAGATGATCAAATTCTGGTTCAGCAGACTCACTCAGACATCAAAGCTCAAATGAACCAATTGCTGGATTAAATCACAACTCTAAATGAGAAGTATGTTCAAAGAGAACAAAATATTTGATCAGGTAGGCTGAAATCTGAGGTGCAAAAATTGAGGAGAAGTACGCTCTATAAATTCAATCTGATTGATCTTATACAACTCGACAAATTCGAAGTGATCGGAGGAAAACACATTTTGAGTTTGATAAAGAGCATCGTAGTTTGTGAAAAGAAAAGTAAGACAAACATATGTATATTTCATCTAGTGATGATGAATTGGACAACTCAGAATCCAAGGAAGGTTCATCTAAGAAAAAGAGGTATCAGGATTCTTCGACCGGAGAAAAAAACCGACCTCGAAAATCGCGTAAGAAAAGTACGTCGAAAAGGGATAGTATGCCTTATTGTTTTAGAGAAACAAAATGGTGTAAAAGGAATACATCTAACAAATAGACATGTGTAGATGATCGGAATTTGTATGTTGTTATGAGAACAAAAAGAGATGACCAATATGTACAAGGAGTAGACTTGAGGAATTCAACTTTAACAGTTGAGATAAGGTCTATTACTCTTCCAAACCGTTTTGACATTTTTAAGGTAGAGAAATTCGATGGGATGCATGATCCCGATAATCATATCGAACAATTCGAGAGCTATATGATGAAATTCAAAGATGATGATACGATGGTAGACAAGCCTTTACTCAGACATTTAAAGGCACACCATTGAAATTCTATAATATGATTCCGTGGGAATATATTTTGAAATTTAGAGATTTCTATACATGTTTTCGACGATAATTTATGGGAAGTAAAGAAATGCGAGAAAATGGTGACACTGTAATACAGTGTAAGTAGGCTGTGGGAGAGAAGTTGAAGGATTATCCAAAATGTTTTGTGTTAACAAAAGCAGGATTAGATAATTTTGAAGAGTTTGTGGCTATGGATGCATTTTGACAAGGTTTATTACTAGGTGATTTAGCAAATGAAACAAAAAAGAGGAGATCTTTGACTTTTGCAGCATTGATGACTCAAGTCGAGGAACAAATTAAAAGAGAGGAATCAACTAGGGTTCGAAGAGTGGTTGGACCTAGTCAAAATAATTCAGAATATGTGTCAAATAATCAAGGACACTCTTCGAATTATCAACCATCTCGTCCAAGGAATAACAAAAATTTGGCTCCTCGAACTGGAAAGTATAAGTTTCAAAGATAAAGGCCAAATCAATGGATAAGGCAGAGTATTATGATGATTTAACCAAGAATCTTGCTGCAATTTATGAAAAGGCTAAATGATACGTAAGCCTTAAAAAACCAGCTACGATAAATAGAGCAAGAGAAGAGCGCACCAATAGGTTCTGTAAGTATCATAATAATATTGATACTATAGATTTTATAGCTTTGAAAAATGAGGTGCATATTTTAATAGAAAATAAAAAGTTAGTTGTTTTTTAAAGGGAAAAGCAATGGATCAAAAGCTCCAAGTGTATTGACTTCACAAAAAGTAAATCGGAGTTCAAATGAAGAAAGTGCGTTGATGATTTTAGACTATAAGTTGATGAGTTTGACGCATCCTTGAAATATTTGGATATATATCCAGATCGATTAATTTGATGGTTATGGATGAACCTTGTAAAGCAAGGACGAGTTCGAAGCTTATCTGAGTGTTTTGGGTCCTTGACAATATTTGAGGGAGATTCTATGACTGTTAACACTAATAAATCCAGGAAAAGACACGTGGTAAGTTTAGCTACTCAAATAGAAGAAAGGATGTCTACTCATATGTATGGAAATAAAGATATTAATTTTATTCTTTTTGATGAAGATTATTTGAGAGGCATTGCAGGTCCTCATGAAGATGCAGTGGTTATTGATGCAGAAATAGTTAGGTGGAACCCATTGCCCCATTCTTTTTCAGCCCAGGTGGCCAATTTTAAAAATATATATTTTTTATCTTTCTTGCGACCCTTGAACCTCTTCAAATTTTTTGAGTACAGTAGCAATACAAGTGGAAATTAAATATAAGGTATACAACGAAAGAAAAAATGAGAAGAGAATAGAACTTACTGTTGCTCCTCCAGACGAGATTGAGTTTTGAAGGGTTCTCTTTAGATATTTCCTTTCCATTTTCCTAAGCTCTAGAAATGAATACAAATCTTTGCTTTCATAATTTGTGAGCTTCAAGCAGATCGTCGATTATTTTGAAGTCATCTACAAGGGTTAGATAGTAGAAGGGAAATATCTTTGACGGAGAGAGGGTTTGGCTTAGTTTTGAAGCCATAATTACTAATAGAAGTATGAACCAAAGATTTGGTGTTGCTTGTATAGGTTAGAGGTCCACGATTTTGAAGTACTCCACTATTATTGGATCTAATGGGAACCGAAGACCCCAATTGATGATCTCTCGATAGACCACCAGTTCATTTACTCCACAACCAAGTGGAGTCTCATTTTATATTGATAGTCGAAGTTTAATGTTATCTGCCATTCCCCATTGTTTTTTCAAACGATCAACTTGAGATTTATTATGATAAATGTATGATACATTTTTAGTTCCATGACATATTTGTGGAGGAGTGGTTTCAGGTTCACACTGATTGAGGTAGCAACGTCATCGGGAATTTCAACCGGAGCTTTATTTTCTTTATTTTTCTCTCCAGAGCTCATTATTTCAAGATATCATCTTCTTTGTCAGATGCAACATCACTTCCTTTGGCCTCAAAATTTGATTGAGTCTCTTTTGAATCATTTTTTCCTCAGACGCCTCGTCTATTAGCCGAGGAGGATTTGAGGTTGAGACTGGGTTTTTATCTGGAGTATTTTAGGGAGTTTGTTGTGACTCAGTGATAGTCTCAACAATCTCCCTCGAGGAGGAGATGGTGGTGTAGGGTTATTTGCAGTGATTTGTGCAGTTTTTGGTGAAGTATTGCCATCATCGATATCTCCCATGGCTATGAATATTTTCTTTTTGGCAGGTAGATTCAGAGAGAGGTGAGCTTTCGATGGAATCCGATGAGTTTCTCTGCGTGAGGTCCGAGGTGGATCAGCACTGGTAGGTGATGGAGTTTCTTTTGATTCTCTGTGAATAGATATGCTCTGGGCTACTTTGCGGTTCTTTTGAGGAGATGCAGTTGTGAAGTTAGAAGGTGGAGAATGAGGATTTCGAGGTGTTGATTGAGGTTGTGATGATGATTTTCGAACAGATTCTGGAAAATCGGTGTTTTATGGGTTTGATGAACCTTGAAGCCTCTAACTTAAGTTGGGATCAAAATTACCATAAACATTAGTTTAAGTATCATAAGAGGGAGAATTTTCTATCACTCTTTCAACTTTATACTCAATAGCCCTCTCGCTGATACACAAGTAATTGTAAGCGCCAAAAAGAGATTTTCTAGCTGTTGGGAATTCTTTCATAAACTAAGTTGAAGAAATATCTTCAAATTAGTTCATAAAGGTTGAAGGTTGAATGGGAAGTATGAATTGTCTAGTGAAGGTAGCAAAGAAATCGGGTGTTCATGTGGAAGTAGCTAAGGATTCTCTAGGTTGGATAAGATTTCTCTCACTAGAAGGTGTTTGTAAAACACAAACAATGAGTGAGAGAAGTATTTATAGAAGAAAATAATGCGAGAGAAAGGTCAGAGAAGTGGAAGAGGTGGTTACGATGATTGGGCGGTTGCTTGTAAAAGAGATAACATGACACATGTTAACTGTCAGACCTAGTGACATGCCTAGTGTCTAGCAAATCATTGCACGTGTTCCGTACCATTCCAAATATTTCTGACCGTTATGAGAAGGCCAGTTTATTGTTTCTATATATGAATGTTCGAAGCGCGTAAAAGGGTGAGATTAATTTCGAAGTGAATACGCGCACAAATTTATTCGAGAATGATAAGTATGAGGTTAAGAAATTTTGAAGTGATATACATTCGAAGCAGCATTAGGAAATGAATTTGCTCGAGGACAAGATATGTTGTCAAAAATAATTTTGAGAAGGAAAGAGGACAAACTAATTCGAAGCAGATTGAACTTTGGCAATGAGTATTTTCTGCCTATTATAAATTCCGATGAAAACTAGTTCTTATTATTGTCTTTCAAAAGAACTATGAGGCTACTGATAAGGGTATAGAATATTGGAAGGTTTATATGTAATAAACCAAATTCTTATAAGACAAATTATATAGTTGAAGGATAGATTTTGGAATATTTGTAAATATGGGGGAATGAAGTGAAATTAACCCATTTGTATAACTAATTATGTTATACCAAGTCCGAACGCCTATAAATAACGGCTAAGGCTGTGAATAAAGGATACAACATTTTTATTTGTTCAATCTTACTTTTACTATTACTTACTCTCTTTATAATCAAAATCTCTCTTTTTCTCTCAAGAACTAGATTTACACTCATCAATATTGATGAGTTCAGATATTTGAGTCACTGTACAGTCACTATGCCATGATTAAATCTGAAGGGCAATTTGGACTAAACCACACTGAAGTTCCGAACATGATAAATATATTAATTATTGACTAATCTAGTTGCTAATCAACTTAAAACTATATTACTAATAGGTCCTTAAACTCGACCTGGTTTTACGACCCGACCCAATAAGACCATGGGTCAATAATTAAGTATAAATATCCCAACCAATTTCATTAATGAGGGTAATGAGAATTTATTACTAGTAGAGATCTTAATTATCTCTTTACTCTCCAAAATAAACCCAAAATACCACAAAATACTCAAAACACCCTTTAAACACTTTACTAAATTAGCCTCACGAAGAAATAGACCACACCAACTATTAAACATATTTGCTGTTTATTTCATAAAATACCCTCAATGTGACATATTTGTTAGGGTTACATTACCAAGTAAATACTAGTCCAATATTTACTTAGTTCAACACGCGGGTCAGATAAATCATATATTTATCAGTAGCCCACTAGTCGTTGCGAAGAGTCTTCGAGATGACTAAATCAGGTGTTGCTTCCAATTTTGTTCGTAACCTTACTCCACACTGAAACAAATCCTATGATCGGAAAGAGTTAAGGTCGGATAAACTTTTTCTCTAATTATCATTGTTGCGGAAATTAATAGTCTGGTGAACTATGATCACACTTAGTTTTGCTCATGTACTCGTGTCACGAAAGTATTTGACCTACACAATAGGCCATTAGTGGTTAAGTGTGAAATAGTGGTGAAGGAACCGTTCCATTTCCCCTTATAAACGTTTGTTAGGGTATGAAAGGACCGATAAGATAAAATTCCACTCCCCAACGTAGGTGTCAGTTATGCCTTTGTAATGTATCTGTTGGGATTTGGAAATCCCGTTTTTAAATTTGTCATCATATCTCATATTATTCTTACTTCTTACTGATTCTACATATAAACAGAACCATTGATATGCTCCTGCTATAGTAAAACCCAGTTTCTAGTTTGATCATCATCTTTCATTATCTATCGACATACAATATCTTCAGAGTTATATGTTTCTCCTTGAATTTTTTTGAAAAGACTAGTTGTCAGTTTCTAAGAAAGCCGAGAAACAAATCTATCAGGATCCGGGATGAATGTCATGTTCATATTTTTCATGTGTTCGGTTACACAGGCAGCACATCATAAAGAAAATAAACCGAACTGGTTGACCTCTTGTCTTCTTCAAAATATTCGACTCAAATTTTGATAATAAAAACCTACGCATATAGACTAATTCTTTTTAGTGAAACGAAGGCCGACCATGTTTCATTTCGATTGTCCATGTTTCATTTTGAAGGAAGTGGCCAGTAACATGATTGTTAGACCTCAGGGAGTTCTTCTTAGCGACACAGAACATAATCCAGGTAAACGAGACGGCAATGAGCAATGCCAAGCTATCACCTTGAGATCAGGAAAGGTTGCCGAGAACCCCACAGTTGAACAAAAGGTTGATTCTTCTCAAAATCAGCCCATTCTGAAAACTTTTGCTCGAAATCAGCCCTCATCTAAGGTTAATTCTGATCAAGATGAGCCACCTAAAAATCCATCTCAGTCAGATGTTGAGCCTACGATCTACCCTCCTTCACCTTTTCCGCAAAGGTTGCAGAAACAGAAGCTAGAT
Source organism: Limnanthes douglasii subsp. nivea (assembly GCA_036936605.1). Taxonomy (NCBI): domain Eukaryota; kingdom Viridiplantae; phylum Streptophyta; class Magnoliopsida; order Brassicales; family Limnanthaceae; genus Limnanthes; species Limnanthes douglasii. The sequence goes on from JAUPFV010000001.1 coordinate 222,137,067, forward strand.
TTTTGGAGGTATTCAAAAAGCTACACATCAACATACCTTTTGCCGAAGCATTAGAGCAAATGCCTAGTTATGCCAAGTTCATGAAGGGAATTCTTTTGAAAAAATCTAAAGCTTGGTGATTTTGAAACAGTGGCGCTCACTGAGGAATGTAGTGCGATCTTACAACAAAAATTGCCTCCCAAGCTTAAAGATCCAGGAAGCTACACCATTCCTTGTTCGATCGGCAATTTATATTTCAGCAAATGTTTATGTGACTTGGGTGCGAGCATTAATATGATGCCTCTATCTGTGTTTGAGAAACTTGGGCTACCTGAGCCAAAACCGACTAACATCTCTTTGCAACTGGCTAATCGTTCTATCACATATCCTCGTGGTATCGTAGAATATGTCTTAGTAAAGGTAGACAAGCTCATCTTTCCTGCTGACTTCGTTATCTTGGATTTCGAAGAGGACAAAAACATCCCCATAATCATGGGAAGACCATTCTTGGCTACGGGCAAAACTTTGTTTGATGTCCAAAAGGGGAGCTCACTATGAGAGTGCAAGATTAGAATGTCACTTTCAACGTTTTCAAGGCTATGAAATATCCAACAGAGGATGAAGAATGTTTCAGGTTGGATATGATCGATTCTTTGCACAGTAATGAGGTGGATCGGTATCCGAGTTCAGATGTTCTAGGCAAAGTTCTACATAGTGAATATGACTTTGAAGACGAAGAGATATTCGAATGTGTTCAACTACTACAGGCAACCCCGTATCAAAAGAGGCTCAATATTCCACATGAGTCGCTCGGACTGGGTGATCTTAAGGATTCTCAGGAAAGGCTTAAACCCTCGCTAGAAGAAGCTCCTAAACTTGAACTCAAACCACTACCAGATCATCTCAGGTATGCTTACTTAGGAAAGTCATCTACATTACCCGTTATTATTGCATCCAACCTTTCAGGTAGTGAGGAAGAAAAGCTATTGAGAGTCCCGAGGAAGTTCAAATCAGCCATTGGTTGGACCATAGCAGATATCAAGGGAATCGGTCCCTCTTACTGTATGCACAAGATTCTGCTCGAAGAAGGGAGCAAACCATCTATCGAGCATCAGATGAGGCTAAATCCTATTATGAAAGAGGTGGTGAAGAAAGAAATTCTGAAGTGGCTAGATGCAGGCATTATCTATCATATCTCAGACAGTCAGTGGGTAAGCCCGGTGCAATGTGTACCAAAGAAGGGAGGAATGACAATAGTAACAAATGAAAAGAATGAACTCATCCCCACTCGGACAGTCACTGGATGGAGAATTTGCATGGATTATCGTAAATTGAATAATGCCACTAGAAAATATCACTTTCCCTTGCCATTTATTGATCAGATGTTGGATAGGTTGGCGGGCTATGAATATTACTGTATGCTCGATAGATATTCAGGATACAATCAGATTTGTATAGCTCCAGAAGTCAGGAGAAGACGACCTTCACATGCCCTTTTGGTACCTTTGCTTTTCGACGTGTCTCGTTTGGAATTTGCAATGCACCCGCTACTTTTCAAAGGTGCATGATGGCTATTTTCTCTGAAATGGTTGGTGATATCATGGAGGTGTTCATGGACGATTTCACGGTCTTTGGGAAATCATACGATGGCTGTCTATCTAATCTGGGTAGAGTACTTGAGAGATGTGTGAAAACAAACCTCATTCTTAATTGGGAAAAATGTCACTTCATGGTTCAAGAAGGTATCATCCTTGGACACAAGGTGTCTACGAGGGGTTTAGAAGTAGACAAGGCCAAGCTTGAAACGATGAAAAAGCTTCCTCCTCCTATCTCAGTGAAAGGAATTTGTAGTTTTCTTGGCCATGGTGGATTTTATAAACGTTTTATTCAGGACTTCTCAAAGATCACCAAACAACTTTGTAGTCTACTGGAAAAGGATGTTCCCTTTCGATTTACTGAAGAGTGTTTCGTCGCTTTTGAGCTCTTGAAGAAAAAGTTGACTTCGGCCCCTATCATCAATGTGCCTAACTGGGAAGAGCCATTTGAGATGATGTGTGATGCTAATGATTTCGCTGTGGGAGTCGTTCTTGGTCAAAGGAAGCTGAAGGTGTTTCACGTGGTTCACTATGCTAGTAAAACCCTCAATGATGCACAACGAAACTACACCGTTACTGAAAAAGAGCTTTTGGCTGTTGTCTATGGTTTTGAGAAGTTCAAATCCTACTTGCTTGGTGCTAAGGTCACGGTTTTCACGGATCATTCGGCTATCAAGTACCTGCTATCTAAAAAGGATGCCAAGGCTCGCTTAATTCGATGGGTACTCTTACTTCAGGAATTTGAGTTGGAAATTAAAGACAGAAAGGGGACTGAAAACTAGGTAGCTGACCATCTCTCACGTCTTGAACAACATGATAAAGACAAGGGAGATGGAATTCTTATCAACGAATGTTTCCCAGATGAGCAGTTGTTCATGATCCAAGGAGAAGTACCATGGTTTGCTGATTTTGTTAACTATCTGGTTAGCAATGTGATTCCTTCAGATTTTACTTGGGCTCAACGGAAGAAATCCCTGCATGACGTGAAATGGTATATTTGGGATGAACCATTCTTGTTTAAACAGTGTGCTGACAAGATGATCCAACGTTGCACCTCTTACAGTGAGATTGAGAAAGTTTTACATGATTGTCACTCTACGGTTTATGGAGGACATTATGCTGGGGATAAGACAGCTGCTCGAGTTCTTCAAACAGGTTTCTACTGGCCTACCTTGTTTAAAGATGCTCATATGTACGTTCGTAGATGCGATCGATGCCAAAGGGTTGGTAATATTTCTAGGCGAAATGAGATGCCCCTTAATATGCTTCTTGAGGTTGAGGTATTCGATGTATGGGGAATAGATTTCATGGGACCATTTTTGTCCTCCTGCAACAATCTATACATACTCTTAGCTGTGGATTACGTATCTAAGTGGGTTTAGGTGAAAGCTCTCCCAACTAACGATGCTAAGGTAGTGCTCAATTTCCTTCGTAAGCAAATCTTCACTCGCTTCGGAACTCCTCGTGCTATAATCAGTGATGAAGGGACTCACTTTTGCAATCGTCAGTTCACAGCATTGTTGGCTAAATATGGTGTTTCTCATCGTGTTGCTATCGTTTACCACCCTCAAACTAATGGTCAAGCTGAAGTCTCGAATCGAGAAATCAAGCGAATCTTGGAAAAAGTGGTGAATCCTTCAAGGAAAGATTGGTCTCTGAAGTTAGATAAAGCAGTATGGGCATACCGAACGGCTTACAAAACTCCACTTGGGATGTCACCATTTCAGTTAGTATATGGTAAGGCTTGTCATCTTCCAGCAGAACTCGAGCATAAGGCATTCTGGGCTTTAAAGAAGTTGAATTTCGACATTCAAGCAGTTGGTGAGAAGCGTGTGCTTCAATTGAATGAACTTGACGAGTTTTGGTCTCAAGCCTATGAGAACTCGAAGATGTATAAGGAAAAAGTTAAGAAATGGCATGATAGGAAGCTTCTACATAAAGCTTTTGAGCCAGGTAAAATGGTTCTTCTTTTCAATTCTCGTCTAAAGCTTTTCCCAGAGAAGCTCAAGTTAAGATGGTCTGGACCTTTTAAAGTCAAGACAGTATATCCACATGGAGCAGTTGAAATCTATGAGGAATCGCTAGACAAAGCATTCAAAGTCAATGGTCAACGACTCAAGCATTACTATGGAGATGTAGGGGACCTTGAGGCATTCAGCATCAGCCTCGACACTATATGATTCCGAGTGGTATCGTCAAGCTATCGACGTTAAACAAGCGCTTCGTGGGAGGCAACCCATTGGGAAACAATGATCAACACTGCTGGACGAATATGGGAGTGTTTCTTGTTTCTTTTAATTTTTTATAGTTGCATTCATCATAGTAGTTATTCATGTTAGTCATGCTTATTTGCATATTCATGCCATGATCATATAGACTGTGTTTAGGATCGAGTTAGTCTATTAGCATAACATTTTGTTCATGCATTTTGCATCTTTGATCCCTTGAGTTGCTGTCTCTAATTAAGTAGCCAATGATGAAAATTGTTTGGAATGACAGTAGGAATAAAATCTAATTAGGTTGCTTGTCAGTTAGCTTACTTGATGTAGAAGCACAATTAATACACGTAGACTCATCGATTGTTTTTATGCTAGTTACGGACACACTTGAGTATTGTTATACATAATCCTTGCTTAGGTTTAGACCTTAATCCTTTATTAGCTCATCGATTGCAAAAAGATAAGTTTGGGGGAGTTAAAAGATAAATATGCGTATTATTCAGTTAGGCGTCAAAGGCTAGTAGCCGCTCGTCGACGTACGTCCTTTCGTTGGGGGCTGCGTATTGTGAGTAGTCTAGGGGTGGAATGAGATGGAGTGAAACGCACTCATTCCTAATCTAATTGCAAAACAAAACCAAAAAAAAAGAGAAAAAAGGTAAAAATTGGCTAGGATGAGCTCTTTGGTACTCGAGTTATTAAGTTCTAGGGGAGTTTGTGCCTAGTGACCTAAGACTTTTCCGGTCTGGGATCCGCTAACCTAAAGCTCACTACATGGGCACCATTGTATAAGTCTTTCGGGGACCTCGTCCATTGCACGGTCAAATAAGCCTTTGTGTGTCTGTATACAGAGTAAAGCATAATAAATCTTTGACAACCCCCGGGAAATATGGATGTGCAACTTGACTATGAAGAATGTAGGTTGTATTTCGTTTCTAATTTTTGTGATTATTATGATGAGAACAAGTAAGCTCCATTATTTTGTACTAAGAACATGTCGATTGAGTTTGAGCACACACACACGCTTCTTCACTTGTATTGCTAACATTTGAGTACCTAGTTATTTCGCATTCCGAGGTCATTACATTCATTGAGGCATTTATGCTAAATTAGTTACAGTTACTCGTTCGGGATCATTGCGTTCTTGCATTCATTTAAATTCAGTTGCATTCATGCATCAATTGTTAAACCTGTTTTGCATTGCTTGAGGACAAGCAACGGTTTAATTTTGGGGGTTTGATAAGTGCATTTCATATCACTTATTACGCTTCCATTATTCTTAAAATCGTCACCGGTTCTCAAGTATTCGTTGAGTTTTAACGTGTTTTTCCAGTATTCTTAAAGGCGCTTATGCCGCGGGTAAATTTTGATAATATTAATAAATTTGGGGTTGAAATTGAAGAAACTGGAAAATTAATGTACTTAGGGAAATTTTAGAACATTTAAAAAGAAAAGAAAATATATTAATGCTAAAAATATATTATGACGAGTGATTTTCCAAAAAATATATATTAATGCTTGAAAAATATATTAATGTTGAAAAAAAAGAGGAAAATATATTTTCTGAGATATTGTTTAAAATATTAAATTAAGAAAAAAATATTAAAACGAAGCATAAAAATAAATTAATGTTGAATTAAGAAAAAAATATTAGACGCGAGGATTTTATTTAACTATATTGTTTAAAATATTATTTTATTTAGCAAAAATATTTCATAATTCGTTTTTGATTTTTTAGGGTTTCGGCAGAATATATATATATATAAATAGACGTAAAGGAGAAAGAAGAGGGTGTGCTGCTTTTGGTTTTACGGCTGTTTTAGGTTTTCTTTCGGAGAAGAGAGGTGTACCGGCTGTTTGGGTTCACTTTCGTCAAAACATAGAACAAAGAGCCGAAAACGAGATCGGCTAAGATCCTGCATAATAGACAAAACAAAGAAGAAAAGCAGTGATTTTGGTCACTTACTTTTCTATCGGCAGAATATACAACAAAGTAGATAAAAGAGAATCGTCTACCTTTTTAGGTTTTAACCAGTAGAAAGGGAGGACACGGCCACTGACTTTTTTTTGGGCAGAGCATAGAACGGCGCGAGCAGGAGAAAGGTAAAGAAACCAGAATTTACGGTTTCGGTAGATTTCTTTCGGTAAAAGACAGGTGACAGCTGTTTTTTTGGGTTTTCTTTCGACAGCGGCAACATACAATCAGTCGGCAGGAGGCAGGCAGTTGTTCGGTTTAACTTTCTCTAAACTTTTATTCGTTATTTACATTCTTCCTATAAAATTATGTTAACTTTTGCACCCATGATGATGATTTGGTCAATTATGAACTAATCGTTGTCATGGAACCTTAGCGGATTTGTTTGAATAATATTTAGGGTTTATTTCTTAATTGATTTGTGAGATATGTTTATCGGTTACCTAGTATGGTTGTGTTTATCATTAGATGCGTCGCAGACATCTAGTTTGTTAATCTTTAATGAATGCGAAAGTAGATTTAAGGGTTTAGAACTTGCCATACTAGCATAGGTTCTTGAATGATTCGTATTGTGATTGTTCATGATTCGTAATATGTCACTAACCATATCATATTACCCTATGTAATCGAAATAAGTAACTTGTGCTTAAATCCAATTGTACCTCAATTCATATAGACATATAGGATTGTCATGCAAACGGTGTCTGCTTAACTGCTATCTCTTTTGTGGTTGTTTAAGTGGTTTTGTTACGTGTACTGAAAGATAGCGTATTCTGATTTTGTGTTATCTGATTAGTAATCGTAGTTATCTTACATATTGATTAAGTATATTAATACTCTGAGTAAAATAAACAATGAAGTTAGGGTTCCATGTTTTCTCTCGCATAAGTAAAACTCGTTAGATAATTTCGTTAGTTGATTTGTTTAGTTACATTCATACTTTATTACTCGTTCAAGCATTAGTTTAATAATCATACGTTGTTGCATAAGTGAATTCTTGTCTTATAAACCTAGTCTTCGTGGGAACGATCTTTCTTACTTATTACTTGCTACTAATTGACCGCGTATACTTGCGTGAGAAAAGGACTAACAAAAGAAAAGTACTGGTAGCCTTCCATCTTCACCTGTCGGTAAGCATACTAGAAATGATAAGAAAGTGGAATTAAGGAAAGTAAAGAAAAATAAACACATCATCTTAAAGGGTATCCGGGCCCCTAAATGTCTGTAACATAAGCATGCTACAAAATCTGTAAAATCTTTTAAATGACCAGTACAATTCTATGTCGGAATGTACGTGGCGTCGGTAACAAGCAAACACAATACAAAATTAAATCAATGAAAATATCTAATAAATTCTCATTTCTGGCTCTTCAAGAACCTATGGTTGGTGAGTCCCAATTAAAAATCATTGCGAAGAAATTAGGGTTTCATAGCTTCATTGGTAATTGTAGTAACAAAGTCTGGGTTTTATGGAAAGAGGACTACAAGGTGGATGCCATTATTGATGATGACTAGTTTCTACACTTACTGGTTAGACATATTGTTATCCCAAAAGATTTTCTAGTTACTGTAAGCTATGCAAAATGTTCAAGAATTCTAAGGAGAAACCTTTGAGACAAGTTGAGAGAGGCTGATCAAAATGATAGAGAATGGATCTTGATGGGGGACTTCAACACTATTGCTGTTCCTAGTGAACAACTTCACTTTACTACTAACTGCTCTAGTATGGATGAGTTTAATGGCTTTATTTTGGACTGTAATCTCATTGACGCTGGTTTTTCGGGGAACAAGTACTCCTGGACTAATGGGTTGACTATGTTGATAAAACTAATGTTATACACCCCCTAAGTCTTGCTCTCACCATTCCCCTATTCTGATAACTATTTCTACTAATGTCTCAAAAAGAGTATCTAGTTTCAAATTTCAGAACATGTGGTGCAAGCATAAAGATTTTCTCAAGTTTGTGGAGGACTGTTGGGATGTAGATTATGAAGGAGAGCCTATGTTGAAGTTCTGGTCTAAGCTAAAGTACTTAAAAGCTAGGTTGAAGGTCTGGAATAGGCAGGTATTTGGGAATGTCTTTGATGATATTAGTCAAGTGGAGGAGGAAATTAATAGATTGGAGGCTAAGGTACTGGTGTCTAACTCTTCTCAGGATATTAATGATCTAAAGCAGGCCAAGGAGAACCATCTTTTGCTACTTGCAAGAGAGGAGGATTACTGGGCTTAGAAAGCCCATGCAAATTGGGTGCTTAAGGGTGATGAAATACTTCCTTCTTTCATAGCTATGTGCAGAGGAGGCATAAAAAGGCTAATATATCTAGAATCTGGACTGGTTCTTACTAGGAAGATGATGAATCTGCTATTGAAGAATCTGTTGTGCATCATTTCAAATCCCTAATTGATGACCTTCCTAACCCCTGGTACCCTAACTTGCTTGAGGATTTCATCCCTAATCTGGTGGAAGACTCTGAAAATGAAATGATGGTTATGGCTCCTATGGATTCTGAAATCTATGAAGCTATAAATGATCTAAACCCTTCTGCTGGTGGGCCTGATTGATATAATGAAATTTTTTTTAAAACTTATTGGCCTATTATAAGAAATGATTTGTGTGAGGCTATCAAAGACTTTTTTATGGAGGGATCTTTTCCTATGGGGCTGTTTGCCACTACCATATATCTTATACCTAAGGTGGATGCTCCCAGAACTTGAAAAGACTTTCGTCCTATTAGTCGAACCACATTTATGAGCAGAATAATCTCTAAAGTCATTAATAAAAGACTGGCTACTATTCTTCCTAAATTTATTTCACCTCAACAAGTTTCTTTTGTAAAAGGTAGATGTATTCAAGACAATGTGTTGATTGCTAAAGAAGTGATCAGTGATTTGGATAATAAAGTTAAAGGCGGTAATATTCTTCTTAAGGTCGACATGGATAAAGCGTTCGATAGAATGGACCATACTTTTATCTTAAGCATCTTAAAGGCTTTTGGGTTCTCTAAAGGGTTTGCAAGATTGGTGGAAAGAATTTTGGGTAACTGTCATTTCTCTGTAATGGTTAATGGTGCTCTGAAAGGGTATTTTAGATCTAATAAGGGCTTGAGACAGGGTGATCCCCTGTCACCCAGTCTCTTTATATTGGGCCAAGAATATCTCCTAAGGGGTCTCAAGCAGCTTATAAGAACTACACCTACTTTAAAGTATAAAAGCAAAGGAGATATAGACTCATCTTGTTTTTTTTTTGCTAACGATATACTTGTTTTCTGCAATGGCTCCATTAACTTTGTCAAAATGCATATGAAACTGTTTAAGATGTATGAAGAAACTTCTGGGCAGCTTATTAATAATGAAAAGTCTCGATTTATTACCTCTTGCTCAGCATGTGAGAAAGTTGAAGACCCTTTTGGGTTTCAAGCATGCTACTCTGCCTTTTAAGTATTTGGGTGCTGTCCTGAATAATAAAAAAAGAGTTAGTAATCATGAGGACATTATTGCTAAAACTATCAACAATATATCTTACTGGGACCAAACTACATTGTCATTTGGGGGCAGACTTGTGTTGATCAAATCTGTTCTTTCTACGTATCCTATCTATACTCTCCAAATATCAGATCTTCCTAAAACTACCATTATAAACTTGAAGTTCTCTACAACAGATGTTTGTGGGGTAGTAAAGCTAATAAGGATACCATCCATTGGTGCAAATAGTCTAAATTATGTTATAGTTTTAAGGTGGTTTGGGCCTCAGAAATATTGATGACATGATGGATGTTTTTGCTGCTAAAAAATAGTTCAATCTTAGAAGACAAGACTCTCTATGAGCTATCTACATGAAATTGATTTATTTCAAAGATCAACACCCTCTAACTGGTCCTATGAACTCTAAAATCTCTTTAGCATGGAAACGGCTTTGCAGGATTAGAGATAGAGCTGACAAATATCTTATTTGGCATGTAAATGAATGTGCAGTTGATATAATACTGGATAGATGGTGCTCTCCTATGGCTTTGAAGGTCTTGGCTGAAAATGACAACAGGTCTCTGTATATGGGCTATAATGTTAATGACTACTGGGAGAATGGGGCTTGGAATTTAAGGAAATTGGGAACTATATTGAACATAGAAAAAATTCAGTATGTTACCAAGGTTTCCCTGGATAATACTTCTAAGGACTCTGTCAGTTGGTCTTTAAGTGATGATGGCTTATTCTCTACTAAAAACACATGGGAAAAATTTAGGAAGAATGGTGTTAAATCTTACCTCTTTGCCAAAACCTGGAAAAATATTACACTATCTAAATACTCGTTCATGCTCTGGAGAGCTTTAAAGTGTTTGCTTCTTGTCGATTTGATCCTGCAAAGAAATAATATGCAAACAGTTTTCAAATGTCAAAACTGTAGAAACAACGAAACTGTGAACCATGTTTTTGTAGACTACCAAAAGGCATGGGATGTCTGGTCTCATTTAGCTGCTCAATTCACTATATATATTTCTAAACCTATGTCCCTTTCTCATATGGTCAGGAAGTGGTACTAGTCCACTGATTAGGCGATCCACATTCGAAATATCCTTCCTGCGATTATTTTTTAGGTTTTGTGGTCTGATAGTAGCAAGAGCAAGATGGAAGGGAAGGTTCAGTGCTCCAAAGAATTGATTGGCCACATTTATCATATCCTAAATGGTCTTGATAATGCTAACCTTTTGAAAAGAAAATTTTGGGTCAAGGACAGTGGTGTCGGGCCATCTTTGGGTTCTTTAAACCATTTCCAAAGGCCTGGCATTACTATCTCGCTGAGTTGGATCTGTCCCAAATTAAGCAGATTCAAACTCAACACTGATGGAGTGTGCAGTAGTTTTGGTGAGTGTTTTGGAGGCGGTCTGTTAAGGGATAGCTTTGGAAAGGTTCTTTTCGGTTTGGGTAAGGTCTATGGTAAAGAAAATGTGATTATTGCTGAGACAAGGGCTTTATTCGACGGTATTCAGGTTTTTTTTCAACAGAGGTTTCAAAGAGCTTGATGTATAGACTGACTCTCGTATCTTAGCTTTAATGATTCTCACACGGAGGTCTCCCTGGTTTCTCAAGGCCATAATTGATTGCTGCTACAATCTTCTATCTTCAAATGTGAAGGTTATCCACATCTTCAGAGAACAGAATATAGCTACGGACTGGGTAACTAATTTAGCCCTAAATTTTGCCAAGGATTTCATAATAGAAGAAGATGAAATTCCGAACAGACCTAGAGCTATAGCCTTGTTTGAAGCGATCAGTCTTTGCTATCTTATAAGAAATATAGAGGAATAGATCGGATCCGTACCTGGTCGCTTCTCAATGTTGGGATTTCGTAACTGCTATCAAGATTGGTGCATGTGGCTTTGCTGATTGGTTTGAGTTGGTTGGTTTTCTTCTGGGTTTGGTTTAATTTTTGCTGGTTTTTTGGTTCGTGATTAAAGGCGGACAGAAGGTCTGTGTTCGAAGAAAGAAGAAGAAGAGAAGTAGAGAGATGTAAATTAGGGTTTCTTTGGGGCTCTTGTTTATGATTTAAGCTTAAATTTCAGTGTGTATTCGACCCAATTGAAATCAATAAAGGCCCAATTATTTGCTGAAAAAAAAACATTGCTTTTCTTCTCATTTTCATCCTTAGGAAAATAGGAAGGTTGAAGTTACTAATCGGATAATTTTTACAGGGTTAAAAAAGAATATGGGAAGACCTGCATGGAAATTACTGAACTATTTGCAAGAATTAGTATGGGCCTACCAAACTACTCCTCGTACATCTACTCAAGAGTCTCATTTTCTCTTGTTTTTGGGATGGATGCAATCACACCTATAGAAGCTACATTGCACTCGTTTTGGATACAAAACTATTCTGAAGAAGCTAACAATATGATGGTAAGGAATCAACTAGATCTGATTGATGAAAGAAGAGTAATAGCACATTTGAGAATAACACACTACCAGGGTTTGATAAGGAGTAGGTTTACGTTCAAAGTAAAAAAGAAGATATTTCCAGAGAGGGGACAAAGTGTTTAAAAAAAGTTTTTTTACATACTAAAGATAAGAAATTTGGGAAACTAGCTCCGAATTGGGAAGGCTCATAAATGGTATGCGAGAGAATCAAGCAAGGAAGATACAGACTTCAAGACAAAGAAGGAAACATATTGAAACACCCATGGAACATTAAGCATCTCAGGTTGTACTTCGAATAAAATCGTCTTGTAAATATGTACTTTGTCGTACTTCAATGTAAATATTTGGGGCATACTATTTCCTATCTTGGTGACACGGGGAGGTTTTAATGAGGTGTCCGGTTTCAAATGAATATTATCTTATGCATTTTTAAAGAATTCTAGTCGGTACGAAGTTATCGGATGAATTAAACACCTATTAAACAACTTAAGCCTTCAAATGAGATATTATTGAAGTGATCAGATGAATTAAACACCTATTAAACACCTTCGGTTTTAAAACAAAAAATCTTTGAAGTGATCGGGTGGATTAAACAACGATTAAATACATCAGAAAAATCAAATACCTATTAAATATCTTTAGACTTGAAATTAAATACTGGTGAATGGGTCAGACATATTTGATGGGTCCGAATTCAGCATGCTCCCCGAACAAGGGAAAATCGGTCTAGTCTCTCCGAATACCGGACATGTTACATGGACATGGATCGAACAGGTCACTTGGACCGGACAGATTACTTTGAACACTATGAACTTAGGGCTGTTCGAACTATGACAAAAGTACTAAAACACCTAAACACTTCTTGACTAAGCTACTTGCTCTCCTACTTAGAGCTCATGGGTTTTTAAACATGACCCGAGTCCATTAAACATGACCCGAAAGCCCATAAGGGCCCAACATCAGGGTATAAATACCCAACCACCTGCATTAACTATGGGTAATGAGAATTAACTGCTACCAAGCTGCTTAATTATCTCTCTACTCTCTACTCTAAACAGTTAAACACCCACATACCACCTTTAAACACCCACATACCACCTTTAAACACCCACACAACACCTTAAAACACCAACTGAAATTACCAGCCTACCCTTAGGCGATTATTATCCACACCAATATTAAAGGTTGGTTAAATTTTAAATTTTGTAGACTACTAGATTGAGAGTCCATTTACACCACTTTTAAAGTATATAAAACACAAGAGAGAAAAATGTATATGAATAAAACCATAACTTTAGAAATTGATCAAATCATCAAAAGATGTTTGATCCACAATTACACAAAATACCTTATTCATCCAAGGACTTTAGTTTCTAACACAAAACAGAAAATACAACAACCTTAGGGCTCGTTCCCTTCGGTTTTTCCTTACCTTCATATTCCTCTCGCTTTTTTACTTCCTCTTCATTTTTTCTTGGGACTCTTGGCATAAATACTTGAACTTTAATCAGATCCCTGAGCGGAATGAAACCAACTTGGTGAAGAAACACCATGTTTGTCACCAAATGGCAGGGTATGGAAAAGTATCTCATCGTATGGTACAAACTTCCATAGGGCTCCAAGGTTCTTTTTTGGGAAGGTCTCATAGAATAATAAGACCATGTCCGTTTTAATACCTTCGTTCGTCTTTTCTATAGATCCACCACACCAGCAACATCCTTCTCCACTACTGCAACTATCTCTTAAGTTTGATTCCGTCTTAAAGAAGTAGTTTCTTCTTCTTTATCTTTAACAAGTTTCTCTAAGTTCCCTTTCTCTTCAGATATAGTGCTAATGGTGCTTGCATCAGTGGTTTGCTGATCCTTCAAAGACTTAATCTCTTCTAAATCGGTACTCAACTGTTGGTTCTTTTTTCCTACATCCTCCATTTTTTGTTGTTCAGCTGAAAGGGAATTCTTTAAGTCTTGGTTGGGTGTGCCAAGAGAAATAATGCCTCTAGTCTGAGCCCTAACTTGTCTTTCCAAATCAATTATTGTCCTGATATAGTCCAAGACTGCATGATCCAAGGTGTCATTCTCACTTGATACTTCAAAATATTCACCTTCGTAGATCACTGCATTAGCTATGGTGGTTGTTTGGGGAAAAGTTCGGTCAAAATCCTCCTTATCAGGCTCATTGAAATACATGTTACTTAGGTCTTCGAGATTAACTTCACCTTTAATGGTACATTAATTGGCTGTAGGAAACGCTGGAGAAGGAAGATTAGCTTGAACATCCTCGTGTGAAGGAACTTCAGTTGGAAGAGTAAGAGGAACATTTTTAGGATAGAGTATTATCTCTGATCCTAGGGTGATATTCTTCGTTTTCCCAGCCCTTCGGTTATTATCCTCTATGCGTCTCCTATGACCTTTTTTCTTAATTTGAGGTGGATGCTCCAATTCTTCGGTTTCACCCACTGTTTCCCTGAGCTAACATTCTTTGAGGATGGAGGGGTACTTTGGCTTTGGAGAGTCGAATAACTCTTCGGGGTGTAACGTTCTCAACATCTGACCCCATAGCAATGAAGGGTGAAGGTTTCTTAGCACCTAAAATTGTTTTATCTTTGGAAAAAGACTTTACAGGTATGCGAACATAGGATTTAGAATCTACGGTAGATAAAGTTGGAACAAAATGAGTTTTTATAACTACCGAGGTTTTGGAGGAAGATTAACTTTTGTCCGGATTTGGTACTGTTTGGCTAATCACTCCACCGGGAGAAGCAGGGAGCCCAAGAACGATTTTTACTTCATTTCTTTCTTTTTCCAACTCAAATAGATTCAACCAGCCTCCTTTGATCATGGCAGTTCTAGATGTGAACATAAAAAAATCTCTCTAACGATGAACGAATCAAAGATTCAAGCTTTATCTCTCTTAAAACTAAAATACGAATTTTAAATGGAAACAGTAAAACAGTTGTATATATATAGAGAAGAAAATACTTGAGTACTTCACCTAGGGGAGCTGAATCATCTAAGCAATGATTAGGGACTAGTAACCTAGGTAACTTACTTTTCAAAAGATAGGTGCAAGTACCTAAAAAAACGACAGAGAGGTCAAACCAGAAACTGATATGTGTAATTCGAAACTCTTCATCAAAGCCGCCTTTTGGACTCCTTTTTACCAAGAGAAAAGCCCTCGTATCCGATCCAGGTCTTCTCCTAGACAATTAGTTATTCCAAAACATTCTGATCCAAGTCTTCCCTTAGACAATTAACTATTCTATAACATTCTAATTCATGTCTTCTCTTTGATAATTAGCTCTTCCAAAACATTTTTGAAAGAACTAAAGGGGATACTTATAGGGTTCGATATTTTTGGAAGACCACTATGACAAAATCCGAAGGGGAAATTCGGACATACTCTGCACCAAAGTTTCGATGGAAAATAGACCCAAGTGGACTATGACTCGGGAGTGTGCTACACCTTTCTAGTTTTGGGCTTTGGAAATCTTAAGGTAGATCTGAGTCCAAGATCTGACCCGAATGACCCATGGGTCACAAACCAAGAGTATAAATACCACAACCAACCACATTTAATAGGTTGGACTTTTCTAATAATCTTAACTACAGGCACACACCTCTTTTATCTTTTTATTTTCTACGTTAAAATTTAATACCCTATTAAAAACAATACCGAAAATACCCTTGGATCAGAAATAATCTACATCATGCGTCTTATAAAATATAGTAGCAACGCTCTCTATTAGGTCCGTAAATTTATTAGGTCAGACTCATTGATTCAATTTGAAAAAACCTTTGCTGCTTAGCCTGAGGCTGCTGATTTACCTTCACTCAAGGCGATATTTCATTTGAGCATCTCAGACAGAAAATGGTTACAGACTGGGCTAGAAGCTTTGGACCTGTTGTTGTTTTTAAATAAATATATTTAAAAATAATTATTATTTTGATGTCATACATAAATTCCTATGTAAATTTATCGACTTATATATAATAAAAAAATCAATAAAAATCACTTTAAATTAATTAATTTTTAAACACTTGACCAATATGTTTTTATTTTGAATTATTTTATTTTATTTTAAAATTTGTTGGAATAAACCAAAATGCCAAAACTTAAGAGTTTATTAAGAATCAAAATATATAATTTGATTACTAAATGGATCTAATATCTAAAAAATATGATTTGTTTAGCGAAATGACAGAATACATATTAATATCGATATTTCCGAATTGTTAAGATTAGACGAAAGGGAGTTTAGATTTGGAGTGAAATATAATTTTTTTAGAAAAACATATAACTGTTGCGAAGAAAAACTAATAATGATTATGATGTGATGTCTTATTATTATTGATTTTTAGACCTTTATTTATAGGTCTCGTGTTACATTATAAAATATATTCCTAATATTGTGGGATAATGACTTATATAGATAATGACTTATATACGTCTAAAATATTTAGCTTTGTAGTTAATTATATATTTGTTTGAGTCTCTTAGATATTTAAATATTTGAATTGCTTATAAACAAATATCTTCGGATCAGACTAATTAAATCTTTATCAATAGCCTCCTACCCCTTTAAGTATTTGCGAGGGTAATAAATAAACACTATTTTGATGCTGTACGAGGCATTTTTAACATTGTTCAAAGTCTTATTTCTCTTTGGCAAAACATTGATGCATGTTTGTTTTTATTTTTTGAAAAATACCTATGGCTTTCGTTGTTTGAATGATATCTGGAATTTTGATTTTAAATACTCTATTTTTTATTATCTAATTTTTATAGTAAAAAATAATAATATATATTTTTAAAAGGTAAAAATGGTATTAAATTTGAAAGAATATATGTACCACACACCATATACTAAATTTATAGAAATTTCCAAACCCACGAACTCCTACCGGATATTTTGAATTCGAACTACTAAAGAGAAGAAACCGGTCGAAAAATGATCTACCGATTTAAACCTTATAAAAATATAGATAATAAAAAATATATACATATTCTATCTTTTACAATTTTATATTTGACCATTTAGTAGTTTTTATTTTATTTTAAAAATTCTAAAATTTTTATTGGACACCATCATTCACGAACCGGATAAACAGTTGCTTCTGCACTGCAAGCAAGATCACAAACACCAAACTTTGTAAACTCTGATATCTCTTATCATTTAGTTTTTTTGTTTTTGACATCTTTTTCCGCTTGTTCGGATAGTAAACGATATAAGAAATGATTAAAACCGGTAAAAATCTTTACATTTTATGGTATATTTATTTATTTAAATTCACGTGAATGATCCTATATCTTTCTATAAACCCTAGATCTTACGTCGAAATATATATATAATTTTTGTGCACTTGTGTTACGTAGTAAGAAAGGATAATTTGTTTCTACCCTAAAATCAAAACTCAACATTTATTTTTAAAATTATTATTTTAAATTTTTTATAAACATCATTAAGATGAGACTTATCGATAAATTCTATAACATTTATATTAGGAATGAAGCTTAAAAAAAAGTTTTACCCCATAAGAAGATGAATAGTTAATTCGTGAGATACGCATATATCGAATCGCGCTAATTTTATTATTAATAACAACTTTAATATAAAATGTGGTTACGAAAATGTCATATTTTCGTATTCCATAATTATATTTTTAAGTTTGTTTTAATTAATAATCATATATTTATCACAATATAAACAAAAAAGATAATCTATCGATAACCACTTGTAATCAAAACTATTTACTTATAACAATTCATGGTTTAAGATAGTACTAATAACCATTTGATTTTAAAATAAAATTACTAAATATATGGACTTATTTAATACCAATCATACTTTCATTTTATTACTATGATCTTGATCTGTATTTTCATCCGATCAATCTTTTTTGCGATTCTTTTAATCAAGATTTCATGTAATTGTTGATCATTTGTATTTTTTTTATTCATATAGCGACCGTGCATTGATAACCATGGTATTTTTTATTTTTTTATTGTATTTTTATTATATGATCGTTTAAGGTATGACGATTCTTTCACTTCATACACTTATTTTTTGAAAACTATTTGAAAATAATGGTTTTAGGAAAACACATTTGGAGATGTTTTGGTTTTTGCTAGATTGGTTGCGTAATTACATGTTGTTACTTGTGCAAATAGCAAATGTCGACAGAGTGCGTAATTATATACAATCTAGCTGTGGATTTAGTCAGTTTTTTGTGTTGTGTACTTACTTATATTTTGGCGGCGGAAAAAAAATGTTGTTGTGAAAATTACAAATATAATTTTGTATGCAAAATTATGTGTTAATTGGTTGCGGAATAAAGTTATAAATAATTGCGTAAAAGGGTTATGAAATTACGTTATATGTGGTTGCGTAGTAGGGTTGTGAAATTACGTTGTATTTGTTTATGTAAAATACAAGTGTACTTGAGTTGTGAATTTATGGTTAAATTGGTTGCCTAATTACTTTACAAATGCTGGCAATATAAAATAACAATATATAAAAAATGATAAAAAAAAAATAATAATCCAAACAAAGAAATTACAAATTAGAGATATACACATTTTACAAATTAGAAACATCGTTACAAATTTAACATATGAACATTTACTAATAATTATTATATGCTATTCACAATATCAGGGGGTAATTCAACACCACTCGAGGGAACCGCCTCTAATAAGCAGGCAAAAAATAAGGTCGGTGTGTACGAAATCGATGCCAATTCCTAACGCAGTTACAGAGATCTAGTGGCCGATCTCACCTTCAATGATGAAGATCTCAGAGGTGTTAGTATGCCCCACGAGGACGCGCTGACCATTCATATAGACATTGGAGGGGTTATGGTAACCCGTGTTCTGGTCAATGGAGGCAGCTCTGCTAACATAATATTAAAAAAATAGTTTCAATCGCATGCTAAATGTACCTCCGTATCAGCTTACACAATGTAATCTGGTCGGTTATAAGGGCAAAACTTCCCAATGCGTTGGGGAAGTAGAATTGCTGGTGAAAGTCGGCCACGGAGCCATAAAAAAGAGTTAAAAACGTTGTTAATAATCTCTGATGCACCGAGCCCAGACCATGCCATCATTGGGAGACCGTTGCTGTATAGGACGGAGGTGACACCATGTACATTCAAGCAGTGCATAAAGTATCCAGTGGGAAGCTCGGTAGGTATAATACGAGGAAGCCAAAGGACCACGCGAACCTGTTATATGATCGCGGCAGATCCCTCCAAACCGCTGCGATAACAATTAAACGGCAAGGGGTCCCTGAACCGGAGGCATTGGATCCTACCTCGCCGGATCTAGTCGATGATCCTCGTGAGCTCGAGCACTCTATTGACACAATTTTCGAAGTGGTGGAA
The DNA here is from genome assembly GCA_036936605.1 of Limnanthes douglasii subsp. nivea. Classification (NCBI taxonomy): domain Eukaryota; kingdom Viridiplantae; phylum Streptophyta; class Magnoliopsida; order Brassicales; family Limnanthaceae; genus Limnanthes; species Limnanthes douglasii. The sequence continues at coordinate 222,156,121 of JAUPFV010000001.1, forward strand.
GCGCCCATAGCTGGTGGTCGCACAATCCAACTAGGAGGTAAGTTGTCTCCAGATTTTAAGGTAATTTTAACTACTTTATTGGCAAAAAAATTGAATGTCTTCTCTTGGGAAGCAGGTTATGTTTATGGGGTCAACCCTTCTATCATGTTTCAACAACTGGCTATCAACCCATGTGTCAAACCGATACCCAAAAGCACAGATCCTTTTTAGTGGAAATTAAGATGCCATACTAGAAGAGGTGGCTAAGTTGACTCGTCTGGGGCACATCCGGAAAGCACGGTACCCGGTTTGGATAGCCAACCCTGTTTTGGTAAAAAAGAAGAGCGGCCATTTGCGAATGTGCATGGACTTCACCGATCTAAATCAAGCATGTCCTAAAGATGCTTTCCCTTTGTCGCGTATCGATCAGTTAGTAGACTCTGCTTCTTGGTATAAATACCTATCTTTTATAGACGCTTACTCTGGATACAATGTGATTCAACTCCACCCTTCCGATCAAGAGCATACCGCTTTCCAAACTGAGAGGGGTTTATACTGTTAGACGATCATGCCTTTTGGATTAAAGAATGCAGAGTCGACTTACCAACGGCTGATAAACCATATTTTTTAAGATCACCTCGGACAACATTTAGAAGCGTACGTCGACGACATGATTGTCCAAAAACATACTGAAAAAAAAACATTTAGAGATGTTATCAAATAGTTTTTTTATCTACTACGATAATTCAACCTTAAGCTTAACCTGGTTAAGTGCTTATCTGGGGTCGCTAAGGGAAAGTTTCCTTCTGAAATATCTGAGGTGTTGGGGAGCAACCTTCGTGAGGTCAACCACTGATACCTTATAGCTTTGAATGGAATTAAGTATAACTATTACTCGGAGGTGGAAGATTCTAATCTTCAAATGAGCCGGAGAATTCTGGAGTCGGTTGATATATGCTTCCATAGAGTGGGAGAGATGTGGTTGTCTACCAAAAAATGTGAACTTGTGGTATACCAGAACGTCTTGAATTGGGGATTTCACTTCCTTTTAAACCATGATATTGTTCTGTATTTTTAAATTAGTAGACCCTTACCTTAGTCAAGCTAGTTCGAACACAACGTTCACACTCATGTCTTGTATAGTGTGTTAAGGATTACTGGTATCAAACTCCTAATGGAGCAGTTCGTGAAGCTTACTTCCATGTCGAGGAATCCTCACATACCTTTTTATTTCATCACCCTAAGTCATGAGTACACGATAGTGGTCTACCTCATCGAAGTAAAGAAGGCTTGGAAGCAACAAATCCTTTGTTTTAGTTGTTGGTGGGAAAATGTTAAAGATATTATGAGGACACATAATCCTAGCGGAGTTACGAGGGAGTGAAAAAAGTATAGATAAGCCATTCTTATGTCGACCTAGTCGGATGTCATTAAAAAAATTAATGCATGATTTCTCATACAATTGTTTTTTAGAGTTCTCTCTAAATCCTAATAATAACAATTGCAAGATTCCTAAAATACTTTTAGTAAGTTAAACGAATGGGCCAGCACACTAGTCGAACAAATTTCAAAAATGCGTCACTCCTGCAAACTTGATCCAAAGTCATATCTAGCGTACAATACCAGAACTTCTTATCCCAAAGTCATATCTATTCGGTCCAGTTGAAATTCTCTCTCACCATGAATTTTTTAAGATCATGTATCTAATATTTTTCTACACTTGTTGAAATTTGCAACGCTTCTTCTGTGTCTAGTTTTTATTTGGGGGTTGGTGTTATGGAAGGACTTTCTTGTTCAATTATCCACAAATACCCTTCACAATATATTACAGTTCCAAGGGAATTAGCAACAGAATTTTCTACCCGGTGAATATGTACATACTAAACAAACTCAAACAAGAGTATCCGTTCCCTCGATACCTTTAGGTACTTTACCAATTGATCTTTTCTTGTGTCAGCCTGACCAGATGTGTGGTTGATTAGAAGTTATGAGTCTCTTATTAAACAAAATCTTTTGGAACCACAAGTTTGTGCAAGTCGCAACCCAGCCAATGTGGCTTCATACTCTGCTTCGTTGTTAGATGTTTTGAAGCCAAAATGTGTTGCATAATATATGTATTCTCCAGTTAGATCTACCAACTGAATTCCCACTCCACAACCCAAAATGTGTGAGCCCTCATCAGTTTGAAAAACGAACTCGTCTGTGGATATGCCATTATATGGATCTGGTTCCGGTTGTTTAGACAATCTATCAAGGCCTACATTTCGATTGATGTATGAGGTTCAAAATCGATGTCGTAGTCTAATGGTACACTTAGTCATCCGAACCAATACATCAGGCTTTTGCAACATATTTTTTAGTGGAAAAGAGGTTTGAATCACAACAGAATGGGATTGGAAATATGACCTCATTTTTTAAGCTGTCAAGGCTAGTTTTTCCAACTTCGAGTACATGTTTTTAATATCTAACAAAATTTTGATCACGTAATATATCGGGCGAGGATAATTTTTTACCTTTCTCACCAACACTAAGCTTACTATATAGTAAGATACCATAATGTAAAAATATATCATATATGCCACAATTAGATTAGTTAAAATTTCCGATGAGGATAAATGTTCTTTTATGTTGATAAGAGTTTTGTCACACTCCAGAGTCCGGTTAACACAGATTTCTTTTCTCAAAACTTGAAAAAATGAAGCACATTTGTATGATGGTCTTAATATAAATCTATCTAGAGAAACCAACATTCTAGTCAAGATTTGTACATATTTAATGGATCTCGGATGATCTATAATAGTTAGAGCATTCAAGTATGGTGGGTCGGCTTCAATTCCTTTTTGGCTTACTATATAGCTCAAGAATGCATTATTATGGATTTAATTTCAAGTTTATAGCCTTTAAGTTATGAATAGTTTCCTTTAGATTGGAAAAAATAACCTTCATATCTTGTGTTTTTATCAATATGTCGTCAATATAGACTTCAACGTTTCTTCTTACTTGGCTAGCGAAAGCTTTGTTATCCATTTGTTGATAAGTTTTTCTAATTTTCTTTAACCTAAAAAATATTACCATGTAGCAATGTAAACCCATATTGTTTATGAACATATTATTGTATTGGTCATTCAGAACAATCTTCATCTGATTATACCTGATATATTCATCCATAAAGGATAAAAGTTTGTCACCCAAAATAAAAGTCTACCAGTTGATCAAATCTAGAAATATGAGATGGATCCTTTGGACAAGCTATGTTCAAAGAGGTAAAATCAACACACGTTCTCTATTTTCCAGTCTTTTTTTCACAAGAATTTTCGTCGTCTATAATGGAGTTGAGATTCTCTAATGTGGCATGCTTTCGATAATTGATCTACTTCTGCCACAATAGCTTTAGATTTTCAATGTAGAACACTCTTAGTTTTTGAATTATTGGGCGTACATTAGGCTATACAAAAACTTTATGACAAATAATATTTGTTGGTACTCTTGTTACATCTTTGGTACCCAAAAACATATGTAAACTTCTTGACAAAAAAGACATTAGTTTTTCTCTTATAAAGGTGAAAACTGAATACCGATCTTTAGAATTTTCCGTTGGAAAATATATAGATTCTACGTCCTCATCACTTACACAAACCTTTGATTTTTCCCTCACATTTGAGCTCGTCAATTACCATAACACTCATTCGGTTTGGATAAGGGTCCAAATAATTAGTGTTCACATCAAAAGAACTAAGAGGTTCTGCTATGACCATCGCATATTGTTTCTTTAGTTCAACCTCAAATATTTACCCACCGGAGTCTACTGCCGAACCCTGGTTGTTTTTTGACGAATATCGTTAACTTGCCATTATCGATTAAAATTTGAATTTCATGCTTTAAAATTATATAATCCCTCGTGATATCATTGCGATGTTTACAAAATTGGTTGTTCTTTCTTCTCTCAGTCTCTAAATCAAGAGGAATTGTCTGAATTAAATAAAATTATACGTTTATAAAAAATAATAGCAATACTCCCTCGTAAGTTCGCCAAACTATAAAGTCGGATTTATTTATTCGCTCTAGCAAAACCTTTGTTCGCAAAACTATAAAATCGGATTAATTGATTCGCTCTAGCAAAACTTTTGCTGCTTAGCCTAAAATTGCTAATTTAGGCTCAATCGAAACAACATTTGATATGAGCCTTTCAAACAAAAAATGGTCGCAGTCCCGAATTAGAAACTTTTGAATTGTTGTTGTTTTAAAATAAATATCTTTAAAAACAATAATTCTTTTGATAGTTTTACATAAATTCATATATAAATTTATTAAAATATATATAACAATAAAATCCACAAAAATCACTTTAAAATACTTAATTTTTAATTCTTAACCACTTGAGAAATATATATTGATTTTAGAAATAAAGATTACTCATGTTTCTTCCTAATCTTAACGGTCTACCTAAAGAAACCGCTTCAGATCTTTCAGAAAAAAAAAAACCTTCTCTTAAACATATATAAATGCAAACGTCTACTTATAATCTCTATACATGTATTCAACTAATTGGTTTTGGTAGGTGTTGCTAAATAGAGGATTTTATATTTATTTTAATATTTATAGATGCCGTATACATGGTTTTGAGTTGAAAACTAATTTTTTCTAAGAATTTGTCTTATTTTGTGAAAGGGAAATGACACACTAAGTACCTTTTAACCAAACCTATTACAACCTAGTACCCAAAAGTGGGTTAATGCTCACTTAATACCCATCTCATTAAACATATCCACTTCTAATACCTTTTCTTTTTTTAATACCAAAATTACCCTCAACCTAGTATATAAGGTTGATTTGTGAAAAATTAGGGTTTTTTTTGTTACAGCCCCCATTCTATTTTTGAATTTTGAAATTCAAAACAGCCTCCACTCTTACTCTTCTCTCTCTCCTCTTCTTCTCTCTTTCTCCTCTTCTTCTCTCTCTCCACCGGCGAACCATACAACCACCGTCGAACTAGTCTTAATCACCGGCGATCCATATAATCGTCTTTTCAGATTGTTCCGATCACCGGCGAGTTTCAGAATTCCGGTTTGACGTCGTCAGCTTCATCCAGAGTCTCCTAGCTCCGATTTTGCACCGTCTCAGCTGGTCGAGCTCCGATCTTGCACCGTATCTCAGCCTCCTAGACCACCGTATCTCAGCCTCATAACAACTAATTTAAGTTTCGAAATCGTAGCAAAAAACGGTACATCTTTCAGGTCAGTAACAGAGCTGAGTTTTTAGTTTCAAAATCGTTTTCCATTTTCGATCGTGAAGTATTTCCAGACAGTGAAAGCCTGAGGATTTAACTGTTCTTTACGACCTCAAAAAATATATGGATCTACAGTGAAAAAGTTTCGACCTCTGCAGGTGGGGAGAAATTACATATGTGCCGACTGGAAGCAAGAGCTTATCACATTTTCCCAGTTTCTGGAAGCAAGAGCTCATCCAAACCAGCTCCGATCACATTCCGGTGAGTAATTTCATTTTTCCACCTCTGTTTTGAACCCTGATATTTATATGGATACACATTGCGATTTGTCGCCTGCAATTGTATGTTTGATGTTGCTAGATCACTGCATAGACCCTGATAGGTTTGATGTGTTTGTAGATTAAACCTGACAGCATACACCCTGATATCTTAGTTATGGCATGTTGCTATATGTGTTGATAAATAGACCATGACTCTTATAGTTTAGGTACGTGATATTGCTATATGTTTCAAACTATTTCCTCTTGCTGCATACACCCTTATATGTTAGCTATAATAGGTTGATATATGTGTTTAAAACCAGACCAATAGTCCATATACCCTGATAGTTTAGGTATGACAGTTTGCTATTTGTGTTGAAAAATATCTTGCAACTTATATAGGTATTGTGGCTGCTTTTTGAAATAAGTTTCCATTTTCGATCTTAACAATAGATTCACTAGCGTAGCTAATGTATATTAATGGCAAGAAATCGTTTAGTTTCTCTTTCTGGTCGAATCAAAGCATCGATACCGGCTCTGATTACATTCCGGTAAGAAATTGCAGTTTTCCAGCTTTGTTTTATACATTGCGATTTTAGTGCATATCTGATTGCTAGACACTATATTATTTATCAGTTACGATTTATGCCTTGTATACAGTGCTAGATACAGCATGAGACATTGCTAGATACAGCATGAGACATTGCTAGATACAGCATGAGCTTTCGAGGTATTTATGGGTAGCTTCTTTCGAGGGAGCTTCAAGCTGTGTTGGGTACTGCAAAATGGGAGGTGCAAAATGGAGATGGAAAAGGGAGTAACTGAAGAAGTGTCGTTTTCATTCCTTTCGTTACCATAGTTCATGTACCTTCTTTAAGTTATTGCATTGTATATATAAACCGACTCACTGTTTCAATCCAATTAAGCTGTTGTGATTCAATTCAACATTTTGATTATGTCATAGCCAGTCCCGTTGTGGTCGATGTTTCAAATCGGGGCATAATAGGAGGTCATGTGATGCTCCGTTCTAAATATTATTTACCGACTTTTTTGTAACATTTTACATTTCAAAGATAAGCACTCCTTATCTTTCGACTTATGTTTTGTACACTTTTAACATTTACATGTTCCATGTCTGTTTCTTTCTGACTATGATATCTATTCACTTATACATTGCTATCTATGCTTTTATACTCTGATAGCCACTCTATTCAACATTGATAGATTCTGGATTTTGCATCTAACAGATACATCAAAGTATGTTTACTGTTTTCGTTTACATCTATCTAATACTTTACTTACATTTGTTAAAGATGTACTTCAAATCTTTCATGCCTGATTCATCTCAAAGATAAGCACTCCTTGTATTTTGACTTACGTTTCTTACACTTTTAACATTGACACGTTTCATGTCTGTTTGTTTCAGACTCTGATATCTATTCATGTGTACATTGCTATCTATGCTGTTACAATCTGATAGCCCCTTTATTCAATTTTGATAGATTATGTATTTTACATCTAACAGATAAATAAAAGTATGTTTTCTGTTTCGTTGTTCATCCATCTGATACTTTGCTTACATTTGTTCAAGAGGTTTATCACATCTTTCATGTTTGATTTATCTCAAAGATAAACACTCCTTGTATTTTGACTTATGCTTCTTACACTTTTAACATTGATACGTTTCATGTCTATTTGTTTCAGACTCTGATATATATTCATGTGTACATTGCTATCTATGCTGCTACAATCTGATAGCCACGCTATACAAATTTGATAGATTATGTATTTTATATCTAACAGATAAATTAAAGTATGTTTTCTATTTCGTTGTAGATCCATCTGATACTTTACTTACATTTGTTAAGACTCTGATATGTATTCATTTATACATTGCTATCTATGCTGTTATACTCTGATATCCACTTTATTCCACCTTGCTATCTATGCTTACATCTTATACATTAGGTCTACATACACTGTTCTTTTAAATTTACCATAACTCTGATATCTTAGTTTTCCAACATTGCTATTCTTTTAAATAACTGCAAGTAAAACTGCTTCCTTCAACTGCACAGGGTTTGTGTTTCGTTACAGTCCAAAAAAAGCATAAACAAACGTTAAACACAACAAAATATAAACCAACAGTTCCATGATACTACATCGACATGTTCAACCCTAATCAGAATCATCTCCATCAGATTCCTCCGCCTCTTCTTCCTCTTCTTCTTCTTCCTCTTCCTCCGCCTCTTCTCCACCAGGTTCAAACCCATGGCATCGGACTGTAAACTATACACAAACACTGATAGATAATGCAACCAATATTGCTAGATATGGACCAACCCTACGTAAACTCACAATGCTTACAACAGCAGCCACATACCTACGATACACAACGTTACACCATTCTAATCGACACAACACCATTCTAACCAACACAACTATAACCTAAATATGTTATGAAAACTTACCGCGTAATATACAAAGTTTAGAACTGGATGGTCCAAAACGTCGAGATCTGTTGCTTTATCAAAAAGCACAACAGCACATCTAGAGCATACAAAACATTAGAAGCCACAGTTAGCAAACTGATCCACTGAGAGCACTTTCCTGCACACACTGATCCAACTTTTGAAGGTTTTGAGCTATCTGGTTAGTTACGGCGACAAACACAGAGAGTAGGGAAGACGGCGACAAAAAACGTACCTGTTCGACGGAGACGGAGGCAGACGATGGTGCTATCGATGTAGTTACGGTGGCCGGAACGTTCGGTATCGTTGACGGGTTTGAGTGACCGGAATGATTACAGAAGATGGTTCAGTCGTAGAAGACAGACAGTGTTGGAGGAATACCTGCTCGACTGTGTTCGACGGAGTAGGCGGCTCGACGGAGTAGGTGGTGAACGGTGTTCTCCGGTTCGATTGATTGATCGGAACTGCTCGCCGGTTACGGTCGCAGGTTCTGGTTTGGGTTCTGGTTTGCGATGAAAACAGTGGTTAGTTTTCGTCGTTGGTTCACCGGTGGGTTTCAGTACTGTCGGAGGAGGTTTCTTCCTGATCGCCGGTGGTTCGCCGGTGGTTGTCAGGAATATCGGAACAGAGGGGCGACTAGCTGTCGCCGGTTACGTGAGTTTCAAAAATGTCTTTTGGTTTCGCTCTCGTAAAACGTGTTTCTCTCTCCACAAATTTAGAAATGTAAAAGTGGGGGGAATTGGAACCCAAAAGTCTGATTAGAAGGTGAAAAAAATGGGTTTCACCAAAAACAACCCCTTTTATACCCTAGAGGGTATAATTGTCCAAAATGTGGCTTTAGGTAGTTTATGAAACTAGTCCAAAAACGGGTACCATCTTGGTATTTGATACTTGAGAAGGTATTTAGGGGTACTTTTCTCTTTGTGAAATTAAATCGTATCATATTTTTAATTGTACCGGTTTACAATCATCAGAGAAAGTCTTCGATTTTTTAAATATATTCTTTGTTAGGATAAAGGTTTTTGTTTTTTTATGTTTAAAAGAATAAGGAGTTCGTCGCTAAAAAAAAGGAAAACAGGGTAATGTCAGCGTTGATTTTTCCGGCTTCTTTTTTTTAATTTTCTCCGGCCATGGAGATCTACAACAATGATACGTTCGAAGAAGACGAATTCTCTGTTCTATCTTCTGATTACAGAGTTCAGAAATATCAACAGTTCAAATCTTATGCTGATGTTCTAACAAAAAAGTCATCTTCAAAGCCTAAGTTGAAGCCAAAAAAGATAAGTTTCAAAAATGACCACATATCATTTCAATACTCGCAAGTGATCAAAGATTAGCTTGATGAAAACTCAAAGATATCCTTGATTGACAAATTTAAAAACGGAATCCCAAAAAGAATCACTTTGTTGCAGTTCTTGAGCACTTTTATGTTCAAAGGTCAATACAGTGTGGAGATTTTGGATTCCAGACATATACTCCTTGAATTCAGTCTCAAGGAAGACATTTGTCTAATCAGGGCGAGAAATGTTTGGAACTTCGGGGAAAATCAGATGATAATATTACGTTGGACTTCTGAATTTAAGGTTAAGAAAGAATGCATCTATCTCTTGTTTGGGTTAGATTCAAAAGGATTCCTGAATTCCTTTTCAACTCAAATATTATCAATGTTATGGCCTCCTCTATTGGTGTTCCATACAAATTTGTTATACCAGATAGTAACAGAGCTCACAAGAACTTCTGCTTTGCTCTCATTGAGTTAGACGTTACTCAAAAGCATCATAACAAGATTTGGATGGGATTTGGAGACAACAATGGTTGTTGGATTTCTATTTCTTACAAAAATCTACTATTCTACTGCAAAATTTGTAATCATAAAGGTTATAAGGATACAGACTGCAAGAAAAGAAAAATTGAAGCAAAGCAGGATCTAACAGAGGAAGAAAATACAGAAGAACCAGTTTTAAAGAACTATCAAAGCTCTATTCAGAACAGAGTACAAGTTTATGTTCCAAAGATTAGATCGATCGTAACGCAAAATGTTCAAAAGGATCTTGAAATAAATAACAATATCATAAAAGGAAATTTGATACAGAATGAAGAAAGATAGGTATCTATAAATAACAATATCATAAAAGGAAATTAGATCATGGATTTGTGTAGAATGAATCCCCTGAATTCGATAATCCAAATGAAGAAATCACTTCTCCTTCAAGAATTTCTTGCTATAGTACTCCTAGTGACCAAATAATGAATCATTCATCTCATGAATTCAAAGAGATACTTGTGAAAAAATTGAAAATGGCAAGGAGAGTTAAGAAACCAAGCAAAAACGTGATCAAGTCTTTGAATTATATAGAAACAAACAAGAAACAAAAATCATATTCTGATAATGATAAATCTAATTAGTTGAAATCTTAGAGGTATCCACAACAATCCTACTATTCGGAGACTCAAGGACATGATTATCAAAAGCAATGTCAAAGTTCTGGCTATTCAGGAGCCTATGGTGAATAATGATAAGATAAAGGAGATTGCTTTAAAGCTGGGTTTCTGTAATAGAGCTCAGAGGAAAGACCTGTGGAGTCTTCTCAGAACTGTTGCTGTTGCTGATAAAGCTTGGATGACTGTCGGTGGTTTTAACATTATTACCAGCTCGGACGATCAGATAGGATGTACTTCTCAATGCCTGAATAGTATTGAAGAATTTAATGACGACATCATAGACTGCCTGCTAGAAGATGTTGGCTATGGAGGAACTAAGTATATATGGAACAGAGGAATGAGATGGAAAAGGCTTGACAGAGCAATGATCAACAACAACTAGCAAACTATCTTCAAAGATACCCAGGTTCTTCACATGGCCAGAACATGTTCTGACCATGCTTCCCTCCTAATAACTGCTAGAACAACTTATAAACTACAAACTATTAATAAGAAAAACTTCAAATTTATGAACATGTGTTCTAATGATGAATCCTTTATGAGTGTTGTTGAAAATAACTGGAATCAAAGTATTACAGGTTATCATAATCAAGTATTCTGGTTCAAGCTTAGAAGACTTAAAAGTTGCCTTAAAGCTTGGAACATCAGCTGCTTTGGAAATATTTTCAACAAGTTTAAAGAGGCTGAGGAAAATGTGAAGAGAATGGAGGAGCTTCAAATGAGTAATAACAATGCTATCACTAAAGCTGACCTGGATAAAGCTAACAGTTTATACATTAAAGCTATGAGGATTGAATATGATTACTGGAACCAGAAATGCTATAATAACTCGCTAAAAGATGGGGACTGCAATACAAAGCTTTATCATTCTTATGTTAACAAGAAAAGAAGGAGGAAAATAAAAATCATAAAAGAGGGAGATATCTAGCTCACTGAAGATAAAAGCATTAGGAAGTCTGCTGAGAAGTTCTTCAAGGACATTCTTTCTTCTGATCCTTATAACAATAAAGAGGAAGAGACTAAATGATGAATGATGATATAATCGATATCATTCCTAATCTGGTGACAAATAATGAAAATAATTCTTTAATGAAGTCTGCTACTGAAGAGGGAATTTGGAGTACTATATCTAGTATGAACACTGACAGCGCAACCGATAATCATGGTTTCAACATTCATTTTTATAAATCTTGCTGGAACATTATCAAAATAGACTTATGTATCTCTATTAATTCTTTCATTCAAGGCCAGTATATCCACATGAGCATCTTTGCAACTGGTCTGTGCCTTATTACCTAGACGAACAATCCCATTACTTGGCATGATTACAGACCCATATGTCATTGTAGAATGCTCAATAGGATTCCGTCAAAGCTTATCAACTCTAGGCTCTCTGTTATTCTCCCAAATAAAATCTCTCAATACCAGGGATTTTTTGTTTTAGGAAGATCTATCCATGAAAATATTCTGGTGGCTAAAGAGTTGATATATGACTTGAACAAAAAACCTAGAACTGGCTATATCATGATTCAATTAGACATGTCAAAGGCTTTTGATAAAATCTCTTTTTCAATTATAACTGATGTCTTGCTCAAGTTTGGTTTCTCTAATGATTTCGTTAATCTTATAAGCATATTGACAAGAGACATCAACATTTCTTATTGATTAATGGGGGCACTTTTGGTTTCTTCAACCCCAATAGAGGCTTGAGACAGGGAGATCCCCTATCTCCAAGTCTCTTAATAATTGGGGAGGAGGTTCTCTTAAGAGGTCTCCAGAATCTTTTTAATACAAACAACAGAATGAAGTTTAATTCAAGATCTAACCTCTTAATCCCCTGTCTCGCTTTCGCAGACGATATTCTTGTTTTTACTAATAGTTTACATTACTCAATTAACAAGCTTAGTGTATTTCTAGACAAGCATTAGGCTGTATCTGGGCAAGCCATCAACAAAAAGAAGACTAAGCTGATCTCTTCTACTTCTCTTCACCAGAGCAGAATCACTTGTCTTGAGACTCAAACTGGATTCAAAATTTAAAATATTCCCACAAGCTATTTAGGAATCACTTTGAATAACAATAACAGAGCAAGAAATTACAACAAGATTATCGACAAGATGAATGGAAAAATAGTTGAATTGGACTGCAATCACCTTTCATTTGGTGGCAAACTTGTTCTAATCTCTAATGATTTAATGACAATTCCATGTTACTGAATGAAGAACATCATGTTACCTACTAGTATTATCAATAGAATTGAGAAAATGTTAAATAAATTTCTTTGGGGATCCAAGTTCAATGAAAAAACAATTCACTTGACTGATTGGAAATCTCTTTGTAAGCCATTTGAGGAGGGGATTGAATATCAAAAGTCCTTCTGATATTCAGCATACCTATTCCCACAAGATTTGGTTTATATTTAGGAACAAAAAATTCCTTTGGGCTAACATGATGCATAGTATTTACTCTAACAATGTCCATCATCTCTATACTAACTTTAACAGGTCTGGTTCCCTCACTTGGAAGAGAATTGCTAGTATTAGAAAGGAAGCGGAGCCCAATATTAGATAGATCCTGAGGAAAAGGGAGATGGATTTCTGGAGAGACAATTGGCATAATCATCCTCCCATTGTTGAGAATTAGTCTGAGTCTAATTACCTTGAAGCTAAAGTTAAGTCTTTTTTGAGGAATGATGCTTGGGAATCTGATTCTTTAGCTTATTTCTTGTCACCTGCAAGATTGAGTTTGATTCAAAACCATTACATAGATATCAATAAGGAGGATCTTATGATTTGGAAATGTTCAAATGATACGAAGTTCAATACTAAAATGACATGGAACATGATCAGAAATCAAGTAAACTTCTCTAGTTTGTTCAAAACAATTTGGAACAATCTCACGCCAATGAAGTATTCCTTTCTTCTTTGGAAGCTTATTATGAAATATATTCCTATTGATTATGTTCTTCAAAGTCGACACTTACATCTTGCTTCTAAGTGTCAATTTTGTAGTAGCTATGAGGACATTAATCATGTCTTTGTGAGCTGCAGTCAAGCTTGGAAAATTTAGACGCATTTTAGTGGAATTTTCAAGATCAGAATCGAGAGATATATGGTTATAACTCATGCTATCAATATTTGGCAAGATTTCTTTAAGAGTAAGGTTCATATTAGTCATTTAATTCCTGCACTAATCTGCTGGACTATCTGGCAGAATCGCAAGAATACTAAGTTTGTTGGGATTATAAAAAATGCTAACGTTTCTATCAATCACATTAACCGTGTAATTGTTTCTTTAGACGCCTCAAACTCTTTCTCCAGTCAGCATTGGTCTAACTAAGAAGGCTAGTTTGATTATTGGCTGCTCAATCGTTAAAATAAGCCTTCTTAGCTTGCTTGGAAGGCTCAAGTAGAGGGGAGGATTAAATTGAATGTCGATGCTTTTGTGCTTAGGAATGCTGAGTCCAGTGGGAGCTGTATTTTTAGGAATCCTCATGGGGAGGTGATTCAGTGTTTTGGGAACACTTATGGGAAGATTTCTCCCCTTTTAGATGAAGCTCGAGCTTTGCTTGATGGCTTGTTGATTTGTAAGTGTAACCATTGGACTAATGTCGATATTGAGTCTGATTGTCAGACTCTAATTAGTGTCCTTGCGAATGGAAGCTCTCCTTGGTTCCTGAATCTGCTTTTGAAAATTTGTAAAAACTCTTTAGCTTCCTTCATGGTTATCAAGCACATCTCAAGAGTCCAAAACCAAGCCGCTAATTGGCTTACAAAATAGACTCTGAGATGTAAAGAGAAACCAAACTTTTATTCTTTCAAAATACCTATTAAGCTTCAGTCCTATTATCTTCTTGGCAAGTATGGGTTTGGGTTATTTCTCTCAGCATAATGTCTAGTTTTGCAGATAAGCTTATGGTTTCTCTTTTCTTTTCTCTTCATTTTGTAGGAACGGGGTAAAAGAGCTAAGAGGTTATTGATCGGAGGTCACTGAGTAATAGCTTATGAATAAACTGGAATGCTGATGGAGACTTGAAAGATGAAGAAAATTTGACCCAAAGTTAGAGTTGGAGTATTCGTGAAGGAGGCTCTGTTCTCAATTTCATGAATTTTGGGAGGGCGCCTTGTTTAATTTCTAAAAGAAAAATTGTAATCTAGTCCTTATATTTTGTAAACTCTTTGATAGAGATCTTTTCTTTTAATAAATGTTATTTTGATTTTTAAAAAATGTTTAAAAAATAAAAAAACATTAAAAAACCAAAAAAAAATATTTAAAAAAAAATATTAAATTAAAAAAACAAAAATTAATTAACTACTTATGCGACGCTTTCAAAATAAATTTTGGCGATACATAATCGCATCAGAGAATAGACAACGCGCGAAATAAATTTATAAAATATTGTAAAATCCTGACATCCAAAAAAATATTTAAAATCAATAACCTAAATAAAAAAAGTCAACGACTCTCTTTTTATTTAACCCGACGAACAAATTCAAACCTATTATATAAAATAAAAAATAAAAAATATTTTACTATTTGAACATCAACTTGACACCACCCTATGCTTTCTTAAAAGTATTTCATTTATAGAACCTACAAAGTTTAAGTTACAATTTTATGTTACAAAAAATATTAAATAAAAAACAGTGGTACAAATTAGTAAATTAACGAAACTGTAGTAAAAAGTTAAACATTAAATATTAGTTTATTTCAAACTCACTATTTTTTTTTCGAACTTTTGGAGTTTTTATTAATAAATTGAAAAGAACAGGCTCATCAGACCCACATGTTGAAAGTGTACATTGGGAGGTAAATTTGAATTTGACAGAAATAACGTGGGACATTCCATTGAGCTTTAAGCTTTGCTATGTCTTCTTCCGGCTCCAAGCCTGCACTCAGTTCAGAGATCCAACAACCATCCGATCCAGATATTCTACACTTTCGCAAGACAAAAAATTCTTCAGAAGCAACTCCATTCTCAGTAGTCAAGATACCTTCCAAGATCAGGGAATTGGATTGAGAGAGTGTGTTTGCTGCTTTGCTCAGTATTTGGCATTCAGAAATATTTTATAAGGACCAACGACGTCTTCTTAGCAATCAGGTAACTCAATAGTTATCTTCAGTTCTTATATACTCGATACCAGTCTCTCTAAAAAGACAATAGCCCTCAACTTGTTAGGACTCGACTCTGGACTATAATCTAGTTTTTTTCCCTTTTCCAAGCGTGTGTTTTGCTAGTCAGTCCGCTGCTACGTTTTGTTCTCGGAAGATATGAGTAAGAGTCATGTCTGATGAAATGAGGCATCTATAGCATTTGGCTAAAGGTTCCAAATACCATGGGGCATTACCTCTAGGATAATTTTAGATAAGATTCGAGAATCTATTTCTATTTCCAAAGAAGTGATACCTTTGTCTTTACACATTTGGATGTTGTCCAGTAATGATCTATTTTATGCTACTAATGAAGATTGATTCCCATATGTTTTACCAAAACGTTGCTATAATTTTACCTTTTTGGTCCCTGATGATACCTCCTCCACTTGTTTCTCCTCTGAAGTTACTTGCCCCGTTCGTTTTCAATTTGTATCTGGTTCTTTTAGGTAGGTTCTACATAAGAGACAAAACAATTCTAGGTTTTTTTAGATGGTAAACACAGCCTAAGTGGATTGCAATGTTACTATCCTTGCCCCGTATTTTTCTATTGAGCATATACCATTGATCAAGAGCAGATAGAGTCCTCAATACGTAGTCTATCAATGATCTTGAAGTTATGGATTTTCCTTGTGCTTTTTTGAGTTTCTAGTAAACCAAATTACCCAAGTGATTATCATTGGAATGATAGTTCTCACATGAGTATCCTTTGATGTCGACCAAAACCAAGTTCTTAGCATATGTGTGTTATCATATTTCTATTGATGAAGATTCTAAAAATTAAGAAAAATAGGACCAGGTCTCCCAAGCCTTAGTACATTGAACAAAGACATGAGAGATTCATTCAGTATTATGACAATATTGACACATAGAAGCGAGCTGAATACCCTTCTTTTGTAAAACATAATCGATTGATAACCATTTCTGAATTACCTTCCAAGTTAAGAAGGACCAATTTTTAGGGTTGATATTATTCCATATCTTCTTGAACAAGTTAGATTTATTGTTTTTCCTCCTGATGAATTCCCAACTGTCTTTTGTAGTGAATTATTTTGACTTTGACAGATCCATCTTGATGTGATCCTTGTTACTAGAGAGGGAGATCTTGCTTATTTTTTCAATTGTGGCAGTTGAAAAGCAATTTTTCAGACTGTCCAAATTTCAACCTCAATTATCCCAGTAACAGCTTACCTACTTGGGAATATACCAGGTTTTATCAGTTTATGAGTCAAGGTTGATAAATGGATTTGTTGTGCACCATCTCCCAAGCCAGAACTCCATGTTCCCTTCACCCACTTGCCAGTAGATCATTCTATCAGCCTTGTCTCTTATCTTCAACATTTTATCCCAAACATTAGATCTCTTACAAGTTTTAGGTGCACTTAAGGGGTCGTAGTTGTAGCAGTAGATGGACTTCATTATTCTTGACCAAAATGATTTTTTTTCTCTAAAGTTAAACCATATTTTATAGGAAAATGAGTCTTGAATTTCCTCCATTCTTCTTATGTCCAAGCCCCCTCATTATAAGGCTTGCAAAGTTTAGACCAGGAAGACCATGATATGACTTTGCTACCTTCTTTAGAGCCTTATAGAAACTTATTGCAGAAAGTTTCGATTCTCAGGATTGTTGAAGAATAAGGGAAGATTGCATGATGTAGACTGGAATAATTATTAAGTACATTATGTACTAATACAAGTCTACCTCCAAAGGAAAGAAAAATGATATCCCACTCCATAATTTTAGACTTGATTTTACAAAACAACTCTTCATAGATAGCAGTCTTGTTGTTATTGTTGATGGTCACACCCAGATGCTTCATAGGGAGATAACTATGCTTAAACCCAACTTTGTTTCTAGTTTGGTAATTATGTTTGTGGTCATTCTTGAGGAAGCATAAAATTTCAATTTATATCTATTAATCTCTTTCCTGGATCTTTCATTATAGTGTTCAATAAAGTTTTGGATCTTATTAACAGAAGATAAAGAACCATCGTAGAATACAATAAGATCATCTGCAAAAACCAAACAAGGTACATTCTAGCCTCCTCTGTTCTTGTATCTAGCTGCAACATGTTAATTGGTGAGCTGCTTCAAACCTCTTATCAAATACTCCTCCTGATTATAAAAAGGCTTGGAGATAAATGATCTCCTTTCCTTAAGACTTTGGTTGACATGAAGTAACCTTTCAGTTCACCATAACTATGAAGTAAAAGATTGTTCATATTATTATTTATTAAGCCCAGAAAGGAATATCCAAAACCAAACGCAACCGAAACCGTTAAGAGAAACTTGTGTGAAAGCTTCTCGAAGGCTATAAATATATCCATATTGACCATGAGATTGTCTCATCTAGTTTTACACTTAAGGTCATAACAAAATTTCTTTTTTAATTAAGATATTTTCGTGTATACTCCTGTTCTTGATGAAATCTGTTTGTTCATCAGAGATAATGTTAGGCAGTATTATAGAAAGTTTTTGATTTATTACCTTTGAAACTATGCTGCTGAACATTGTTGTAAGGCTAATTGGTCTGTAGTCCTTCCAACTTTTAGGTTAATCGGTCTTAGGAATTAGAGAAATAGAAGTGGTGTCGACTCCAGTAGGAATATGATAGCCTTTAAAATGTCTCTGACAACTTCACAGAGATCCTTACTGATGATTTCCCATCATCATTTGAAAAAGAGACAATTGAAGCCATCAGACCCTGCTGCACCAGTAAGATTTAGAGTATTAGTAGTATTTTTAATCTCTACATAATTTGGAATCGCCATTAGCATGCTATTTTCTTCATTAGAAACCAGTTTAGGTATCAAGTCCAATAGAATTCCATCTTATCTAGCATTAGTATCATCAGCTATAATGCTTTTAAAGTATCTCTCAGTTGAGTCTCATATCAAGGTCTTATCACAAATCAAATTAACTCCATCACGGATTCAATGGATTTGGTTTCTTTTCCTTTTTATTTCACAAAACTGTGAAAAAACAGTTGTGTTATTGTCACCATCCCTCAACCAGTTTGAGTGGGATTTTTGTCTCTAGAAATTTTCCTCTCTAGCTAGCAGCTTCATGTGAGTTTCTTTCCCTTTGTCAAGAAGTAGTTTATCATCAGGAGAGTTAAAGACTTGGTAGTTATTTTCTCTGTATTGGATTACATTTTCTATCTACTTTAGTGAATTAAATACGTTCCTAAATATATTCATGTTCCAGCTTTTCAAATCTGTTTTCAGCCTCTTCAGTTTCTCCCCAGAATTCGCATATGGAGTTGGCTTGAACATCTTCAGTCTAACTTTTGTTTACCATGTCCATAAACCCTTGGTGTTTGATCCACATGTTCATGAATCTGAATGCAGTTTTAATTTGACCTTGATTATCATACAAGAAGATAATAACTAGAGAGTAGTTTGAGCAAGTCCTTGAGAGATGCTTGATTGATGAGTTCTCAAAGTAATTGGACCAGACATAGTTATATAACACCCTGTCTAGCCTCTTCGACTTCCTCTCATTTGTCCAGGTAAATTTTGAGCCTATAAAACCTGCATTAATTAAATGACAATCAAGAACAATATTATTGAATTCCTCCATGTTTTTCTGTAGTTTGTGGAGCAAGCAAGTTGTTCATCATGCTACAATATTGCGTTGAAGTCCCCCATAAGCATCATCTCTTTAGTATCATCATAAAAAAACCTTATGATGTCCCATAAGTAGGTTTTTTTATCCCTTTTACTTTTACCATAAACCACTGAAACTCTAAAGTTTTTTAAAAGAAGATGATGCTTTATTTTTAGAAAAAATATTTGATAATCATCCAGTAAAGTTTCCACCTCATAGTCAATATTCCACATGACCCAAATCTTATTGTTTATGTTACCAGCATACCCTGCAAAGCCCAGTTTGTTAGCAATTCCAGATAGATTAGATATAGGGATTAAAGGCTCCTGTAAAGCTAAAAATGATATTCTTTCAATCTTATTTATAGATTTTAATATTTTAAGAGTATTTTTATTCCATATCCCTCCCACATTCCAACTTAAGATAGTTATAGTCATTTGGTATGTGGAGGCAAGGGTTTAACAATCCCTTTCAGCTGTAATATTTTTGTGGAGAATGATCCTTTGGCCTTCCAGATTTTAGTTCTTTTAGTTTTTTTCTTGTTCACTCTTTTAATCGCTTTCCTCGTTTTGATTAGCTTCAGTTTTGGAGAATTAGGCATGATTCTAATGTTGTCTTTAAGAGAAGATCTACTAAGATTATAGGATTTTTTTGTGTTTCTAATAGATCCAAATAACACTTTATCTCAATAGTTTGAAGAGCCTCAATTATCTCAAAGCTTTTAACTTCATTGTTAGGATTAGTTGTGGAAGCCCCTTCAGATGGAGATATACATTTATTTTTGTTTGATTCTTTTGTGATAGTGATCCCATCTCTTTTCTTATTTGTGTTTATTTCGCTGATTGGTATCTTGTTTGCTTCTTGAATCTGATTTCCTGGAATATCATCATGACCTTTTGCTGCTTTAGTCACCATAGAATTGATTTTGGGAAGTATGATAGTGTTTGGCTGAGTTCCTTCATGATTTGTAGTGCCATTTTCATCAAAGTTCACTGGATGAAGTTCTTGATTATCTTGCAATCTTTTATAGTTTTTTATTTCATGTCCCAGGTGTGAACAACTCTTGTAGTGTGAGGGTAAGCCGTTGTATATGATTTATTGCCAGTATCCTTCCTTCTCACCAAAGCTGATCCAAATTATGTTGATAGGTTCCCTGGAAACATCCATTTCTACCCACATTATACAGTAGTTGTGTTTAGCATGGTTCTTCTCAGGTACCTAAACTGCAAGATAAGATCTAATTTCGTTTCCTATGATCTTTATAGTTTCCTCTTGATACATATACTTAGGCATGTTAGGCAAGGTTAGCCATACTGGAGTTATTGGGCATTCAATGTCTGGTTTAAAGTGTGGCATTCATTTCAACAATCTCATTATTTTGGACCCAACATTCCAGACATTTCTCTTTAATATTCTCTTGACATCTTCTTTATTGTTGAATTCAATTAGAATGTGCCTTTAATCCCAGTAAGCAAGATTATAACCACTAGGGAAGTTAAAATTGTCCAGAAACAACCTGATAACTTCAGTTGATGGCCTTCCGGTTATAAATTTCTTGATCAACGTTTGTTTAGCACATTCTTCAAGTTTTTGTTTGTCTATATGATCAAACCTTATGCATATGTGGTTCCTGTCTTGGCGATAACTAGATCTTCATGAACTTTTACTTCTTGTTTCTTTTTTAATAAATCAACAAAGGAAGTTCTATGTTCATCTGATTACCCGTATCTTTTTCCGGTTGATTCTTCATATTGGATTCTTCAAACGTTGGATTGTTTCTAACATTTTTGATTTTGTTAGAGATCAAGATCTTTACGTAGTTGATTCTCCAGGGTAAGAGACTTTGTTTTCTTGGAGGGCGGAGCAGGAAACTCAGAGGAATCTGTGTCAGAATTTGAGTTCAATTCGTTTTTTTGTGTTGATTTGTCGTAATTTGGTGATGTAATTTCCCATTCCTCCATGATATTATCGAAAATTAGCTACCCAGAAAGATTGAAGAAACCACCATTAATCACTAGGAATCAAGAAACCACCCCTATGTTCTTGGAGTTTAAAAACAGTTTTCCTCTCTAATTTATTTTTGATCATTCGAACTCAGTGTTTATAGTTTCTTACCTGAATTAGATTATCAAACTATGCTAAAGTAAAATCTATAAAACCAAATGAGGTACACATCATTGTAGATGTTACAAAAACAAAATAATTTACTGCATCTTTACTTTATATTGTATAAAATACTAATGATTAAGGAAATATAATTTAATGCATCTTTACTTTATATTATATAAAATAATAGGTGTTAAATAAATACGATTTACTACACTTTTAATATTACATAAAAAAATATCAATTTTGTTAGCACTAAAAACATAAAACATCGACAAAACAAAATTTAATTGATGAAAAATAAAAATAAAAAATATATAAAAAATAATTTAAAAATGATAATTTACAAATACTCACTTTTAAAAAAAGAAGAAGTTATTATTTGATGAGAAATAATTTAGTTTGAAGTACAGTTCTTTTTTTAGCCCAAAAATAAGCTCCACTAAAGCTCAAATCCCAATCTGAAACTTAAATAGAGTCTTTTTTTTATCAAACAATCATTTTATTACTAAAATGAAAGAAAAATACAAATCAGGACTAATTCGAGAAGATGATACAAAAGGAGGACTAAAAGCCCTAAATTGAAGCCAACCCTAAATCAGAAATTAGAAAATACTTTCACCAACCACCCAATCGACTTCTCCTTTTCCCCTTTCAACAAAACCCTAGACAGCAGAAACCATCAAGGCAATCGCTTCCATATCCCGACGGCAACCAATCAACTCTCCACAGATGAAACCTTACCCAGCGAAAGCTTCCAACCCAAAGACGGGAACAGAATCCCAAAGCCTCAACCCGGATCGACATAACCTACTCCAAGGCTTTCGAGGGTTGCAATGGCGAGAAGAGGCCGATGAATGCTACCCACATCAAAGGATTTGTTGACCCGCTCATGAAGAATCCACTTGGAGATCCAATCTGCAGCGGAGTTCTAAATTCGAGAAATATGCTGCAACTTCATAGTAGAAAGGATCAGTCTACGACAAATACTAGTAATTGGATTATCCAGCTTGCCAAGAGCAAGACAATCAATCAGATTCAAGCAATCTTACTCAAGATCGACAGCATGCCAACCATTCTTTCTGAAAATGAGCAAAGCCTCCATCATCGTCCTACATTCAGCCTGGTAGGGATTTATTTTTCCATACAGAAAACCGAAGCCCGCAACAATGTCTCCATCCTGGTTTCTGACAATGAAACCCCCACTGCCTTCACCAGTACAACTAGAGGCACCATCTACATTCATTTTGAGCCTGTTCCTTGCAGGAGGACACCACTTCAGGTACCTCACATTTCTTTTCTTTTTGTTAAT
This sequence comes from Limnanthes douglasii subsp. nivea, assembly GCA_036936605.1. NCBI lineage: Eukaryota > Viridiplantae > Streptophyta > Magnoliopsida > Brassicales > Limnanthaceae > Limnanthes > Limnanthes douglasii. The sequence goes on from JAUPFV010000001.1 coordinate 222,178,679, forward strand.
GCTGATACAATCAAGAGTCAGACCTGCATTATACACATTAGACCAGTGCTTAGCGTAAAGTTTATTTCCAGCATCAATACCCTTTAAAACCCGGTTGATTCTAGCAGTAGCATTCATAAAATTATCATGACAGCCAGAGAACTTGCATTGATTACGATTGAACCAAATATACCAACAAACTAATTGCGGAATAACATGAGTAATGTGAAAACGATTATTAGAAAATCGAAACCAGCAAAAGAAAATATGAGATAAAGTCATATGACGCCTTATAGGGATCTTAAATAAACAGCCATAGTAATTCCAGATAGGCCAAGCAAACTTACAGTTGACAAAGAGATGGTTCATCTCTTCGCAACTACAGCAAAATTGGCATTTAGATACAATGGTTAGATGCCTGTTAGAGAGGATGCTGTCAACTGGAATAAAGTTTTTTAAAAGCTTCCAGCTTAAGAAAGAAAATTTAGAAGGAATTATATTGTGCCAAATTCTTTTGAATAGAAAAAACTTAGTATTTTTGCTCCTAATGTGATCCCACGTAGCTTTAGAGCTAAATTTTCTGTCTTTAGAAATTTTCCACTCAATGCCATCTTCTTTATCTAGACTGATCTTTTCTTTTTTAATTTGAAGCAGTTGCTTAGGAGACAAGAAATTTTGAAGAGAAAAAATATCCCAGCGACCATCAATCCAAAAAGACCTCACCTTAACAGGTAAGTACCAGTTAATAGATGTAGGGTTGCTTATAATAGGAGTTTTATCTAACCAGGCATCATACCAGAAATCTACGTTACCATTACCAAGAGACCAAACAATATTAGGCTCAGCCAAATCATTAATAGAATGCAGTCTTTTCCATGTGATGGAATTAGAAGGCTTGCATTTAGAAATAATAGGGTGAAGTAAAGAACAGTAATTATAGTGCATGAAATCAGCCCAAAGACTAGAGCCATTTCTAAACTGAAACCACAATTTTTGAGAGAAAGTGGATTGGATGTTAGAAATAGCTTTAACATCCAGCCCACCTTCCTCAAAAGGCCTGCATAACTGACCCCAAGAAGACCAGTGAATAGCATGGTCGAGATAATTAGATCGCCAAAGGAATCTATTGAAACATCTCTCAATTTTAACTAAAATATTATTAGGAATAAGACTGTTCTGCATCCAATAGATAACTATAGGATACAGAACACATTTAATGAGGCTAAGCCTACCACCAAAAGACAAATTTTTTAAATTCCAAACCATAATTTTATTATGCAATTTATTGACAAGAGGTAAGAAATGCTTCCCTTTATTGTTGGCAGCAATGGTTATGCCAAGGTAGGAGAATGGAGCCTGATCAATACTGAATCCAGTTGCAGCTTTCAATCTGGTAACATCATTTCTAAACTTACAGGAAGTAACAATTGTAGTCTTCTCCTTATTGATTAATTGACCAGAAGCTAACTGATATTTTTCTAACAGGTCACAAAAGCTTATCAACAGAAGATGGAGAGCTATTAGTGAAAACAATAATATCATCAGCAAAAGCAAGCATAGGGAGAGTATAATCCGATTTCAGGTAAAATTTCATGCTTTTATTACTAGTGAAAAGATTATTAATGCCTCTGATTAAGGCTTCCTCAGCAAGAATGAAAAGACTTGGAGACAAAGGGTCTCCTTGTCTTAAACCATTCTTCTGAGGAAAGAAGCCTATACTACTACCATTAATTAGAATAGAAAGCATGACATTAGAAATGAGACTATTAATCAGAGTGATAAGACCCTCAGAGAAACCAAACTGCTTTAAAATGAGAAGCACAAAGTCATGAGACATCCTGTCAAATGCATTTGACATGTCAAGCTTAACCATTATATTAGCCTTAGAAGGCCTTCTACCAATATTATGCAACATCTCTTTAGTGATCAAAATGTTATCATGGACTAATCTATTTTTGACAAAAGCACCCTGACATTTAGAAATAATAATAGGCAAATAGGTAGATATTCTGGCATTTAAAAGACTAGAGATCAATCTGTTGAAAATAGAACAAAGGCTGATAGGTCTAAATTGACTCCAATTTATAGGATTTGAACATTTAGGCACCAGACATATGCTAGTAGCAAAAACACCATAGGGGATACTATGAACAGTCAGATAAGAATTTATAGCATTGCATATATCTAATTTAATGATATTCCAACAAGACTTAAGAAAAAAACAATTAAACCCATCGACACCAGGGGCACTATTATTCTTCATGGAAGAAATGGTGCTCCAAATCTCCTCCTGAGTAGCAGGACTAAAAATATCAATATTGTCACTGTCACCAACCAACTTAGGGATATTGTTAAGCACATAAGTCATCGTAGTTTCATCATTACAGTTATAAACATCAGAAGATAGAAATCTTTTGAAATAATTTTCAGCAGAATTAGCAATTTCATTAGGATCAGTAATCTAAATACCATTATCCTTGATACCTTTAATAACATTCTTTTTCTGCTTATTAGAAACATAGTTTTGGTATAATTTTGTATTACCATCACTGTCCTGTAACCAAGTATTGTAACATTTTTGCCTCCAGAAACATTCCTCATTCCTGAGAGCCAAAATGAGGATGCTATTAGCTCTGGAAAGCTCAGCTTTGGCCTCAATGCTACTATCTCTTTGGTAAGCCAGCTCTTTCAATTCAACCTCCTTAGTAGCTTCTTTAAACTTGCTAAAAATATTACCAAAATTATTAGCATTCCAATTTTTTAGAAACTTTCTGAGGCGCTTTCGCTTAATCCAAAAAACAACATTAGGATCACCCAAACACTGACTATTCCAGTTTTTCTTAACACAGTTTAGAAAATCAGGATTGTTTACCCAGGCATTAATAAACTTAAAAGTACATCTATTATTATGAAATATATTGCTCTGAATATGAGAGATAGTAATAAGAAGAGGAGCATGGTCAGAACAAGTTCTGACCATGTGAAAAACCTGAACATTAAGAGTAGAAACCATTGCAGAATTCACTAATACTCTGTCTAAGAGCTTCCAAACTTTATTGTTGCTCCAGGTATAAATAGAACCAGCAAAACCAGGATCTTAAAGGTTACGACTATTAACAGCATCAGCAAAGTCTTCAGCACTAGAAGTATCAAAAGGATAGCATTAAAATCGCCAGCAACAATCCAAGGCCTATCATCACAAGACATGAGCTTCATCTCATTCCACAAGTTTTTACGCAACTGCCTTTGGTTCTTAGCATAAATGGAGGTAAAGTAGAAATTGAAGTTATTATAGCTAACCATCATATGCAAGAATTGCTCATGATCAGAGATAGTAGATATACTAACATCATTAGGCCAAAGGACCCAAATTTTATTAGAGCAGTTAGCAACATAGTTAGGGAAACCAATACCATTAGCAATACCCTCAATTTTATCCAACCTAGCCATAGGCTCCTGAAGAGCAACAATCTTCACCTTTTCACTTTGAATAATATGATTTAGCCTAGATAAGGTTGATTTGTTATTGATGCCACGAGAATTCCAGTTTACAATCTTTATCATTTACAGATAAGGATTTGTTATAGGCTTTCTCTCTTTTACGGAGAGTTTTGACTGATAATCTTTTGTTTCTTTTGTTCTTGTTAGCAGATTTAATCCTGCTGGAGATTAACGAATTGAAGCTTTTCTCAGAAGGTGAAGCAGCATTAGGAGAGACATTTTGGCTGCCAAGATTATTAGATGGAGCAAGAGGAGACGAAGACTCAGTAAACAAGAAATCATTTTTCTGATCAAGATGCTGAATGGCACCAATAAGCTCAAGATCATTCTCAAGATCCCTCTTTGGAGAGTTAACCTCTCTAATCCTACTAGACTTACTGTTAGTAGAATCTTTAGGAACATCTTTGGCTGCAACAATAGATTTCAGCCTTCTTTTAACATCTTTAGCAAAATGTTGGTTCTGAGCAACTGTAGGCGATTGTTGATTTATAGAAACATCATGTAACGAATCTGTTTTTCTTGATTCAGTCAATTTATTCTCAGCAACTGTATTGTTCACTTGCTTCTCTTGCTTATCCGAATTTTCTTTTGAAATCTTTCTACACTCGTCAATTACATGACCCAAATGATAACAATGAGTGCAGTAACTAGGAGCGTTTTTATAACTAACTCCCACCCAACAACCAAAATTGGCACCAAACCCTACCCAAATTTTTCTTTTAAGAACCACAGAGACATCAACTTCCACAAGGCCAAAGCAAGCATTAACACTAGCCCTATTATACTCAAGAATCACAACCTTATAGATGTTACCCAACGTGGAATAAAGATCATTAACCACATTCTTATTCTACAAGTAATCCGGTAATTTTTCCAGTCTGACCCAAAGAAGAACATTAGGGCATTCATAATTGAGACCACTGTCAGGACACCATCTGACCAGCCTCATCAATTTTCCATTCACACTCCACAGATTCATAGACCAGATCTTGATAACATCCTCAATATTACACAACTGGAACAGAATTTGCCGCAAATCAACAGTCTTGTAACTATAAACACCAGAAAACTTGAACGAACTCATAAAAGAATCTAATTCAACTTTTTTTAGGTATCCCAGTGGTAAATTTTCCTAATAGAGTAGTTCTTGATTGTTTTAATAAATGGTCCATAGCAGCTTCAGAGTAATACACCGAATTATGATCATTTGAAATTGAAATTTTCTCAGGCGGTGACTCTGTTCTGTTCTCAGGACGGCTTTGCAGAATATCGGCAAAAGTTTTCTTCCCATCGAAGACCTTATCCTTGAGAAGAGGAGGGAATTCGGCAAGACTTGGTAACTCCATTATTGGATACTCATCCAATCCAAGAAGAAACAGAGGCAAGAAAACGAAGAAGACGACTTCGAAAATAGAGGCAAGAAAACACACCCAACCACTGCTACCAAGATTGATTATTCTTTGATTTAGAACGAATGATACACAATTGTTGATTAACAGAAAGACCACAACCAGGCAAAGCAAGAGAATCGGTTCTAGGATTGAGGAGAGCACCCGAGTTGTGCTATGAAAAAGAGAATGAAATGATTCCACGAGACCCTTTTCTAGATCCAGATATGCGCGAACACATTAACAGGTAAGGACTTTGAGCTTAGCTAAGTCATTTAGAATATCTCTACGCGGAATGATTTAAGTTGGCTTGTTATATATTCGAAGACAGATCTGGAATAGCTGGTGAAGTCCTTCAAATAATTTTCGAGAGCAACCAGAAGAGAGTGAAATCCAGCAACCCTCACATAGAATTTAGTAGATGACAACGAGCTAACCGGATAAGAGCTTTGATCAAGTACAATGATTCCCTATTTTCTGCAATTAAGGTTTTAGTCAGGATATTCCCGCTAAAAGATAAGACTTCTTACTTCTGAAACATTTGAGTACTGCTAGGGTTGACATAAACTGAAAAGACAAAATGATATTCAACAATCATCAATCAACCAAACACTTATTATCTTCAAAAGACAACTCTTTCACTAGAGAGTTGCTCCAAGATCGAGGAGAACATCCCTATAGTACTTTATCTTGAGCAGTCAAATCTTTCTAACATAGAACAAAAGGGTTCAGTGAGATAGGTTTAAAATGGGAGAGTGATCCCAAAATACTGCGAGCATAACTCGCAGAAAGAGTTTTAAAGGGTCATCAAGATTTTCAGGTATAATTTAAGTCTTGATTAGTAACATATTGGAATGATATTTCAATTAGTTAATCTGAAAAATGCTTTAGTTGGCGCAGATAGGAACCAGAATCACTTCCATAGAATTTGCAACCCGCAAAGTAATTAAAAAAAAGGGGATTTTTTAGAGTTTCCTATCACGAAATCTGCAGCTCCCCAAAAAATTGAAAAACCAGGTAATATATCAAATAAAATTCAGTTAGTTTGAATTGCCTATGTATCTAATTCCATCATTTTCCAGGCATAATGTAGCTTTTAAATAATTAGGGATGTTGTTAGCAGTAATTTCTATCTTCATTTTACACTTTGAAGTCCATTTGGCTAGCCAATTGGCAGCCTTATTTTGGATTTACTAATGTGGAAAATTGTCATTGAAGAGTGTATAATTTTTCTAAAGTTAGTTAAAGTGTGATATGGGGAGGAGGATATTCACCTATTATCAAAAGATTGATTATAATTTATGAATCACACTTGATGTTAACATTGATAAAACCTTTGTTTTTGCAGGCTAGCAGGCCATCAAGCAAGGTATAAGCCTCAGCTAAATCGGAGAAAGCTTACCGTAAGAGTTTCCAAGGCCATAGATCATATTGCCTTATGAGTTTTTTATTATTATTCCACCAGTTGCTTCACCATTTTCCCGGGAGGGTTCATCTGTGTTTAGTTAATTTTGTGTTTGGGAGGAGTTTTCCAGGTAATATAAATGGGTTTCTTAAATTTTTGTGTGTGATGTATGCATCATATTTGTCTTGCTGCATTTTGTGTGTCTTTCCAATGTTTATGCTTGAGTAGAAATGCATTGTCTAGTGCTTGCAAAATGTGTAGAATGTAATTTATAGTAAAAATAGGGGTAGTAGTAGTACCTTTAGTTTTTGCCTTGTTTCTTTCTTACCATAGAGACCAGCAGACAATAAAAGGTATAATAGAGTGCATGTGGACATATGTATTTGATTTACAAGTAATCACTGATCAACATCAATCCTATTTATAGATATCAAATAATTCCTTTATAATAAATGAGTATTTATTTACAAATAACCATATGATAGTCTGAAATATCTTCAATCGTTTATTTATTATTATTATTTAGATGTGTTGTGTTTTTAAACCATACATCCAAAAAATCCAAAAATACCATTGATTTGACTTTTTAAAAACAAAATAAAACTAGATTTGTAAAAGATATTTTTGAACACCCAACTGTGAACCCCTAGGAAGATCACCCTCTGGGAAGAGTAGAGGCTCTAGTGGGCACCTTCTCTACACTTTTTGATCCCCTGGTTGCTCCATTCACAGCGGATATTATGGTAGAGATACATGATCCGCCTATTGAGGATAATTTACCCGCTGAAGCCACGGAAGTTCAACGACTAGAGCAGCAGATCTATTCCATACCTAAGGCTCAACATAGGGAATATCTTGATCAAAAGGCCAAGGATTAGGCCACCAAAGCGACCTAGACAGATATGAATGACGCCATCCACGCGTTAACATCCAAACTCCGCGATGGAGGCCAAATTTGACCATAGTCTAGGGTCGAACCTAGTCGGCAGCCAGAAGAGAGGGGTCTTCCAAACGCGACAAGTACGGTGAGGGAACCAGTGAAAGAATCGCTCATAAACACCTTAAGAAGAAAGAGAACTATCGGGAGGAAATGCAAACAACCTCCCGAGAGAGCCAAGGAGGATGCAGCCCAACAATACGATCAGATACATCCAATAATAGTGGCATACGTACTCAAAGAATATTCATTCGTAGAAAAGATCCTTGCCCGCAGAACTCCCAAGAAAGTTTGATCCCTTTTAGAGGCGTATGACGGTAAAAGCGACACAAAGAGACATTTGGAATAGTTCAGAAACATGATGATGGCGTTCAATCCGGATGACACCATGATTTGTCGGGCTCTATCCATGGCACTCAAAGGTAATGCCATGGACTAGTTCAGTAGCTTACCTAATGGTTCTATCTACGATTTTGCAGGATTATAGAATGCGTTTAGAAACTGATTCGTCGGCAACAAGGAATTGAGCTCATTTAGTTCATCAGGAAGCGGGAGCAGCATCAGCGACGAGACAAAAAGGAAGAGTTGCACCAAAACAACCAAGAGCTTCTTTAGGAGGACAAAATAATCAATGCAGAAAAGCAACAATATCTTTTTTACAATCTCCAGAGCTTGGACAAAATTTGACCATGAGATACATTCAGTAGAAGGCTCCTCTTACAATGCTTATAGAGAACCCGTAGTTAATATTAGCTTCAATGATGATGACCTACGAGGAAACGCCACCCCCATAAAGACGCCTTAACAATCAACTTAGACATAGGAGGTGTCATGATGATAAGATTTTTAGTTGATGAGGGAAGTTAAATTAATATTATCTTCAAATAGAGCTACTATCAGATGTAGGAAGTACCACCTTACAAATCCATGCGGCGCACTTTGATGGGACATGAAGGAAAAAACCTCGTGTTGTGTGGGCGAAGTGGAACTCATGGTGAAAGTAATGCATGGTGTCACGAAGAGAAAGATCAAGACACTCTGCTATCAGTGGAAGATCATGGCTACATCAGATTGAAGCTACTCCTTGCACATTCTGACAGTGTATCAAATACCCGGTGGGTAATTATGTGGGATCATAAGAGGAAGCCAAAACACCACCCGGACTTGTTACTCGGTGGTGGTCGGTATTCGGTCTGGGTTGCGAACCCAGTCTTAGTTAAAATAGAGGGAATGCAATGGCGCATGTGTGTTGATTTTACCGACTTGAATCAAGCCTTCCCTAAAGATTCTTTCCCACTACCTCGCATTGATAAATTGGTAGATTCTACTTTTGGGTGTGAGTTTCTATCCTTCATGGACACATATTCACGTTATAACCAAATCCGGATGCGTCGAAATGCGAGGAGCACACCATTTCCAAAATTAAGTGCGGACTTTTTTGTTATACAGTCATGCCCTTTGGATTAAAGAATGTTGATTCTACATATCAATGTTTGATCAACAAGATCTTTAAATACTACTTAGGGGACAATATGGAAGCTTACATTGACGAAATGATCGTTAAAACCAACACTTGGAGCAGCAGCTGGAAGTACTAAGCAATGTTTTCACAATCCTATGTAAGTACAACCTAAAACTAAATTGGCTAAAATGTTATTTTGGATTCCGAACAGGGAATATCTTAGGATACATCGTCAGTAAGAAGGGGATTGAAGCGGACCGAGTGCCTCTACAAGCTTTAATACAAATGGAGGCCCCCAAAAACCTAAATGAGGTTCAATGCCTAGCAGGGCGCTTGGCAGCCCATTCCCGCTTCATATCCATGTCATCTGATAAGAGCCACCCATTCTTTGAAGTACTTAGGGGAGCCAAAATATTTGACTGGAACAAAGACTGCGACGCGACTTTCATCACGTTGAAAACTTACCTCACATCGCCTAATATTCTATCTCCACCAGTGGCATGTGAGTTCTTGTACCTTTACTTGTCTGTATCTTCTTTTGTAGTCAGTGTTATCCTTGTTAGAGAGACCGAGAGAATACAACACCCAGTTTACTATATAAGCAAAACATTGGTAGATGTTGAGACCCATTATCTCAATTTGGAGAAACTAGCACTGGGATTGATAGTCACTGCTCGAAATATGCGTCCTTATATTTTGGGCCACACAATTATAGTTTGAACTTCTTTTCCTCTACACAACGTATTACAGAAGCTTGATGTTTTAGGCCGTCTTACCAAATGGTCTATTGCACTAGGAGATGGCATCAAGTTCGAACCACGTACCGCAATTAGATGACAAGATGTCGTTGATATCCTAACTGAATTCTCCATGCCTTGCCCAGAAAAAGATGAAACCGACCATCCACCAACTGTAATGGTTGTTGGAGGTCGATGGGGCTTTGAGTACATCTGGAGGAGGAGATTACATCGTCATAAGACTCCCTACAAGGGAAGCAATCCGAAAAGCCACCCGCCTTGGTTTCCAAGTAACCAATAACGTGGCAGAATATGACGTAGTCATTGGTGGAATGCGACTAGCCCGTATATGTGGAGCCAAAATACTCTATGTACTATCACACTCAAAATTAGTTATTAACCAAGAAAAAAGATAATATGACGCCAAGAAAGAGTGAATTCGGAATTACCTCATGCCATTAAAAGAATGTGAGGCTGGGTTCCAAGCAGTCAAGTACGAGCAACCTCGAGAGAGAACCCTTTAGTGATATTACAGGAAACTTCTAGCATTTTCACGCCCCTTCAACAATCCACAATTTGTTTGGCCAATATTTGTTTTACCTCAACCACGGTAGAATATCCTCTGATAAGGCAGCTACTCGGGCACTCAAATTGTGAGCGGCTAAATATTGAGTATTAGATAACGTTCTCTAAGAAAAATTGTAACTCAAACTTTATTACTCTGTTTAAGTCAAGAAGAAGCTACAACAGTTCTTCATGATTTATATGCGGGCGAGGCAAGAGCTCACTGTGGCCACCGCAACCTCATTTCTCGGTTCTTACTTGAAGGGTATTATTAGACTGAACTGGCCTTAGACGCAGAGAAAATCGCTCAACAATGCCACACCTGTCAGAAATTTGCTAATATCGGCCATCTTCCAAGCGAGCTAATCATCACCACTCTGATTCCTTATCCTTTTGATAAATGGGGCATAGATTTGGTTGCACATTTTCTAATGGTTACGGAAAAACGACAATTCCTAGTGGTGGCGGTAGATTATTTCAGTAAATGGCTCGAGGCCAAGGCATTATTAAAAGTTAGAGCTTGGGAAATTTCTGATTTACCGCGCATATTGATGACATACAATGATCCCTAATTCCAAAATTATGTGGTCACTACATTTTGCAAACGTTACGACATCGAAAAACATTTCTCCACCCCTTATTATCTTCAAGCCAACAGACAAGTTGAAGTCGCCAATTGTACCATTCTCGATGGGATCAATAAAAAACTAAAATGAGCTAAAGGGAAGCTCAAAGGTGATGTGAGCATATTGTACCACCCTGCACATAAAAATATGAGAGACCCCATTCGCCTCGTTTACGGTATGGAAGTAGTGGTGCTAACAGAAATCATCGTACCAAGGCATCATATCACTAATTACTGTCAAGACTCGAATGACGCAAACCAAGCTGCTAGTGTTGATCTCATTGAAGAACGACGGGATCAAGCACGCTCGTTGAAATATCTTCATCCCCCATCTTTGCTTTCTTTTGAAAGCGCGTCAACTTTTGGTACGCTCCCAATACCATATTTAGATTCAAAGCCAGCAAGTCCGCCACTATTTTTCGTTAGTCTCTCTAAATCATACCCATGGCGACGTCCATAAGTTTTTTATCCCTCTCCTCTAAATCTAACTCCATTTTTTTAGTAAGTTTGTCTGTCGCCTCTCTTTCTAGCTCTAAGCCTCCCCCGACGATACCTTTAAGGTTGGCCACTTCCAAGGTCAACCCAACTATTTTTCCGCTTGATCCTCAACTCCACTGCTTGCGTTAAATTCTATGCCAGTAATTGTGAACTTCGGGCTACCAAAGTGTCATTTTTCTTCACCAACCCATTATTTGAGAAGATAAAAAAAGACTTCTCACCACCTCCAAAGTGCATTTGTGAATCGCTTGTCAAATATGGGCAATAACGTAGTTGATCCATCATCAGCTGAGACGGTCGAGGCATTGCTAATTTCAAAGGTGGTAGGTCTTTTGTTATCTTCATTCCTAAGTCAGCACTGTTGTTTTTCCCATTCGTGGGGATGTTATTGGGGAGCACTATATTAACAAAAGAGGAATCTGACTTCGTACCATTCACAAACTCCTTCATGCGCTGCGCTAATCCCTCATGCAGCACCTTCGTCGTCCCCTTCACCTCCCCAAAGGTACTCTGCTTATTCAGCTCTTTCTTTTTCTTCGCCTCATCAATCACAATGATTTCAGGCGCTTTGCTCTTCGGTTGTACTTGAACTGCAACCGAGGGCCTTCTAGCTTCTGTCTTTCCCAGACTTCCATCCACCTCGTCCTTATCTACTAGCACCATCTTCCGCTGAGATAATGGTACAACGTCTACAACAACCATATTTCTCTTTAACGGAGGGCATACATTCTCTATATCTTTATCTTTATCACGAGGGTGTATAAACCCCCTCTTTATGGCATCTTCTACTACCTCATTCTCCTTTCTATTTACACCCCCCGTTTGATGATTTTTCTCCTCCTCACTTCAAGGGCCGATGTCCTCTCTTAATTTCCTTCTTCTTTATTAGAAGGGTATGACTTCATTATCTCTCGTGCCCTCCGAATTTATGGTACCAACAACATAACTCCAACATTATTATGCTCTTCAAACCTTTTCTTTATCAATGCACACATCCTCTCAATGATAGTAGCCTCCCCACTCTCATCCATTGTCAACTGCCCGTCACTCGAAACTTCTAATTTTGGAACCTTCCATAAACCAGACTTTAAATAATTTAATGGGGAAAACACACGCGACGACTCTAGCCCCCACACTGTGTTCACCGCTGCTGCGAGCTTAATCAATGAATTAACTACACTTTATGGCCTCTCCTTGTTGCACCACTTTTGATGCTTACCTTCACCTGCACAACCAAACACTTCAGCCAAATTATTTATCTACACAACACTTACCAATATATTATCTATACAAATCAACTTAAACTTTGATATCCATCACCTTTCTAACGACAAGTTCATGACAACATTTTTGTGCTCCCAATTCCCTGATACGTATATAAAAGTATTCTTCCAATTTTTTTTCTGGAGTGAGACGATCTACTGGAAACCTAGCCCTGGTCAATTGAAGATAAAAGAAAGGTGAGCGGGCCAACTTAGATACACTTATAACTGCTAAGAGGTTCGCTAAATATACATGTATGTTCAATCCTTATAAGCTCAGCACTATCCTCAGTAATTTTCTTCACCCATTAGCTATCAATTAAGGAGGTAAAATTCATACAAAACTGAAAAAATCCCAAATTAATGGAGGAAGGGGAAGGCGAAGACCCCAATCGAATATTTTCGTATAAAACCACGTTTTGCCCTCCTATGTATGATAAGGTTGATCCCAAGATGCAAGAATCCTAATTGTCAAATCCTCAAGAATTCTGTATTCAACCCTAAATTCCTGCATCATTTCTTCCGTAAGATTCCCGTACTTATTCGATATCTTAGAAAAATAATCCTCCAGAAAATAAGTACTCTCAGACTCTGAATCTTCTCCATCGACAGATTTCTCTTTCTTTTTCATATTTTGCTCTGATGTCATTGTTGGACTGACTGTAATAATCCAACATCATTCATAAGAGGTAAGTTTTAATCCTAGTTATGATGGATCACGAAGATTTACCAGCAAGGCACCCTCCCACAAACTAATTCCAAATATAATACCCCCACAAATTTTTGAACAAACCCTAGCAATATCCCCAAATAATCAACTACATACGACAAAATTAATGAAGAAAATAAAATGCACAACGTACCTTAACAATTCCAGAACTTTCGGTGACAAGGAATCACAAATAGAGATTATTTTCTCTAGTTTGCACTAACTCAAAAAAATTCAAATGTACTATGGTGGAATGACTCTCCCACTTGAAATGTTTTTACCACATGTGTGATGGGACTTTAATCATCATAACTTAGTTAATTAAAGCTAACGCACTTCATGAAAGTTGAAGCGCCACGAATTGTTGGATATATTTGTGTAATAAAAACTAGATTACAAACAACACGTGTACAACTGCCACTGTTACGTTATATACCTCTCTCCACGTCATCACAACACGAATATCGGAATTCATATATTTTTTTATCATTGAATACTAATCTGTTCAATACCTTTTGACCAAGCTACTCAATGAACTAGGGAGGAGCAATAATGAGGCCGGTAATACCAACATCAAGATCGTTAAGCAAGATATTAATAACACAAGAAACTAAAGACATAAGACCGACCTTAAGTCAAAATACATCGAATCCCTTTCATGGAAATATATAAGTTACCAAGTGAAAAAATGAGCAAACGCTCCCACAATAACATCACTAATCGCTCTACAAAGAATAACTGAGTTGATGTTGAACAAAAACAGACAACGAGAGCAGGATCAAGGCTCATGTCAACAATAACAGAAATGAACATAGACCGTGCTTAGTCTGAGCTCAATCAAAGAAATATCAAGCTAAGGCGATCATAAAACCAGGCATAAGCCATTGCCAAGCATAAACAAGACCATAAGTATTTACCGAGCAAAAGCCTTTACCGTGCAGAAGCCTTTGTCGAAAATAAGTTTTTACTTGGAAAATATAACCAATGAGCTCGGTCAAGTGCGGTTACTATTATAAGCAGTTAACAAAAAGTTGATAATAGAGTCAGATCTTATTAATTGTTCAACCCACGAACACACTAAAGACTAGAGTAATGATCGTGATCTTAGGGAAATTACCATCAATAGTGGTCTACATGCAATAATGGTGAAATCACGACACAAATGACTAACTATAACCGTTATGTAATAGTATAAATAGTTTTAAAAATTATGTAAAAATGATATGTCTTATCGAATCAATACAAATCACTACTTTGACAAATATTTGTAAAAGTTTCCTTTAACAGTAACCATTAGTTCGTGCGAGTGAAACGATCGACGACTGTAGTCTTGAGGTGTATTTCCTTTCCTGAAACATGTACTTTCTATACTTGATCTTGTATTTTTAAGTTTTTATGGCTTTCAATATTGAAATAGAAAGTCCATGTCAAACTAGTTACCTCTTGTTCCGAAGTACCGAGTTGATTATGGCTAGACTGGTGAAACTCTTGAGGTCTGATGACCTTATACTTGTCTTATAAAAATCCTTCACGGGTGTGAAACTCCAATTAAATAAATACAATCAACCTTATGTTAAATATATTTTAACTACAAATAATAATAAGTATCATGAGGTATATGTTGCATATGTTGGTTGGACCATTTTTAGGGGCCTAAAGAAAAGGCATTAATTAAACACTTTTATATTGGACTAATATCCAATATAAAGATATTTATCCCTTACAATAGCTAGTATATCAGACTATAAATACTTTTTTGACGAAAAATCTAAGCTATAGATTCTTTAAAAAAATGAATGGTGCCATCCGTGTGACATTTCTTTTTAAACAACCACTTAGGAAAAATATATTAATATCATAAGCAAAATCTAACTGACGACCAACTAGCTCTAAATGGAAAAGAAAAATAGGCGAACGCCTATACTCGGCCATAATAAAAAACTAATTAATAGCCTCCATACTCATGGTTACCATTGAATATCAATAGAAGAATAACTTCAGGCATAAAGAAACAACTACTAAGAGAAATTACGGTAGCAGATGCAAGTGTTGAAACATCAACAATATATTAAGGAAGCTTACATCTTGAATATGTTGGACAATATATCACACCAAAGCCCAGCTTCTATAAACTTGTGAGACATCATCACAAAAAGCATAAAAAACAAAAATTGCCTCGCCTCTTACATCATCCTCCCGTATCTAGACTATACTAGTAGTTGATCAAAGGGAAAATCCACAACAAGAGCTGATAAACAAAAAAAAAGTAGATGGGAAGACGATAAAGCAAAACAATTACTATCTTAAGAAAGCTACATTTACGAGCGACATTCAAACAAAAAGTGACAAAGCCATGAATGTTCTCAACTTTAGTGGCCTAGTTTCCACGATGTAAAAAAATGTCCTTCTAATCTTCAAAGTTTTGGGGAAGTCGTGAACTATTTTTGCAAGTTGAAATAAAGACATCTAAAAGAACGCGTTATTTTCATGGCCTAGAAAACTCGATAATATAAAAATATTTTTGACCATAATATAGCAAACAAATTTATTTTGACAAGATGATAGTTGACAAAATAAAAACCAAAACTGAGGAGTTAATTGGCTTGAACAAAGATGATTCAAGTGGAAAAATTCAATAATGTCGTTATCCAATGGAAAACAAAGTCAGTGGTCAAGAGTATGAAAGAAAAAACGGTCTCATCATGGTAAGCGTCGACTGAAGTATTACCTTGTTGAGGAAAATAAAGACGAGCATCAAGCGAAATTGATTAATCATAAAAATTCTTAAAAAAATCCAGTCGTCGAGAGTAGTGCGTAAAAACATATTACAAGATCAGGATTGTTTTTTGTTCAAACCATTCGCCACAAAATTGGGGTGGGGGTATCGATACGTCGCTAGCAATATCTTCAACATCAAAGAAAGACATAATACATAAAATATGAGTAAAGAAATAAGAAAATATACTCCTTTTGATACGAAGCTCGAAAAAAGTAGAGAGTTTGTTATTCAGTTGTAATAAACTAACAAACAAGAAAGTGGTAAGGATATTCATTTCTCCAACGACTAAAATTCAATTTTTCATATAAATAGGATGTTTCTTCTTCATATTTTTTACACAATCATTATACTATTTTTAAACTTCAAGTTATATGGATATCCGGTGGAGCATCCACAACGAACAGAGCAATTAATATATATATATATATATATATATATATATATATATAATTCAAACAACTTTAAATTTATAGTTGAAAGATCTAATAAACTATTAGTCGAAAAATCTAGTAAACTATTTAAATATCTAAATACATAATTTAAATATTTAATAAACTATTAGTTCAAATATTTAATAAACTATTTAGAAGATCTAATAGTTGAAAGATCTAAAGAATTCAACAACTCTTCAAGTATAGTTATAATATTTAACTATCAGTTTTAAATATCCAATAAACTAATTAACATATCTAATAGTTTAAAGATTTAAAAATTTAAAGATTCCAACAATTTTAAATATATATTTTAAATATCTAATAAACTATTATCGAAAGATTTAATAAACTTTTTTAAATACCTAATAGTTGAATGATTTAAAGATCTAAAGATTTCAACAATTTTAAAGATATAGTTTAAAGATTTAATAAACTATTAATTGAAACATCTAATAAATTATATAATATATGTATTAATAAAACTGAAAGAACTTTGAATAAATACCTCAAATATTTCGTTTATGATACATAAAATTAATTTATTTTATTCGATTAAACTAATATATATATCTCGTATATTAATATGACAAAATGTCAAATATAAGGTGAATTTATAACGATTATAATTTCTAAACACCATAACAACATAAATCTATCATGTCACACCATAATAAAACCACATAGATGTAACATCATACATCTATGGGTTATGGTATGAATACACATGATCAATCTATCTATACCAAAAACACGTCTTTGATCAAGGTTTGAATTTTTTGCTACAAACTTTATCTCCAAGTTTCATTTAATTACAGAACTGTCATTAATGAAGAAAAATACTAAGTGTATTATAACTTCACTCAAAATCCAAAACAACCTAATTTAGTAACTAAGCCCATAAAAATAATTTCATTTAGTAAATTAAACCTCATATTGCTATGAATTTCTTCGGTTCTTGAAAATCTTGTAGAACATTCAAACTTCTTTAAGAACGTTCAAACTATCCACAACGCTAGGTAGAAAACCCAAATTTTAAAGAATATGGGCACGTCACAGTTGCAATTTTTGTTGGGAGAGCTCAAGAGGCATAATTATTACAAATGGTATAAATTTGGTGAAGATGATGGTTGTATCATTAGTAATATATATATATATATATATATATATATATATATATATATATATATATATTGTGCATCTAATTAGTGTTGATATCTTACATACATTTCCAATAGTGTTGATCATGGATAACACCTACGAGACCATAAAATATGGGATGTCGTTGTTTGAGATAGTAGGCGTGACATGTACTGGTTTGACTTATTGTGTTGTTTTTGCGTTTATGTACATGGAGAAATTAAACAACTTCAAATAGGTATTAGAATGTTTGCAATCGTTGATTGTCACTAACGACATTGAAGAACCGTATGTGATATTGACGGACATAGATTTAGCGCTGATTAACGCCATAGAAATAGTGTTCCCAAATATAACGCACATGTTATATCGTTGTCACATAAAACATTCAATGGAATACAAAGAAGTATTTCCTCGAGAAAAATGATCATGCAAAGTTTGTGTCTGTTTAGAAAAAGATAACGTATGCGGCATCAGAAATTGAATTTGATCATGCTAGGATTAAAATGCAGCTTGACTACAAAAACTATCCTCTTGCACAACATAAATTTGGAGAAAAAGTGTTCGTTCGAATTCGAGGTAAGGTTTCAACACAGTGTTAGAACTCTTTCTTATCGAAACTAGAAAGTGTCAAAGCTTGCGAGAAAAGTGATGAGAAAGATGGGATGGATGTTAAACATGATATAATTATGAAGTTTGCACATGTACAATAAGATCTACGCACGATATAACGTGTTGGCACCAGTTTTGCGAGTGGCTAGACAATAGAAAAGTTACTCCTTTAAAAGCTTTTCACGACCATTGGAAAATGTTAGAAATACTAACACGTATGAACCGAACAACAATGGAGATTCTCAAAGTAATTAAAGATAAAGTTGTAACTGATATTGTGGAAACAAGTGACAAAATTCGTATAAAACATATTTACAAGAAATGGTTTAACGTTGAACGTCTCGTGCTCCTTGTAATCCAGGAATATCGGTAGTCTGTTGTATCTCAAATAGGCAAACAACTTTGTCTGCTCCTCAGTATGGATGGCATCAACCGCATCCTCATACAAAATAGCATGCTTAGGGTCAACACTAGCATCCACCCTAACGCTAGCAGTTGGTTGTGGTGGTGATGATGTATGCACCGATGTTGATCGGTGTGCCACATATAATGGTAAAGCTGGTGCAGCACGCTTAGATGACCCACCAACAATCGGATCAACGGTTTTCTCTACTGGTTTTGCATTCCTATGATCTTTATGAATGTCGCGTCATGACCTTTCACTATACTCCCCTAGCTCATCTTCATCGACGTTCGTCCACATTTTTTTTTGCGCATCCTCTCTTCATCAACAGACTTTACGACGACGATAATTTTCCATGGTAAACCGCCTTGGATCAAGGAGACCGTTTGGTCAAGATCGTTTGTCCGAGTACTAAAATAAACGTAAAAATATAAGGCTACTCACAAAAAACTATAAATAATTAACACTTCAAAAAGTTATTAACACCATAAAATAGATAAAACTTTGAACAACTTTTAAAAAAAAGATTTTCAAAACGTTTTGTTTTAAAATTATAGTTTTTTGCACAACACGTGAACTGATGGGGTACGTCTAGGCACCCGTTGGTCCGACCATTTTGCAGTTGATTCCGGCCAGGAATCAGCATCCAAAACCTACCATAAACCCCTAAAATCGAATATAATTATGAAATCTTAAATCTAACCCATCAAATTCACTCAAAAACTAATCCAAATCGACAAAATTCAGCCTAAAACGACCTAAAATCAACCAGCAATCAATAACCTATATATTGAAAAAGGAAAAAATTACTGTAGTGGTGGGGGAAGACGAGATTGGGTTTTTCTTTGTCATTATGTAAAATGAGAGTAGAAAATGATGGTAGAAAAGAACGTCGGAAACTTTTTTCGCAGGATCATAGAAAAAGAATGAATGCGTATAAAGAAAAATCCAAATAAAAAACAAGTATTCTTGAAAATAAGGCGCATGTTTAATAAGAAAACGTCTTGAATACCTTCGAAATGAGATTTTGATACAACCAAAATGCATTTATAAAAAAAAAACTCAAAATTAAATATAAATAAATTATTTTTGCATGATTTTAACGTGAACCTAAAATCTAGTGTGTTACACTGACCATAAAACCAGTGTCACTGCATTCGATATGTCGTGCTGCTATCACTCTCGCTGGCTTGATATATACAAATTAAGAAAGTTGTTATTAAATTTATTTGGGAAGTCTTTTATAAAGTATAAAGCCGAATTGCTTTAAATAACCAAACGTTAATACTCCTCTCTAAATAAAACCTAATTTACTTTATACAATTTTTAAATAAATGAACTATGAACCAAATTTAACTAAATAACTAAAAATATAGAAATAATATATCTACCATTGAAATTTGGTGAGGACAAAAATACTTTAAAAAAAGATTAAACATCAACTTATATTTGATATTGATTGATTTTAAAAAAAATGATGATCAATGTTCTTTTTAAAACGGAGTATAATAATAGTAAAATTCGGATGAAAACTTTATCATTTTGATCTTTTTATAAATATTATGTTTTAAAAAATAGATTATGTTGACAGGTATTTTTGTAGATTAAAAACCAAAATGTTATTTATATTGTTTTTGTTTTATTTTATTTTATTAAATTATACGATATTATTATGATGGTGGGGGACAAATTTTGAGAGACTAGATATGATAGAAGTGGAGAGAACAAACATGATCCATTTGAGAGACATATATTATTAAATTATATGATACTATATATGATGGAAGTTAAGAGACCAATCATGATGAAATAGAGGAAATCATGTGTTATTAAATTATGCAAAATTATACATGATTGAAATGAAGAGACCAAACATGATAAAATTGAGAGACTAGACATGATGGAAGTGGAGAGATTAACAAAGTAGAGAAACTATGCATGATGAAAGTGAAGAGACCAAGCAAGACAAAATGGAAAAAAAGGAGAGATTATTATACTCCCTCCGTCCCTTTATATGTGACGTTCTAGGAAAACACATTTGTCCCAATTTAATTGATGTTTCCAAATACCAAGGTGGTACTAATAGTTATATACCATTTTTATCCTCCTTTCATTTAATTAATTTACTCTAGTGATGTTCTCTATGTCTATTAATTATAAAGGTTACTTATGAAAATTAGAGACACTTTTTACAATTTCAAAATGAATGATTGTCTTTCTTAATTATTGTGCACACACCTAAAACGTCAAACAATAAGGGACAGAGGGAGTATCATGCGATACCATACACGATGAAGTAGCAATCTAAGTGTTGTCTGGCCCGATCCAGTCCAGCCCGAACGCACGGTTGGGTTTTGTCCGGCTCAAACATAGTACAGGCTGGAGTATGGGTTTGGAAATTATAATTCAGAACCGGTTCCGGTCAGACTCGGTTTCTAAATTGCCCGATCTGCTCTCGCAAAAAATTAAAAAATATATATATATAAACCAATATATTATATATAAAATAAAATAATATATTTAAAATAAATAAAATATATAAAAAGATAATTAAAATTAATGTCTTCGGAACGGATAAATTGACTGATAGACATGAACGAATGGATTTAGATTTGAAAATATTAGCTTCGGACGGACTAGATTCAGACTCAAGCGTCTAAAAAACGGTTTCAGACGACCTATTATCATCCATACCATAGTTATTCAACATATGCAAAAATAAAATCATCTATATATCTGGTTTTGTTTGGTAAAAAAGCAAAATTAGTCGTAGTCTATTTTTTTTTAAATTACGGTTTAAAACATAAAAATTTACAAAAAATATTTTGAAAACAAAAGATTACTTTTTTTTTTCTTTGTAATCAAAATATTTATTCATAGTTTAGCATAGCAAATTTAAATGTTATGTAACAATAAAATAGTCAATTAATAATTATTTGGTGTAATTTATCCAAAAAATAATTTTCTATTAATAGTTATTTTTAAATTAATTTTAAACTTTTATTTAATTATCACCTACTGAATTTAATTTTGGGAAATGACACACTAAGTACCTTTTAACCAAACCTATTACAACCTAGTACCCAAAAATGGGTTAATGCTCACTTAATACCCATCTCATTAAACATATCCACTTCTAATACCTTTTCTTTTTTTAATTCCAAGATTAACCTCAACCTAGTATATAAGGTTGATTTGTGAAAAATTAGGGTTTTTTGTTACAGCCCCCATTCTATTTTTGAATTTTGAAATTCAAAACAGCCTCCACTCTTACTCTTCTCTCTCTCCTCTTCTTCTCTCTTTCTCCTCTTCTTCTCTCTCTCCACCGGCGAACCATACAACCACCGTCGAACTAGTCTTAATCACCGGCGATCTATATAATCGCCTTTTCAGATTGTTCCGATCACCGGCGAGTTTCAGAATTCCGGTTTGACGTCGTCAGCTTCATCCAGAGTCTCCTAGCTCCGATTTTGCACCGTCTCAGCTGGTCGAGCTCCGATCTTGCACCGTATCTCAGCCTCCTAGACCACCGTATCTCAGCCTCATAACAACTGATTTAAGTTTCGAAATCGTAGCCAAAAACGGTACATCTTTCAGGTCAGTAACAGAGCTGAGTTTTTAGTTTCAAAATCGTTTTCCATTTTCGAAATCGATTCTAGACTCTCATATAATCTACGTTAATTGCAGGAAACTTATTACCATCTGCTTCTGCTCAATTCAAATCATCCAAACCAGCTCCGATCACATTCCGGTGAGTAATTGCATTTTTCCACCTCTGTTTTGAACCCTGATATTTATATGGATACACATTGCGATTTGTCGCCTGCAATTGTATGTTTGATGTTGCTAGATCACTGCATAGACCCTGATAGGTTTGATGTGTTTGTAGATTAAACCTGATAGCATACACCCTGATATCTTAGTTATGGCATGTTGCTATATGTGTTGATAAATAGACCATGACTCTTATAGTTTAGGTACGCGATATTGATATATGTTTCAAACTATTTCCTCTTGCTGCATACACCCTTATATGTTAGCTATAATAGGTTGATATATGTGTTTGAAACCAGACCAATAGTCCATATACCCTGATAGTTTAGGTATGACAGTTTGCTATTTGTGTTGAAAAATATCTTGCAACTTATATAGGTATTGTGGCTGCTTTTTGAAATAAGTTTCCATTTTCGATCTTAACAATAGATTCACTAGCGTAGCTAATGTATATTAATGGCAAGAAATCGTTTAGTTTCTGTTTCTGGTCGAATCAAAGCATCGATACCGGCTCTGATTACATTCCGGTAAGAAATTGCAGTTTTCCAGCTCTGTTTTATACATTGCGATTTTAGTGCATATCTGAATATCTGATTGCTAGACACTATATTATTTATCAGTTGCGATTTATGCCTTGTATACAGTGCTAGATACAGCATGAGACATTGCTAGATACAGCATGAGACATTGCTAGATACAGCATGAGCTTTCGAGTTATTTATGGGTAGTTTCTTTCGAGGGAGCTTCAAGCTGTGTTGGGTACTGCAAAATGGGAGGTGCAAAATGGAGATGGGAAAGGGAGTAACTGAAGAAGTGCCGTTTTGATTCCTTTCGTTACCATAGTTCATGTACCTTCTTTAAGTTATTGCATTGTATATATAAACTGACTCACTGTTTCAATCAAATTAAGCTGTTGTGATTCAATTCAACATTTTGATTATGTCATAGCCAGTCCCGTTGTGGTCGATGTTTCAAATCGGGGCATAATAGGAGGTCATGTGATGCTCCGTTCTAAACATTATTTACCGACTTTTTTGTAACATTTTACATTTCAAAGATAAGCACTCCTTATCTTTCGACTTATGTTTTGTACACTTTTAACATTTACATGTTCCATGTCTGTTTCTTTCTGACTATGATATCTATTCACGTATACATTGCTATCTATGCTTTTATACTCTGATAGCCACTCTATTCAACATTGATAGATTCTGGATTTTGCATCTAACAGATACATCAAAGTATGTTTACTGTTTTCGTTTACATCCATCTAATACTTTACTTACATTTGTTAAAGATGTACTTCAAATCTTTCATGCCTGATTCATCTCAAAGATAAGCTCTCCTTGTATTTTGACTTACGTTTCTTACACTTTTAACATTGACACGTTTCATGTCTGTTTGTTTCAGACTCTGATATCTATTCATGTGTACATTGCTATCTATGCTGTTACAATCTGATAGCCCCTTTATTCAATTTTGATAGATTATGTATTTTACATCTAACAGATAAATAAAAGTATGTTTACTGTTTCGTTGTTCATCCATCTGATACTTTGCTTACATTTGTTCAAGAGGTTTATCACATCTTTCATGCCTGATTCATCTCAAAGATAAGCACTCCTTGTATTTTGACTTATGCTTCTTACACTTTTAACATTGACACGTTTCATGTCTGTTTGTTTCAGACTCTGATATATATTCATGTGTAGATTGCTATCTATGTTGCTACAATCTGATAGCCACGCTATACAAATTTGATAGATTATGTATTTTATATCTAACAGATAAATTAAAGTATGTTTTCTGTTTCGTTGTAGATCCATCTGATATTTTACTTACATTTGTTAAGACTCTGATATGTATTCATTTATACATTGCTATCTATGCTGTTATACTCTGATATCCACTTTATTCAACCTTGCTATCTATGCTTACATCTTATACATTAGGTCTACATACACTGTTCTTTTAAATTTACCATAACTCTGATATCTTAGTTTTCCAACATTGCTATTCTTTTAAATAACTGCAAGTAAAACTGCTTCCTTCAACTGCACAGGGTTTGTGTTTCGTTACAGTCCAAAAAAAGCATAAACAAACGTTAAACACAACAAAATATAAACCAACAGTTCCAAGATACTACATCGACATGTTCAACCATAATCAGAATCATCTCCATCAGATTCCTCCGCCTCTTCTTCCTCTTCTTCTTCTTCCTCTTCCTCCGCCTCTTCTCCACCAGGTTCAAACCCATGGCGTCGGACTGTAAACTATACACAAACACTGATAGATAATGCAACCAATATTGCTAGATATGGACCAACCCTCCGTAAACTCACAATGCTTACAACAGCAGCCACATACCTACGATACACGACGTTACAGCATTCTAATCGACACAACACCATTCTAACCAACACAACTATAACCTAAATATGTTATGAAAACCTGCACTTAATAGAAAGGAGAAAAATAAAAAAAGAACCTGTATGCCTAACCTGCAAGCTTCACAGTGAATAGTATGTTACAGGTTACACAAAAACCATACTGTATGTTACAGGTTACACAAAAAGACTAGGTTCAGACAAAAACCAGATCTTTTATGCGGGTTAAGGATTCAAGTAAAGCTAGAACAGAGGCAGAAGCTCAACAAGTTCTGTTAACGATATGGTAGATAAGGTCGATCTTAAACGCTCCACATTAGATAAAGGAATGCTAAGTATACCATTGGCCAGCTTCTGTGGATAAGAAAACCCCTTAGTTCTTCTCTACTTCCAGTACCACTACCATCACCATCATCATCATTAGTAGCTTCATTCACCGAAGAAGTAAGGCCCACAATACTCGATGACAAACCTCCAACCCTGGAAAACTTCAGATTTCCCAGAAACCCATTTAGATAGGAAGGTGGAACCGGGTGTAACCAATCACAACCACTGAGAGCACTTTCCTGCACAAACTGATCCAACTTTTGAAGGTTTTGAGCTATCTGGTTAGTTACGGCGACAAACACAGAGAGTAGGGAAGACGGCGACAAAAAACGTACATGTTCGACGGAGATGGAGGCGGAAGATGGTGCTATCGATGCAGTTACGGTGGCCGGAACGTTCGGTATCGTTGACGGGTTTGGGTGACCGGAACGATTACAGAAGACGGTTCAGTCGTAGAAGACAGACAGTGTTGGAGGAATACCTGCTCGACTGTGTTCGACGGAGTAGGCGGCTCGACGGAGTAGGTGGTGAACGGTGTTCTCCGGTTCGATTGATTGATCGGAACTGCTCGCCGGTTACGGTCGCAGGTTCTGGTTTGGGTTCAAAATCGTTTTTGGAACCTAAAAGTCTGATTTGAAGGTGAAAAAAGGGGGTTTCAACAAAAACAACCCCTTTTATACCCTAGAGGGTATAATTGTCCAAAATGTGGCTCTAGGTAGTTTATGAAACTAGTCCAAAAACGGATACCATCTTGGTATTTGATAGTTGAGAAGGTATTTATGGATACTTTTCTCTTTAATTTTATGAAATAGTGCTATTAAGAAGAAAATCGTGATATCATATTAAAAAATCGAGTTTTAATTAATTTTAAATCTCTATTTAATTCTCATTTTTTTTAATATAAAAAAGTATTAAATTAATAAAAACAAATTTACAGAGTTAGTTAATAGGTGTTTATGGCCATGTTACAATGTAGGCGGAATATATTCTAATTGAGAGGAAATTCTTACCTCTTGTATTGGAACAATCGTGCTATCATATATTAATAGTTGTGTCTTAAGTAATTTTAAATCTTTATCAATTATATCAAATGAGCTATATGCATTAAAGAAAAAAAATCAGATTTTATGTGTCTTCTAACATTTAATCGTTCTTGTTCTTGGAAAACACAGCAACTTTAAATTGATTTCCGTTAAAATCTTTCTAGACTGTAAACATATCCAAGAATCATAATCGTTGTAATTTCGATTTAGTATACAAGTACTTCAAAAGTCTCATCTGTTTAAGGTTCCACTAGTAATTTATTTGTAAGGTTACCGATATAGAACACACAACGTGTTACCGAAATAAAAAAAATAAAAAAAAATACATACCATTTTTTTTAACGGTTGAAATATGAAAATTTTAATGTATGTTTTTTTTTTATACCAACAATTGAGCATTTTATTACGTTATTGATAAAAATAAACACGTCGTAGTCGGTTTGATATACGGTACAATTAAAAATTTCTACTGAAACCAAACTCTAGCATTCTCTATTTTCTAAGGCTGTTATTAGGTTTTCAATTCGGTAATCAGCCCGAAACCGGTTTGGAAAACTTAGAGAACGGGTTGGGAACCAAAATATTAGCCCGAATTTTTTACCGGTCCGTCCGGTAATCAGACCGGTTAGAGATATATAAGAGGTTTTATTCCTAGTTCTGACTATTCACCGACTCTCTGCCTACTGCAAATAAATATCTCTCCTTCTTCATCTCATCTCTCGACCGGTTAGAGAGATATATAAGGGGTTTTATTCCTAGTTCTGACTATTCACTGACTCTTTACCTACTGTAAATAAATATCTCTCCTTCTTCATCTCATTTCTCCCCCTAAATTGCATTGAATAATTGTCAGCATAACAAACCTCAATCCAGTTTTTGTGGTCTTTATTCGTCATTAATGACGGCTCGTTCGGTAATTCAAAACTCGTTATTCTTTTCCCTGATCAATAAGTGTTTCACAATTTTGATTTTCTGCGTATAAAACTTTGATTAGATTACAGAGAATGAAAGTTTTTTTCCGGAAAATCTGTATCAAGTAATGATTTTCTTTGGAAACACACAGTTTTTGTTGATTATTTTTCTAGCGATTTATGCTTTTCTTCATCTATTCAAATTTTTAATCAAGCTTGTTCTCAAGAGAATAAACTACATCTCATCTTAATTGTTTGTATGCTTGTTTACTTTCTTAGATTTGCTACCAAAAAGCCTTGTATAACCATGTAATTGTTTTAATAGTTGTTTTAGCAACCTCTACTGTCTGTAATCATATTTGTTGTATTTTTAATGAATCATATACACAGATCATATGGGTAATGGGTCATACTGCTTATTTTCTAATTGAATACTTTCACGATTAGTATAGATTTATCAAATTATATGTTTCTAATTTTTATTTTGGAAGCAAGTCTGCCTAAAGTGGAAGAAGTAAATAATTTGTCATCTTTTCGCGTTAAATGAGTTAGTTTTCTACTTCGATTTTCTATATAAATATAATGTAATGTCGTGTATGTTGAAATAGTAACTGTATTTAAAATTTAATATCTTTTCAAGATTCCTCGAGTTCTCCGGTGATGAATGTTGGTGAGGGGGAGTTTGATCTTGAGTCATTTGGTTTTGGTAACGAGGAGACTGATGAGGATGAAATATAAATAGGGGAACGTCATAATGTTGGCGAATCCCAAACAGATGGTTCAACATGTGATGTTGGACTAAAAAAAACTAAAAGTAAGACTAAGAAATCCATAGTTTGAAAATAATTTGAACTACAAAAAATGCTTGATAGTCAGGCTAAAAGAAAGTGTAAGTGGTGTGGTAAACTTTATGCATTTGACGAGACACAGAAAAGTACCTATAGCGCAAGAAGACGTCTATTTAAATGTGGTCGAAGGAAAGCAATGAATGAACCCACCACGGCTGGGACACAAACTATTTTGACTTCTAAATCTTTCGGTGAAGGTGGTACAAGTCTTAGTACTTGGCAATATGATCACACAAAAGTCAGAAAATTGGCTGCCCAATTTGTGTTAGGGCATGAACATCCCTTCGGTATTATGGAGGAAGTTATATTGAATAAATTATTGAAAGAAGCCTCACCGTGGTACCAAAGGATCACTAGGCACCATGTCAAAGGTGATTGTGAAAGTTTTTATGCTGAGGAAAAATAAAAAATAAAAAGACATATGTCTAAGATTAGAAAGTTAGGATTGAAAACTGATTTGTGGTGGTCCGGGGAACAAAAAATAGGGTACATGGCAGCTACAGCTCATTTCATAGATGATAAATGAAAACTACACAAGAGAGTTATATCCTTTTATAATTCCCCCCTCCCTATACCGGTGAGGTACTTGCTAGGGATCTGTTAAGAGTTATGGATGATTGGAGGATACGAGATAAAATTGTTTCAATTTCAGTTGATAATGCCTCTACAAATGACAATTTCATTAATAGGCTGAAGCTGGACTTTAACGGTAGAAAGAATTTTCCCCTAGGTGGTCAGCTATTCCATGTCCGATGATATGCTCACGTCTTGAATCTGTTGGTTCAAGATGGTTTGGAAGTGATTAGTACAACAATTTAGAAGGTTAAGGGAGAGGTTAAGTATTTGCTAAATTTGGAGGCACGATCTAAAGAATTTGATAAAATTATGAAAGAGTTAGGTTTGAGCGGAAGATTACTTAAACTTGATGTTAAAACAAGGTGGAATTCCACTTGGTTGATGTTGTCAGTTGCTATGTACTATAACGACGTGTGGCCGAGATATGCAGAACTAAATTCTGCGTTTGCCCATTATGTGCCTGAAGAGGAAAACTCGATCAGTGTGGGGGAAATATGCAGTTTTCTTGAAGTATTTACAGAAGTTACGACCCTCATAAGTGGTACGTCCGATCAAACAGTAAACCTATTTTTGGCTGAGATATATCATGTTAAGCAACTACTGGATCAGACTATCACAGATTAAACTAAGTCCCACCTATTAAGAATGGATATTTTGATGAAAGAAAAGTACGAAAAATATTGGGCGTTGTCTAATGTTTTGATTTCTATCGTGGTTGTGCTTGAACAGAGGTATAATGAAATTACTTATGTTTCGGTTTAACTTTTTTCATGTTATTATCTAATAGACTTGATGCACATTTCAGGTATAAAATGGTGTTTTTAGGATGGGTCTATAAGCAATTCTACCCTGCCACTCATGAGGAAGAAATATATAAAAAAAGTATTCTAGAAGCTAAGCGTGAACAATTATCATTCGAGATCAAATTAGTCACACTCGCAGCCTACCTTGACAAGACCAAACCACCATCCAAATCTCCCTCGAAAGTTCCACCTTCCAAAACTAAAAAATCCCCAGGAAAAAGCATCCATATGGTCTCCAAATTGAAAAAATGAGGCCTTGCATGCATTAGGGAAACACCAAGTACAAAAGTTCAACGAATTCAGGTTAGAATTTTGCTCCACCAAGCCCAATTTCTTCAATTGCTAAGAATTTGGGTTTGTTCTAAGATAATACAACCCCAAACCTTCGAGAAAGACAATTGCTTTCAGTATAACAAGAGCCCCAATTTCATCGAAATCCATGTTTTTGTTAGATTTATTGGTCGAATTAGATAACCAATTCGCTACATCATTTTGTTTATAAGATATGAATGAACTTCATATTTGAAGAAACAAGTTTGAGGCATCAGCTAATTAGACCTTCAAGATATAATGAAGACCTTCCTATAAGAATCATTTCAGCCAGAATTCTCGAATCTGTTTCTATGTCGAGCATGTTGATACCTTTAGAGAAACAAATATAGAGACCGTCCAACATGGCTCTGGTTTCAGCAACAATCGGGCTGAATTTTCCATAGACATGCCCCTAACCAAATGGAATCTTACCAAAACTATCTCTGACCAACCCACCACCATAACATTCTCTAAATTCATTGCAAGCACCATCTGTGTTGAGTTTAAAGCGACCCAACTAAGAAAAAACCCAAGAGAGAGATACTGGGGCTATGGCCATTTTAAGGTGATTAACACACCCAATAGATGATCTAATTTTAACAACTCTGTCCTAGAACTTCCTATTCAAGAGATGAGCTTTATCAAGACCAAAAAAGGATACATATAGTGTGTCTCATCAAATAATTAAGATTGAGATTCTTGCCTTCCATCTTCCTTTTGTTCCTGGAAAACCATATCACCCATACTATAATATATGGTAAAATAGATCTGAGGTTGATTTCCTTGATTGAGGACCAGTACCATGTCCTTACTAAGTGAGTAAGGACATGCTCTTTGTGATGTAGATGTTAAAGTATGCAGCGAAATAAGCCCACACATCCCATGCCTGTTGACACTCAACAAAAACATGCTTGACAGTTTCAGTATTATTACAATTTTAACACTTTGAGGCTAACTGCATATTTCGTTTTTGCAGAATGGAATCAATAGGCAACCAATTCTTGAGAACTCTCTAGAGAAGGAAATAAAATTTCCCAGGAGTTACCTTATTCCAAGTATTCCCGTAAAGCTTTGATTTATTTCCCTTTATACAGATTTCATTCCAAGTAGCTTTAGAATTGAACAACCCATTATCACTGAGAGTCCAACTAATGGAGTCTTCATTAGATTTGTCTAGGGAAACTTTGAATGTTTTAGATTTGTTCTGAATCCAAGACATTCTCCAGCATGGGGATATCCCATCTATCATTATCCCAATAGCACTTAACCATATAGCCAACATAAGTATTGTCCACATTTCCAGAAAGATTGATAAATGGCTCAATAGAACACTATTTGTCAATCACGAGATCCATATTACCAGCTTTAGCTTGCCACATAACAAACTTATCAGCCCTTTATCTAGATTTCCAAATTCTCTTCCAAACATAAGATCTTTTAGAAGATAAAGGAACAATTAAAGTATGCTGGTTGTTGAAGTATATAGATTTAGTTAGCTTGACCAAATAGTATATTGTCTTCTCAAATTGAACCAAAGCTTAAGAGTAAAAACCTCCACTAGATCTTCAAGTTTTCTCAAATTCAACCCTCCTTTCTCATAGGGCTTACACAGCTTAGACCATTTACACCAGTTGATAGTAGCTTTATTTTCCTTAGTCCATCATAGGAATTTGTTATATAGAATCTTCAACCTTTTGATGAATTTTTTAGAAATTATAGTGTAGGCAATTAAGAAAGACTAAACGAGGGTCAATCTCCCTCCGAAAGATAGAACTTTATGGTCCCAATCAAAGATTTTATTTCTTGTTTTAGCAACAAGGTCTTCAAAATTACTAACCCTCATTTTGTTTCTTATCACAGAACCCACGTACTTATATGGCAGATAACTATGCTTAAAACCGAAGAGCAGTTCCAACCTTCTGATCTGATGAGGTGCGAACGTTTTGGAGGTAATAAATCTAGACTTCTCCATATTAACTAATTGACCAAAAATTTCTTCATAATGTCTAAACAGGTTCATAATTAGGGAGACAGAGGTAGTAGATCCATTGCAGAAGACCAGAATGTCATCAGCAAATCATAAGCAAGGTACATTTAAAATTTCCTCTGCTTTTGTAGTTAATGGAACTCAAATCAGTAGATAGGTTCTTAAGGCTCCTAAGAAGATATTCCTCTGCGAGGATAAAAAGACTTGGTGACAGTGGGTCACCTTGTCTTAAGCCCTTATTAGACTATACAAAAAAACCTTAGCTCACCATTGATTAGAATAGAGAATAAGCAGTTATCAATATTCCTTTCAATCAATCTAATGAAATCATCCTGAACCCAAATGCAACCAATACACTTAGAAGGAACGTATGATCCAACTTATCAAAAGCCTTATCCATGTCCACCTTTAGAAATATGTTACCACCTCTTGTCCTCATAGATAAATCACCTGAAAGCTCTTGGGAAATCATGGTATTATCATGAATGTTTCTATCTTTCACAAAATCCCCTTGAAAATCGTCCTTGATAATAGGCGAGCAAAACTTAGAAGACTTCCTATTAAACCCAGCAGGACAACAGCTGCATTAGGACTTAGTGATTTAATGATAGAATATATCTCTGACTCGGAAGAGATCCCCATAAGCATATCATTGTCAGTCTCAGAAACCATTTTAGGAATACAATCACCTAAAATATTAGAATTCCATGGATTGGGGAGATCCGAAATAAGAGTTTTAAAACGATTAATAGTTGATTCCCCAATGCTATTAGATTCTTCAACCCAAGCAGAACCATTCCATATTCTAGACATTTTAGATCTCTTAATCATTTTCTTCACATAATTATGAAAGAAAGATGTGTTTCTTTCACAATCCATTGACTAGTTAATAAGGGATTTCTAAACCCAAAACTTATCTTCTCTTGAAAGAAGCAATATATGCTTTTCTTTGGCCTTTACCAGAAGCTCTCTATCATGAGAAGAGTTAGAATTTAGAAGATTAGCTTCAAGAATAAAAATTTCAGCCTCAATCTGATTCACTGAATCAAAAATATTTCCAAATACAGCCTTATTCCACACTTTCAGATTAGTTTTGAGGTGTTTTAGCTTATACCAAAACCTTTCAATATGAGAACTATTAGTCTCAATCCCCCAACAACTTTCAACAAACTTATAGAAGTCTTTATGCAGGCACCACATGTTTAGAAACGTGAAAGAGGATTTCATTTTTGTAGTTCTTGAGGAGATAAAAATTAATAGGGGAGAGTGATCTGAGCACTATTTAGGTAGATGAGTAACACTAGCATAATCAAAATAGTTGAGCCACTTGTTATTAAATGGAACCTTATCCAATCTTCTCCACTGCCTATCATTGGACCAAGTGAACCTATTACCTGGAAAACCAATATCCATTAGATTATAATCCAACATAAAATTATTGAAATCATCCATGTTGGCAGTGCAATTAGATATGCAATGAAGTTGCTCCTCAGGTTTAGAAATAGTATTAAAATCCCCAAAGATAATCCATTCCCCCTCCTCACTTCAAGATACCTTAGGTTGTCCCACAGAAATCTCCTCAAACTCCTAATGCATTTAGTGTAGATCACCGTAACCTTGAAAGTTTTAGGAATAAAACTGTGATTGATGTTTAAATGCAAAAATTGATCTTCATTGGAAATTATATCAACCTGATAATCCCCTTTCCACATGACCCGGAGCTTATTACTTATGTTGTTGGAGAATCCATGAAATCCAAGCTTTCTAGCTATGCGTTCCAACCTTAAAGTACTGACCATTGGCTCTTGACGTACTAAAAAATCCAGATTCTTTGACCTCTTGATGAACTTAATTCTGGATTGGGTTTCCTTATTGTCTATTCCACGCACGTTCCAATTTAGAATAGGTTTAGTCATTTAGATTTTTTTAGAGGTTTTGGAAACATTTTTGTGCTGCACACACTTGGTTGATATGATCCCCATTGAGTTAACAGTTTTAACTTTCTTCGATTTCTTGTCATCTACTTTCTTTAATCCAGACTTACTGAGAGCTTTTTTGTTTGCAAGAGAAGAGGGAATGCTGCCAGTACTATGCTTTGTTAGAGATGATATAGTTAATAGAGAATTTACTAAAGAAATTCTTTCTTGATTCAGGGATCCCATATCCAGCATATGCAAAGCATCAATGATTTTCTTATTTCTGATTCCCAAAGGTACCTGATTCCGAAATGTATTTTCACTATTTTTTTTCAATATCAGAATTATGTTTTAGAATCGCAACAACATCTTTCTTTCTTTCATCCACAATGACTCATCTAAGATTTTTACCTGTGACTTTTATCTGAAATATAGGCAACAAAGAGTCAAAATGCTTGTGATTGGAAGACCCCATTTGATTCAGATCCATATTTTTCATTTGGTTAAGCTTTTTGCAACCCTTCTCAGAATGGCCTAGGTGAGAACAAATTTTGCAATACTCAAGGTATTTATCATACACCAAATCTTGCCAGAAGCTATAAGACCCAAAAGAGATCCTAATTCCCTTAGGCAGTGGCTTTGAAACATCCAAAATCACCCAAATTCTATAATAATTATGCCTTGCCCGATTCTTAGAAGACACCCATATGTTTAGAGGAGACCCAATGGTCTTTGCTACTTCAAGAATGGTAGATTCATTATAAATAAATTCAGGAAGGTTAGGGAGATCTATATAGACAGGGGTAGTAGGGTTCTCAATATTAGGATTGAGATTAGGAGACCGTTCAAGAAGCCTCATAGTTTTTCCCCTATTTGCCAAACGTTCCTTCTCTAGATTCTCTTAAGGTCTTCAATCAATACAAAATCAATGAAAATGTGTGTAATCCAAACTAGTAACATTGTAATCCTCCTTAAACTTAAAAGAATCCAAGAATGCCTTAACAATACTGCAGCTTGGTCTCCCATTTGCAAACTTTCCAACCAGCATATACTTAGAATTTTCTCTTAGTTTCACCAAATCATCAGCCTCAAATTAAATATCAATCTGATCTTTATTACTTGACACAGATACATTCTTATGTGTTATTTTCTCCGATTTAGTCTTGAACAGATCAACAAAGGATCTCTTGATTACTGACTCTTTGGTGCAACTTGTAATAGATTTAAACACAGGATTGTTCCTGATCTTTGGCTGATCAGGGTGGAGATTTTTCAAGGCTGGAAAGAGCATATCATGGTCAGCGGATCTATGATATTGTGAGGAGTACTCACCTTCCTCTATTAATCAGATTAAGCAAAGAAGATTCGACCAAGAGAAGAATATTCTTAGAGGTTTCGTGGAGAAATGTAACAGTTTTTTCATTTTTAGGTTTAATGTATGTCATCGTTGACATTGAGCTGTTTCTCAATGTTTATATAGTAAATTATTGATTTTAGATTTGCATTTTGAATGGAAAAAATCCAAAACAACTAGTTTTAATCGAATATAATGATTAAGGTTATAAGTTACACGAGTTTAGCCTATTAAATTTCAGTACATGAAATGATTTTTGGTTTTAATTTTATCTAAAACAAGATTAAATTATATTCAATTTTGAATTATATAAATAAAGTGTTTGAATTGAAATATGAATTTTAACTATAACGATAAGTTTTAAATTTTAAATAAGAAGTCCACGAACCAACAAAGTTTCTCATTATCAATGTTGAAGGTTTTTATGTTTTCTAAATTATTTTATAATTTGTACTAACTTTTTTCCGCCTTCCAACCTACTAACTCATTGCACCTTCTATTTATTTTTATCTATTAGCTTATAATTGTGATCCTTCAGATACCTGCCATTTATGCTCTCTTTTTTGTTTACTCGTAAAATTTTTCCTAACAATCCCGAAACTAATCTAACTTACCTAACACTTTTCATGAAGATTATTTTCCTTCGGCCACGTTGCGTTACTGGAAACCCCACATCATATAAAAATAATAATATCACTAAATTTATGTCGTTTATGGAAAAGTAAAATTATAGTAATAATAACTCTTCAAAACTTTATATTGTTTTCCCTCACACTAACATAAAAAAACATGGATGTTATGAGTAAGACTTATTTGGTTGAGTTAAGGATAATTCATAATGTGGTGGCAGAAATTGGTTCGATGCGCCGCCAAGCTTTGTCTTCTATCTTTTATCGCCCTGAAGAGATTACATATTATGAAGGAGAGGATGATATCACTTCCTCTATACTCAAGAACAATTGGCAAGATTCTTATATGTTATATCGTGTCGTTTTCCGCCCTGAATATCCGAATGAAGAACACTATAAGTAGTACTATGATTGTATTATCAAATAATCTGGGAAGCGTCATCACTATCATGGCCGTTCCTAGTCTAGTAGGAAGATCATAACACTTTATTTCAATACAAAGAAAAATACATGGGACACGCGCATATGGGACTTGTCTGGAGGCAGAGTATAAAAAACAACAAATGCCATCATCATGCACTCAAGTAAATTAGTCGAGATATCAAAATTCCCATTTAAGCTCGTATGTGAATCGACATCGAGCAACATGACAACCAAGTGTTTGTTGTGCAGGTCCAACATCACCGTCGTTTTATAAAGTTTATAAGACCACAAATAAATTAGTATCACTGTTCTTCCTTCGACCCAATATTGACCTAGACAACCGTCCTATATGACACATCAACCATAATTATTTTTGTTCATGTCTTATTGAACCAATGTTTAACCTTGATTCTTTCCAACCAGCTCAAAGTATCTTGTATGGAGACTTGCTACCAGACTTTAACCAATATACATGGAAAAAAATAAAACTATGACACCACAATACGAGTTTAAAAATGAAATGCTCGGTTCTGAAAAATATGATAAGCTTATATGCAAAGTATAACTTATGAATTTTGGAGGAAATCTTCTGATATGGTTCAACCAACTTCATCCAAACATCATATGAAACTTTAATATATTTTGGATCCTATTCAGGAACCAATTTATCTTACCCAAGGTTATCAAATGAGATGGTGATTATATCATTAAATACAAGAAATGACAAAAGGAAAGTCTTCACGAGTACACTCAATCTTTTGTCCAAGCAAATAATAACATAAAAGATTGTCATGATTTGGTGTCTTGTGTAGCTTACAAACAAAAGGTGACTATTGGGACTTATGGCCAAAATTATCATGAAGAATAAAGCCTTGAACTTTGAGGATTTATGGGTTCAATGGAGGAGTATATCGAAGTAGACGAGAATATACAAGTAAGACTCTCGAGGTTCTAAACGTCAATCATCCTTACCATTCCATGGTAAATATCAATAAGATACTTATAGTGGCTTAAGTACAAACAACAAATATCATACCTAAATATTCTACAAGGCCAAGATGACAAAACTAAGATCAAGACTTTGAGTACAAGCCCTTTAAAAACTAAAACTAAAGTTATAATAATAACAACCAAAATCTGGAGCAGTTTGAAAGAGGAACTTATAAAAAATCTACAAAGAAGATGAGGATAATCAATAAAAGGTCTTAAGATGTAGTCAAATTCTAAAGACACGAGAAGATATGAATTTATAAGAAAATACAAAACAAGAAAGTGTACTCGTAAATTTCATAATCACGTGACTCACTATATGCAAAACTTACTTAATAAAGGAAAACTTGTGAATTTTGTCAATGAAAACCAAGGGCCAATTCAAGGAAAGTGGTGGTCGAACCTTAACAACTAACAAGGTACGAACAACAACAAGTTGTGAAAGTTTCCAAACAACCAAGGCTTTTGGAAAATATGGTTATCTAAGACCGTTTTAAGGAATATTTGAATCCAAACTGAAGCAACACGTGTTTCCTATAATAGTAGAAGGTAATGCATTATCAATTACTATTAAATATTTTATAAAGAGACATATAAAATATTTATAAATACAAAAGTGGGCTCAAACGTCATCGCAAATATATATGAACTTATACCTTGTAATTTATTTTGATGATCATGACCATCAGGGGGTTCTAACACTATATGAGGACATAATAATAATTATACGGCAAATAACAATGATATAAGTTGTAAATGTTATGGTAGGAAATTGTAGTTTTGGTTAATGTTTTATTGAAAATTATATGGTTAGTTACATGGTGCGTCAGTAATTATACCATCAAAGAGAGTATTGACTGGATTCGCCATGAAATGCGCCTGAGTCGTGGGTGAGCTGAAACCGGATGTGGTTTTAAGCCAGTGAGAATATATAAGTAATTTACAATTCATGTTTATGGTAGTAAATTATTTATCTTTATATAATGTTATCTTTAACAAACTATAGTTAGATCAAATACATCATTTGTTTCAATGATATATTAATGTCTTCAGTATATATCCGATAGTTGAGTTGGTGGGATCACAAGAGAATAATAACTACCATGGACCATAGGGATGGCAATTCGGGTGTTGTTCGGCTCGACCGGGTTTTGTCTGGCCCAAACATAAAACAGACCGAGTTCGGGTTTAAAAAATTGTAACCCGCAACCGGGCCGGGCTCGGGTTTTTAGTTAGTTTGACCCGTTCCGGCCCGAAAATTATAAAATTATTTATAAATTAATATTTTTATATATAATAAAAATATATATATATATAATAAATTAAAAAAATATTAAAATTAATGTCTGCGGATCGGGTCGGATTGACCGATGAACATGAACGAATGCGCTTGAGTTTGAAAATATAAGCCCGGAAACGGGTCGGGCCGGGTCGTGCTCAAGTGTCCAAAAAGCGGGTCCAAACCCGGCCCGCGGACGACCCATTGCCATCCCTATTGGACCCTGATCATCCTTGATTATATAGATGATCTAAGATAGACCCCTCACTTAGTCGAGCCATATGAAAAATTATAATTCATCATACCAACTAATCATCAAGCTAAATTACTACATTTGTTGTCAGAAAACTTGGATGCACCAATGGGTTAAGCTTCAAGTTGTATTTCCGCAAGTTTGCAATTGTTTTGGCTAAAGCTGTGATATATAGTTTGTCCCTAGTATTCTTGATGAGCATATCGTTGATGTATACATCTATATATTTTCCTATCTGACTTTAAAATATATAGTTTACTAACTTTTGGTAAGTGGTGTCTACATTCTTCAAACCAAAATGCATAACTCTATAATAATAAAAACTTTAATCTATTATAAAAATATGTTTTATGTATTCTTTTGAATATTTTTTATCTCTTTAGGCCGTAAATATGCTACCATAAATTAAAGTAATACACGCTCGGTAGGGGGGTTAACTAACTAGTTTACCCTCAACAGTGTGAATGATTCATATGGACATGCTATGTTAAAGTTAGTGAAAATAAATACATATTCTCCATTTTTATTATTCTTTCTTAGAAGTACTTGGTTTGCCAACCAAGTCAGATATTTAGAATCTCGAATATGTCCTCACTTTTAGTAACATATCACCTCCTTAATGATTGTCTTGACTTTATCTAAAGAAAATATCATTCGCTTATATTGCACCTTTTTATCCATCATTACTCTATGACATATATGTGATTGTCTAATGTTGAAAGTTTTTGGCTTGTTGTTGTTGATGGCTCGAGAAAGAAGGTTGTGGAGCATGTCTTTGCAAAGAGATAAACTTCAATATCTTCGACTTCTTCACTTTAATTTGTTTCTCAACCTGGGCTAACAAATTCTCGAAATACAAGGCTTTTTTTCTTGTCATGTTATCATGTAACTCTCAGTGGAGTAGTCATTATATAAAAAAATCTATAACCACTTTCTCATAACAATCATCGAATCTATTTTATTCACTCTTATTCATTTTTTCTCATAAAATGTATTCGAAAAGCAGTCGAGAACATATCAAAATTCTTGATAGAGCATTGTGAAGCCGATTGTATAATTTCAAAGCACCGTCTTTGAAAGTTTAGGAAACATCTTTGGATAATAACTTATCATCATTGTCGAAATTCATTATAAAGTTCTTGAATCTATCTAGGTGGTCATTTGGATTCTTACTCCCATCAAACGTCCTTATTGGATATGTTAAACTGTTTTAGTATATGTCTGCATAGAATTTATGAAAAAGGGAAAACTGCCTCTAATTATATATCTACTATATTGGTTACCCTCATTAGTCGTTTCATAATACCATGCTCGAACTGAATCAAAAAATTATTATTTGCTTCATAATCAACACTATGGTCCTTTGAACATCCTTGTATCAGAACTGGACTTTCCATGATCAGATGCTATCGTTCGACTCTTTTCTTGGTTTATGTTCTCTATTTTCCCTTCTAAGGTTGTTGCTTATCCAAAGAGGTGTGTTATTTGTTTGACCTCTACTCCCGTTCTCGATTTTGATGCTGACAGGAATGTCTTTTTTAGTAATTCTTACCATCATGACTTATTTTCATTTTATGACGGTGATCCCTATTCGGGGAAGTTGAAAGCCCATCCGACTCTGAAAAATAATATTCAATAAACTCTAAAAGACTCTAACGATAACTAATCCTTCGTTCTATTTTTAAGGAATTATGGATTTTGTGGTATCGACCTCTTTCGTATTTTTCTTCGTTGTGTTGAGCATCTGAGTTTACAGCTTCTTCCTTGAATCCATGTTGTTCTTGAAGTCTTTGGATCTCCAAGAAGATCTTACTTGGTGGAACAATTATTACTTCACGTACGGTAATTGACTGAACCCTTCAGAGTCACCATTATTTCAATCATATTGGCAGCATCCACCCGCATCTCAAAATCCACCATTCGATATATTCCAGAGACAAACTTAAAACACCTAAAGTTTGGGACGTTGTTATATGGGTACATATTTTGGCTCCCACCATGGTCGCCACTGATCGTGTCAAAGATTTTTGTCGGGTATTTTTGTAATAATAGAAGAAACAATTAAACTTTGGATAAGCTTTAGAAAGATAATTGAGAAGCTGTATATAAATATAAAGAAATAAGCTCCGAAAAAGTGGTTTAGGTGTAAAATATTTTATTAGCTTTCATTAATTTAAACAAATCTATATATAGAAAAATAGGTCCACTCGGCTTCTATGGTCCATAGGCCATGGGACCTTTTCGATAACTCAAGCTCATATTATAACATTACAACTTTACTATATTAACACCATCAAGTAAACTCTGTTTTAGTAACTCATAGTTCGAGTTTCCCTACGGAGAATTCGGTCCTTATCAAGCGTGACATCTTACATTTTTTAATAGGGCTTGACTTATAGACATGTTCATTTTGATTAGATTGTGTCTCATTTTATGATTTAATAGCTAGATTTAATATAATCATGATCACAACTTATGGCCTTAACTGTATGGACTTTACACCCTTAGTGTGGGGTCTTTTACACTTTTCAACTATGTTTGGCTTATAGTAATATTCACTTTGATTGGATGTGTAACTTCTTACGCTTTTCAATTCGGTTTGACTTGTAGCCATGTTCGCATATGAGCTATAAATTTGTTATCATTTTATAACTCATGTCACTTCTTTTCTTTGTAAAAACCATCACTTCAGAAAATCTTAAAAATATTAATACAAAAAAATATTAGTAAAATTCGCTTGAAAATTTTAGTATATATTATTAACCGTTGGTTGGAGACTTGTTTATAAAATATTAATAACCGTTGATTCGAGATTTCATTGGAGAATATTATTAATTGTTGGTTAGAAACTTCATTTGAGAATATTAATAACCGTTGATTTAGAGTATAATTATCAATATCGTAAATGATTATTTGTAGTCGTCACTTAAGAACTATATCATTATTATTTTGATGCTTTTTTAACTAAAAACATGATAACGCTGTAGATATTTTTTTGGCAAGATGTTTCATTGGTAATGGACCTAATAGTGTCTCATTAAGAAAAGACTTTATGCCACTAGGTCGGAAAAAGACAACGCCAACAAAATATTAAATATTAATTTATACAATTTTAAATAATGAATAATTCAATGATATTTTAATGATTTTTCTACCATATCTATTACTCTATAAGATCATTTGTGTACTTTAGATACTATCTTAATATGTCCATTCTAATTTGGAGCCAACTTCCCAACACTTTTATCCTTTGTTGTTTAGAATTCCTTTCTTAATATTAGATATCCTTCTTGTAAACTCATGACTTTTAGTTCTACATTGTAATAGCTTTATATCAAACACATATAGTGCTCTACTCTAACTTGAGACCAATCCTGTTAATTCTATATTAAATTAATATTCATCTACTTTTGCCTATTATTTCCTTTTGATGAATAATAAGAATCATGTGACTATTAATTACATGCTAGAACAACAGCTTTTATCACATACACCATTACAAGTGGCGTATTTTTTCTTGTAAATTTAAGAGTTGTTAATACCCCCCACAAAACCCCGTTAAGGACATTCTGTCACTTTCCCTTAGCCAATTCTAGTTTTCTCTTTATCCCATGCAAAATAATTCTCTTTGTAACCTCTACTTGGCTATTTTCTTATGGATATATGTAATAGAATAATTTTCTTAATCTCATACTTCCTACAAAATATTGTCACCATATCATTTTGAAATTTAGGACCATTATCCGTCATTAACACCTCAGAATCCGATAACAACTTAAAATGTTGGGTTGTAAAAATTCAAAAACTTTTTGAGATCTAATCGTCACCAATTCTCTTGCCTCATACCCACTGAGTGAAAATAGTCAACGACTACGATTAGAAATTGTATTCTCCATATTTCCATCGGTAACGGTCCTACCATATATATACCCCACATATCAAATAAACGAAGAGAAGGATTAGAAATCATGGTCATACTATGAACGTGAATTGTATTGGCAAAATGTTAACAATAATAAAAACAATTAGCCATTAATTTTGCATCAGCCGAAAGCGTTGGTGAATAAATCCTTACTGAGAGAAAGTGTCAAATCAGCCCTCGAAACCTACTATGAGCTGATGTTTCTCCATCTTTTAAATATTTTAGAAGAAACATCTTAACCATGATCATATAGAAATTTTGTGATAGTAAATTCCATCAAAGACAACATACTTTGTAGCATGGAAACGCAATGCTCGAGCTTGCAACTTGTTCGATAATAAAATATCATTGTTCAAGAAAAACATATACTTTTTTCGCCAATCGATATCATCATCAACAGATAAAACCTCATACTTTTTAATATTTCCCAAAACCGATGGTATTTCCTGTACTATTATCAAAGAATTATCATTTACACAACCAAACTTTTGAGACACATCTACCTATTTATTTTATGACCTCAAAACTCGCTCATATGTAACCCTTTTTAAAAAAATTCCATTTATTTCACTACTTTCAAATACTTTCTCATGTTCCCCTACTTTATTTCAAAATTACCCTGAAAATAACCAACGACCAATTTAGAATATGATAATAATCGAAAGACCTTTTCTCTTTTATATTTGAACTTAATAGAATCTTTAATTTTATCTCCCCATGGAAAAATTAGAACAAGACCATCTCCACTACCATTTAAATTAGAAGCCCAATTGACTCAAGCAAATCGTCCATTTTCCTTTGTATCAATTTTTATCGGTTCATCATTTTCCATTTTAATTCTTTCTTATTGAAACTAATTGATAAACTCAATCATCGGTTGTGACTTTATTGATGTCCTTGGCTGAAATTTAATTCAAATTTGGGAAACTCAATTGACCAGATTGTTAACCTCATATAAAAACTTGTTTTTAAGCATATTTTTCAATGTAAATAATGTTAGAACAATAATTATATGAGCTTAAAGATATGGTCACATTTTCTTTGCAGATACAACTAAATCAAGCGCCAACTTTTCTAAGCTTAAGTATTTGGTTTTTTGCTTCGACTAGCATCTTACTCGTATAGTATATTCGTATTTGAACTCTGTCTTCTTCCCTCACTAGCACGATACTAACAAAAAAATTAGAAATTTCTAAATAAAAAATAAAGGTTTCCTTTATTTAAGTGTTGTCGGCATTTCAAGTGAACTTAGATACTGCTTTAACTAGTTGAAATCTTTGGTGCAATCATCACTCCAGGCAAACCTCTTGGCCATTTTAAAATTTCAAAAAATAAATAATTTGATGCTTTGAAAATAAACCTTAACAATCCTGTTAATCGACCCAATATTTTTTGCACCTCTTTGATTAATTTAGGAGGAGAAATTATCAATAATTTGAGATTAACAACTCTGGTGTTTCATACTTTTCAGATAATCTTTCTTCTCATTTTTTTAATAGCTTAAATCATGAATTACAATGCATAGATAGTAATATATTCTATGTCATCCCAAACTTAGTAACTAATTCAGACAATGACATGTTAACAACCCCTCGTACTGAAATTAAAATGTGGAATACCATTCAGCAACTCATTCCTAAGGGTATATTAGCTACAGGAATTTGTCTAACCCCAAAAAAATCACCCTACTTACTGGAACCAGTATAGGCCTATAAGCCTATGTACTTTAATGAATCATTCATGTCAAATTTACTAAACAACAGAATAGCCTTAATATTACCAAAGTTAATTACTGAATCTCAATGCACTTATGTCAAACGCAGAGTGATCCAGGATAATATTCTGGTTGCCAAAGAACTAATTCATGACTTAAACAGGAAAACCAAAGCAAATAATATAGTTATAAAAGTATATATGCCGAAGACACTCGATAACATTTCACATAGTTTTATCTTGAAATTCCTAAAGCGCTTTGGATTCTGTAATAACTTTATCAATTTAATCAGAAGAATCATCAAATCAGCTTTTATGTCTGTCTTGATCAATGGTCAGGCAATGGGATTCTTCAAATATAGAAGAGGCATTAGACAAGGGGAGCCTCTATCCCCTAGTATTTTTATATTGGCTGAAGAAGTCTTGATTAGGGGGCTTTACAACAAGTTTGAATTAGATAAAACACTGAGATACTCATGTAGAGGGAAGTTAAACATACATATTCTTGCATTTGACGATGACTTGTTGATTTTCAGTAATGGTTTAACCATTTCTTTGGAAACAATTGGCTGCTTCTTGCAAGAATACTATGAAACTTCAGGTCAAGCCATTAACAAAGACAAAACTCAGATAATTATTGGCAAGAGAATGACTGAAACAAGCAGGAGAACTATTACACTTCAATCAAACTTCAAGATTGTATTTCTCCCTACAACATATCTAGGCATTACTCGCATTCGACACAATAAATCAGCTAAC
This sequence comes from Limnanthes douglasii subsp. nivea, assembly GCA_036936605.1. Classification (NCBI taxonomy): domain Eukaryota; kingdom Viridiplantae; phylum Streptophyta; class Magnoliopsida; order Brassicales; family Limnanthaceae; genus Limnanthes; species Limnanthes douglasii. Next base: position 222,223,317 of record JAUPFV010000001.1, read on the forward strand.
TTCCTACCTCTTATAGACAAGATTAAGGACAAAATTACCAACTCAGAAGGCAAGAAACTATCATATGCAAGAAGACTTACGCTGATCAATTTAGTGCTTATGCATATCCCAATATACTGGCTGCAAAGTTTATGGTTGCCATCATCTGTCATCAACAAAATTGAGAAGCTGTTAAACAAGTTCTTATGGGGTTCTAGCACAGAAGATAAGAAAATTCACTGGTCATCTCGGAGATCAATCTGCAAACCTTTCAAGGAATGAGGCATTAATGTCAACAATATACTTGACATTCAAAATGCTTTTTCATGAATCTAATTTAGGGAAAACTTATCACTATGGTCTAACTTCTCCACAACATGTACTGTAAAGGTAGACACTCACTACAACTCGACTACTCAAAACATGGATCTCAAACGTGGAGAAGACTTGCTAGGATTAAAGAATTTTCTGAAGAAAATATATTTTGGAACATTGGTAAAGGAAAAGTAGATATTTGGTTGGACAAATGGTTTGACAGACATCTATTGATCTCTCTCTCTTCAAACTGCAACAATAATTGGTTCAAAGGCTCACTGGTTAGCTCTCTATGGGGCAACAACACATGGAACGTTCCTAAAATGCTTCATCTTCTTACTGAGTACAACATAAACCTTATTTTTAAATTAAAGATTGATGAAAACAAATAAGATACCATAGTGATGAAAACAAATAAGATACCATAGTGTGGAAGCTCTCTCCAGATGGGTCTTTTAACATTAAAGACCTTATTAATTCTCTAAGAACTTATGGAGCCAGTTCTTCACTGCTTGAAGGCTTATGGAATCAAATCTCACCAAGGAAATGCTCATTTCTTTCTTGGAGACTTCTTAAAAACAAAATTCTAATTGATTCTATTATGTAAACCAAACATATACAGTTGGTATCGAAGTGGCAATTTTGTCAAAGTTCTAAAACTAAAGACCACTTATTTGTTTCATATAAATTTGTTTGGAGTGTTTGGTCTTATTTCGCAGGTCTACTCAAGGTTGAACTAAGAGAATTCATGACAGTCATCCACTTATTTAGAACATGGTTATGTTGAGCTTCATACAAATCACATATCAAAACGATTCTCCCCACAATCATTGTATGGGTAATATGGCAGTAAATGAACTGAATGAAAATGCAAAATGAATCTGTATTAGTTGAATCAACCATTAGTTATGTCAAATTCATATTGGCTTCTTTAGATCACTTGAAATTACTGAAAGCTAAACTCGGGAAGCAGAATAAAACGCTCCAATAATTCTTGGATGCATTAACCTCATTAAAACTAAGAAGAATATTACTTACCTAAAATAGAATGCCCCAGCTAAAGGAAAATTCAAAGTCAACACTGACGCTAGCTGTTCTTTAAATGACAAAGCATCTGGTTCAGTCATTATTAGAGATGGCGAAGGGAAGCTGGTACTGGATTATGGCAACAAGTGCGGGAAACTATCTACTCTTAAGACTGAGGCGCGAGCAATCTATGATGGTCTCCTTCTATGCATAATCAGAGACATAAGGGAAGTTGAAATCGAAACAGATTCTGAAATACTTGTTAAGTTACTTTCTACTGGTTGTTATCCTAATCACTTGAAATCAATACTAGATAGTATTAGGGCACTAATATTAAGCTTTATGTCAATACAACATGTATATAGGGAGCAAAATCAAGCAGCCGATTGGCTTGCTCGATGGACTCAAAAGTGAAAGATGAGGATTGATTATCACGGTTTTATTCCTCCTCCAGAACTGAACTCTATAATCCACTTAGAAAGACTATAATTTGGTTATATAAAAGTTGAGTAATCTTACTTTTGTGCACTAGGTTAAAATCTGAAATGGAAATTTGTTGAAGCTGAAGGAGTCTCTTGTAGCTGTAATATTTGATTGGAGCAAAATCTTTTAGATGGAAGGTTGATGGACTAAAAGAGTTTGAAGGTTGAAGCAGAAAATATGGACAAAGAAGTAGAAATTTTTAGCTACTGGAAAATAGAATCGTGAACGCCAAAATTTTAAAAAGAGGCATACATTTGTTTTCATTTGGGCGCTAAGCATTGGAGTTATTCCAATCTTATCCCCAAATTTTAAGCACCTTTAGATTTATACATCACTAAACTTTGTAATCTTTCTTTTGGAGGCTCAGTCTTAATGCAAATGTTACATAAATTTACAAAGAAAAAAAGAAAACAAAAAACAAAAAGAGACCTGCTATGTTTTTTAGCTGCTAATACATGTGCAATTTGAAATTAAAAACAAAAATAGTTGTTACTATTGATGAATAGGAAGATTTAGGTTTTTATTTTATCAATTTAAGTTTTTTTTGTGATTTAACTTTTTTTTGGGACATATCTGAAAAAATTTCGACGATGAACAGAATTTGAAAGAATAAATCAGAAGAAAAAAATACTAAAGAGAACAGAAAAAGTATCAGTTTATCTATCGAGAAGAAAGAGACAAAGATTGAATTTAATAACTTAAAAGATATCTTGGTACTTTTTCGAATACATAGTACATATTCATAATTTGTAAACTTGTTGATACATTTTAACAACTAGCATTTTCTTTTGGTACTTGGTGGTAAGTGTTCTTATAAAATACTGTATATAGAATAATGTTTGGGTATATTTTCATATAATCAACTTCAATTGAAAAAGAAAACAAAACATATTGTGTACTTAAGAAAATGCGGGTCGCGGTCTCTTTCATTTCTTTAAGGTTGCCATTTCACACCTTCCGCTTTGGACCGCGTACGAATGCATCCGTCTCAGATTTTCTTTCTACATAAGCAGAGGAAATGTGTGAGACTGACATTGTGTTCCACTCTGGGTCTGGACTGAGGAATTAAAATCTGGTAAATAAAGTTATGCTGATTTTGGTCCAGATTTATTGTGCCAAAAAATAGTTAGGCCTTTTCATTCTGAAGGTATCTTTCAATTATGAAGTTAGTTATTTCATGGTGTATTGCAGGATCTATGGCACGGGATAATGAGATATTCAGCAAATCAGGACCAGTACACCTAACAACTGTTGACTGGCGAGTTACTTTCTATGGAACTCTATATTTCATGCGAAAGAATAAGATCATAGCAGTTGTGCTTGCTTATTAATTCTCTGTGCTATATTCTTTGCCATGGCTAAACTCTTAATGCATAGGGAGAAAAATCTAATAAAATCATCTTCTGCGTATATGTTTGTTGCTGGTTGGTTAAGTGTCGTCAAATTCTCTATCCATATTTAAACTCAAAAGAGATAGTAATGTAGGAACAAGTCTGAGAGACTTGGGAGCTATTTGCTGTCCGCCTTATAAGCTAAATATTTAGTAAAAGTCATCGGTTGTTTGGTGTGTTATGAAAAGCCTTCACTTTTCAGACAACAAATAATATTGTAAAGAGTGAAACTTGTGCAATTTTTCTTGAATGATGATGTGATACTTGTACAGGGACAATCGTGATCATCGTAGATCCGTAGTTGGAAGCTTGGTTAAGGGGGTGTACGTTCTTGAATATGACCGCCAGGAGGAGCGTATGGGCTCTGCAGCTGAAGCTACACCTTGGTATGACTTCTTTAATTTCCAAGTAACCCGTGTACTCATAGACGAGGCTGATAATAATGCCATATTCGGAGCCATATACGAATTAAAGTCATTCATATCTTCCCAAAACGCCCCTCGTAACATAATCGCCTTTCGTGGCACAATCATCAAGCCCCCCAACGTCATGGATTTAAAAAATGATCTCAAAGTGATCCGTAACAGTCTCGCCGAAACCTCGTCTTTCCAACTCGCAATGCAAACTATTGAGGAAACCGTCAATGTAGTTGGACCTGCCGATGTATGGTTAGCCGGTCATTCTCTAGGCTCAGCTAGAGCATTGCTTGGAGGAAAAAATATGGCAGAAAAAGGCATCCATCTCAAAACTTACCTGTTCAATCAACCGTATACATCAGGCCCATTAGGAATAATCAACAACTCGAAACTTGATAAGGGAATCCGCTTCATGCGCAGTATTGTCACAGCAGGATTATCCATTGCTAAAAGGCGTTTGAACCAAAACGGTGGTGAGGATGACTTGTTTTCCAAGTTATCCAATTGGACACCTATTTTTTTCGTGAACCCACATGATCTAATTTGTAGGGGATACATTGGTTATTTCGAGCACAGGAAGACGATGAAAGACATCGGTGCCTGGAAAATCGAAAAGGTTGCTACCCAAAACTCGGTAAGAGGAATATTGTCGGATTCACAACCGTTGCATTTGGTTCCTTCGGCTGATGTGGAGATTAATACAACTAGACTTAGAGATATACGGAGAGCTCATAGACTTCAGCAGTGGTGGGATCCTGATAATAATATTACGGTTGTTCAATACAGATTTTAATATGTATATTGTTAAAATAAATTTGTCGAATTAAAATTATGTAATGAGTATGTGACTAAATATGATTATGTATCGGTGGTAGTACTGTGCTAAATTTCCAATTGTTTCAATAAGGAAACAATTTACAATTATATTTTGTATATTGGCTGAACCTGCACAAAAAATGTAGCTGTCATTTCAATTAATTAGTAAAAGTAACTATATGCAAGAAAAAGCCAAATTAGACAAGGCTACAAAAACTCAGTCTATCACTAACATCAACATCAAATAATTAATAATTATTGTCTTATGTAGGAGAATTCAGACCTACGTTCATAAATTCATTAAATCTTATTTAGAAAAATCAAAACTGATGGTATTTTTTTTAATCTTTTTAAAATAGTTTTAGAAAAATGTAAGTTGAAAATCGGTAACAATTGTTTTTTAAATACGAATATCCTATTTGCACAATTGTTTTTCTTAGTCACAAAATCTGTTTATTCATATTTTCATAGAAAATGAAGAAATATATGTTTTTTTTAATGAAACTAGTTTTATTCATTTTAGAAAAACAAACCAAAATTTTTAGATTTTGTTCAAAATTATAATTTTAAAAATATAATTTAAAAAACAATCAACCACAAATATTTTTTACAAAAAAAAGTCATATTTATAAAACTCTTTTCTTTGGAAAGGAAGATGGATGGCGCCTTCTCTCTCAAGAAAGCTTCAAGAACAAGAATCATTTCTTAACCTTTAAGAAACATTCTTCTTCCTCTCTAGCTGGTTTGCTAACCAGATTATTGATGCTCTAGCCTAAGTTTGTGGAGTATTGCTGTGTGGTGATGGAGCTGCAAGACAGGGATGCTTTTCCTCCTTTGAAAACTACACAATCCAAGCCACAAGATGCTGAAACAAAGAAACTATATGCTGATGTAGTAAGATCGAAGGTAGGGGTGCCTGAATTTAAACCCGAAAAGGTCATCTTAAATTCTGATCATAATGTGATTAAGTTCTCAAAACACGTTAAGGAAGATCTTTGTAATCAGTCAAGAACAACTCTTGTTGTTAAATTCAATAACGACATTCCAAAGAGGCAACCATTTCAAGAGTTTCTTGAATCTTTTAAATTCAAAGGAGTCTATACCTACGTTACAATAGACTCTAGGCAAATTCTGGTGGAGTTCTCTGTTCTGGAGGATGCGGGAAGGCTGTGGGTTGGTAGATTTTGGAAGGTCGATGGGAAACTGATGCGTGTCATCAAATGGTGCCCACAAAGCTCAAGGAATTACGAGTCTCCAGTGGCTCTGTTGTGGGTTCGTTTTGAGAAGTTGCCAGAATTCATGTATAACAGTTCTGTTATCCATGCTCTGGCTTCTTCTCTTGGTTTAGTTCACCATGTTGTGATCCCTGAGGTGAATAGGGCTAACTGGAACGCGTGTTTTGCTCTTATTGAAATTGATGTTTCTGGTGTACTTAAAAGGAAGATGAATGTGTGCTTTAGTGATGTGAAGGATTGCTCTATTAATGTTAGCTACAAGAATGTTCCAGGATATTGTAAGCTGTGTCATCATATTGGGCATGAAGATGTTAAATGTAAAAAGAACTCTACTCAGGATTCTAAGAATGAACAAGAAACAATGGGTATTATTGAAAGATCTGTGGAAAAGAATGAGTCTTTACAAGAAATGAAGCTTAACACAGAACCAAAGACTGCAAAGGTTGAATCTTTTACACATGTTTACAAAAGAAAGCTAAAATCAATTGTTACAAAAAATGATAGGTCACATGTATCATGTCCTTCTACTAGTGTGGGCAGCCCAATGAAAGAAAGATCTGTCTCCATTAACGACCCAGATATCATAAGCGCACTTCAGAACCTCGAGGAGGAGGAGAATCGTATGGAAAAGAACATATCACAGGCATCTCCTCGATGTAGAAGGGGTGGAAGTTACAATCCATCTCCAAGGACTAGCACTAATGGTGTGGAGAATGACTTTGAGACTGTAATTTCCAGGAAAATAAGATCTGCAAACAAGAATGGTAACTCAAAATCTCTGACTGCTAACTCTCTTAAGAAGAGAGAAAGGGTATCAAAAAACTATGCATCTGATAATGATTAAATGCATTAATTGGAATGCACGTGGGGTTAATAATAATCCCACAATAGCTAGGCTTAAGTTTATAGTTAAGAAATAAAATGTAAAAGTAGTAACTATTCAGGAACCAATGGCAAGAAGTGATAAGTTAGAACTGGTAGCAAGGCAAATTGGTTTTGAAAATTTTGCAGCTAACACTTCTAACAAAATATGGTTATTCTGGCCTAATGATGTTAGTATTACAGTTATTGATGACCAGGATCAGTTTATACATGTTAAGATTAATCATGCATCTTTAGATTGCTATTTCACATCTGTATATGCAAAAAATTTGAAAGCACAGAGAAGGATGCTATGGATTCAGCTCAACAATTTTACCTGTGACATGCCTTGGATATTAGCTGGAGATTTTAACACTACGAGGTTCCCTGATGATCAACTACACTGCTTGAACTTTGATGGGGCCAGTGCTGAGGACTTCAATGAGTTTATACGTCACTGTGACTTGGAGGTACCTGCTTACAGTGGATCACGTTATACATGGAGTAACAACAGCAACTGGAAGAGATTAGACTGGGTTTTGCACAATCAAAATATGCTTAACTACTTAAGCATACAGGTTTGTCACATGGTCAGAACTTGTTCTGACCATGCACCTCTTCTAATTTCTATTTCTAAAGTTGCTAACATGGTATCTAATAAAAAGAAAGGCTCATTTAAATTTCTCAATGCATGGGTAAATCACCCTGACTTCATGTCTAGTGTAAGTCAAAACTGGTCTTTACACTGTAATGGTGAGGACAGTACAATATTTTGGTATAAGTTGAAAAGACTGAAAAAGTACTTAAAAGGTTGGAATTTTACAGTATTTGGAAACATTTTTAATAGGGTCAAAGCTGCTATTGTTGAAGTTGAAAACTGTGAACTTGTTCATCAAGCTAATAATGATAATCTTTCTAAATCAAAGCTGTCTAAGGCCAATAGCATTCTCATTCTTGCTTTGAAAGATGAGGAATGCTATTGGAAACAGAAATGTTTTAACTCATGGTTAAGTGATAGTGATGGAAACACTAAACTCTATCACAGATATGTAAATAAGAAGAGAAAGAAAAACTATATAGTAGGAATAAAAGACAATGAAGTTTGGCTTACTGACCAGAATGACATTGCTGCTTCTGCTGTGTCTCATTTCAAAAAGATCCTCTCAAACGAACCTGTTAATAGTAATAATGTTAGTGAACAAGAATCTATATTGAACAATATCCCAAAAATTGTTAAACACAGTGATAATGCTGAGATTACTAAGCCTATATCTATTGAAGAAGTTAGAGCTATTATTGGTGTGGATAAAAGTAGCCTGAGGGTAGGCTGGTAATTTCAAGTGGAGTTTTAGGGCGGTGTATGGGTGTTTCACGGTGGTGTGGGGGTGTTTAAGGGTGGTTTAAAGTGTTTCAAGGGTGGAGAGAGAATTAAACAGCCTGGCAGCAGTTAACTTTTCTTACCCATAGTTAATGCTGGTGGTTGGGCATTTATAGTGTGAAATTTGGGCCCTTATGGGCTTTCGGGTCAAGTTTAATGGACCCGGGTCATGTTTAAAGACCCATGAGTTTTAAGCAGATGTAGAGGTAGCTTAGTCAGATAGTGATTAGGTTTTTTAGTACTTTAGTCATAGTTCGAACTGCCTTATGTTTGCAGTGTTCAAGATCATCTGTCCGGTTCAATCAGTGTTGTTCGAATTGAAGTCATGGAGTCTGTTCGAATTTACGGGGTGGTTTACTTTGACTACCCTTCCGGGGAGCTCTTCGGATTCAGACTCATCAGGAGCCCCTTTTTTAGGTATTTGAACAAGTGTCCTTGTTAAAGAACTAAAAAACAGTCCGATTGAAGAAGTGGTTTTCCAATTCGAAGAGAATTGAGATAGGCCCGGACAGTCCAACCGTTACGAATTCCAAACGGTTCTTTGTCAGAGGTAGTGGGACACGTGTCACTCTCTGGTTGGTTACTTTTAGCCGTTTTCTCACCTTGAAAGTTGCACAACTTTCTCGAACAAGTTACTTCTTTAAATGCTATTGATGACGTCAGCGCCGTTTTTAATCATTGCCCAACTTTTCGGATTCTCCTAGGAATCAAGCTCTTCTTTACATTTACTATAAATTCCATTTGTCTTTCACAGTCTCATTTTCACTTTTACTTTGCCATTTCACTCAAAACTTCATCTCTCTAAAACTTCAAACTTCTCTTAGTTGTTTTATGTTCAAAGCAAGAACAGCTCTAATCAAGGGTGGCTGGCTTAATCTCTCTGAATTAGAGAAAGCTCAAAGAGTCGAAAAAGAGAAAAGGCTTGCAGCAGGGCTTCCAGCGTCGCCTATCGAGAAACCAGCCCCTTCGATCGAAGAATCTGATAGAGGTTCGTCTTCTTCGAAAGGTACGAAACCTAGAAAACTCTTTCAATCAACGCTCTCTCCCATAGTTTCTGGCTCATCAGTCCAAGAGTCAATCCCCACTGTCGAACCGGGGGTCGCTGTTACAAGTGTTAGGAAGAAAACCACCTTTATTGCTATGGGGTCCGACTCCGATCATTCTCCAGACAAGCTGATCATAAAAAGACCAAGTAGACTGGTTAAGGGACTCTCCTCAAAAAATACCAGTGAGTCAGGGTCCGGGACAACTGTTAGGACCCTCCGGGAGAGGCCGGTTGGTCCGGAGGCTAGCAGTCCACTACCTCTTAAGGAAGCTTCGACCTCAGAAACTCAAACTGAGGTGAGAACTCAGAAACATACAACGAGCCGTCAGTCCGGAGGATCAGCTGTGCCAAGCTTCATCCCTCCCCGGGCTGTTTCTGCAGAAGCTCCCCCAACAGTAATGGAGGAGAGGATGGAAGACTCCATTGAGGAGGCTAGGTTTGAGTCCGAGTCTTCCGGACAAGCTGAAACTGCTATAGTTGTTGCCAAGAAAGGCAAAGAGGACTTGTACCTGAGCCGTCCGGATCTGCCGGAGAGCCTTGAAGGGAGAGTTGGGCCCTGCTTTCACAAGGTAGAATTTAAGTATCTTTTGTCTTTGTTAAAAACCAGATACATGTTTATTCATACTAGAGACTTGGGACGGCTTCGCACTAAGTGGGGGATCCCTGAAAACGTTAAAATCCGAATTCCTATCGATCCGGAGACCCAGATGGATTGTAAAAGGAATGAAATAGTCTTCTTTACGGAGCTATTCAACTGGGGACTTAGGTTCCCATTGGATCCAGAGATAGTGCGCTATTTCCATTTAGTCAAGCTATGCCCATCACAGCTGAGCCCCAACGGATGGTACACCTTGATGTCATGCATTATGGCGTCTAGGCTGTCCGGAATCCCTCTTCCCATGGAAGAGTTTGCTGCTGTGGCTAATCTGTGCAAGCATCACCAGTTCCCTTTTTATCACTTCAACATGGGGAACGATCTGAAAGCTGTCGATGATCTCCTGGAATCGGAGAGTAAATGGAGGAGCCAATTTTTGTTTGTAAGTGGCTCATGGGAGAATGGCAATAAAATCAAGGTCGGGGAGAATCCTAGCCTTCTTCGAAGTAGATGGAGGAGCGATCGTAAGTTCTTTCCTTAAGTTTCTGTTCGAATCTTCCCCTTTTTTAAGCTTTCACTAACTAGTTATTCTTTTGTTTTGTTAGAACTGCCAAAAGAGTTCGGAGACTATCTGAAAGCCGGACAGGTCACCTGTGGCAAGATAAATGCATGGGCCGCAGAGAACTGGGAGAACCGGTTTCACAAGGCTTTCACTTCGGGGAACTTGGCGAGATCTCACCTGTGGAACACCACAGGTCGAAGGGATTTAACATGGGAGGAGTTATCCACCCCTCCTGATGATGACATAGTGCTGAGAAGGTCGCATGAGCTAGATGGGACCCTTTTACTTCCTCTCCGGGCCAAAGCCCCAAGTAAAATGAAGGGCCAAAAGAAGAAAGGGAGGAAAACAGCAACAGATACGGAGAAAAAGGCTCCAACAGACACAGAGGTGCCAGTTCCGGCTCAAGTTGATGCAAACCTTCTTCAGGTGGTAGAAGTGGAAAGTAAGAAACACAGAGAGACTCCCTCAAAACCTTCAAGGGCCTCCAAACGAACTCGCAAGCAAATAAGTGATAGTGCTGACAGAGAGGTAAAAAAGAAGAAGACTTCTCAAGAAGAAGAGTTTGCTGTCCGGGATCCGGAGCCCACTTTCCCACTTGACCCAACATTGGCTGAAGAGATCCCAGAGAATCTTAACGAAGAGATTCCAAGGGATCTCCATACTGATGAGATTGAAAGGGGAGAGATTAATATGGACGAAATGGATGTCACCGGCCTGGGTCCTCTAGGTGATTACTTTCTTGGTCTGTCAAGAGATGAGTTTGCTGGGCCATATGTTCCCCCAAGCAGCTCCAACACAGTAAACTTTAATGGCAGGACTTTCTTGGTTTCCAGCGAAAGAGACGTTATAGATCATTCCCTCCTTAGCAACGTGCAACCAGTACTTACCTTGGAAAGGCAGGTCCGGAGTCAGGCAGAGTCCATCAAAGAACTTAAGTCTGAGAAGGAGTCGCTGTCCGAAGACCTCAGGACTGCCACTACTAAGGTCGACTTGCTCAAGGAGTCGAACGAACAGCTGAAGAAGAGTCAAAATGAAAGCAACACAAAAGTTGCCTCTTTAGAGAAAACCCTAGAAGATCTCCGGGCTAAGCTGTCCGGGTTGGAGAAGGACTTGAAAACCTCAAAAGATGAGACTGCAGCAAAAGAGAAGCTTGTCACCAATCTGACTACTGACAAACTTGCTTTAGAGAATGCAGTGACTCAGGCTGTTAACGAGAAAGCTGCTCTGGTGAAGGATCAAGAGGTCATGATCAAGGCCAAAATCAACGCTTATGCCAGGGAGATGATACGGAGTGAGGAATTATTGATTGAAAAGGTGAAGTCCGACATGGTCCTTCTATTTCACGAGAAGTTCCCGAAGAGGAGACTTGGGGACTTATGGCGTTATGTGGATGACGACGATCTCCCATATTAGACCATGGTTGATGAAGGGTACACTGATATATCCTCATCTGGTGACGAGGAGGAAACCGGAGAGAGTCCGGGTGAGGAAGAGGCTGACCCCAAAGGCAAGAAGGTCATTGAGGAAAAAAGCGATATCAAGACCAAGGGAACAGATGAGGGTGAGCCATCTTCAAAGGCTCCACCTTAGTTGGTAATTTATTCTGTTTACTTTTTGTTCGAACCAAAGTCCTTGGAAGGCCAAGGCACCTTTTTTGTGATGCTGTCCATTTTAACCGGACAGATTTTTGTATTGTGCTTAAACTTGTTTAAAAAGTCCTTGGAAAGCCAAGGCAACTTTAAGTTTATTGAATGAACGTTTTATCTTGCACAACCCTTCTCTTATTCCATAGTCTGTTTAAATATCTTGGAGTTTAAGTATTCTCGAGTTATCGCGTTGTGAGAGTGTTTAGTTTCCCTGGCTAGAATTTAAGTAGCCCTTAGACCTTTCAGTCCGGATAGTATGACAATCAACAGAATTTTGCAAAAACTTAGAAAATTAATTCAAGAAAGTTCCAAGTTTCATTTAAAGCTCTCCGTGGCGCCGGAGAGAGGTAGTGGTATGCCCCCAAATATTTACATGGATATTTAAACAAGTAAATATTTACATAAGTTTTATTCCAAATACATTCGAAGGTGTTCAATATTCCAAGGGTGAGTTAAAACCCTGCCATCTTTGTCTTCCAACCAGTATGTGCCAGGCTTGATTCTTTCAACCACAGTGTAGGGACCCTCCCAAGTTGGGGCCAGCTTTCCGAAGAGCTTTTCCTTGGTATGCAAGAAAACTTTCCTCAATACCTTATCTCTTGGTTGAAAATCCCTTCTTTTAACTTTAGAAGCAAACCGGCTTCTCATCAAGCCTTGATAGTGTGCCATTCTAAGATGAGCTTTTACTCGCCTTTCTTCAATTAAATCAAGTTGATTTCTAACTGCCATTTCATTAGCCCGTCCGGAGAAGTTATGAACACGAAAAGAGGGGAGTGTCTTTTCTATGGGAGCTACTGCATCCATCCCATAGACCAAGGCAAAAGGTGATTCTTGTGTGGCAGCCCCAGGCGTTGTCCGGTAGGCCCACAAGACTTCTTCTAAATAACTAGGCCACTTCCCAGCAACCCCTTCCAAATTTTTCTTTAAACCGGACAGTATTGTTCTGTTAGCCACTTCAACTTGCCCATTGGCTTGTGGGTGGAATGGTGAAGAAAAGCAGTGCCGAATACCCCTTGAGGCACAGAAGCTCTCCATTTCTCTGTTGTCAAACTGTGGCCCATTGTCTGTTGTTATTCTCTGGGGAACACCAAATCTGCAACATATGTTGGATAGAATGAATTTTATAACAGCCTTTGATGTTGTTCCTGCCAAGGGGGCTGCTTCTATCCACTTCGAAAAGTAGTCAATGGCTACGATTATGGTTTTACGCCCTCCGGACGCCATAGGGAGAGGCCCAACTAAGTCCAATCCCCATCGAGCAAAAGGGATAGGCTCAGAAATTGATTCCATAGGAATGGCTGGTACATGAATTTCATTGCTGTACCTCTGGCATGGGTCACACCTTCTTACCAGTTCCTTGGCATCTTTCATTATCGAAGGCCAATAATATCCGGAGAGAAGCACTCTTCTTGTTAATGCTCTAAATCCACAATGGGCTGATCCCTCACCATCATGCAATTCGGAGAGAACCATTTGTGACTCATGATCTCCTAAACAGCGTAGGAGAGGTTTGCTATAGGATTTCTTGTACAAGACCTCTCTAATCATGATGAAACCACGAGCCTTGTGTTTTAGAGTTCTGGCTTGTGATTTATTCAAAGGCACGATGCCATCGGACATATATTGTATAAGAGGAGACCTCCAATCCTGAGGCTTATTTACTTGTATTTCAAAGACTTCTTCTTTTTCCCCTTCATCAAGTTGAATAGAAGGACTTTCAAGCACATGGATCCATGGATAGGACTCCGTGTATGCTATTGTTGCCAACGAGTCTGCTAGCTCATTCTCTGCCCGGGGAATATGTTCATAGACAACAGCTTTAAACTTCATTGCTTCATTTTTCAAGAGAAGTAAATATTTAATCAATTGTTCTTTTCTAGCTTCTGATAGGCCCAAGGCATGGTGAACAAGCAATTGGGAGTCGCTTAGCAGCTTGACCCTTTTTGCTCCACAGATATAAGCCAATTTCAACCCAGCTATGGCTGCTTCGTATTCGGACTCGTTATTGGACGCTCTGAAAGCAAAACAAATAGCTTGGAACATGTTGTCCCCATAGGGGGAAGTAAGACATATTCCTGCCCCAGATCCTATGGCACTGGATCCTCCATCTGTTCGGACAATCCACACTTTTTTGTCTTTTGAATCAGCAGATTGTTCTGAGTCCCTATCAGAATGGAATTCGACCAGAAAATCAGCCACAACTTGAGCTTTTACTGCTGTTCGAGGAGCAAAGTCTATGTCGAAGTCCCCCAACTCTACTGACCATTTTGTCATTCTGCTTGAAATGTCTGCTTTTTGAAGGACATTATTTAAAGGGAAAGATGTCCGGACAACGATAGGATGAGCCTGAAAATAAGGCCTCATCTTTCTTGCAGCTATCACCAAGGCCAATGCTAGTTTCTCAAGTTTCAAGTAACGGCGTTCAGCATCAATCAGGCTTTTGCTGATGTAGTATACCGGGTGAGGGTACCCATCAACCTCCCTTACTAGCACAGCACTGATGGCACAGCTTGAAACAGCCAGATACACAAAAAGAGTCTCCCCATCGACTGGTTTGAACAAGGTCTTGGGGGAGGACAGATGCTTTTTGATTTCATTGAATGCCTCATCACACTGTGGTGTCCACTCAAACCCCTTTGCACCCTTCAAAGTTTGAAAGAAAGGAGCACATCTGTCCGAAGACCTTGAGATGAATCTGTTCAAAGCTGCTAACCTCCCCGTTAACCGCTGTACTTCTTTAATGTTTCGTGGAGGCTCCATGTGGAACAAGGCATTGAGTTGGTCCGGGTCAGGCTGTATTCCATGCTCACTTATAATATACCCCAAGAACTTCCCGGACTGCACTCCGAACACACATTTTTCAGGATTTAACTTTAAATTTACTTTGGCCAGATTGGCAAAAGTCTCCTGGAGGTCGGACAAGTGCAGCTGCTCATCCACACTTTTCACCATCATATCGTCAATGTAAACCTCCATATTTCTTCCAATTTGATCAGAAAATGCCTTATTGACTAACCTTTGATAAGTAGCCCCAGCATTTTTCAAACCAAAAGGCATCACCTTGTAGCAGTGTAAACCTCTATCCGTAACAAAAGTGGTATGCTCTTGATCCCTTGGATCCACCTGGATCTGATTGTACCCGGAGAAAGCATCCATGAAGGAGAGTAGCTTGTTCCCAGAAGTAGAATCTACCAGCTGATCTATCCGGGGAACCGGATACAAGTCTTTTGGGCAAGCTCGATTGAGATCTGTGAAGTCAATGCACATTCGCCATTTACCATTTTTCTTTTTTACCAAGACTGGATTGGCAGTCCACAAAGGATACTGAGATTCTTTAATGTGCCCCATCTTTGTGAGTCTGTCAACCTCTTGTACAATGACATCAGCCTTTTCTTTTGAGAAAGCTCTCCTCTTTTGCACCACAGGTGCCACATTTCTCCGGACAGATAGGTGATGGGAAATCACCTCTGATGGAACTCCAGTAACATCAGCGTTGCACCAGGCAAAAACGTGCTGATGGTCTTTTAAGAATTTTAACATCTATTCTTTCAATACTTGTGGCATTTTGGACCCTATCTTGACAAATTTCCCTTCTTCCAAGCAGTGTGTCTCAACCTCCTCCACTGGGATCAACACTCCGGGGGTCTCTCTAGGGTCATCAATTTCACCCTCACCCCCAGAAAGGCCCTCAACCTGCTATTGGTCATTTATACGGACTGCCCCCAGCGTTCGCGGAGCCAAGGCAGTGGCGTAGCATTCTCTTGCAACTTTTTGACTGCTCCGGACAACCCCAACCTGCCCCTGAACAGCATATTTTAAACACTGATGGACTGTCGAAGCCACTGCGTGCATCCTAGAGAGCCAAGATCTCCCTAGAATAGCATTGTAACAAGTGGGACAGTCCACCACAATGAAAAGTATTCTGACCGTTTTCTTGAAAGGGCCTCTGCCCAACAATACTTCTTCTTCGAACTCACCGATTACATCAGCTGAGCTGCCCGTGAAGCCTACAATCGATCTGTCTGACTTTTGAATCACAACTGGATTTTTCATTTTCTTGTAAGTATCTAGGAAAAGGATATTGGCAGAGCTCCCAGTATCTACCAGGATTCGCCTTATCTCATTGCCCCCTATCGATGCTCCTATGACAACAGCATCTTCATGAGGGCCAGCAATGTCTCTCAAATCATCCCCATCAAAGACAATGAATGGGAATAAACTTGACGATTGATAAGAGGTCATGCCCCCTTCTAGTTGGGTAGCCAAATTATGAACATGCCTTTTTCTTGATGAAGTGGTAGGAGCCGTTACAGTGTCCCCTCCGAAAATTGTCAAGGACTCAAAGAATTTAATGAGCCCGGAGACCGACCTGGAACGCTCCTCTATTGCACCCACTCTGTTCCTTGTTGGATCAGGGTCCAAGTATTCAGATTCCACATCAAACCTTTCAACGATTACCATAGCCCCTTCTGGGGCAGCATTAACCGGACCAGCCCGGTGAGTGTTGTCAGGCCTGTTGCCTCCTCTTCTTTTAACGTATGCACCCAATTTCCCTCTTTCAATCAGGTTCTGAACCTCTTGTTTCAAGGCTATGCAATCATCAGTAGTATGGCCAATATCATTGTGATATTGACAAAAAGAACTGTTTCGATGTTCTCTGGGAGACTGCAAGGTTGCCGGTCTCCGGTAGTGTACTTCATCTTTAGTTTTTTCGAAAATGGTTGCCACACTTTCTTTGAGCTCTGCAAACCACTCCGGTTGGACCCACGGCCCCCTTTTGTTTCTAGACTGCTGACTTTGTGCAGGAGCAGCTGGTTGAGACTGAGCTTTTCCTCTTCCATGCCCCTGTCCGGTTTCTCTAGCTTTGTTGCCGGACTGGTTTTGATTGGGAGTTGGTGTCACCGGGGTGGATCTCACCTGCCTGTGCACCCTGGTCTTTTTTGTTTCATCAACATTTATTTGCTTGCCGACTTGATTCAGCAATCCACCCCAGGTCATGGCTTTCTTCCTTGTTACTGAATCGGCCAGGTTGCCCGGGTTCAAACCTTGTCTCAGGGATGCTATTGCCACTTGTTCAAAGCAATCAGCCAGCCCGTTCTTTGTGTTCACAAAACGACTTATGTATTCTTTCAACGATTCATTTGGCTCTTGGGCACAATGGATTATGGTATCTCCATTACCCTTGAGCTCCTTACTCCCCACAAATTGCCTTCGAAAGGCCACCCAAAAGGTATCAAAGTCTCTGATACAACCCTGAGGAAGGCTGTTGTACCACTTCAGAGCACTCCCCGTAAAGGACT